>CM058042.1:77434319-78790568 GCA_030169165.1 Centaurea solstitialis | reverse complement strand
AAAACCTTAAAAACCCTTTTCAGGAAAAAAACGTGTGGGGGAAGGCATGGGGGAAAGGTAAAAAGTCTAGAGTGGCTTTTAGGATAGAAGTTAGTATTTTATCCAAATTAAAAAATTCAGCGTGGGGGGGATGTTTCTGCACGCACATTTAAACCCTACCTTTGCTTTGAGAATCTTATTAATGCGTATTAGATCACTGGGAATTTATATTATGCTTTTTATTATCGTATGGGTTTTTGGGTTGTTACATGGAGTCCCTTCCGCCTAAGGAGAAATCTGAAAAGGGGACTACACCGACTGATTTATCTGTCTCTAACCCAAAGGAACCCATTGGCAATGGTCCCTAAACAAGCTTAATCTGTCTTGCAGGTCATCTGTGTGTACTTCGATTCCCGGCGCATATAGACACATGACTGGTCAGAGATCATTCCTTTTCGACTATGTTTGAAAGGTTTGAGGGATATTTTTAAAACTGCCGACAAGACACCTAAGCCAATGGTGGGTTTATGGGAAAATTACAGATGGGAGATACATCATCAAAAGATGTAAGGTATGTTGAGGGGTTAGGGTACAACATGTTTAGCTCCAGTCAGTTCTGTGACAACGGATACTGGGTTGAAGTCAATTCCAATACGGAAGCGATGTGAATGATGAAGACAACAATGTCGTCCTTAGTGCACGGAGGAACGACAATTTTTACTCCACCGTCTTCCCTTCAATCCCTCAGACACACCCCTCAGTTTGAAGCACTTTCTGATCCGAGGAATGGCAATCTGTTTGCTCGCTAAGCCATCAAAGGAGGACATTGGTTGTGGCATCGAAGACTTTTGCCATCAGAACTTCAAGGACATGAACAAGCTGGTTTCAAAACGCCTCGTCAAGGGATTACCGGAGACGTTCTTTCTAAGGATACACTTTGTCCTGCTTGTGAGCGAAGAAAGATGAAGAGAAGCTCTCATCCACCGAAGTGGAATTCAAACAGCAAAATCCCCTTGACATGATACACATGGATCTGTGGGACCTAGAAGAATTGAGAGCCTAGCCAGAAAGAAGTAACATGTTAGTTCTCGTTGATGAGTTCTCTAGGTTCACCTGGCTTGAATTTCTACGAGCCAAGTCTGATGCTGCCGATCGAATCATTGCCTTCATCAAGCGGATTCAAGTTCTCTTGGGACTCCGGGTGAAGAAGTTGAGAGTGACAACGGAACCGAGTTTCGCAATGCCAAGCTGCAATCCTTTCTTGAAGATGTGGAATTTCTCACAACTTCTCTGCCGTGTGCACTCCTCAACAAAATGGAGTTGTGGAAAGGAAGAACCGGACGTTTGGTCGAAGCAGCTAGATCCATGGGATATTCTTCAGGCGTTCCCAATCATTTTGGGCTGAAGCATCTCCACAGCATGCTACAACGCAGAATCTACATTGATCGTTAAGCGAACCGGTAAAACCCGCCTACGAGATGGTCGAACAGCGTAAGCCTAACATCGACTACTTTAGAGTATTTGGATGTAAATGCTATGTTTTTAAATGACCCGGGATGATTTGGGAAAGTTTTGAACCCAAGTCTGATGAGTCCTATCTTCATCGGATACTACACATAACTCAAAGGCTTATGGGTTTTCAACAAACGGACCCGAACCATCTTGGAAAGCTCAAATGTTGATTTTTCCGAAAACCGAAACCTATTCTGTTGCAAGTCCAAGCAATGTAGATGCCCCTTTTCCTGAACTGTTCAACCGCACCACCGAGCACAGATTCTTCCACTAACTTTTCTGCTTTAGATTTCTTAGACCAGCAGATTATGATCTACCCACACTCACGGGTCCAAATTGTAGTTCCTGTTCATGCTGGTTCAACCTCTACTTCCGTGACATCTGATGCCTTCATCACTGAGCCTTCTTCAAGCACTTCTACGAGCTCAGTGACTCCAGAGTCAGCGGTCTCTCCCCCTGAAACCTCATCCGCTGCCTCACCGGAACCCGTTCCGAAAACAACCCCACACCCTGTTCTTGCACCTATCCCGGAAGAAGCTCCGCTACCCTCACCAAGTTCTGCTCAAAGAAACTTATGCTCAGGTAGTGCGTGAGCCCCGGTTAAGGCAGCACCGCAGACTAATCTGGAAGCAGGATCATCGAGTAGAAACCAGCGAGAGGTCTTGGCCGTGCAAGATGAGAACGATGCATCCAACAACCAACAAGCTTATGTCACCTCTTCCACACACTCAAAAGTGGACACGAGATCATCCCCCCTCCCAGATCATCGGGAGTCCCTCACAACCTGTCAAGACGAGATCTTCAAAGAACGTGGAGAACCTGATTCTATTCGGAGGGTTCTTAAGTGAATTTGAACCTTCGGATGTTTCCTAAGCTCTTACCGATCCTGATTGGGTTTTAGCGATGCAAGAAGAGCTTGCGGAATTCGAGAGAAACAAAGTATGGCGTTTGGTAACCAGACCGTGGGGAAAGTCCATAATCGGGCTGAAGTGGATTTTCCGGAACAAGAAAGACGAGAACGATCTCATCATCCGGAACAAAGCTCGTTTGGTTGCCAAAGGTTATCGCCAGCAAGAGGGTATTGATTACGACGAGACGTTTGCGCCCGTGGCTCGGATCGAGGCTATCTGGATCTTCCTTGCGTATGCCGCACACAAGAACATGACGGTATATCAAATGGACGTCAAGTGTGCCGTCTTGAACGGAGTTCTTCAAGAAGAGGTGTACGTCGAACAACCAGAAGGATTCGTCGATCCCAGATATCCAAACCACGTGTACGTGTTGGACAAGGCACTTTACGGTCTCAAGCAAGCTCCTAGGGCATGGTACGAAACTCTCACTGATTACTTGCTAGGAGTTGGCTACAAGAAAGGTACAATCGATCACACTTTGTTTCTTAAGAGATCAGGTAGTGACTTAATTATAGTTCAGATATACGTGGATGATATTATATTTGCATCTACGAAGCCTGAGATGTGCCAAGAGTTTGAAAACACCATGAAATCTCAATTTAAAATGAGCATGATGGGCAAGTTGACGTTCTTTTTAGGACTTCAAGTTCGACAACGCCCTGATGGCATTTTTATAAATCAAGCTAAATATGTTCAAGATCTTTTAAAACGCTTTGATTTTGGTGGTTCAAACTCTGGGGACAACACCAATGCCCAGGAATTTTCAACTAAACGCTGATTCTTCTGGTAAACCGGTTGACCAGAAAACTTATCGGGCAATCATTGGTTCCCTCTTATATCTCATGGCTAGTAGACCAGACATCGTCTTCTCCACGGGTGTCTGTGCTCGTTTTCAGTGTGATCCACGTGATTCTCACTTATCTGCAGTCAAAAGAATCCTTAGGTATCTGAAGGGCACACCGGATTTTGGCCTTTGGTACCCAAAGGATTCTAGTTTTGAACTAATTGCATATACAGACTCAGACCATGCAGGTTGTAAGCTCAACAGGAAAAGCACATCTGGTGCTTGTCAGTTCCTCGGAGATAAGCTAGTGAGTTGGTCATCCCGAAGCAGAATTGCGTATCTTTATCCACCGCGGAGGCAGAATATGTTGCCGCCGCCTGCTGCTGCTCGCATGTTCTGTGGATGAAAACCTAACTTGCCGACTTTGGATACACTATGCAGAGGATTCCCATCTATTGCGACTCCAAGAGTGCGATTCAGATCTCGGCGAATCCGGTTCAACATTCTCGGACGAAACATATCGACATCCGATACCACTTCATAAAAGATCACGTCGAGAAAGTAACGTTGAACTCTACTTTGTTGAAAGTGACTATCAGCTTGCTGATTTGTTCACAAATCCATTTGACGAGAAGCGTCACTTCTTTCTCCTGAGTAAGTTGGGAATGCTCGACCTCCCTGCCTGAGGTCTAGGGGGAGTCGGGAATTCATTTTATGTATGCAAGTGTGTAGGGGGAGTCTTTAGAAGTCCTTGAGTGTTTGCATGTATCGAGGGGGAATGTCATATCTTTATCTGCTTGTGTTTCTAACGTTCTCGGATCCACACTTCAATGGATACCTTTCTAGACTTCACTTTGTAGGTGTGGAACCTCACAACGACTTCTGATTACTTCGGATCAGAACTCGCTCAAAACCCCGTTGAGACGTACCAGGTAAGTCTCTTTTTCTCAAGAATCGGGGGCTGAACTTGTAAATTTGTGAACTTGAAAGTTCAGGGGGCGGTAGAGTACATGTCTTGAACTTACAAGTTCGGGGACTAACTTTGCCACTTTCTGAATCTTATGTTCAGGGACTCGTTTTGCATTTATGTGAAACTTGTAGTCCAGGGTCTGTTTTGAAAATTTCTAAAACTACAAGTTCAGGGACTTGTTGTAAGTTTCTTAAAACTTCAAGTCCAGGGGTGGTTTTTGCCATTTGGTGAAAGTCGGGTTAAGAGAGCCAAACAGGAGAGCCAAACAGTATTTTTTAGCCAAATACAGTTCAATTTTTGGTAAAAATATAAATACTGACTTCAGAGATTTACTATTCACAATTTCAAAAACTTCACTTTTTCTCTCTGAATTCTCACCCGATAACCACTTCGCGGTCGATTCCGAAATCGCTCGTTTTTGCTCCGTTCATCAAACCGATTACGTTTCTAGATTGCTGGTAAGTTAACAATCAACCCTTATGTAGTTATAACGTTTAAATCATTCGTTTTAAGGTCTGGATCGAAGCCTAAACTTTTCAAAACTTACCCGAAACCTAAACTTCTTGGAATGGGATTTCGGGACGTTAAATCGATCCATTGTTGCTTCTAAACTTGTTTTCCACTGATCTAGGATGCATGTTACTAGTTTAGAGCGTTAAATCGAAGTTTTGTGGTCGATTTTTTATTCTGGAAGACGAACGGTTCGCGTTTTCCGAATCGGAAAACATGAACATTCATGTTTTCCGAATCGGAAAACATGAATGTTCATGTTTTCCGAATCCGTAGCCTATGAACTTTCTTGAATGTTTTCCGATTCGGAAAACCAGATAAATCCGATTCGGATTATCAAGTTTTCCGAATCCAAACTTGAGCCTCATGTTTTTCAAAGTTTTCCGATTCGGAAAACATGGAATTTCCCTTTAGGGATTCCTAGTTTTTCCGAATCACTTAAGAGGACAAGTTTTGGCTCGTTTTAAAATTTTCTAAGTATTTTGTTTCCCGATTCGGAAAACATTGTTTTCCGAATCGGAAAACCCTTCATATGATTGTGCTTTATTTTTCTAAGTATTGAAGTTTCCCGATTCGGAAAAACATGTTTTCCGAATCGGAAAACTTGTCTTGTAAGCATGCCTTATTTTTTTCAAGTGCTGAGTGTTTTCCGAATCGGAAAACCTCCCCTTGTGTGTTTGCTCGTTTTCGACTCGGAAAATACGAAATACTCATTTTTGGGTTTTCGAGGTTTTTCGACTCGCGCCTAGTCGAGGGTATAGTCTTTTTCTTTGAACATCGATCAAAGCACTTACTAACACCGTTTCATGGTTTTTGACTTGACAGAAATGGCTCGTCAACCGAACGCTCCTCCCTCGCCTATCAACAACGCCGCTGACCGAGCGCTCATCTCACCGGACGACATCCGTCAGATCAACCAGAACAACGAGTATGTCGACCTAGCTCACTTCGTTGTTCAAGACGAGGTGGTACTCGAGATCCTGAAGGCGCATCCCCTTGCTTACGCGATGCAGACCATTGTCGACATACCACTGCTGTACCTTCAGCAGTTCTGGAAGACGTCTCGCGTAGAGACCAGAGATGGAGTGCAGACCATCGTGGGTCGTGTAGACCACACCGAGCTGACTATCACCCTGGAGGATCTAAGGCGAATCCTTCATCTGCCGGCCGCCACTCCCGAGGCCCCATTCGAGCCACTAGTTTCCGGCCCAGAACTCTTCAGCGTGATTCTCGCGCTCGGGGTCCATGTTAATCCCAATCAGAGACTGAACGGGATCTCTCAAGTAACTCAAGGGATGTTGCCTCCCATCTGGTTCTCTGTCTTCAACATCCTGAACCGCACACTGTCCTCGAAGACTCATGGCGTGGATAGGGCAACAACCCACATGTGGCACGTGATTCACTCGGTCGCCTACAGAAGGCGAATTGATGTTGCTCGACAACTCTGGTTGGACATCGTCAATGACGTCCGGGCAGGCCCTGCAAGGAACCGCCATACTTCCATCCCTTGGATGCGGTTTTTCAGCATCATCATCCGTGATCACATGGATCACAATCAGACAGTCAGGCACAGATCCGGCCACCCACGATTCCAGAGTCAACAGATCGGAAGGATGAACAGGAGGAATCTGCGACCCGGCCAGGTAGAAATGCCTATCCCTGAAAATGTGTTGAGTATGGCGGACCATAGGGCTGAGAGCGTTAGATTATACCGTGTGTCTATAGGCTTAGAAGTCGCGTCCACGGACTCCTCAGAACCGAGGAGCCCTACCCCAGACGCGCAACTCGTCCTTCGTAGAAGCCGTGCCATCGGCACGGCGGGCCAAAGCTCCAGTGGGGGAGCTTCTGGCTCGGGAGTTATGAGCGTTGACGTAAGGGGCGAAGCGGGTAGAATTGTTCGTACGTCCGCCACTCCTCACATAGAAGGTGCCGAGGCCTATCTGAGAGCCACTGAGGCCCAGGCTTGCCGTGCACGCACTCGCACATACGTCGAATAAACGACACACGTTGCCGTTGAACGTGACATCATGCGTGGCTACCGGGTCAAGCAGTACACGGGAACGCTCCAACAATCACCAGTGCACTCGTCATCCGAGGAACGCCGCACGCGGTCGCCGCCTCAACAAACCGAACAAGTGGGTGAGGAAGTGGAGGCTTCCCCACAAGAACAAGCACACTTCCCCACTCCACCTCATACGGACGCGGCACCACAACAAACGGGCGAGCCCTCCGGCGATCCCTCAGGCGATGACTCCGATGGTCACGAATCCTCCAGTCACACTCAGTCTGACCATCTTGAGGATGATGACGAAGCCACAGAATCCGAGAAGCTTGATTACGGATCTGATTCGGAGTTCCAAGAGACGGAACCGGCGAAGGGCGGAAAGGCGGAGGGGATCGATGCTGATGAAGCTACCTCCTCATTCAACGACGACAGGATGTCCGAGGATCCCGTTTTGGCTGGGGATCTAGCATCAGATAACCGGACTGTCGGTCGTGAGGAAGAAGAAGAAGCCGAGGTTGCTACCGGCTGGGGAAGGTTAGATAGCGAGGATGAGGAAGAGAGAGAGCGTTTAGCAAAAGAGACCGAAGAGGTAGAGGTCCAATTAGACGAGCCGTGGGCTCAAATTCAGGAAGGAGGCGGAGAAGAAGAGCCGCATAGGTTAGAAACGGAAGTCCCCCCTACCCAGAGTCAAACCAACAGAGAGGCAACCCACATCGAGACCGGGCACCCTATGGTGTCTGGTCAAGACGCTAGCAACCAACTAGCGCATTTGCACACCTCAACCAGCCACTCGACCATCTCTCAACAGATGGTCATTTCAGTTTCGCACGGGGATATAGCACAACTTCCACCGGCCACTCAATCGGAGTCTGCCGGTGTTGAGATAAGAGAGGAACTGCCCCACCTCTTGACTTCATTCAGTGCACCTAGAGTCGTAGAGCCACTTCCCGGGACATATACGATCCCTTCTATCATAAGGCCACGATATTCGGTGACACAAGAAAAGATCCCACGGGACTCCACCGGAACGGGGAGAGTTGGTGCGTCAGAAGACGCCCTTCGAGGATCCGCCGGAAGCCCTGACACCGTCAACATTACACCAGCGGTGACATCAGGCCGAGAGAGCACCTCAGTAGGACTCTTCTCGACAACTGGAGCTCAAATAGCACCGGGTGTTGCACTACCGGGACCGGGTCCAACAGACTCGAGCGAAGTCTCTAAAGACGCTCACGCAACAACGGGGCTTTTAGGCCTGACGGATTCGGGTGGAATCCCTAAAACCACCCCTGTACCAACGGGACTTTCAGGTCCGACGGATTTGGACGACATCCTAAAAGTCGTCCACTCACGAATGCTAGCGATGGAAGAAGCCAACAAGGCTAGGGATGCTCGGGTCGAGGCGCTGGAGCGAGCCTTGGCCGAAACAGAGAGGAAGAGGTTGGCAGACCTTGAGGGTTCCAGAAAGTGTCAAGAAGGCCAGGATGAGGAGCTTTTCGAGCTCAAACGCCAGATGAAGGGTAAACACGTGGTGGATGCCCCGACTACCGAAGCCCCGATTCCCCGACGGTCAGAAGACGTACTCAGACTTCCACCTCCTACCTCGGGCAACCTTCCTGACATTCCTGGATATGTCACGGAAGCGGAGCATGCGATCCTGATTTCCTCGTACACGACGCAGAATGATCGCTTATCCGCTCAGCTTCGAGAGAGAGACGCCAGATAGAGATGCTCCAGCAGCGTATACGGGAACTAGAGGCCACGTGTCGATCTCAGGCTCAGCCTTCCAAACGGAGGCATGACGACCCTGATGACTCGGCACCGGGTCCTCATGAGGGGGAGGTGCAGGCTTTCAAAAGGCTTCGCATCGACCTCCAATCTGCCTCTGGTCCCGGCTCGTCATCCGCTCCAGCTTCATCCACCGCTCCATCAGAGTCGGCCGCCGATACTCCGTACGTAGATTCAGACACGGAGACTCTTGATGTGTCGGATTGGCATTACGAGTGAATCCCGTTAGATGAGGTAATTCAATTCCCTCATCTAACCGAGACAGCTGACATTGATGTCGTTCCCCCGGAAGCAGCACCGACAGACTTATCAGAGATACAGATTCCGAAAGAAGCCCGGAGAATCCTTCGGTCGCTAGCCCAAAGCCTCCAGATTTTTCAGAAGGGGACGACATCCTCCGAGACACGGATTACGACAACCTCTTTTCCACGATTGAGTTCCCCACTCCAGAAGCTCTGCAAACGATCTCCACAATAACTCCTGAATCCTCCACTCCTACCATCATCCAGTTGAACTGGAACCATACGGTCATTTTCAAGCCGTTCCTCGAGGAGTCTTTCACCCGGATCTTCCAGCAAGAGAAACTACATGTATGGTCTCGAAAGGTCTTCTTCGGGATCTCCCACATCAAGAAGCTGCGAAAAAGAACTGCATACGTCCACCAAAGGAAGTGCAACTTGGCGACCCACGGAGGTCAAAGAATCCAACATCGATTCACGAAGGTAACTAGTATTCGTCCTTACAAACACGGACATCAGTTATGTAATAACCTGAATCCTAGGTTAGATTGTCGGTTAACTTTAACTGTGACTTTGTGTGTTAGGCTTTTTGAGTGGAGGGGCTAATTGTGTAAATTCTTGGAAAGTTGTTGTGTTTGTTGGGTTTTAAGCTTGTTAATGGGCTTGGCCTTGCAAGCCCAGGGTATTTAAAGGAGGAAAAACTAGGGTTTTGTCATTTTGGGAATGAGGCAAGTGTGTGAAGTGTGTGTTTTTGGGAGAGAAGCCTCCATCATCATCTTCATCAATTCCTCTCATCATCACCATCATCAAGGTAAGATCTATGGTTTTAAGCTTTAAATTAATTGTGTTATGATTGTGATTTAAGATAAAACCATTTCGGGGTTTTTTTGGATCGAATTGTGGGCCGTAAGGATCGATTTTTGGTCACTTTTTGGCAAAGTTTCGGGTATTCATGTTTCCCGAATCGGGTATTCATGTTTCCCGAATCGGGTATTCCGGATTCCCGAACCGGGAGATCTTGTGATGTTCAAATGCCTTTCCGAATTGGAAATCATGATTTCCGAATTCGGAATTTGGCCTTCCTTAGATGAGATGCTTTTCGTTTTGGAAGTTGAGTTTTCCTCATTGAGTTTCCCTCATTGGGTTTATTTGTTGAGTTTTCCTCATTGGGATTATTTATTGAGTTTTCCTCATTGAGTTTCCCTCATTGAGTTTTCCTCATTGAGTTTCCCTCATTGGGTTTATTTGTTGAGTTTTCCTCATTGGGATTATTTATTGAGTTTTCCTCATTGAGTTTTCCTCATTGAGTTTCCCTCATTGAGTTTTCCTCATTCAGTTTCCCTCATTGGGTTTATTTGTTGAGTTTTCCTCATTGGGATTATTTATTGAGTTTTCCTCATTGAGTTTTCCTCATTGAGTTTCCCTCATTGGGTTTATTTGTTGAGTTTTCCTCATTGGGATTATTTATTGAGTTTTCCTCATTGAGTTTCCCTCATTGGGTTTATTTGTTGAGTTTTCCTCATTGGGATTATTTATTGAATTTTCCTCATTGAGTTTCCCTCATTGAGTTTTCCTCATTGAGTTTCCCTCATTGGGTTTATTTGTTGAGTTTTCCTCATTGGGATTATTTATTGAGTTTCCCTCATTGGGTTTATTTGTTGAGTTTTCCTCATTGGGATTATTTATTGAGTTTTCCTCATTGAGTTTCCCTCATTGGGTTTATTTGTTGAGTTTTCCTCATTGGGATTATTTATTGAGTTTTCCTCATTGAGTTTCCTTCATTGGGTTTATTTGTTGAGTTTTCCTCATTGGGATTATTTATTGAGTTTTCCTCATTGAGTTTTCCTCATTGAGTTTCCCTCATTGAGTTTTCCTCATTGAGTTTCCCTCATTGGGTTTATTTGTTGAGTTTTCCTCATTGGGATTATTTATTGAGTTTTCCTCATTGAGTTTCCCTCATTGGGTTTATTTGTTGAGTTTTCCTCATTGGGATTATTTATTGAGTTTTCCTCATTGAGTTTCCCTCATTGGGTTTATTTGTTGAGTTTTCCTCATTGGGATTATTCATTGAGTTTTCCTCATTGAGTTTCCCTCATTGGGTTTATTTGTTGAGTTTTCCTCATTGGGATCATTTATTGAGTTTCCCTCATTGAGTTTCCCTCATTGAGTTTCCCTCATTGGGTTTATTTGTTGAGTTTTCCTCATTGGGATTATTTATTGAGTTTCCCTCATTGAGTTTACATATGGAGTTTCCCTCATTGAGTTTCCCTCATTGGGTTTACTTGTTGAGTTTCCCTCATTGGGTTTCCCTCATTGTTGCTATCATTCCATGCAACCCTTGCTACCTTGTTATCATTTCATGAGGGAGCAATGGGAATTTCGGGTGTCATTTCATGTAACCCTAGCCTTATCATTTTATGTGAGGTCGGCTATCGTCTTGAGTAGGCTTGGTTATTGTTTCAGGCTGTCATTTCTTGTGAATCTATTCCTCATCACGAGTGAGTTTGTGTATCATTTTAGATGATGTTGATCTATCATGCCGTGTATCATCTCTTGAGGCCGTGGTACCTTGTCGTCATTTCTTGAGATATCAGTTCATGTGAAAAGCCTAATCGTATTCATTTCTTGAAAACCCTAGTTGGTTATCCGAGAAATCCTAGTCTGTTATTCCATGTTGATTCAGGTCGGATGATGATGAGAGCTAAGTTTTGGTAACTAGGAAAGAATCTTCCTAGTGGGTTAGTATGATCTGATTGAGATTTGTGTTGTAGGTGCGGATAAGGCAGAGCGTAGCTCAGTTGGGGCAGGATCAGGTGAGTTCCCTTGCCTGAAATGAATGGATTGGTTTTACTGTTTTTAAATATATCCATTCGGTTTGTGAAATGCTTTGACGATGATTATACATTGATTTACGTGATGAATGAGATGAACTGATAATTACATTTATGCATGCTTAAAATGGTAATGACTTGATGACTTGACTGATGTGTTGCACTATGGACACTGGGTACCTTGGAACCTCGCGTTCCTTGGGAGTTTACCATTTGGTCTGATACGCCACTTGGGGGTACCTTGGGACTACGTCCCTTGGGAGTTATTGTTAGGTGACCTGGACTGGGCCTGGACGGTGTTTTTCTTTGTCCGCACACATTCAGTGGTTTTTGAACTGATTTTACGGCCAGCGGGCCGAAACTGTTGTTTAAACTGTTTTGAGGGAATTCACTAGACCTTTCGGTCTAACCCTCGTTTTCAAAATCTAAAACCTTTTCAGGGAAAGATCGAGTTGCTAGAGGCAAAGAGATGTTGAGCGCTTAGCGTAGCGTGGTCAGTCAGGAGTTATGATTCTTATCCTTTTAGAAATCTCAGCTGTGGAGGGTTCGTTCCGCATGCACTCTTAACTATTGTACCTTTTGAGAACAAGATTTTTATGTTATTGCGAATTAGATCACTGGGATTTATTATTGTTATGTTGGTTTTTATTGCCTGGGTTTCGGGGCGTTACAAATTGGTATCAGAGCATTAGTTTAAGTGAATTAGGTGACCAGGATTGGGCCTAGTCTTAAACTGTAGGATTGGGAACACAGCTGAGATTGTAGGGCTCTAGGATTTTGCCTAGAGAGTCGTGTTTGGTATGAAAGTGCGAGGACTAGTGTGTATCGCGAGTTAGGGACTTCATGTGAATTTTGGCACTGTCTGTGATTGGGTCGTTTAGAGTAGTCTAATCTTCAGGTTGCTATTTTAGAACTGATGCATTAGAAAAGAGGAAGTTTGTGTTTATGACTTATGTCATGGTTTCGGGTAAGGAAAGGTTAGATGTGCGAGATGTCGAGTTGTATGGAATACCCTGAGGTGTTCCCGGTCGATCTAGATAGTCTACCGCCTGATCGAGAGACCGAGCTTCAGATTTGCTTGAATGGTCGGAGCGACGCCTATCGCCAGAGCATTGTATCGGCTGGCACCGGCGGAGATGAAATTGATGACGACGAGGCTGCGAGGACCGGTTAGCCAGGGATTTATTAGCGCTAGCTCTTCACCTTGGGAGCGCCAGTTCTGTTCGTGAGAAGGAGAGACGACACCATGTGGATGTGCATCGACTAACGAGAGAGTTCAACAGACTTACCGTCAGAGACGAGTAGCCACTGCGGAGGATTTACAACTTATTTGACCAATTGTGAGGTGCCAAATGCTTCTCAAAAGATTAGTATGCGAACGAGTTATCGTCAGCTCAAGATTAGAGGGAAGACGTTTTGAAGACGGCCTTTCGGACTTGTCATGGATAATGTGAATCTCTCGTAATGACGTTCGGACTTACGAGCGTGCCGCCAACATTTATGGACTTGATGATTGAAGTGCGTAACACTATTTCTGGACGAGCTCATTTTAGTCTCCAACGACGACATTTTGAACTACTCGAGGACTGCGGAGGAACTATCCAACGCATGGCATGAGGTTAGCGGCTGTGGTTTTCGCACTAAAGATTTGGAGACACTATCTTTACGAGACGAAGTATCAATCTACACCAACCATGAAGAGCCTTCCGTACCTGTTCAACAGGAAAGAGTTATCTTGAGGATTGGACGTTGCTGTGTAATGGACTAACGTGGTACCAGACATTGGATCAAAGATCAAGGGACGTCAAGAAGCGACTTTAGATGAGCAACATCTAGAGTCGGAGCGGATGGTGGGAGCCTTGGGGACCCTCGGAGCGAGCATCAAAGGAGCTGTAATATTTTGGAAAGCTGTTATGACTTCCAAAGCTTGTGGGTATACATCAGAAGATTCTGAAGAATGTGCGCGCAAACCGAAGTACTCGGTTCGTCCCGAGCAAATGAGATACCGTGGGTTGAGTCAGCATATCGGCGACCGGGGATGAAGAAAGACATCGCTCATTTCGTTGAAAGATGCGTGGCGTGACTTCAAGTGAAGATCGAACGCCAGCGACCGTGTGGCAACTGCAATAGTTACCGTTAGCAGTATGGACTTGGAAGCATATCGATGGTTTTCGTGACGAGATTTTCCCGTAGGCCTAAGGGCTTTGTTTTGCTGTGGGGTGTGGTCATTAGACTTTTGAAGTTAGCTTACTTCCTATAGTTGTAAGAGGCACCTTCTATCGCGAGGCTGCGTGGCGGAGATGGTACGACGACGCGACATTCCATTATCTACCGTGTCGGATCGAGATGCCAGATTGTACCTGGACGCTTGGCGGAGCTTTCAGCTGGACTTGGGGACGCGGGTCACCTCGAGTACCGCGAACCATCTGCATAGCGACGAACAAAGTGAGCGGGTCATCCAACTTTGGAAGATCCGTTAGGGACATGTGTTCTGGATTTCAGAGGTTCTTGGGGTAATCATCTACCGGTTGAGGCGAGTAGAATGCGCAGTACGTGTCACGTGACGAACCTGATGGCTTGTTTTGCAGAATCCGAGTTGCGAGCGAAGTACCTGTGCCTGTTCAGCAAGTGAATTCCGGGACGGAATTCTTTTGAGGGGGAAGTGATGTAATAACCTGAATCCTAGGTTAGATTGTCGGTTAACTTTAACTGTGACTTTGTGTGTTAGGCTTTTTGAGTGGAGGGGCTAATTGTGTAAATTCTTGGAAAGTTGTTGTGTTTGTTGGGTTTTAAGCTTGTTAATGGGCCTGGCCTTGCAAGCCCAGGGTATTTAAAGGAGGAAAAACTAGGGTTTTGTCATTTTGGGAATGAGGCAAGTGTGTGAAGTGTGTGTTTTTGGGAGAGAAGCCTCCATCATCATCTTCATCAATTCCTCTCATCATCACCATCATCAAGGTAAGATCTATGGTTTTAAGCTTTAAATTAATTGTGTTATGATTGTGATTTAAGATAAAACCATTTCGGGGTTTTTTTGGATCGAATTGTGGGCCGTAAGGATCGATTTTTGGTCACTTTTTGGCAAAGTTTCGGGTATTCATGTTTCCCGAATCGGGTATTCATGTTTCCCGAATCGGGTATTCCGGATTCCCGAACCGGGAGATCTTGTGATGTTCAAATGCCTTTCCGAATTGGAAATCATGATTTCCGAATTCGGAATTTGGCCTTCCTTAGATGAGATGCTTTTCGTTTTGGAAGTGGAGTTTCCCTCATTGGGTTTCCCTCATTGAGTTTCCCTCATTGAGTTTCCCTCATTGGGTTTATTTGTTGAGTTTTCCTCATTGGGATTATTTATTGAGTTTTCCTCATTGAGTTTTCCTCATTGAGTTTCCCTCATTGAGTTTTCCTCATTGAGTTTCCCTCATTGGGTTTATTTGTTGAGTTTTCCTCATTGGGATTATTTATTGAGTTTTCCTCATTGAGTTTTCCTCATTGAGTTTCCCTCATTGAGTTTTCCTCATTGAGTTTCCCTCATTGGGTTTATTTGTTGAGTTTTCCTCATTGGGATTATTTATTGAGTTTTCCTCATTGAGTTTCCCTCATTGGGTTTGTTTGTTGAGTTTTCCTCATTGGGATTATTTATTGAGTTTTCCTCATTGAGTTTCCCTCATTGAGTTTTCCTCATTGAGTTTCCCTCATTGGGTTTATTTGTTGAGTTTTCCTCATTGGGATTATTTATTGAGTTTTCCTCATTGAGTTTCCCTCATTGGGTTTATTTGTTGAGTTTTCCTCATTGGGATTATTTATTGAGTTTTCCTCATTGAGTTTCGCTCATTGGGTTTATTTGTTGAGTTTTCCTCATTGGGATTATTTATTGAGTTTTCCTCATTGAGTTTCCCTCATTGGGTTTATTTGTTGAGTTTTCCTCATTGGGATTATTTATTGAGTTTTCCTCATTGAGTTTTCCTCATTGAGTTTCCCTCATTGGGTTTATTTGTTGAGTTTTCCTCATTGGGATTATTTATTGAGTTTTCCTCATTGAGTTTCCCTCATTGGGTTTATTTGTTGAGTTTTCCTCATTGGGATTATTTATTGAGTTTTCCTCATTGAGTTTCCCTCATTGGGTTTATTTGTTGAGTTTTCCTCATTGGGATTATTTATTGAGTTTTCCTCATTGAGTTTCCCTCATTGAGTTTTCCTCATTGAGTTTCCCTCATTGGGTTTATTTGTTGAGTTTTCGTCATTGGGATTATTTATTGAGTTTTCCTCATTGAGTTTCCCTCATTAAGTTTTCCTCATTGAGTTTCCCTCATTGGGTTTATTTGTTGAGTTTTCCTCATTGGATTATTTATTGAGTTTTCCTCATTGAGTTTTCCTCATTGAGTTTCCCTCATTGAGTTTTCCTCATTGAGTTTCCCTCATTGGGTTTATTTGTTGAGTTTTCCTCATTGGGATTATTTATTGAGTTTTCCTCATTGAGTTTCCCTCATTGGGTTTGTTTGTTGAGTTTTCCTCATTGGGATTATTTATTGAGTTTTCCTCTTTGAGTTTCCCTCATTGAGTTTTCCTCATTGAGTTTCCCTCATTGGGTTTATTTGTTGAGTTTTCCTCATTGGGATTATTTATTGAGTTTTCCTCATTGAGTTTCCCTCATTGGGTTTATTTGTTGAGTTTTCCTCATTGGGATTATTTATTGAGTTTTCCTCATTGAGTTTCGCTCATTGGGTTTATTTGTTGAGTTTTCCTCATTGGGATTATTTATTGAGTTTTCCTCATTGAGTTTCCCTCATTGGGTTTATTTGTTGAGTTTTCCTCATTGGGATTATTTATTGAGTTTTCCTCATTGAGTTTTCCTCATTGAGTTTCCCTCATTGGGTTTATTTGTTGAGTTTTCCTCATTGGGATTATTTATTGAGTTTTCCTCATTGAGTTTCTCTCATTGGGTTTATTTGTTGAGTTTTCCTCATTGGGATTATTTATTGAGTTTTCCTCATTGAGTTTCCCTCATTGAGTTTATTTGTTGAGTTTTCCTCATTGGGATTATTTATTGAGTTTTCCTCATTGAGTTTCCCTCATTGGGTTTATTTGTTGAGTTTTCCTCATTGGATTATTTATTGAGTTTCCCTCATTGAGTTTCCCTCATTGAGTTTCCCTCATTGAGTTTCCCTCATTGAGTTTACTTATGGAGTTTCCCTCATTGAGTTTCACTCATTGGGTTTACTTGTTGAGTTTCCCTCATTGGGTTTCCCTCATTGTTGCTATCATTCCATGCAACCCTTGCTACCTTGTTATCATTTCATGAGGGAGCAATGGGAATTTCGGGTGTCATTTCATGTAACCCTAGCCTTATCATTTTATGTGAGGTCGGCTATCGTCTTGAGTAGGCTTGGTTATTGTTTCAGGCTGTCATTTCTTGTGAATCTATTCCTCTTCACGAGTGAGTTTGTGTATCATTTTAGATGATGTTGATCTATCATGCCGTGTATCATCTCTTGAGGCCGTGGTACCTTGTCGTCATTTCTTGAGATATCAGTTCATGTGAAAAGCCTAATCGTATTCATTTCTTGAAAACCCTAGTTGGTTATCCGAGAAATCCTAGTCTGTTATTCCATGTTGATTCAGGTCGGATGATGATGAGAGCTAAGTTTTGGTAACTAGGAAAGAATCTTCCTAGTGGGTTAGTATGATCTGATTGAGATTTGTGTTGTAGGTGCGGATAAGGCAGAGCGTAGCTCAGTTGGGGCAGGATCAGGTGAGTTCCCTTGCCTGAAATGAATGGATTGGTTTTACTGTTTTTAAATATATCCATTCGGTTTGTGAAATGCTTTGACGATGATTATACATTGATTTACGTGATGAATGAGATGAACTGATAATTACATTTATGCATGCTTAAAATGGTAATGACTTGATGACTTGACTGATGTGTTGCACTATGGACACTGGGTACCTTGGAACCTCGCGTTCCTTGGGAGTTTACCATTTGGTCTGATACGCCACTTGGGGGTACCTTGGGACTACGTCCCTTGGGAGTTATTGTCAGGTGACCTGGACTGGGCCTGGACGGTGTTTTTCTTTGTCCGCACACATTCAGTGGTTTTTGAACTGATTTTACGGCCAGCGGGCCGGAACTGTTGTTTAAACTGTTTTGAGGGAATTCACTAGACCTTTCGGTCTAACCCTCGTTTTCAAAATCTAAAACCTTTTCAGGGAAAGATCGAGTTGCTAGAGGCAAAGAGATGTTGAGCGCTTAGCGTAGCGTGGTCAGTCAGGAGTTATGATTCTTATCCTTTTAGAAATCTCAGCTGTGGAGGGTTCGTTCCGCATGCACTCTTAACTATTGTACCTTTTGAGAACAAGATTTTTATGTTATTGCGAATTAGATCACTGGGATTTATTATTGTTATGTTGGTTTTTATTGCCTGGGTTTCGGGGCGTTACAAATTGGTATCAGAGCATTAGTTTAAGTGAATTAGGTGACCAGGATTGGGCCTAGTCTTAAACTGTAGGATTGGGAACACAGCTGAGATTGTAGGGCTCTAGGATTTTGCCTAGAGAGTCGTGTTTGGTATGAAAGTGCGAGGACTAGTGTGTATCGCGAGTTAGTGACTTCATGTGAATTTTGGCACTGTCTGTGATTGGGTCGTTTAGAGTAGTCTAATCTTCAGGTTGCTATTTTAGAACTGATGCATTAGAAAAGAGGAAGTTTGTGTTTATGACTTATGTCATGGTTTCGGGTAAGGAAAGGTTAGATGTGCGAGATGTCGAGTTGTATGGAATACCCTGAGGTGTTCCCGGTCGATCTAGATAGTCTACCGCCTGATCGAGAGACCGAGCTTCAGATTTGCTTGAATGGTCGGAGCGACGCCTATCGCCAGAGCATTGTATCGGCTGGCACCGGCGGAGATGAAATTGATGACGACGAGGCTGCGAGGACCGGTTAGCCAGGGATTTATTAGCGCTAGCTCTTCACCTTGGGAGCGCCAGTTCTGTTCGTGAGAAGGAGAGTCGACACCATGTGGATGTGCATCGACTAACGAGAGAGTTCAACAGACTTACCGTCAGAGACGAGTAGCCACTGCGGAGGATTTACAACTTATTTGACCAATTGTGAGGTGCCAAATGCTTCTCAAAAGATTAGTATGCGAACGAGTTATCGTCAGCTCAAGATTAGAGGGGAAGACGTTTTGAAGACGGCCTTTCGGACTTGTCATGGATAATGTGAATCTCTCGTAATGACGTTCGGACTTACGAGCGTGCCGCCAACATTTATGGACTTGATGATTGAAGTGCGTAACACTATTTCTGGACGAGCTCATTTTAGTCTCCAACGACGACATTTTGAACTACTCGAGGACTGCGGAGGAACTATCCAACGCATGGCATGAGGTTAGCGGCTGTGGTTTTCGCACTAAAGATTTGGAGACACTATCTTTACGAGACGAAGTATCAATCTACACCAACCATGAAGAGCCTTCCGTACCTGTTCAACAGGAAAGAGTTATCTTGAGGATTGGACGTTGCTGTGTAATGGACTAACGTGGTACCAGACATTGGATCAAAGATCAAGGGACGTCAAGAAGCGACTTTAGATGAGCAACATCTAGAGTCGGAGCGGATGGTGGGAGCCTTGGGGACCCTCGGAGCGAGCATCAAAGGAGCTGTAATATTTTGGAAAGCTGTTATGACTTCCAAAGCTTGTGGGTATACATCAGAAGATTCTGAAGAATGTGCGCGCAAACCGAAGTACTCGGTTCGTCCCGGAGCAAATGAGATACCGTGGCTTGAGTCAGCATATCGGCGACCGGGGATGAAGAAAGACATCGCTCATTTCGTTGAAAGATGCGTGGCGTGACTTCAAGTGAAGATCGAACGCCAGCGACCGTGTGGCAACTGCAATAGTTACCGTTAGCAGTATGGACTTGGAAGCATATCGATGGTTTTCGTGACGAGATTTTCCCGTAGGCCTAAGGGCTTTGTTTTGCTGTGGGGTGTGGTCATTAGACTTTTGAAGTTAGCTTACTTCCTATAGTTGTAAGAGGCACCTTCTATCGCGAGGCTGCGTGGCGGAGATGGTACGACGACGCGACATTCCATTATCTACCGTGTCGGATCGAGATGCCAGATTGTACCTGGACGCTTGGCGGAGCTTTCAGCTGGACTTGGGGACGCGGGTCACCTCGAGTACCGCGAACCATCTGCATAGCGACGAACAAAGTGAGCGGGTCATCCAACTTTGGAAGATCCGTTGGGGACATGTGTTCTGGATTTCAGAGGTTCTTGGGGTAATCATCTACCGGTTGAGGCGAGTAGAATGCGCAGTACGTGTCACGTGACGAACCTGATGGCTTGTTTTGCAGAATCCGAGTTGCGAGCGAAGTACCTGTGCCTGTTCAGCAAGTGAATTCCGGGACGGAATTCTTTTGAGGGGGAAGTGATGTAATAACCTGAATCCTAGGTTAGATTGTCGGTTAACTTTAACTGTGACTTTGTGTGTTAGGCTTTTTGAGTGGAGGGGCTAATTGTGTAAATTCTTGGAAAGTTGTTGTGTTTGTTGGGTTTTAAGCTTGTTAATGGGCCTGGCCTTGCAAGCCCAGGGTATTTAAAGGAGGAAAAACTAGGGTTTTGTCATTTTGGGAATGAGGCAAGTGTGTGAAGTGTGTGTTTTTGGGAGAGAAGCCTCCATCATCATCTTCATCAATTCCTCTCATCATCACCATCATCAAGGTAAGATCTATGGTTTTAAGCTTTAAATTAATTGTGTTATGATTGTGATTTAAGATAAAACCATTTCGGGGTTTTTTTGGATCGAATTGTGGGCCGTAAGGATCGATTTTTGGTCACTTTTTGGCAAAGTTTCGGGTATTCATGTTTCCCGAATCGGGTATTCATGTTTCCCGAATCGGGTATTCCGGATTCCCGAACCGGGAGATCTTGTGATGTTCAAATGCCTTTCCGAATTGGAAATCATGATTTCCGAATTCGGAATTTGGCCATTTAAGTTATTTTGTTTAAAATATGTATAAACTGACCCAAATGATCTAAAACCACCTTCGAAAAGTCGGTTTTCGCCAAAAAACGCCGAAAAACCCAGTACCGTATCGGAAAATCAGTGTAAGATTGTACAAAAAAAAAAAAAAAAAAGAAATGAGAGGAGAGAGGTGGGACCCACTAGGGGCCGGCCACCCCCCCCCCCTACCTCTTTCTCTTCTCCTCTTTTCTCTACAAAAATTAATCATCATCATCATTTCCCATCCATTTCAAAATTCTCTCTCTCTCTCTAAACTTTTCTCACACTAAAACTCTCTCACTTCTCTCTAAAATTCCAGCCCCATAATCATCTTCAAGATCAGATTCTTGAAGATTAAGAGCACATTCAAAGTTTATATTAACACAATCTCAAAGGTAAGGTAGTTAGGTTGAAGTTTAGATTCGTTTTTCAACCCTTTCTAGCTTTATTTTCGTGTTTTCTTGAGGTTAAACCTCCTTCTATGGATTCTTAATCCTTATGGTGTTTGGGAAAGAGATTCCACCTTAGAAATGTTGGAAAAACAATCTATGAAGGTGAGAATCTATGATTTCCCCATAAGAACACCATTTGGATGCAAAAATTCTTGTTAAATATTGTTTTTGACCATCAATCTTGGGCTAGACTTACTTGATAGTTCATGCATGAGCTTTGATGGTATCAAATCATGGTTAGTTTGTTTTTCATGTATACAATCTGATTTGGGGGTAAAATGGTAAGAAAAACCCCAAAGAGTTATGATTTTATGTGTTTTATTGATGGATTTGATGTTAGTATTGAGACAGATTCTGTCAAAAATTTTGCATGCACTTTGCACGACTCAAAAAGGGTCTTGTTGTATTCATTTCTTTATGAAATTTTTATGGGATGAAATTTAAGGTGTTAGGGTTCAAACCCCACTGGATTTGCATAAAAACACTAAGATTTGAGTTCAAACCATCCAAAAACATTTTTGTGTGCAACAGCACTTGGTCAGAAACTTAAGTCACATTCATGCATGCATAACTCTTTGGTAAATCATCCAAATTACAAACTTTTTGATTCTAAACTCAATTATTCTGAGTTAGCTTTCTATAGAATCCAAAATCAAGTCATTTAGAGTAGTTTTGAGGGTTTAACCAATGAAAATGAATTGATAGTGCAATCTGTCCCATAATGGCAGAACCACATGCACAACTTCAAAGAGGCATATCTCCCTCAAAAATCACTCTAATGATTTGAATCTTGTCTCATTAGCTTGGTATGTGTGTTGGTTAGAAAATCCCTTTTGAAATTCGTGAATTAGTGGTGTATTGAATAATCTATGAATTAAACTTTACCAAAAGGTATTCTGGAATTTCAGCCCTTACCACTGATTTTGTAAAATTGTTTAAAAATAGTAAAAGAACTCTAAAAATTGTGAAATTTGGTGGAGTTGTTCCTAACATCCCCTAAATCAGAGGGTAAAAATTTAAAGATTTAATATTTAGAGGACCCAAGTTCAAAATAGAAATTTTTACAACTCAAAATTTGTGACAGATTCTGGAAATTTCTTAAAAACCCAACTTTACAAATTTTGAACTTCTAAAATATTTGGAAGACTTTTATTTGTGACAAAATGAATTTTTATTAAGTTGGACTATAAAAGTAATATAATGGCATTATATGGATTTCGGTACGATTTTAGATAAGGACCGTTGGACCTAGAACTTACATTAAAATTTCGTGTTTGATAGGACGACCCTAGTTCGGAGCCGGGATTTAGGTCACGCATCAACCCTTTCAAATCCGCACTAAACACCCGAGGTGAGTATTCACAGCCCCGTTTTTACCGTTTTTACGAAGTTTTGGGGTGAAAAGCATGTTTATGAATAAAATGTGTTTAATTGTGAACTTGTTGTGAAATGAAATGATTTATCGTGACATAATGAAATGAATCGTTTATTTGAAATGTTATGAAATGTTTTTATAAAATGAAATAAATTGAAATGAGAGTAAGATAATGAAATGAATTGAATGAAATGTTTTGTGAATATTGAAATGAAGTGAATTGGAATATGCTTTACGTATTGAAATGTATTGAAATGAAATGAATTCGAATACCGAAATGAAATGAAATGAAATGTTTTATGAGATAAAATTTTCGATATGTTGAAACATGATATAGTGAGCAATAAATGAAAATGTCCCCTGCACTACTATTAACCCTTACAAATTGGGCCTATGATACACGTGGATAGCGCTATTTGGTTTGACATACCCACCTTGACTGACGAGAATATAGGTGCACTGTATTGAAAAATATTCACCCCGGCTGGAAATAGTTTTCCCCCGGCAAGGCTGGATAGGGGCGTAGCTATGTCATCAAATGAAGGATTGTAGTAACTCACTAATGCATATCATGTAATTAACACATCACTTGGAAAATTTACTTACTGTGTGATACCAAACTGCTATTTTTGGGGTGAATGAACTGATTCACCAAACTGTTTACAAAATGTTGCGAATAAATGTTTTATTGAAATTGATATTGTACATAACTGTTTTGTACTTATAAAAACCTGTGAACTCACCAACTCTTGTAGTTGACACTTGTTTAACATGCTTTTCAGGAAATCCAAAAGTTTGATCAGGTCTTTAGTGGAATGTTGTGTCACCAATCAAGACAGTGTTTATTTTGTTTAAGTCTGTAAACTTAAATTATGAATTGGGTTGTAATACTTTTAAACTATTTTAATTTATAATATGAATGATTGGTGTGGTTTATCTCCTATTGCTTTGAAATCGAGACTGTCGCACCTCGTGTTTCCGCTTTAGCGGGGTGTTACAGATTTGGTATCAGAGCCATAGGTTATAGAGAACATCGGTTTTTTTCATAAAAACCAAGTACTATAACCCGCTTTTTCCAAAATAAGTTAAAACTTTTAAGATTTCAAGGATAGGAGAATTAGATACTAGTATGATTAGTATAGGTGTTATTCTAATATATCATAGATATGCGGAGCCTGATCACCTACGCCTAGCCACGATATAAGTAGGATAAGACTTATAAATCGATCATACTGTTAGGGTTTAAAAGTTGAAACTTTCTGAAAATTTCCTGAAAAATGTGAAATTGTGTGAGTTTGCATATGACATGTACAAAATTTCTTATTTCAGAAAAATTTTATTTTTCCGTAAATTAACTAAATTCTTTTATCGCAGTATCATGTCTCACGAGACAGACCCATCCGAGTACCGATCTCACGGGTCCCCTGAGCACCCCGGTAGCGAGAACGGTAACTCCCGATCTCGGACCACCGTGCCAGAGCGGGATCCCTATAGCGACAGTGACGCTGATTCTCATCAGGTCCCTGCCCGGTCCGCCAGCCCGGCGCGACCCTTTGGGCCTGAGACGCGCTATGGTCTCAGAGGCAGGCGCACCGCTCGGAAGAGCGTGCCTCTGCCTACCCGGATGACCTTCCGCATTCCCACCGGGGATGGGGCGGGACCATCACGGGTCAGGGGCCAGGGTGGGTCATCGTCGTCCTCGTCGTCCTCATCGTCCGGATCCCCGCCGCCTTACCGACCATCGTCGCCGATCGTTCGAGTGCCTCCACCGCCGCCCGTCGCCCGACCACCGCCCGATGTCCGACCACCACCGCTAGCCCCAGCTCCTAGATACCCGCACATGGCTCGTGCCCCGGTCCTTTGCATGAGGGGCATGACCCCGACCGAGCGACAGGAGGTCGCTAGACTAGCCCGAGGCCAGGACATCCATGAGCACCTCCTGGACCACCATGACCACATGATAGACTCCCTCCTGGGTGTAGCTGGAGCGGACAGCCAGCAGTTGACCAGGATAGTGGCTCTCCTCAGCCACACCATGGCATCACTCCACCACCTGTATACGGTGGTGTATTTGGTGGTGACCGTGGTGGTGCTCCTGCTTCTGTGGGCTGTTTGGAGGGTTAGGACCTAGGAGGTGGAGTCGGTGATCGATCTTTTGGATAAAAACTCTTATTTTTGAGGCAGTATGCCTAGACTTGAACTATTTATGATCTATGATGGATGATTGTATGGATATTATCGTATTATGAATTTATTTTGATGATATTATGACTCGTATTATGCTTAAATGAAGGGAAGTTTTATGATTTTATCTATGCTTCACTTATGTGTTAGAAATTAACTATACAATTGACATGCTTATTATGGTTGCTTGAAATGTCTAAGAACGCTAGGTTAAAATGATAGCGTGAGTTAGTTGACATTTAAATTGCGAAAAATAAGTAGAATTGCGATTACACTTAGAAAACGGAAATTGTCATTAAAACTTGTGGGCATGCTGTTGTTCTAGAAACATGCCTCCAAGAAGAGAGAACCCGGACTTGACAAGGCTCGTATCGGAGCAAGTGATGGCTTCATTACCCGGCATAGTCAGCCAGGTGGCTGCTGGGCTGAACACTAATCAAAACAACAATCAAGGGTCAAGGGAACGGGATTGTACATACAAATCCTTCCGAAGCTGCAACCCCAAAGAGTTCCATGGAACAGAGGGAGCTGTTGGATTATTAGCATGGATTGAAAGTATGGAATCAGTCCTTCACATAAGCAAGTGCCTGGAAAGGAACAAGGTCGAGTATGCTGCTTGTCTGCTCCAAGGGCGAGCTTTGACTTGGTGGAACACCCAGGTGCAAGTCCGTGGCCGTGACGCAACCGGTCAGATCACCTGGGAGGATTTCAAGAAGATGCTGAAGGAGGAGTTCTGTCCAAGAAGCGAACTCCAAAAGTTGGAAGCTGAACTATGGCGCCATGAGATGAGAGGAAACGACATCACCACATACACTACCCGATTTCACGAGTTGGCTAAGTTAGTACCCCATTTGGTGACGCCGGAACAAAACCGAGTCGATAGGTATGTTTGGGGTTTATCCCCTGAGATCAGAGGGAACGTGACGGCAGCTGATCCAAAGAACCTACAAGAGGCAGTTAATTTAGCAAACCGCCTTACCAACAACGCTATCCGGTCAGGAACGTTTGCGAGTGACAAGGCAAAGGGAAAAAGGAAGATGGAGGAGACTACCAAACCGCAATTCAGAGGAAAGTCGGGAAAGGATAGAAGAGTGACTAGGAGCTACGGAATGCAGACTCAAGTAGCAGAAAAAGAAAAGGGAATGTCTCAGAGGTGTGGCAAATGTGGGAATCTTCATGCCGGGAGATGTGTTGTCTGTTCCAGATGTGGCAGGGGAGGCCATACTGACAAGGATTGTAGAAAGAGAGCCTGTTTTGAATGTGGAAGCTTCAATCACTACCGGAATGCTTGTCCTAAGTTGAATCCGAGACCTTACGCGAATCAGGCACAGCCGGCGAATCCAGGGAACCAAGGAAACCAAGGAAACCGAGGAGGACTAGCTCGGGGGAGAGCGTTTGTTATTGGGACGGAGGAAGCAAGGCAAAACCCAGACGTGGTTACAGGTACGTTCCTTCTCAACAACTATCCTGCTACTGTGCTTTTTGATTCCGGAGCAGATATGAGCTTTGTGTCGCTAGAATTTAGGCCTAAGATAAATAAAAAGTCACAGAATCTGAAAGAGGATCATGTAATCGAATACTCCAACGGAGAATTAGTTAAGGCTAGCAAAGTAATCAGAAAATGCACTCTAGGCTTAGCTGGAAAGGATTTTAGCATAGACTTGATCCCGATTAAGATAGGGAGCTTCGACATAATCGTCGGTATGGACTGGATGTCCAAACACCGAGCAACAATATGCTGTGCTGAGAAGATAGTCGCATTACCATTACCCGATGGAGGACTACTCGAAGTGTATGGAGATAGGCCAAAGAGAGACATTAAGATCGTGTCATATATGAAGATGCGAGGTCATCTACGGAAGGAATGCATAGCGTTCATGGCACACGTCATAGATACAAAGGCAAAGGAGAAGCGAGTTCAGGATATTCCAGTTGTGCGAGAATTTCCAGAGGTATTTCCGGAAGAATTACCTGGATTGCCCCCGACGACAAGTGGAGTTTCACATTGACTTAGTTCCTGGAGCAGGTCCCATAGCAAAGTCGCCTTATCGACTAGCACCGTCCGAGATGCAAGAGCTGTCAAATCAACTTCAGGAGTTATTAGACAAAGGATTCATCCGACCCAGTTCATCACCATGGGGAGCCCCTGTGTTGTTTGTCAAAAAGAAGGACGGATCTTTTCGTATGTGCATCGATTACAGAGAGCTGAACAAGATCACTATTAAAAATCGCTACCCTCTTCCGCGCATCGACGACCTGTTCGATCAACTGCAAGGAGCAACGTACTTCTCCAAAATCGATCTTCGATCTGGTTACCATCAAATGCGAGTTCGTGAGGAAGACATCGCAAAGACAGCGTTTAGAACCCGCTATGGTCACTACGAGTTCTTAGTCATGCCTTTTGGTTTGACGAATGCTCCGGCAGTGTTCATGGATTTGATGAACCGAGTATGTCGGCCATACTTAGATAAGTTCGTGATTGTCTTCATTGATGACATCCTAATCTACTCTAGGAGCAAGGAGGACCACGAGCATCACTTGAGGCTGATATTGGAACTGCTAAAGGCCGAGCAGCTATACGCCAAATTCTCAAAGTGCGAGTTTTGGATTCGGGAAGTTCACTTTCTAGGACATGTAGTGAATAGAGATGGAATACATGTTGACCCAGCTAAGATCGAGGCTATAAAGAAATGGGAAGCCCCGAAAACACCGACGGAAATTCGACAATTTCTTGGTCTGGCAGGTTATTACCGAAGGTTCATCGCAAACTTTTCCAAGATCGCGCAGCCGCTGACAGCCTTGACGCAGAAGGATAAGAAGTTTATTTGGGGAGAGAAGCAAGAAGAAGCGTTCCAGGTGCTAAAGCATAAATTGTGCAACGCACCCATTCTAGCATTACCTGAAGGGACAGATAACTTCGTGGTATATTGCGATGCTTCACATCAAGGCTTGGGATGTGTTCTGATGCAAAACGAGAAAGTCATCGCTTACGCATCCAGACAGCTGAAAGTTCACGAGAAGAACTACACCACTCATGATTTGGAGCTTGGAGCAGTGGTGTTTGCCCTTAAGATATGGAGACATTATCTCTACGGCACCAAATGCACCATTTTTACGGACCATAAGAGCCTCCAGCACATACTTGATCAAAAGATGTTGAATATGAGACAGAGGAGATGGGTGGAATTGCTCAGCGACTACGACTGCGAGATTAAGTATCATCCAGGGAAAGCGAATGTTGTTGCTGATGCGTTAAGCCGAAAGGAGCGGGTAAAGCCCATAAGGTCACGAGCAATGGGATTGGTAGTGCAGACCAGCTTAAAAAGTCAAATAGTGGAAGCACAAAAGGAAGCTTTGAAGGCTGACAACCTAAACAAGGAAACTCTTCACGGCATAGAAAAGGAATTTGAGGAGAGAGAGGATGGAGTGTGTTACTTCAAGGGAAGAATTTGGATTCCGAGGGCGGAGCAATTGAGGAAGATGATCATGGATGAAGCTCATCAGTCGAAATATTCGATACATCCAGGATCCGATAAAATGTACAAGGGACTGAAGGAGCATTACTGGTGGCCCGGTATGAAAAGAGATATCGCCATCTATGTGAGTAAATGCTTAACTTGCGCAAAAGTTAAAGCAGAGCACCAGAAACCGTCCGGACTTCTTCAGCAACCGGAAATCCCGGAATGGAAATGGGAGCAGATATCGATGGATTTCGTGACTAAGCTACCCAAGACTAAGAAGGGTCATGATACGATTTGGGTAATCGTTGACAGACTCACGAAATCAGCTCATTTCTTGCCGATAAAGGAGACTTATAGTATCGATAAGCTTGCGCAGCTGTATGTCGGTGAGATTGTCATGCGACATGGAGTCCCGATATCGATCATCTCTGATAGAGACAGTAGATTTACCTCGCGATTTTGGCAATCGCTTCAAGCAGCTTTGGGCACTCGTGTGGATCTAAGCACGGCTTACCATCCTCAGACCGATGGACAGACTGAGCGAACCATCCAAACACTAGAGGATATGCTGCGAGCATGTGTGTTGGAATTTGGAGGTAGTTGGGACGATCATCTACCCTTAGTCGAGTTCTCCTACAACAATAGCTATCATGCCAGCATTCAGTGTGCGCCATACGAGGCACTGTATGGACGCAAGTGTAGGTCCCCACTTAATTGGTTGGAAGTAGGAGAGAATCGATTGTTTAGGCCTGATGTCGTGCAGGAGACCACCGACAAAATCAAGATGGTTCAAGAAAAGCTGAAAGTGGCCAGGGATCGCCAGAAAAGCTACGCCGATAATCGGCGAAAGCCGTTGGAATTCCAAGTGGGTGATAAGGTGCTGCTAAAAGTATCACCATGGAAAGGGCTAATAAGGTTCGGAAAGAAAGGGAAACTGAACCCTCGTTTTGTTGGACCATTTGAGGTCATAGAAAGGATCGGACCTGTTGCCTATAGGTTGGACTTACCTATAGAGCTGAGCTCAATTCATGACACGTTCCACGTGTCCAACCTAAAGAAATGTCTGTCGGAGGAGACAGTAGTTCTGCCTTTGGAGGAGATTCAAATTGATGAGCAACTGCGCGTCTCCGAGGAACCAATCGAAATTCTCGATCGAGAAATCAAACAACTCCGACGCAGCAGGATACCGATAGTCAAAGTGAAATGGAACTCTAGGCACGGACCAGAGTTTACTTGGGAACCGGAGACCTTCATGAAAAGCAAGTACCCGCATCTCTTCACAGAAAACCCGGCAGTAGCGGTAAGAATTAAATTTCGGGACGAAATTTCTTTCAACCGGGGTAACTGTGACATCCGTCAATTTTTGACACTCAGGTTAGCTACTCGTTAAATTCACTCAGTAGCGTTCCCGTAGATGAAAAAGGTAGAATTTAAGTTGCCTGGATAACCTAGGTTAGTTTGCGTGAAAAAGTTAGGCTAAAACCTAGAAGTCCCGAAAACTGCCCGAAAAAGCCCGAACCGGCCCGAAATCACCCGATAATCCTAAAATGCCAAATTTAAAATAATTCTTGGAAATTTAAGTTATTTTGTTTAAAATATGTATAAACTGACCCAAATGATCTAAAACCACCTTCGAAAAGTCGGTTTTCGCCAAAAAACGCCGAAAAACCCGGTACCGTATCGGAAAATCAGTGTAAGATTGTACAAAAAAAAAAAAAGAAATGAGAGGAGAGAGGTGGGACCCACTAGGGGCCGGCCACCCCCCCCCCTACCTCTTTCTCTTCTCCTCTTTTCTCTACAAAAATTAATCATCATCATCATTTCCCATCCATTTCAAAATTCTCTCTCTCTCTCTAAACTTTTCTCACACTAAAACTCTCTCACTTCTCTCTAAAATTCCAGCCCCATAATCATCTTCAAGATCAGATTCTTGAAGATTAAGAGCACATTCAAAGTTTATATTAACACAATCTCAAAGGTAAGGTAGTTAGGTTGAAGTTTAGATTCGTTTTTCAACCCTTTCTAGCTTTATTTTCGTGTTTTCTTGAGGTTAAACCTCCTTCTATGGATTCTTAATCCTTATGGTGTTTGGGAAAGAGATTCCACCTTAGAAATGTTGGAAAAACAATCTATGAAGGTGAGAATCTATGATTTCCCCATAAGAACACCATTTGGATGCAAAAATTCTTGTTAAATATTGTTTTTGACCATCAATCTTGGGCTAGACTTACTTGATAGTTCATGCATGAGCTTTGATGGTATCAAATCATGGTTAGTTTGTTTTCATGTATACAATCTGATTTGGGGGTAAAATGGTAAGAAAAACCCCAAAGAGTTATGATTTTATGTGTTTTATTGATGGATTTGATGTTAGTATTGAGACAGATTCTGTCAAAAATTTTGCATGCACTTTGCACGACTCAAAAAGGGTCTTGTTGTATTCATTTCTTTATGAAATTTTTATGGGATGAAATTTAAGGTGTTAGGGTTCAAACCCCACTGGATTTGCATAAAAACACTAAGATTTGAGTTCAAACCATCCAAAAACATTTTTGTGTGCAACAGCACTTGGTCAGAAACTTAAGTCACATTCATGCATGCATAACTCTTTGGTAAATCATCCAAATTACAAACTTTTTGATTCTAAACTCAAGTATTCTGAGTTAGCTTTCTATAGAATCCAAAATCAAGTCATTTAGAGTAGTTTTGAGGGTTTAACCAATGAAAATGAATTGATAGTGCAATCTGTCCCATAATGGCAGAACCACATGCACAACTTCAAAGAGGCATATCTCCCTCAAAAATCACTCTAATGATTTGAATCTTGTCTCATTAGCTTGGTATGTGTGTTGGTTAGAAAATCCCTTTTGAAATTCGTGAATTAGTGGTGTATTGAATAATCTATGAATTAAACTTTACCAAAAGGTATTCTGGAATTTCAGCCCTTACCACTGATTTTGTAAAATTGTTTAAAAATAGTAAAAGAACTCTAAAAATTGTGAAATTTGGTGGAGTTGTTCCTAACATCCCCTAAATCAGAGGGTAAAAATTTAAAGATTTAATATTTAGAGGACCCAAGTTCAAAATAGAAATTTTTACAACTCAAAATTTGTGACAGATTCTGGAAATTTCTTAAAAACCCAACTTTACAAATTTTGAACTTCTAAAATATTTGGAAGACTTTTATTTGTGACAAAATGAATTTTTATTAAGTTGGACTATAAAAGTAATATAATGGCATTATATGGATTTCGGTACGATTTTAGATAAGGACCGTTGGACCTAGAACTTACATTAAAATTTCGTGTTTGATAGGACGACCCTAGTTCGGAGCCGGGATTTAGGTCACGCATCAACCCTTTCAAATCCGCACTAAACACCCGAGGTGAGTATTCCCAGCCCCGTTTTTACCGTTTTTACGAAGTTTTGGGGTGAAAAGCATGTTTATGAATAAAATGTGTTTAATTGTGAACTTGTTGTGAAATGAAATGATTTATCGTGACATAATGAAATGAATCGTTTATTTGAAATGTTATGAAATGTTTTTATAAAATGAAATAAATTGAAATGAGAGTAAGATAATGAAATGAATTGAATGAAATGTTTTGTGAATATTGAAATGAAGTGAATTGGAATATGCTTTACGTATTGAAATGTATTGAAATGAAATGAATTCGAATACCGAAATGAAATGAAATGAAATGTTTTATGAGATAAAATTTTCGATATGTTGAAACATGATATAGTGAGCAATAAATGAAAATGTCCCCTGCACTACTATTAACCCTTACAAATTGGGCCTATGATACACGTGGATAGCGCTATTTGGTTTGACATACCCACCTTGACTGACGAGAATATAGGTGCACTGTATTGAAAAATATTCACCCCGGCTGGAAATAGTTTTCCCCCGGCAAGGCTGGATAGGGGCGTAGCTATGTCATCAAATGAAGGATTGTAGTAACTCACTAATGCATATCATGTAATTAACACATCACTTGGAAAATTTACTTACTGTGTGATACCAAACTGCTATTTTTGGGGTGAATGAACTGATTCACCAAACTGTTTACAAAATGTTGCGAATAAATGTTTTATTGAAATTGATATTGTACATAACTGTTTTGTACTTATAAAAACCTGTGAACTCACCAACTCTTGTAGTTGACACTTGTTTAACATGCTTTTCAGGAAATCCAAAAGTTTGATCAGGTCTTTAGTGGAATGTTGTGTCACCAATCAAGACAGTGTTTATTTTGTTTAAGTCTGTAAACTTAAATTATGAATTGGGTTGTAATACTTTTAAACTATTTTAATTTATAATATGAATGATTGGTGTGGTTTATCTCCTATTGCTTTGAAATCGAGACTGTCGCACCTCGTGTTTCCGCTTTAGCGGGGTGTTACAATTTCCGAATTCGGAATTTGGCCTTCCTTAGATGAGATGCTTTTCGTTTTGGAAGATGAGTTTTCCTCATTGAGTTTCCCTCATTGGGTTTATTTGTTGAGTTTTCCTCATTGGGATTATTTATTGAGTTTTCCTCATTGAGTTTCCCTCATTGAGTTTTCCTCATTGAGTTTCCCTCATTGGGTTTATTTGTTGAGTTTTCCTCATTGGGATTATTTATTGAGTTTTCCTCATTGAGTTTTCCTCATTGAGTTTCCCTCATTGAGTTTTCCTCATTGAGTTTCCCTCATTGGGTTTATTTGTTGAGTTTTCCTCATTGGGATTATTTATTGAGTTTTCCTCATTGAGTTTTCCTCATTGAGTTTCCCTCATTGAGTTTCCCTCATTGAGTTTTCCTCATTGAGTTTCCCTCATTGGGTTTATTTGTTGAGTTTTCCTCATTGGGATTATTTATTGAGTTTTCCTCATTGAGTTTCCCTCATTGGGTTTGTTTGTTGAGTTTTCCTCATTGGGATTATTTATTGAGTTTTCCTCATTGAGTTTCCCTCATTGAGTTTTCCTCATTGAGTTTCCCTCATTGGGTTTATTTGTTGAGTTTTCCTCATTGGGATTATTTATTGAGTTTTCCTCATTGAGTTTTCCTCATTGAGTTTCCCTCATTGGGTTTATTTGTTGAGTTTTCCTCATTGGGATTATTTATTGAGTTTTCCTCATTGAGTTTCCCTCATTGGGTTTATTTGTTGAGTTTTCCTCATTGGGATTATTTATTGAGTTTTCCTCATTGAGTTTCCCTCATTGGGTTTATTTGTTGAGTTTTCCTCATTGGGATTATTTATTGAGTTTTCCTCATTGAGTTTTCCTCATTGAGTTTCCCTCATTGGGTTTATTTGTTGAGTTTTCCTCATTGGGATTATTTATTGAGTTTTCCTCATTGAGTTTCCCTCATTGGGTTTATTTGTTGAGTTTTCCTCATTGGGATTATTTATTGAGTTTTCCTCATTGAGTTTCCCTCATTGGGTTTATTTGTTGAGTTTTCCTCATTGGGATTATTTATTGAGTTTTCCTCATTGAGTTTCCCTCATTGGGTTTATTTGTTGAGTTTTCCTCATTGGGATTATTTATTGAGTTTCCCTCATTGAGTTTCCCTCATTGGGTTTAGTTGTTGAGTTTTCCTCATTGGGATTATTTATTGAGTTTCCCTCATTGGGTTTATTTGTTGAGTTTTCCTCATTGGGATTATTTATTGAGTTTTCCTCATTGAGTTTTCCTCATTGAGTTTCCCTCATTGAATTTTCCTCATTGAGTTTCCCTCATTGGGTTTATTTGTTGAGTTTTCCTCATTGGGATTATTTATTGAGTTTTCCTCATTGAGTTTTCCTCATTGAGTTTCCCTCATTGAGTTTTCCTCATTGAGTTTCCCTCATTGGGTTTATTTGTTGAGTTTTCCTCATTGGGATTATTTATTGAGTTTTCCTCATTGAGTTTCCCTCATTGGGTTTATTTGTTGAGTTTTCCTCATTGGGATTATTTATTGAGTTTTCCTCATTGAGTTTCCCTCATTGGGTTTATTTGTTGAGTTTTCCTCATTGGGATTATTTATTGAGTTTCCCTCATTGAGTTTCCCTCATTGGGTTTATTTGTTGAGTTTTCCTCATTGGGATTATTTATTGAGTTTCCCTCATTGAGTTTCCCTCATTGAGTTTCCCTCATTGAGTTTACTTATGGAGTTTCCCTCATTGAGTTTCCCTCATTAGGTTTACTTGTTGAGTTTCCCTCATTGGGTTTCCCTCATTGTTGCTATCATTCCATGCAACCCTTGCTACCTTGTTATCATTTCATGAGGGAGCAATGGGAATTTCGGGTGTCATTTCATGTAACCCTAGCCTTATCGTTTTATGTGAGGTCGGCTATCGTCTTGAGTAGGCTTGGTTATTGTTTCAGGCTGTCATTTCTTGTGAATCTATTCCTCATCACGAGTGAGTTTGTGTATCATTTTAGATGATGTTGATCTATCATGCCGTGTATCATCTCTTGAGGCCGTGGTACCTTGTCGTCATTTCTTGAGATATCAGTTCATGTGAAAAGCCTAATCGTATTCATTTCTTGAAAACCCTAGTTGGTTATCCGAGAAATCCTAGTCTGTTATTCCATGTTGATTCAGGTCGGATGATGATGAGAGCTAAGTTTTGGTAACTAGGAAAGAATCTTCCTAGTGGGTTAGTATGATCTGATTGAGATTTGTGTTGTAGGTGCGGATAAGGCAGAGCGTAGCTTAGTTGGGGCAGGATCAGGTGAGTTCCCTTGCCTGAAATGAATGGATTGGTTTTACTGTTTTTAAATATATCCATTCGGTTTGTGAAATGCTTTGACGATGATTATACATTGATTTACGTGATGAATGAGATGAACTGATAATTACATTTATGCATGCTTAAAATGGTAATGACTTGATGACTTGACTGATGTGTTGCACTATGGACACTGGGTACCTTGGAACCTCGCGTTCCTTGGGAGTTTACCATTTGGTCTGATACGCCACTTGGGGGTACCTTGGGACTACGTTCCTTGGGAGTTATTGTCAGGTGACCTGGACTGGGCCTGGACGGTGTTTTTCTTTGTCCGCACACATTCAGTGGTTTTTGAACTGATTTTACGGCCAGCGGGCCGGAACTGTTGTTTAAACTGTTTTGAGGGAATTCACTAGACCTTTCGGTCTAACCCTCGTTTTCAAAATCTAAAACCTTTTCAGGGAAAGATCGAGTTGCTAGAGGCAAAGAGATGTTGAGCGCTTAGCGTAGCGTGGTCAGTCAGGAGTTATGATTCTTATCCTTTTAGAAATCTCAGCTGTGGAGGGTTCGTTCCGCATGCACTCTTAACTATTGTACCTTTTGAGAACAAGATTTTTATGTTATTGCGAATTAGATCACTGGGATTTATTATTGTTATGTTGGTTTTTATTGCCTGGGTTTCGGGGCGTTACAAATTGGTATCAGAGCATTAGTTTAAGTGAATTAGGTGACCAGGATTGGGCCTAGTCTTAAACTGTAGGATTGGGAACACAGCTGAGATTGTAAGGCTCTAGGATTTTGCCTAGAGAGTCGTGTTTGGTATGAAAGTGCGAGGACTAGTGTGTATCGCGAGTTAGGGACTTCATGTGAATTTTGGCACTGTCTGTGATTGGGTCGTTTAGAGTAGTCTAATCTTCAGGTTGCTATTTTAGAACTGATGCATTAGAAAAGAGGAAGTTTGTGTTTATGACTTATGTCATGGTTTCGGGTAAGGAAAGGTTAGATGTGCGAGATGTCGAGTTGTATGGAATACCCTGAGGTGTTCCCGGTCGATCTAGATAGTCTACCGCCTGATCGAGAGACCGAGCTTCAGATTTGCTTGAATGGTCGGAGCGACGCCTATCGCCAGAGCATTGTATCGGCTGGCACCGGCGGAGATGAAATTGATGACGACGAGGCTGCGAGGACCGGTTAGCCAGGGATTTATTAGCGCTAGCTCTTCACCTTGGGAGCGCCAGTTCTGTTCGTGAGAAGGAGAGTCGACACCATGTGGATGTGCATCGACTAACGAGAGAGTTCAACAGACTTACCGTCAGAGACGAGTAGCCACTGCGGAGGATTTACAACTTATTTGACCAATTGTGAGGTGCCAAATGCTTCTCAAAAGATTGGTATGCGAACGAGTTATCGTCAGCTCAAGATTAGAGGGGAAGACGTTTTGAAGACGGCCTTTCGGACTTGTCATGGATAATGTGAATCTCTCGTAATGACGTTCGGACTTACGAGCGTGCCGCCAACATTTATGGACTTGATGATTGAAGTGTGTAACACTATTTCTGGACGAGCTCATTTTAGTCTCCAACGACGACATTTTGAACTACTCGAGGACTGCGGAGGAACTATCCAACGCATGGCATGAGGTTAGCGGCTGTGGTTTTCGCACTAAAGATTTGGAGACACTATCTTTACGAGACGAAGTATCAATCTACACCAACCATGAAGAGCCTTCCGTACCTGTTCAACAGGAAAGAGTTATCTTGAGGATTGGACGTTGCTGTGTAATGGACTAACGTGGTACCAGACATTGGATCAAAGATCAAGGGACGTCAAGAAGCGACTTTAGATGAGCAACATCTAGAGTCGGAGCGGATGGTGGGAGCCTTGGGGACCCTCGGAGCGAGCATCAAAGGAGCTGTAATATTTTGGAAAGCTGTTATGACTTCCAAAGCTTGTGGGTATACATCAGAAGATTCTGAAGAATGTGCGCGCAAACCGAAGTACTCGGTTCGTCCCGGAGCAAATGAGATACCGTGGCTTGAGTCAGCATATCGGCGACCGGGGATGAAGAAAGACATCGCTCATTTCGTTGAGAGATGCGTGGCGTGACTTCAAGTGAAGATCGAACGCCAGCGACCGTGTGGCAACTGCAATAGTTACCGTTAGCAGTATGGACTTGGAAGCATATCGATGGTTTTCGTGACGAGATTTTCCCGTAGGCCTAAGGGCTTTGTTTTGCTGTGGGGTGTGGTCATTAGACTTTTGAAGTTAGCTTACTTCCTATAGTTGCAAGAGGCACCTTCTATCGCGAGGCTGCGTGGCGGAGATGTTAGGAATTATGTGCATAAGTTGACAAACCGTTTTGATCGCACATCCAACGTTATAAGTCACTTGAGGGTCACACCTGTGAGGACCTATAATTCGGATAGTTTAATAACCCCAGTTTGGAGAGTTTAGTTTTATAATAGCGAATTATAAAACTGTTGGGTGTTTTCTGTATAAACCCCAAAGTGAAAGGTTTCTGATAATTAATTACAGTTATATATTTATTAGTTAAATAAATATATAAAAGGGTTAATTAATTGGTTTATAATTATCTAGTAATTATTATATGAAAAAATATATTAATTATGGAAATTATTCTTTCTTAGAGAAAAAGAAAGAATAAGATAATTATGGAAATTATTCTTTCTTAGAGAGAAAGAAAGAATAAAGGCTATCTGATAGATGGAAGGTTTTCCATATAAATAGATATGCCAGGTTATCAGAATAAGACACACAATTCATTCAATTAATTCTGAAAGAAACCTTTCTCTCTCCTCTCTCTCTCTCTTCATCGATCACACCAAGCAAGAAACCAGATCCGGTTTCGTTTCTGATTGATCGTGTTCTTCGCGTACCGTTTGTTCGGGAAGCGTTTCGGGGTTAGATCCAGCTAGAGGGAATTCCGTTTGGTCGTTTACGGGTGGATCTATCTCAAGCAATCCAGGTAAGCTTTCTAAACCCCGGATTATATGACTATTTAGATAAACAATAAAAGATCATGTGCTTTCGGGTTTTTACACAATTATGCTTCCGCTGATCAAACCAGTTTGGTTTGATGTTCGAATTAACAGTTTGTTTTTCGAACCGTGACTCGAACCAGTTTGGTCCGAGATCCACCAAAAACCCAACAGTGGTATCAGAGCCACAGTTTACTTGTTTATTTTATTTATTTGTTTATTAGATCCGTTAAAATTGTTTCTTGTGAATAAAGTTTGGATTTTGTCTTTATCAGTTTGGTAAAGATTTAATCAGTTTGATAATTATCAGTTTTTGAATAAAACATAATCTTTATCAGTTTGGTAAAGATTTGTTTTTATTTAATCTTTATCAGTTTGGTAAAGATTTGATTATCTTTATCAGTTTGATAAAGATTTTGGGTAATTATCAGTTTTTTCAATAAAAACTAAAACTTTATCAGTTAGATAAAGGTTTAATCTTTATCAGTTAGATAAAGGTTTAATCTTTATCAGTTGTGTAAAAATTTATTTTATCAATTCTCGTTTATCGTTAAAAACTGAAAAACACGAAAACACACACGGTAGCGAGATCCGCGGCGGAACGGCGGCAACAGCCAACCGGACCGCCAGGCGGCAGCCAAACCGCACTCAGGCGGTGGCCGGGCTCGCACCGCACCGAGCCGAGGCCAAACCACCAGTTCGGTGGTGGCCGTGAACGGCGGTAAGAATTTCGCGAAATCAATCGACCACCGCAAGCCCCGATTGGGCAGCGGTGGTGTTGCGATGGTAGTGGCGGCTGAAACGTGGTGGTGGCGGTGGCTGTGGCCATCGTTGCCGGACGAACCACGAACCACCAAGCCGTCCGTCGGCTGCCTTGCGGCCCTCGCCAGGCAGCGGCGGTGGCTGTTTTTGTTTCGCGATCGCAAGCCACACCACCGTGCGGTGGTGGTGGCGTTTGTTGTTTATAAAACCGGGAACCACGGCAGGACCGAGGCCGAACCACCAGCGTGGTGGTGGCCGGCGGTTTCCGTTGGTGGCGATCGAGCCACTACGGTGGCCGATGGACCGAAGCGCACTAGGCGGTGTTCGACGGCGTTGAATGGTGGCAATGGTGGCATTGTAGCCGCTGCTGTCGCCGGACGATAGCGTCGCCGTGTGGCTGCGGCCGTACCGCGGCGAAGCCGTGGCCAATCCACCCGATTGGTGGTGACCGGTTGATTACCACCCACGAGAGCGGCAACGGAAGCCGCTGATTGCTGCTGTCGTCGTCTTGGCGGTGATGGTGGCGACCGATGGTGATGATTGGTGGCGGCGGTGGCGTTTTCTTAGCAACCGTTGTCGCCGGTTTATGGTGGTGCGGTGATCGCGGTGGTGGTAGCAACTGTTTGTTGTTATCATCACAAAAGGGCGATAATTACGTGATCGACGACGAGATGTCAATCGATCACGAGATCGTGTTTTTTCGTTTTTCGTTTTATTGGGCCTAAGTCATACAAGGCCCAAGACCCAGAAATTTCGGACCCAGTCTGAGGCCCGAAAGGGGTTTATTGGTTTTATTTTTATCCAAATTAATTTTATAATTTTATCTATTGTCTTATAAAATATTATCAAACCGAGTATTTGACCCGTTTTGGTCAAATAGGCCAGGTGTCATATTTGACCAGTTGGTCGAACCACGACACAGTTTTTAGGCCAGCACTTATTATTTCGATCAGTTGGTTCGGAATGTCCGGTTTGATATGTTTTGGATAAACGTAAATATTTTAGAAAATTGGTTTTATTTTACATATTAGATTTATAGTTTATAAATCTTAGGTAATTTTATAAAACCGATTTCAGATTAAAATATTAAGTTTCGATTTGTAAAACAATCTGTTTTATAAATCAGTTAAAACCACATTTTGCGATAAACCGAACGAGATATTATTAACGGATCTAGGATTATTTTTTTTATGCTTTATATATGTTGCTTGTTTATTTGCTTTATATATGTGCATAAATTATATATTATACCTGTTTGTGTATATTTGTGCCTGTTATAAAATTTGCCAACTTAGCTCATTATTTTATTCTTGAAAGGACCTGCATAGTTTTACAACTCCTTTATTATATTAATGACCTTAAGTATAATTTTTCTTTTTCGAAAATTCCACCGAGAGGTGATAAGGCCAGTGGGAGCTACTAGAAATCTTTGAAAAATTAGTTAGGTCATTTTGGACCTTTAGGAATTAGTTGGCAAAACTATGATTAGACGTATCAACTGCGTAGTTGTTAATTTTTAACTGCGTGAATGTGTTTGCTCATGATTAATTGATAATTATTACATGCTTAGCTTTTTTCAAACGTTTTAAAATTTAGAGAGAGTTTTAAAACTTTTCAATCATGAGATATGATAGGTTTTTAAAATTAAAATTACCAAGTTTTCAAACCTTGTTCAAACGGTAGATTTTATTTTAAATAACCTTACATTTATAAGATCGTTTTTCTTATAAAGGAATGTTGACAAAAACAGTTAGTTTTGGTCAACTGGTTGACTTTCAAAACAGTTGGTTTTAGTCGACAGTCATGCTATTAAAACAGTTAGTTTTAAATTAGCAAGTGTTTTAAAACAAGTTAGTTTTAAACAGAATGTATGTTTATTAACAGTTGGTTTTAAACATCAGTTGCCTTTTAAACAGTCGGTTTAAATAGCAAAGTTTTAAAAATACTGGAAATTTAAAGTTTTTCAAAAACTTAGCTAAAACCCATAAAATCATAGATCAGTAGTGCAACCCATTTGTGGACACCTTTGGCGTAAGGTACGTTGGAGCTCGAAGGAGTCGAACCTTTAGCACCCACGTTCAAACCCCAAGCTGAAGGGGATGAAAAGACTCTGCGATATCGGGGGGTACCGACCAGAGTACATCCTGTCCTGGGTGGTGAGATCTATTTTGGTAGTTGTTACAACTCACCGGGTGGTACCCGGCCAAAAAGCACTAAGAGGGACTAAAACATGTACGGTTTTATCCGATGTCCCGAAAAGATCTAGGAGTCATGTTAGTTAGATATGATTGGTAAAAGTCCTTACCTACCGAAATAGTACGGGCCTGGTGGGGCGTGAGCAAACCGCGCATCAGGACGTATGAAATAAGGATCCTAGTCCGATAATTATCATTTTAGGGTTTATTGATATTTATTCGGAACCGTTTATTCAAAGGTACTAAAACCAAGTTTTTTAAATGTGTAGATGGCAAACACGGTTACCAACACCAATAACCTTTCTCTTCGCTCGATCCTAGAAAAGGACAAACTCACTGGTCCAAATTTTCTCGACTGGGAGCGCAATCTCCAGATTGTGCTCAGGCACGAGAGAAAGTGGTATGTCCTAGAAGAACCTCTAGGTGAGGCCCCACCAGCAAATGCCAGTACGGCAATCAGAAATGCTTATCAAAAGCGTTCGGATGATTTGCTGGATGTTGGCTGCTTGATGCTTGCGACTATGAGCCCAGAACTACAAACAGGGCTCATGAACACTAATGCTTACGACATGATCCGCCAGTTGAGGGACATGTTTCAAACGCAAGCTCGCACAGAGCGTTATGATGCCACGAGGGCTCTAAACGCGTGCAAAATGGCCAAGGGGACCTCTGTCAGTGCCCACGTTATGAAAATGAAGAGGCTACTTGACCACCTAGAGAGGTTAGGTCACCCAGTTCCGTTGCAGTTGGCAACGGATACCATACTTAATTCATTGTCCGATGATTACAAGCAGTTTGTGATGAATTTTTATATGAACAACATGGAAAGGAGCATAGCTGAATTGCACTCCATGTTAAAAACTGCTGAACAAAGTATGGGAACGGGGACCAAGACCAAAGATGTTCTGATGGTCAGGGATGGTGGAGTGAAGAAGAAAAGAGGGCAAAGGAACACCAGCAAGGGCAAGGACCAGGTTCAGGTCAGCCAGAGTGTACCAAAGGCCGTTGACAATAGAAAGGGCAAGGGCAAGGGCAAAAAGGTCAAAGTCAACAAAGCGAAGGCCGAGAATCGATGCTTTACGTGTCATGAGGTCGGACATTGGAGACACAATTGCCCGAAGCGTCATGAAACAGGTATAAACACCTAGAACGTTTTATGACCGCTTCAGTTTATCATTACTACTTGTTAGTTTACAAGTTAACTGACACCTAGAGCAAATGTATGATTGCAGGTGATCAGGAGAAATGAAGTGCCCGGGTCCTGAGGATCAGACAAGATTTCTTTTAGATATTATCAAGACATTTTAAACTTATTTTAAGACATTTTATTTTGGATATTTTGAAATGTTGGTTGATTTAAATTTATGGATTTTGGTATTTTAAATTTAAAATTATTGTCTTGATTTATATATATCTAATTTTGTTTTTGAATCTAAGTCAAGGTAGACTTGATTCGGTTTGTTGATCCTAGATATTGTCTACCACACTAACAAATATACTTCAAAATTTGATAATTCGAAGTAATATATGAAAACTGTCAAAAACACACGAAGTACTATTCTATAGGAATGTGTTTTTGGAATAAAACATTTACGAGTAATATGATTATAACAGGTATATTATAGTCAAGTTCAAATTACTCATATGTTTTAAAAAAAAGGATTTTAGGATATTATCACAGATGACGTTGATAATATCAGTATTTATAAAACTAGTAAATTCCAAGTTTTGGAATTGGGATTTGATAAAAATCCAGTTAAGTTTTATGAATGGTAAAATTCAAGTTTACAGTTTTTTAAAAAACTTATTACTTAAAATTAAATTGACTAAATAGTCAAGTCTTGACTGAGTCAATAAAGTGTCAAATTTAAGTAATAGTCAGTTTTCATATAGGTTAGTGGGAGCCCAATTTATTCTCTATCTATGCTTCCGATAAAGAATAAAAGTTATATTATTGATTTGTATTTCTAGGAATTCATAATCCAGAGAGGATAAGAATTCATGAGAAATATGATCTATTCTTTTAAGTCAAAAAGGTTAGATCAAGAGTTTCAAAGTCTCGAAACAATAAAGTCAAAATTTTGACTTTAAGAAAATCAATAATTATATGTGTTGTAATAAAGATATTCAAGTATCCTTTTTAGACCATCAAGTGTTGTAGAACACTAGGATAAATTTCCTGGAATTTACCAGTTTGGTAAATGGAAATTTACTCAGATTTCAGGTAGAAATCTTTGTCTACACGGCAACTAAGGGAAGTTGCGGAGTTGACTTTACATATTCAAGAAACTTGGAGTTATTCCAGTATCTCCAAGATTTAGGCAATATGGTAAAGAAAAGTCTAGATTTTGTTTAAATGTGTTTGCAAAACAAAACTAGCAGAACCAAGTTAAAAATTATTATTTAATAACTTGCGTTGTTTTGGTTATTTCTTTGATTAGGATGGTAAACACTAATCGAAGGGTTTAAATTGAAGGAAGGTGATACTTCATTTAAACCAAGTATAAAGTACACATTGAATAGACACCGTAAAAGTAACTTAGAAGTGCTATTAATTTTGTTATTATTACAGAGTGGAATATGGACTATACAAAATTAGTTTCTTGGTTTCTTTTATACTTAGCATGTTTTTGATCCGGGAATAAAACTAGTATAAGTTTTATTTGAAATTATCCGTGACAACTTATCAAGGTGGGAACCTGATAGGGTTTTAAAGTCATCGTGAGTTTTTGGGTGGTTATAAAACAGAGTGTTGAATAACAGCTACAAGCGATGTAGACCAAAAACTGCACGGATATTCGATAGAGCAGCGAATATCGGATGTGATCCGCCGGTTGAGATTACTCCATGGATTTAGTCATGAGTAAGACTCCCAGAGGTTGTCCTTAGCACCTGAGGTATTTGGTTTGGCATTGCGAGGACTGTTGGATACTTAGTACGTTCTAACATCACGCCGTAACAGGGTGGTCATACGGGGCGTAACTAGATTCAGCGGAAGCCGTGGTGACAGATGCAGATATGCAAGATGGGATTTGCACCTCTTCTTCGAAGAGAGATATTTCCGGGCCCCTTGACTGACTACAAGAACTGATGAAGTGCATGGCCATGCCCAAACGAACTGATTTTGTTCTTTGTCGTTTACCAATCAGTTGGAAGTCGGATAGTCATGAACATAATCTTGAGTATTCTGAGTTGACTGTATCCATGCTCATACTCAAAATTGAAATATCGTGTTGCAAAAGGAAAAGCCTAGTTATACCCGATTTGTGAACAGTGTGTTCATAAATGTTGTTTCCTTTTAGGAACGTTTTATCACCTACCTGGGTATAAGGGTGCTTATAACCTGGTTAGCCTAAGTGCCTGTCTAGGGGCCTCCTTAGGTCCGTGTCATCAATCTGGTATTGCCAACTTGCACAAGTGGGAGTCTGTTAGGAATTATGTGCATAAGTTGACAAACCGTTTTGATCGCAGATCCAACGTTATAAGTCACTTGAGGGTCACACCTGTGAGGACCTATAATTCGGATAGTTTAATAACCCCAGTTTGGAGAGTTTAGTTTTATAATAGCGAATTATAAAACTGTTGGGTGTTTTCTGTATAAACCCCAAAGTGAAAGGTTTCTGATAATTAATTACAGTTATATATTTATTAGTTAAATAAATATATAAAAGGGTTAATTAATTGGTTTATAATTATCTAGTAATTATTATATGAAAAAATATATTAATTATGGAAATTATTCTTTCTTAGAGAAAAAGAAAGAATAAGATAATTATGGAAATTATTCTTTCTTAGAGAGAAAGAAAGAATAAAGGCTATCTGATAGATGGAAGGTTTTCCATATAAATAGATATGCCAGGTTATCAGAATAAGACACACAATTCATTCAATTAATTCTGAAAGAAACCTTTCTCTCTCCTCTCTCTCTCTCTTCATCGATCACACCAAGCAAGAAACCAGATCCGGTTTCGTTTCTGATTGATCGTGTTCTTCGCGTACCGTTTGTTCGGGAAGCGTTTGGGGGTTAGATCCAGCTAGAGGGAATTCCGTTTGGTCGTTTACGGGTGGATCTATCTCAAGCAATCCAGGTAATAACCCTAAACCTACATATTAACTGTAATAAGATAAACAAATAAGATCTGTGATGTTTTCGGGATTTTAATCGTTATTGCTTCCGCTTAATCAAACCAGTTAGGTTTGATTGTTAAACCTTTGGAACAGTTTGTTTCATGTGTTTTTGTCGTGTGTCTCGACCAGTTAGGTTTGAGATCACGGTTTTTCTCGTGTCAGTTTGATACGAGGATCCCACAAAATCCCAACAGGAGATGGTACGACGACGCGACATTCCATTATCTACCGTGTCGGATCGAGATGCCAGATTGTACCTGGACGCTTGGCGGAGCTTTCAGCTGGACTTGGGGACGCGGGTCACCTCGAGTACCGCGAACCATCTGCATAGCGACGAACAAAGTGAGCGGGTCATCCAACTTTGGAAGATCCGTTGGGGACATGTGTTCTGGATTTCAGAGGTTCTTGGGGTAATCATCTACCGGTTGAGGCGAGTAGAATGCGCAGTACGTGTCACGTGACGAACCTGATGGCTTGTTTTGCAGAATCCGAGTTGCGAGCGAAGTACCTGTGCCTGTTCAGCAAGTGAATTCCGGGACGGAATTCTTTTGAGAGGGAAGTGATGTAATAACCTAAATCCTAGGTTAGATTGTCGGTTAACTTTAACTGTGACTTTGTGTGTTAGGCTTTTTGAGTGGAGGGGCTAATTGTGTAAATTCTTGGAAAGTTGTTGTGTTTGTTGGGTTTTAAGCTTGTTAATGGGCCTGGCCTTGCAAGCCCAGGGTATTTAAAGGAGGAAAAACTAGGGTTTTGTCATTTTGGGAATGAGGCAAGTGTGTGAAGTGTGTGTTTTTGGGAGAGAAGCCTCCATCATCATCTTCATCAATTCCTCTCATCATCACCATCATCAAGGTAAGATCTATGGTTTTAAGCTTTAAATTAATTGTGTTATGATTGTGATTTAAGATAAAACCATTTCGGGGTTTTTTTGGATCGAATTGTGGGCCGTAAGGATCGATTTTTGGTCACTTTTTGGCAAAGTTTCGGGTATTCATGTTTCCCGAATCGGGTGTGACAACCGTCAGTTCCGACCTCCAGGTTAATTTACGCGTTCAGTCACTCTACAGCATTTCCATAGGTTAGAAATTAGTTAAATAAGTTTTAAGATGAAAATAGATTAGTTGGCGAGAAAAAGTTAGGTTAAAATCCTAAGAGTTCCGAAAACTGCCCGAAAAAGCCCGAACCGGCCCGAAATCACCCGATAATCCTAAAATGCCAGAATTAAGATAATTTTTGGAAAATTAAGTTATAATGTTTAAATTATATGTAAAGTAACTTAATTAACCTAAAACCACTTTCGAAAAGTTAGAAATTTCGAAAAAACCGACAAAAACCCGGTACCCGCGTCGAAATAACAGTGTCAAATGTACACTGTTTTAAAAGAAAAAAAAAATATATAGGGAGAGTGAGTGGGACCCACTAGGGGCCGGCCACCCCACTCCCCAAGATTGCTTTTCTCCCCTCTTTCATATAAAAGCCATCATCACTCCATTTTTCCAAACAAATCTCATTATTATCTTTTCAAATCTTCACTTCTCTCTCTAATTCTCTCTACTCTCTCTCTAAAACTCAGCCAAGAACATCACTTAAATCCAGATTTTTGAAGGTTTAGAAACCAATTTTGAGATAAAGATTGGGTATTCATCAAAGGTAAGCATAGATAGATGATTCTACTTCGATTTTTAACTCCATTGTGAGTCTTTCTTCTTCTTTTTCAAGGGTTTTTAACCCCTTTTTGATTCAAGTAAAGAAATGTGTGTTTGGGAAAGAGATTGAGCCTTAGATGATGTTATATAACAATCTATGGAGGTGAAAATCAATGATTTCCCCATAAGAACACAAGAAATGAATCAAAAATCGTTTAGATGATGATTTTGACCACCAAACTTGTGCTAAACTTCATCAATAGTTCATGCATGGGTTTGGATGGTATGAAAACATATTTTAGTTGTAATACATTTGTATAATCTGAGTTATGGGTGAAATAGCAAGATAAACCCCGAAATGGTATGATTTTATGTGTTTTGGTAGTATTTTGGGTATTATAATGTTGGACAGATTCTGTCAAAGTAGTTGCATGCACTTTACACGACCCAAAAAGGGCTTTCTTGAACTTATTTCTTCATGAAAATTTTATGGAATGATATTTAATGTGTTAGGGTTCAAACCCCACTGGAATGGTGCAAAAACACCAAGATTTGAACCCAAACCACCATAAAACATTTTTGTGTGCAACAGTGTTTTGGTCAGAAACTTTGGTCAACTTCAAACAAGCATAACTCCTTGATTATTTATCTAAAATACGATTTTCTTGATTCTAAACTCAAGTACTTTGAGTTAGCTTTCTAAAAAGTCCAAGATCATGTCATTTAGAGGTGTTTTGGGACTTCAACCAATGAGTTTAAGATGGTGGTGTAGGCTGTCCTCTTATGGCAGATTACACATGCACCACTTGAAAAGGTCATATCTCCCTCAAAAATCATCCTTATGACATGAAACTTGTCTCAAAAGTTTGGTTTATGTTTTAGCTAGAAAATCCCTTTGGAAATTCGTGATAAAGTGGTGTATAGAATTATTTATGAATAAAACAAGGACTAAAGGTATTCTGGAAATTCAGCCCTTACCACTGATTTTGTAAAAATGTTTAAAAATAGTAAAAATCCTCTAAAAATCATGAAACTTGGTGAAAATGCTCCTAACATCCCCTAATTCAGGGGTAAAAATTTAAAGACTCAATATTTAGAGGACCTAAGTTCAAAATGACAATTTTTACAACTCAAAATTTTGACAGATTCTGAAAATTTCTTAAAAACTCAATTTTATAAAATTTGAACTTCTAAAATGTTTAGAAGACTCTCTTTGGTGACAAAATGAAATTTTATTGGATTAGGCTATAAAATTTATATAATGGCATATTATGGATTTCGGTACGATTTTAGTTAAGGACCGTTGGACCTAGGACTTACGTTAAAATTTCGTGTTTGATAGGACTACCCTAGTTTGGAGCCGGGATTTAGGTCACGCATCAACTCTTTCAAATCCGCACTAAGCACTCAAGGTGAGTATTCACAGCCCCATTTTTACCATTTTATACGTTTTGGGGTGAAAAGCATGATATGATTAAATGTATTATGAAAATGTTGTGAATTGAACTGCTTCGAAATGAGCAAAAATGGATTTAAATGAATTGAATTGAATGAAACGTAAGTGAGTTAAATTTGATATGTTTAAAGCTTGATATAGTGAGATAAAAGGAAAATATGAATAAGTCCCCGAAGACTACTATTAACTCATAACAATGGGCCTAAAATACACGTGGATAGCGCTATTTGGATTGACATACCCACCTAGAACTGACGAGTGATAGGTGCACTGTATTGAACAAAACGTTCTACGCAAGTGGGATTTACTTCCACCTCTGGAGTAGATAGGGGCAAAGCATGTCATGAATTGGAAAGGATTGTAGTAACTCAGTAATTATCTTGCGATTTACAAATCATCCGGAAAATTTACTCACTGTTGGTAGTGAATGAACGGATTCACTCTAACTGTATACGAAAACTTTAGCGAATGAACGGATTTGCTTTAGTTAAATTTTGAAAAGTGTAGTGAATAAAAAGGTTCACTGAAATGTCGTTGCATTTAAAATATTTTTGTGCATATGAAAACCTGTGAACTCACCAACTCTTGTAGTTGACACTTGTTTATCATGCTTTTCAGGAAATCCGAAGGTTTGATAAGATCATTAAGGGAACTTTTTGTATAACACCAGTCATGTTGATTCATATTTCGTTTAAATTTGTAAACCTGAATGATGGTTGGATTGTAATACTTGTAGTACTGTGTAAACTCTTTTAAATTTTTGGTATGAATGATTGGTGTATTTTATTTCCTATCGCGATGAAATCTTAACTGTGGCACCTCGTGGTTCCGCTTTAGCGGGGTGTTACAGATTTGGTATCAGAGCCATAGGTTATAGAGAACATCGGTTTTTCATAAAAACCAAGTACTATAACCAACCTTTTCAAAAGAAATTCAAACCCTTAAGTAAAAAGATTTCTAGGTATAGGAAAAAATTTAAAAATCCGTATGATTAGGATAGGTACTGTTCTGGTATATCATAGAAATGCGGAGCCTGATCACCTACGCATCGCCATGATATAAGTAGAATAAGACTTGTGAACTAACCATGCTGTTAAAATCTAAAGGTCGAAACTTTCTGAGAAATTTCCTGCAAAACATTTTTATTTCTGTGAGTTCGCATTAATATGTACAAGTTTTGAAAATATTTCTAAATTGATAATTTAAAATTTTTCTATCGCAGTTACCATGTCTCAGGAGACCGACCCGTCTGAGCACCAGTCCTTGGGGTCCCACGGACCCTCTAGGAGTCGGAGTGTCGCCTCGCGTTCCCAGACCATCGACCGGGAACGTGACCCGTACAGCGACAGTGACGCTGACTCCCATCAGGTCCCCGTCCGGCCCGCCAGTCCGGCGCGACCTTACGGGCCTGAGACCCATTATGGCCTTAGGGGCAGGCGCACCGCTCGAAAGAGCGTGCCACTGCCTACCCGGATGACCTTCCGCACTCCCTCTGGGGATGGGGCGGGGCCATCACGGGTAAGGGGCCAGGGTGGGTCGTCGTCGTCGTCGTCGTCGTCCTCGTCCTCTACATCATCTGGATCTCCGCCGCCCTACCGTCCGTCGTCGCCGATACCTAGAGTTGCCCGACCATCACCCGATGCCCGACCACCGCCTGTCGTCCAACCACCGCCGATAGCACCAGTTCCTAGGCACCCACCAGTGGCCCGTGCCCCTGTCCTATGCCTGAGAGGCATGACCCCGCTCGAGCGTCAGAAGGTCGAGCGCTTAGCCCGGGGTCAGGACATCCACGAGCACATGATCGATCATCATGACCACATGATCGATTCCCTGATAGGTGTAGCCGGAGCGGATAGCCAGCAGCTATCCAGAGTCGTGGCCCTCCTAGGTCACACAATGGACTCGCTCAGTCACCTATACACCTTGGTGTATGTGGTGATTGCTCTGGCTATCATCTTGTTCGTCTGGGCTTTGTGGGGGGCTGGCTACTAGGAGATGGGATCTTAAGCTGAATTATGTTTTGGGGCATGATGCCCAGTTATTGAACACTTATAACTTTTGGTATTTTGGATGACTGTAAAACCGTATGATCGTTTGGATATTATTTTTGGAAAACGATATGGATATTATGATGGTATGATTTGCTATGAGTTGCATGTTATATTTGCATCTTTACGTATGAATGGAATGTTTAAATTATTATGCATCTAATGACCTCGTTAGTTGGTATAATAAGTTTAATAGGTTGCGTAAACACTATGGCTTGAATGAGTAGATAGTTAGCAAATTGCAAGAACTTAGATTTGCTAGTTCATCACTAAATGCCTTTATTATGGTTATGTTTTAGAAACATGCCTCCAAGAAGGGAAGATCCGGAACTTGCAAGACTCGTTTCGGAGCAAGTCATAGCCTCTCTTCCTAATATAGTTAGCCAAGTGGCAGCTGGATTCAATACTAATCAAAACCAAAATCACGAGCGTAGAGAAAGGGAATGTACGTACAAATCCTTCCGTAGCTGTAATCCTAAAGAATTCCATGGAACCGAAGGAGCGGTTGGCCTGTTAACTTGGATAGAGGGCATGGAATCTGTCCTCCATATCAGCAAGTGTACGGAGGGAAATAAGGTGCAGTATGCTGCCTGCTTGTTACAAGGACGAGCTTTAACTTGGTGGAACACTCAAATTCAGACCCGTGGACGTGAGGCCACCAATCAAATATCTTGGGAGGATTTCAAGAAGATGCTTAAGGATGAGTTTTGCCCGCGAAGCGAGATACAGAAACTAGAAGCGGAGTTGTGGCACCATGAGATGAAAGGAAATGATGTCACCACTTACACTACCCGATTCCATGAATTGGCTAAGCTAGTACCGCACCTGGTAACACCTGAACAGAACCGTGTAGATCGATATGTCTGGGGATTATCACCAGTAATCCGGGGAAATGTAACCGCAGCAGACCCGAAAACTCTGCAAGAGGCAGTGAATCTGGCAAATCGACTCACCAACAATGCAGTTCGATCAGGAACCTTTCTGAGTGATGGGGCGAAAGGAAAGAGGAAGATAGAGGAGTCTACTAAACCACAATTCAAGGGAAAGATGGGCAAGGATAGAAGAGTAACCAGGAGCTACGGATTGCAGACTCAGATGGCAGAAAGAGAGAGAGGAACGAATCAGAAGTGTGGCAAGTGTGGGAACCTTCATGGTGGGAGGTGTATTGTCTGTTCTAGATGTGGCAGGGGAGGCCATACTGACAAGGGTTGTAAGAAGGGAACTTGTTTGAGTGTGGGAGCTTAAATCATTACCGGAATGATTGTCCCAAGTTGAATCAGAGACCCTACGCAAATCGAGTGCAGCCGGCAAACCAAGCAACCCAAGCAAACCAAGGAAACCGAGGAGGACTAGCTCGAGGGAGAGCATTTGTGATTGGAGCAGAGGAAGCAAAGCAAAACCCCGACGTGGTTACAGGTACGTTTCTTCTCAACAACTATCCTGCTACTGTGCTTTTTGATTCCGGAGCAGATAGGAGCTTTGTATCGTTAGAATTCAGACCTAAGATAAATAAAAAGTCACAGGATCTGAAAGAGGATCATATAATCGATATACTCCAACGGAGAATTAGCTAAGGCTGATAAGATAATCAGAAAATGCACACTAGGATTGTCTGGAAAGGATTTTAGCATAGACTTGATTCCGATTAAGATAGGGAGTTTTGACATAATTGTTGGTATGGACTGGATGTCCAAGCATCGAGCAACAATATGTTGTGCTGAGAAGATAGTCGTGATAGCATTACCTGATGGAAGATTTCTTGAAGTGTATGGAGACAAGCCAAAGAGAGACATTAAGATCGTGTCTTTTATGAAAATGCGAAACCATCTACGAAAGGAGTGTGTAGCATTTATGGCGCACGTGGTAGATAAGAGTGCAAAAGAAAAGCAAATCCAGGATATTCCAATCGTGCGAGATTTTCCTGAGGTTTTCCCAGAAGAGTTACCAGGACTACCCCCGCAGCGACAAGTAGAGTTCCACATCGATATAATCCCTGGAGCAGGCCCTGTAGCAAGATCGCCTTATCGTCTAGCACCATCCGAGATGCAGGAGCTGTCAAACCAACTTCAAGAACTGTTAGATAAGGGATTCATCCGACCCAGCTCTTCGCCCTGGGGAGCCCCTGTGCTGTTCGTCAAGAAGAAGGATGGATCATTCCGCATGTGCATCGACTATAGGGAACTGAACAAGATCACCATCAAGAACCGATACCCTCTTCCACGCATCGATGACTTATTCGATCAACTGCAAGGAGCAACGTACTTCTCCAAGATCGATCTTCGATCGGGATACCATCAAATGCGAGTTCGTGAGGAAGACATCGCGAAGACAGCGTTCAGAACTCGATATGGTCACTATGAGTTCTTAGTCATGCCTTTTGGATTGACGAACGCTCCAGCAGTATTTATGGATCTAATGAACCGAGTGTGCCGACCTTACCTAGACAAGTTCGTAATTGTCTTCATAGACGATATCCTGATCTATTCGCAGAGCAAGGAGGATCATGAGCAACATCTGAGGCTAGTATTGGAATTGCTAATGGCCGAAAAGCTTTACGCCAAATTTTCGAAGTGCGAATTTTGGATCCGAGAAGTTCACTTCTTAGGACATGTAGTGAACAAGGAAGGAATACACGTCGACCCAGCCAAGATCGAGGCCGTAAAGCAGTGGGAAGCCCCGAAGACCCCAACCGAAATTCGACAATTTCTCGGTTTGGCAGGTTATTACCGAAGATTCATCGCAAATTTTTCTAAGATCGCGCAGCCGTTGACAACTTTGACGCAAAAAGACAAGAAGTTCGTCTGGGGAGAGAAACAAGAGGAAGCGTTCCAATTACTCAAGCATAAGTTGTGCAATGCGCCCATTCTAGCGTTACCCGAAGGAACGGATAACTTTGTAGTGTATTGCGATGCTTCACATCAAGGCTTAGGATGTGTCTTGATGCAGAACGAGAAGGTTATTGCCTATGCATCCAGACAGTTGAAGGTCCACGAGAGGAACTACACTACTCACGACTTGGAACTCGGAGCAGTGGTGTTTGCCCTTAAGATTTGGAGACATTATCTGTACGGCACCAAATGCACTATCTTTACGGATCACAAGAGTCTTCAGCATATTCTGGACCAAAAGATGTTAAACATGAGGCAGAGAAGATGGGTGGAGTTGCTCAGTGACTATGATTGCGAGATCAAATACCACCCAGGGAAGGCGAACGTAGTAGCTGATGCGCTAAGCAGAAAAGAAAGAGTGAAGCCTACAAGAGCACGAGCCATGGGAGTTTTGGTCCAGACCAGCTTGAAAAGCCAGATATTGGAAGATCAAAGGGAAGCCCTAATGACTGACAATATAAAGAAAGAAACCCTTCATGGCGTAGAAAAGGAATTCGAGAAGAAAGGGGATGGAGTATGTTATTTCAAGGGAAGAATTTGGATTCCAAGTGTGGAGCAGCTGAGGAAAATGATCATGGACGAAGCTCATCAATCAAAGTACTCGATACATCCAGGATCCGATAAAATGTACAAAGGACTGAAGGAGCACTACTGGTGGCCCGGTATGAAAAGAGATATCGCCACTTACGTGAGTAAATGCTTGACTTGTGCGAAGGTTAAAGCAGAGCATCAGAAACCGTCAGGACTTCTTCAGCAACCAGAAATCCCAGAGTGGAAATGGGAGCAGATATCGATGGACTTCGTGACCAAGTTACCCAAGACCAAAAAGGGGCATGATACGATTTGGGTAATCGTTGATCGACTCACGAAATCAGCGCATTTCTTGCCAATAAAGGAGACTGATAGCATCGATAAGCTTGCACGATTGTATGTCAGTGAGGTTGTCATGCGACATGGAGTCCCGATATCGATTATCTCTGATAGGGATAGTAGATTCACCTCGCGATTTTGGCAATCGCTTCAAGCAGCTTTGGGTACTCGTGTAGATCTAAGCACGGCTTATCATCCTCAAACCGATGGACAGACTGAGAGAACCATTCAGACATTAGAGGATATGCTACGTGCTTGCGTGATTGAATTTGGAGGTAGTTGGGACGATCATCTACCTTTAGTCGAGTTCTCTTACAACAACAGCTATCATGCTAGCATACAGTGTGCGCCATACGAGGCACTCTATGGACGCAAGTGTAGATCCCCACTTAATTGGTTGGAAGTGGGAGAGAATAAATTGTTTAGGCCGGATGTCGTGCAGGAGACCACCGACAAAATCAAAATGGTTCAAGAAAAGCTAAAAACGGCCAGAGATCGCCAGAAAAGTTATGCCGATAATCGGCGAAAGCCGTTGGAATTTCAAGTTGGTGACAAAGTGTTACTGAAGGTATCACCATGGAAAGGGCTAATAAGATTCGAAAAGAAAGGAAAGCTGAGCCCTCGTTTTGTTGGACCGTTTGAGGTCGTAGAAAGAATCGGACCCGTTGCCTATAGGTTGAACTTGCCTATAGAGCTGAGCTCTATTCATGACACATTTCACGTGTCCAACCTGAAGAAATGTCTGTCAGAGGGGACAGTAATTCTGCCTTTGGATGAGATTCAAATTGATGAAAAACTGCGCGCCTCGGAAGAACCAATTGAGATTCTTGATCAAGAAACCAAACAACTCCGGCGCAGCAAAATACCAATCGTCAAGGTACGATGGAACTCTCGTCACGGACCTGAGTTCACTTGGGAACGGAAAGCTTTCATGAAAGACAAATACCCGCACCTCTTCACGAAAGATCGCTTCGGTGCCAGCAATGATTAAATTTCGGGACGAAATTTCTTTCAACCGGGGGTAAATGTGACAACCGTCAGTTCCGACCTCCAGGTTAATTTACGCGTTCAGTCACTCTACAGCATTTCCATAGGTTAGAAATTAGTTAAATAAGTTTTAAGATGAAAATAGATTAGTTGGCGAGAAAAAGTTAGGTTAAAATCCTAAGAGTTCCGAAAACTGCCCGAAAAAGCCCGAACCGGCCCGAAATCACCCGATAATCCTAAAATGCCAGAATTAAGATAATTTTTGGAAAATTAAGTTATAATGTTTAAATTATATGTAAAGTAACTTAATTAACCTAAAACCACTTTCGAAAAGTTAGAAATTTCGAAAAAACCGACAAAAACCCGGTACCGCGTCGAAATAACAGTGTCAAATGTACACTGTTTTAAAAGAAAAAAAAAATATATAGGGAGAGTGAGTGGGACCCACTAGGGGCCGGCCACCCCACTCCCCAAGATTGCTTTTCTCCCCTCTTTCATATAAAAGCCATCATCACTCCATTTTTCCAAACAAATCTCATTATTATCTTTTCAAATCTTCACTTCTCTCTCTAATTTCTCTCTACTCTCTCTCTAAAACTCAGCCAAGAACATCACTTAAATCCAGATTTTTGAAGGTTTAGAAACCAATTTTGAGATAAAGATTGGGTATTCATCAAAGGTAAGCATAGATAGATGATTCTACTTCGATTTTTAACTCCATTGTGAGTCTTTCTTCTTCTTTTTCAAGGGTTTTTAACCCCTTTTTGATTCAAGTAAAGAAATGTGTGTTTGGGAAAGAGATTGAGCCTTAGATGATGTTATATAACAATCTATGGAGGTGAAAATCAATGATTTCCCCATAAGAACACAAGAAATGAATCAAAAATCGTTTAGATGATGATTTTGACCACCAAACTTGTGCTAAACTTCATCAATAGTTCATGCATGGGTTTGGATGGTATGAAAACATATTTTAGTTGTAATACATTTGTATAATCTGAGTTATGGGTGAAATAGCAAGATAAACCCCGAAATGGTATGATTTTATGTGTTTTGGTAGTATTTTGGGTATTATAATGTTGGACAGATTCTGTCAAAGTAGTTGCATGCACTTTACACGACCCAAAAAGGGCTTTCTTGAACTTATTTCTTCATGAAAATTTTATGGAATGATATTTAATGTGTTAGGGTTCAAACCCCACTGGAATGGTGCAAAAACACCAAGATTTGAACCCAAACCACCATAAAACATTTTTGTGTGCAACAGTGTTTTGGTCAGAAACTTTGGTCAACTTCAAACAAGCATAACTCCTTGATTATTTATCTAAAATACGATTTTCTTGATTCTAAACTCAAGTACTTTGAGTTAGCTTTCTAAAAAGTCCAAGATCATGTCATTTAGAGGTGTTTTGGGACTTCAACCAATGAGTTTAAGATGGTGGTGTAGGCTGTCCTCTTATGGCAGATTACACATGCACCACTTGAAAAGGTCATATCTCCCTCAAAAATCATCCTTATGACATGAAACTTGTCTCAAAAGTTTGGTTTATGTTTTAGCTAGAAAATCCCTTTGGAAATTCGTGATAAAGTGGTGTATAGAATTATTTATGAATAAAACAAGGACTAAAGGTATTCTGGAAATTCAGCCCTTACCACTGATTTTGTAAAAATGTTTAAAAATAGTAAAAATCCTCTAAAAATCATGAAACTTGGTGAAAATGCTCCTAACATCCCCTAATTCAGGGGGTAAAAATTTAAAGACTCAATATTTAGAGGACCTAAGTTCAAAATGACAATTTTTACAACTCAAAATTTTGACAGATTCTGAAAATTTCTTAAAAACTCAATTTTATAAAATTTGAACTTCTAAAATGTTTAGAAGACTCTCTTTGGTGACAAAATGAAATTTTATTGGATTAGGCTATAAAATTTATATAATGGCATATTATGGATTTCGGTACGATTTTAGTTAAGGACCGTTGGACCTAGGACTTACGTTAAAATTTCGTGTTTGATAGGACTACCCTAGTTTGGAGCCGGGATTTAGGTCACGCATCAACTCTTTCAAATCCGCACTAAGCACTCAAGGTGAGTATTCACAGCCCCATTTTTACCATTTTATACGTTTTGGGGTGAAAAGCATGATATGATTAAATGTATTATGAAAATGTTGTGAATTGAACTGCTTCGAAATGAGCAAAAATGGATTTAAATGAATTGAATTGAATGAAACGTAAGTGAGTTAAATTTGATATGTTTAAAGCTTGATATAGTGAGATAAAAGGAAAATATGAATAAGTCCCCGAAGACTACTATTAACTCATAACAATGGGCCTAAAATACACGTGGATAGCGCTATTTGGATTGACATACCCACCTAGAACTGACGAGTGATAGGTGCACTGTATTGAACAAAACGTTCTACGCAAGTGGGATTTACTTCCACCTCTGGAGTAGATAGGGGCAAAGCATGTCATGAATTGGAAAGGATTGTAGTAACTCACTAATTATCTTGCGATTTACAAATCATCCGGAAAATTTACTCACTGTTGGTAGTGAATGAACGGATTCACTCTAACTGTATACGAAAACTTTAGCGAATGAACGGATTTGCTTTAGTTAAATTTTGAAAAGTGTAGTGAATAAAAAGGTTCACTGAAATGTCGTTGCATTTAAAATATTTTTGTGCATATGAAAACCTGTGAACTCACCAACTCTTGTAGTTGACACTTGTTTATCATGCTTTTCAGGAAATCCGAAGGTTTGATAAGATCATTAAGGGAACTTTTTGTATAACACCAGTCATGTTGATTCATATTTCGTTTAAATTTGTAAACCTGAATGATGGTTGGATTGTAATACTTGTAGTACTGTGTAAACTCTTTTAAATTTTTGGTATGAATGATTGGTGTATTTTATTTCCTATCGCGATGAAATCTTAACTGTGGCACCTCGTGGTTCCGCTTTAGCGGGGTGTTACATCGGGTATTCATGTTTCCCGAATCGGGTATTCCGGATTCCCGAACCGGGAGATCTTGTGATGTTCAAATGCCTTTCCGAATTGGAAATCATGATTTCCGAATTCGGAATTTGGCCTTCCTTAGATGAGATGCTTTTCGTTTTGGAAGTTGAGTTTTCCTCATTGAGTTTCCCTCATTGGGTTTATTTGTTGAGTTTTCCTCATTGGGATTATTTATTGAGTTTTCCTCATTGAGTTTCCCTCATTGAGTTTTCCTCATTGAGTTTTCCTCATTGGGTTTATTTGTTGAGTTTTCCTCATTGGGATTATTTATTGAGTTTTCCTCATTGAGTTTCCCTCATTGAGTTTTCCTCATTGAGTTTCCCTCATTGGGTTTAATTGTTGAGTTTTCCTCATTGGGATTATTTATTGAGTTTTCCTCATTGAGTTTTCCTCATTGAGTTTCCCTCATTGAGTTTTCCTCATTGAGTTTCCCTCATTGGGTTTATTTGTTGAGTTTTCCTCATTGGGATTATTTATTGAGTTTTCCTCATTGAGTTTCCCTCATTGGGTTTGTTTGTTGAGTTTTCCTCATTGGGATTATTTATTGAGTTTTCCTCATTGAGTTTCCCTCATTGAGTTTTCCTCATTGAGTTTCCCTCATTGGGTTTATTTGTTGAGTTTTCCTCATTGGGATTATTTATTGAGTTTTCCTCATTGAGTTTCCCTCATTGGGTTTATTTGTTGAGTTTTCCTCATTGGGATTATTTATTGAGTTTTCCTCATTGAGTTTCCCTCATTGGGTTTATTTGTTGAGTTTTCCTCATTGGGATTATTTATTGAGTTTTCCTCATTGAGTTTCCCTCATTGGGTTTATTTGTTGAGTTTTCCTCATTGGGATTATTTATTGAGTTTTCCTCATTGAGTTTTCCTCATTGAGTTTCCCTCATTGAGTTTTCCTCATTGAGTTTCCCTCATTGGGTTTATTTGTTGAGTTTTCCTCATTGGGATTATTTATTGAGTTTTCCTCATTGAGTTTCCCTCATTGGGTTTATTTGTTGAGTTTTCCTCATTGGGATTATTTATTGAGTTTTCCTCATTGAGTTTCCCTCATTGGGTTTATTTGTTGAGTTTTCCTCATTGGGATTATTTATTGAGTTTCCCTCATTGAGTTTCCCTCATTGGGTTTATTTGTTGAGTTTTCCTCATTGGGATTATTTATTGAGTTTCCCTCATTGAGTTTCCCTCATTGGGTTTATTTGTTGAGTTTTCCTCATTGGGATTATTTATTGAGTTTCCCTCATTGAGTTTCCCTCATTGAGTTTCCCTTATTGAGTTTACTTATGGAGTTTCCCTCATTGAGTTTCCCTCATTGGGTTTACTTGTTGAGTTTCCCTCATTGGGTTTCCCTCATTGTTGCTATCATTCCATGCAACCCTTGCTACCTTGTTATCATTTCATGAGGGAGCAATGGGAATTTCGGGTGTCATTTCATGTAACCCTAGCCTTATCATTTTATGTGAGGTCGGCTATCGTCTTGAGTAGGCTTGGTTATTGTTTCAGGCTGTCATTTCTTGTGAATCTGTTCCTCATCACGAGTGAGTTTGTGTATCATTTTAGATGATGTTGATCTATCATGCCGTGTATCATCTCTTGAGGCCGTGGTACCTTGTCGTCATTTCTTGAGATATCAGTTCATGTGAAAAGCCTAATCGTATTCATTTCTTGAAAACCCTAGTTGGTTATCCGAGAAATCCTAGTCTGTTATTCCATGTTGATTCAGGTCGGATGATGATGAGAGCTAAGTTTTGGTAACTAGGAAAGAATCTTCCTAGTGGGTTAGTATGATCTGATTGAGATTTGTGTTGTAGGTGCGGATAAGGCAGAGCGTAGCTCAGTTGGGGCAGGATCAGGTGAGTTCCCTTGCCTGAAATGAATGGATTGGTTTTACTGTTTTTAAATATATCCATTCGGTTTGTGAAATGCTTTGACGATGATTATACATTGATTTACGTGATGAATGAGATGAACTGATAATTACATTTATGCATGCTTAAAATGGTAATGACTTGATGACTTGACTGATGTGTTGCACTATGGACACTGGGTACCTTGGAACCTCGCGTTCCTTGGGAGTTTACCATTTGGTCTGATACGCCACTTGGGGGTACCTTGGGACTACGTCCCTTGGGAGTTATTGTCAGGTGACCTGGACTGGGCCTGGACGGTGTTTTTCTTTGTCCGCACACATTCAGTGGTTTTTGAACTGATTTTACGGCCAGCGGGCCGGAACTGTTGTTTAAACTGTTTTGAGGGAATTCACTAGACCTTTCGGTCTAACCCTCGTTTTCAAAATCTAAAACCTTTTCAGGGAAAGATCGAGTTGCTAGAGGCAAAGAGATGTTGAGCGCTTAGCGTAGCGTGGTCAGTCAGGAGTTATGATTCTTATCCTTTTAGAAATCTCAGCTGTGGAGGGTTCGTTCCGCATGCACTCTTAACTATTGTACCTTTTGAGAACAAGATTTTTATGTTATTGCGAATTAGATCACTGGGATTTATTATTGTTATGTTGGTTTTTATTGCCTGGGTTTCGGGGCGTTACAAGTTATTCCTCGAGTGGGATGTTCGCATGTACGGGACCGGCGTTCCTGCGGGAGAGTTGCAGAACTGGACGTTCACTGAAGCAGATCTGGACCGGGTTCACCTTGAAGACCTCCTCACGATCATCAAGTATCTGGAAGGCCCAATCCTTCGATTCGACTACTACCGTGATGGCACCGAGATCCTGAAGAAGTATGCTCGTCATGCAGTCACTCTTGCTCGCGTGACGGACTACCAACTTGCCATAGAGAGCCGTCAGCCTAAAGTCAACCTTCTCCGTCCAAACTTGCAAGTACCCGGTATAGATGCTTACCTTCCTTACATGCCATCCAAGATACCGGAACACGGGGTCGTCTACATAACAAGGAAGAAGAAAGAATGCAAGTTTATGCGTTTTAGCGAGCTTGCCAAATTTTGCGACGGCACCCTACTCTACGTCTACAACGGCATGCAAAGCAGACTTCTGGCAGATCAGATTCCTGGGCGGAAGATCATCGATGGGACGGGCAAGATTTTGGAGGCGATGAACCTGATTGAGCGCAAACTGAAGGAAAGGCTGATGTATCGCCGGGTCGAAGTCGCGATGAAGATGAGGACAAGGATTATAGGAGATTGGGACGAGTTCGTGCAGATGTCCAAGTGGAACTGGGATTAGAGCTACCGCCACCCTTCTGAATTCTTCCCAAAGGGGGAGATTGTTAGACCTCTTTGTTGGGAAAAGTCAGAAGGTCTATCATTTACTGCGTTGTTAGTTTAAGTCCTTAGTTGTGAACAATTTATCTTTTGTATTGCCCTTGTTTAGAGGTTTGGAACCTCGGGGGCCGTTTATGACTTTTCTGTATTTTACCTCATTCCTATAAAGGGAATGAGATGGTTTAGGGTTTGATGATGAATGCATAATCTTTGGGAAAGTTACTCTTTATTGCAAAATACTAAATACCACCATTGATGCTTATTTGAAGCTTTGTGTTCAACATTTATTGTTGATTTCAATCCATTTCTCCTCCATTTCTTGATTATTGGTACAACACTAACATCCGATAATGCCACGCAATAGCGGCAAATGTCACAGTTGCAGACACAATCTAGCAAACCAAATTGTTAGAATGCTTATCGTACATTTGATGTGACAGTGCCCAGGATTGTAACAGATGTCACTATCACGAGCAAAATAACATAAAGTGTTGATTTAGTTTCTGACAGGATCAATGATCAAGATCAGAAAACTTAATCAAAGAAGTTTGCGGAATAACACTTTGATTATAGAATGAAAACAATGGATTAAGAACAAACTGTATATGTATTGATTTCAACAGCTTAATGATTACAAACTCAAGCCCCAATCTGTTTGAACAGGCTCAAACAGACGTGCAACGCTTCTCTATTGCAGGGATTACAAGAACAATCTTGAGGCTCTAATTCTAAACAAAAGCTATGACAAACTCGTATCTAACAAAGATAAACCTATCAGCATATATACGAATTACAAGATAACAATAAGGAAACTAGATTTACAAGATAATCTCTAAAATATCTCCAAGCAGATCGTATCTTGTCCATATCTTCAATCATCGCAATCCTTTCCTTATCTTCATCTTATTAGCAGTGGTAAAAACAAAAGCAGTGTTAACTTCAAACCAACAGTGGTAACTTCATATAGGCAGTGGTAATCTTCAACAGCAGTGGTAATCTGATCTTTAGTGAACCATCACATACTGGCAGTGGTAACCTTCATAGAACTAGCAGTGGTAACAACTCCAAAGCCAGCAGTGTTAATCAGCATATCTCTAGCAGTGGTAATGCAACAGATTCAATCCTAACAATCTCCCCCTAACTTAACTTCTGATTTCAATCAGAAATTAAGTTCTTCAGCTGTTGCATGGCCTTCTTAATCATCTGAGCATGATCTGAATGGTTTGAATCTTTCAGAAACTCTTGGAACTTCTCCAAACCATACTCATGCATAGTTACTCTGTCTTCAGCAGTAACCAGGTTCAGAATCTCACCAAAATCTGCATTGCTTCTTTGTTTGCCATTGTTCCACTGTACAAAATAGAACTTTTTGAAGATACCTCTTACTCCCCAAATCACCACTTTCTCTTCCTCAGGTGATTCTTCTTCATTCAATTCTGCTAGCTGATTTGTCATATTTTCAAAAACTTCTTTTTCCAGTTCAGACATAACAGACTTCTTTCTCTTCAGAACTCCTTCTATCACCTTCCTTTCAAAATCATACCTCTTATCTACCAAGAAGTATCTTTTGACACCTCCATCAAAAGTGACAGCAAAAACTCTATTTGCCTTGTAGCAGTTCCAAGCAGCTACCTCTCCTTCCTTCTTTTCTTTTCCCAACCTTATGTCTTTCTTTTGTTTTTCCTCCTTGGCCTTCTCATATGCAAACATGATTTGAAGATTTTCTTGAAAGATAATGGCCTCTACAAAATCAGTCATTCCTTTTGCACACCCAATCTCATATATCTTCTTCAGATCTGAAGCTGAGAGCTTTGTAAACATTCTGTTTGCACTTGAAAACACTTCACTTGTCTGATCTTCTCTTACTATTCTGAAGAAGACAACCTTGTTATCTTCAAAGCAGGACCAGTCTATCACTCTTGATGCTTCAGTGAAGATCTTTCTCTTTTTGGTTGGCTTATGAGCTATGGACTTCTTCCTCTTCTTCTTTGCTTGACTTATTTGTTTAGCCAATTTGGATGTTTCTTTCTCTATCTGAGTTGGTTCTTTATCAGCCTTCTTCTTCTCCTTTTCACTAGCAATGGGAACCTCCTCTTCAGCAAGCATAGTATCCTCAGCAGTAGTAGCAGTGGTAAAACACTGAATCAGTGGTAATTACATGTGCCGAATTAAAAGCAGTGGTAACTTAGGGCACGCATGTGATAAAAACTCGAGTGAGTTTGAAAGCAGTGGTAATTACACTGTCAGTGGTAAAAAGACACACATAACACCAGCGGCGGTAAAAATCAAGCACAGTGGTAACATGCGATTAGGAGAACAGTGGTAAACAACGAATGCACAAGCAGTGTTAATGTGCGAGCTGGGGTAATGTGCGAGTGTGCGAGCATGGGTAATGTGCGAATTGCTAGCAGTGGTAATGTGCGAATGTGCTAGCAGAGGTAATGCACAATACTAGCAGTGGTAAAGACTTAGATATAAACATCATGTTTTGGACTATTGACACTGCATGTAGAAATAATTCCAACTAAGTAGTGGTAACATCCTCATGCTGTGTGCGATTAAACTAAGAACTTCACCATGTACCTGCACCATTCACAACCTTATTAAAGCACGAATAAAAACATAAAGGAAGAAAGTATACAGAGGAAGTACAAATAAAAGTGAAATAAAGAGAAGTGTTATTCAGAGTTCATCATTCCAACACTTGTAACCAAAAATGTAAACCTGCCTACATCAAAGGCTTTTGTGAACAGGTCTGCATATTGATCATCAGTGTGGACTTTCAGAACTTGAATTATCTTCTTTTCATTACAGTCTCTAATAAAGTGATACTTGATCTCTATATGCTTGGTCTTGGAATGCTTGACTGGATTGTTAACAATGCTAATGGCACTGTTATTGTCAATATAAATTGGTGTCTGCAAGAATGAAAGACCATAGTCCTTCATCTGACTTTGAATCCATAGCACTTGTGAGCAGCATTGTGATGCAGCTATGTATTCAGCCTCTGTTGTGGATTGTGAAACAGTGGTCTGTTTCTTGCATTGCCATGAAACCAATCTTCCTCCCAAAAATTGACATCCTCCTGATGTAGACTTTCTATCCAGGTTAGCTCCTCCATAATCACTATCTGTATATGCCACTAAGTCAAAAGATAAATCATTGGGATACCACAGTCCCAATCTTGGTTGTCCCTTCAGGTATTTGAATATCCTTTTGACTGCATGCAAGTGGGACTCCTTGGGCCTAACCTGAAATCTAGCACAAACACAAACAACAAACATAATATCAGGTCTAGATGCTGTAAGGTACATTAATGATCCAATCATGGATCTATAATGATGCACATCAACTTCCTCCCCCTCAACATCAGCAGTAAGATGTTTGTGTGTTTTCATTGGGGTGCTTGCAGGCTTTGGATCATTCATTCCAAACTTTTGAAGCATGGATGCAACATATTTGGACTGATTGATGAATATCCCTTCAGGCTTCTGCTTGACCTGCAAACCAAGAAAGAAAGTTAGTTCTCCCATAGAACTCATTTTAAATTTCTTGTGCATCAGTTCCTCAAACTCCTTGCACATAGCATCCTTTGTAGATCCAAAGATGATATCATCAACATAAATCTGCACTAGAAGCATATCAGTCTTAGTTCTCTTGATGAACAAGGTCTTATCAATGACACCTCTCTCAAATTTGTTTTCCAACAAATATGAGGACAGGGTATCATACCAAGCCCTAGGTGCTTGATGAAGACCATACAAAGCTTTCCTCAACTTGTAAACTTTATCAGGATATTTGGGATCTTCAAACCCTGGTGGTTGACTGACATAAACTTCTTCATCTATAGTGCCATAAAGAAAGGCACTCTTCACATCCATCTGATAGACTTTGAATCCTTTGTAAGATGCAAATGCCAAGAAGAGCCTGATGGCTTCAATTCTGGCAACAGGTGCAAATACATCATCATAGTCTATGCCTTCTTCCTGAGTATACCCATGTGCTACCAATCTGGCCTTGTTTTTGATAACAATGCCTCTCTCATCTGTCTTATTTCTGAAGATCCACTTTGTACCAATGACTCTGTGTCCTCTTGGTAGATCCACCAGATCCCACACATGTTGTAGGACAAACTGCAGCAATTCCTCTTGCATGGCCTCAATCCAACTTGGGTCCTTCATTGCATCATGGGCCTTTTTGGGTTCTGTTTGTGAGAGGAAAACAGATATCATACTCAAGTGTGGATTGGTAAGAGATTTGCTCTGCTTCCTTGTGATCATAGGAGACTGAATGTCCCCAATTACCAGTGTAGGTGGATGATTCTTCTGTGTTCTAGTGAGATGCAGGGGTTCTTCAGTCAGATCCACCCCTAAATTTGAATCAGTCACTTCTGGTTCCTGATCCCATTGAGGTCCCTCTTCTAAAACAGGTATGCCTTCTAGATTCTGAGAGGGTGAGGATTCCTCAATTGGCCGATCATCATTCTTCTCAATAGACTCAGATTCTGTTTTGTCATCACCATGTGACTCATCAGTGGTACTGGCATCATTTGAATCCACAAGAGGCATTGGGAACATGACAAATGTTGGACTTGTTTCTTGTGCTTGCTCTGTACCTGAACCTGAATTCACTGTATAGCTCATATTCAAAGAGTTAGTTAGTGAATCAATGTCAAATAGCCAATTTGGACCACTTCCAGGTATGTTAGGAGTGTTCACATTGCATTTGACATTGTCACTTTCTTCTATGATCCTTGTAGAACTATTGAAAACTCTAAGTGCTTTGCTCTGAGAAGAGTATCCCACAAAAAATCCATCATCAGATTTGCTTTCAAATTTTCCTAAGTGAGTTTTGGTATCAAGGATTGTGCAAGGACACCCAAATGGTTGTAAAAATCCTATATAGGGTTTCTTTTTCTCAAAAAGTTCATAGGGTGTCTTGCCTTTCGATTTGACTATAAGAACTCTGTTTTGGACATAACAAGCCGTGTTAACTGCTTCTGCCCAGAAAGTTATTGGAAGTTTAGAATCAGCTAACATAGTTCTTGCAGCCTCAATTAGTGTCCTATTCCTCCTCTAAGCAACACCATTATGTTGAGGAGTTCTAGGAGCACTGTACTGTCTCTCAATTCCTTTTTCCTCACAAAAGCTATTTAAATCAGCATTCTTAAATTCAGTGCCATTGTCTGATCTAATGACTTTTACCCTAAGGTTTGTCTTGTTTTCCACTCTGGTCACAAAGGGTTTGATCAGTCCACTTGTCTCATCCTTTGTTCTCAGAAAGTAAACCCAAGTAAACCTAGAATAATCATCAACTATTACCAGACAATAGGATTTCTTGCCTATACTCATCACATTGGTAGGACCAAAAAGATCCATATGCAGTAGCTGCATAGGTGATGAGATAGTGTTTACTTCTTTGGACTTGTGTGAGTTTTTGTGTTGCTTGCCTTTGAGACATGCTACACAATGATCATCACTTGAAAATTCCTTGGCAGGCAAACCTCTTACAAGGTTATTTTTGACAAGTAAGTTCATGTTTTTGAAATTCATGTGGCACATCCTCCTATGCCACAGTGATGATTCACTCACAGATGCTTTTGAAAATAAACAGTTTAAGGATGATAAAGAAGAAGCATCTTCAATGTCCAAACAGTATACATTATCCTTCCTAGGTGTTCTTAACATCACTTTACTCTCATCTATCTTGTAGCCAGGTGCAAGAATGAGACATTCAGTATCAGTGAAAAATACACCAAACTTCTTGTCACAAACTTGAGAAACACTAAGTAAATTATACTTTTATTGCTCTACAAAATAGACATCATCAAAAGTCATCTTACCTTTTGATACTTTACCTTTTCCACTAATCTTATCTCCATGTGGATTCTCCCCAAAGGCAACATCTCCACCTTCAAACTTTTTAAAGTCTTCAAGTAATGACATGATACCTGTCATGTGCCTAGAGCAACCACTATCCACATGCCAAAGACTGCTCCTTCTTCCTTGGTTGCTCTGCACATATAATGAAATAGTTAGTGTCTTGAGGGAAACCAAGCCAATATGGTCTTGGGTTCTCCCTTTTCATTAACATAATTGACCTCTGTCAATCTATTAAGTTTTAAAAGATAATCTTTGCTAGGGATCTGATGACTGGAATATTTGGTCACAATGGGTTTTCTCAATGGAGACTTGGCAGTGGTAACATTGTTTGAGTTTCCACTCCTGTTATTGCTAACAGCAGTGTTGATTTGAGATGTAGCAGTGCTTTTGTTATCACTGCTGATTTTGTTGTTACCACTGCTTTCAGAAGCAACACTGTTGTTACCACTGCTTGTTGAAGCAGTAGTATCACTAAGTGAAGCTTTAGGTACCCATTTAGTAACCAATTTAACAGACTTCTTTTCAACCTTTTTCTTTTGAACTTTTCTTTTAGGTTGACTAGATCTGTTTTGTTTGGGAACAACCTTTTTGTGTGTAGAGACAAATATTCTAGTTTGATATCTGTTTCTTTGATTAAATGGATTGAAATAACAGTCTCTTGCTAGATGATTTGTCTTACAACAAATAAAGCATGGTTTTGGTCTGTTAATTTTGTTCAGATCAACACCATGACATTGAGCCCATTGGTTGCTCCAGTTCCTTTTGTTCCCTCTAGGATGATTTTTGTTTTGAGACTGTGAGGAAGTACCAGGTTCAACTATAGTCCTCTGAGTGTAGTGGTCCTTCCTATTCTTATTGGTCTCAGTCTTTTTCCCTTTAGTTTCTGAAGCCATGACAGACTTCCCCTTATCTTTCCTAGTGGTCTCTATCTTTTTGCTAGGAACAAATGGCATACCACCTTTCTCATTGGTAAGAAGATGGTTTTCATCAGGAATGGTCTCAGCTGTGCTTTTCCTATCAGATTCCTCCTCTGAGTCAACTGGATCTACACTATCTAATCCTTCTTTCATCTTACTTCTGTCTATTTTCTCAAGAAGATCAGTTGTTGGTGGGATGTAGTTCTGATTGTAAGGAGGAGGGGTACTATTGTATCCTATACCCCTTTTCAAGTCATCAGTGACTTGTGCTCTAATGATTGATTCTAATGCCTTAGAGGACTTTGAAAATTTATCTAGGTCTTCTTTGGCTTTGGACAATTCTTTCCTAGAACTTTCTACTTCCTCCTTTTCTTTTGTCAGTTTTCTTTCAAGCTCTTTCTTCTCCCACTTCCAGTAGTTATGATCATATTCAAACTGAAGTTCATTGGCTTTGTAGGCCTTTATTTGATCCTCCAGGTTGTCTATGATCTTAACATATTCTCTCCTCTCTCTTTCCATCTTCTTGATACTATCACTCATGGTCTGATTGTGATCCCTATACTTTTTCACAGTTTCTAAACAAGAATCAGAACAGAGTTTAGAAGATACCTCAGTGGGAACATCAGTCTCTTTGATTTCAGCCATGAGGGCTTGATTCTGAACTGCTTCTTCAGCATGATCACTCTAATCAAATCCTTGTCCCTCTTGAGATACCAAAGCTTGAGAAGAACTAGGATTTGAGTTGCTTCCCCTGTTGTTGAATCTAGGAGCTTGTGCAGATCCACCTTCATTATTTTGGTTGTTGGTGGCTACTCCTTTGCATTCTCTGGCAAAGTGCCCTGGTTCATTGCACTTGTAGCATCTCACCTTGGTCTTATCAAAACCAGCTTTATCTCCTCTCTTGAGATCAAAATTGTTCCTTCTAGTTCTTCTAATGAACCTTTTCATCCGCAGAGTAAGCATGGCCATCTGCCATTTGATATCCATCTCCTCCAGATCATCTGCATTGATTTGATCCAAATCATCATTGATCAGAGATGACTTGACATGACTTGCCAAGAAAGCTTCCAGTACTGTATCCTCATTGGTTTCCTGAGATGAACAAGAATTTGCATTAGAGACAGTTTCATTAGCAGTGGTATTATAGGCAGCAGTGGTATTATTAAAAGCAGTGGTATTGAAAGCATTAGGGTTTTCGGAAAGAAGAGCAATATTATGAGTGTATCCAATGGGTTTCTTCTTCTTTTCCACTTCTGCTTCAAAGATCCTTAGATCATTGTAAAGATCTTCAAGTTCCTTGTCCTCCAAGTCATCACCCTGCCTGAATGAGACAGTGTAAATAGTCCATTCCTCTCCAAGAGATCTGAGGAATTTTCTATTCACATCATCTTTATCCATCTTCACATCTACAGTTGCCAGCTCTCCAATCAGCTTGTTGAATCTATCAAAAGTCTGAGTCATAGATTCATTCTTCAGGGATGTGAAATTCTCATACTGCTGCTTCAGAATAGCCTTTTGGTTCCTCTTTGTGCTCTTGGTTCCAGAGAACCTCTTTTCTAGAGCAGTCCAGAGAGACTTTGCATCTGTATAAGTACTGAATTGATGTTGGTATTCATTGGGAATAGCCAACAACAAAGTACTTAATGCTTTCATCTCAGTCTGCCTCCTTTTTCTGTCTGCATCAGTCCTGGGTGGGGGTCTTGCACCTCCTTCAGCCTCAGCTTCATCAACACCAGGTCCGTTTTCAACAACTTCCCACATCCCATAGTCTGTGAGAAGCATGTATTGACGGATTCGAATTTTCCACATGTCAAATTCATTGGGTTTGAGCATGGGAACTTTTGAGACCAAAACTGTTTCTTGAGTATCCATTGTGAATTAGTTTTTTGGAATAAACTAGCTCTGATACCACTTGACAGGATCAATGATCAAGATCAGAAAACTTAATCAAAGAAGTTTGCGGAATAACACTTTGATTATAGAATGAAAACAATGGATTAAGAACAAACTGTATATGTATTGATTTCAACAGCTTAATGATTACAAACTCAAGCCCCAATCTGTTTGAACAGGCTCAAACAGACGTGCAACACTTCTCTATTGCAGCGATTACAAGAACAATCTTGAGGCTCTAATTCTAAACAAAAGCTATGAAAAACTCGTATCTAACAAAGATAAACCTATCAGCTATATATACGAATTACAAGAAAACAATAAGGAAACTAGATTTACAAGATAATCTCTAAAATATCTCCAAGCAGATCGTATCTTGTCCATATCTTCAATCATCGCAATCCTTTCCTTATCTTCATCTTATTAGCAGTGGTAAAAACAAAAGCAGTGTTAACTTCAAACCAGCAGTGGTAACTTCATATAGGCAGTGGTAATCTTCAACAGCAGTGGTAATCTGATCTTCAGTGAACCATCACATACTGGCAGTGGTAACCTTCATAGAACTAGCAGTGGTAACAACTCCTAAGCCAGCAGTGTTAATCAGCATATCTCTAGCAGTGGTAATGCAACAGATTCAATCCTAACAGTTTCTCTTGACCTGTTTGTTTCGTCAAAAATTAGCAACAAACTAAACTTTGGTGTGATCTAATTTAGTTTTATCGGCGAAAATAAAATCCAAAAAAAGAGAGATGATATAACCATAACAGGTATTTGTAGTGTTTAGCATGTAGTGGATCTCAAAGAATACTCCACAACAATACGAACATGCTCAATATTATCAACTTAAGACTTATAATATTTCAGAATATCATCGATGAAGAGTAAATTGCACTTGTCTAAAAAATCCTTAAAGCTTTTTACTTAAACATAAATAAGTTTTTCCAAAATCATTTTTTTATAGGTAACTTTTAGTGATGCTTGAAAACTGTCTTTAATGCTTGAAAAACATCTGTTACATACGTTTAGATAAGTTGTTCACAACTAAATTTGCAACTTTTAGAGAAGCTTGTTTTACTAAATTATTATCTATTTTTGAGATAGTTTAATTTAGTTTAGGATGCATGTTTTTTAATTAGAAAAAAGAAGAAGAGTTCAAATAAGTTATGCTATAAATTAAATTTGAAACTAAACCAAGTATTTTAATTCAAAAAGAAAGAAAATATTGCAAAACATTATTTTTATTTAGCTCTTAATGCCGAAAAAACGTCGCTTACAAAGTTTTAAAGAACTTGTTTGGAAAAACTAGACAAAATTGTATTTAAACCCTCGAAAAACGTCTCTAAACGTTAACATAAACGTAACATCAGAAAACCGTCTTCAACACTTCTTGGCAGAAATTAAAAAGGTCGTCTAAGAATCGATAAGAGAAATAATTTCTACCTTTAGATACAAGAAAACCTTAAATTATCTCATTATTCTTAAAGTGGTTTAATATTTACTTATAAATTTGTATTTAGATTAAACGAAATAAATACAATAAAGAAGTCAAAATAAAATGAATATAAATGAAACTTTGCAAAATTAATTTGATTTCTACTAGTAAGATAACCAACAAATGAACACTCTTTTTATTCAACGGAACAATAACAACATTATTTTCATATCATTTGATGTGTGTATAAATATAACGCCATGATGGTTTTCATTTGTTGCAAAATCTAGGCCTATTTGAACAAGTTTGCATACACTCATACTCGGTTGGGAAACATTCTTTTTCGTCCCTGCAACAACACCATTTCGTGTCGGTACCAATAATATACGAATTGCAAATAAACCACCCTATTTCTTCGTTTTTCAAATCTGAAATGCCAGCCGTATATCCCTGTTTACTAGCAACTCTTCCGCCTGTGTTCATGTATAATAGATACGATAAATATGTAGAAATGAAGGTATACATATATATATATATATATATGATTCATGTGACTTAAGTCTCAGGCATAGTTGTTCGTATCCAACTTTTTGCCGTTAATGTAAAACCATAGGTGATTTTGTATATTGACGAATTTTTCTTGTTATTATTATTAGTTAGTGTTGTTTTGTTTGAACCTTCCTATCTCTCTCTCTCTCTCTCTCTCTCTCTCTCCTCTCTCTCTCTCTCTCTCTCTCTCTCTTTCTTTATGTATGAATGTATATATATGACTTTAAATCATGAAAATAGAGTGGTGTTGATGCATCTAAGGCCTTTTTTAAGTATACATTGAAAGCAAACTATAAACTATACACTCACAGTCATAACCGCCAAACAGTGTTAGGGATGTTAAGCATAATATAAACGCATAGGTTTTGATGAGCTTCGCCTTGGCGTTTTTATGCTCTTTTAGAATTTTCACTTTCAGAAAAACTGAAAAAATAGAATTGAAGTAGGTGAAAAACATTGGACAAAACAATACTGTTTATATGCATTTGAACTCCCATATTTAATAAATGGCATTAATAGTTTTATATAAACGTGCCAATACACAAAAATTTAAAGCAACATTAATATGGTTTAAGTATAGCGTTACCTTTTATAAAGTTAATGTGAAAATATACGCATATTTTCGTCCTTCATTTTTTATAGTTAAGTTTTTATCTTGTTACTATAACACCATTATATGAACAAAATGTTTGAATGATTTTTATGGGTTCAATGTTGCTCTTTTTATCCTAATTAGAAATTGTCTTAATAACTAATTTACTGCTTATATTAGTAGAAACTGATTAAGCATTTGTCTTTTATCAAGTTATATAACCAATATTTGTGAAATAAATACAACCATACAATTAGCAAGATATCCAATCTTCCATCCAAGAAGAACAAAGTAGACAAACTCAACCACAAATTTGTAAAGGGTAACTAAATGCGATGATCATATATTTAACAATAGAGTACCAAAATTCATCTTTCCTCAACGTCAAAATGTTAGGTCATGCTACTTGTTGAAATTAACATTACATAATGGAGGAATGTAACACCGCAACACATTTTTGTCAATAAAAGTTATAAAAAATAAAACTGCGTCAACGAATGATACCAACTACCGGTTGTAGACTTTAATTCTTGATTCTACCTTCACAATCAATGATTTAGCTTTCATCAGCTCCAAACTTTTAAAAATAGCTCTTATAATAGCATGGCGTCCAAGAATATTGAGATTACCATACACCTCAACTATTTGCATCATGTTATACCCTCAAACCTAACATCCGATAATGCCACGCAATAGCGGAAAATGTCACAATTGCAGACACAATCTAGCAAACCGAATTGTTAGAATGCTTATCGTAAATTTGATGTGACAGTGCCCAGGATTGTAACAGATGTTACTATCACGAGCAAAATAACATAAAGTGTTGATTTAGTTTCTCTTAACCTGTTTGTTTCGTCAAAAATTAGCAACAAACTAAACTTTGGTGTGATCTAATTTAGTTTTATCGGCGAAAATAAAATACAAAAAAAGAGAGATGAAAATAACCATAACAGGTATTTGTAGCGTTTAGCATGTGATGGATCTCGAAGAATACTCCACAACAATACGAACATGCTCAATATTATCAACTTAAGACTTATAATATTTCAGAATATCATCGATGAAGAGTAAATTGCACTTGTCTAAAAAATCCTTAAAGCTTTTTACTTAAACATAAATAAGTTTTTCCAAAATCATTTTTTTATAGGTAACTTTTAGTGATGCTTGAAAACTGTCTTTAATGCTTGAAAAACATCCGTTACATACGTTTAGATAAGTTGTTCACAAATAAATTTGCAACTTTTAGAGAAGCTTGTTTTACTAAATTATTATCTATTTTTGAGATAGTTTAATTTAGTTTAGGATGCATGTTTTTTAATTAGAAAAAAGAAGAAGAGTTCAAATAAGTTATGCTATAAATTAAATTTGAAACTAAACCAATTATTTTAATTCAAAAAGAAAGAAAATATTGCAAAACATTATTTTTATTTAGCTCTTAATGCCGGAAAACGTTGCTTACAAATTTTTAGAGAACTTGTTTGGAAAAACTAGACAACATTTAGATAAGCTTGTATCTAAACCCTCGAAAAACGTCTCTAAACGTTAACATAAACGTAACATCAGAAAACCGTCTTCAACACTTCTTGGCAGAAATTAAAAAGGTCGTCTAAGAATCGATAAGAGAAATAATTTCTACCTTTAGATACAAAAGAAAACCTTAAATTATCTCATTATTCTTAAAGTGGTTTAATATTTACTTCTAAATTTGTATTTAGATTAAACGAAATAAATACAATAAAGAAGTCAAAATAAAATGAATATAAATGAAACTTTGCAAAATTAATATGATTTCTAAGATAACCAACAAATGAACACTCTTTTTATTCAACGGAACAATAACAACATTATTTTCATATCATTTGATGTGTGTATAAATATAACGCCATGATGGTTTTCATTTGTTGCAAAATCTAGGCCTGTTTGAACAAGTTTGCATACACTCATACTCGGTTGGGAAACATTCTTTTTCGTCCCTGCAACAACACCATTTCGTGTCGGTACCAATAATATACGAATTGCAAATAAACCACCCTATTTCTTCGTTTTTCAAATCTGAAATGGCAGCCGTATATCCCTGTTTACTTGCAACTCTTCCGCCTGTGTTCATGTATAATAGATACGATAAATATGTAGAAATGAAGGTATACATATATATATATATATGATTCATGTGACTTAAGTCTCAGGCATAGTTGTTCGTGTCCAACTTTTTGCCGTTAATGTAAAACCATAGGTGATTTTGTATATTGACAAATTTTTCTTGTAATTATTATTAGTTAGTCTTGTTTTGTTTGAACCTTCCTATCTCTCTCTCTCTCTCTTCTCTCTCTCTCTTTATGTATGAATGTATATATATGACTTTAAATCATGAAATTAGAGTGGTGTTGATGCATCTAAGGCCTTTTTTAAGTATACATTGAAAGCAAACTATAAACAATACACTCACAGTCATAACCAGCAAACAATGTTAGGAATGTTAAGCATAATATAAACGCATAGGTTTTGATGAGCTTCGCCATGGCGTTTTTATGCTCTTTTAGAATTTTCACTTTCAGAAAAACTGAAAAAATAGAATTGAAGTAGGTGAAAAACATTGGACAAAACAATACTGTTTATATACATTTGAACTCCCATATTTAATAAATGGCATTAATAGTTTTATATAAACGTGCCAATACACAAAAATTTAAAGCAACATTAATATGGTTTAAGTATAGCGTTACCTTTTATAAAGTTAATGTGAAAATATACGCATATTTTCGTCCTTCATTTTTTATAGTTAAGTTTTTATCTTGTTACTATAACACCATTATATGAACAAAATGTTTGAATGATTTTTATGGGTTCAATGTTGCTCTTTTTATCCTAATTAGAAATTGTCTTAATAACTAATTTACTGCTTATATTAGTTGAAATGATTAAGCATTTGTCTTTTATCAAGTTATATAACCAATATCTGTGAAATAAATACAACCATACAATTAGCAAGATAACCAATCTTCCATCCAAGAAGAACAAAGTAGACAAACTCAACCACAAATTTGTAAAGGGTAACTAAATGCGATGATCATATATTTAACAATAGAGTACCAAAATTCATCTTTCCTCAACGTCAAAATGTTTGGTCATGCTACTTGTTGAAATTAACATCACAAAATGGAGGAATGTAACACCGCAACACATTTTTGTCAATAAAAGTTATAAAAAATAAAACTGCGTCAACGAATGATACCAACTACCGGTTGTAGACTTTAATTCTTGATTCTACCTTCACAATCAATGATTTAGCTTTCATCAGCTCCAAACTTTTAAAAATAGCTCTTATAATAGCATGGCGTCCAAGAATATTGAGATTACCATACACCTCAACTATTTGCATCATGTTATACCCTCAAACCTAACATCCGATAATGCCACGCAATAGCGGCAAATGTCACAATTGCAGACACAATCTAGCAAACCAAATTGTTAGAATGCTTATCGTACATTTGATGTGACAGTGCCCAGGATTGTAACAGATGTCACTATCACGAGCAAAATAACATAAAGTGTTGATTTAGTTTCTCTTAACCTGTTTGTTTCGTCAAAAATTAGCAACAAACTAAACTTTGGTGTGATCTAATTTAGTTTTATCGGCGAAAATAAAATACAAAAAAAGAGAGATGAAAATAACCATAACAGGTATTTGTAGCGTTTAGCATGTGATGGATCTCGAAGAATACTCCACAACAATACGAACATGCTCAATATTATCAACTTAAGACTTATAATATTTCAGAATATCATCGATGAAGAGTAAATTGCACTTGTCTAAAAAATCCTTAAAGCTTTTTACTTAAACATAAATAAGTTTTTCCAAAATCATTTTTTTATAGGTAACTTTTAGTGATGCTTGAAAACTGTCTTTAATGCTTGAAAAACATCCGTTACATACGTTTAGATAAGTTGTTCACAAATAAATTTGCAACTTTTAGAGAAGCTTGTTTTACTAAATTATTATCTATTTTTGAGATAGTTTAATTTAGTTTAGGATGCATGTTTTTTAATTAGAAAAAAGAAGAAGAGTTCAAATAAGTTATGCTATAAATTAAATTTGAAACTAAACCAATTATTTTAATTCAAAAAGAAAGAAAATATTGCAAAACATTATTTTTATTTAGCTCTTAATGCCGAAAAACGTCGCTTACAAAGTTTTAGAGAACTTGTTTGGAAAAACTAGACAACATTTAGATAAGCTTGTATCTAAACCCTCGAAAAACGTCTCTAAACGTTAACATAAACGTAACATCAGAAAACCGTCTTCAACACTTCTTGGCAGAAATTAAAAAGGTCGTCTAAGAATCGATAAGAGAAATAATTTCTACCTTTAGATACAAAAGAAAACCTTAAATTATCTCATTATTCTTAAAGTGGTTTAATATTTACTTCTAAATTTGTATTTAGATTAAACGAAATAAATACAATAAAGAAGTCAAAATAAAATGAATATAAATGAAACTTTGCAAAATTAATTTGATTTCTACTAGTAAGATAACCAACAAATGAACACTCTTTTTATTCAACGGAACAATAACAACATTATTTTCATATCATTTGATGTGTGTATAAATATAACGCCATGATGGTTTTCATTTGTTGCAAAATCTAGGCCTGTTTGAACAAGTTTGCATACACTCATACTCGGTTGGGAAACATTCTTTTTCGTCCCTGCAACAACACCATTTCGTGTCGGTACCAATAATATACGAATTGCAAATAAACCACCCTATTTCTTCGTTTTTCAAATCTGAAATGCAGCCGTATATCCCTGTTTACTTGCAACTCTTCCGCCTGTGTTCATGTATAATAGATACGATAAATATGTAGAAATGAAGGTTACAATATATATATATATATGATTCATGTGACTTAAGTCTCAGGCATAGTTGTTCGTGTCCAACTTTTTGCCGTTAATGTAAAACCATAGGTGATTTTGTATATTGACGAATTTTTCTTGTTATTATTATTAGTTAGTTGTTTTGTTTTGCTTTAACCTTCCTATCTCTCTCTCTCTCTCTCTCTCTCTCTTCTTTATGTATGAATGTATATATATGACTTTAAATCATGAAAATAGAGTGGTGTTGATGCATCTAAGGCCTTTTTTAAGTATACATTGAAAGCAAACTATAAACAATACACTCACAGTCATAACCAGCAAACAATGTTAGGAATGTTAAGCATAATATAAACGCATAGGTTTTGATGAGCTTCGCCATGGCGTTTTTATGCTCTTTCAGAATTTTCACTTTCAGAAAAACTGAAAAAATAAAATTGAAGTAGGTGAAAAACATTGGACAAAACAATACTGTTTATATACATTTGAACTCCCATATTTAATAAATGGCATTAATAGTTTTATATAAACGTGACAATACACAAAAATTTAAAGCAACATTAATATGGTTTAAGTATAGCGTTACCTTTTATAAAGTTAATGTGAAAATATACGCATATTTTCGTCCTTCATTTTTTATAGTTAAGTTTTTATCTGTTACTATAACACCATTATATGAACAAAATGTTTGAATGATTTTTATGGGTTCAATTTGCTCTTTTTATCCTAATTAGAAATTGTCTTAATAACTAATTTACTGCTTATATTAGTTGAAATTGATTAAGCATTTGTCTTTTATCAAGTTATATAACCAATATCTGTGAAATAAAATACAACCATACAATTAGCAAGATAACCAATCTTCCATCCAAGAAGAACAAAGTAGACAAACTCAACCACAAATTTGTAAAGGGTAACTAAATGCGATGATCATATATTTAACAATAGAGTACCAAAATTCATCTTTCCTCACGTCAAAATGTTTGGTCATGCTACTTGTTGAAATTAACATCACAAAATGGAGGAATGTAACACCGCAACACATTTTTGTCATAAAAAGTTATAAAAAATAAAACTGCGTCAACGAATGATACCAACTACCGGTTGTAGACTTTAATTCTTGATTCTACCTTCACAATCAATGATTTAGCTTTCATCAGCTCCAAACTTTTAAAAATAGCTCTTATAATAGCATGGCGTCCAAGAATATTGAGATTACCATACACCTCAACTATTTGCATCATGTTATACCCTCAAACCTAACATCCGATAATGCCACGCAATAGCGGCAAATGTCACAATTGCAGACACAATCTAGCAAACCAAATTGTAGAATGCTTATCGTACATTTGATGTGACAGTGCCCAGGATTGTAACAAATGTCACTATCACGAGCAAATAACATAAAGTGTTGATTAGTTTCTCTTAACCTGTTTGTTTCGTCAAAAATTAGCAACAAACTAAACTTTGGTGTGATCTAATTTAGTTTTATCGGCGAAAATAAAATACAAAAAAAGAGAGATGATATAACCATAACAGGTATTTGTAGCGTTTAGCATGTAATGGATCTCGAAGAATACTCCACAACAATACGAACATGCTCAATATTATCAACTTAAGACTTATAATATTTCAGAATATCATCGATGAAGAGTAAATTGCACTTGTCTAAAAAATCCTTAAAGCTTTTTACTTAAACATAAATAAGTTTTTCCAAAATCATTTTTTATAGGTAACTTTTAGTGATGCTTGAAAACTGTCTTTAATGCTTGAAAAACATCCGTTACATACGTTTAGATAAGTTGTTCACAAATAAATTTGCAACTTTTAGAGAAGCTTGTTTTACTAAATTATTACCTATTTTTGAGATAGTTTAATTAGTTTAGGATGCATGTTTTTTAATTAGAAAAAAGAAGAAGAGTTCAAATAAGTTATGCTATAAATTAAATTTGAAACTAAACCAATTATTTTAATTCAAAAAGAAAGAAAATATTGCAAAACATTATTTTTATTTAGCTCTTAATGCCGAAAAAACGTCGCTTACAAAGTTTTAGAGAACTTGTTTGGAAAAACTAGACAACATTTAGATAAGCTTGTATCTAAACCCCGAAAACGTCTCTAAACGTTAACATAAACGTAACATCAGAAAACGTCTTCAACACTTCTTGGCAGAAATTAAAAAGGTCGTCTAAGAATCGATAAGAGAAATAATTTCTACCTTTAGATACAAAAGAAAACCTTAAATTATCTCATTATTCTTAAAGTGGTTTAATATTTACTTCTAAATTTGTATTTAGATTAAACGAAATAAATACAATAAAGAAGTCAAAATAAAATGAATATAAATGAAACTTTGCAAAATTAATTTGATTTCTACTAGTAAGATAACCAACAAATGAACACTCTTTTCATTCAACGGAACAATAACAACATTATTTTCATATCATTTGATGTGTGTATAAATATAACGCCATGATGGTTTTCATTTGTTGCAAAATCTAGGCCTGTTTGAACAAGTTTGCATACACTCATACTCGGTTGGGAAACATTCTTTTTCGTCCCTACAACAACACCATTTCGTGTCGGTACCAATAATATACGAATTGCAAATAAACCACCCTATTTCTTCGTTTTTCAAATCTGAAATGCCAGCCGTATATCCCTGTTTACTTGCAACTCTTCCGCCTGTGTTCATGTATAATAGATACGATAAATATGTAGAAATGAAGGTACACATATATATATATATATATGATTCAAGTGACTTAAGTCTCAGGCATAGTTGTTCGAATCCAACTTTTTGCCGTTAATGTAAAACCATAGGTGATTTTGTAAACTGACGAATTTTTCTTGTTATTATTATTAGTTAGTGTTGTTTTGTTTGAACCTTCCTATCTCTCTCTCTCTCTCTCTCTCTCTCTCTCTCTCTCTCTCTCTCTCTCTTCTTTATGTATGAATGTATATATATGACTTTAAATCATGAAAATAGAGTGGTGTTGATGCATCTAAGGCCTTTTTTAAGTATACATTGAAAGCAAACTATAAACAATACACTCACAGTCATAACCAGCAAACAATGTTAGGAATGTTAAGTATAATATAAACGCATAGGTTTTGATGAGCTTCGCCATGGCGTTTTTATGTTCTTTCAGAATTTTCACTTTCACAAAAACTGAAAAATAGAATTGAAGTAGGTGAAAAACATTGGACAAAACAATACTGTTTATATACATTTGAACTCCCATATTTAATAAATGGCATTAATAGTTTTATATAAACGTGACAATACACAAAAATTTAAAGCAACATTAATATGGTTTAAGTATAGCATTACCTTTTATAAAGTTAATGAGAAAATAAACGCATATTTTCGTCCTTCATTTTTTAAAGTTAAGTTTTTATCGTGTTACTATGACACCATTATATGAACAAAATGTTTGAATGATTTTTATGGGTTCAATGTTGCTCTTTTTATCCTAATTAGAAATTGTCTTAATAACTAATTTACTGCTTATATTAGTTGAAATTGATTAAGCATTTGTCTTTTATCAAGTTATATAACCAATATCTGTGAAAGAAATACAACCATACAATTAGCAAGATAACCAATCTTCCATCCAAGAAGAACAAAGTAGACAAACTCAACCACAAATTTGTAAAGGGTAACTAAATGCGAGGATCATATATTTCACAATAGAGTACCAAAATTCATCTTTCCTCAACGTCAAAATGTTTGGTCATGCTACTTGTTGAAATTAACATCACAAAATGGAGGAATGTAACACCGCAACACATTTTTGTCAATAAAAGTTATAAAAAATAAAACTGCGTCAACGAATGATACCAACTACCGGTTGTAGACTTTAATTCTTGATTCTACCTTCACAATCAATGATTTAGCTTTCATCAGCTCCAAACTTTTAAAAATAGCTCTTATAATAGCATGGCGTCCAAGAATATTGAGATTACCATACACATCAACTATTTGCATCATGTTATACCCTCAAACCTAACATCCGATAATGCCACGCAATAGCGGCAAATGTCACAATTGCAGACACAATCTAGCAAACCGAATTGTTAGAATGCTTATCGTACATTTGATGTGACAGTGCCCAGGATTGTAACAGATGTTACTATCACGAGCAAAATAACATAAAGTGTTGATTTAGTTTCTCTTAACCTGTTTGTTTCGTCAAAAATTAGCAACAAACTAAACTTTGGTGTGATCTAATTTAGTTTTATCGGCGAAAATAAAATACAAAAAAAGATAGATGAAAATAACCATAACAGGTATTTGTAGCGTTTAGCATGTGATGGATCTCGAAGAATACTCCACAACAATACGAACATGCTCAATATTATCAACTTAAGACTTATAATATTTTAGAATATCATCGATGAAGAGTAAATTGCACTTGTCTAAAAATCCTTAAAGCTTTTTACTTAAACATAAATAAGTTTTTCCAAAATCATTTTTTTATAGGTAACTTTTAGTGATGCTTGAAAACTGTCTTTAATGCTTGAAAAACATCCGTTACATACGTTTAGATAAGTTGTTCACAAATAAATTTGCAACTTTTAGAGAAGGTTGTTTTACTAAATTATTATCTAATTTTGAGATAGTTTAATTTAGTTTAGGATGCATGTTTTTTAATTAGAAAAAAGAAGAAGAGTTCAAATAAGTTATGCTATAAATTAAATTTGAAACTAAACCAATTATTTTAATTCGAAAAAAAATGAAAATATTGCAAAACATTATTTTTATTTAGCTCTTAATGCCGAAAAACGTCGCTTACAAAGTTTTAGAGAACTTGTTTGGAAAAACTAGACAACATTTAGATAAGCTTGTATCTAAACCCTCAAAAAACATCTCTAAACATTAACATAAACGTAACATCAGAAAACCATCTTCAACACTTCATGGCAGAAATTAAAAAGAGTTGTCTAAGAATCGATAAGAGAAATAATTTCTACGTTTAGATACAAAAGAAAACCTTAAATTATCTCATTATTCTTAAAGTGGTTTAATATTTACTTCTAAATTTGTATTTAGATTAAACGAAACAAATACAATAAAGAAGTCAAAATAAAATGAATATAAATGAAACTTTGCAAAATTAATTTGATTTCTACTAGTAAGATAACCAACAAATGAACACTCTTTTTATTCAATGGAACAATAACAACATTATTTTCATATCATTTGCTGTGTGTATAAATATAACGCCATGATGGTTTTCAATTGTTGCAAAATCTAGGCCTGTTTGAACAAGTTTGCATACACTCATACTCGCTTGGGAAACATTCTTTTTCGTCCCTGCAACAACACCATTTCGTGTCGGTACCAATAATATACGAATTGCAAATAAACCACCCTATTTCTTCGTTTTTCAAATCTGAAATGCCAGCCGTATATCCCTGTTTACTAGCAACTCTTCCGCCTGTGTTCATGTATAATAGATACGATAAATATGTAGAAATGAAGGTATACATATATATATATATGATTCATGTGACTTAAGTCTCAGGCATAGTTGTTCGTATCCAACTTTTTGCCGTTAATGTAAAACCGTAGGTGATTTTGTATATTGACGAATTTTTCTTGTTATTATTATTAGTTAGTGTTGTTTTGTTTGAACCTTCCTATCTCTCTCTCTCTCTCTCTCTCTCTCTCTCTCTCTTCTTTCTTTATGTATGAATGTATATATATATATGACTTTAAATCATGAAAATAGAGTGGTGTTGATGCATCTAAGGCCTTTTTTAAGTATACATTGAAAGCAAACTATAAACAATACACTCACAGTCATAACCAGCAAACAATGTTAGGAATGTTAAGCATAATATAAACGCATAGGTTTTGATGAACTTCGCCATGGAATTTTTATGCTCTTTCAGAATTTTCACTTTCACAAAAACTGAAAAATTAGAATTGAAGTAGGTGAAAAACATTGGACAAAACAATACTGTTTATATACATTTGAACTCCCATATTTAATAAATGGCATTAATAGTTTTATATAAACGTGACAATACACAAAAATTTAAAGCAACATTAATATGGGTTAAGTATAGCGTTACCTTTTATAAAGTTAATGAGAAAATATACGCATATTTTCGTCCTTCATTTTTTAAAGTTATGTTTTTATCGTGTTACTATAACACCATTATATGAACAAAATGTTTGAATGATTTTTATGGGTTCAATGTTGCTCTTTTTATCCTAATTAGAAATTGTCTTAATAACTAATTTACTGCTTATATTAGTTGAAATTGATTAAGCATTTGTCTTTTATCAAGTTATATAACCAATATCTGTGAAAGAAATACAACCATACAATTAGGAAGATAACCAATCTTCCATCCAAGAAGAACAAAGTAGACAAACTCAACCACAAATTTGTAAAGGGTAACTAAATGCGATGATCATATATTTAACAATAGAGTACCAAAATTCATCTTTCCTCAGCGTCAAAATGTTTGGTCATGCTACTTGTTGAAATTAACATCACAAAATGGAGGAATGTAACACTGCAACACATTTTTGTCAACAAAAGTTATAAAAAATAAAACTACGTCAACGAATGATACCAACTACCGGTTGTAGACTTTAATTCTTGATTCTACCTTCACAATCAATGATTTAGCTTTCATCAGCTCCAAACTTTTAAAAATAGCTCTTATAATAGCATGGCGTCCAAGAATATTGAGATTACCATACACCTCAACTATTTGCATCATGTTATACCCTCAAACCTAACATCCGATAATGCCACGCAATAGCGGCAAATGTCACAATTGCAGACACAATCTAGCAAACCGAATTGTTAGAATGCTTATCATACAATTGATGTGACAGTGCCCAGGATTGTAACAGATGTCACTATCACGAGCAAAATAACATAAAGTGTTGATTTAGTTTCTCTTAACTTGTTTGTTTCGTCAATAATTAGCAACAAACTAAACTTTGGTGTGATCTAATTTAGTTTTATCGGCGAAAATAAAATCCAAAAAAAGAGAGATGATATAACCATAACAGGTATTTGTAGCGTTTAGCATGTGATGGATCTCGAAGAATACTCCACAACAATACGAACATGCTCAATAATATCAACTTAAGACTTATAATATTTCAGAATATCATCGATGAAGAGTAAATTGCACTTGTCTAAGAAATCCTTAAAGCTTTTTACTTAAACATAAATAAGTTTTTCCAAAATCATTTTTTTATAGGTAACTTTTAGTGATGCTTGAAAACTGTCTTTAATGCTTGAAAAACATCCGTTACATACGTTTAGATAAGTTGTTCACAAATAAATTTGCAACTTTTAGAGAAGCTTGTTTTACTAAATTATTATCTATTTTTGAGATAGTTTAATTTAGTTTAGGATGCATGTTTTTTAATTAGAAAAAAGAAGAAGAGTTCAAATAAGTTATGCTATAAATTAAATTTGAAACTAAACCAATTATTTTAATTCAAAAAGAAAGAAAATATTGCAAAACATTATTTTTATTTAGCTCTTAATGCCAAAAAACGTCGCTTACAAAGTTTTAGAGAACTTGTTTGGAAAAACTAGACAACATTTAGATAAGCTTGTACTTAAACCTTCAAAAAACATCTCTAAACATTAACATAAACGTAACATCAGAAAACCGTCTTCAACACTTCTTGGCAGAAATTAAAAAGGTCGTCTAAGAATCGATAAGAGAAATAATTTCTACGTTTAGATACAAAAGAAAACCTTAAATTATCTCATTATTCTTAAAGTGGTTTAATATTTACTTCTAAATTTGTATTTAGATTAAACGAAACAAATACAATAAAGAAGTCAAAATAAAATGAATATAAATGAAACTTTGCAAAATTAATTTGATTTCTACTAGTAAGATAACCAACAAATGAACACTCTTTTTATTCAACGGAACAATAACAACATTATTTTCATATCATTTGCTGTGTGTATAAATATAACGCCATGATGGTTTTCATTTGTTGCAAAATCTAGGCCTGTTTGAACAAGTTTGCATACACTCATACTCGGTTGGGAAACATTCTTTTTCGTCCCTGCAACAACACCATTTCGTGTCGGTACCAATAATATACGAATTGCAAATAAACCACCCTATTTCTTCGTTTTTCAAATCTGAAATGGCAGCCGTATATCCCTGTTTACTTGCAACTCTTCCGCCTGTGTTCATGTATAATAGATACGATAAATATGTAGAAATGAAGGTATACATATATATATATATATATGATTCATGTGACTTAAGTCTCAGGCATAGTTGTTCGTGTCCAACTTTTTGCCGTTAATGTAAAACCATAGGTGATTTTGTATATTGACAAATTTTTCTTGTAATTATTATTAGTTAGTGTTGTTTTGTTTGAACCTTCCTCTCTCTCTCTCTCTCTCTCTCTCTCCTCTTTATGTATGAATGTATATATATGACTTTAAATCATGAAATTAGAGTGGTGTTGATGCATCTAAGGCCTTTTTTAAGTATACATTGAAAGCAAACTATAAACAATACACTCACAGTCATAACCAGCAAACAATGTTAGGAATGTTAAGCATAATATAAACGCATAGGTTTTGATGAGCTTCGCCATGGCGTTTTTATGCTCTTTCAGAATTTTCACTTTCACAAAAACTGAAAAAATAGAATTGAAGTAGGTGAAAAACATTGGACAAAACAATACTGTTTATATACATTTGAACTCCCATATTTAATAAATGGCATTAATAGTTTTATATAAACGTGACAATACACAAAAATTTAAAGCAACATTAATATGGGTTAAGTATAGCGTTACCTTTTATAAAGTTAATGAGAAAATATACGCATATTTTCGTCCTTCATTTTTTAAAGTTAAGTTTTTATCGTGTTACTATAACACCATTATATGAACAAAATGTTTGAATGATTTTTATGGGTTCAATGTTGCTCTTTTTATCCTAATTAGAAATTGTCTTAATAACTAATTTACTGCTTATATTAGTTGAAATTGATTAAGCATTTGTCTTTTATCAAGTTATATAACCAATATCTGTGAAAGAAATACAACCATACAATTAGGAAGATAACCAATCTTCCATCCAAGAAGAACAAGGTAGACAAACTCAACCACAAATTTGTAAAGGGTAACTAAATGCGATGATCATATATTTAACAATAGAGTACCAAAATTCATCTTTCCTCAGCGTCAAAATGTTTGGTCATGCTACTTGTTGAAATTAACATCACAAAATGGAGGAATGTAACACTGCAACACATTTTTGTCAACAAAAGTTATAAAAAATAAAACTACGTCAACGAATGATACCAACTACCGGTTGTAGACTTTAATTCTTGATTCTACCTTCACAATCAATGATTTAGCTTTCATCAGCTCCAAACTTTTAAAAATAGCTCTTATAATAGCATGGCGTCCAAGAATATTGAGATTACCATACACCTCAACTATTTGCATCATGTTATACCCTCAAACCTAACATCCGATAATGCCACGCAATAGCGGCAAATGTCACAATTGCAGACACAATCTAGCAAACCGAATTGTTAGAATGCTTATCGTACAATTGATGTGACAGTGCCCAGGATTGTAACAGATGTCACTATCACGAGCAAAATAACATAAAGTGTTGATTTAGTTTCTCTTAACTTGTTTCTTTCGTCAATAATTAGCAACAAACTAAACTTTGGTGTGATCTAATTTAGTTTTATCGGCGAAAATAAAATCCAAAAAAAGAGAGATGATATAACCATAACAGGTATTTGTAGCGTTTAGCATGTGATGGATCTCGAAGAATACTCCACAACAATACGAACATGCTCAATAATATCAACTTAAGACTTATAATATTTCAGAATATCATCGATGAAGAGTAAATTGCACTTGTCTAAGAAATCCTTAAAGCTTTTTACTTAAACATAAATAAGTTTTTCCAAAATCATTTTTTTATAGGTAACTTTTAGTGATGCTTGAAAACTGTCTTTAATGCTTGAAAAACATCCGTTACATATGTTTAGATAAGTTGTTCACAAATAAATTTGCAACTTTTAGAGAAGCTTGTTTTACTAAATTATTATCTATTTTTGAGATAGTTTAATTTAGTTTAGGATGCATGTTTTTTAATTAGAAAAAAGAAGAAGAGTTCAAATAAGTTATGCTATAAATTAAATTTGAAACTAAACCAATTATTTTAATTCAAAAAGAAAGAAAATATTGCAAAACATTATTTTTATTTAGCTCTTAATGCCAAAAAACGTCGCTTACAAAGTTTTAGAGAACTTGTTTGGAAAAACTAGACAACATTTAGATACGCTTGTATCTAAACCCTCGAAAAACGTCTCTAAACGTTAACATAAACGTAACATCAGAAAACCGTCTTCAACACTTCTTGGCAGAAATTAAAAAGGTCGTCTAAGAATCGATAAGAGAAATAATTTCTACCTTTAGATACAAAAGAAAACCTTAAATTATCTCATTATTCTTAAAGTGGTTTAATATTTACTTCTAAATTTGTATTTAGATTAAACGAAATAAATACAATAAAGAAGTCAAAATAAAATGAATATAAATGAAACTTTGCAAAATTAATTTGATTTCTACTAGTAAGATAACCAACAAATGAACACTCTTTTTATTCAACGGAACAATAACAACATTATTTTCATATCATTTGATGTGTGTATAAATATAACGCCATGATGGTTTTCATTTGTTGCAAAATCTAGGCCTGTTTGAACAAGTTTGCATACACTCATACTCGGTTGGGAAACATTCTTTTTCGTCCCTGCAACAACACCATTTCGTGTCGGTACCAATAATATACGAATTGCAAATAAACCACCCTATTTCTTCGTTTTTCAAATCTGAAATGGCAGCCGTATATCCCTGTTTACTTGCAACTCTTCCGCCTGTGTTCATGTATAATAGATACGATAAATATGTAGAAATGAAGGTATACATATATATATATATATGATTCATGTGACTTAAGTCTCTGGCATAGTTGTTCGTGTCCAACTTTTTGCCGTTAATGTAAAACCATAGGTGATTTTGTGTATTGACAAATTTTTCTTGTAATTATTATTAGTTAGTGTTGTTTTGTTTGAACCTTCCTATCTCTCTCTCTCTCTCTCTCTCTCTCTCTCTCTCTCTCTCTTTATGTATGAATGTATATATATGACTTTAAATCATGAAATTAGAGTGGTGTTGATGCATCTAAGGCCTTTTTTAAGTATACATTGAAAGCAAACTATAAACAATACACTCACAGTCATAACCAGCAAACAATGTTAGGAATGTTAAGCATAATATAAACGCATAAGTTTTGATGAGCTTCGCCATGGCGTTTTTATGCTCTTTCAGAATTTTCACTTTCACAAAAACTGAAAAAATAGAATTGAAGTAGGTGAAAAACATTGGACAAAACAATACTGTTTATATACATTTGAACTCCCATATTTAATAAATGGCATTAATAGTTTTATATAAACGTGACAATACACAAAAATTTAAAGCAACATTAATATGGGTTAAGTATAGCGTTACCTTTTATAAAGTTAATGAGAAAATATACGCATATTTTCGTCCTTCATTTTTTAAAGTTATGTTTTTATCGTGTTACTATAACACCATTATATGAACAAAATGTTTGAATGATTTTTATGGGTTCAATGTTGCTCTTTTTATCCTAATTAGAAATTTTCTTAATAACTAATTTACTGCTTATATTAGTTGAAATTGATTAAGCATTTGTCTTTTATCAAGTTATATGACCAATATCTGTGAAAGAAATACAACCATACAATTATGAAGATAACCAATCTTCCATCCAAGAAGAACAAAGTAGACAAACTCAACCACAAATTTGTAAAGGGTAACTAAATGCGATGATCATATATTTAACAATAGAGTACCAAAATTCATCTTTCCTCAGCGTCAAAATGTTTGGTCATGCTACTTGTTAAAATTAACATCACAAAATGGAGGAATGTAACACCACAACACATTTTTGTCAACAAAAGTTATAAAAAATAAAACTACGTCAACGAATGATACCAACTACCGGTTGTAGACTTTAATTCTTGATTCTACCTTCACAATCAATGATTTAGCTTTCATCAGCTCCAAACTTTTAAAAATAGCTCTTATAATAGCATGGCGTCCAAGAATATTGAGATTACCATACACCTCAACTATTTGCATCATGTTATACCCTCAAACCTAACATCCGATAATGCCACGCAATAGCGGCAAATGTCACAATTGCAGACACAATCTAGCAAACCGAATTGTTAGAATGCTTATCGTACATTTGATGTGACAGTGCCCAGGATTGTAACAGATGTCACTATAACGAGCAAAATAACATAAAGTGTTGATTTAGTTTCTCTTAACTTGTTTGTTTCGTCAATAATTAGCAACAAACTAAACTTTGGTGTGATCTAATTTAGTTTTATCGGCGAAAATAAAATCCAAAAAAAGAGAGATGATATAACCATAACAGGTATTTGTAGCGTTTAGCATGTGATGGATCTCGAAGAATACTCCACAACAATACGAACATGCTCAATATTATCAACTTAAGACTTATAATATTTCAGAATATCATCGATGAAGAGTAAATTGCACTTGTCTAAAAAATCCTTAAAGCTTTTTACTTAAACATAAATAAGTTTTTCCAAAATCATTTTTTTATAGGTAACTTTTAGTGATGCTTGAAAACTGTCTTTAATGCTTGAAAAACATCCGTTACATACGTTTAGATAAGTTGTTCACAAGTAAATTTGCAACTTTTAGAGAAGCTTGTTTTACTAAATTATTATTTATTTTTGAGATAGTTTAATTTAGTTTAGGATGCATGTTTTTTAATTAGAAAAAAGAAGAAGAGTTCAAATAAGTTATGCTATAAATTAAATTTGAAACTAAACCAATTATTTTAATTCAAAAAGAAAGAAAATATTGCAAAACATTATTTTTATTTAGCTCTTAATGCCAAAAAACGTCGCTTACAAAGTTTTAGAGAACTTGTTTGGAAAAACTAGACAACATTTAGATAAGCTTGTATCTAAACCCTCGAAAAACGTCTCTAAACGTTAACATAAACGTAACATCAGAAAACCGTCTTCAACACTTCTTGGCAGAAATTAAAAAGGTCGTCTAAGAATCGATAAGAGAAATAATTTCTACGTTTAGATACAAAAGAAAACCTTAAATTATCTCATTATTCTTAAAGTGGTTTAATATTTACTTCTAAATTTGTATTTAGATTAAACGAAACAAATACAATAAAGAAGTCAAAATAAAATGAATATAAATGAAACTTTGCAAAATTAATTTGATTTCTACTAGTAAGATAACCAACAAATGAACACTCTTTTTATTCAACGGAACAATAACAACATTATTTTCATATCATTTGATGTGTGTATAAATATAACGCCATGATGGTTTTCATTTGTTGCAAAATCTAGGCTTGTTTGAACAAGTTTGCATACACTCATACTCGGTTGGGAAACATTCTTTTTCGTCCCTGCAACAACACCATTTCGTGTCGGTACCAATAATATACGAATTGCAAATAAACCACCCTATTTCTTCGTTTTTCAAATCTGAAATGGCAGCCGTATATCCCTGTTTACTTGCAACTCTTCCGCCTGTGTTCATGTATAATAGATACGATAAATATGTAGAAATGAAGGTATACATATATATATATATATGATTCATGTGACTTAAGTCTCAGGCATAGTTGTTCGTGTCCAACTTTTTGCCGTTAATGTAAAACCATAGGTGATTTTGTATATTGACGAATTTTTCTTGTAATTATTATTAGTTAGTGTTGTTTTGTTTGAACCTTCCTCTCTCTCTCTCTCTCTCTCTCTCTCTCTCTTTATGTATGAATGTATATATATGACTTTAAATCATGAAATTAGAGTGGTGTTGATGCATCTAAGCCTTCTTTAAGTATACATTGAAAGCAAACTATAAACAATACACTCACAGTCATAACCAGCAAACAATGTTAGGAATGTTAAGCATAATATAAACGCATAGGTTTTGATGAGCTTCGCCATGGCGTTTTTATGCTCTTTCAGAATTTTCACTTTCACAAAAACTGAAAAAATAGAATTGAAGTAGGTGAAAAACATTGGACAAAACAATACTGTTTATATACATTTGAACTCCCATATTTAATAAATGGCATTAATAGTTTTATATAAACGTGACAATACACAAAAATTTAAAGCAACATTAATATGGGTTAAGTATAGCGTTATCTTTTATAAAGTTAATGAGAAAATATACGCATATTTTCGTCCTTCATTTTTTAAAGTTAAGTTTTTATCGTGTTACTATAACACCATTATATGAACAAAGTGTTTGAATGATTTTTATGGGTTCAATGTTGCTCTTTTTATCCTAATTAGGGTATTCCATACAACTCTAGATCGACCGGGAACACCTCAGGGTATTCCATACAACTCGACATCTCGCACATCTAACCTTTCCTTACCCGAAACCATGACATAAGTCATAAACACAAACTTCCTCTTTTCTAATGCATCAGTTCTAAAATAGCAACCTGAAGATTAGACTACTCTAAACGACCCAATCACAGACAGTGCCAAAATTCACATGAAGTCACTAACTCGCGATACACACTAGTCCTCGCACTTTCATACCAAACACGACTCTCTAGGCAAAATCCTAGAGTCCTACAATCTCAGCTGTGTTCCCAATCCTACAGTTTAAGACTAGGCCCAATCCTGGTCACCTAATTCACTTAAACTAATGCTCTGATACCAATTTGTAACGCCCCAAACCCAGGCAATAAAACCAACATAACAATAATAAATCCCAGTGATCTAATTCGCAATAACATAAAAATCTTTTTCTCAAAGGTACAATAGTTAAGAGTGCATGCAGAACGAACCCTCCACAGCTGAGATTTCTAAAAGGATAAGAATCATAACTCCTGACTGACCACGCTACTCTAAGCGCTCAACATCTCTTTGCCTCTAGCAACTCGATCTTTCCCTGAAAAGGTTTTAGATTTTGAAAACGAGGGTTAGACCGAAAGGTCTAGTGAATTCCCTCAAAACAGTTTAAACAACAGTTCCGGCCCGCGGGCCGTAAAATCAGTTCAAAAACCACTGAATGTGTGCGGACAAAGAAAAACACCGTCCAGGCCCAGTCCAGGTCACCTGACAATAACTCCCAAGGGACGTAGTCCCAAGGTACCCCCAAGTGGCGTATCAGACCAAATGGTAAACTCCCAAGGAACGCGAGGTTCCAAGGTACCCAGTGTCCATAGTGCAACACATCAGTCAAGTCATTACCATTTTAAGCAAGCATAAATGTAATTATCAGTTCATCTCATTCATCACGTAAATCAATGTATAATCATCGTCAAAGCATTTCACAAACCGAATGGATATATTTAAAAACAGTAAAACCAATCCATTCATTTCAGGCAAGGGAACTCACCTGATCCTGCCCCAACTGAGCTACGCTCTGCCTTATCCGCACCTACAACACAAATCTCAATCAGATCATACTAACCCACTAGGAATATTCTTTCCTAGTTACCAAATCTTAGCTCTCATCATCATCCGACCCGAATCAACATGGAATAACAGACTAGGATTTCTCGGATAACCAACTAGGGTTTTCAAGAAATGAATACGATTAGGCTTTTCCCATGAACTGATATCTCAAGAAATGACGACAAGGTACCACGGCCTCAAGAGATGATACACGGCATGATAGATCAACATCATCTAAAATGATACACAAACTCACTCGTGATGAGGAATAGATTCACAAGAAATGACAGCCTGAAACAATAACCAAGCCTACTCAAGACGATAGCCGACCTCACATAAAATGATAAGGCTAGGGTTACATGAAATGACACCCGAAATGCCCATTGCTCCCACATGAAATGATAACAAGGTAGCAAGGGTTGCATGGAATGATAGCAACAATGAGGGAAACCCAATGAGGGAAACTCAATGAGGGAAACTCAATGAGGGAAACTCAATAAATAATCCCAATGAGGAAAACTCAACAAATAAACCCAATGAGGGAAACTCAATGAGGGAAACTCAATAAATAATCCCAATGAGGAAAACTCAACAAATAAACCCAATGAGGGAAACCCAATGAGGGAAACTCAATGAGGGAAACTCAATAAATAATCCCAATGAGAAAAACTCAACAAATAAACCCAATGAGGGAAACTCAATGAGGGAAACTCAATGAGGGAAACTCTGTTGGACCCTTGTGTTGTGAAGAATCAGAAACCACTATCTTTATTATGCTTTCTAGATTAATTCAGTTAATTTCCTTTAGTTGTGAACAATTAACAGTTTTAGTGCCCTTGTTTAGAGGTGTGTAACCTCGGGGGCCTTTATTGTCATTTTGTGTAACCTTCTCTTACCTATAAAAGGTAAGAGATGTTTAGGGTTTTAATATTGAAATCACATTACCTTTTTGAGCAAACTTTCCTCCATTGTTGATCTTTTCAAGCTCTTATTGATTTCACTCATACTCTTGGGATTTCCATCCATTTCTTATTCTATTTCATTGTTATTGGGACAACAATTGGTATCAGAGCCATCCTTGTTGATTCCTTGGTTTTTGTTGTTGAATTTTGATAAGGTTTTAAAAGTTTTTAAGTTTTGGGTTTTTCAAAACTTTTGGGTTTTCAATCCAAAAGGTGGTTTTAAAAGGGTAAAATTAAGTGTTAAGTGATTCCTCAATGATTTCTAAGCTTTTTCCTACAATTTGGGGGTCTAAACACTGATTTTTAAGAGGTTTTAAGCGTTTTTAAGAAATTTTTCGGAGTTTTCTGTGCAGGTTTTCCGCATCGGAAAACAAGAGCTGAAATTTCGGCTCAAATTTTCCGAGTCGGAAATTGCATATTCTCCGAATCGGAGAACTCTCTATTTCCGAATCGGAAAACACTGTTTTCCGAATCGGAAAACGAGTCTCTGACTTGGGGTCTTGCTCCTGAAAAGTCTCTCTTCAAATTTCCCTTTTCCGCACCCAAACTTTTCCGAATCGGAAAAGCCTGTTTTCCGAATCGGAAAAGCCCATTTTCCGCACCCAGCTATTTTGAGCCAAATCCGAATCGGAAAACATCTGTTTCCAAGTCGGATTTCGCCTCTTTGAGCCGAAACTCTTGTAGTTTTGTTTCTCAAATCCGACACTAAGCTTGCTTTCAAAACCCTTTACTTTTTCCAAGCTTTTTGTGTCCCGAGGCGCTCAAAATTCCCGTTTTTCAAAAACCTTTCTTCTGTTTTAAAGCCAAGCGAATCGTACAATCGTACGAGGAGGTCTCAACTTTTTCTTGAAATGTCGAAGGAAATCCTTGGGATAGGTTCCGAAACTCGCCCTCCCGTCCTGGTGATGGGCGAGTACCAACAATGGAGACGCAGGATGTGACATCCGTCAATTTTTGACACTCAGGTTAGCTACTCGTTAAATTCACTCAGTAGCGTTCCCGTAGATGAAAAAGGTAGAATTTAAGTTGCCTGGATAACCTAGGTTAGTTTGCGTGAAAAAGTTAGGCTAAAACCTAGAAGTCCCGAAAACTGCCCGAAAAAGCCCGAACCGGCCCGAAATCACCCGATAATCCTAAAATGCCAAATTTAAAATAATTCTTGGAAATTTAAGTTATTTTGTTTAAAATATGTATAAACTGACCCAAATGATCTAAAACCACCTTCGAAAAGTCGGTTTTCGCCAAAAAAACGCCGAAAAACCCGGTACCGTATCGGAAAATCAGTGTAAGATTGTACAAAAAAAAAAAAAAAGAAATGAGAGGAGAGAGGTGGGACCCACTAGGGGCCGGCCACCCCCCCCCCTACCTCTTTCTCTTCTCCTCTTTTCTCTACAAAAATTAATCATCATCATCATTTCCCATCCATTTCAAAAATTCTCTCTCTCTCTCTAAACTTTTCTCACACTAAAACTCTCTCACTTCTCTCTAAAATTCCAGCCCCATAATCATCTTCAAGATCAGATTCTTGAAGATTAAGAGCACATTCAAAGTTTATATTAACACAATCTCAAAGGTAAGGTAGTTAGGTTGAAGTTTAGATTCGTTTTTCAACCCTTTCTAGCTTTATTTTCGTGTTTTCTTGAGGTTAAACCTCCTTCTATGGATTCTTAATCCTTATGGTGTTTGGGAAAGAGATTCCACCTTAGAAATGTTGGAAAAACAATCTATGAAGGTGAGAATCTATGATTTCCCCATAAGAACACCATTTGGATGCAAAAATTCTTGTTAAATATTGTTTTTGACCATCAATCTTGGGCTAGACTTACTTGATAGTTCATGCATGAGCTTTGATGGTATCAAATCATGGTTAGTTTGTTTTTCATGTATACAATCTGATTTGGGGGTAAAATGGTAAGAAAAACCCCAAAGAGTTATGATTTTATGTGTTTTATTGATGGATTTGATGTTAGTATTGAGACAGATTCTGTCAAAAATTTTGCATGCACTTTGCACGACTCAAAAAGGGTCTTGTTGTATTCATTTCTTTATGAAATTTTTATGGGATGAAATTTAAGGTGTTAGGGTTCAAACCCCACTGGATTTGCATAAAACACCTAAGATTTGAGTTCAAACCATCCAAAAACATTTTTGTGTGCAACAGCACTTGGTCAGAAACTTAAGTCACATTCATGCATGCATAACTCTTTGGTAAATCATCCAAATTACAAACTTTTTGATTCTAAACTCAAGTATTCTGAGTTAGCTTTCTATAGAATCCAAAATCAAGTCATTTAGAGTAGTTTTGAGGGTTTAACCAATGAAAATGAATTGATAGTGCAATCTGTCCCATAATGGCAGAACCACATGCACAACTTCAAAGAGGCATATCTCCCTCAAAAATCACTCTAATGATTTGAATCTTGTCTCATTAGCTTGGTATGTGTGTTGGTTAGAAAATCCCTTTTGAAATTCGTGAATTAGTGGTGTATTGAATAATCTATGAATTAAACTTTACCAAAAGGTATTCTGGAATTTCAGCCCTTACCACTGATTTTGTAAAATTGTTTAAAAATAGTAAAAGAACTCTAAAAATTGTGAAATTTGGTGGAGTTGTTCCTAACATCCCCTAAATCAGAGGGTAAAAATTTAAAGATTTAATATTTAGAGGACCCAAGTTCAAAATAGAAATTTTTACAACTCAAAATTTGTGACAGATTCTGGAAATTTCTTAAAAACCCAACTTTACAAATTTTGAACTTCTAAAATATTTGGAAGACTTTTATTTGTGACAAAATGAATTTTTATTAAGTTGGACTATAAAAGTAATATAATGGCATTATATGGATTTCGGTACGATTTTAGATAAGGACCGTTGGACCTAGAACTTACATTAAAATTTCGTGTTTGATAGGACGACCCTAGTTCGGAGCCGGGATTTAGGTCACGCATCAACCCTTTCAAATCCGCACTAAACACCCAAGGTGAGTATTCACAGCCCCGTTTTTACCGTTTTTACGAAGTTTTGGGGTGAAAAGCATGTTTATGAATAAAATGTGTTTAATTGTGAACTTGTTGTGAAATGAAATGATTTATCGTGACATAATGAAATGAATCGTTTATTTGAAATGTTATGAAATGTTTTTATAAAATGAAATAAATTGAAATGAGAGTAAGATAATGAAATGAATTGAATGAAATGTTTTGTGAATATTGAAATGAAGTGAATTGGAATATGCTTTACGTATTGAAATGTATTGAAATGAAATGAATTCGAATACCGAAATGAAATGAAATGAAATGTTTTATGAGATAAAATTTTCGATATGTTGAAACATGATATAGTGAGCAATAAATGAAAATGTCCCCTGCACTACTATTAACCCTTACAAATTGGGCTTATGATACACGTGGATAGCGCTATTTGGTTTGACATACCCACCTTGACTGACGAGAATATAGGTGCACTGTATTGAAAAATATTCACCCCGGCTGGAAATAGTTTTCCCCCGGCAAGGCTGGATAGGGGCGTAGCTATGTCATCAAATGAAGGATTGTAGTAACTCACTAATGCATATCATGTAATTAACACATCACTTGGAAAATTTACTTACTGTGTGATACCAAACTGCTATTTTTGGGGTGAATGAACTGATTCACCAAACTGTTTACAAAATGTTGCGAATAAATGTTTTATTGAAATTGATATTGTACATAACTGTTTTGTACTTATAAAAACCTGTGAACTCACCAACTCTTGTAGTTGACACTTGTTTAACATGCTTTTCAGGAAATCCAAAAGTTTGATCAGGTCTTTAGTGGAATGTTGTGTCACCAATCAAGACAGTGTTTATTTTGTTTAAGTCTGTAAACTTAAATTATGAATTGGGTTGTAATACTTTTAAACTATTTTAATTTATAATATGAATGATTGGTGTGGTTTATCTCCTATTGCTTTGAAATCGAGACTGTCGCACCTCGTGTTTCCGCTTTAGCGGGGTGTTACAGATTTGGTATCAGAGCCATAGGTTATAGAGAACATCGGTTTTTCATAAAAACCAAGTACTATAACCAACCTTTTTCAAAAAGAAGTTAAACTTTTAATTAAAGGATTTCAAAGTATAGGAGAATTTGAATACTAAGTGTGGTTAGAATAGGTGTTGTTTTGATACACGTCGGTTTTTCTTAAATACCAAGTACTGCAACCAAAACTTTTCAAAATCAAAGATTTCAAAATTTAGGAGAATTTTACTGCTAAGATGATTAGGATAGGTGTTATTCTGATATATCATAGATATGCGGAGCCTGATCACCTACGCCTAGCCATGATATAAGTAGGATAAGACTTATGAACTAGTCATACTGTTACAGTTTAAAAGTTGGAACCTTCGAAAAATTTCCTGAAAAACATAAACCGTGTGAGTTCACATAAGCATATTATGATGCTGATATTTACTATAGCACTTACGCGTTTAAGTAAAGTAACGCCACTGTTGAACACTCCTGCGTTAGCACTTAGGATGTCACTATTATTTGAATGCGCGTTAGTTAGTTATGCGGACACTGCAATCACTATGCCGAACACCATTACTTAGACTTCGGAGAAAGACCCGTCTAGGCATTACAATTCCGACATCGGAGTAACGAGCAAAGACGTTTCAATCGATCCACCTCCGAACCTCACAACACCTCATATGAGGCAACTCAGAAGAGAGCCGCGGCAACCATTCGGAGTGGACTGGCAATAACACATCCAGTTAATGCAAGGTCATTTCATATCCTTTCGGGGATACTGATCGGTTGTACTACCAGTATGACACTAGGATAGGCTTGAACAATCCGAGCACACGTCGACGGACTGCAAAATAATCAAAGCAGAGTATCAAGTTAGAACCGGGATATAATTAAGTTGACAAAATTGGAGCATCTCTTGGAGGAAGGTACCACCAATACTGTAGAGAAGGTTATGACGGCAAGAAGGACGACTAGGAGAGTTGACTTGAGCTGGCAAGTTGTGGTGATACTATTGGCAAAGTTGATCCTATCGATTGTAACTCTCGTGATTTTGAAAGAATTCCAAAAATGCACTTTTGGGTTGTTCCATTTAAAACCCCAGTATGGACAAGAGAAATATTTTAAGGATGCATTAGCATCAAACTTTGAACTCTTCAGATATGTATTAAGCTTTTACGAAGCTAATTTTTATTAAATCACCAAGACATTCTTACCGATTTTATTTTAAAGAAATTGTCATAAATAAAAATACAAATAATCTCGAACATTTATTAGAGACAACTTTTAATTAAACATACATTTTACAAATGAATTAGAACTGTATTTTCCAGAAGAAACACACGTAGCTAGAAAGTGAACCGTGAGAATTAATTGATCAACATTGCTCAACTGATAGCCCAACAAGTCCAGGAAGTAGTACCTACCATAGTCACTCAAGATTACTACCGACCTTGTTGCAAATAAAAGAAATAAGGGGGTCGTAGCGTCCATCGAATGGAAAGATGGTAATAAAAGAAAGTAGAGCACCAGCCAGAAGAGACAACTCAAGATCATTCAGATAAAAGTCGAAAAGTAGTCAAGAAATGCACACTGAGGTTAGCAAGAAAGGACTCTAGTATAGATTTAATCCCGATCAAGATAGGGAGTTTTGATATAATCATTGGTATGGATTGGATGTCCAACCATAGGGCAACAATATGCTGTGCTGAGAAGATAGTTAGGCTAGCATTACCCGATGGAGGTGTGCTTGAAGTACACGGAGAAAATCCAAGGAGAGACATTAAGATAGTGTCATACCTGAAAATGCGAAGCCATCTACGAAAGGAGTGTGTAGCATTCATGGCGCACGTGGTGGATAAGAAAGCAGAAGAGAAGCAAATCCAGGATATTCCGATTGTGCGAGATTTTCCTGAAGTTTTCCCGGAGGAGTTACCTGGATTACCCCCGCAACGACAAGTAGAATTCCACATCGACTTAGTTCCAAGAGCAGGACCTATAGCAAAGTCGCCGTATCGACTAGCGCCGTCCGAGATGCAGGAGCTGTCTAGCCAACTTCAAGAGTTGTTAGACAAGGGTTTTATCCGACCCAGTTCTTCACCCTGGGGAGCCCCTGTGTTGTTCGTCAAGAAGAAGGATGGATCCTTCCGCATGTGCATCGACTATAGGGAGCTGAACAAGATCACCATCAAGAACCGATACCCTCTTCCGCGCATCGACGACCTGTTCGATCAACTGCAAGGAGCAACGTACTTCTCCAAGATCGATCTTCGATCCGGATACCATCAAATGCGAGTTCGGGAAGAAGATATCGCAAAGACGGCGTTTAGAACTCGATATGGTCATTATGAGTTCTTAGTCATGCCTTTTGGTTTGACGAACGCTCCAGCAGTGTTCATGGATCTGATGAACCGAGTGTGCCGACCGTACTTAGATAAGTTCGTAATTGTCTTTATAGACGACATTTCTAATTTACTCGCAAAGCAAGGAGGACCACGAGCATCATTTGAGGCTGATACTGGAACTACTCAAAGCTGAAAAGCTTTATGCCAAATTCTCAAAGTGCGAATTCTGGATCCGAGAAGTTCACTTTTAGGTCATGTGGTGAACAAAGAAGGAATACACGTCGATCCAGCCAAGGTTGAGGCCGTAAAGAAGTGGGAAGCCCCGAAGACGCCGACAGAAATTCGACAATTTCTCGGTTTGGCAGGCTTCTACCGACGATTCATTGCAAATTTCTCCAAGATTGCACAGCCGCTGACAACTTTAACGCAAAAGGACAAGAAGTTCGTCTGGGGAGAAAAACAAGAAGAAGCGTTTCAAACGCTAAAGCAAAAGTTGTGTAATGCACCCATTCTGGCGTTACCCGAAGGAACGGATAACTTTGTGGTGTATTGCGATGCTTCGCATCAAGGCTTGGGATGTGTCCTGATGCAAAACGAGAAAGTCATCGCTTACGCATCCAGACAGCTGAAAGTTCACGAGAAGAACTACACCACTCATGATTTGGAGCTTGGAGCAGTGGTATTTGCCCTTAAGATTTGGAGACATTATCTCTACGGCACCAAATGCACCATCTATACGGACCATAAGAGTCTCCAGCACATTCTCGATCAGAAAATGCTGAATATGAGACAGAGAAGATGGGTTGAGTTGCTCAGCGATTACGACTGCGAGATTAAGTATCATCCAGGGAAAGCAAACGTCGTAGCTGATGCGCTAAGCAGGAAGGAGCGAGTGAAGCCTATCAGGACGCGAGCAATGGGAATGATAGTGCAGACCAGTCTGAAAAGTCAGATATTGAAAGCTCAGAGAGAAGCTCTGAAGGCTGACAATTTAAAGAAGGAAACTCTTCATAAGTTGGAAAAAGAGTTTGAGGAGAAATCGGATGGGGTGCGTTATTTCAAAAATAGGATTTGGGTTCCGAAAGTCGATCAGTTAAGGAAAATGATCATGGACGAAGCTCATCAGTCAAAGTATTCGATACATCCAGGATCCGATAAAATGTACAAGGGACTGAAGGAGCATTACTGGTGGCCCGGTATGAAAAGAGATATCGCCATCTATGTGAGTAAATGCTTAACTTGCGCAAAAGTTAAAGCAGAGCACCAGAAACCGTCCGGACTTCTTCAGCAACCGGAAATCCCGGAATGGAAATGGGAGCAGATATCGATGGATTTCGTGACTAAGCTACCCAAGACTAAGAAGGGTCATGATACGATTTGGGTAATCGTTGACAGACTCACGAAATCAGCTCATTTCTTGCCGATAAAGGAGACTTATAGTATCGATAAGCTTGCGCAGCTGTATGTCGGTGAGATTGTCATGCGACATGGAGTCCCGATATCGATCATCTCTGATAGAGACAGTAGATTTACCTCGCGATTTTGGCAATCGCTTCAAGCAGCTTTGGGCACTCGTGTGGATCTAAGCACGGCTTACCATCCTCAGACCGATGGACAGACTGAGCGAACCATCCAAACACTAGAGGATATGCTGCGAGCATGTGTGTTGGAATTTGGAGGTAGTTGGGACGATCATCTACCCTTAGTCGAGTTCTCCTACAACAATAGCTATCATGCCAGCATTCAGTGTGCGCCATACGAGGCACTGTATGGACGCAAGTGTAGGTCCCCACTTAATTGGTTGGAAGTAGGAGAGAATCGATTGTTTAGGCCTGATGTCGTACAGGAGACCACCGACAAAATCAAGATGGTTCAAGAAAAGCTGAAAGTGGCCAGGGATCGCCAGAAAAGCTACGCCGATAATCGGCGAAAGCCGTTGGAATTCCAAGTGGGTGATAAGGTGCTGCTAAAAGTATCACCATGGAAAGGGCTAATAAGGTTCGGAAAGAAAGGGAAACTGAACCCTCGTTTTGTTGGACCATTTGAGGTCATAGAAAGGATCGGACCTGTTGCCTATAGGTTGGACTTACCTATAGAGCTGAGCTCAATTCATGACACGTTCCACGTGTCCAACCTAAAGAAATGTCTGTCGGAGGAGACAGTAGTTCTGCCTTTGGAGGAGATTCAAATTGATGAGCAACTGCGCGTCTCCGAGGAACCAATCGAAATTCTCGATCGAGAAATCAAACAACTCTGACGCAGCAGGATACCGATAGTCAAAGTGAAATGGAACTCTAGGCACGGACCAGAGTTTACTTGGGAACGGGAGACCTTCATGAAAAGCAAGTACCCGCATCTCTTCACAGAAAACCCCGGCAGTAGCGGTAAGAATTAAATTTCGGGACGAAATTTCTTTCAACCGGGGGTAACTGTGACATCCGTCAATTTTTGACACTCAGGTTAGCTACTCGTTAAATTCACTCAGTAGCGTTCCCGTAGATGAAAAAGGTAGAATTTAAGTTGCCTGGATAACCTAGGTTAGTTTGCGTGAAAAAGTTAGGCTAAAACCTAGAAGTCCCGAAAACTGCCCGAAAAAGCCCGAACCGGCCCGAAATCACCCGATAATCCTAAAATGCCAAATTTAAAATAATTCTTGGAAATTTAAGTTATTTTGTTTAAAATATGTATAAACTGACCCAAATGATCTAAAACCACCTTCGAAAAGTCGGTTTTCGCCAAAAAACGCCGAAAAACCCGGTACCGTATCGGAAAATCAGTGTAAGATTGTACAAAAAAAAAAAAAAAAGAAATGAGAGGAGAGAGGTGGGACCCACTAGGGGCCGGCCACCCCCCCCCTACCTCTTTCTCTTCTCCTCTTTTCTCTACAAAAATTAATCATCATCATCATTTCCCATCCATTTCAAAAATTCTCTCTCTCTCTCTAAACTTTTCTCACACTAAAACTCTCTCACTTCTCTCTAAAATTCCAGCCCCATAATCATCTTCAAGATCAGATTCTTGAAGATTAAGAGCACATTCAAAGTTTATATTAACACAATCTCAAAGGTAAGGTAGTTAGGTTGAAGTTTAGATTCGTTTTTCAACCCTTTCTAGCTTTATTTTCGTGTTTTCTTGAGGTTAAACCTCCTTCTATGGATTCTTAATCCTTATGGTGTTTGGGAAAGAGATTCCACCTTAGAAATGTTGGAAAAACAATCTATGAAGGTGAGAATCTATGATTTCCCCATAAGAACACCATTTGGATGCAAAAATTCTTGTTAAATATTGTTTTTGACCATCAATCTTGGGCTAGACTTACTTGATAGTTCATGCATGAGCTTTGATGGTATCAAATCATGGTTAGTTTGTTTTTCATGTATACAATCTGATTTGGGGGTAAAATGGTAAGAAAAAACCCCAAAGAGTTATGATTTTATGTGTTTTATTGATGGATTTGATGTTAGTATTGAGACAGATTCTGTCAAACATTTTGCATGAACTTTGCACGACTCAAAAAGGGTCTTGTTGTATTCATTTCTTTATGAAATTTTTATGGATGAAATTTAAGGTGTTAGGGTTCAAACCCCACTGGATTTGCATAAAAACACTAAGATTTGAGTTCAAACCATCCAAAAACATTTTTGTGTGCAACAGCACTTGGTCAGAAACTTAAGTCACATTCATGCATGCATAACTCTTTGGTAAATCATCCAAATTACAAACTTTTTGATTCTAAACTCAAGTATTCTGAGTTAGCTTTCTATAGAATCCAAAATCAAGTCATTTAGAGTAGTTTTGAGGGTTTAACCAATGAAAATGAATTGATAGTGCAATCTGTCCCATAATGGCAGAACCACATGCACAACTTCAAAGAGGCATATCTCCCTCAAAAATCACTCTAATGATTTGAATCTTGTCTCATTAGCTTGGTATGTGTGTTGGTTAGAAAATCCCTTTTGAAATTCGTGAATTAGTGGTGTATTGAATAATCTATGAATTAAACTTTACCAAAAGGTATTCTGGAATTTCAGCCCTTACCACTGATTTTGTAAAATTGTTTAAAAATAGTAAAAGAACTCTAAAAATTGTGAAATTTGGTGGAGTTGTTCCTAACATCCCCTAAATCAGAGGGTAAAAAATTTAAAGATTTAATATTTAGAGGACCCAAGTTCAAAATAGAAATTTTTACAACTCAAAATTTGTGACAGATTCTGGAAATTTCTTAAAAACCCAACTTTACAAATTTTGAACTTCTAAAATATTTGGAAGACTTTTATTTGTGACAAAATGAATTTTTATTAAGTTGGACTATAAAAGTAATATAATGGCATTATATGGATTTCGGTACGATTTTAGATAAGGACCGTTGGACCTAGAACTTACATTAAAATTTCGTGTTTGATAGGACGACCCTAGTTCGGAGCCGGGATTTAGGTCACGCATCAACCCTTTCAAATCCGCACTAAACACCCGAGGTGAGTATTCACAGCCCCGTTTTTACCGTTTTTACGAAGTTTTGGGGTGAAAAGCATGTTTATGAATAAAATGTGTTTAATTGTGAACTTGTTGTGAAATGAAATGATTTATCGTGACATAATGAAATGAATCGTTTATTTGAAATGTTATGAAATGTTTTTATAAAATGAAATAAATTGAAATGAGAGTAAGATAATGAAATGAATTGAATGAAATGTTTTGTGAATATTGAAATGAAGTGAATTGGAATATGCTTTACGTATTGAAATGTATTGAAATGAAATGAATTCGAATACCGAAATGAAATGAAATGAAATGTTTTATGAGATAAAATTTTCGATATGTTGAAACATGATATAGTGAGCAATAAATGAAAATGTCCCCTGCACTACTATTAACCCTTACAAATTGGGCCTATGATACACGTGGATAGCGCTATTTGGTTTGACATACCCACCTTGACTGACGAGAATATAGGTGCACTGTATTGAAAAATATTCACCCCGGCTGGAAATAGTTTTCCCCCGGCAAGGCTGGATAGGGGCGTAGCTATGTCATCAAATGAAGGATTGTAGTAACTCACTAATGCATATCATGTAATTAACACATCACTTGGAAAATTTACTTACTGTGTGATACCAAACTGCTATTTTTGGGGTGAATGAACTGATTCACCAAACTGTTTACAAAATGTTGCGAATAAATGTTTTATTGAAATTGATATTGTACATAACTGTTTTGTACTTATAAAAACCTGTGAACTCACCAACTCTTGTAGTTGACACTTGTTTAACATGCTTTTCAGGAAATCCAAAAGTTTGATCAGGTCTTTAGTGGAATGTTGTGTCACCAATCAAGACAGTGTTTATTTTGTTTAAGTCTGTAAACTTAAATTATGAATTGGGTTGTAATACTTTTAAACTATTTTAATTTATAATATGAATGATTGGTGTGGTTTATCTCCTATTGCTTTGAAATCGAGACTGTCGCACCTCGTGTTTCCGCTTTAGCGGGGTGTTACACAGGATGATTCACTTCCTCGACCTGCTTGATGAAAACCTGATGAATTCCATTCGAGAAGGACCTATCCGACCGACCGTCACCGTCGCTGCCGTACCAAAGACCGATACTTGTCCCGAACTTCCGGCGTACGTGGTCGAGAAGCCTGTTGAGATGTTCAATCCCGAACAAAGAGCCCGACATCTCATTGACAAGCGTGCACTAACCCTCCTGATTATGGCTCTCCCAAACGATATGTACGCAAGAGTAGACAGTCTGACCAACGCACGAGACGTTTGGTTGGAAATTGAACAACAGATGCAGGGAGAAGACTCTGCTGTAGAGAGTCAGAAGGAAAGTGCCCTCAATGCTTACGAAGGCTTCAAAGCCAAGGAAAACGAATCCCTCATTGACTCTTACCAAAGATTGAACGCTTTCGTCAACGACTTGAGACGGCTCGGGGTTGAGAAGTCAAAGTATGAAGTGAATGTGAAATTCTTGAAGAATCTCAACCAAGAATGGCAAAACATGGCCATCAACATCCAGCTTAGCCGGAATCTGGGAACATTGGGTCTACATGACCTGTTCAGTATGATGGTACAACACGAAGATTTCATCACCGGCGGACGCTCCAAGAGAGCAGTTGATCCTCTGGCATTGTCGGCCGTGACTTTTTGGAGGACCAAACACTGCTCCCGTCCAACCTATGCCATACAACAGCGTCTCTCCCCAGTACTATCCTGAAGAATACAGTCATGAGTTCAACCCGAACTATGGATCAAACGTACAACATCCCGACGAACCGGTGATTATTTCCGTCTCTGATGATGAACTCTTCCATGTGAATGAGTCCCTCGCCCTCATTTCACACAGCGTACAACGATTGAACGCAAATCGTGGTTACAACCGGGGACGAGGATCCGGTTTTCCCAGTGGAGGGAGAATAGGGCAAGGTAGAGGAGGTCATTATCAACCTGAAAGGAGCCAGTACGGGAATCAAGGGAGAGGAAGCTATCAACAAGGAGGTATGCCAGCATTCGATCAAGGAGGTTATAGGAGCAACCAGGGAAGGTTCAGAGAAGATCAAGGCAGATATAGAGATCAGCCGAGGAGAGACAACACTTATCTTGACTACCAAGGAGGTCAAGGTAGTCAAGGAGATTGGAGAGGACAAGTCTCAGACATCAACTACCGGAATAGCTTAAGGCAATACACTCCGGAATCTGGGTATATTGAACGTCAGGGATACGAGATTGGGTATGGAGGAAGATATGAGAGTGGAAGGCTAGATCAAGGGCCAGGATACGGGTATGAGCAGCATAAGGGTGATCAAAGGCAAGATGAGAGAGTGAATCACGGGAAAGGCATCTACCAAGGAGGCGATTCCAGGGGAAACAGTTCTAAGCAGGTTCAAAGGGAAGATCAACCGATTCACAATGATCAAGGAATTCAACGGGTAAATCATCCTCAGGGTCCCATAACCCAGAACCCCACTCCTCAACAAACCGCAAGTCCCACCACCACTTGTTTCAAGTGTGGAAAGTTGGGACACTACGCTCGTGATTGCTCCGTCAAGTACAAGGATGCCGCGTACTTTGAGAGGAAGGCCTCACTAATGAGGAAGAAAGAAAAGGGGGTAGCTTTGATGGTAGATGAAGAGAACTGGGTCTGTGAAGAAAAGAGCTCAGACGAGGAGAATCATTTGGTGCAAGGTCCGTGCTTGATGGCTGACTTCGAGGGATCGGAAGCCGTTGGACCAAGCACTTATCAGGACATAGATCCGTCTGAGGTATCCTCTATCCCTGATATAACTGACACTGTGACAATGTTGGAATCTAAAATTTGTGAATTAGAGAGATGTCTCCAAGCGGAGAGGACTCTCGTCACGAAATTTAGAATCGACAGTGCAATTTATAAAGACTCTCTCGAGGATTTGACCATAGTCTATAACCGTGAAACACTTGAGTCTGGAATTAGAGAGTCCAATTTAGCAAACAAACTTAGTTGTCTTCAAAAAGCCCATGTGGAACTTAACAGTAACCATGGGGAGCTCAACATTAAATTCCAGTTGCTTTCGGAAGAGAGAACTCGGTTGTTTTCAAAAATACAAGAGCTTGAGGACAACAATTTTAAAAGAGGACAATCTGAACAGACTTTAAGTATACTCACTCATCATGCCAAAAAGAATCCCTTTTACACAGTTAAACCCGGCCTAGGTCTGTCTGAAAACCACGTGTTAGAAAAAGCACCTTCTCATCTATACAACTTTGAGGACATGGCAGCCTCCAAGCCCAAACCTGCCATAGTGGGAGGACATGTGACCGAGGAATTTGTTAGGCAGACTGTCACATATACCGAAGTCATAAACGGTGAGACCATAACCACGACCATCAGTCCAACGAACAGTACCTCTAGCAGTCCACCCACTAGCCCTACTCCCAATAAACCAATCTTTGTTCCGGCTAGTGATCCAACCAACTCTAAACCCACCTGGGAAGGCATTAAGGCCAGAACCCCTAGGATAGCAATGCCTCCCATCAACTACACAGACCTTAACTCAAGCTATGAGACTAGGGAAATGGAACTTTCAGAGGAGACCTTAGTTATCCCACCCGAGGATACTTCCGCAACTAAGTGTCCCGACCTAGTCAGGCTAGAAAAGGAGGTGTTTGCTCTTAGGTTAAAAGCCATGGATTTGGATGCATGTCAACATCAGATCCTGAATCTGAAGGTCATTGTGTCGGAGAAAGATTCCTTGGTTCGCAATCTGGAGAAAGACTTGCTTGAAGCAACTGCCGACAGAATTAGGCTTTCTTCAGAATGTGAGACCGCAACCTCAGCTTTCACTGATTTTCAAATTAAGGTTGCGGATCTTCAGGCTCGATACGTTATCCTAGATATCCATTTTGAACTTTTAAAAGAACTTGATCATGATGAACGAATAATGTATCGCCAATCTTTAACCAACCAACGGGTGTCTAACTCCATTTTAAAAAGGAAAGTGATGAATCTTGAAAATCTCTACTTTTCAGATCCAGTTGATGATAAGACTGCTTCAGTCCTCAACCATCCAATAGTCGCTCCCAAACCAAAACCTGTCTTAGATACTGAGGACTATTACTCCATAATGTCAGATGATGATGAACCCCCTAACTCACACCATAGGATAGCTGAACCCAAGACTGTCCAGGACCCAAATGTTGAATATGATATGAAGGTGTTTTTAGATGAGGATGATGACCCTTCAGGCTTTATTCCAAAGAAGCCAAAATCTGTTGTTGTCAAACCTGAGAAATCTGCTGAGTCACGAGCTCCTATTTCTGAGAAAAGCAATCCAGAGGGTGGAAAATGTGTAGGTACTGACAAGGGCAAGTCAGTTAAGCCACACGCACCCAAAGGACTCCAGAAAAAGCATTCAAAGTCTAACGATGCTCGTAACTCAGTCAAACCCATTAAAAGTCTTGAATTTCATTCAAGTTCCTTTGAAGTGGGTGAGACATCTCAGTTACAACCAAATCAACCTTTCAATTCCACTAAACCTAAATTTTCTAAAAAGTCATCTGGAAAAGGTGGTAACTCCATTCCCACAAAACCGTCATCTAACTCACACCATGCTTATCATGCAGATGCGAGGAGGAAAGATGGTGGACCGAATGTGAAGCCACCAAGAAAGGATCATCATGGGAGGAACAACTCTTTTTCTGCTTTTCCTAAGAAACATAGTCCTAGCCGTGCGGGTTTAGGCTATGTTCCACCTAGTGTAGGAAAGAATTTGAACATGTCTGTTAATTCTAATCGCAACTTGAACGATGCTTTTAATACCTTTCGCAATGACATGTGCTTTATGTTTGATAATTTCCTGCGTTACGGTGTGCCTAATTCTTTCTATGCTCCCAATTCTAACATCAAATCCCGAAAGAGAAGGGGAAGAAAAAGAGGAAAAGAAAAATCCTCCTCGTCAGTGAAGTCTCCTCAGCCTAAGGAGAAATCCGAAAAGGGGACTTCACCAACAGATTTATCTGTATCTAACCCACAGGAACCCATTTGGCAATGGGTCCCTAAACAAGCTTAATTGTCTTGCAGGTCAGTCATGTGTGGTACTTCGACTCCGGCGCATATAGACACATGACTGGTCAAAGATCCTTCCTTTTCGACTATGTTGAAAGGTTCGAGGGATATGTTAAAACAGCCGACAAGACGCTTAGGCCAATGGTGGGTTATGGGAAAATTACGGATGGGAAATACATCATTAAAGATGTAAGGTATGTCGAGGGGTTGGGTTTCAACATGTTCAGCTCCAGCCAGTTCTGCGACAACGGATACTGGGTGAAGCAATTTCAATACGGAAGCAACGTGAATGATGAAGATAACAACGTCATTCTTAGTGCACGAAGAAATGGAAATCTTTACTCTACCGTATTCCGTTCAATCCCTCAGACACACCCTCAGTTTGCAGCAATTTCTGATCCGAGGAATGCAATCTGTCTACTCGCGAAGGCTTCAAAGGAAGACAGTTGGTTATGGCATCGACGACTCTGCCATCAGAATTTCAAAGACATGAACAAGCTGGTTTCGAAAAATCTCGTCAAGGGACTTCCGGAGACTCGCCTTTCCAAGGATACACTGTGTCCCGCTTGCGAACAAGGAAAGATGACACGAAGTTCTCATCCACCGAGGATGGATACTAGTAGCAAGAGTCCCCTTGACATGATTCACATGGATCTTTGTGGACCTACCAGAACCGAGAGCTTAGCCAGAAAGAAATACATGTTAGTTCTCGTTGATGAGTTCTCTAGGTTTACTTGGGTTGAATTCCTGCGAGCCAAGTCTGACGCTGCCGATCGAATCATTGCCTTCATCAAGCGAATTCAAGTTCTCTTGGGTCGCCGAGTGAAGAAGTTGAGAAGTGACAACGGAACCGAGTTTCGCAATGCAAAGTTGCAATCCTTTCTTGAAGACGTGGGAATCTCTCACAACTTCTCAGCAGTGCGCACACCTCAACAAAATGGGGTAGTAGAAAGGAAGAACCGGACGTTGGTCGAAGCAGCGAGATCCATGATGGCTCATTCTGGAGTTCCTCAATCCTTTTGGGCTGAAGCAGTATCAACAGCATGCTACACGCAGAATCGGACTCTGATCGTCAAGCGGACCGGTAAAACCGCCTACGAGATGGTCGAACAACGTAAGCCTAACATCGATTACTTTCGAGTCTTTGGATGTAAATGCTATGTTTTAAACGACCGGGATGATTTGGGAAAGTTTGAACCCAAGTCTGATGAGTCTATCTTCATCGGATACTCACATAACTCTAAGGCTTATAGGGTTTTCAACAAACGGACCCGAACCATCCTGGAAAGCTGAAATGTTGATTTTTCAGAAACCGAAACTTATTCTGTGGCAAGCTCAAGTAATGAACATACGGCCTTTCCTGAACTGTTCACCGCACCACCGAGCACAGATTCTTCCACTAACTTTTCTGCTCTAGACTTCTTAGACCTCGCAGATTATGATCTACCCACACTCACGGGTCCGATTATAGTTCCTGCTCATGCTGGTTCCACTTCTACTTCCGTGACTTCCGATGCCTTCATCACTGAGCCATCTACAAATACATCAACAAACTCAGTGTCTCATGAATCTACTGCGGTTTCTCCCCCTGAAATCTCTTCATCCGCCTCACCGGAACCCTTTCAAGAGCCGACTCCACAACCTGCTCTTGCTCCCATCCCAGAAGATGCTCCACTACCTTCACCTAGCTCAGCTCAGAGAACTTATGCTCAGGTAGTGAGTGAGCCCCGGTTGGAGGCATCACCGCAGAATAATCCGACGGCCGGATCGTCAAGTAGAAACCAGCAAGAGGTCTTTGCCGTGCAAGATGAGAACGACGCCACCAACAACCGACAGGCTTATGTCACTCACCCTCACACTCGCAGGTGGACAAAAGAACACCCCCCCTCCCAGATCATCGGGAGTCCCTCACAACCTGTAACTACTCGATCTGCAAAGCACACTGAAAATCTGATCCTATTTGGTGGGTTCTTGAGCGATTTTGAACCATCGGATGTTTGGCAAGCTCTCACCGATCCCGACTGGGTGATTGCTATGCAAGATGAACTGGCCGAATTCGAAAGAAACAAGGTTTGGCGCTTGGTAGAACGACCATGGGGAAAGACAATCATCGGACTCAAGTGGATTCTCCGGAACAAAACCGACGAGAATAATCTCATCATCCGGAACAAAGCTCGCTTGGTCGCCAAGGGTTATCGCCAACAGGAGGGTATCGACTATGATGAGACGTACGCGCCAGTAGCCCGAATTGAAGCAATCCGAATCTTCCTTGCGTATGCTGCACACAAAAACATGACAGTCTATCAGATGGATGTCAAATGTGCCTTCTTGAATGGCGTTCTTCAAGAAGAAGTGTACGTTGAACAACCGGAAGGGTTCGTCGATTCCCGATTTCCAAATCACGTCTACATTTTGGACAAGGCGCTTTATGGTCTCAAGCAAGCTCCGAGGGCATGGTACGAAACACTCACTGACTACTTGCTAGGGGTTGGCTACAAGAAAGGTACAATAGATCCCACTCTGTTTCTCAAGAGGTCAGGTAAAAATTTAATCATCGTTCAGATATACGTGGATGACATTATCTTTGCATCTACAAAGCCTGAGATGTGCCAAGAGTTTGAGAACACCATGAAATCCCAATTCAAAATGAGCATGATGGGCGAGTTGACGTTCTTTTTAGGACTTCAAGTTCGACAACGCCCTGATGGCATTTTTATAAATCAAGCCAAATATGTTCAAGATCTTTTAAAACGATTTGATTTCAGTGGCTCAAACTCTGCGGCCACACCAATGCCCAGAAATTTTCAACTATCTGCAGATACTTCTGGTAAACCGGTTGACCAGAAAACCTATCGGGCAATCATTGGTTCCCTTTTATATCTCACGGCAAGTAGACCAGATATCGTCTTTTCCACGGGTGTCTGTGCTCGTTTTCAGTGTGACCCACGGGATTCACATCTGTCTGCAGTCAAGCGAATCCTTAGGTATCTGAAGGGCACACCGGATTTTGGCCTTTGGTACCCAAAGGATTCTGGTTTTGAACTAATTGCATATACAGACTCAGACCATGCAGGTTGTAAGCTCAACAGGAAAAGCACTTCTGGTGCCTGTCAATTTCTCGGGGACAAGTTAGTCAGTTGGTCATCCCGGAAGCAGAATTGCGTCTCCCTATCCACCGCGGAGGCAGAATATGTAGCCGCCGCCTGCTGCTGCTCGCAAGTTCTGTGGATGAAAACCCAACTAGCTGACTTTGGATACACCATGCATCGAATTCCCATCTACTGCGACTCCAAAAGTGCGATTCAGATCACGGCAAATCCGGTTCAACATTCTCGGACGAAGCATATCGACATTCGATATCATTTCATCAAAGATCACGTCGAGAAAGGTAATATTGAACTATACTTTGTTGAGAGTGACTATCAGCTTGCTGATTTGTTCACCAAGCCGTTTGACGAGAAGCGTCACTTTTTCCTCCTCAGCAAGTTAGGAATGCTAGACCTCCCTGCCTGAGGTCTAGGGGGAGTCGGGAGTTCTCATAGTGTATGCATGTGTGTAGGGGGAGTCTGTAGGAACTCTATAGATATTGCATGAATCGAGGGGGAGTACTAAGTCCTGTATTTACTGTTTGGTGTGCTCACTAACGTTCTCGGATCCACATCACCTTGGATACCTTCTACTATTCTATTTTGTAGGTATGGATCCTCACTACGACTTCTGGTTACTTCAGATCAGAACTCGCGCAAAACCTTGTCGAGACGTACCAGGTAAGTCTCGTTTCTCGGGAATCGAGCACTGAGCTTGTAAATTTTTTTTGTGAACTTGAAAGTTCAGGGGGCGGTAGAGTACATGTCTTGAACTTACAAGTTCGGGGACTAACTTTGCCACTTTCTGTTTCTGAAAGTTCAAGGACTCGTTTTGCAAATCTTGTGAAACTTACAGTCCAGGCTCTGTTTTGAAACTTTCTAAAAATTACAAGTTCAGGGACTTGATTGTAAGTTTCCCCAAACTTCAAGTCCAGGGGTGGTTTTTGCCAAATGGTGAAAGTTGGGTTAAGAGAGCCAAAAGGAGAGCCAAACACAGTGTTTTTGACCCAAACACAGTGTAAGTCGGTAAAAATATAAATACCGGTTTTCAAGATTAACTTTTCACAAATTTCAAATTTTCATCTTTTTCTCTCTGGACTCTCACCCGAACCCACTTCGCGCTCGATTTCAAATCTCGTTCGTTTGTGCTCCGATCGTCGATCTTTTTACATATTCGGATTCCTGGTAAGTACACGATCAACCCTTATATAGTTATAACATCTATATCTTCTGTTTTAAGGGCTGGATTGAAGCCTAAAAGTTTTAAAACTTACCCGAAACCCAAACTTCTTGGAATGGGATTTCGGGGTGTTTTTTCGATCCCATTCTGCTTCTAAACTTGTTATTTATCGTTTTAGATCTTTCGTAAATAGTTTAGAGTTCAAAATCAGTAGTTTCTGGACGGTTTTTTGAGCCTGGAATGCGAACCGTTTCGGTTTTCCGACTCGGAAAACTTGAATGTTCAAGTTTTCCGAATCGGAAAACTTGAACATTCAAGTTTTCCGCATTCAAGGACGATGAACAGTCTTCCGATTCGGAAAACTATGTTTTCCGAATCGGACTTGGTCTCGGTTTTTAATAGTATTTTTTCCGACTCGGAAAACATGGAACTACCCTTATGGTTTTCCAAGGTTTTCCGACTCGTTGGAGAGACCAAGTCTTGCCAAATTTTCTTTCAAGTATTGAGACATTTTCCGAATCGGAAAACTATGTTTTCCGAATCGGAAAACCTACATGTTTTTATCTCTTTTTGTTTCTCTAAGTGTAGGAGTTTCCCGATTCGGAAAATCACCTTTTCCGAATCGGAAAACTTGTCTTTTTAATCTTATGGTATTCTTTCCTAAGTGTTGAGTTTTCCGAATCGGAAAACACTCTTTTCCGAATCGGAAAACTCCCCTCGTATAGTTTGCTCGTTTTCCGACTCGGAAAATACGAAATACTCATTATTGGGTTTTCGAGGTTTTCCGACTCGCGCTTAGTCGAGGGTATAGTCTTTTCACGTTGCATTGTTTCTAACACTTAATGTCTTGCAGAAATGGCTGATCAACAACCAATTGCTCCTACTTCACCTGTCGCCAATGCTGCTGACCTCGCTCTCATCAACCCGACTGAAATCCGCGAGATCCACCAGAACAACCAGTTCGTCGACCTGGCGAACTTCACAGTCCAAGACGATGTGGTCCTCGAGATACTCCGAGCTCACCCCCTTGCATACGCGATGCAAGCCACTGCTGACATCCCGATGATCTATCTACAGCAGTTTTGGAACACTTCACGTGTCGAGAACCGGGACAGAGTGCCAACTATCATCGGTCGGGTGGACCAAACTGATCTGGTATTCACTATGGAGGATCTTCGGAGAATCCTTCGCCTGCCAGCTGCAACTCCGGAGGCCCCGTTTGACCCTCTCGTGTCTGGACCTGAGCTCTTCAGCGAAGTGCTCGCCCTCGGGGTCCACTACACCGAAAACAACAGGCCCAAAGGAATCTCTCAGATCACTCAGGGAATGCTGCCCCCGATCTGGTACTCTTTCTTCAATATCCTCAACCGCACGCTCTCTTCCAAGACACATGGCGTGGACAAGGCATCCACCCAGTTCTGGCACATTATCCATGCGGTCGCCTACGGGAGGCGGATCGACTTTGCTCAACAACTCTGGGCAGACATCCTCAATGACGTCAGAGCTGGGCCAGCACGTGCGAAACACACATCCATCCCGTGGATGCGCTTCTTTAGTCTGATCATCCGAGACCACATGACTCAGAACCGTGCTGTCCGACGCAGATCAAGCCATCTCCGCTTCGAAAGCCAGCAGATCGGCCGAGCCAACAAGAAGAATCTGAGGCCTGGTCAGGTAGAGATGCACATTCCGGCAAACGTGCTCAACATGGCAGACCGTAGGTCAATGAGTGTTAGGATGTACCGAATCTCCATAGGCTTAGAAGACACGTCTACGGACTCCTCAGAGCCGAGGAGCCCTGCCCAAGACGTTCAACCCGTCCTACCTAGAAGCCGTACCTCTGGTACGGCGGGCCAGAGCTCCAGTGGGGGAGCTTCTGGCTCGGGAGTGATGAGAGTTGACGTTAGGGGAGGAGAGGGTAGAATAGTTGGTACGTCTGCCACTCCGCACACTTCTCGAGCCGGTGCATACCAGACAATGATCCAGAACAGAGCCACTCGTGCCCGCACTCCTACTATTGTGGAGGAAACTTCTGATGCCATCCGCACACGCGAGTTCACAAGCCACTTCCGGGTGAAGCAGTATATGGGCGTCCTTCAGCAGTCCCCAATCCATTCGTCATCGGAGGAGCGCAGATCGCCGACACCGCCGCAACAACCTATTGGGGAGGACGTGGAAGCTTCCCCACAAGAACAAGCACACGTCTCTCCACCATCACTTTCGGCGGCCGTCACTACTCAAGCAGCTGAACCATCCGGCGATCCTTCCGGCAATGACTCCGACGGTCACGAGTCCTCCGAGCACACTCCTACGGACCGTCGTGAGCCCGATGACGAGGCAACTGAGTCAGAACAAGTGGACTACGGATCCGACTCCGAGTTCCAACTTTCAGAACCACCGAAGGGCGGGAAGGCCCAAGTGCTAGATTTGGATGAAGCCACCTCCTCCTTCAATGACGACTGAATCTCCGGCGATCCAGTACTTGCCGAGGATCTAGCGTCAGACGACCGGACCGTCGGTCGTGAAGAAGAAGGTGAGGCCGAGGTTGCTACCGGCTGGGGAAGCTATGACAGCGAAGAGGAAGAGAGAGAGAGGGGAGAAAAGGAGAGAGAGAGCAGAGAAAAAGAGACCGAAGACGTTGAGGTCCAGCTAGGCGAGCCTTGGGCTCAATTAGAGGAGGCGGACGTAGAAGTAGAGCCGCACAGGTTAGAATCGGCAGTTCCTCATTCCTTAAGTTCATCCACCACAGAGGCAACCCACACTGAGACTGGGCACCCTACGGTTTCTGGTCAAGACGCTAGCCGCCAACTAGCGCACTTGCACACCCCAACCGACCACTCGACCATCTCTCAACAGATGGTCGTTTCATATTCTCACGGGGAATTAGCTCAACTTCCACCAACCACTCACTTGGAGTCTGTTGGTGTTGAAATGAGAGAGGAACCGCCCCGCCTCTCGACTTCTTTCCGTGCACCAGTAGTCCTAGAGCCCGTTACTGAGACCTTTAGGGTCATTCATTTGGATAGGACACTTTTGGATGCATCATCTGCCCGCCCAAGTGGCAAGGCCGGAACGGGGAGAGTTGGTGCGTCAACGGACGCCCTTCGAGGATCCACCGGAAGCCCCGACACCGTCAACATCATACCAGCGGTGACATCGGGCCGAGAGAGCACCTCGGTAGGACTCTACTCGTCAACTGGAGCCCAAGTGGCACCAGGTTTAGCACTTCCGGGACCGGGTCCGACAGACTCGAGCAAAGTCTATAAAGATGCTCACGCAACATCGGGGCTTCTGAGCCTGACGGATTCTGGTGGAATCCCTAAAACCACCACAGTAACAACGGGACTTGTGAGTCCGACGGATTCGGACGACATCCTAAAATTCGTCCAAAGCAGGTTACTCGCGGTGGAGGAAGCCAACCGGGCTCGCGATGCACGGGTCGAGGCACTTGAGAAAGCCTTGGCCGAGACGGAGAGGAAAAGACTGGCCGATCTTGAGGCGTCACGCAAGCTTCAAGAAGACCGGGACGCGGAGCTCTACGAGCTCAAACGGAAGATCAAGGGCAAACACTCTGAGGCTGCCCCATCTACTGAAGCTCCCATTCCCAGGCCATCAGAAGACGTCCTCAGGCTCGCTCCTCCGACTTCGGGCGACCTTCCTCCGATCCCAGGCTACGTCACTGAGGTGGAACACTTGATGCTGATCACTTCCTACACCACTCAGAACGACCGCCTGTCCACCCAAGTCAGAGAGCAAGAGGCCCAGATCGAGCTACTCCAGCAAAGGATTCGAGAACTGGAGGCCGTGTGTCGGTCCCAGGCTCAGCCTTCGAAGAGGAGGCATGATGACGCTGATGACTCCGCACCAGGTCCTCATGAGGGGGAGGTGCAAGCTGCAAAAAGGCTTCGCACCGACCTCCAACCTGGTTCCGGATCCGGTTCGACAGCTCCAGGTTCCTCAGCCGCCCCCTCGAGTGCTCCCACAGACTCCGATGCCGCCGAAGCTCCCTATGTCGACTCTGAGACAGAAGACATTCCGGACATGGGAAGTTGGCGATATGAGCGGATTCCGGAAGGGGAGTCAGTTCAGTTTCCCCAGATGACGGACACGGCTCAGATTGATGCCGTTCTCCCAGAAGCAGCGCCAACTGATCCCTCAGAGTTCCAGATTCCGGAAGCAGCCCGGAAGATCTTGCGGTCGCTCGCTCAGAGTCTCAGGATATATCAGAAGGGAGACGACATTGTCCGGGATTCTGACTACTCCAACCTCTCCGCGGCATTTGTGTTCCCCACACCAGACGCTCCACGAACTGTTCACACCACTGATCCAGAAACCGCCGCTCCAACCGTCATCCAGCTCAACTGGAACCACTCCATCATATTTCGTCCATTCCTTGAGGAATCGTTCACCCGCATCTACCAACAAGAGAAGCTGCATGCCTGGTCCCGAAAGGTCTACTTCGGGATCTCTCACATCAAGACCAAGAGACGAAGGACAGCGTACGTGCATCAGCGAATGTGCAACTGGGCCACTCATGGACGCCAGAGGATCAGACGTCGCTTTATCAAGGTAACTGCTATGCGCCCCTACAGACATGGCCATCAGTTATTCCTTGAGTATGATGTCCGCATGTACGGCACCGGTGTCCCTCGAGGTGAATTGCAGAACTGGACCTTCACGGAAGCTGATTTAGATCGGGTATATCTAGAAGACCTTCTCACGATCATCAAGTACCTCCAAGGCCCGATTCTCCGACCAGAGCACTACAGAGATGGCACAGAAATATTGAAGAAATACGTCCGTCACGCAATCTCTCTCGCGAGAGTGACGGACTACCAGCTTGCCATCGAAAGCCGCCAGCCGAAGGTCAACCTGCTGAGACCAAACCTGCTCGTTCCTGGTATCGATGCCTACATTCCGTACATGCCAACCAGGATACCTGAGCATGGGGTTCTTTACATCACTCAGAAGAAGAGGGAGCGCAGGTTTATGAGATTCGGCGAGCTCTCCAAGTTCTGCGATGGGACCCTTCTTTATGTCTACAATGGCATGCAGAGTAGACTACTGGCGGATCAGGTACCAAGTCGGAGGATCATAGACGGAAAAGGAAAGCTGCTGGAGGCAATGAGATTGATCGAGAAGAAGCTCAAGGAACGGTTGATGTACAGACGGGCAGAGGCTGCAATGCAGATGAGAGCGCGGATAATCGGCGAATGGGAGGAGTACCTGCAGATGTCCAAGTGGGAGCCTGCACTGGAGCTTCCACCACCTTTCTGATATCTTCACAAAGGGGGAGATTGTTGGACCCTTGTGTTGTGAAGAATCAGAAACCACTATCTTTATTATGCTTTCTAGATTAATTCAGTTAATTTCCTTTAGTTGTGAACAATTAACAGTTTTAGTGCCCTTGTTTAGAGGTGTGTAACCTCGGGGGCCTTTATTGTCATTTTGTGTAACCTTCTCTTACCTATAAAAGGTAAGAGATGTTTAGGGTTTTAATATTGAAATCACATTACCTTTTTGAGCAAACTTTCCTCCATTGTTGATCTTTTCAAGCTCTTATTGATTTCACTCATACTCTTGGGATTTCCATCCATTTCTTATTCTATTTCATTGTTATTGGGACAACAAACTCAATAAATAATCCCAATGAGGAAAACTCAACAAATAAACCCAATGAGGGAAACTCAATGAGGGAAACTCAATAAATAATCCCAATGAGGGAAACTCAACAAATAAACCCAATGAGGGAAACTCAATGAGGGAAACTCAATGAGGGAAACTCAATAAATAATCCCAATGAGGGAAACTCAACAAATAAACCTGTTAGGGTAAAAATCTACGATCGCACGACAATCGATTATAGTCATAAGATAAATATTAGGACGATAGTCCTGTATTAAGATAAGGTCCTGAAATAAAACTAAAGAACTATCGAACAAAGATCATTAAACATCGAACGAATACATCGGATAAGTCGAACGATAACGACAATGAACGTACGACGATACTCAAAATATAAGAAATTTGATTTATTCCTTTATGCAGGCAAGCTGATTATAATATCCAACAATTGTCCACCTTTGAGGAAATCGGAAATTGAGTACTATGCTATGCTTGTCGAAGATCATCACTACATCGAACAAGTCGTAAGTTATGTATCGTTCGACAACATCAAAGAACGACCGTTACAAACAAGATTCTAGCAGCGGTTACAATCTGGACATTAATTCTCAGCAGTACCGTTGGACAGTTACTCTCCGAGCATTAATTGAAGACAATAACGTTGGACGGTTACAATTCAATCATTGATGAGCCACAATACCGTTGGACCGTTATTTTCAAGCTACTATATAAGAAGGATCAAGCCAGTATTTCGGGACGCGAAGTTCTACCCGAAGCTCACAAGTTCTATAATCATTATTCTAGCGAATCATCTGTAATTTACATTCGATTTCATAGTTTTCTCAGTTGTAATCGTACGATCAAAGCTGTATACTTGAAGGACATCACCCCTGATTGGTGATCATAGTGCTCTGTCGACTTATCTTTTAGGTCGACCGCAGGTTTTTTCCTCCGTCGTGAGGTTTTTCCTGCGTCATCAAATTATTTGTCTCATTTTACTTTTCCGCACTTATCATTGATTGTAATTTCTTTCTCTCGACGGTTAAGCCTCACACAAGTTTTGTTCGACATCGAGTTGTGTAATTTTTTACATAAACAGTTTGGCGCCCACCGTGGGACTCCGTTTTGAGAAAAATTTCATTCGGTGAAAAGTGCGCCTTAGTACTAACCTTTTCTTTGAGTTCTCTTTGAGCTATTTGCGCAGGACAATGGATAACGGATTCATAGCGTCACTCCAGCAACAATTGCAAGAGGCTAACAACGAAATTCAGCGTCTCCGAGCTCTACCTGGACCATCGATGACAATCCCAATGTCTATCCCTCCACAATATCCTCCTCAACATCTAAGACCACCGCTTCGACCACAGTTCAATGCCTCAATGCCATTTCCAACTGTAAACCAACAATACGACAACGTACGACCATCTTTACCACAATTTATTCCACCAATACCTCATGGTCCGCCGCCTATGCCTCGAGGTCCACCTTCTATGCCTCAAGGAACACCTATGTTCACATTCGAGCCTTTTTCCCAACAAATTCCTATTCCTGGTCATATACCCACAGCTGCTAGTACCACCATTCATACGACAATACCACCCAGTACTGGAATCGCTTCTAGTTGTATCCCGACAAACCCAATAAACGTTGAAGATCCTCTAAACGTACGACTGAAATCCCTGGAAGAGCAAAACCAAAAATTGTTCGCGTTACTCACAAAGCTACCCGGAGCAGCAGTACCCGTCGAAGTCGAACCTAAAACTGGATTTCAGGCTTCACCGTTCGTTGATGAATTAGCTCTTGTTGACGTTCCTAAGAAATATACTATACCAGCTTTCGCAACAAAATATTCTGGAATCACAGATCCGGTCGAACATATAGCACAGTACAAGCAACTTATGTGGACAGTTCCTATACCGGCACAATATCAAGAAGTCTGCATGTGCAAAAGCTTTGGATCAACTTTAACAGGAGCAGCATTACAATGGCTTATTAACCTAAAGCCAAAAAGTATCGGATCGTTTGCAGAATTGGTGAACCAATTCACTCGACAATTCGCCAGCAGTCGTAAGATGGAGAAGCAGACCAGCGACCTGTACTATATCGTACAGAAATCTGGAGAAACAATCCGCGACTACTTCAACAGATTCAATGCAGCAATGATTGAAATAAAAAATTGCGACGTGAAAACAGCAATCGAGGCATACAAGCGTGGATTAGAAGATTCCTCTGGATTATATCTGGAATTGACGAAATATCCACCAGAAAACTTCGACGACGTACGAGCTAGAACACTAGCTTTCATGAGAATAGAAGATGATGCTCTCTTCCGACGAAAGCATTCTGCAGAAAAGAAACCTCTTGGTGCTCAAAAACATGACTTTAAGCATAAAAGAGTAAACAAGATTGGAAATCCTCGATACGAGTCAAAAACTCGACCAAGCAAAGGTACTGTTAAAATACGATATCCAGAGTTATCTACTTACAATTTTGCAGGTACATCGAAAGATTTGGTGGATTCGCTACGAAAGATTGATGCAAACGTACGATGGCCGAAGAAATCTGATAAACCAAGCAAGGACAAAGATCAGAACAGATGGTGCGATTTCCACGACGATCACGGTCATACGACGGATGAATGCATCAGTTTAAAGAAGGAGATTTCGTATTTGAAATCTAAGGGGCATCTAAAAGGCCTCATCCCAGAAGAACAAGGACGACCAGCGTCACCAGTTCATACAAAAGTCATAAACTGCATCACTGGAGGATCAGAAGTTTGTGGACTTACATATTCAGCTGCAAAGCGACATGCACGAGATGGTCCAAGCGAACATCCTATCCCCGGAGAAGCCAAATCAAAGATAGAAAAAGAGCTCGATGCAATGGCAATTACGTTCGACCAAGACGATACACAGGGGGTCCATCATAAACATCATGACGCTCTAGTCATACAGTTGACAATCGGAAACTGTTCGACTAAGAGAATATTGATTGATGGAGGTAGTTCGGCTAACGTTATTTTTGCAGATACTCTTAAAGTCATGGGAATCGAACGGTCAGAAATCGTACGACGAAGTACTACTCTGATTGGATTCAATGGAGACCCGATGAACACTCTCGGAGAAATCATCTTGCCTGTCTACGCTAAAGGCATCAACAAACAAACAAAGTTCAACGTTGTGGACTGCCAATCAGCTTATAATGTTATTCTTGGAAGACCCTGGATCCACGAGATGAAAGCAATCCCTTCGACATACCACCAGAAGATTAAATTTCCTTCTCCATGGGGAATTCAAGAAATTGCTAGTGAGAACAAAATCGCACGAGAATGTTACAAGATCACGATGAAGACAAAGTCGCAGGACATCTAGCAATTACAGAGCCAGGATGAGAGGAAATCGAACGACGACCTTCGGCTAGAAGAAGTCGTCCTCGATCCTGAACATCCTGATCGAAAAGTCTTCGTAGGAGCCTCGCTCCCCCCTGACATAAAAAATACGATTATATCTTTTTTGCAGGAACATTCAGACTGTTTTGCATGGTCGCACGAAGATATGGTCGGAATAGATCCAAGCATTATATCGCATAAATTGAATGTGGATCCTACGTTCAAACCCATTAAGCAGAAACGTCGCAAGTTCGCGCCTGAAAGAAATAAAGTGATTAACGATGAAGTTGACAATCTGCTTAAAACAGGGAAGATCCGAGAAGTCAAATATCCAGAATGGTTGGCTAATGTAGTCGTCGTACAAAAGAAGAACGGAAAATGGCGAGTCTGCATTGACTTCACAGATCTAAACAAAGCTTGTCCAAAAGATCCTTTTCCTTTACCTCATATCGACGCAATGGTCGACGCGACGGCAGGACATGAATTGTTGACATTCATGGACGCGTATTCAGGATACAACCAAATATTGATGCACACGGACGACCAGGAGAAGACTGCATTCATGACCGATAAAGGCATATACTGTTACAAAGTTATGCCATTCGGTCTCAAGAATGCAGGATCAACATATCAGAGATTGGTTAACATGATGTTCAAGGAACATCTTGGTCGAACAATGGAAGTTTATATCGACGACATGCTTGTGAAATCAGAACGTTCGATCGATCACGTTGCACATTTAAAGCAATCCTTCGATATCCTACGACAATACAAGATGAAGCTCAATCCAACAAAATGTTCCTTCGGAGTTCGAGCAGGAAAATTCTTGGGATACTTGGTCACGCAACGGGAATCGAAGCAAGTCCAGAACAAGTCAAAGCTATCGTCGAGATACAATCTCCAAGGAATATCAAAGAAGTCCAGAAGTTAACAGGACGAGTGGCAGCTTTAACCCGATTTATTTCACGATCATCGGATAAATGCCATTTGTTCTATAATGTCCTACGAAAAAATCAAGGCTTCTTGTGGACAGATGAGCATGAGAAAGCTTTGCAAGAATTGAAGCAATATATGACATCACCTCCACTGCTGACAAAACCAGTCGAAGGAGAAAGTCTACAGTTGTACTTGGCAGTGAGCAAAAATGCGACAAGTGCAGTACTTGTGCGAGAAGAAGATCAACGACAACAACCAATCTATTATGTAAGCAAATCTTTCCTCGACGCAGAAACCAGGTACACATCAATGGAAAAATTGCTACTAGGTCTTATGACGGCAGCAAAGAAGCTAAGGCATTACTTCGAGTCACATCATATCATTGTTGTGACCAATTATCCACTCAAGACGGTGCTTCGAAAACCAGAACTGACAGGACGACTAGCCAAATGGAGCATTTACCTCAGTGGGTTCGACATTGAATTTAAACCCAAGACGGCCATCAAATCGCAAGTACTAGCAGATTTCGTGGCAGAGTTTTCTCCAGGATTGGAACCCACGACGTGCGACGAAGTTGTGATGATTTCAGACAACCAGCCTTGGATACTCTACGTTGATGGTTCCTCGAACGTACGAGGATGTGGATTAGGCATTGTCTTAAAATCATCACAAGGGGGAAATATAGTATACTCCGTACGATGCGAATTCAAAGCCACAAACAATGAAGCAGAATATGAAGCTTTGATCGCAGGACTAGATATTGCTCTTAGACTGGGGGCAAAACAGTTGCACGTTCGAAGCGATTCTTTATTGGTCGTAAACCAAGTAAATGGGGATTTTCAAGCAAAAGACTCAAAAATGATGAGTTATCTCAAAGCCGTTAAGGATCGAATCGCACGATTTGAACAGTTCTTGATCGAGCAAATACCAAGAGATTTAAATATGCAAGCGGACGCACTAGCCAATCTGGGATCTGCATTTCATGATCCGTTCATGGAAAATATCCCAATACTTCATCTCACAACACCAACAATTGCGGCAAACGATGAAGTACAGATGAACGAAGAAATTTACAATTGGTCGCTCGACATATGGAACTACCTCAAGCACGACCAACTACCTGAAGATAAAATGGAAGCTCGAAAGACAAGATCGAAAGCCTCAAGGTACACAATCTTTGAAGATCAACTTTATCGAAGATCCACGACAGGACTTCTTCTACGATGCGTTACAAATAAAGTACAAATCAATCAAATTCTCCAAGAGATGCACGACGGAGAATGTGGAAATCACGCAGGGGGCAGAAGTCTTGCCAGTCGAATCTCACGACAAGGTTACTATTGGCCTACTCTACGAGAAGATGCCATAACGCACGTCCAACGATGCGACGCATGTCAAAAACATTCGAGCATGGTTCATCGACCATCTGAACCTTTGCATTCTGTTCTAGTTCCATGGCCCTTCATGCGATGGGGAATGGATATCGTGGGAAAATTACCTCCAGCCCCTGGACAGAAAGTCTATCTACTCGTACTCACCGACTACTTCTCGAAATGGATAGAAGCTGGTGCTTTCTCACAGGTCCGAGATAAAGAAGTTATATCTTTCATTCAGAAAAACATCATTTATAGATTCGGGGTACCAGCCGAAATTATGTGCGACAACGGCTCACAGTTTATAAGTGATAAGACTCGTACGTTCTGTGAAAAGCGAGGAATCAAATTAATCACTTCAACTCCGAGATATCCACAATCTAACGGGTTAGCAGAGTCGAGCAACAAAGTCATCATCAATTCAATCCGAAAGAGGTTGAAAGGAGCAAAAGGAAAATGGGTAGAAGAATTGCCATCTGTCTTATGGGCAAATCGTACGACACCTAGAGCATCAACTGGACAAACTCCGTATTCTCTGGTATATGGATGCGAAGCAGTCTTGCCAATCGAAGCTCAAATACCAACTGCCAGAAGTCGCACGTATGATCAAAATGTAATAAATTTATCCTACGATCTTGACGCCTTAGAAGAAATCCGAGAAAAAGCACTACGAACGATGGCTGCACAGAAAGGAATTGTCGAAAGACACTTCAACAAAAAGGTAAAGGCAAAAATTTTTCGAATTGGAGATTATGTCTTACGACATGTGTTTCAAAACACACAAGAGCCAAACGCTGGAAAACTTTCCATCAAATGGGAAGGACCTTACATAATTTCCAAGGTCATCGGAAATGGAGCATACAGACTTACGACTATGGAAGGTATGGAAATCCCACGAAGCTGGAACGCCCATCACCTCAAAAGGTATTATTTCTAAACCTATTTACATACGATTTATTCCTCATCCATTACTGACTTAAGCATCGGAGCGCCGTTGGCTAAGCCAACGGCCACCCCTTAGTCATCCTTTTTCGCAGGTATCGCACGATAAATCGCATGGATCGCACGATTAACGCAAGTATCGCACGACTTAAATGCATGCTAATCGCAGAAATCGCATGACAAAAATCGCATGGATCGCAAGAAAAACGCTGTAACGCACGATTATGTCGCAAGAGCGCAAGTCAACTCGCCAGTCGCACGAATACTCTCATGAGTACAAAAGAAACGTTTCTAAATCAAGTCTAAGGACTTTAAAACAAATGCATGCAAAAATAAAAGCTAAAACGCACGATACAGGCTAAAACGCAAGGTAAAAGCTAAAAACGCACGATACAAGCTAAAACGCACGACACGAGCTAAAACGCATGATAAAAGTTATAATAACACATCGAATGATAAGTTAAAACACACGTTATTTAAACAAAATTTCATTCATTAAACATTTTTTGCCTAAAAACGGCAGAATACAAAAAATTTTTTACGATTACAAAAAGAAAACTATTCTAAGGGAGCATCGGTGGAAGGTGGATCTGCAGCAGGAACCTCTTCAGTCTCCAAAGGATGTGCAGGAACGGATCCAGAGGTTCCAGGAACCTCCTCCTCGACACCTACTTCCTCGACATCCGCAGGCTTCTCTTCGTCCAGGCTTTTTAGATCCTCCTCGTCAAGAAGGTCTTCAGAGCCCATCACCTGAACGAAAGAGGCTACCTCGTCCTTTGCCATCTGAGAGGTGATAGTCCCAGCGGCTACTCGACGCATGACCGCAGTACGTGCGACCACGCGAACCAAGGCAGCGTCCTCTTCCAATTCTTGGATCTTGGACGATAGAGCTTCTTCCCTCTCAGCTTTCTCCCGTCGAACGACCAATAGCTCTTTCTCCAGCTCCTTGGTGTGGTCCAAGGCCAACTTCAGCCGTTCTCGCTGTTGGACCTGAAACTGTTCGCTGAGTTCCAGCTTAGATTCCAGGTCCCCAATCTGAACCGACTTGGCATTAACCTCGTCGGTCAGTTGGACCAGCTTCTTTTTGGCCTTATCGGCCTCTTTCCTAGCCACCTTGGCATCGTTCTGGTTCGACGCCAACTCCTCTTTGATCTTAGACATCCGAGTATGGAGGCTAAGACTGGTTTGGAGAGCCTACAGGTACAAAAGAAAAAAGGATTAGAAGCTGTACACGAAAAATAAAAGTGAAATCGTATGACAGGGACTTACCAAGAAGGAGATACCCGCAATGGAGGCGTCCAGGTCTTCGATGTCGGCTTCCTCCATGCGTGCCTTCTGAGCAGGGACATGAAACTGCTCCAGAACAGGGAAAGTGGCCGCCGTCCTAATAACGTCATCCACCATGAAGTCAGAGGGTATCTGGATCGTCATGGTCGTAAGACCAGATCCCTCAACCTCCTTGCCCTTGTCGACCTTCGACGCAGGCTGACTCGATGCACCCTCCCCCTTTGCAGGTGGGGCGAAGCTAACAGGAATAGCCTCTATACCACCTTCAGCCTTTCGCTTGGCATCCTTAGGTGGGGTATCCACAGGAACGTACGACGATCTCGTACGTTTAGCCACTTGAACCTCCTGGGCGGCAGCTTTTCTTTTGGCAGCACGAGCAGCTGCTTCCATCGTCGACGCCTTCTTGGAAGCTGAACCTACACAGAAAAACAAAGTTAAAATCAAACAAAACTAATACAAACCAAGATATTGACGTACGATGTTTACCTTCCATATCTTTCTCCTCGATGATTTGCACTTCAGGCTCAATGTCGCTCTCTTCGCCGCCCTTCGACGTTCTATACGTACGATCCGTCACACTATAACTCAGAAAGTGTGAGATCAACTCGCTGGACTCTTCAGTCGTCTCAAACGTGAAGTTAACAACTGCAAGAAAACAGGCGATTAGTCATCAAAATCATGTAAAAAACGTATAAAAATAAAGATAGACGCCTAAATTACCATTCGAGTTCCACTCAGGAACAACCCAAGACTCGTCGGAGACCGAAGACGTCTGGACGAAGACGTAACGAGACTTCCACCCTCGATCATTCACTTGTGTGCGATGAACGAGCATGGTGTCATTCCTACCCTTAGGGAACAACCCATAACGGTTGTAGGGCAGTTTAGTCACGTTGTAAGCAGAGAGAAGGTCATCCACAGAGAACGCACGACGACCCCAATCTTTGGTCACCCGTTCGATCACCAAGATGACTCGCCAGAATTGGGGCATTAGCTGTCCCGGAGACACGTCAAAACGAGTCATAAAAGCTCTTGCCAAAGGAGAATATGGCCATCGAAATCCGACTTTGAACGGATACTCAAAAAGAGCAAAGAAACCCTTTGGAGCATCCGCTGGACGGATCTCTCCGGCCACCCTCACAAAGGCATTCTCTGGTAACCCAGCTAATTCTCTTAATTCTCCTACTTCTAAGCTCTCAGCGATCGAACTCTTAACCTCCGACGACATGATGAAATCTAATCGGTTTAAACTATTTTTAGACGAGTAAACCTAAAGTTTTCTAAACCTCTATTACTCTTCTTCGCTAAAGACTTCAAACGCATGAAACAAAGAGGAGAAAGTACCTTATAAAAGCCTAGTCGCACGAAATATTTGCCGAAAATAAGGTCAGACTACGATCTCGCAAAATCGATTTGGAAATTAAGAAGATTTGTAAAATCTTTTCTAATTATCAAACGCCTTATTTATAGTAACTGAATCAAATGAGTCATCAGGGATAATCGTGCCACGCGTCGCCAGATAACCGTTAGAAGACACGCGTTCAGGCTAACGGCTAGATAACGGCTATATTTCCAAACGTCTATTCGACCGTTAGACAACGTATTTTTACTCTTTGACCAGCGAATTAAAGATTTAGATAAAATAGAATTATTCTCTAAATCTTGGGGGCAAATTGTTAGGGTAAAAATCTACGATCGCACGACAATCGATTATAGTCATAAGATAAATATTAGGACGATAGTCCTGTATTAAGATAAGGTCCTGAAATAAAACCTAAAAGAACTATCGAACAAAGATCATTAAACATCGAACGAATACATCGGATAAGTCGAACGATAACGACAATGAACGTACGACGATACTAACGAATAAATATATGAAGTTTATATCCTTTATGCAGGCAAGCTGATTATAATATCCAACAATTGTCCACCTTTGAGGAAATCGGAAATTGAGTACTATGCTATGCTTGTCGAAGATCATCACTACATCGAACAAGTCGTAAGTTATGTATCGTTCGACAACATCAAAGAACGACCGTTACAAACAAGATTCTAGCAGCGGTTACAATCTGGACATTAATTCTCAGCAGTACCGTTGGACAGTTACTCTCCGAGCATTAATTGAAGACAATAACGTTGGACGGTTACAATTCAATCATTGATGAGCCACAATACCGTTGGACCGTTATTTTCAAGCTACTATATAAGAAGGATCAAGCCAGTATTTCGGGACGCGAAGTTCTACCCGAAGCTCACAAGTTCTATAATCATTATTCTAGCGAATCATCTGTAATTTACATTCGATTTCATAGTTTTCTCAGTTGTAATCGTACGATCAAAGCTGTATACTTGAAGGACATCACCCCTGATTGGTGATCATAGTGCTCTGTCGACTTATCTTTTAGGTCGACCGCAGGTTTTTTCCTCCGTCGTGAGGTTTTTCCTGCGTCATCAAATTATTTGTCTCATTTTACTTTTCCGCACTTATCATTGATTGTAATTTCTTTCTCTCGACGGTTAAGCCTCACACAAGTTTTGTTCGACATCGAGTTGTGTAATTTTTTACATAAACAAAACCCAATGAGGGAAACTCAATGAGGGAAACTCAATAAATAATCCCAATGAGGGAAACTCAACAAATAAACCCAATGAGGGAAACTCAATGAGGGAAACTCAATGAGGGAAACCCAATGAGGGAAACTCCACTTCCAAAACGAAAAGCATCTCATCTAAGGAAGGCCAAATTCCGAATTCGGAAATCATGATTTCCAATTCGGAAAGGCATTTGAACATCACAAGATCTCCCGGTTCGGGAATCCGGAATACCTGATTCGGGAAACATGAATACCCGATTCGGGAAACATGAATACCCGAAACTTTGCCAAAAAGTGACCAAAAATCGATCCTTACGGCCCACAATTCGATCCAACAAGCCCCGAAATGGTTTTATCTTATATCACAATCATAACTCAATTAATTTAGAGCTTAAAACCATAGACCTTACCTTGATTTGTGAAGAACACCCTTGATGATGGTGATGATGAGAGAAATTGATGAAGATGATGATGGAGCCTCTCTCCCAAAAACACACACTTCACACACTTGCTTCATTCCCCAAAATGACAAAACCCTAGTTTTTCCTCCTTTAAATACTATGGGCTTACAAGGCCAAGCCCATTAACAAGCTTAAAACCCAACAAACACAACAACTTTCCAAGAACTTACACAATTAGCCCCTCCACTCAAAAAGCCTTACACACAAAGTCACAGTTAAAGTTAACCGACAATCTAACCTAGAATTCAGGTTATTACATTTATCAAGTTATATAACCAATATCTGTGAAAGAAATACAACCATACAATTAGGAAGATAACCAATCTTCCATCCAAGAAGAACAAAGTAGACAAACTCAACCACAAATTTGTAAAGGGTAACTAAATGCGATGATCATATATTTAACAATAGAGTACCAAAATTCATCTTTCCTCAGCGTCAAAATGTTTGGTCATGCTACTTGTTGAAATTAACATCACAAAATGGAGGAATGTAACACCGCAACACATTTTTGTCAACAAAAGTTATAAAAAATAAAACTACGTCAACGAATGATACCAACTACCGGTTGTAGACTTTAATTCTTGATTCTACCTTCACAATCAATGATTTAGCTTTCATCAGCTCCAAACTTTTAAAAATAGCTCTTATAATAGCATGGTGTCCAAGAATATTGAGATTTCCATACACCTCAACTATTTGCATCATGTTATACCCTCAAACCTAACATCTGATAATGCCACGCAATAGCGGCAAATGTCACAATTGCAGACACAATCTAGCAAACCAAATTTTTAGAATGCTTATCGTACATTTGATGTGACAGTGCCTAGGATTGTAACAGATGTCACTATCACGACCAAAATAACATAAAGTGTTGATTTAGTTTCTCTTAACCTGTTTCTTTCGTCAAAAATTAGCAACAAACTAAACTTTGGTGTGATCTAATTTAGTTTTATCGGCGAAAATAAAATCCAAAAAAAGAGAGATGATATAACCATAACAGGTATTTGTAGCGTTTAGCATGTGATGGATCTCGAAGAATACTCCACAACAATACGAACATGCTCAATATTATCAACTTAAGACTTATAATATTTCAGAATATCATCGATGAAGAGTAAATTGCACTTGTCTAAAAAATCCTTAAAGCTTTTTACTTAAACATAAATAAGTTTTTCCAAAATCATTTTTTTATAGGTAACTTTTAGTGATGCTTGAAAACTGTCTTTAATGCTTGAAAACATCCGTTACATACGTTTAGATAAGTTGTTCACAAATAAATTTGCAACTTTTAGAGAAGCTTGTTTTACTAAATTATTATCTATTTTTGAGATAGTTTAATTTAGTTTAGGATGCATGTTTTTTAATTAGAAAAAAGAAGAAGAGTTCAAATAAGTTATGCTATAAATTAAATTTGAAACTAAACCAATTATTTTAATTCAAAAAGAAAGAAAATATTGCAAAACATTATTTTTATTTAGCTCTTAATGCCGAAAAACGTCGCTTACAAAGTTTTAGAGAACTTGTTTGGAAAAACTAGACAACATTTAGATAAGCTTGTATCTAAACCCTCGAAAAACGTCTCTAAACGTTAACATAAACGTAACATCAGAAAACCGTCTTCAACACTTTGTAGTTCCAGATTCAAGTTCCAAACAACATGCAAACAATTAGAGAATGAATTGAATAGCCAAATGTTATTGATCTTGATGAAATCGTTTACACGCACTAATCGCACCAAGAACACACCTAGTTAAGCTCTGGACTCTCAATTCAATCTCCGTATTCAATGAAGCATGTAACTGTAAACTGAAATCTAAAAGGGGCTTTTTTACCCAAACAACTAGAACCCTAAATTATTGAACAATTACACTTGAAACCCTAACATTACAAAACTATCACAAAGAACAATTAACAACTAAAGTAACTTTGACATCTTTGACTATTTTGACTTTGCTGTTGACTTCACTTTGTGCACCAACTTGTGATCTCGGATACAATCCGATTTTGCATCCAACAATCTCCCCCTTTGGATTTGATAGATCACAAAAAGAATTAGGCAAACGTCTTCAAGAAAGCAATCAGCACGTTGAACATCAACAACAAGCTTTCTTGAACAATAAGCTTCGTTAATAATCTTCACGAATCATCCACCTTGACACAAGAAGCTTTAACAAACGAAGTATCTTCAAACAAACTTGAGACTTCAATACTTGGAATATTCTGATAAGCGCAAATCTTGAAAAAACTTTGACAATTATCTCACGTAATCTTCTCTTGATCTTGACATTTCGGAACCATCTCCCCCTTTTTATGAAGTATGAAATAATCATCAAAACTATAGAAATGTATGATCAGATAACCTGTCTTGTAAAGATACAAACATGTGAACAAACCACCAAGGAAATCAAAAATTATCTCACGTAACCATCTCCTCCTTGTTACTCTAGAATTCCCCTTTTTACTCCAAAGAAATACCGTCAATTCCATAAAGTAATCCAAATCTTTTCAAATTCAGATTGAAGTGGGAAAATCCTGAAACAACTAATGAATCAGTTGGAATGCCTGTGAGAAGCACAAAGCAACTCAGTACAACAAATGCACTATATAAAGAGCTTTAATGATGATCACTCCCGAGGGCTTCCGTTCAATCATCGCAAATACTAAAAGTATTACTACGAACGTTCCGACAAAAAAAAATTCCTTGTGTGTATTTGTGATGAAAGAAAATAGCATCAAGTGCTTTCATAAGGCTCAAAATGTGAAAACATTTCACGACTCGATGTGAAGAAATGAAGTTCGAAGGCAGGGCAGTTTCCTTCTTTTTCAATATCGATTTTCCAAATGAAAATCTGATAGATTATGTGCTGCGTCCCCGTGATGAAATGAAACATCTCCTTGTTGAGAAGGAAATGAGTAGCTAGTGGGGTAAAAACGAGAGTCAGCATTGGGCTTTGCCTTAGTTCAATACCGGTCACCAAAGAGCGTGAACCAATAGATTATATTGGTGCAGAGTTTTATGTTTCTTTTATCTCTGTTCTCACACCCTCTAATTCTTTTAAGCATCCTTACTTCTAACCAAGCTCTCTTATTACATTTTTCCGCTCAATCACTAAGAGAATAACTCGACCACCTGAGTTATCTCCCCCACTCTTTGATGGAGACCCCTCAATCATTTCTCATGGATAACTTCTTGGGTAGGATTGCCGGTTCTGGAAATCCATAGAAGTTATGTTAAGCACACACATCCCATGAAATAAGTTTCCTAAACATGAAAGTACAATGATTCATCGAGTGAATCAATAAGCCAATATGAAGCATGCTCGAACAAATATAGATGAACAATATAGGAGCATAAGAATTTCTGCAAACAAGTATATGAAATGAAGAACATTAATGATATAAACTTGTTTGAGAAAACTGATTCATCAGATGATGTGAGATATATTCTTGAAAAACTGTGGTTCACAACAAAATGGATATTATCTATACGAACGAGATATAGATATAACAGTGAATAACGTATCCAATCAAAGAAACAATCAAGTACAATGAGGAAATATCAAGCGAGTGTATTACCACCGAAAAATATGATCATATAGAGACATGGTAATAACGAAGACAAAAGAAGCTAAACCGGTGTGTATGAATACTTGAAAAGTATATGAAAAGATAATACGCAAGTATTAATCTTTGGAAACACACGGTTAGAAAATATCCGTCAACTCATCATGATATGAAAACATGGAAACTCACACTTCTAATTCGAAAAAAAAATCATTTGAGAATCGAGAAGTGAGTTTGAACATTTAAAAACATTTTTCATACCTGAAAGTTGTTCATCTTTCAAAGATGTAAGCATTAAATCTTATTTGAACTCTCCCCCTAAAAAGAATATCGCTTTTAAGAACTCCCCCTCAAATGGATAATCTGCAAAACAAAGTAGAAATTGGTATTCATTGAAAATGAATCCTTAGATGTTAGTCAGATAGTATCCAATCCAGAATAATTAAGCAACTCCCCCTTAAATTAAGATACGTAACAGATTTAAGTAGGACTAAGCATGCCAAGCTTGCTAACCAAAAAGTTAAAACACTTTTCATCTAAAGGTTTAGTGAAAAGGTCAGCAAGTTGGAAATCTGTTTGGACAAAGAACATCTCGATATTACCTTTCTCCACATTATCTTTGATAAAATGATAACGTATATCGATGTGTTTGGTCTTGGAATGCTGAACCGGATTTGACGTTATTGCAATGGCGCTTTCCGAATCACAGTAGATAGGGACTCTCTTCAATTTGTAGCCATAGTCTAGTAGTTGTGTCTTTATCCAAAGCACTTGCGAACAACAACTTGCGGCGGCCACATATTCTGCTTTGGCCGTAGAAGTAAAGACGCAATTTTGCTTTTTCGAAGTCCAACTAACAAGTTTATCACCTAAAAACTGACACGATCCAGAAGTGCTTTTCCTATCCAGTTTACAACCACCATAATCTGAATCTGTAAAAGATATTAGCTCAAAACTAGAATGTTTCGGATACCAAAGACCCATCTCTGGAGTGCCTTTGAGATACCGTAAGATCCTTTTGACTGCCGCAAGGTGTGACTCTTTAGGATTAGCTTGAAACCTAGCACAAAAACATGTGGCGAACATAATGTCCGGTCTAGTCGCAGTGAGGTACAAAAGAGAACCAATCATGCTTCTGTAAATCTTTTGATCAACAGATTTACCGGCTAAATCAGGACCCAAAAGATTTCCAGTTGGCATTGGTGTTTTAATTGGAGAACAATCAGTCATTTGAAACTTTTTCAACATATCTTTAATATATTTTGACTGATTTATAAAGATGTTGTGACAACCCTCCACTTCCCACCTCAGGCCAGTAAAACTTTAACCGACTTACCGGAGCGGAACAATATTTTGATACTATCATTTTGTCAAAAACAATGTTGTATGACAACATTTATTGTGTAAAGGCTAGATAAGTGCCTTTGACGTTTATTGAGTCGCCACTATAGTCGGTACGCAAAACCGACTGACTGTTATCAGCAGGTCCCGATTCCGACCACTAGACTGTCGAATTAATTTCTAATTGACCCAAAATATCAAAAATATTAATTTCTAATAAGTTCCTTAATAAAAATATGAAAAACTGCTTTCGTTACGCAAAAATCGCAAAAACGCGCGTTTTCGGTAACGGTTTCTATTTTTAGCAACTTTTTACACCCAATACTACAATATTTCAACAAAACTCAATTAACTACTTTATAAGACCAGCCATTTTTATTTAAGAAACAAAACCATTTCATTACACATGGTTTGAGTTAGTGGGAGACAAGAATATAACACATTCTTCACTTACACACACCATACATCACAACCTTCACCTCACACCCAACTCTCTCCCTCATTTCTTCCACCAAAACCGTCCACCACCCACCATTTTACTCCCAAACCACTTCCTCTACTTGGTATAAATACTACCTACATCCTCCTCACTTCATTCATTTCTCACTTCTACTTCTCTCACTAAACACTCTCTCTCACTAGAATTCTCTCAAGCTTTCTCCATACACTATCAATTTCTTGAAGATCTTCAAGTATCTTCAAGAACAACTCAAGGTAAAATGATGATCTTCATCTCTTCTTCTTCAAATCATCATCACTCAATGGTGAGAGATGAGAGTACTTGCATTTTATGCAAAGGAAATCATCTAGGATCACCCAAAAATTGAGATGAATGGATGATCCTTGTTTCATAACTTCAACTCTTGTTCATTCCAAGTATATCTTTTAAGTTCTTGTTTCTTCTTATTATTCCTTATAAATGCAATAAGAGTGGTAAATCCCTCATTGCATGTTGTTAGTTTATGCATAATATTGATATATTCATTGTGAATAAAGCAATAAGTGAGGTTATAAACCCACATTGCTTCATTAATCATATTCGTATTTTTGTTTTCTCATGATCATCTACCATCTTGCATGTGGATTAGATGAATTCATATAGCCAAATACCCTTTCTTTGCTTGGATCCACTAAAGATTCAAGCAATAAGTGAGTTGATGGCTTATGAACACCTTCTTGTTGTCTAATTTGGTAAATATGTGAATGCATGTGTGAAATGTGTTTTATGAAGTGATATTCCTTCAAACACATCTAGTCTTGAACTTTGGTAAAGAGAAATCATCATAAAAACTATTAAACAAAAGAAATATTTTGTTATTCAACAACTAGTCTAAAATTCGTCCAACAGATTCTGGACAGATTCGGACCCAACTTTGAGAGGCCATAACTTCTTCATAAAATGTCCAAATGACATGATTCTTTTTTTTAAATTCAAGTTCATTGAGTTATCTTTCAAACCCCACTGGCCGTTTGCAAAAATTCCAAGTTTCGGACCCTCAAACGGTCCGTACAAAACGATTGCGCAACAGCTCAAGTTGCTGTCACTATTTTAATAAACTTTCTGTTTGGGGACCGTAACCTTTTCCAAAAATTATGAAATTCGGTCAGTAATTAGTAAACTCATATGGTTAAAACATATTAAAATTTCGTAATTTTTAGAGTTATGCATCATGCCCAAATGCATGTCCCAAAACAGCCTCCGAATCTGTCAAGAATGGGAAAAACTGAAAAGTGTTATTTTATGTAAAATCTTCTTTCTTCTAAAACACTTTCATAAAAGAAATTCATGGACATTAAAAGGTTGTTGGAAGGATAAATGGGGTAAATCAACATAAAACACACATGCATGACCATATACCAACTTTCACACTTCGGTTATAATCACCAAAGTGTGTATTTTCGACAATCGTTATAAAAATCACTAAAGTTTCGTTCGCGCGTATGTTTTTATGTTAACTTAAGGAACTTAAATGGATCAAGGAACTTACTAAAACATTTTTATCACTAGGTCGGAATTCGGTGGAACCTCGCTAACTCGGGACTCTTGAGCTAACAACTCGGTTAGTTATTCACGGCCCCTTTTTACGTTTTTACATTTTTGGGGTGGAAAGCATGATAAAACTACCGGTTGATTAAACTTTTAAAACGATTTGTGAAACGATTTGTGGAACGATTTTGTGGAACGATTTTGTGGAACGATATGTTTTTGGAACGATTTTTGTGGCTATGGTATGCATATTTATCTAGATTAATTGGGTGTTTTTCTTATCGCAAGTCCTCGTACACACTACTAAGTCTAATTCACTGCGGTGGACCGAGTAATCAATGGTAGCGCTATCGGGTTGGCAACCCCACCTTTCGTACCCCGCTTGCAACGGGGTTGGTAACGATAACGATTGGTGTTTAATTACTTTTTGTGGAACGATTGTTGTGTCATGTTGCGATAAGCATGGCATTGCGAGGCAAAAACTATGCTTCTAGGAGATTAGTAGTGGCTCGTTAATCTTGAGTGTAAGTATTGCATGATAAGTACCATATGCCGGGATTTTCCGAGACGCGCGCCTGATGGCGAAACCCGCGCAAAATCCAACTATTCAGTTTATTGCTTGAACTTATTACATATCTCCGGTATTATTTTTGTAACACGAACTATATGTATGTGTGTTGTTAAACCCGTGAACTCACCAACTATGACGATAGTTGACCTTTTTAACTCTCATGCTTTTCAGGCGAGCCAAAGTAAGAAAGATTGAAATGCACGTGTGTTACGCCTTCATGCATATCAAGATTAAATTTCCTTTCCGTTGTAATTTGACTTTTCGTTGTAATAATTTTTAAGACTTTAGTACAATGTAACATTGTAAAACTTAATTATTTTGATATGCTATGGCGTTTATTGTCTATACTTGTGTTGTGCTACTTTGCGCTGTTACACTCCGTGTTTCCGCTTTAGCGGGGTGTGACAGATGCCATCAGGGTTTTGTTTGATTTGAATTCCTAAAAAGAAATTCAATTCACCCATCATGCTCATTTCAAATTATGTCTCCATGATTTTAGAAAATTTTGTACACATCTCAAGATTAGTAGAACCGAAAATAATGTCGTCAACATAAATTTTGATATGCTATGGGTCTTAATTAAACATAGCCTGATCAACTATGTTTAGTCAAGAGGCAATAACACGAAACTAGGGAAAGTTACGATGGGAGTATAAAAACCATAAAGTTTTTCATACATGGCATATTGTGTGTGTGGTCACGATGCACTGAATAGTTGTAATGACACTATGAGACACTAATGCGTTAGTAATAGGAAGCCACTATCGAACTTACTTATTAAGAAAAGTAAACGCTTCAGTCACTATGTCGTCAAACGCTAGATGGACCTCCGAAGAGGAAGAGGACCCCTCCAAAAACTCAGGATCGGATATCGAAGTGTCGAGTGATGATGCCTTCGACGACTCGCACCCAAATCCCCCTGTAGATGTCGTACCTCAACCCTCGCCGGATAACCCCGCACCTGAACCAAACCCTCCTAGGCCTCGCACTAGAGAGACCGCTAGGAAGAGAGTTCTTCCTCCTATTGCTAATGGAATCACTATCCCCCGTGACCTTGCTGCCGGACCCTCCCGAGCCCCTCCGGGAGTACCCATTCTGAGATGCGTGGAACTACCGATGGAAGATACTCATAGGATTAGTATCCTTGAGAATAGGATTGAGAGGTTCCAGACTAGGATAGATAGACAAGCGCAAGTCATACGTGCACTGACTGAGTTGACTCATAAACTGGAACAAGCTACTTCGGGAGCTGTAGAAAGAGCCGCGACGGTCGGACGGATGGCTAGGAGGACGGAGCTACAATGTCAGGCTGTGACCATCTCTGTAGTGATTGTTGGGCTTGTGATTCTTGTGCTTCTCGGACCTTAGAAGTTCCCATTATGTATTTCCATTTCCCTTTCGCCTCGAAGATGTATCTGTAACGACGTAGTAACGTCAACTTTTGGTTTATGAAATGGAATCTAGTATTTTAAATTTATATATTCTCTTGACTTGCTTACTGTAACCGATTCAACGAAAGGGGAAACTCTATGATTTTTTCAATTACATCCTTAATTAAATCCTTTTCTTTTAAACATTATAGAACTATGTCAACTCGAAACACCCGAAGCACAAGAACAACTCCAGACGATCAAACCCCGGACATAGCCCAACTCGTAGCTCAACAAGTCCAAGCTGCCATCCCTAACATAGTCACCCAAGTAGTTTCTAACCTCATTGCACAAAGAAAGAATGATGAAGTTATTGTATCCATCAAATGGAAGGATGGTAAGGCAAAGAAGGTAGAGCACCAGCAAGAGGGAATGACTAGGAACAATTCAAGCAGGAGCCACGAGGTAGGCAGGAATGCTAGGGCAAAGGCCCAGAACTCGAGGCGGTACCTTGGTTCCCTTCCAAAATGCAACAATTGTAATCGACATCATTTCGGAATTTGTTTTCAGTGCACGAGGTGTAATCAACCAGGACATACTGCACGATACTGTATGAATGATGATAGGAAGAAATACCTTTAAGTGTGGAAACGTAGGCCACTTCAGGGATAGGTGCCCTAGGCTGAATAAAAGGTCGATCAGTACCAGTAAAAGAAACAAAAAGAAGAGGGTCACCCGAGAATACCAAGGGTGCAAAGCTCAAGAAGGAGCTTTTGTGATAGGAACGGAAGAAGCACGTCAGGATCCCCATAAGTTAACAGGTACGTTTCCCTTAAATGACCATTATGCAATGGTGATTTCTGACTCCGGTGCCGATAGAAGCTTTATATCCCTAGGATTTAGGCCACTAATCCATTTAACCTCTAAGAAAGTAGATAGAGTTTACTCGATAGAATTTACTGACGGAAGAAAGTTAGAGGCGGAAGATGTAATTCCTGATTACACTTTAAGTCTAGCTGGCGAACTGTTTAGTATAGACCTAGTACCTATAGAGCTATGAAGTTCCGATGTAGTTATAGGCATGGACTAGATAGCACGGAATAGAGCAACGATAGGGTGTTACGAGAAGGTCGTGAGAATTTTACTTCCTGATGGCAGGACTCTGGTAATCGAAGGAGAAAGACCTGAAAGGAGCTTAGGAATAGTATCTCGTTTGAAGGCTCATAGTTATTTAAGGAAGAAGTATGTGGCGTTTCTAGTACAAGTGAAAGAAAAGAAGTCGAAAGTAAAGAAGCTCGAGGATATTCCAATAGTACGGGATTATCCAGAGGTATTTCCGGATGAGTTGCCCGGACTATCTCCACCTAGGCAGGTTGAGTTTCAAAATGACTTAATTCCTGGAGCAGCCCTAATTGCTAAGGCGCCCTAACGCCTAGCATCGGCCGAAATGCAGGAATTGTCAAGTCAAAAACAAGAATTGCTGGATAAAGGATATATTCAGCCAAGCTCATCACCCTGGGGAGCCCCTGAGTTATTCGTCAAGAAGAAGGACGGATCGCTTAGAATGTGCATAGATTAGGGAGCTGAATAAGTTGACAATTAAGAATCGTTATCCTCTCCCTAGGATAGATGATCTGTTTGATCAACTTCAAGACACTAGTTTCTTCTCTAGAATTAATCAGGGTGTCATCAATTAAGAGTCCATGAGGAAGATGTTCATAAGACAACGTTCAGGACACGCTATGGACATTATGAGTTTATAGTTATGCCTTTCGGACTCCCAAATGCAGACCATATTTAGATAAGTTTGTAATCGTATTTATCGATGACATACTTATCTACTCCCAAAGTAAAGAAGAGCACAAGCAGCATTGAAAGTGGTTTTAGAGTTGCTTAGGAACCAGAAATTGTAAGCCAAATTTTCCAAGTGCGAATTTTGGATTCGAGTGGTACGTTTTCCTGGTCATGTAGTTGGAAAGATAGGAATCCATGTGGACTCGGTAAAGATTAAGGTAACTGCAAGGTGAGAGACCCCAAAGACCCCAACGGAAAATCCGCCAATTCTTAGGACTAGCAGGATATTGTAGGAATTCAATAAAGGCTTCTCAAAAATCACACAACCTCTGACCATGCTGACCCAAAACGGCAAGAGGACGCCTTTCAACTCTTGAAGCAAAATCTATGCAATGCACCAGTTCTGACCTTACCTCAAGGGACAGAAGACTACGTTGTATATTGTGACGCTTCACGCCAGGGACTAGAATGTGTATTGATGCAAAGGTATAAGGTCATGGCCTACGCACCTAGACAACTTAGAACCATGAGCGGAACTACACTACTCATGACTGAGAACTAGGAGCGGTAGTCTTTGCACTTAAGATTTGGAGACACTATCTGTATGGAATCAAGTGCACAGTGTTCATGGACCTTAAGGGTCTACAACACATCCTAGACCAAAAGCTGCTTAACATAAGGCAACGAAGATGGATAGAATTACTTAGTAATTACGACTGCGAGATCAAGTATCACCCGGGCAAGGCTAATGTAGTAGCCAATGCCTTGAGTCGTAAGGAAAGGACAAAACCCTTACGAGTACAAGCCTTGGAAATGCTTGTGCATACCATCTTGAAAGAAGATATCCTAAAGGCTCAAGAAGAGGCTTTACGAGTGGATAGACTAAAGGATGAAACTCTCCATAACCTGGAAGGAAGGTTTAACCTTAAGACCGACGGCGTATGGTACTTTAAGGGAAGAGTTTGGATACCTAAGACAGGCGACCTAAGGGAATTAATCCTGAGGGAAGCACACGAGTCATAGTACTCCATTCATCCAGGAGCGGACAAGATGTATAAGGATATAGCGTCCTATGAGGAACAATGTTTGACTTGTTCCAAAGTCAAGGCTGAAAATCAGAAACCGTCAGGTTTCCTGCAACAACCAGAATTACCGCAATGCAAGTAGGAGCGAATTTCTAGGGACTTAGTCACCAAGTTACTCAAAACTGTTAAGGGCCACGATGCAATCTGGGTAATAGTTGACTGTCTGACAAAGTCAGCTCATTTTCTCCCTATCCGATAAGACTATAAGATGGAAAGGCTTATGCGAATTTATATCAAGGAGCTAGTGTCATGTCACGGAATGCCAATCTCCACTATTTCCGACTAAGATAGCCATTTTACGTCGCGATTTGGCAATCGCTGCAAAAAGCTTTAGGTTCCCAATTGGACTAGAGTACGACATATCATCCTTAGGCCGATGGCCAAAGTGAGAGGACCATCCAAACCTTCGAAGATATGTTGCACGCATGTGTCGTAGACTTTGGAAGGAACTGGGACGATCACTTGCCACTGGTAGAATTTTTCTACAACAATAGCTACCACACTAGCATACAGTGTGCTCCCTATGAAGCCTTGTATGCCGAAAGTGTCGGTCTCCACCCAGCTAGGTAGAAATTGGAGATAGCCAGCTGACGGTACCCGAGTTAATCCAGAAAACAACTAACAAAATTGGCTTGATTAGGGACAGACTTAAGGCTGCTAGGGATCGCCATAAAAGTTATGCTGACAATTGTAGAAAACCATTGGAAATTCTAAGTGGGAGATAAGGCACTTTTAAAAGTTTCCCCTTGGAAAGGCCTAGTGCGTTTTGGTAAAAGAGGCAAGTTAAGCCCTAGGTACGTTGGAACCTTCGAAACTATCGAAAGAGTCGGCCCAGTTGCTTACAAGCTTAGGCTACCAGAGGAAATGAGTGAGATTCATAACACTTTCCACGTGTCGAATCTTAAGAAGTGTATAACCGATGAATCTTAAGTTATTCCTCTAGAGGAAGTCTTCGTGGACAAAACCCCTTGCTTCGTCAAGAAACCTATAGAAATTCTTGACAACGAGGTCAAGAAGTTGAAAAGGAGCAAGATACCGATTGTTAAGGTACATTGGAGGTCCAGACGTGGACCAGAATACACGTGAGAACGTGAGGACTTCATGAGGAAGAAGTACCCTCAACTCTTTACTTAATTAGGTGTGGAAGTAACAACAAATGAATTTCTGGACGAAATTCTTTTTAACCGGGGGAGACTGTGACAACCCTCCACTTCCCACCTCAGGCCAGTAAAACTTTAACCGACTTACCGGAGCGGAACAATATTTTGATACTATCATTTTGTCAAAAACAATGTTGTATGACAACATTTATTGTGTAAAGGCTAGATAAGTGCCTTTGACGTTTATTGAGTCGCCACTATAGTCGGTACGTAAAACCGACTGACTGTTATCAGCAGGTCCCGATTCCGACCACTAGACTGTCGAATTAATTTCTAATTGACCCAAAATATCAAAAATATTAATTTCTAATAAGTTCCTTAATAAAAATATGAAAAACTGCTTTCGTTACGCAAAAATTGCAAAAACGCGCGTTTTCGGTAACGGTTTCTATTTTTAGCAACTTTTTACACCCAATACTACAATATTTCAACAAAACTCAATTAACTACTTTATAAGACCAGCCATTTTTATTTAAGAAACAAAACCATTTCATTACACATGGTTTGAGTTAGTGGGAGACAAGAATATAACACATTCTTCACTTACACACACCATACATCACAACCTTCACCTCACACCCAACTCTCTCCCTCATTTCTTCCACCAAAACCGTCCACCACCCACCATTTTACTCCCAAACCACTTCCTCTACTTGGTATAAATACCACCTACATCCTCCTCACTTCATTCATTTCTCACTTCTACTTCTCTCACTAAACACTCTCTCTCACTAGAATTCTCTCAAGCTTTCTCCATACACTATCAATTTCTTGAAGATCTTCAAGTATCTTCAAGAACAACTCAAGGTAAAATGATGATCTTCATCTCTTCTTCTTCAAATCATCATCACTCAATGTTGAGAGATGAGAGTACTTGCATTTTATGCAAAGGAAATCATCTAGGATCACCCAAAAATTGAGATGAATGGATGATCCTTGTTTCATAACTTCAACTCTTGTTCATTCCAAGTATATCTTTTAAGTTCTTGTTTCTTCTTATTATTCCTTATAAATGCAATAAGAGTGGTAAATCCCTCATTGCATGTTGTTAGTTTATGCATAATATTGATATATTCATTGTGAATAAAGCAATAAGTGAGGTTATAAACCCACATTGCTTCATTAATCATATTCGTATTTTTGTTTTCTCATGATCATCTACCATCTTGCATGTGGATTAGATGAATTCATATAGCCAAATACCCTTTCTTTGCTTGGATCCACTAAAGATTCAAGCAATAAGTGAGTTGATGGCTTATGAACACCTTCTTGTTGTCTAATTTGGTAAATATGTGAATGCATGTGTGAAATGTGTTTTATGAAGTGATATTCCTTCAAACACATCTAGTCTTGAACTTTGGTAAAGAGAAATCATCATAAAAACTATTAAACAAAAGAAATATTTTGTTATTCAACAACTAGTCTAAAATTCGTCCAACAGATTCTGGACAGATTCGGACCCAACTTTGAGAGGCCATAACTCCTTCATAAAATGTCCAAATGACATGATTCTTTTTTTTAAATTCAAGTTCATTGAGTTATCTTTCAAACCCCACTGGCCGTTTGCAAAAATTCCAAGTTTCGGACCCTCAAACGGTCCGTACAAAAAGATTGCGCAACAGCTCAAGTTGCTGTCACTATTTTAATAAACTTTCTGTTTGGGGACCGTAACCTTTTCCAAAAATTATGAAATTCGGTCAGTAATTAGTAAACTCATATGGTTAAAACATATTAAAATTTCGTAATTTTTAGAGTTATGCATCATGCCCAAATGCATGTCCCAAAACAGCCTCCGAATCTGTCAAGAATGGGAAAAACTGAAAAGTGTTATTTTATGTAAAATCTTCTTTCTTCTAAAACACTTTCATAAAAAGAAATTCATGGACATTAAAAGGTTGTTGGAAGGATAAATGGGGTAAATCAACATAAAACACACATGCATGACCATATACCAACTTTCACACTTCGGTTATAATCACCAAAGTGCGTATTTTCGACAATCGTTATAAAAATCACTAAAGTTTCGTTCGCGCGTATGTTTTTATGTTAACTTAAGGAACTTAAATGGATCAAGGAACTTATTAAAACATTTTTATCACTAGGTCGGAATTCGGTGGAACCTCGTTAACTCGGGACTCTTGAGCTAACAACTCGGTGAGTTATTCACGGCCCCTTTTTACGTTTTTACATTTTTGGGGTGGAAAGCATGATAAAACTACCGGTTGATTAAACTTTTAAAACGATTTGTGAAACGATTTGTGGAACGATTTTGTGGAACGATTTTGTGGAACGATTTTGTGGAACGATATGTTTTTGGAACGATTTTTGTGGCTATGGTATGCATATTTATCTAGATTAATTGGGTGTTTTTCTTATCGCAAGTCCTCGTACACACTACTAAGTCTAATTCACTGCGGTGGACCGAGTAATCAATGGTAGCGCTATCGGGTTGGCAACCCCACCTTTCGTACCCCGCTTGCAACGGGGTTGGTAACGATAACGATTGGTGTTTAATTACTTTTTGTGGAACGATTGTTGTGTCATGTTGCGATAAGCATGGCATTGCGAGGCAAAAACTATGCTTCTAGGAGATTAGTAGTGGCTCGTTAATCTTGAGTGTAAGTATTGCATGATAAGTACCATATGCTGGGATTTTGCGAGACACGCGCCTGATGGCGAAACCCGCGCAAAATCCAACTATTCAGTTTATTGCTTGAACTTATTACATATCTCCGGTATTATTTTTGTAACACGAACTATATGTATGTGTGTTGTTAAACCCGTGAACTCACCAACTATGACGATAGTTGACCTTTTTAACTCTCATGCTTTTCAGGCGAGCCAAAGTAAGAGAGATTGAAATGCACGTGTGTTACGCCTTCATGCATATCAAGATTAAATTTCCTTTCCGTTGTAATTTGACTTTTCGTTGTAATAATTTTTAAGACTTTAGTACAATGTAACATTGTAAAACTTAATTATTTTGATATGCTATGGCGTTTATTGTCTATACTTGTGTTGTGCTACTTTGCGCTGTTACACTCCGTGTTTCCGCTTTAGCGGGGTGTGACAGATGCCATCAGGGTTTTGTTTGATTTGAATTCCTAAAAAGAAATTCAATTCACCCATCATGCTCATTTCAAATTATGTCTCCATGATTTTAGAAAATTTTGTACACATCTCAAGATTAGTAGAACCGAAAATAATGTCGTCAACATAAATTTTGATATGCTATGGGTCTTAATTAAACATAGCCTGATCAACTATGTTTAGTCAAGAGGCAATAACACGAAACTAGGGAAAGTTACGATGGGAGTATAAAAACCATAAAGTTTTTCATACATGGCATATTGTGTGTGTGGTCACGATGCACTGAATAGTTGTAATGACACTATGAGACACTAATGCGTTAGTAATAGGAAGCCACTATCGAACTTACTTATTAAGAAAAGTAAACGCTTCAGTCACTATGCCGTCAAACGCTAGATGGACCTCCGAAGAGGAAGAGGACCCCTCCAAAAACTCAGGATCGGATATCGAAGTGTCGAGTGATGATGCCTTCGACGACTCGCACCCAAATCCCCCTGTAGATGTCGTACCTCAACCCTCGCCGGATAACCCCGCACCTGAACCAAACCCTCCTAGGCCTCGCACTAGAGAGACCGCTAGGAAGAGAGTTCTTCCTCCTATTGCTAATGGAATCACTATCCCCCGTGACCTTGCTGCCGGACCCTCCCGAGCCCCTCCGGGAGTACCCATTCTGAGATGCGTGGAACTACCGATGGAAGATACTCGTAGGATTAGTATCCTTGAGAATAGGATTGAGAGGTTCCAGACTAGGATAGATAGACAAGCGCAAGTCATACGTGCACTGACTGAGTTGACTCATAAACTGGAACAAGCTACTTCGGGAGCTGTAGAAAGAGCCGCGACGGTCGGACGGATGGCTAGGAGGACGGAGCTACAATGTCAGGATGTGACCATCTCTGTAGTGATTGTTGGGCTTGTGATTCTTGTGCTTCTCGGACCTTAGAAGTTCCCATTATGTATTTCCATTTCCCTTTCGCCTCGAAGATGTATCTGTAACGACGTAGTAACGTCAACTTTTGGTTTATGAAATGGAATCTAGTATTTTAAATTTATATATTCTCTTGACTTGCTTACTGTAACCGATTCAACGAAAGGGGAAACTCTATGATTTTTTCAATTACATCCTTAATTAAATACTTTTCTTTTAAACATTATAGAACTATGTCAACTCGAAACACCCGAAGCACAAGAACAACTCCAGACGATCAAACCCCGGACATAGCCCAACTCGTAGCTCAACAAGTCCAAGCTGCCATCCCTAACATAGTCACCCAAGTAGTGTCTAACCTCATTGCACGAAGAAAGAATGATGAAGTTATTGTATCCATCAAATGGAAGGATGGTAAGGCAAAGAAGGTAGAGCACCAGCAAGAGGGAATGACTAGGAACAATTCAAGCAGGAGCCACGAGGTAGGCAGGAATGCTAGGGCAAAGGCCCAGAACTCGAGGCGGTACCTTAGTTCCCTTCCAAAATGCAACAATTGTAATCGACATCATTTCGGAATTTGTTTTCAGTGCACGAGGTGTAATCAACCAGGACATACTGCACGATACTGTATGAATGATGATAGGAAGAAATACTTTTAAGTGTGGAAACGTAGGCCACTTCAGGGATAGGTACCCTAGGCTGAATAAAAGGTCGATCAGTACCAGTAAAAGAAACAAAAAGAAGAGGGTCACCCGAGAATACCAAGGGTGCAAAGCTCAAGAAGGAGCTTTTGTGATAGGAACGGAAGAAGCACGTCAGGATCCCCATAAGTTAACAGGTACGTTTCCCTTAAATGACCATTATGCAATGGTGATTTCTGACTCCGGTGCCGATAGAAGCTTTATATCCCTAGGATTTAGGCCACTAATCCATTTAACCTCTAAGAAAGTAGATAGAGTTTACTCGATAGAATTTACTGACGGAAGAAAGTTAGAGGCGGAAGATGTAATTCCTGATTGCACTTTAAGTCTAGCTGGCGAACTGTTTAGTATAGACCTAGTACCTATAGAGCTATGAAGTTCCGATGTAGTTATAGGCATGGACTAGATAGCACGGAATAGAGCAACGATAGGGTGTTACGAGAAGGTCGTGATAATTTTACTTCCTGATGGCAGGACTCTGGTAATCGAAGGAGAAAGACCTGAAAGGAGCTTAGGAATAGTATCTCGTTTGAAGGCTCATAGTTATTTAAGGAAGAAGTATGTGGCGTTTCTAGTACAAGTGAAAGAAAAGAAGTCGAAAGTAAAGAAGCTCGAGGATATTCCAATAGTACGGGATTATCCAGAGGTATTTCCGGATGAGTTGCCCGGAATATCTCCACCTAGGCAGGTTGAGTTTCAAAATGACTTAATTCCTGGAGCAGCCCTAATTGCTAAGGCGCCCTAACGCCTAGCATCGGCCGAAATGCAGGAATTGTCAAGTCAAAAACAAGAATTGTTGGATAAAGGATATATTCAGCCAAGCTCATCACCCTGGGGAGCCCCTGAGTTATTCGTCAAGAAGAAGGACGGATCGCTTAGAATGTGCATAGATTAGGGAGCTGAATAAGTTGACAATTAAGAATCGTTATCCTCTCCCTAGGATAGATGATCTGTTTGATCAACTTCAAGGCACTAGTTTCTTCTCTAGAATTAATCAGGGTGTCATCAATTAAGAGTCCATGAGGAAGATGTTCATAAGACAACGTTCAAGACACGCTATGGACATTATGAGTTTATAGTTATGCCTTTCGGACTCCCAAATGCAGACCATATTTAGATAAGTTTGTAATCGTATTTATCGATGACATACTTATCTACTCCCAAAGTAAAGAAGAGCACGAGCAGCATTGAAAGTGGTTTTAGAGTTGCTTAGGAACCAGAAATTGTAAGCCAAATTTTCCAAGTGCGAATTTTGGATTCGAGTGGTACGTTTTCCTGGTCATGTAGTTGGAAAGATAGGAATCCATGTGGACTCGGTAAAGATTAAGGTAACTGCAAGGTGAGAGACCCCAAAGACCCCAACGGAAAATCCGCCAATTCTTAGGACTAGCAGGATATTATAGGAATTCAATAAAGGCTTCTCAAAAATCACACAACCTCTGACCATGCTGACCCAAAACGGCAAGACGACGCCTTTCAACTCTTGAAGCAAAATCTATGCAATGCACCAGTTCTGACCTTACCTCAAGGGACAGAAGACTACGTTGTATATTGTGACGCTTCACGCCAGGGACTAGAATGTGTATTGATGCAAAGGTATAAGGTCATGGCCTACGCACCTAGACAACTTAGAACCATGAGCGGAACTACACTACTCATGACTGAGAACTAGGAGCGGTAGTCTTTGCACTTAAGATTTGGAGACACTATCTGTATGGAATCAAGTGCACAGTGTTCATGGACCTTAAGGGTCTACAACACATCCTAGACCAAAAGCTGCTTAACATAAGGCAACGAAGATGGATAGAATTACTTAGTAATTACGACTGCGAGATCAAGTATCACCCGGGCAAGGCTAATGTAGTAGCCAATGCCTTGAGTCGTAAGGAAAGGACAAAACCCTTACGAGTACAAGCCTTGGAAATGCTTGTGCATACCATCTTGAAAGAAGATATCCTAAAGGCTCAAGAAGAGGCTTTACGAGTGGATAGACTAAAGGATGAAACTCTCCATAACCTGGAAGGAAGGTTTAACCTTAAGACCGACGGCGTATGGTACTTTAAGGGAAGAGTTTGGATACCTAAGACAGGCGACCTAAGGGAATTAATCCTGAGGGAAGCACACGAGTCATAGTACTCCATTCATCCAGGAGCGGACAAGATGTATAAGGATATAGCGTCCTATGAGGAACAATGTTTGACTTGTTCCAAAGTCAAGGCTGAAAATCAGAAACCGTCAGGTTTCCTGCAACAACCAGAATTACCGCAATGCAAGTAGGAGCGAATTTCTAGGGACTTAGTCACCAAGTTACTCAAAACTGTTAAGGGCCACGATGCAATCTGGGTAATAGTTGACTGTCTGACAAAGTCAGCTCATTTTCTCCCTATCCGATAAGACTATAAGATGGAAAGGCTTATGTGAATTTATATCAAGGAGCTAGTGTCATGTCACGGAATGCCAATCTCCACTATTTCCGACTAAGATAGCCATTTTACGTCGCGATTTGGCAATCGCTGCAAAAAGCTTTAGGTTCCCAATTGGACTAGAGTACGACATATCATCCTTAGGCCGATGGCCAAAGTGAGAGGACCATCCAAACCTTCGAAGATATGTTGCACGCATGTGTCGTAGACTTTGGAAGGAACTGGGACGATCACTTGCCACTGGTAGAATTTTTCTACAACAATAGCTACCACACTAGCATACAGTGTGCTCCCTATGAAGCCTTGTATGGCCGAAAGTGTCGGTCTCCACCCAGCTAGGTAGAAATTGGAGATAGCCAGCTGACGGTACCCGAGTTAATCCAGAAAACAACTAACAAAATTGGCTTGATTAGGGACAGACTTAAGGCTGCTAGGGATCGCCATAAAAGTTATGCTGACAATTGTAGAAAACCATTGAAAATTCTAAGTGGGAGATAAGGCACTTTTAAAAGTTTCCCCTTGGAAAGGCCTAGTGCGTTTTGGTAAAAGAGGCAAGTTAAGCCCTAGGTACGTTGGACCCTTCGAAATTATCGAAAGAGTCGGCCCAGTTGCTTACAAGCTTAGGCTACCAGAGGAAATGAGTGAGATTCACAACACTTTCCACGTGTCGAATCTTAAGAAGTGTATAACCGATGAATCTTAAGTTATTCCTCTAGAGGAAGTCTTCGTGGACAAAACCCCTTGCTTCGTCAAGAAACCTATAGAAATTCTTGACAACGAGGTCAAGAAGTTGAAAAGGAGCAAGATACCGATTGTTAAGGTACATTGGAGGTCCAGACGTGGACCAGAATACACGTGAGAACGTGAGGACTTCATGAGGAAGAAGTACCCTCAACTCTATACTTAATTAGGTGTGGAAGTAACAACAAATGAATTTCTGGACGAAATTCTTTTTAACCGGGGGAGACTGTGACAACCCTCCACTTCCCACCTCAGGCCAGTAAAACTTTAACCGACTTACCGGAGCGGAACAATATTTTGATACTATCATTTTGTCAAAAACAATGTTGTATGACAACATTTATTGTGTAAAGGCTAGATAAGTGCCTTTGACGTTTATTGAGTCGCCACTATAGTCGGTACGTAAAACCGACTGACTGTTATCAGCAGGTCCCGATTCCGACCACTAGACTGTCGAATTAATTTCTAATTAACCCAAAATATCAAAAATATTAATTTCTAATAAGTTCCTTAATAAAAATATGAAAAACTGCTTTCGTTACGCAAAAATCGCAAAAACGCGCGTTTTCGGTAACGGTTTCTATTTTTAGCAACTTTTTACACCCAATACTACAATATTTCAACAAAACTCAATTAACTACTTTATAAGACCAGCCATTTTTATTTAAGAAACAAAACCATTTCATTACACATGGTTTGAGTTAGTGGGAGACAAGAATATAACACATTCTTCACTTACACACACCATACATCACAACCTTCACCTCACACCCAACTCTCTCCCTCATTTCTTCCACCAAAACCGTCCACCACCCACCATTTTACTCCCAAACCACTTCCTCTACTTGGTATAAATACCACCTACATCCTCCTCACTTCATTCATTTCTCACTTCTACTTCTCTCACTAAACACTCTCTCTCACTAGAATTCTCTCAAGCTTTCTCCATACACTATCAATTTCTTGAAGATCTTCAAGTATCTTCAAGAACAACTCAAGGTAAAATGATGATCTTCATCTCTTCTTCTTCAAATCATCATCACTCAATGGTGAGAGATGAGAGTACTTGCATTTTATGCAAAGGAAATCATCTAGGATCACCCAAAAATTGAGATGAATGGATGATCCTTGTTTCATAACTTCAACTCTTGTTCATTCCAAGTATATCTTTTAAGTTCTTGTTTCTTCTTATTATTCCTTATAAATGCAATAAGAGTGGTAAATCCCTCATTGCATGTTGTTAGTTTATGCATAATATTGATATATTCATTGTGAATAAAGCAATAAGTGAGGTTATAAACCCACATTGCTTCATTAATCATATTCGTATTTTTGTTTTCTCATGATCATCTACCATCTTGCATGTGGATTAGATGAATTCATATAGCCAAATACCCTTTCTTTGCTTGGATCCACTAAAGATTCAAGCAATAAGTGAGTTGATGGCTTATGAACACCTTCTTGTTGTCTAATTTGGTAAATATGTGAATGCATGTGTGAAATGTGTTTTATGAAGTGATATTCCTTCAAACACATCTAGTCTTGAACTTTGGTAAAGAGAAATCATCATAAAAACTATTAAACAAAAGAAATATTTTGTTATTCAACAACTAGTCTAAAATTCGTCCAACAGATTCTGGACAGATTCGGACCCAACTTTGAGAGGCCATAACTCCTTCATAAAATGTCCAAATGACATGATTCTTTTTTTTAAATTCAAGTTCATTGAGTTATCTTTCAAACCCCACTGGCCGTTTGCAAAAATTCCAAGTTTCGGACCCTCAAACGGTCCGTACAAAAAGATTGCGCAACAGCTCAAGTTGCTGTCACTATTTTAATAAACTTTCTGTTTGGGGACCGTAACCTTTTCCAAAAATTATGAAATTCGGTCAGTAATTAGTAAACTCATATGGTTAAAACATATTAAAATTTCGTAATTTTTAGAGTTATGCATCATGCCCAAATGCATGTCCCAAAACAGCCTCCGAATCTGTCAAGAATGGGAAAAACTGAAAAGTGTTATTTTATGTAAAATCTTCTTTCTTCTAAAACACTTTCATAAAAAGAAATTCATGGACATTAAAAGGTTGTTGGAAGGATAAATGGGGTAAATCAACATAAAACACACATGCATGACCATATACCAACTTTCACACTTCGGTTATAATCACCAAAGTGCGTATTTTCGACAATCGTTATAAAAATCACTAAAGTTTCGTTTGCGCGTATGTTTTTATGTTAACTTAAGGAACTTAAATGGATCAAGGAACTTATTAAAACATTTTTATCACTAGGTCGGAATTCGGTGGAACCTCGCTAACTCGGGACTCTTGAGCTAACAACTCGGTGAGTTATTCACGGCCCCTTTTTACGTTTTTACATTTTTGGGGTGGAAAGCATGATAAAACTACCGGTTGATTAAACTTTTAAAACGATTTGTGAAACGATTTGTGGAACGATTTTGTGGAACGATTTTGTGGAACGATTTTGTGGAACGATATGTTTTTGGAACGATTTTTGTGGCTATGGTATGCATACTTATCTAGATTAATTGGGTGTTTTTCTTATCGCAAGTCCTCGTACACACTACTAAGTCTAATTCACTGCGGTGGACCGAGTAATCAATGGTAGCGCTATCGGGTTGGCAACCCCACCTTTCGTACCCCGCTTGCAACGGGGTTGGTAACGATAACGATTGGTGTTTAATTACTTTTTGTGGAACGATTGTTGTGTCATGTTGCGATAAGCATGGCATTGCGAGGCAAAAACTATGCTTCTAGGAGATTAGTAGTGGCTCGTTAATCTTGAGTGTAAGTATTGCATGATAAGTACCATATGCTGGGATTTTGCGAGACACGCGCCTGATGGCGAAACCCGCGCAAAATCCAACTATTCAGTTTATTGCTTGAACTTATTACATATCTCCGGTATAATTTTTGTAACACGAACTATATGTATGTGTGTTGTTAAACCCGTGAACTCACCAACTATGACGATAGTTGACCTTTTTAACTCTCATGCTTTTCAGGCGAGCCAAAGTAAGAAAGATTGAAATGCACGTGTGTTACGCCTTCATGCATATCAAGATTAAATTTCCTTTCCGTTGTAATTTGACTTTTCGTTGTAATAATTTTTAAGACTTTAGTACAATGTAACATTGTAAAACTTAATTATTTTGATATGCTATGGCGTTTATTGTCTATACTTGTGTTGTGCTACTTTGCGCTGTTACACTCCGTGTTTCCGCTTTAGCGGGGTGTGACAGATGCCATCAGGGTTTTGTTTGATTTGAATTCCTAAAAAGAAATTCAATTCACCCATCATGCTCATTTCAAATTATGTCTCCATGATTTTAGAAAATTTTGTACACATCTCAAGATTAGTAGAACCGAAAATAATGTCGTCAACATAAATTTGAACAAAAAGCAAGTCATCGCCTTCTTTCTTCAGAAAAAGAGTTGTATCGATCGTACCTCGTTTGAATCCTTTTGATAAGAGATGATTAGTCAGAGTATCATACCATGCTCTCGGAGCTTGTTTTAAGCCATATAATGCTTTGTCCAAGATGCATACATGATCAGGAAAATCTGGATCGACGAACCCTTCAGGTTGCTCTATATAGACCTCTTCATGCAAGACTCCATTCAAGAACGCAGATTTGACATCCATTTGAAATACCTTGATGTTCTTGTGAGCTGCATAGGCCAGAAAGATTCGAATTGCCTCGATCCTCGCTACTGGTACAAAAGTCTCATCGTAGTCAATATCTTCTTGTTGAGAATAACCTTTAGCAACCAATCGTGCCTTGTTTCTGACAATCAATCCGGATTCATCTTTCTTATTTCTGAAGATCCACTTGGTTTTAATGATTGATTTATCTTGTAGTCTCGGAACCAAGCGATACACTTTGTTTCTTTTGAAATGTAGAAGCTCTTCTTGCATTGCTAATAACCAATCAGAATCTTCTAATGCTTGAGAGACATTCTTTGGTTCAATTACACTCAAGAAACTTTTGTATAGGCAGTAATTTGCAGATGCAGATCGCGTTTTAACACCATCATTGACATCACCAATCACGTTGTATAGTGGATGTGCTCTTGTCCATTTCAACTGAGGAGGAAGAATTGCAAGATCATCTGGATTGTTCTGACTATCATTTTCATCAATGATTGCAGGAATCTCTGATTGATCATCGGGGGTTAACTCTGATTGCTCAACACTTGGAACAGGTATAGCCTGATCAGAGTTAGATGTAGAACAAATATTCTCCGATGGTCCGGAATCATTTACGCTTGAAGGTTCTGGGACATCGTGAATATCAACTCTTGGATTTCTGGAAAGAATGAGATCTTCATTATCTGCACAAATATCCAGAAAAGCATCCATAAACAGTAAATCGAGTTCTGAACTATTTGAATCAGAAATAGAATCAAAAGTCGTAGTAGAAGCTTGATTACTAATTCCGAGTTTTGAACTGCTATGTTTAGAAGTCATCGACACAGTTTCATCAAAGGTCACATAAACGGTTTCCATAACCATCTTGGTTCTTTTGTTGTAGACCCAGAAAGTCTTCGATGTTAGCGAATAACCAATAAAGTATCCCTCGTCGGCTTTCTTGTCAAACTTACCAAGATTGTCACGGTTATTGAGAATGTAACACCTACAACCAAAAACATGAAAAAATTTGACATTAGGAACTCTACGGTTGATTATATGATAAGGAGTTTTCTTGAAGCGCTTAGTGATGATGGTTCGATTCTGTGTAAAATAAGCCGTTGAAACAGCTTCGGCCCAGAAGGTAAGAGGTAATCCGAAATAAGCTAGCATCGTTCGTGCCGCTTCAACTAAGGTTCGATTTCTTCTTTCGACTACTCCATTTTGTTGTGGAGTATAAGCACCTGAAAAATTATGAGAAATACCAACAGATGTTAGATAAGCATCTAAGGTAGCATTTTTAAATTCAGTGCCATTATCACTCCTAATCTTGCGAACTGGAAGTTGCAAAAGAACTTGGATCCTCTTGATAAACTTTATGATCAACTCGGGAGCTTCAGATTTCATTCTCAGAAATTCTAGCCACGTGTACCGTGAGTATTCATCAACCATAACTAGAATATACTTCTTTCCACTAATTGATTGAATTCTCATCGGTCCGCATAAGTCCATGTGGAGCATTTCGAGTGGTGATTGACACGAAGATTCTGTCTTTGACTTGTGAGAACTTCTCTTCATCTTGCCCATTTGACAAGCCGGACGTAAAGAATCTCTATCAAAGGTCAACTTTGGAAGACCTTTCACCAATCTACCATTAGCTAGTTTGTAAATATCTGAGAAATTCTGATGAGAAAATCTTCTATGCCATAACCAACTTTCGCCTTTTGTTGCCTTTGAAAACAAACAAACTGGTTTCGATGAATCTATCACCGGAAAGTCAACCATATAGAGATTGTAAAACCTTCTCCCTTCAAAAATCTCAACACCATCACTATTAATGATAAGACAGTTAATGATGGAAAATAGAACAATGTTATAACCATCACAAAACTTACTTGCACTAAAAAGATTATGACTTAACCCCTCAACATAAAGTACCTTCTTTATGGATACCTTACCATTTGTAAGAATGTCGTAACCTTTGATGACACCTGTCGTCTTATTCCCAAAACTAACTGTTCCTCCTGGTCGTTCCACATAATTGTGCAACAACTCCTTGTAGCCCGTCATATGTCTTGAACAACCGGAATCAACATACCACATATGCCTGGCCTGTAGAAACATGTTAGTTCATCTTGGGAACCCATATCCAAATGGGTCCTTTCTTGTTAGTCTCATACATTTTTAACAAATCAGAAGATGAACCTAAAATCTTACAGTTTATACCAGACTTTGAAATTTGTGCTTTCAATAAATCCTTAGGAATCCATTTGCACACAAACTTCACATCAACTGATTTATCTTTTGCTTTTAAAAGATTTTTCTTTTTAGCACTAAACACTTTAGCACGATGATCAAACGAGTAAGCATGAGATTGATCACGAGAAACACCACTAGATCTCTTCTTTTTTAAATGACTAGAGTTCAAAGAAAAAGAATTATCACCACAATGAGTACAATGCAAACGTTGCATAGCAAAAAACATCAAGGCAGACTCAAGTGAGTTTTGACACTTATTGAATCTAACATTCAGATTACATTTATTTGCATCGTTAAAAGACGACTTTTTAACAAAACTCTCATTTGTAGCAAAACGCTTTTTCTTCTTTGAATCTTTCTTCTTCCACCCTAGGCCATGTCGTTTAAAACTTTTTAAATCTGTAGAATCAGAAGAACTAGAGTTAATAGGTGTCTTAGGAACTGAACATAAATTAGATGAAATTTTAGAAGATGTTTCAAGTGTAGCACACGAAGTACTTCCTACCTCAAAAGTACTTGCATCAAAATTAATTGAACAAGTTTCAGACTTTGACAAAGGACACGAGGATTTCTCATCTTTAGAAATTCCACTATCACTTGAAACATTGATAACATTTGGTTTATTTTGTGTGCTTGACTTTGATTTTTCAAAAACAGGACCAAATTCCACATCTGGTAGTTTGAGTTCTGATTTAAGGATATCACCTTCAACCATACTATCTAAACTTTTGTACACAAGATAACCATCTTTGTCAATAACAGCATATGTTATTAAATCAGTGACTTTAGGCTTAATGCCTTGATCAAAACAAGGTGGAGTATCTTGAGACTCAAACATGGGGTTAGAGATAAAATTTATCTTTTCTTCCTCAACACCCGCTTCAATGTCATCATCATTATCAGAATCAAAACATGGTTTGGTCTCATCAGAATCAGATTCAGACTCATAATCAGAAGCACTTTTATTTTCTAAAAAACTATTAACTTGTATAAAATCAGAAATATTTTCATAATCCGTTTCCTTTTCTAGTTCACTTGTCTTTTCATCAGATTTAGGAGCAGATTCAGTAGTCTTTGACGCACCCTCTATTTCATTAGGAAAGTTTTCAGATTCATTAGAATACAAAGAAACACACTGAGTATGTGAATACACAGGTTTTCTTGTTTGATAACTTTGATTTAAATCATCATATTGGAAATCACATGTGTAATCAAAGTTATTCTTTCTTGTTTTTATTGATTCTGAAAAACTAGCACTTGAGTCATCAACTACTTTCTGTTTACCTTTATCCGAAAAATCAGACAATGAACTACCGGATTTCACAAAGGTCTCATTTAATTTTGGCAAATTTAATTTATCAAACTGATAAAGACCTTTAGGGGCTTTCTTTAAAACATCAACTACAGGTAAACCGAACCCCATTTTTGGATTGTAAAATCTAGTATCTTTTTGATTATTTGTCAAAAGCTTAAGTGTCTGTTGAGTCTGACCTCTTTTATAATTAAGATCCTCCAATTGTTTTATCTTGGCATAAGCCGCATATCTATCTTGAAAACAAACTTCATATTTGATCATATATTCAGCTTTTTCAGACTCCAAATTTACTAAAGCACTCTTCATCTCAGAAATTTGAGATTCTAGTTTAGCCTTCTCCTTCCTAATCTCAGCCTTTTCAAGCTCACGATCATCAGCTAAACATTTATATAACGCACATTCATTACTGAATTCAATGACTCGAGCTCTTTCGAACTTAATCTTTTCCTTCAAGTCATTAAATTCAGTTTTTAAAATTAAAAATTGTTCTTCTAAAGAACTTTCATCGTTATCAGACATATCAGAGTCAGAAGGAGTTTGACTTACCTCATTTGATACTTCGGTCTCTTTGTGAAGATTGATGGTTTCTTCCACACTAGCCATGAGATTGTAGTGAACTTGTGTGAAATGAGCAGAGTCCTCATCATCAGAAGTATCATCGTACCAACATTCCTCTTCAGCCATCAGGACTTTACCTTCACTCTTGCGTTTAGCAAGTTGAGCCTTCTTAGAGTAGTAGTCAAAATCCCTGACTTTCGGCGCTTTACAATCCTTGACAAAATGGAATTGTTTGCCACAATTGAAACATACATTTCCTTTCTCATCTGTGTTGCCTATTTCATAACTCTTCCTCTCTGGCCTTTTCTCATATTCTTTTGGCTTGTACTTGTCTCTTTTGTAGTTCTCGAACTTGGGTTTAGAATAGAACTTCTTCTTCCCATACCTTTTGTGGATGGAACTAGACAAAAGAGCAAGTTTGTCAGCAACTCTCTTCAAATCAACATCAGATTCAGAACTTTCATCTTCAATGGTTTCTGAATCAGAATCAGACAACTCGGTGACTAAGGCCTTTGAATGACTTTTCTTCTTTGTAGCACTTGAGAAAACACTCGTATTCTTTTCAGTCGAAAGAGCCAAAGAATCAGAAATACTCTTCTGCTTCGTCACAATGTCTTTGACTTTCACTTCATGTTGACTAAGAATGGAATATAGATCATGTAAGTCTTCTTCTGCCAAGTTCTTGTTCATTTGAAGATTAACCGAGTAGTGATCCCATTCTGGATTGAGATTCTTCAGAAACTTGAAGTTTATTTCGGAAGTAGACTTGTGCATTCCATTTCTCCTTAGATCATTCAAAATGATATTAAATCGACTGTAAGAATCAACATGTGTTTCTCCCTCTAAAGCCTTAAAGCATTCATAAGCTCCGATTTCTTGGTTTAGCTTAGCTTGTATTGATCTGTAATAACCGGAATTTTATCTGATGACTTAAGTTAGAATTTCTCCGTTAAGTTGGTCTTTTGGTAAGAATGTTAGATTATAGGGGCTAAAGGTGACACTTTTGGGAAATTGTTAATGAGTTGGATTAATCTATTTTGGGTATGGGCTTAGCCCATGGCCCATACTATTTATGGTATGGAAACCCTAAACCTAATCATTTTTGGGAAAAATCTGATTTGAGAAGAGTGTGTGAAGTGTGTGTTTTTGGGAGGAAAATTTATCCATCATCATCATCATCTTCAAGAGGCTCATTCTACCAAATCAAGGTAAGATATATAGTTTTAAGCTCTAAAATTTGTTGCTTTTTGATTATTGCTTAAGTTAGAACCAATTGGGAGTCCTTTTTGATCGAGTTTAGGCCTGTTAGGATCGACTTTTGGTCGATTATAGGCTGTTTTTCGGTGCTGATCATAGTCCCCGAATTGGGAGTTCATAATTCCCGAATTGGGAAATCATGATTCCCGGATCGGGAGTTCATGATTCCCGAATCGGGAAAGTGTGATTCCCGAATCGGGAGTTTCACTCGGGTGTTGGATAGAAGCTCATTTCTTCGATTGCCTTTCCCAAATTGGAAAATCTAAGATTTCCGAATCGGGGATTTGGCTATCGTAGTCGTCACTTTGACCTTGCAACCTCTTTGGATTCGGGTCTTCGGGTTGGATACCTCCCGGATCGGGATTTGGCGTTTCCCGAATCGGGAATTGCTATTTCCCGAATCGGGAGTGGCAGTTTCCCGAATCGGGTTTTGGGAGGTTGTGTCAGTAGAGTTAGTTTTTGGAGAAGGGTTTTCCATAGTAGTTTTTTGGAGAACCCCCGTGCTGAGTCTGCCTAGGGATATTCTAGTTGTGGATTTTTCTAAGTGCGAATCACTAATGCCTTAGGAATTTATACAGATACCGGGAGTTAGAGTAAGCAGCGAGTTAAGCTCAGGTGAGTTCCCTTACCTGAAAATGAATGGACTGCTTTTACTGTTTTAAACACATCCATTCGATTTGTAAATGTTTTGATGATATGAATGTGATTTTGTGAAATTATAAATGGTTGTGAATGCTATATTGATGATCATCATATGCATGCTGTTTTAATATGGCGGGATTGCATCGTGAGTAATGTGTACCATGGGACCGTACATCCCTGGGAAGTTAGTGGTGTGAGGCACGGACTACGTCCGTCACTCCTTAAATGGGAATCGGGGAGATCCGGCCACGTAAGGTTGATTGTGGGATGGTGCGAGGCACGGACTATGTCCGTCACTCCTTAAACTGTGTATCCGGGGGATCCGGCCATCCGGGTTGTTGTATTGTGATTTTATTACCCATGATGCTTTCCTGGTTATTTGACATATCTGATTTTACGGCCAGCGGGCCGGAACTGTGTTTTAAACTGTTTTGAGGGAATTCACTAGACCTTTCGGTCTAACCCTCGTTTTTCAAAATCTCAAACCTTTTCAGGGAAAGATCGCGAGGCAAGAGGCAAGGGAAAGGTAGGCGTTTAGAGTAGCGCTACCGGTAGAAGTTTAGTGTTTATCCTAAATTTAGAATCTCAGCTGTGGAGGGATGTTCCGCATGCACTCTTTAGCTATTTACCTTTGAACTAATCATTATGAGATTGCGATTTAGATCACTGGGATTTATATTATATGCATGTTATTATTGTTATCGGTTTTGGGGTGTTACACTTTCCATCCATTGAAACTGTTTTTCCAACTCATCCCACAACTCTTTTGCCGTATTTCTACTATCAACACGGTTGAACAAGTCATTTGGGATAGCCATCGTGAGGAAAGTAAGAGCTTTGTCATCAAGTTCAGCTCTAATCTTTTCGAGCTCATTGTAATGCCGAAAGAGTTTAAACACTCTTCTTGGTTCAATTGCGGGAGTAGTGGCAGTTTCGGGTGTACCCGGAATATCAATGTACGGCTTAATCGGACCTTCTTGGATGCTCACCATGAGTGTCTTATCGATGTTGTTGAGAAACTGAATCATCCTCATACACCATTGAGGATACTCGCCAATCTGAAGAACCGGAGGCTTCGACTTCGAACCCATGCTTAATAAATCTCTCGACATCTTGACACAGAAGAACTTGAAATGATCGTTAATTTGTTGAAAAACTAACAAATCAGTTGAAAACTGATCTGGATCTGAGAAATTGAAACACTGACTTTGAACAGAAAACTCAGAAAGTCTTTTTTTTAAATGACTCAACACTGAAAAATCAAAAGTACAAGGACTAAAAGTGTAAAATTTTGAAAAATTTCAAGTCCAAGTACTAAACGTGACAAAAATTGAACGTTAAAAAACTAACAGACTTAACGGAAAAATGGACTGAAAAGTTTACAAAACAAGTACTTTTAACGAAAAACTTAACAAAAACGAACAAAAACGTAACAAAACACGACCGAACGACATCGAAAAATTACGAAACGAACGTCAAACGACACCTAAAATTACCAACTACGATGCCATCTCACCGAACAACGATCGAAACGTATCGACGTAACCTCGAATTCACTTTGAAAATTTTGACAAAAACTTTCCACGAGTCACTTTAAACGCTCACCGAATCACGTCAAAAACATCCCGATCGACCCAAAAAAGTTTATAAATCACTTCTCGGCCAACTTGTCTTTCAAAATATACAAAAACGTTTTCGTTGAAAAATCCACGTGGCTACCGAAATGGCACCGCAAAATTGACGTTTCGCACAAACAGTGACGAATCTAGAACAGAAAACCACGTGGTTCCCTACTAAGTTTAGCCGGAAAAAATGAAAGTGTCAAGTATACTTTTGTCGGGTCGGGTCGGGTTATTAAAATTAAAAATCAAACATTTACCCAATAATGATATTTTAAAGTTTCTTACAATTGTATTCGACGAGGTCTTATACCTTGATATATTGCATAATCGTATCGTTACTAATATCTTCTAAAATAACTTTTTCAATATACGAAACTAAATAATCACTCAAAAATTGATCACCCATTTTGTTGTTCAGGAATCATTCGCACATGATGAACTAGATTCTCTTTTCTTTTAAAAAAACTTCAACAACGACATTCTTGATTCTACAAGAAATACAATCAAATATTCAAAATGTCATTATGAATTAATAACTATATCTAATCAGATATTTTATATTTTATATTTGATTATAATATTAACTCCTAACTCATAATACAATTGAGATGTATAATTATATCAATTCACAAATACAAAAGAATATTTAAAAGTTTCGATTTTGATTTTTTAAACAAACCTGGTTGTTACTACAATTGAAAATCGGATTTCGAATTGAAAACGAATTGCAAAATTCAATTGGTCGATTTGTTCAGATCGGAGATTGAAGGTCGATTGGTTGAAGTCGAATTCGATGAAGATGTGGCCTTGTAACATAGACTTAAAATTGTTAGGCCTAAACAAAAAAATAAAAAAACCATTATATCTTTTGGAGAACTAGGAGATTTGAACTTGAAACCTACCATACACAGGAAAGGATATTTTCCACCACAACACCAATGATTTGTTTTCTTTGAGCTGCTAAAAAAATATTTAAGGTAGTTCCTCCAAAAAAAATTAGGTAGGTCCCAATTTTTTTTCTATATAACTTCTAACAAAAAAAAAATATATTTAGGTAGGTCCCGGGACCTACCTAGGATATACCTAAATTAGCCCTTGCGCACAAACTCACATAAAATCCTGAAAACTCAACTCATAGGCTTGACTTGAGAACGCTCGAAACCTTATCGTTTGATCCCGAAAAATTACGAAAATTACTTTCCTCAAAAGTACACGCAGAACTCTACGTACGAAAAACTAAACGAGCACCCGGAGATTAATCGTTTTTACCGCAAATAACCGAAAATTCATGATTTTGAGACATAAAATGAGGTGTCTGTGTGTGAATGTGACGTGTGTGTATGTGTGTTTAAAACAAATCCAAATCGGCTTTTCATCGCAAAATCCCGATTCTAATAAAATTGACGTGCATGTGTGTGTTTAAAAAAATCATATCGGCTTTCTTTTTAAACAATCCATATAGGCTTTCTTTTAAAGACGATCCTTTTCTTTATATACCAAAAGCCGAATCCTTTTTTTAAACCGAATCCCTCTTCCAAATCAAAAAGCCGAATCCTTTCTTTTTTTTAACAAACTCCGTATCGGCTTTTCAAGAAAATCCATATCGGCTTTCCACATAAAATTCATATCGGCTTTAAAGACTATCCTTTTTATAAACGGAATCCCTTCTTTTTTTAAAAGCCGAATTCATTTTTAAAATCAAAAGGCCGAATCAGTTTGTAAACCAAAAGCCGAATTGAGAAGTGGATAAGCCGAATCGGAGAAGGAGGTTGTTCGAATCGGCTTTTGATTGTACGAATCGGCTTTTTGAATAAGCCGAATTGAGAAGAATAATCCTATACGGGAAACTGATAAGCCGAATTGAATAAGCCAAATTGGAAAAAAATAGTCCGATACGGGAAATTGATAAGCCGAATTGAAAAAAAAAATTGTCCGAATCGGCTTCTGAAAAAAAATTTCGTATCGGAGAACAGATAGTCCGATTCGGACTTTTGGGATAGTCCGAGTCGGACATTCAGGGGAATCGGCCTTTTCGAGCTGATGAACACAGAACGTGAATTTCAAGTTGGGAGACAAATGAAATCACCAAATTCGACCCCAAAAACATCAAATTTCACCAAAATTAAGCCTAAATCTCACCAAAACTTAATCCAAATCAATTCTAAACAACTCAATCACTCAAAAACTTCATCAATTAGCCTCAATTTTCATGAACTCACCCAAAATCAATTTCACAGACTCCATTTTTATACGAACAAAAAGCTTCAAAAACTCAAAATTAAACCTACAAATCTATAAAATCACACACTAAACTAATACAAACTCAATCAAAATAAAAAATCTAACACAATGAACACAAAAACTAATCAAATCAAACACAAATCTAAAAAGTCAAAATCTCAGATCTCAAATTCAGAAAAGTATCATACCTTCAATTTCTCAACAAATTAGGCTCTGATACCACTTGTAGTTCCAGATTCAAGTTCCAAACAACATGCAAACAATTAGAGAATGAATTGAACAGCCAAATGTTATTGATCTTGATGAAATCGTTTACACGCACTAATCGCACCAAGAACACACCTAGTTAAGCTCTGGACTCTCAATTCAATCTCCGTATTCAATGAAGCGCGTAACTGTAAACTGAAATCTAAAAGGGCTTTTATACCCAAACAACTAGAACCCTAAACTATTGAACAATTACACTTTAAACCCTAACATTACAAAACTATCACAAAGAACAATTAACAACTAAAGTAACTTTGACATCTTTGACTATTTTGACTTTGCCCTTGACTTCACTTTGTGCACCAACTTGTGATCTCGGATACAATCCGATTTTGCATCCAACACACTTCTTGGCAGAAATTAAAAAGGTCGTCTAAGAATCGATAAAAGAATTAATTTCTACCTTTAGATACAAAAGAAAACCTTAAATTATCTCATTTTTCTTAAAGTGGTTTAGTATTTACTTCTAAATTTGTATTTAGATTAAACGAAATAAATACAATAAAGAAGTCAAAATAAAATGAATATAAATGAAACATTGCAAAATTAATTTGATTTCTACTAGTAAGATAACCAACAAATGAACACTCTTTTTATTCAACGGAACAATAACAACATTATTTTCATATCATTTGATGTGTGTATAAATATAACGCCGTGATGGTTTTCATTTGTTGCAAAATCTAGGCCTGTTTGAACAAGTTTGCATACACTCATACTCGGTTGGGAAACATTCTTTTTCGTCCCTGCAACAACACCATTTCGTGTCGGTACCAATAATATACGAATTGCAAATAGGCCACCCTATTTCTTCGTTTTTCAAATCTGAAATGCCAGCCGTATATCCCTGTTTACTTGCAACTCTTCCGCCTGTGTTCATGTATAATAGATACGATCAATATGTAGAAATGAAGGTATACATATATATATATATATATGATTCATGTGACTTAAGTCTCAGGCATAGTTGCTTGTGTCCAACTTTTTGCCGTTAATGTAAGACCATACGTGATTTTGTATATTGACGAATTTTTCTTGTTATTATAATTAGTTAGTGTTGTTTTGTTTGAACCTTCCTATCTCTCTCTCTCTCTCTCTCTCTCTCTCTCTCTCTCTCTTTCTTTCTTTTTGTATGAATATATATATATATACTAGGCAATGATCAGGCCGTCCTTAGACGCCCACCTGCCCACGGGTTGCATAAAGTTCAACGTTATGATTGGATACGAAATGACTTCTTTTTATTAATATTTGTATAGTAATAAGATGTTTCGTTCTCATTACGATAGTCTTACGTCTTACGAGCATAGAGGATAAGAAGTTTGTTGCATAAAAACACCACAAAAACAAGAACATACATGGGAATGTTATGGAATTTAACTAATGATATGCAGATTGCATCCTAGACTAAGTCTTTTTTGCAATTCAAACTATTCCTTTTTAAGCCCGGTATCGTATAATGAAACTTAATTACTTAAGGTCATGTTAACATCGAGACATGGTGTTTCAGAAGGTGACAACTTCTTCCTCTTTGGTAGTTTTCAATCATTTCAAGACTTTCTTAACTCATCCTCTCATTCTGACCCTGACCCATAATCTGAAAGCACCTAAAACATTAGACTCCAACACAGTAAACATCATAATCCTAGCAAGCTTGTTTTTTTCGAGCAATATCCATCACCAGAGGCCAGTACTCATGTATTCTTATTAATTTCCCCAGAAGACCAAAGAAACTCTAATTTATTTTCCTTCCAAATTCTTCCCTGCGGCTTTCCAGATATCAATCAAGTAACATCCAACAATTTGGATTTTGTTCAATTCTCCACCTATTTTTTTAACTGAGCAAACCAATTCTCTATCCATGTGTTTCAATCAGTTGCAAACACTATTCTCCGCAAGAGCCATGGGTATAGAATCCAAAACATCCACAAAAGCCTTTATGGCATACTATAGAAAAATCTTTTCAGTAAATGTTTTTAGAAGACGGTAAAGCTAGTTAGATGAAACAAAAACGTATTAACATTTGTATTTCGATTTCTTTTCGTAGAATATCAGTGGACCCACAAAATTAAAAAGTCAATGGTCAGAATATTTGAAAATTGGAATAGAAAAAGGTAGAGTTTACATGATTCCATGGTGACGTTTGTTTTGAGGATCATTAACGGTAGTTGTTCAACTTCGGGATATTTATCTGCGGCAACTTCCCCTGCAATAGAACATGAAATTTCTGTTGCATTGCCACCTTATACAATAGAATTATGAGAAAGGTTCAAATGAGAAATGCTAAAAAAAGATAAGTAAAGAAGTGATCTCCACCACTCATTCGGTCAATAAAGGCGGTTTTGACCGGTTATGGTGGACGCAATCACAAAGGATTTACGCGATTCATGGAGGGTGGAGACGATTGAAGGAGGGTGACCCGGTCAAAGTCGTCTTTGTTGACCGGATAAGTGGTGGAGATCACTTCTCTACTTCTCATTTGAACCTAATACATAGAATTATTATGGATAGATTTCTAAAAAAACACAATGCATCATGGATGCTGCGTTTAGTCTCCTCTATCGTCATCTTGTTGCTTGATGATTCATCAAGATAGGTTAAATGAATATGTTCCAACAATATAACCCATTTATTTATCAGACTACTGACATTCTTAATATATCAACTTTAACCTATTTTGCATAAAAGCTCTTCAGTAGAAGTAGTTCAAGAAGTACCATTCAAGTTCAAGAAATCAACCATCATGTAAAACAAGCCTCCCTAATGTCAAGGATTATATATAACACTATTTGGACAAGAACAATGCTTATATATAGGAAGCTAGTGAATTCATAAAAGCCGCTTTACAAACATTTTTCGAACTGAGTGTGAAGGTGCAAAGAGTGGTTGCATTTTGTGCCATGTAGAAAAAAAAGTCTAAAACAACGGTTTTCAACCCAAAATTATAGATTTTATAACATAAGCACTCGATGCTGCAAAGATGCATGAAATCTCTGAAGTGGTTGCTGGTCTTTAATGAACAGTTAGATATGAACGAGCTAAAACTATCGTCTTCGTAATACCGAGTAGAATACTTTAACTATCAAAGCAACATGAATGCTAACTTACCCCTGAGAATAAATATGGTCACGGCCCTTCTTTCTGACCAAACCAGCCTGTGCACAAAGAGGATAATTACATTACATTAGAATGCACAACCCACTAAGTTCATGGAGCAATGTATACCATATCAAGAAATCAAAAAATCCAATTTTATGCATCGAATTTTCATGCCTCACCACCACCGGTCTTGAACGTATTCCAAGACCTACAAGCCACATACATTCAAATCAATTCCCACATATGCAAAACTTTATTACTTTTTTCCTATTTTCATGAGATTAAATTGAAACAATCGAAATCTCAAACATGGGTACTACTTCTGAGTGATCCAAGAGCTTCCACTGCACCAACTTTCAAGACGACGAATCCGTGATAAAAAGGCTGCAATGGCTGCACGCCTGCACCAATGAAGGGTCCGTACCCAGAATATCCATTTAGAAAATAATAAGGAACTACTTGGTTGGTTTTCCATTAAATCTATGAATAAAGTTGTCTTAATTGCTTAAAGTGTCTTATAGAGCAAAAAAGTTTTGTTTAGGAGCGCTTTTTCATAAATTAAGACGGGTTCAAGTTTGGAAAAGAAACTTGGCTTTCTGCATAAAGCTCCCCTTACTTAATAAGCCACTTTCAGTATCATTAAACCACTACCAAGTAGGCAAGTAGTAGTCATGTATGAGTTTCATCAAGCTTATAAGCTACTAACAGACACGTCCTAATTCACCATTGGAACTGGATTGATTAATTCATATTTTAATTTAGTTAAAATAACTAAAACTCAGTTGATCATCCGAAGCTTTCTCCTGGATTGATATTTGATATGGGTTCTGCTGATCGAAATTGTGGCTATGTGAACCATGAACACATCAAACCCAACGATTGCATTGTTCAGCAGTGTGCTACAAAATTGTATCAAATTATTGATTCTTAGAGTCGTTGGTCAACATTTAGCGAAGAAAAAGATCAATCAGGAACTTACTTACACAGATTACAAATTACTAAGATTACCAATCACATACAATAAGTCCCGGACAAGTTTTGACCCGACAACCCTCTAATTAAAGAAACAAAACCCATCTATATTTAAGAACTTAAACACTAATTATCAAAAAAAAACTTGCAAAAATGTTTTCAAGATTTAAGAAAATGGTTCAAATAGACTTACAAAGCAGAAACAGAGCGATCAGGGGTGCAAGTAACCATCCTAAGAACTACAAGGATCTACAGAAGATAAATCCCAATTGCCCATAACATTTCTTGGGTCCTTAGATCCTGATTTTAAAGCTACAAATGTGGACTAAGAACAAATAGGAATAGACAACCGTAAAAACTCGATCATGGCTGAAATACCCAAATTTGGCAAAAACAAAGAAGAATGAAAGCTAACCTTTATAATTTGACAGCAGAAGGAGAAAGAGTTGCATAGGAAACATTCATCAATGTCAAAAGACACAAACCTACAAACCCCAAACTCTCTCAGACACCCAAAATCTCTTCTCCATGATTCAAGAAAATGTGTACAGAATCATCAACAAACATGAACATAACCCATTTTTCAACTGATTTTTTCACCATATTTGTATACTTTGTGCGTCTTCTCCAAATCACAAAAGACAACCAAAGATTACATAAACATAATCAGAACCATATCAAGAAAACCCCTCACAATTTGTTTTAAACCTTGTTCAGAAAGGAAGTAAAAAAGCATAAAATTCTCCAGATAAAGTACCACAGACCTGTTGCCAACACATTGGGGGAATGTTCGAGTTTGTTGAAATACATCATCCATCCAAACCTCCAGCATCAGAGGCCACACAACCGGTTATTAAATAAAATTGCCCTAATCTCGATTTCAAAATCCACGAAAATGAGTTTTGGTCTCCATCAATATGAAAGAATTACAGTCGAATAAGGGTACTGAATTGGGGAAGAAGCACATGTGTCGAAGTAGGAGAATGCCATGTATTGGGGAAGAAGCCGATGTGTCGAAATAGGAGAGTACCACGTATTGGTTGAGAGTGGGAGAAACAATTGAAGACGCTCCCTGCGTGAGTCCATACGCGCTCTACAAGGACCCCCTTCAAACTTATAAGATATAGATATATATATATATATGACTTTAAATCATGAAAATAGAGTGGTGTTGATGCATCTAAGGCCTTTTTTAAGTATACATTGAAAGCAAACTATAAACAATACACTCACAGTCATAACCAGCAAACAATGTTAGGAATGTTAACCATAATATAAACGCATAGGTTTTGATGAGCTTCGCCATGGCGTTTTTATGCTCTTTCAGAATTTTCACTTTCACAAAAACTGAAAAAATAAAATTGAAGTAGGTGAAAAACATTGGACAAAACAATACTGTTTATATACATGTGAACTCCCATATTTAATAAATGGCTTTAATAGTTTTATATAAACGTGACAATACACAAAAATTTAAAGCAACATTAATATGGTTTAAGTATAGCGTTACCTTTTATAAAGTTAATGAGAAAATATACGTATAGCGTTACCTTTTATAAAGTTAATGAGAAAATATACGCATATTTTCGTCCTTCATTTTTTATAGTTAAGTTTTTATCGTGTTACTATAGCACCATTATATATACAAAATGTTTGAATGATTTTTATGGGTACAATATCGCTCTTTTTATCCTAATTAGAAATTGTCTTAATAACTAATTTACTGCTTATATTAGTTGAAATTGATTAAGCATTTGTCTTTTATCAAGTTATATAACCAATATCTGTAAAAGAAATACAACCATACAATTAGCAAGATAACCAATCTTCCATCCAAGAAGAAAAAGTAGACAAACTCAACCACAAATTTGTAAAGGGTAACTAAATGCGATGATCATATATTTAACAATAGAGTACCAAAATTCATCTTTCCTCAGCGTCAAAATGTTTGGTCATGCTACTTGTTGAAATTAACATCACAAAATGGAGGAATGTAACACCGCAACACATTTTTGTCAACAAAAGTTATAAAAAATAAAACTACGTCAACGAATGATACCAACTACCGGTTGTAGACTTTAATTCTTGATTCTACCTTCACAATCAATGATTTAGCTTTCATCGGCTCCAAACTTTTAAAAATAGCCCTTATAATAGCATGGCGTCCAAGAATATTGAGATTACCATACACCTCAACTATTTGCATCATGTTATACCCTCAAACCTAACATCCGATAATGCCACGCAGTAGCGGCAAATGTCACAATTGCAGACACAATCTAGCAAACCAAATTGTTAGAATGCTTATCGTACATTTGATGTGACAGTGCCCAGGATCGTAACAGATGTCACTATCACGAGCAAAATAACATAAAGTGTTGATTCAGTTTCTCTTAACCTGTTTGTTTCGTCAAAAATTAGCAACAAATTAAACTTTGGGTGATCTAATTTAGTTTTATCGGTGAAAATAAAATCAAAAAAAGAGAGATGATATAACCATAACAGGTATTTGTTGCGTTTAGCATGTAATGGATCTCGAAGAATACTCCACAACAATACGAACATGCTCAATATTATCAACTTAAGACTTATAATATTTCAGAATATCATCGATGAAGAGTAAATTGCACATGTCTAAAAAATCCTTAAAGCTTTTTACTTAAACATAAATAAGTTTTTCCAAAATCGTTTTTTTATAGGTAACTTTTAGTGATGCTTGAAAACTGTCTTTAATGCTTGAAAAACATCCGTTACATACGTTTAGATAAGTTGTTCACAAATAAATTTGCAACTTTTAGAGAAGCTTGTTTTACTAAATTATTATCTATTTTTGAGATAGTTTAATTTAGTTTAGGATGCATGTTTTTTAATTAGAAAAAAGAAGAAGAGTTCAAATAAGTTATGCTATAAATTAAATTTGAAACTAAACCAATTATTTTAATTCAAAAAGAAAGAAAATATTGCAAAACATTATTTTTATTTAGCTCTTAATGCCGAAAAAACGTCGCTTACAAAGTTTTAGAGAACTTGTTTGGAAAAACTAGACAACATTTAGATAAGCTTGTATCTAAACCCTCGAAAAACGTCTCTAAACGTTAACATAAACGTAACATCAGAAAACCGTCTTCAACACTTCTTGGCAGAAATTAAAAAGGTCCTCTAAGAATCGATAAGAGAAATAATTTATACCTTTAGATACAAAAGAAAACCTTAAGTTATCTCATTTTTCTTATAGTGGTTTAGTATTTACTTCTAAATTTGTATTAAGATTAAACGAAATAAATACAATAAAGAAGTCAAAATAAAATGAATATAAATGAAACTTTGCAAAATTAATTTGATTTATACTAGTAAGATAACCAACAAATGAACACTCTTTTTATTCAACGGAACAATAACAACATTATTTTCATATCATTTGATGTGTGTATAAATATAACGCCATGATGGTTTTCATTTGTTGCAAAATCTAGGCCTGTTTGAACAAGTTTGCATACACTCATACTCGGTTGGGAAACATTCTTTTTCGTCCCTGCAACAACACCATTTCGTGTCGGTACCAATAATATACGAATTGCAAATAGGCCACCCTATTTCTTCGTTTTTCAAATCTGAAATGCCAGCCGTATATCCCTGTTTACTTGCAACTCTTCCGCCTGTGTTCATGTATAATAGATACGATAAATATGTAGAAATGAAGGTATATATATATATATATGATTCATGTGACTTAAGTCTCAGGCATAGTTGTTCGTGTCCAACTTTTTGCCGTTAATGTAAAACCATAGGTGATTTTGTATATTGACGAATTTTTCTTGTTATTATAATTAGTTAGTGTTGTTTTGTTTGAACCTTCCTATCTCTCTCTCGCTCTCTCTCTCTCTCTCGCTCTCTCTCTTTCTTTATGTATGAATATATATATATGACTTTAAATCATGAAAATAGAGTGGTGTTGATGCATCTAAGGCCTTTTTTAAGTATACATTGAAAGCAAACTATAAACAATACACTCACAGTCATAACCAGCAAACAATGTTAGGAATGTTAAGCATAATATAAACGCATAGGTTTTCATGAGCTTCGCCATGGCGTTTTTATGCTCTTTCAGAATTTTCACTTTCACAAAAACTGAAAAAATAAAATTGAAGTAGGTGAAAAACATTGGACAAAACAATACTGTTTATATACATGTGAACTCCCATATTTAATAAATGGCTTTAATAGTTTTATCTAAACGTGACAATACACAAAAATTTAAAGCAACATTAATATGGTTTAAGTATAGCGTTACCTTTTATAAAGTTAATGAGAAAATATACGCATATTTTCGTCCTTCATTTTTTATAGTTAAGTTTTTATCGTGTTACTATAACACCATTATATGAACAAAATGTTTGAATGATTTTTATGGGTTCAATATTGCTCTTTTTATCCTAATTAGAAATTGTCTTAATAACTAATTTACTGCTTATATTAGTTGAAATTGATTAAGCATTTGTCTTTTATCAAGTTATATAACCAATATCTGTAAAAGAAATACAACCATACAATTAGCAAGATAACCAATCTTCCATCCAAGAAGAAAAAGTAGACAAACTCAACCACAAATTTGTAAAGGGTAACTAAATGCGATGATCATATATTTAACAATAGAGTACCAAGAATATTGAGATTACCATACACCTCAACTATTTGCATCATGTTATACCCTCAAACCTAACATCCGATAATGCCACGCAATAGCGGCAAATGTCACAATTGCAGACACAATCTAGCAAACCAAATTGTTAGAATGCTTATCGTACATTTGATGTGACAGTGCCCAGGATCGTAACAGCTGTCACTATCACGAGCAAAATAACATAAAGTGTTGATTCAGTTTCTCTTAACCTGTTTGTTTCGTCAAAAATTAGCAACAAACTAAACTTTGGTGTGATCTAATTTAGTTTTATCGGTGAAAATAAAATCAAAAAAAAGAGAGATGATATAACCATTACAGGTATTTGTAGCGTTTAGCATGTAATGGATCTCGAAGAATACTCCACAACAATACGAACATGCTCAATATTATCAACTTAAGACTTATAATATTTCAGAATACCATCGATGAAGAGTAAATTGCACTTGTCTAAAAAATCCTTAAAGCTTTTTACTTAAACATAAATAAGTTTTTCCAAAATCGTTTTTTTATAGGTAACTTTTAGTGATGCTTGAAAACTGTCTTTAATGCTTGAAAAACATCCGTTACATACGTTTAGATAAGTTGTTCACAAATAAATTTGTAACTTTTAGAGAAGCTTGTTTTACTAAATTATTATCTATTTTTGAGATAGTTTAATTTAGTTTAGGATGCATGTTTTTTAATTAGAAAAAAGAAGAAGAGTTCAAATAAGTTATGCTATAAATTAAATTTGAAACTAAACCAATTATTTTAATTCAAAAAGAAAGAAAATATTGCAAAACATTATTTTTATTTAGCTCTTAATGCCGAAAAACGTCGCTTACAAAGTTTTAGAGAACTTGTTTGGAAAAACTAGACAACATTTAGATAAGCTTGTATCTAAACCCTCGAAAAACGTCTCTAAACGTTAACATAAACATAACATCAGAAAACCGTCTTCAACACTTCTTGGCAGAAATTAAAAAGGTCGTCTAAGAATCGATAAGAGAAATAATTTATACCTTTAGATACAAAAGAAAACCTTAAGTTATCTCATTTTTCTTAAAGTGGTTTAGTATTTACTTCTAAATTTGTATTTAGATTAAACGAAATAAATACAATAAAGAAGTCAAAATAAAATGAATATAAATGAATATAAATGAAACTTTGCAAAATTATATTGATTTATACTAGTAAGATAACCAACAAATGAACACTCTTTTTATTCAACGGAACAATAACAACATTATTTTCATATCATTTGATGTGTGTATAAATATAACGCCGTGATGGTTTTCATTTGTTGCAAAATCTAGGCCTGTTTGAACAAGTTTGCATACACTCATACTCGGTTGGGAAACATTCTTTTTCGTCCCTGCAACAACACCATTTCGTTTCGGTACCAATAATATACGAATTGCAAATAGGCCACCCGATTTCTTCGTTTTTCAAATCTGAAATGCCAGCCGTATATCCCTGTTTACTTGCAACTCTTCTGCCTGTGTTCATGTATAATAGATACGATAAATATGTAGAAATGAAGGTATACATATATATATATATATGATTCATGTGACTTAAGTCTCAGGCATAGTTGTTCGTGTCCAACTTTTTGCCGTTAATGTAACACCTGTAACATCCCACTTTCAAAAACACACTTTAAATAGAAAGCAACCAAGGTTCTCATAACAAGCGGAAGCTCGTCCAAAATTTACAATCAAAGCAAACAAGTTTGAAGCTTAAACCATAAGCCGACTCAAAGCTTAATAGTAAAAGTGTACGGGTAATTATAGGAATCTAGTTTGTAAACATAAAAGTGTTCAACATCATGACAAACATATCCTCCCAAACATCCTGACTGAATTGCTAATCCGGAGCTTCATACGGTAGCCTTCTCTTTTCCCTTGCGGGAATTACCTGCCACTAAAGATTAAACAACAATGGGGTAAGCATAAAGCTTAGTGAGCACATACAAAACTACTTACTATCATGCTTACACAATCATTTCACATAGCAATCGGAAACATGCAAACTCCAACCTTCCCTACGGTTCAAAACCATAAAGAAGGACATATGACACTGGTACCAGGCCTCTCCAAATTCCCTAGGGGTATCACTACCACCGTAGGTACTCTCCAAACGTCCCCGAAGGAACACATAACACAATCACACATGTAAACATAACCATGCACACATAACATTAAGAGTTAGTGAGGTACTCACCTGATAAGCTGATTAGTAAGCTCCCTTAACTAGCACGACAATCACTTCGTAGCACCTAATCATAACACATACACGTATACATCAAATAATGCCCAAGAAGGGTACTTAACTCTAACCCGACTCCCTACCGTGAAATGACCGAGTTAACCTCGATCAACTTCCACGAAACTCCACATATCATCAAGTTACATAAGCCCCTAGGGGTCCCTAGGCTAAAGAACCCCAAACGAAGCCGTTTCGGAAAACTCGAAAAACGAAACAGCAGTATCGGCGGGTCATCCCGCGGGTCGCCACCCGCGGCTTACCCGCGGATTCCTGCAACCGCGACTCCCAAGTCGCGACTAGCGACTGCAGTCGGGATTTCAACCCCGAATTCCCAATTCAACCAAAATTTACCAAACCTAGCATTAAACAACCACTATAGTCGATATCCAACAATTGTAAACGATCAATTGGTCATAGACGTGCCAAATTGATGATCCGTTGATCATCAATCTAACATACAACTCTAAACATCTTTAGACTCCAACAAAACTCCTACTTGATAACAAAATTGACGTAGAATTCTTACCTTAAGCGTAATTAGCGTAATTGCTAACACACCTAATTCAAAACAAGCCTCCAATTTGACTCCTTTGCTCTTCCCTATCTCCCAATCGCCTCCTCTCTCTCTGAACGATCTCTGAAACTGTCAAAAGGAAGATCTAGGTTTTCTCTTTACTAAATACTCCATCCCTTCCCTCGTACTTTCAACTATTACACTTCAGCCCTCCAACTCCTACAACATGACAATTAAATAAATAACTGATCAACCGAGTTATAAAAGGGAAGGCGAAGACGGGTGTTTCAATTCTCCCCCACTTACCGGGATTTCGTCCCCGAAATCGCCTAAGCTTGGAACAAATCTGGATGGTTTCTCCGCATCTCATCTTCGGGCTCCCACGTCCACTCTGAACCTTTCCGGTGCTTCCATTGAACCTTAACGATCCCTATCTCTTTATTCCTCAATGTCTTGGTCTTCCTTTCCAAAATAGATATCGGCTTCTCCGCATAGTTAAGCCGCTCGTCCACTTCGATGTCCTCCAACGGTACAAATGCCGACTCATCCGCTAAACATTTCCGAAGCTGAGACACATGGAAAGTGTCGTGTATCTGATTGAGCTCTGGCGGTAACTCAAGTCGATACGCAACCTTCCCAACACGAGCCGCTATCGCAAACGGTCCAATGAACCTTGGACCCAACTTCCCTCGCTTCCTGAACCGTATCACCCCCTTCCATGGCGATACCTTCAGAAGCACCTTATCTCCCACACTAAATTCCAGATCTGACCGTCTCTTATCTGCATAGCTCTTCTGACGACTTTGAGCTGCCTTCAGCCGTTCACGAATCTGCTGAATGCTCTCAGTCGTTTTCTGAACAATCTCCGTACTCCCTAACTCTCTCTGGCCAACCTCTCCCCAACAAATGGGAGTCCTGCACCTCCTCCCGTACAACATCTCGTAGGGAGGCATGCCAATACTGGCATGAAAGCTGTTATTATAAGAGAATTCAACCAAGGGAAGGTAAGATTCCCAACTGCCTCCGAAATCCAAAACACACGCCCGAAGCATATCTTCGAGAGTCCGTATTGTCCTCTCGCTCTGACCGTCTGTCTGAGGGTGGAAAGCCGTGCTGAACTGAAGCTTAGTACCCAACTCCTCGTGAAATCTGCTCCAAAAGCGTGAGGTGAACCGAACGTCTCGGTCCGAGATCACCGTCACCGGCACCCCGTGCCTCGCCACTATCTCCCGGACATAGATGTCTGCTAACACCTCTGAAGAAGAGGCCTCCCGAATCGCGATGAAGTGGGCACTCTTCGTCAGTCGGTCAACCACCACCCAAATAGCATCATGCTTCCTAACCGTCCTTGGTAGCCCGGTAACCAAGTCCATGGTTACGTGCTCCCATTTCCACTCAGGTATCTCCAAAGGTTGAAGTTTCCCGTGTGGTTTCTGATGCTCCGCCTTAACTCTCAAGCACGTCAAACACTTTTCCACATACTTAGCCACATCCCTCTTCATGCCTGGCCACCAATAGTCGGTCCTCAAGTCACGGTACATTTTGGTGGCACCGGGATGGATTGAGAATTTCGACTTATGGGCCTCATCCAAGAGGGTCTGTCTCGCCTCACATGAGACTGGAACCCAAACCCGGCCGTATCGAGTCAACAAACCCCGACTGTCGGCCGCCAACTGATCCACTTGCCCCTTTATCCTCTCCCTTTTCTGAGCATCACCCTTGACCGCCTCCACTTGAGATTGACGTATCAACTCTAACAAGGAAGTTGACACGGTCAACCTCATGCACGGTACCCGAAGCAATAAAACACTTCCTTTCCGACTTAAGGCATCCGCCACCACATTCGCCTTTCCCGGGTGGTAGAGGATCTCACAGTCGTAGTCCTTTACCACCTCTAGCCACCTCCGTTGCCTCATATTGAGGTTCTGCTGATCCATGAAATAACGGAGACTCTTGTGATCCGTATAAATGGTACAGTGAACCCCATACAAGTAGTGTCGCCATAGCTTAAGCGCGAACACCACCGCAGCTAGCTCCAGATCGTGGGTCGGGTAGTTTACCTCATGCGTCTTTAACTGACGAGATGCATAGGCAATTACTCGCCCCCTTTGCATAAGGACGCAGCCTAGCCCGTGATATGAGGCATCACAGTAGACTGTCAGGTCCTCTACTCCCTCCGGTAAGGTCAAAACCGGAGCCTCGCACAACTTCCTCCTCAGCGTATCGAAAGCTGCCTCTTGCTCCTCGCCCCAAACAAATCGCTCACTCTTCCTCGTCAATCTAGTCAACGGAACAGCTATCTTGGAGAAGTCCTGGATAAACCGACGGTAGTACCCGGCCAACCCAAGAAAACGTCTAACCTCCGTGGGAGTCTTCGGCGTCTCCCATTTCATCACCGCCTCCACCTTCGCTGGATCAACCTTTATGCCCTCTCGGTTTACAAGATGCCCCAGAAATTGGACTTCTTGTAACCAGAAGTCACATTTAGAGAATTTCGCGTATAGCTTCTCTTTACGCAAAACCTCCAACACTTCTCGCAAATGCTCCACATGCTCCTCCTTCGATTTGGAGTAGATCAGTATATCGTCTATGAAAACGATCACCGACCTATCCAACATCGGTCTGCAAACTCTGTTCATCAGATCCATGAACGTCGCCGGTGCGTTCGTCAAGCCGACGGGCATCACGATGAACTCGAAATGCCCATACCTGGTCCGGAAAGCTGTCTTGTGCTCATCCTCCTCTCGAACTTTCAGCTGGTGGTACCCCGAACGAAGATCTATCTTCGAGAACCAAGCAGCTTCCTGAAGCTGATCAAAAAGATCGTCGATCCTCGAAAGTGGGTATCTGTTCTTCACCGTGAGCTTGTTGAGCTCTCGGTAGTCGATACACATCCGCATCGACCCGTCCTTCTTCTTTACGAACAGGATAGGGGCTCCCCAAGGTGAGGTGCTCGGGCGGATGAACCCCTTATCCAAAAGCTCCTCCAACTGCTTCGATAGTTCTTGCATCTCCGGAGGTGCCAACCGGTACGGTGCCTTCGCTATCGGTGCCGCCCCCGGAACAAGATCTATCCGGAACTCTACCTGCCTCTCGGGTGGAACTCCAGGCAAGTCATCCGGGAATACATCCGGATACTCGCTAACTACGGGTACATCTGCAACTGTTTTCTTCCATGCCTCCTCGCGACTATCGACAACATACGCCAAGAAACTATGTCCTCCGTGAAGGACATGCTTCCTAGCCTTAGCTAGCGTGCACAACTTTGGCAACTTCTTCCGTCTTTCACTCAGGATAGTCAATTCTCCCCCACTTGGGTTCCGAATCACTACCCTCTCGTTCTCGCAATCGATGTGCCCTCCATTTCGACTCAACCAGTCTACCCCCACTACTACATTGATCTCTCTCATAGGAATCGGGATGAGATCAATTCTGAACTTGACTCCAAAAATCTCTATTATGCTATTTCTATACACGTGCTTACATAACCGGTACTTCTCAGCTGCTATCTCTACCTCTAGCGGACTGTCTACTCTACCCTTTACATGCATGAAATTCTTACAGAAAGCATAAGACACAAACGACTTGCTAGCACCCGAATCAAACAATACAAGAGCAGGTACAGAGTTGACAGGGAAAGTACTTGTCACCACGTCCGGCTCCTCCTTGGCCTCCTCGGGCGTCAGCTGAAATACCCTAACTCGGGTCCTTGGTGTCTCTGTCTTCTTACCCGTACTCTCGGTCTTCACTGGCGCTACCCCCGACGTCTGAGTTGCCCCATCAGACTGAGGGCACTCATTCGCTACATGTCCCGGTCGGAAACACTTGAAACAGAGCCTCATAGTCACCTTGCAATCTTTGCTGAAATGGCCCGGTTGCCCGCATTTGAAGCAGGTTCCCGACCCCATCCGACACTCTCCCAAGTGATGACGTCCACACTTAGGGCAGTTCGGAAACTCCTTCTTCACCACTACTCTAGGCTATGTCGGCTTGAACTTCTTTGCCGGTTGAGTCTGCGTCTGAACTGTCTCTGCTTTCTTCCTCTTATTCTGCCTCTCGAGCTCTAGCTCCCGAATCCTAGCCACCTCGTGCATGCGATGGAAGGTCTTGCACTCCGACATCACCACAAATTCCCGAATCTCGGGTTTCAGAACCTCCACATAGCGAGACATCTTCATTCGCTCACTTGCCACGTATTCAGGGCAAAAGAGTGAACGCTCCAGGAATAGATCGGTGATTTCATTCACCGTCTCAGTCGTCTGCTTCATAGCCAGAAATTCCCCAGTCAACCGCTCTACCTCCACCTGAGGTACATACTGCTCCTTGAACAGTTCCTTGAACTGTTCCCAAGTCATCGTGGCAATCTGCTCCGGAGTCCTCGTCCGGTTGATCAAATTCCACCAATCCTTTGTTGCCTTTCTCAACAGATTCGAAGCATAACGAACCTTCATCTCCTCCGAACACGAACTGGTGAGGAAGGCTCCCTCCACCTCAGATATCCAACGCGAGCTAGCCACCGGGTCCTTCTGCCCGTTAAACTGTGGTGGCTGGCAAGCCGAGAAGTCCTTGTAGGTAACGACTCTCGACTGTCCTCCACCAGACCCTCCCGAGCCACTAGGCCTCGCGGCCACGGCTGCCTCTACAACTGTCTCCACCTGGCTGCGCATCTCATTCTTCAGCTCCTCCTTCATCTGAGCAAAGTAGCCCGGTAACATATCATGCAGAGCCTCTCCTACCTCTGCAGCTATCATCTCCCTCAGGTTAGCGGTTTCCTGCTCCTCTTCCGTGACTACCTTCTTGCCCTTCTTTGCTGGTCTCCCCATACTGATTCATAAAACACATAACTTTAAATACCACATAACTCTCCCTCCCGTCCCATGCTAGCTCGAACCAATGGCTCTAACTTCATATCTTTCCTCTCCACATGCTCCTTAGGGGTCTACTAGACACTCAGTGGACACACACGTGGGTCCTATCATGCCACTACCCCTTCCCAAACAACATCGTTGGTTCATAGAACTCTTGTAACTATGTCAATTCCCAACATGTACAGTGTATTTGCAATGATATGGGCCCTTATATCATTGTAACTACACCCTACATGCCTAGCATCAACACCATTACTTAAGTACTAATTCCCTACTTAGTTGTCATGCACATTAACCATACATTAAACTTTCATAATATAGCGATCAATTACATGCGTAACTACATCATGCTTCTACTCCTACCACATATCTGTAAGCCTAAGTAAGGCTTGCATGCATATACGTAGTCATAACAGTTATCACAAGGTGTCAAGATTCATGCTCAAATTTACTGCATACACTTGTAACTCATGCATCTAGTGTTCACATCTTACACATGCTATACATACACATCACATCGTATCAACATACTCAATAAAGTAAGGTTAGTGTGCTCACCCCCGTTCTGATGCTCCGGTCTGCAGTTCAGTCTTACTATTCGTCTCTCCATAAAACATTTCTTTGGTTACTTTATTTACAAAAACACGAGCTTTTGGTTTAAGTCCAAGTATCCACCACTTGTGAATACCTGAATCCCTTAAACCTAGGCTCTGATACCAACTTGTAACATCCCACTTTCAAAAACACACTTTAAATAGAAAGCAACCAAGGTTCTCATAACAAGCGGAAGCTCGTCCAAAATTTACAATCAAAGCAAACAAGTTTGAAGCTTAAACCATAAGCCGACTCAAAGCTTAATAGTAAAAGTGTACGGGTATTATAGGAATCTAGTTTGTAAACATAAAAGTGTTCAACATCATGACAAAAATATCCTCCCAAACATCCTGACTGAACTGCTAATCCGGAGCTTCATACGGTAGCCTTCTCTTTTCCCTTGCGGGAATTACCTGCCACTAAAGATTAAACAACAACGGGGTAAGCATAAAGCTTAGTGAGCACACACAAAACTACTTACTATCATGCTTACACAATCATTTCACATAGCAATCGGAAACATGCAAACTCCAACCTTCCCTACGGTTCAAAACCATAAAGAAGGACATATGACACTGGTACCAGGCCTCTCCAAATTCCCTAGGGGTATCACTACCACCGTAGGTACTCTCCAAACGTCCCCGAAGGAACACATAACACAATCACAGATGTAAACATAACCATGCACACATAACATTAAGAGTTAGTGAGGTACTCACCTGATAAGCTGATTAGTAAGCTCCCTTAACTAGCACGACAATCACTTCGTAGCACCTAATCATAACACATACACGTATACATCAAATAATGCCCAAGAAGGGTACTTAACTCTAACCCGACTCCCTACCGTGAAATGACCGAGTTAACCTCGATCAACTTCCACGAAACTCCACATATCATCAAGTTACATAAGCCCCTAGGGGTCCCTAGGCTAAAGAACCCCAAACGAAGCCGTTTCGGAAAACTCGAAAAACGAAACAGCAGTATCGGTGGGTCATCCCGCGGGTCGCCACCCGCGGCTTACCCGCGGATTCCTGCAACCGCGACTCCCAAGTCGCGACTAGCGACTGCAGTCGGGATTTCAACCCCGAATTCCCAATTCAACCAAAATTTACCAAACCTAGCATTAAACAACCACTATAGTCGATATCCAACAATTGTAAACGATCAATTGGTCATAGACGTGCCAAATTGATGATCCGTTGATCATCAATCTAACATACAACTCTAAACATCTTTAGACTCCAACAAAACTCCTACTTGATAACAAAATTGACGTAGAATTCTTACCTTAAGCGTAATTAGCGTAATTGCTAACACACCTAATTCAAAACAAGCCTCCAATTTGACTCCTTTGCTCTTCCCTCTCTCCCAATCGCCTCCTCTCTCTCTGAACGATCTCTGAAACTGTCAAAAGGAAGATCTAGGTTTTCTCTTTACTAAATACTCCATCCCTTCCCTCGTACTTTCAACTATTACACTTCAGCCCTCCAACTCCTACAACATGACAATTAAATAAATAACTGATCAACCGAGTTATAAAAGGGAAGGCGAAGACGGGTGTTACAACACCATAGGTGATTTTGTATATTGACGAATTTTTCTTGTTATTATAATTAGTTAGTGTTGTTTTGTTTGAACCTTCCTATCTCTCTCTCTCTCTCTCTCTCTCTCTCTCTCGCTCTCTCTCTCTCTTTCTTTATGTATGAATGTGTATATATATGACTTTAAATCATGAAAATAGAGTGGTGTTGATGCATCTAAGGCCTTTTTTAAGTATACATTGAAAGCAAACTATAAACAATACACTCACAGTCATAACCAGCAAACAATGTTAGGAATGTTAAGCATAATATAAATGCATAGGTTTTCATGAGCTTCGCCATGGCGTTTTTATGCTCTTTCGGAATTTTCACTTTCACAAAAACTGAAAAAATAAAATTGAAGTAGGTGAAAAACATTGGACAAAACAATACTGTATATATACATGTGAACTCCCATATTTAATAAATGGCATTAATAGTTTTATATAAACGTGACAATACACAAAAATTTAAAGCAACATTAATATGGTTTAAGTATAGCGTTACCTTTTATAAAGTTAATGATAAAATATACGCATATTTTCGTACTTTATTTTTTATAGTTAAGTTTTTATCGTGTTACTATAACACCATTATATGAACAAAATGTTTGAATGATTTTTATGGGTTCAATATTGCTCTTTTTATCCTAATTAGAAATTGTCTTAATAACTAATTTACTGCTTATATTAGTTGAAATTGATTAAGCATTTGTCTTTTATCAAGTTATATAACCAATATCTGTAAAAGAAATACAACCATACAATTAGCAAGATAACCAATCTTCCATCCAAGAAGAACAAAGTAGACAAACTCAACCACAAATTTGTAAAGGGTAACTAAATGCGATGATCATATATTTAACAATAGAGTACCAAAATTCAGCTTTCCTCAACGTCAAAATGTTTGGTCATGCTACTTGTTGAAATTAACATCACAAAATGGAGGAATGTAACACCGCAACGAATGTTATAAAAAATAAAACTACGTCAACGAATGATACCAACTACCGGTTGTAGACTTTAATTCTTGATTCTACCTTCACGGTCAATGATTTAGCTTTCATCAGCTCCAAACTTTTAAAAATAGCTCTTATAATAGCATGGCGTCCAAGAATATTGAGATTACCATACACCTCAACTATTTGCATCATGTTATACCCTCAAACCTAAGATCCGATAATGCCACGCAATAGCGGCAAATGTCACAATTGCAGACACAATCTAGCAAACCAAATTGTTAGAATGCTTATCGTACATTTGATGTGACAGTGCCCAGGATCGTAACAGATGTCACTATCACGAGCAAAATAACATAAAGTGTTGATTCAGTTTCTCTTAACCTGTTTGTTTCGTCAAAAATTAGCAACAAACTAAACTTTGGTGTGATCTAATTTAGTTTTATCGGTGAAAATAAAATCAAAAAAAAAAGAGAGATGATATAACCATAACAGGTATTTGTAGCGTTTAGCATGTAATGGATCTCGAAGAATACTCCACAACAATACGAACATGCTCAATATTATCAACTTAAGACTTATAATATTTCAGAATATCATCGATGAAGAGTAAATTGCACATGTCTAAAAAATCCTTAAAGCTTTTTACTTAAACATAAATAAGTTTTTCCAAAATCGTTTTTTTATAGGTAACTTTTAGTGATGCTTGAAAACTGTCTTTAATGCTTGAAAAACATCCGTTACATACGTTTAGATAAGTTGTTCACAAATAAATTTGCAACTTTTAGAGAAGCTTGTTTTACTAAATTATTATCTATTTTTGAGATAGTTTAATTTAGTTTAGGATGCATGTTTTTTAATTAGAAAAAAGAAGAAGAGTTCAAATAAGTTATGCTATAAATTAAATTTGAAACTAAACCAATTATTTTAATTCAAAAAGAAAGAAAATATTGCAAAACATTATTTTTATTTAGCTCTTAATGCCGAAAAACGTCGCTTACAAAGTTTTAGAGAACTTGTTTGGAAAAACTAGACAACATTTAGATAAGCTTGTATCTAAACCCTCGAAAAACGTCTCTAAACGTTAACATAAACGTAACATCAGAAAACTGTCTTCAACACTTCTTGGCAGAAATTAAAAAGGTCGTCTAAGAATCGATAAGAGAAATAATTTATACCTTTAGATACAAAAGAAAACCTTAAGTTATCTCATTTTTCTTATAGTGGTTTAGTATTTACTTCTAAATTTGTATTTAGATTAAACGAAATAAATACAATAAAGAAGTCAAAATAAAATGAATATAAATGAAACTTTGCAAAATTAATTTGATTTATACTAGTAAGATAACCAACAAATGAACACTCTTTTTATTCAACGGAACAATAACAACATTATTTTCATATCATTTGATGTGTGTATAAATATAACGCCGTGATGGTTTTCATTTGTTGCAAAATCTAGGCCTGTTTGAACAAGTTTGCATACACTCATACTCGGTTGGGAAACATTCTTTTTCGTCCCTGCAACAACACCATTTCGTGTCGGTACCAATAATATACGAATTGCAAATAGGCCACCCTATTTCTTCGTTTTTCAAATCTGAAATGCCAGCCGTATATCCCTGTTTACTTGCAACTCTTCCGCCTGTGTTCATGTATAATAGATACGATAAATATGTAGAAATGAAGGTATACATATATATATATATGATTCATGTGACTTAAGTCTCAGGCATAGTTGTTCGTGTCCAACTTCTTGCCGTTAATGTAAAACCATAGGTGATTTTGTATATTGACGAATTTTTCTTGTTATTATAATTAGTTAGTGTTGTTTTGTTTGAACCTTCCTATCTCTCTCTCTCGCTCTCTCTCTTTATTTATGTATGAATGTATATATATATGACTTTAAATCATGAAAATAGAGTGGTGTTGATGCATCTAAGGCCTTTTTTAAGTATACATTGAAAGCAAACTATAAACAATACACTCACAGTCATAACCAGCAAACAATGTTAGGAATGTTAAGCATAATATAAACGCATAGGTTTTGATGAGCTTCGCCATGGCGTTTTTATGCTCTTTCAGAATTTTCACTTTCACAAAAACTGAAAAAATAAAATTGAAGTAGGTGAAAAACATTGGACAAAACAATACTGTTTATATACATGTGAACTCCCATATTTAATAAATGGCTTTAATAGTTTTATATAAACGTGACAATACACAAAAATTTAAAGCAACATTAATATGGTTTAAGTATAGCGTTACCTTTTATAAAGTTAATGAGAAAATATACGCATATTTTCGTCCTTCATTTTTTATAGTTAAGTTTTTATCGTGTTACTATAACACCATTATATGAACAAAATGTTTGAATGATTTTTATGGGTTCAATATTGCTCTTTTTATCCTAATTAGAAATTGTCTTAATAACTAATTTACTGCTTATATTAGTTGAAATTGATTAAGCATTTGTCTTTTATCAAGTTATATAACCAATATCTGTAAAAGAAATACAACCATACAATTAGCAAGATAACCAATCTTCCATCCAAGAAGAAAAAGTAGACAAACTCAACCACAAATTTGTAAAGGGTAACTAAATGCGATGATCATATATTTAACAATAGAGTACCAAAATTCATCTTTACTCAGCGTCAAAATGTTTGGTCATGCTACTTGTTGAAATTAACATCACAAAATGGAGGAATGTAACACCGCAACACATTTTTGTCAACAAAAGTTATAAAAAATAAAACTACCTCAACGAATGATACCAACTACCGGTTGTAGACTTTAATTCTTGATTCTACCTTCACAATCAATGATTTAGCTTTCATCGGCTCCAAACTTTTAAAAATAGCTCTTATAATAGCATGGCGTCCAAGAATATTGAGATTACCATAGACCTCAACTATTTGCATCATGTTATACCCTCAAACCTAACATCCGATAATGCCACGCAATAGCGGCAAATGTCACAATTGCAGACACAATCTAGCAAACCAAATTGTTAGAATGCTTATCGTACATTTGATGTGACAGTGCCCAGGATCGTAACAGATGTCACTATCACGAGCAAAATAACATAAAGTGTTGATTCAATTTCTCTTAACATGTTTGTTTCGTCAAAAATTAGCAACAAACTAAACTTTGGTGTGATCTAATTTAGTTTTATCGGTGAAAATAAAATCAAAAAAAAGAGAGATGATATAACCATAACAGGTATTTGTAGCTTTTAGCATGTAATGGATCTCGAAGAATACTCCACAACAATACGAACATGCTCAATATTATCAACTTAAGACTTATAATATTTCAGAATATCATCGATGAAGAGTAAATTGCACATGTCTAAAAAATCCTTAAAGCTTTTTACTTAAACATAAATAAGTTTTTCCAAAATCGTTTTTTTATAGGTAACTTTTAGTGATGCTTGAAAACTGTCTTTAATGCTTGAAAAACATCCGTTACATACGTTTAGATAAGTTGTTCACAAATAAATTTGCAACTTTTAGAGAAGCTTGTTTTACTAAATTATTATCTATTTTTGAGATAGTTTAATTTAGTTTAGGATGCATGTTTTTTAATTAGAAAAAAGAAGAAGAGTTCAAATAAGTTATGCTATAAATTAAATTTGAAACTAAACCAATTATTTTAATTCAAAAAGAAAGAAAATATTGCAAAACATTATTTTTATTTAGCTCTTAATGCCGAAAAAACGTCGCTTACAAAGTTTTAGAGAACTTGTTTGGAAAAACTAGACAACACGTCTCTAAACGTTAACATAAACGTAACATCAGAAAACCGTCTTCAACACTTCTTGGCAGAAATTAAAAAGGTCCTCTAAGAATCGATAAGAGAAATAATTTATACCTTTAGATACAAAAGAAAACCTTAAGTTATCTCATTTTTCTTATAGTGGTTTAGTATTTACTTCTAAATTTGTATTAAGATTAAACGAAATAAATACAATAAAGAAGTCAAAATAAAATGAATATAAATGAAACTTTGCAAAATTAATTTGATTTATACTAGTAAGATAACCAACAAATGAACACTCTTTTTATTCAACGGAACAATAACAACATTATTTTCATATCATTTGATGTGTGTATAAATATAACGCCGTGATGGTTTTCATTTGTTGCAAAATCTAGGCCTGTTTGAACAAGTTTGCATACACTCATACTCGGTTGGGAAACATTCTTTTTCGTCCCTGCAACAACACCATTTCGTGTCGGTACCAATAATATACGAATTGCAAATAGGCCACCCTATTTCTTCGTTTTTCAAATCTGAAATGCCAGCCGTATATCCCTGTTTACTTGCAACTCTTCCGCCTGTGTTCATGTATAATAGATACGATAAATATGTAGAAATGAAGGTATATATATATATATATATATATGATTCATGTGACTTAAGTCTCAGGCATAGTTGTTCGTGTCCAACTTTTTGCCGTTAATGTAAAACCATAGGTGATTTTGTATATTGACGAATTTTTCTTGTTATTATAATTAGTTAGTGTTGTTTTGTTTGAACCTTCCAATCTCTCTCTCGCTCTCTCTCTCTCTCTCTCGCTCTCTCTCTTTCTTTATGTATGAATGTATATATACGACTTTAAATCATGAAAATAGAGTGGTGTTGATGCATCTAAGGCCTTTTTTAAGTATACATTGAAAGCAAACTATAAACAATACACTCACAGTCATAACCAGCAAACAATGTTAGGAATGTTAAGCATAATATAAACGCATAGGTTTTCATGAGCTTCGCCATGGCGTTTTTATGCTCTTTCAGAGTTTTCACTTTCACAAAAACTGAAAAAATAAAATTGAAGTAGGTGAAAAACGTTGGACAAAACAATACTGTTTATATACATGTGAACTCCCATATTTAATAAATGGCATTAATAGTTTTATATAAACGTGACAATACACAAAAATTTAAAGCAACATTAATATGGTTTAAGTGTAGCGTTACCTTTTATAAAGTTAATGATAAAATATACGCATATTTTTGAACTTTATTTTTTATAGTTAAGTTTTTATCGTGTTACTATAACACCATTATATGAACAAAATGTTTGAATGATTTTTATGGGTTCAATATTGCTTTTTTTATCCTAATTAGGAATTGTCTTAATAACTAACTTACTGATTATATTAGTTGAAATTGATTAAGCATTTATCTTTTATCAAGTTATGTAACCAATATCTGTAAAAGAAATACAACCATTCAATTAGCAAGATAACCAATCTTCCATCCAAGAAGAACAAAGTAGACAAACTCAACCACACATTTGTAAAGGGTAACTAAATGCGATGATCATATATTTAACATTAGAGTACCAAAATTCATATTTCCTCAGCGTCAAAATGTTTGGTCATGCTACTTGTTGAAATTAACATCACAAAATGGAGGAATGTAACACCGCAACATATTTTTGTCAACAAAAGTTATAAAAAATAAAACTACGTCAACGAATGATACCAACTACCGGTTGTAGACTTTAATTCTTGATTCTACCTTCACAATCAATGATTTAGCTTTCATACGCTCCAAACTTTTAAAAATAGCTCTTATAATAGCATGGCGTCCAAGAATATTGAGATTACCATACACCTCAACTATTTGCATCATGTTATACCCTCAAACCTAAGATCCGATAATGCCACGCAATAGCGGCAAATGTCACAATTGCAGACACAATCTAGCAAACCAAATTGTTAGAATGCTTATCGTACATTTGATGTGACAGTGCCCAGGATCGTAACAGATGTCACTATCACGAGCAAAATAACATAAAGTGTTGATTCAGTTTCTCTTAACCTGTTTGTTTCGTCAAAAATTAGCAACAAACTAAACTTTGGTGTGATCTAATTTAGTTTTATCGGTGAAAATAAAATCAAAAAAAAAATAGAGATGATATAACCGTAACAGGTATTTGTAGAGTTTAGCATGTAATGGATCTCGAAGAATACTCCACAACAATACCAACATGTTCAATATTATCAACTTAAGACTTATAATATTTCAGAATATCATCGATGAAGAGTAAATTGCCCTTGTCTAAAAAATCCTTAAAGCTTTTACTTAAACATAAATAAGTTTTTCCAAAATCATTTTTTTATAGGTAACTTTTAGTGATGCTTGAAAACTGTCTTTAATGCTTGAAAAATATCCGTTACATACGTTTAGATAAGTTGTTCACAAATAAATTTGCAACTTTTAGAGAAGCTTGTTTTACTAAATTATTATCTATTTTTGAGATAGTTTAATTTAGTATAGGATGCATGTTTTTTAATTAGAAAAAAGAAGAAGAGTTCAAATAAGTTATGCTATAAATTAAATTTGAAACTAAACCAATTATTTTAATTCAAAAAGAAAGAAAATATTGCAAAACATTATTTTTATTTTGCTTTTAATGCCGAAAAACGTCGCTTACAAAGTTTTAGAGAACTTGTTTCGAAAAACTAGACAACATTTAGATAAGCTTGTATCTAAACCCTCGAAAAACGTCTCTAAACGTTAACATAAACATAACATCAGAAAACGGTCTTCAACACTTCTTGGCAGAAATTAAAAAGGTCGTTGTAACACCCCGCTAAAGCGGAAACACGAGGTGCGACAGTCTCGATTTCAAAGCAATAGGAGATAAACCACACCAATCATTCATATTATAAATTAAAATAGTTTAAAAGTATTACAACCCAATTCATAATTTAAGTTTACAGACTTAAACAAAATAAACACTGTCTTGATTGGTGACACAACATTCCACTAAAGACCTGATCAAACTTTTGGATTTCCTGAAAAGCATGTTAAACAAGTGTCAACTACAAGAGTTGGTGAGTTCACAGGTTTTTATAAGTACAAAACAGTTATGTACAATATCAATTTCAATAAAACATTTATTCGCAACATTTTGTAAACAGTTTGGTGAATCAGTTCATTCACCCCAAAAATAGCAGTTTGGTATCACACAGTAAGTAAATTTTCCAAGTGATGTGTTAATTACATGATATGCATTAGTGAGTTACTACAATCCTTCATTTGATGACATAGCTACGCCCCTATCCAGCCTTGCCGGGGGAAAACTATTTCCAGCCGGGGTGAATATTTTTCAATACAGTGCACCTATATTCTCGTCAGTCAAGGTGGGTATGTCAAACCAAATAGCGCTATCCACGTGTATCATAGGCCCAATTTGTAAGGGTTAATAGTAGTGCAGGGGACATTTTCATTTATTGCTCACTATATCATGTTTCAACATATCGAAAATTTTATCTCATAAAACATTTCATTTCATTTCATTTCGGTATTCGAATTCATTTCATTTCAATACATTTCAATACGTAAAGCATATTCCAATTCACTTCATTTCAATATTCACAAAACATTTCATTCAATTCATTTCATTATCTTACTCTCATTTCAATTTATTTCATTTTATAAAAACATTTCATAACATTTCAAATAAACGATTCATTTCATTATGTCACGATAAATCATTTCATTTCACAACAAGTTCACAATTAAACACATTTTATTCATAAACATGCTTTTCACCCCAAAACTTCGTAAAAACGGTAAAAACGGGGCTGTGAATACTCACCTCGGGTGTTTAGTGCGGATTTGAAAGGGTTGATGCGTGACCTAAATCCCGGCTCCGAACTAGGGTCGTCCTATCAAACACGAAATTTTAATGTAAGTTCTAGGTCCAACGGTCCTTATCTAAAATCGTACCGAAATCCATATAATGCCATTATATTACTTTTATAGTCCAACTTAATAAAAATTCATTTTGTCACAAATAAAAGTCTTCCAAATATTTTAGAAGTTCAAAATTTGTAAAGTTGGGTTTTTAAGAAATTTCCAGAATCTGTCACAAATTTTGAGTTGTAAAAATTGCTATTTTGAACTTGGGTCCTCTAAATATTAAATCTTTAAATTTTTACCCTCTGATTTAGGGGATGTTAGGAACAACTCCACCAAATTTCACAATTTTTAGAGTTCTTTTACTATTTTTTAAACAATTTTACAAAATCAGTGGTAAGGGCTGAAATTCCAGAATACCTTTTGGTAAAGTTTAATTCATAGATTATTCAATACACCACTAATTCACGAATTTCAAAAGGGATTTTCTAACCAACACACATACCAAGCTAATGAGACAAGATTCAAATCATTAGAGTGATTTTTGAGGGAGATATGCCTCTTTGAAGTTGTGCATGTGGTTCTGCCATTATGGGACAGATTGCACTATCAATTCATTTTCATTGGTTAAACCCTCAAAACTACTCTAAATGACTTGATTTTGGATTCTATAGAAAGCTAACTCAGAATACTTGAGTTTAGAATCAAAAAGTTTGTAATTTGGATGATTTACCAAAGAGTTATGCATGCATGAATGTGACTTAAGTTTCTGACCAAGTGCTGTTGCACACAAAAATGTTTTTGGATGGTTTGAACTCAAATCTTAGTGTTTTTATGCAAATCCAGTGGGGTTTGAACCCTAACACCTTAAATTTCATCCCATAAAAATTTCATAAAGAAATGAATACAACAAGACCCTTTTTGAGTCGTGCAAAGTGCATGCAAAATTTTTGACAGAATCTGTCTCAATACTAACATCAAATCCATCAATAAAACACATAAAATCATAACTCTTTGGGGTTTTTCTTACCATTTTACCCCCAAATCAGATTGTATACATGAAAAACAAACTAACCATGATTTGATACCATCAAAGCTCATGCATGAACTATCAAGTAAGTCTAGCCCAAGATTGATGGTCAAAAACAATATTTAACAAGAATTTTTGCATCCAAATGGTGTTCTTATGGGGAAATCATAGATTCTCACCTTCATAGATTGTTTTTCCAACATTTCTAAGGTGGAATCTCTTTCCCAAACACCATAAGGATTAAGAATCCATAGAAGGAGGTTTAACCTCAAGAAAACACGAAAATAAAGCTAGAAAGGGTTGAAAAACGAATCTAAACTTCAACCTAACTACCTTACCTTTGAGATTGTGTTAATATAAACTTTGAATGTGCTCTTAATCTTCAAGAATCTGATCTTGAAGATGATTATGGGGCTGGAATTTTAGAGAGAAGTGAGAGAGTTTTAGTGTGAGAAAAGTTTAGAGAGAGAGAGAGAATTTTGAAATGGATGGGAAATGATGATGATGATTAATTTTTGTAGAGAAAAGAGGAGAAGAGAAAGAGGTAGGGGGGGTGGCCGGCCCCTAGTGGGTCCCACCTCTCTCCTCTCATTTTTTTTTTTTTTTTTGTACAATCTTACACTGATTTTCCGATACGGTACCGGGTTTTTCGGCGTTTTTTGGCGAAAACCGACTTTTCGAAGGTGGTTTTAGATCATTTGGGTCAGTTTATACATATTTTAAACAAAATAACTTAAATTTCCAAGAATTATTTTAAATTTGGCATTTTAGGATTATCGGGTGATTTCGGGCCGGTTCGGGCTTTTTCGGGCAGTTTTCGGGACTTCTAGGTTTTAGCCTAACTTTTTCACGCAAACTAACCTAGGTTATCCAGGCAACTTAAATTCTACCTTTTTCATCTACGGGAACGCTACTGAGTGAATTTAACGAGTAGCTAACCTGAGTGTCAAAAATTGACGGATGTCACAGTTACCCCCGGTTGAAAGAAATTTCGTCCCGAAATTTAATTCTTACCGCTACTGCCGGGGTTTTCTGTGAAGAGATGCGGGTACTTGCTTTTCATGAAGGTCTCCCGTTCCCAAGTAAACTCTGGTCCGTGCCTAGAGTTCCATTTCACTTTGACTATCGGTATCCTGCTGCGTCGGAGTTGTTTGATTTCTCGTTCGAGAATTTCGATTGGTTCCTCGGAGACGCGCAGTTGCTCATCAATTTGAATCTCCTCCAAAGGCAGAACTACTGTCTCCTCCGACAGACATTTCTTTAGGTTGGACACGTGGAACGTGTCATGAATTGAGCTCAGCTCTATAGGTAAGTCCAACCTATAGGCAACAGGTCCGATCCTTTCTATGACCTCAAATGGTCCAACAAAACGAGGGTTCAGTTTCCCTTTCTTTCCGAACCTTATTAGCCCTTTCCATGGTGATACTTTTAGCAGCACCTTATCACCCACTTGGAATTCCAACGGCTTTCGCCGATTATCGGCGTAGCTTTTCTGGCGATCCCTGGCCACTTTCAGCTTTTCTTGAACCATCTTGATTTTGTCGGTGGTCTCCTGCACGACATCAGGCCTAAACAATCGATTCTCTCCTACTTCCAACCAATTAAGTGGGGACCTACACTTGCGTCCATACAGTGCCTCGTATGGCGCACACTGAATGCTGGCATGATAGCTATTGTTGTAGGAGAACTCGACTAAGGGTAGATGATCGTCCCAACTACCTCCAAATTCCAACACACATGCTCGCAGCATATCCTCTAGTGTTTGGATGGTTCGCTCAGTCTGTCCATCGGTCTGAGGATGGTAAGCCGTGCTTAGATCCACACGAGTGCCCAAAGCTGCTTGAAGCGATTGCCAAAATCGCGAGGTAAATCTACTGTCTCTATCAGAGATGATCGATATCGGGACTCCATGTCGCATGACAATCTCACCGACATACAGCTGCGCAAGCTTATCGATACTATAAGTCTCCTTTATCGGCAAGAAATGAGCTGATTTCGTGAGTCTGTCAACGATTACCCAAATCGTATCATGACCCTTCTTAGTCTTGGGTAGCTTAGTCACGAAATCCATCGATATCTGCTCCCATTTCCATTCCGGGATTTCCGGTTGCTGAAGAAGTCCGGACGGTTTCTGGTGCTCTGCTTTAACTTTTGCGCAAGTTAAGCATTTACTCACATAGATGGCGATATCTCTTTTCATACCGGGCCACCAGTAATGCTCCTTCAGTCCCTTGTACATTTTATCGGATCCTGGATGTATCGAATATTTCGACTGATGAGCTTCATCCATGATCATCTTCCTCAATTGCTCCGCCCTCGGAATCCAAATTCTTCCCTTGAAGTAACACACTCCATCCTCTCTCTCCTCAAATTCCTTTTCTATGCCGTGAAGAGTTTCCTTGTTTAGGTTGTCAGCCTTCAAAGCTTCCTTTTGTGCTTCCACTATTTGACTTTTTAAGCTGGTCTGCACTACCAATCCCATTGCTCGTGACCTTATGGGCTTTACCCGCTCCTTTCGGCTTAACGCATCAGCAACAACATTCGCTTTCCCTGGATGATACTTAATCTCGCAGTCGTAGTCGCTGAGCAATTCCACCCATCTCCTCTGTCTCATATTCAACATCTTTTGATCAAGTATGTGCTGGAGGCTCTTATGGTCCGTAAAAATGGTGCATTTGGTGCCGTAGAGATAATGTCTCCATATCTTAAGGGCAAACACCACTGCTCCAAGCTCCAAATCATGAGTGGTGTAGTTCTTCTCGTGAACTTTCAGCTGTCTGGATGCGTAAGCGATGACTTTCTCGTTTTGCATCAGAACACATCCCAAGCCTTGATGTGAAGCATCGCAATATACCACGAAGTTATCTGTCCCTTCAGGTAATGCTAGAATGGGTGCGTTGCACAATTTATGCTTTAGCACCTGGAACGCTTCTTCTTGCTTCTCTCCCCAAATAAACTTCTTATCCTTCTGCGTCAAGGCTGTCAGCGGCTGCGCGATCTTGGAAAAGTTTGCGATGAACCTTCGGTAATAACCTGCCAGACCAAGAAATTGTCGAATTTCCGTCGGTGTTTTCGGGGCTTCCCATTTCTTTATAGCCTCGATCTTAGCTGGGTCAACATGTATTCCATCTCTATTCACTACATGTCCTAGAAAGTGAACTTCCCGAATCCAAAACTCGCACTTTGAGAATTTGGCGTATAGCTGCTCGGCCTTTAGCAGTTCCAATATCAGCCTCAAGTGATGCTCGTGGTCCTCCTTGCTCCTAGAGTAGATTAGGATGTCATCAATGAAGACAATCACGAACTTATCTAAGTATGGCCGACATACTCGGTTCATCAAATCCATGAACACTGCCGGAGCATTCGTCAAACCAAAAGGCATGACTAAGAACTCGTAGTGACCATAGCGGGTTCTAAACGCTGTCTTTGCGATGTCTTCCTCACGAACTCGCATTTGATGGTAACCAGATCGAAGATCGATTTTGGAGAAGTACGTTGCTCCTTGCAGTTGATCGAACAGGTCGTCGATGCGCGGAAGAGGGTAGCGATTTTTAATAGTGATCTTGTTCAGCTCTCTGTAATCGATGCACATACGAAAAGATCCGTCCTTCTTTTTGACAAACAACACAGGGGCTCCCCATGGTGATGAACTGGGTCGGATGAATCCTTTGTCTAATAACTCCTGAAGTTGATTTGACAGCTCTTGCATCTCGGACGGTGCTAGTCGATAAGGCGACTTTGCTATGGGACCTGCTCCAGGAACTAAGTCAATGTGAAACTCCACTTGTCGTTGCGGGGGCAATCCAGGTAATTCTTCCGGAAATACCTCTGGAAATTCTCGCACAACTGGAATATCCTGAATTCGCTTCTCCTTTGCCTTTGTATCTATGACGTGTGCCATGAACGCTATGCATTCCTTCCGTAGATGACCTCGCATCTTCATATATGACACGATCTTAATGTCTCTCTTTGGCCTATCTCCATACACTTCGAGTAGTCCTCCATCGGGTAATGGTAATGCGACTATCTTCTCAGCACAGCATATTGTTGCTCGGTGTTTGGACATCCAGTCCATACCGACGATTATGTCGAAGCTCCCTATCTTAATCGGGATCAAGTCTATGCTAAAATCCTTTCCAGCTAAGCCTAGAGTGCATTTTCTGATTACTTTGCTAGCCTTAACTAATTCTCCGTTGGAGTATTCGATTACATGATCCTCTTTCAGATTCTGTGACTTTTTATTTATCTTAGGCCTAAATTCTAGCGACACAAAGCTCATATCTGCTCCGGAATCAAAAAGCACAGTAGCAGGATAGTTGTTGAGAAGGAACGTACCTGTAACCACGTCTGGGTTTTGCCTTGCTTCCTCCGTCCCAATAACAAACGCTCTCCCCCGAGCTAGTCCTCCTCGGTTTCCTTGGTTTCCTTGGTTTCCTTGGTTCCCTGGATTCGCCGGCTGTGCCTGATTCGCGTAAGGTCTCGGATTCAACTTAGGACAAGCATTCCGGTAGTGATTGAAGCTTCCACATTCAAAACAGGCTCTCTTTCTACAATCCTTGTCAGTATGGCCTCCCCTGCCACATCTGGAACAGACAACACATCTCCCGGCATGAAGATTCCCACATTTGCCACACCTCTGAGACATTCCCTTTTCTTTTTCTGCTACTTGAGTCTACATTCCGTAGCTCCTAGTCACTCTTCTATCCTTTCCCGACTTTCCTCTGAATTGCGGTTTGGTAGTCTCCTCCATCTTCCTTTTTCCCTTTGCCTTGTCACTCGCAAACGTTCCTGACCGGATAGCGTTGTTGGTAAGGCGGTTTGCTAAATTAACTGCCTCTTGTAGGTTCTTTGGATCAGCTGCCGTCACGTTCCCTCTGATCTCAGGGGATAAACCCCAAACATACCTATCGACTCGGTTTTGTTCCGGCGTCACCAAATGGGGTACTAACTTAGCCAACTCGTGAAATCGGGTAGTGTATGTGGTGATGTCGTTTCCTCTCATCTCATGGCGCCATAGTTCAGCTTCCAACTTTTGGAGTTCGCTTCTTGGACAGAACTCCTCCTTCAGCATCTTCTTGAAATCCTCCCAGGTGATCTGACCGGTTGCGTCACGGCCACGGACTTGCACCTGGGTGTTCCACCAAGTCAAAGCTCGCCCTTGGAGCAGACAAGCAGCATACTCGACCTTGTTCCTTTCCAGGCACTTGCTTATGTGAAGGACTGATTCCATACTTTCAATCCATGCTAATAATCCAACAGCTCCCTCTGTTCCATGGAACTCTTTGGGGTTGCAGCTTCGGAAGGATTTGTATGTACAATCCCGTTCCCTTGACCCTTGATTGTTGTTTTGATTAGTGTTCAGCCCAGCAGCCACCTGGCTGACTATGCCGGGTAATGAAGCCATCACTTGCTCCGATACGAGCCTTGTCAAGTCCGGGTTCTCTCTTCTTGGAGGCATGTTTCTAGAACAACAGCATGCCCACAAGTTTTAATGACAATTTCCGTTTTCTAAGTGTAATCGCAATTCTACTTATTTTTCGCAATTTAAATGTCATACTAACTCACGCTATCATTTTAACCTAGCGTTCTTAGACATTTCAAGCAACCATAATAAGCATGTCAATTGTATAGTTAATTTCTAACACATAAGTGAAGCATAGATAAAATCATAAAGCTTCCCTTCATTTAAGCATAATACGAGTCATAATATCATCAAAATAAATTCATAATACGATAATATCCATACAATCATCCATCATAGATCATAAATAGTTCAAGTCTAGGCATACTGCCTCAAAAATAAGAGTTTTTTATCCAAAAGATCGATCACCGACTCCACCTCCTAGGTCCTAACCCTCCAAACAGCCCACAGAAGCAGGAGCACCACCACGGTCACCACCAAATACACCACCGTATACAGGTGGTGGAGTGATGCCATGGTGTGGCTGAGGAGAGCCACTATCCTGGTCACTGCTGGCTGTCCGCTCCAGCTACACCCAGGAGGGAGTCTATCATGTGGTCATGGTGGTCCAGGAGGTGCTCATGGATGTCCTGGCCTCGGGCTAGTCTAGTGACCTCCTGTCGCTCGGTCGGGGTCATGCCCCTCATGCAAAGGACCGGGGCACGAGCCATGTGCGGGTATCTAGGAGCTGGGGCTAGCGGTGGTGGTCGGACATCGGGCGGTGGTCGGGCGACGGGCGGCGGTGGAGGCACTCGAACGATCGGCGACGATGGTCGGTAAGGCGGCGGGGATCCGGACGATGAGGACGACGAGGACGACGATGACCCACCCTGGCCCCTGACCCGTGATGGTCCCGCCCCATCCCCGGTGGGAATGCGGAAGGTCATCCGGGTAGGCAGAGGCACGCTCTTCCGAGCGGTGCGCCTGCCTCTGAGACCATAGCGCGTCTCAGGCCCAAAGGGTCGCACCGGGCTGGCGGACCGGGCAGGGACCTGATGAGAATCAGCGTCACTGTCGCTATAGGGATCCCGCTCTGGCACGGTGGTCCGAGATCGGGAGTTACCGTTCTCGCTACCGGGGTGCTCAGGGGACCCGTGAGATCGGTACTCGGATGGGTCTGTCTCGTGAGACATGATACTGCGATAAAAGAATTTAGTTAATTTACGGAAAAATAAAATTTTTCTGAAATAAGAAATTTTGTACATGTCATATGCAAACTCACACAATTTCACATTTTTCAGGAAATTTTCAGAAAGTTTCAACTTTTAAACCCTAACAGTATGATCGATTTATAAGTCTTATCCTACTTATATCGTGGCTAGGCGTAGGTGATCAGGCTCCGCATATCTATGATATATTAGAATAACACCTATACTAATCATACTAGTATCTAATTCCCCTATCCTTGAAATCTTAAAAGTTTTAACTTATTTTGGAAAAAGCGGGTTATAGTACTTGATTTTTATGAAAAACCGATGTTCTCTATAACCTATGGCTCTGATACCAAATCTGTAACACCCCGCTAAAGCGGAAACACGAGGTGCGACAGTCTCGATTTCAAAGCAATAGGAGATAAACCACACCAATCATTCATATTATAAATTAAAATAGTTTAAAAGTATTACAACCCAATTCATAATTTAAGTTTACAGACTTAAACAAAATAAACACTGTCTTGATTGGTGACACAACATTCCACTAAAGACCTGATCAAACTTTTGGATTTCCTGAAAAGCATGTTAAACAAGTGTCAACTACAAGAGTTGGTGAGTTCACAGGTTTTTATAAGTACAAAACAGTTATGTACAATATCAATTTCAATAAAACATTTATTCGCAACATTTTGTAAACAGTTTGGTGAATCAGTTCATTCACCCCAAAAATAGCAGTTTGGTATCACACAGTAAGTAAATTTTCCATGTGATGTGTTAATTACATGATATGCATTAGTGAGTTACTACAATCCTTCATTTGATGACATAGCTACGCCCCTATCCAGCCTTGCCGGGGGAAAACTATTTCCAGCCGGGGTGAATATTTTTCAATACAGTGCACCTATATTCTCGTCAGTCAAGGTGGGTATGTCAAACCAAATAGCGCTATCCACGTGTATCATAGGCCCAATTTGTAAGGGTTAATAGTAGTGCAGGGGACATTTTCATTTATTGCTCACTATATCATGTTTCAACATATCGAAAATTTTATCTCATAAAACATTTCATTTCATTTCATTTCGGTATTCGAATTCATTTCATTTCAATACATTTCAATACGTAAAGCATATTCCAATTCACTTCATTTCAATATTCACAAAACATTTCATTCAATTCATTTCATTATCTTACTCTCATTTCAATTTATTTCATTTTATAAAAACATTTCATAACATTTCAAATAAACGATTCATTTCATTATGTCACGATAAATCATTTCATTTCACAACAAGTTCACAATTAAACACATTTTATTCATAAACATGCTTTTCACCCAAAACTTCGTAAAAAACGGTAAAAACGGGGCTGTGAATACTCACCTCGGGTGTTTAGTGCGGATTTGAAAGGGTTGATGCGTGACCTAAATCCCGGCTCCGAACTAGGGTCGTCCTATCAAACACGAAATTTTAATGTAAGTTCTAGGTCCAACGGTCCTTATCTAAAATCGTACCGAAATCCATATAATGCCATTATATTACTTTTATAGTCCAACTTAATAAAAATTCATTTTGTCACAAATAAAAGTCTTCCAAATATTTTAGAAGTTCAAAATTTGTAAAGTTGGGTTTTTAAGAAATTTCCAGAATCTGTCACAAATTTTGAGTTGTAAAAATTGCTATTTTGAACTTGGGTCCTCTAAATATTAAATCTTTAAATTTTTACCCTCTGATTTAGGGGATGTTAGGAACAACTCCACCAAATTTCACAATTTTTAGAGTTCTTTTACTATTTTTTAAACAATTTTACAAAATCAGTGGTAAGGGCTGAAATTCCAGAATACCTTTTGGTAAAGTTTAATTCATAGATTATTCAATACACCACTAATTCACGAATTTCAAAAGGGATTTTCTAACCAACACACATACCAAGCTAATGAGACAAGATTCAAATCATTAGAGTGATTTTTGAGGGAGATATGCCTCTTTGAAGTTGTGCATGTGGTTCTGCCATTATGGGACAGATTGCACTATCAATTCATTTTCATTGGTTAAACCCTCAAAACTACTCTAAATGACTTGATTTTGGATTCTATAGAAAGCTAACTCAGAATACTTGAGTTTAGAATCAAAAAGTTTGTAATTTGGATGATTTACCAAAGAGTTATGCATGCATGAATGTGACTTAAGTTTCTGACCAAGTGCTGTTGCACACAAAAATGTTTTTGGATGGTTTGAACTCAAATCTTAGTGTTTTTATGCAAATCCAGTGGGGTTTGAACCCTAACACCTTAAATTTCATCCCATAAAAATTTCATAAAGAAATGAATACAACAAGACCCTTTTTGAGTCGTGCAAAGTGCATGCAAAATTTTTGACAGAATCTGTCTCAATACTAACATCAAATCCATCAATAAAACACATAAAATCATAACTCTTTGGGGTTTTTCTTACCATTTTACCCCCAAATCAGATTGTATACATGAAAAACAAACTAACCATGATTTGATACCATCAAAGCTCATGCATGAACTATCAAGTAAGTCTAGCCCAAGATTGATGGTCAAAAACAATATTTAACAAGAATTTTTGCATCCAAATGGTGTTCTTATGGGGAAATCATAGATTCTCACCTTCATAGATTGTTTTTCCAACATTTCTAAGGTGGAATCTCTTTCCCAAACACCATAAGGATTAAGAATCCATAGAAGGAGGTTTAACCTCAAGAAAACACGAAAATAAAGCTAGAAAGGGTTGAAAAACGAATCTAAACTTCAACCTAACTACCTTACCTTTGAGATTGTGTTAATATAAACTTTGAATGTGCTCTTAATCTTCAAGAATCTGATCTTGAAGATGATTATGGGGCTGGAATTTTAGAGAGAAGTGAGAGAGTTTTAGTGTGAGAAAAGTTTAGAGAGAGAGAGAGAATTTTGAAATGGATGGGAAATGATGATGATGATTAATTTTTGTAGAGAAAAGAGGAGAAGAGAAAGAGGTAGGGGGGTGGCCGGCCCCTAGTGGGTCCCACCTCTCTCCTCTCATTTCTTTTTTTTTTTTTTGTACAATCTTACACTGATTTTCCGATACGGTACCGGGTTTTTCGGCGTTTTTTGGCGAAAACCGACTTTTCGAAGGTGGTTTTAGATCATTTGGGTCAGTTTATACATATTTTAAACAAAATAACTTAAATTTCCAAGAATTATTTTAAATTTGGCATTTTAGGATTATCGGGTGATTTCGGGCCGGTTCGGGCTTTTTCGGGCAGTTTTCGGGACTTCTAGGTTTTAGCCTAACTTTTTCACGCAAACTAACCTAGGTTATCCAGGCAACTTAAATTCTACCTTTTTCATCTACGGGAACGCTACTGAGTGAATTTAACGAGTAGCTAACCTGAGTGTCAAAAATTGACGGATGTCACAGTCGTCTAAGAATCGATAAGAGAAATAATTTCTACCTTTAGATACAAACGAAATCCTTAAATTATGTCATTTTTCTTAAAGTGGTTTAGTATTTACTTCTAAATTTGTATTTAGATTAAACGAAATAAATACAATAAAGAAGTCAAAATAAAATGAATATAATTGAAACTTTGCAAAATTAATTTGATTTCTACTAGTAAGATAACCAACAAATGAACACTCTTTTTATTCAACGTAACAATAACAACATTATTTTCATATCATTTGATGTGTGTATAAATATAACGACATGATGGTTTTCATTTGTGGCAAAATCTAGGCCTGTTTGAACAAGTTTGCATACACTCATACTCGGTAGGGAAACATTCTTTTTCGTCCCTGCAACAACACAATTTCGTCTCGGTTCCAATAATATATGAATTGCAAATAGGCCACCCTATTTTTTCGTTTTTCAAATCTGAAATGCCAGCCGTATATCCCTGTTTACTTGCAACTCTTCCGCCTGTGTTCATGTTTAATAGATACGATAAATATATAGAAATGAAGGTATACAAATATATATGATTCATGTGACTTAAGTCTCAGGCATAGTTGTTCGTGTCCAACTTTTTGCCGTTAATGTAAAACCATAGGTGATTTTGTATATTGACGAATTTTTCTTGTTATTATAATTAGTTAGTGTTGTTTTGTTTGAACCTTCCTATCTCTCTCTCTCTCTCTCTCGCTCTCTCTCTCTCTTTCTTTATGTATGAATGTATATATATGACTTTAAATCATGAAAATAGAGTGGTGTTGATATATCTAAGGCCTTTTTTAAGTATACATTGAAGCAAACTATAAACAATACACTCACAGTCATAACCAGCAAACAATGTTAGGAATGTTAAGCATAATATAAACACATAGGTTTTGATGAGCTTCGTCATGGCGTTTTTATGCTCTTTCAGATTTTTCACTTCCACAAAAACTGAAAAAATAAAATTGAAATAGGTGAAAAACATTGGACAAAACAATACTGTTTATATACATGCGAACTCCCAGATTTAATAAATGGCATTAATAGTTTTATATAAACGTGACAATACACAAAAATTGAAAGCAACATTAATATGGTTTAAGTATATCGTTACCTTTTATAAAGTTAATGAGAAAATATACGCATATTTTCGTCCTTCATTTTTTATAGTTAAGTTTTTATCGTGTTACTATAACACCATTATATGAACAAAATGTTTGAATGATTTTTATGGGTTCAATATTACTCTTTTTATCCTAATTAGAAATTGTCTTAATAACTAATTTACTGCTTATATTAGTTGAAATTGATTAAGCATTTGTCTTTTATCAAGTTATATGTTGATCCAGCTCCTTTATGACTTGATGAAATACCAATGATCCTAGTCTAATAACTGAAAAAATACTTAGCACTGCTGTGATGAAGTTCAATACTTCAGCGAGTCTGTCTCGCTGATAGTTAGGACATCAGCCATCGCCGATCACTGACTCCGTTCAGTATCAGTGAGAGCCGACATCGGCTAAGTATCCTTTGAAGACAAATTGTCATGTCACTATGAAACCATCAGCACCATCTATTGATGCAAGCTGATGATTGAGTCAGCGATGCTAATGATCTGAAGTTGAAATCAGTGATTGCTAGCTGACTACTCTTACATGACGTTCCATGGAGAACAAGTCACAGTGCCTCTCTGATCCTTCCCAAGGATCAGCGACCCTAAGGCCTGATCAGTGACTTGTACTTTAAGAATACTATATTTGTCTTCTTGTCCTATATGCACAAAAATGATTTGATTTGCCTTTCTGACAATAGTACAAAAGGGATGTCTCTTTACTGTTCCCTCCGTACTTATCACCCATAAGGCAACTGTTTACCATAGGCCATGACCCTACCACGCATGGGCATTACTTTATGGTACAATAGTACACCAAACCCAACCTTTACCTGACACGTGTAAAGTTGGGGATGGCATGCATTTAATGCATGGGGTATAAATAGGAACGTTGTGTTGTTCTTCAAACACACCTTTGTCCATCTTCTATACCCCAATCCTTTCTCCTTTCTATCTTCTAATTCTTTCTATCTCTTCTAATACTTGCTTTGTGCATAAGCAAGGGCTTAGTGCCAAATTACTTAAAAAGATTGTTTGGATCTTGACATAGTCTTGATCTGTTTCAACAAACAATCTACTTCATTTCACACAAAGGCTCCATAGGTGTTGTGGACTGAATTAAGTGGAAGAAACTGTGTTGATTGTATTCAACCCCACCCCCTTCTACAATACAATTTATATTATTGGCCATGAATAGAGGACCAACAAGTGGTATCAGAGCGGTTAGAAACATCTTCTTCTTAACCGTTCACAAAAGAAACATAGTTTCTAGATCCACCCTATGGCCAATCCTCCTAAAGATACTTATTTCGAATCTGGATCTCTGGCAAAGCCACCCAGATTCAATGCTGATAACTTCCCTCTATGGAAGTCAAGAATTGAACTTTTTCTTTCTGGTTCCGATCCTCAAATCCCCTACTTCTTAGAACATGGACCATATGTTCCCACCTCCATAATTCCTTCTGTTGCTGCTACTACTACCACTCCTGTTGTTCCTGGGAGGACCTTCATCAAGCTGGTGTCCAACTGGACAGATGAAGATAAGCGTCTGGTGAACGTTGACACCAAGGCAAGGTCTCTGATAGCCATGTCTCTTCCTGATGAAGTATTTCACTCCATCAGTAAGCTTAAGACAGCTAAGGAGATATGAGATACTCTCTGTATCCAATATGAGGTGCTGATGCTCTCATAGAATCTAGAAAGATTCACCTCATACGTCAGTATGAGAAGTTCATCGTTGCTAAAGGTGAAACTTTGGCCCAGACCCATCAGAGGTTTAACTGCCTTCTGATCGATCTAAAGACCTACGATATCGTTTACTCTAACTCGCAGGTAATCACTAAATTCATGGAGGCCCTCCCTGAATACTAGGAGACTTACACCATGTGTCTAAAATTGTCCAAGGACATTAAGACTATAACTCTTAGCGAGTTATATGGTATGATGCTCAACCATGAGCAAACCAAGTCTCTGAAGACTAATCTCATCAGAGACACCAAGGATGCTGCGAAAGGTACCTCTCTTGCCTTAATTTCTGATGCTCCTCAACCCTCTCAAACTCCTGTCTCAACAGTGACTATCACTGAGATAAATGATTCTGACTCTGATCTTGTCTCTGATAATGAGATAGATTTTAATGAGTCTCTTGCCCTTCTCTCTAAACATCTCAAGAAGTTTGGCAGGAAAGGAAATTTCCGTAAGTCCAAGCAGCCCTCTCTTACTAACAAGCCTGACACCCCTTCTGGTGATAAGGCTGCCTCTACCTATTTCAAATGTCAGGGGAAAGGACACTTTGCCACTCAGTGCAGGTACAAGAAGAATCAGTTAGCTGAATCCTCTACCCCAGCTTCCAAGGACGTAAAGTACCAGAAGCTGAAGTCTAAGTACCGAAAGCTGAAATTCCAGTGAAAAGGCAAAGGTCTGATCGCTGAGGAAAAGGCTGGGATGAATCATCTAACGAATCCCCTGATGAAGAGGATACCAGTGAGGTCACATGTCTGATGACCATCGTTGAAGAAACCGAGCCTCCTCTTATGGCACAGCTCGAAGACATCCCTGAAGAAGAAGTCTCTACTACTCTTGCTTCGACCTCTGATCTTCCTCAGGTATCTACTCCTTCTCCTTCTGATGTTATGACAGCGATGGATGCTTTAACCATCGATCTGTACAATGCCTTAAATGGCAAGTCCTCTGCTGAAAAGGTCAACTTTGACCTCAGGACTGAGCTCAAAGAGTGTCATGAGAAACTCAAAAAGCTCGCTGTTTGTGAGGCTAACTACAAAGACCAAGTTCATGCAAACCAAGTTCTTTGCATTGAACGTGAACAAGCTATCGCTGAGAGAGAAAAAGCTCTCGCTGAGCTAAATTCAGAGAATGTCACTGTTAAGAGCTGGGTTGATGCCTCTGAAAAGGTGGATGAAATTCTCTTCACCCAGCGTCACCCTAAAAATAGAACCTGCTTGGGTTTTGTTAAAGGAAAACAGCATGCTATGGATAAATATGATAAATCTAATTTAAAATTTGGCATGTCTGTTAGTTCTGACTCCAACTCTCAGAGTTCTTCTTCCATCTCTAAAGATGAGGCTTCTACTTCTGATCAGCCTCCTATGAACTCTAAAGGCAAAAACCTTCCAAACCATCCTCCCAAACCTAAGAAACAAAAGCATAAGACTTCTAAAGTCTTAGATGGTGGTCCTTCGGGATCAGGGGCTAAGAAATCTGCTCAAAGCCCCACTCCCAGACTCAAGGTTGACTTAATAACCAAATCTCAGGAGAAGACTCCCATTCCTCCTCAGACCAAAGATATAGGCATTCTTGGACCTGGACTAGCTCACCTTAAGTTTAAAAACCCTAAGGGTCCCTCTAAGACTAAGACCTATAGAAACTGCTATCACTGTGGCCAAAATGACCACATTGCCAGAAAGTGTCCCCATGCTACCAAAGCTGAAAAAGCAGCTAAGGTAAATAAAGGTCCTAAGGCAAATAATTCTGCCAAAGGAAAGAAACCTTTAGTCGCTGAGACTGCTACCATCCCTGACCCTGTCAACTGTTAGGATTGTGTGCGAGACAGTAACAGGGTTACCGTGTCCAATTTATAAGACATTAGTAGTCACACCGCTGCACACCTAATTGAGAACTTGTGTGTAAGAGATAAATGAGAAGAGAGAAATAAATAATAATTATTTACTAGTTTTAATTAATCAGTAAATTAATTAATTAATTGATTAATTAATTAAGGAATTAATTAAAGGATAATTATAAAAGGATTGTAATCGTTTTGTTATCCGTTGCGCACCGTTAGTGCCTACGGTTCCCAACAGTGGTATCAGAGCCACTTCTTAAACCTACAGATCAGGTTTAACTGTTTGATAATTAGGTTTAAAAATTGATTTTTATAGGTTTCTAAGTTTTGTAAAAATTAGATTTTTAGAAAAAACCTAATAAACCGGAAACTGGTGGTGGAACGGTGGCAGTTAGCCGACTGAACCGACCACCAAGCCACCGCAAAGCCACCGACGGCTCACCACAGTTGGTGGTGGCCGCCAGTTTCCAGACCCGAAGCCCACCGCACCACCAGATGGTGGTAGCGGCGGCTGTTGTGTTCGCAACCACCACACAGCCGTGTGGTGGCGACAGCCCTACGGCAAGAAACCAACCACCGCACCACCGTTTGTGGTGGCGGTGGTAATTAATTCAATCGCCGGCGTCGGCTGTGGCCGATCGCGAGTAGCAATCATCACCGGGCTGCCTTACGGCCTTGCCGCGGGTGGTGATTGACGCCAAACTAACGAAAACAACCACCACACCACCGATTGTGGGGTGGTGGTGATCGCGACCAAGATCGAAAGCCATAATGGTGGCAATCGATTGAACAAACACCGCAAGAGGTGGCGGTGGTGGTTTTTTAGACCACTGCCGTCTCCGGCCTAATCGAAAACGACCGCCACACCACCGTCTGTGGTGGTGGCGGCGATGGTGTTTTTGTTGATTTCGCCGGGAGGTGGCGGTGGTGGTGGCAATTGCTGTTGCTGCCGTCGTGCTCCCATCGATGATCAATCGATCGGCCGCCACACCACCGTTTGTGGTGATGGCGGCGATGGGTTTTTGTTTAGAGACCGGCGACCACGGCGATGGTGGTGGCGTCGAGCTGTTGCTGTCGCCGGCGGACCAACGGCGACGATGAATGTGGTAGTGACGGTGGTCGATAACCGCCGCAAAGGGGTATCGGCCACTGCCGTTTCTAGGTTTCCAGTCAAAAGGAAGGCGGCGACGATGGCCTTTGGGCTGCTGTCGTCACGCCACAAGCGGAGGCTTCGCACCGCGAGCAAAGGCCTGACGTTGCGATCAGTAACTGACAGTTGTTGGTTGCTATTTTTTCCCGGTTCGAATCAAATATGATTAAGTTTCGTTTTGATTGGGGTCTAAACCAGATAGGTTTGAAACCCTAAGAAATCTGTCTTATTAAATTAATTTAGTTTAATTAATTTTTTAGCTAAATCAAAACAAAGTCTAGATAAGATTTATTTTGTTGTCATAGTCAAACCCTTGACCCGTGGTTGTGTTTTTTTTTTTTTTTGTTTATTATTATTGGTTACGGGAGGCCTGCGTGCCATTTACAACCCGCTGATAAATTGTAATATTTTTGGTAATAAAATAAATAAAATCAAGACTCGAAGACGGAGCCAAGGAGACAACCATGGAGCTTGGAGCCAGTGGGAGCGCCGAGAAGATTTGTCCCTTAGGAATAAAGACCGTCGTTTTGTGTTGGCTCACGAAACGACAATAGTTAAGGGTTTTTGACTATGACATGTTTTTATGCATGGTTGTTTATATTTAACAGTCATATAAATTGCGTGGTTGTTTTAGTTACGTAATTCTTTAAATATAAACATTTTTAAGATTAAATGTTTTAAAGGAAAAATTGGATACAAATAGAGTTTGTGTTTGGATCCAAAGTTTTTGAAAAACTGGCATTTATGACCCTTATTAAAATCATAGATTAGTAAGTGCAACCCACTTTAGGGACACCTCCGGTGTAAGGTACATAGGGCGTTGTAAGTGCACACACTATGAACGCCCGTGTTCAAACCGAAACTGGAGGGTGATAAAACTCTGCGAATTATCTCTGGGTGGTACCGGCCAGGGTTTGTCCAGGTCCCGGGTGGTGCAGTCTATTTTGGTAATTATTTATTCACTGGGTGGTACCAGGCCAAAATGCACTAGAGGGACTAAATATGCACGGATTATATATCCGATGTCCCGACGATCTAGAAATCGTATTTTCGAATTAAAATGCGATTGGTATAGTTTTACCTACCATAAATCGCATGAGTCGGTTTGACATGATCACATGCTTCCCGACACATGTGAAATATGGATTCTAGTCTAATAAATTTATTTTTAAGGGTAATAATTTATTAGAATTTTATAATTATAAACTAAAATTGGAATTTATTCTTAATTTGTAGATGTCGAAATCTGTAATTCCGTTTTATACCCCTGAGGAATCTCTAAGACTCATCAACTGTAAATGGAAGCTTACAGGCCAAAATTTTCCAGTTTGGAAAATGCACCTTGACAATGTCTTGCGTGCACAGGGTAAGCTGTATGTTCTGGAGAAACATGTTTCACGACCAAAGAGTAATTCTCCCGAGAGGGATTTTACTCAGTACTTTAAATATTTGGCAGATGAATCGGATGTAATGTCCATTCTGATTTTCTCTACGTCACCCGAGTTCACGGGAGATTTAAGAGTCAAATCCTGTCACGAGGTTGTGAAAGATATGGTGAACCAGTTAGGTCTCTATAAGCACACAGGTAAGCTTCTGATCATGCAAGAGATTTTTTCACTGAAACTGAAAAAGGATCAGTCAGTTAAAGACCATCTCATTGAAATAAGAAGGCTCTTTAAATGTTTATCGCGTTTGGGGTACAAGATGACTCAGGAAGAGTTAGTGTATCTCATGTGGTTTTCCCTCACGAAAGAGATTCAAGACACAGCTAGTGCCTATATGAAGGAACCAAAGAATGGCGTGGATAAAATTCATGAAGATATTCTGGCCAGTCTAGAGCCAGTACCGGCACCTGCAGATCTCATGGATACTGATTTGATTGATGAGTTGGGGGATCTGAGTTGCCCAGAATGCGGTAGCGAGGATATTTGCGAGCAGTCGATGAATATCGACCAGATAGAGATCGGTTTACCCGATGCTCCAGGTATCTTTATGATAGATTGCTTAATCACTTCTTATGAATCATTGGTAATTGATACAGGCAGTGGTAACCACATTTGTAATCATTTACAGGGATTCACTAGAAGAAAGACTTTGAGGAAGGACCGTTCGAACCTACGAGTTGGCGAAGGCACTCCGCTGATTGCTGAAGCTGTAGGATCTTATAGTCTTAGTTTACCCTCGGGTCTAGTTTTGGAACTGGATAATTGTTATTATATTCCAAATATGATTAAGAATGTTTTGTCTTTTGATTTGTTAGTAGACCAAGGTTTTTATTACAAATACGATTATAAAATGATTTTTGTTTTTGAAAATAATATCTTCTATTTTAAAGCAACACCCGTGAATGGTCTATATACAGTAAATCTACAAGACAACAGTAGTGAAATCTATCATATAAGTAAACGATCCAAAGACATTGAGGATCAAACTTACCTCTGGCATTGTCGTTTAGGCCACATAAACAAGAAACGCGTTGAACTACTCCTAAAAGGAGGTTTTCTTGGAACTTTCGATTATAAACCTTTTGATAATTGCGAGTCTTGTTTATCTGGCAAAATGACAAAGCAACCTTTCAACAAAGAAAATGAAAGGGCTACTGACTTGTTAGAAATAATTCACACAGATGTGTGTGGACCATTTAGTCATGTGGCAAAAGGAGGATACTGGTACTTCATTACCTTTACTGACGATTTCAGTAGGTATGGTTATGTCTATCTTATGAGACATAAATCTGAAAGCTTTGAAAGATTCAGAGAATTTCAGAATGAAGTACAGAATCAACTTGGCAGAAAGATCAAGTTTTTATGGTCGGATCGCGGAGGCGAATATCTTAGTGATGAGTTTGACAATCATCTGATGGAGTGTGGGATTGTATCCCAACTCACACCTCCGTATACACCTCAGATGAATGGTGTGTCAGAAAGGAGAAATCGTACTTTACTTGATATGGTACAAACGATGATGTGTCACTCTACACTGCCAATATCATTCTGGGGACATGCGCTCGAAACAGCAGCACATATACTGAACAGAGCGCCAACAAAGTCGGTAGAAAAGACGCCATACGAATTATGGAAGGGTAAGAAACCCAATATATCTTTTCTAAGAATTTGGGGTTGTGAGGTTTACGTCAAACGACCCACCTCAGAAAAACTCAAGCCCAAATCCGACAAGTGTTTCTTCGTTGGATATCCCAAGACCACCGTGGGATATTATTTCTACAACCCTTAAGAGAACAAAGTTTTTGTTGCTCGAAATGGAAAATTTCTGGAAGAAAAGTTTCTCAGTTTTGGGAACACCAGAAAGGATGTAGATCTACAGGTAGTAGACGAAGAAAACACTACACCAATTGTTGAGCCAGAAATTCAACATGAGAATGTTGAACCTCAATCAGAACCGATTCAGGAAGTGCAAACACAGGACCTTCGCAGATCCAATAGGGTAAGACAAGAACCAGATAGGTATCTTGGATTTCTAGTCTCTCAGGACAGCGGAGACTTGAATGAACCAACATCCTATGGAGAAGCTGTGTCAGGCAATGAGTCTGAAGAATGGCAGGAAGCCATGAAGGCCGAGATGCAATCCATGTACGACAACCAAGTTTGGGAGTTGACTGATTTGCCACAACACTGTAGAGCTGTTGGACGCAAATGGGTTTTCAAGAAGAAAACCGACATGGATGGGAATGTACACACTTTCAAGGCCAGACTGGTCGCAAAAGGATTCACGCAAACTCATGGTATCGACTATGATGAAACCTGCCATGCTAAAGTCAATTAGGATTCTTATGGCCATTTCAGCGTACTTTAACTACGAGATCTGGCAAATGGACGTCAAGACAGCCTTTCTGAATGGAAAGTTAACAGAAGACGTCTATATGGAACAACCAGAGGGGTTTGAAGATCCTAAGAATCCTAACAAGGTGTGTAAATTGCTAAAATCCATTTACGGATTAAAGCAAGCATCTCGAAGCTGGAACTTACACTTTGATGAGCGAATCAAAGAATTTGGTTTCGCCAAAAGTGAGTTCGAGCCGTGTGTCTACACTAAGTTCATTGGGAGCATAGTAACCTTCTTGGTTTTGTACATAGATGATATTCTACTCATAGGAAACGATGTTCCAACTTTACAGAGTGTAAAGAGTTGGTTAAGCAGATGTTTCCAGATGAAAGACCTTGGAGAAGCCGCTTATATACTTGGCATAAAGATCTACAGAAATAGATCTAAGCGGCTTATCGGACTTAGCCAAAGTACGTACATTGATAAAATCTTGAAGAAATTCAGGATGGATGAATCCAAGAAAGGATTTATCCCGATGCAACATGGCATAGTGTTAAGTAAAACACAATGTCCTGTTTCTAGTCAAGATCAGGACAAAATGAAATCGGTTCCATATGCTTCAGCAATTGGATCGATTATGTATGCCATGTTATGTACCAGGCCCGATGTTGCTTACTCAGTAAGTGTTACGAGCAGATATCAACAGAATCCAGGAGAACCTCACTGGGTGGCTGTCAAGAACATTCTCAAGTATCTGAGAAGAACGAAAGACATGTTCTTGGTCTTTGGAGGATCTGAGGATGAAATCAGCGTCACAGGATATTCTGATGCTAGTTTCCAGACCGACAGAGATGATTTTAGATCACAGTCGGGTTACGTCTTTACCCTGAACGGAGGCGCGATCTCATGGAAGAGCTCGAAGCAGGACACGATTGCAGATTCAACTACAGAAGCAGAGTACATTGCAGCATCTGATGCGGCAAAGGAAGCTGTCTGGCTATGGAATTTTCTGTCGGATCTCAGAGTGGTTGCCAGTGTCTCTAGACCGATCGATATATTCTGTGATAACTCAGGAGCCGTGGCGCAAGCAAAGGAACCTAGAGAGCATCACAAGTCAAGACACGTGCTCAGAAAATATCACCTTATCCGAGAAATCATTGGAAGAGGAGATGTGAGAATATACAAGATTCCAACAGAAGAAAATGTCGCAGATCCGCTGACAAAGCCACTAGCAAGGGTGAAGCATGAGGCGCATGCAAATTCCATTGGGATGCAGTACCTGGACGCCAGTAGCTAGTTTTTAGTTTATTAATTATTACTATAGTTTAATTTTGAACAATTCAATCATGTAAAGTTTTTAGTGTGATAAAAATAAATGGAGGTTTTTTAATTCATGATTGTTCTAAATTAACTATTTTCGCATATTTAAACGTATCCATGATTTTACAAAGTTTTGTATGAAATCTAAATTTCCGTAGCCACTTATTGAAATGGGAATTTCAATAGAGAGTTTAACGCTATTATGAATACTTGATGATTTATTCGAAGTAGAGAATAAAAGCACAAGTGATGTGACCAAGTATTTATAGATACTCATCAGAGTGTTTGGGTATTGGAAGTGACCAGTAATCAAGTCTGCTTCATGGAGCCTCAGTCATAAGCATTGACTTGATAGGTTGTCCTTAGACCTGAGATACTTGGTTTGGGAACATGAGGACTGCTGTACTCTTAGCACGTCCTAACGTTGCACCGTAACAGGGCGGCCATACGGGACGTGACTAGATGCAGCGGAAGCCGTGGATCCAAATGCAAGTAGTCAAGAAGGGATTTGCACCTCTTTCAAAAGAGAGATATTTCCGGGCCCCTTGACGATTAAGATTGGCAGAAAACGCGTGGCCACGCTCGGATAGAATAACAGGTGTTATTTAGTAGTATCCGTTACTGCAGGCAATCGAAATCAGAGTCAAGAAATACTTGATTTTAAGAAATGAATCCTCCACTCCATGTCTTAAAATCACTTTAGAAATATCGCGTGCAAAAGGAATGAACCTGTGTACAAATTCAAGCAAGAATTGTATCTCTGGATATAAGAGATCTTATAACCTGGTTAACCTAAGTGTCTGGCAGGGAGCTCCTTAGGCTAATGGTAACAGCATAGTTACATGTCTAGCACAAGTGGGAGTCTGTTAGGATTGTGTGCAAGACAGTAACAGGGTTACCGTGTCCAATGTTATAAGACACTAGTAGGTCACACCGCTGCACACCTAATTGAGAACTTGTGTGTAAGAGATAAATGAGAAGAGAGAAATAAATAATGATTATTTACTAGTTTTAATTAATCAGTAAATTAATTAATTAATTGATTAATTAATTAAGGAATTAATTAAAGGATAATTATAAAGGAATTGTAATCAGATTGAAACATTGCCTTATTTTACCTATAATAAAGGGTTAAAGGCTTGATAATCATGGATTATCCTACGAAAACTCCTCTTCTCCCTCTCTCTAAACCGTCGGCTCTCTCTCTCACACAGGATCGAATTTTGTATCAGTCTCGGTGGTCTAGCAACCTCTCGCGTGTTCGTACGGTACCCTACGCGTCGGATTTCTCGTGTTAAGTAACCCTCAAACACCTATGATTTTATTGTATGGTTTAAGTGGCTCCAATTTTGGAATCGTTTTGTTATCCGCTGCGCACCGTTAGTGCCTACGGTTCCCAACATCAACACTGAAACTTCAGTTAAGACAGAAGATGTTGCCTCTACTTCTACTGCTCTAGTAGTCTATGAGGCCCCTGAATCTTCAATTACCTATGTCCCTAATGATTCTTCCTTCACTGACCCTGATGGACCCAACTTCATGTGGGTCCCCAAGACCAATTAACTCTTCCTTCTCTTACAGGAAAAGTGTTAGGGATTATGTGCAGAGTTGACAAACCAAGTATTATACATCCAATGTTACAAGACACTTAGGGCACACTGTGAGGACCTATAAGTCGAACAAATTAAATGAAACCCAGAAATGGAGAATTAGGATTTATAATAGTGTATTATAAATCATTGGTAATTTCAGTCAGAATTACCAAGTTGGAGGGTTATTAATTAATTAGAAGATTGTATATTTATTTGATAAATAATATATAATAGTTAATTAATAAAGTAATATATATATATTAGATAAATATATATTTATAATTGATCAATGCAAATTCTTTTCCAGTTAATAAGGAAAGGATTTGAGATAATTATCAATAAGGAAACTGAATTCCTTTCAAACTGTGTTTCTTCCCCATATAATAAGGCTTATGGGTTAAGGAATAATTAAGTTTTAGAAAAACAATCAGTTTTCTCTCCTTCTCTTCCTAACGCGCCGATCCCCCCCCCCCATCGGATTCATTTTCGTTTTCGGTTTCATTCGATTCATCTAGAAGAACAGTTGTTAGGTCGATCACGGTGGATTAAATCTCGAGCATCCAGGTAACGATCTAATCCAAATCATAGGATTAAACGATTAAAGTCAATAGCTTTTAGGTTTAGCTTATCGCTTCCGCATGATAAGATCAACAGTGTGTTTTGAAACATATGTTTATCAGTTTGATTTAAACCTGTGAGATTTATCAAACAGTGAGTTGTTAGATCTAAGTTAATCTCGAGTAGTTCGATCGAGGATACCACGTAAAACCCAACAAAAGGGCATTGTATCTGACAGCGATGCTCCAACACGACTGGAAACAAATGTTCGTCGACTTCAAGGAAGAAGTGGCCTCAGTCAAATTTGGTGGTGAAGAGAGGATCATCGTGGTTATGGTACCTAACACAGAAGACTACTTTCGAGGGTTCTTACATGAAGGAGACTCACAATCTGCTGAGTATCGTAGCTTTGGATAAGATCAAAGTCTCTTTCAAGAAAGCTGAAGTGAAAATAGCACAAGAATCATTCTCAAGGACAAGACCATGTGTCTATGTCATCATATGGAGTCACTGAAAATGTGTGCTTCATGTCCAGGCATCTTTAGAAATCAACTGGCTCTGGCACAAACGTCTCTCCCACCTGAACTTCAAGACCATCAACTAGCTCTCCATCAGCAACCTGGTGAAAGGTCTCCCTGAAAACAGCTTTGCAAAGGAATCTCTTTGTGCTGCTTGTGAAAAGGGTAAGCAGACAAGAGTTTCTTTCAAATCCAAGTAAGTCTCTACCATCAACTCTCCACTCCATTTATTGCACATGGACCTCTTTGGACCTGTCAATATTCAGTCTATGGGTGGAAAGAGATTCACTTTGGTGATAGTGGATGAATACTCCAGATATACCTGGGTTTTCTTCCTTAGAGCCAAGAGTGAAACTCCTCAGCTGATCATTGCCTTCATTCTTCGGATGGAGAAGTATAACCAGATCATTGTTCGTTCTATAAGAAGTGATCATGGCACTGAATTCAAAAACATGTCCCGGATGAATTCCTTGTTAGCAAGGGAATCTCTCAAAACTTCTCTTCCGTTCGTACTCCTCAGCAAAATGGAGTCGCTAAACGAAGAAATCGCACGCTGATTGAAGCTGCAAGATCAATGCTGATTGAAGCCCGTCTTCCTATTCAATTATGGGCTGAGGCTGTCAACACTGCCTGTTACACACAGAACAGGTCGCTGATCGTAAAACGATTCAAGAAGACAGCCTACGAACTTTTCAGAGGAAGGAAGCCGAACATCGAGTAGTTCCACATCTTTGGTTGCAATTGTTATATCAAGAACAACAGAGATGCTCTGGGAAAGTTCGACGCCAAAGCTGATGATGGTTTCTTGGTTGGATACTCTACTATATCCAAAGTCTATCGTGTTTTCAACAAACGAAGGCAAACCATTGAAGAGACCATTCATGTCAAGTTTGATGACTCTAATCCCTTCTCTTCTTCTTTATTTTCTGATAATAATGATGTAGATTAATGGGCTAACTCTTACTTTCAGGTCCCTGAAAATGAAGACCCTGATACTAACATCCCTGCTGCAGGAACACCATCTCCATTCCCTGATGAATTTGAAGAAATACCTGAAATTCCTCAGGATCCTCCAGTTTACCCTGTTGTTCCTATAACTCAAGTTGCTCCCACAACATTCCGTCAACTTCAGGATTTCTGAAGCTGCTCCTCTCGTCGCTGATCCTCCTCAACTTGATGAAGTCGCTGAAGAATCATCTTCTACTGTTGCGACTGAACCTCCTCAGGTTGTTCCTCAGCCCTCTGCTCTCAGATGGACTAGAGATCATCCTATTGATCAAGTCCTAGGTGATCCATCTACTGGTATAAAAACTCAACACCAGGCTAGTAATCATGTCTCTATGTCTGTTTCTTATCTGAAAATGAACCTTCTAAAATAGAAGAAGCACTCGCTGATTCATTTTGGGTTTCATCAATGCAAGAAGAACTCGCTGAGTTCGAAAGGAACCTTGTCTGGATCCTTGTTCATAGGCCATCCAAGAAGACCATCATTGGTCTGAAATGGATTTTTAGAAATAAACTTGATGAACATGGCATTGTGATCCGCAATAAGGCTCGTCTTGTTGCACAAGGATATAGACAAGAAGAGGGGATAGACTATGATGAAACATTTGCCCCTGTGGCTAGACTAGAAGCCATTAGACTTTTTCTTGCTTATGCAGCTCATATGAAATTTCAAGTGTTTCAGATGGATGTCAAGAGTGCGTTTCTCAATGGGAAACTCACTGAAGAATTCTATGTTGCCCAACCTCCAGGCTTCACTGATCCTAAACATCTTGATCATGTTTACAAGCTAAACAAGGCTCTGTATGGATTAAAGCAGGCTCCTAGAGGCTGGTATGAAACCTTATCTACTTATCTTATCAAAAAAGGTTTCACTCATGGAAAGATCGACAGCACGCTGTTTGTCAAGACTTACAAGGATCATGTTTTCCTTGCCCAAATTTATGTTGATGACATTATCTTTGGGTCCACGAAAGCCAAACTTTGCAAAAAATTTGAAGCACTCATGCAGGCTGAATACAAGATGTCCATGATGGGTGAACTGACCTACTTCTTAGGTCTTCAGGTTAAGCAACCTGAAAAGGGTATTTTCATATCCCAAGGTAAGTATGTTCGTGAAATGCTTGATAAATTCGAACTCACTACCTGTTCTGAAATGAAAACACCAATGGCACCTCCTCTGAAACTCGACAAGGATTCCAATGGGAAATCTGTTGATGTTACTCACTATAGAGGAATGATTGGCTCACTGCTATACCTTACAGCGAGCCGTCCTGATATCATGTATGCTACCTGTCTTTGTTCACGATATCAAGCTGATCCTAAGGAGTCCCATATGAAGGCTGTAAAGCGCATTTTCAGGTATCTGAAGGGGACTCCCAACCTTGGTCTCTGGTACCCCAGGGACTCAGGGTTCGATCTAACTGCTTTTTCATATAGTGATTTTGCAGGATGTAAAATAGATCAAAAGAGCACCACTGGTGGCTGTCAGCTACTTGGTGGTAAGTTGGTGAGTTGGATAAGCAAGAAGCAGAATTCAGTGTCCACATCAACCGCTGAAGCAGAATATGTCGCTACTGGTGGCTGCTGCGCTCAAGTCCTCTGAATGAGAAATCAACTGTTGGACTATGGGTTTCAGCTATCAAAGATACCCATCTACTGCGACAACACTTCAGCGATAGCCATCGCCAACAATCATGTCCTTCACTCGAAGACAAAGCACATTGAGATCCGATATCACTTTATCAGAGATCGTGTGATGAATGGCGATGTTGAACTCCATTTCGTTCCCACTAAATATCAACTCGCTGATCTCTTCACAAAACCGCTGGACGAGAAATGGTTCAACCAACTCATCAGCGAGCTAGGAATGCTAAACCCTGATGTCTGATCTTCAGCATGCTGCATTTCTAGTTACTCTTGTAAATTATCTATGTAATTTCCTTTTTCAGTGTACTGTAATTTTCTTTTTCAATGAAATGAGTTGATCTCTCTGATCATCTTAAAGTCACTGATGTTCTCTCTCGCTGATTCATTGCATTTAATACTGTTAGTGATCTCACCTACCTTAACACATTAAATGTGATAAGAGGACTTTTCAAAACATCCATAAATTCTAGGGCACTAAAAAGAAAAGAAAATTTTGAAAATCTTTCAAGATTTGAAAGTCTTTCATCTTTTTTCATTAAATTTGAAAGTCTTTCATCTTTCTTATATCCTTCTTTTTATTCTAAATTGTGTTCTTCATTAGCAGATTCAATGGCTTCCACTTCTGAAATCGTTAAGAACTCTACTGAGACCAACGCTGAATGGGATGCTATCAACGAACCCATTCCCACTGCTGAAAACCCCACTACTAATGTTGCACCACTCACCACCACTGAAAACCCCATAGTGGTAGAAGAAACTCTTCAATCCAACCCTACTGAAGAGGGTTCTGTTTGTGTAAAAATTTACTTAAGTTATTATCGTAAGATGTCGTGAGGCAGAATCGTCAAAAGAAAGAATTCTCATTCGATATAACGTGCGATAAATAAATGTAAATTGACAGAAGGATTGATGACGCAGGAAAAACCTCAGAATCGAGAAAAAAACCTGCGGCCGACTAAATAGGATAGTCGACATTGCACTATTGATCACCAATAAGGGTGATATCCTCGATGTTACAGTTGTATCGTACGATTACAATAAAGAAATGAACAATATCGAATGTAAATACAGAGAATAATATTGGTATTGCTATTTTTCTCTCGGAATTGGCTGTCTTGAGTGTAGGATCTTGAATCTCTTTTATAGCTGCTTGGATTGTAACCGTTCGTTCATTATTATGCCATAAATGCAACGGTCATAACTGAAGCTGAATTCTCGATCGTAACGTCTGAGTTTTTAATGAGAAATGTATCTTGCTCAAACGGTCGGATGTAAGCTCGATGAACGATGGTTATGCTTTGAGGTTATCTTGGATAAGCTTTCCTGCAATAAGAGCAAACTTGAACATGTATATCGTTAGTTCAATCGTACGATCATACGGTGATATCGTACGATCTTCTTCTGCATAACTTCGATGATCACTTATCCTTGTTGGAAGGTAGTCATATCTTTACTTCAGGACCTTATCTTAATACAGGAATATCATCCTGGAAGATATCTTACGATTCTAATCGTTCGATCGTTGATGATAAAATTTCACCCAAACAGTTTGCCCCCAAGATTTAGAAAATAAGTTATAGATTTTCTGAATCTTACATCTGCAAAATCAAATCGTTAGCACATTGATTTTATCATGATCAATTTTATCGAATACGAACCGGTTTTCACGTTAACGGCGTTATTAACTTGGTTAATTGCAAGCTGTCAATGCAACGGTTATAAGGGACAGGTGTCGATGCTCGATTCGACCTCAATTTCTTGGGAAGGAGTTTAATTTCATATAAAGATAAGATTTCTTCCATAATTATCTCAAAATCCTTTTCAATTTCGAATTCAAATTTCTTTCCAACCGAATCTTCCTAATCTTTGAGAAGATTTAGATCCAATTCGCCTATAAGGTATCTTTCTTCCCCTTATTTCAATTTCAGTTCATGCGTTTGAAAGTTAGGGCCGAGAAGAATCCTAGAAATTTTGACTTGCTGCGTTTCGATAGATTACATAGGAGTTTAGATCGGCTTAGCTTTAGAGAAATTATGGAGGTTAGGAGTACAATCCAGGGAGAAATCGACCTAATCCACCTTAGGAAACTTGCTAGGATGCCTAAGGAGGCTGTAATCAAATCACCCGGTGAGGTTAGACCCGCTGATGCTCCGGCGGGTTTCTTTGCGTTATTCGAATATCCTTTTAAAATCGGGTTTTCATGGCCCTATAGCCCACTGGCTCGTGCGTTTATGACACGATTTAGCATCTCCCCCGGCCAACTCATGCCCCAATTCTGGAGGGTTGTGAGCGTTATCGAACGTGTAACCGAGAACTGGGGTAGGGATCCTTTCACTGTTGACGACCTTCTTACGGCGTATACTGTGAAGTCTTCTGATTATGATAGGTATGGGATTTATGCCAAGGGTAGGGGTGATGCCATGTTAGTACATGGTACTCAAGCATTTGATCGAGGATGGAAGGCTCGATATGCGTTCGTGCGATCCTCATCGGTCTTGGAGGAAGGTGGATGGGTAGCCCCAGAATGGAACCCACTAGGTATAGGATGTTTCGCGTATTTTTTCTTCGTTTGTTTTTATTGCATAATTCCTAATCGTACGTTTCTTTTTGCAGAGATCGAATTTGCTTTCGAGGAATCCACCGAGGCTGTTAATCGCTTCTTGGAGTACGGTGTTCAAGAGAGATCGTACGCCAAATCGAAGGGAAAAGGCCCAAGGGAGGATAGCGACGAAGAACTTGAGGTTCAAGTGCTAAGTGAAGGAGAAGAAGAAGAAGAAGAGATGGAAGGTAAATCGTGCGATAATTTTATCCTTTTTATTATCTTACGTTTTCTTGTATCGTGTGATATTAACGTACGTTTTTCTTGCTTGTTTCAGGCCAAAAGAAACCTGCGAAGAAATTGGCCAACTTAGCGGCGGCCAAGAGGGCTCTGGAGAAGAAGAAGGGAATAAGTGGCATGGAGCCACAGCCTAAGAGGACAAGGTCTTCTTCGGGTGCTTCGATTGCATCAAAGGAAGTCGTACGACGGGCGGATGATGTGGTCGATGCGACCCCGATTCACACTGCTCCTCCTCCTACGATGTCTCCTACGATGCCAAAGGAGAAAAGAGCTTCGGTCAAGCCTCCAAAGGGGAAGGAGGGTGAGACGTCGATCAACATATCCCTGCCTTCGAACTTCCTCGATGGTGATGTCATCAACTAGGATGATCTCTTCCCTGCCATCGAACAATACCTGCTTCCATTGCAGAAGGCTCACATGGACACTCGTCGGATTGGCGAGCTCGATGCTGGTGCTGTTGGATATTCTTTCATGGTAAGCTATCGTACGATGCTTTTATCTTACGATATATTAATTGTGTTGTTCTAACCATCTTATGTTTATGTAGGCCTTCCAGGCGTGTCTTGGTCTTCATGAAAGATTGGAGACCGTTCAGAGGGACATGAAGGCGAAGATGTCCAGTGAAAGGGCTGCTGTGAACGAAGCGAAGAAGGCTAGGGAGAAGGCATCTAAGATGGCTGCTGATCTGGAGGCCAAGAGGGTTGAGGCGGATGATCTGATGGCTAAGCTGGATGAAGCTGAGCACGTTCGATCGGATCAACGTGCAAGGCTTACAGCGGCCAACAATCGTATTGCCAAGTTGGAGGAGGAACTTGCTGCGATGCGCACGGAGATGGTAGATCGAGAGAAGGCCTCATCATCTGAGATCCAGGATCTCAAAGATGAGATGGTGTTATCCAAGATGGTGGCCCGTGCAGCCGTAATACGCCAATTCATTGGTGGCACGTACACCATCAAAGCAGCTAAAGGTGAGCTGGGAGCCTTCCGTGATGCGATGGGATCTGATGAGCTCCTGGATGCTGATGATGCGAAGGATGCCGACGAGGAGGAGGAGGATGCTGAAAAGAGCAAAGAGGCTGAAGTCACGATGATCGAGGAGGGAGATAAGAATGAAAAGGCTCCTGGATCCGACATCGCGGATAAAGCTACTGTTGAAGTCACTCCTCCTATCGTAGAAGTTAGTGTAGAAGAGGGTGCTGGCGTAGAGGCCACCCCTGAAGTTTAAATTATCGAACGATGTAATTAGAGTACTTTAAGTACTTTTTTAATGAAATTATCTATTTTTTGCAATCGTGCGATGTTTCAGTACTTGTTATTTTTGTTCTAAGTACTTTTAGTAAATAGATAATCGTGCGTTTTAGCTGATTTAGTGTTTAAGGCCTTAATTAATCGTGCGTTTTAGCTTGCGATGTTTATCATGAGTTTAAGGCACTTAAAAATTTTAGAAACGTTTCTGTTAATCATGCGTCTGGCGTTTTGACTTGCGCTCTTGCGATTTAAAATTGATGCATCTTTTAAGTTCTATGCGATTTAAGCATGTTGTTTTATCGGGCGACGTTTGCCATAGATCGTGCGATGTCTGCGGTAGTCGTGCAATATCCTGCGATAACCGTGCGATGTCTTGCGATAATCATGCGTTACCTGCGAATAAAATTGGCTAAGGGGTGGCCGTTGGATTGACCAACGGCGCTCCGATGCCTAAGTCAGTAATCGTTCGATAGAATAATAATTAAGAAAATGAGAAGGGTTTTAGAAGTAATACCTCTTTAGATGAGTTGCATTCCAACTACGTGGGATTTCATTACCTTCGATAGTTGAAATCTTATAAGCACCTTTCCCAATGATCTTAGTAATGATGTAAGGTCCTTCCCATTTGATGGAAAGTTTTCCAGCGTTTGATTCCTGTGTATTTGGAAAGACACGTCGTAGGACATGATCTCCTACTTGAAATACCTTGATCTTCACCTTTTTATTGAAGTAACGTTCGACCATGGCTTTCTGCGATGCCGTCTTTTGAAAGGCTTTCTCTCTTAGTTCTTCCAAAGCATCGATATCGTAACACAAGTCTATCGAGTTTTGTTCAATCGTACGATGTCGAGCAACAGGAACCTGTGATTCGATTGGAAGGACTGCTTCACATCCATATACTAGGGAAAAGGGAGTTTGTCCAGTTGAGGTTCTAGGTGTCGTGCGATTTGCCCATAAAACAGATGGTAATTCTTCGACCCATCGACCCTTTGCAGCTTTCAACCTCTTTCGAATAGAATTAATAATGGTCTTGTTGCTGGATTCAGCCAAGCCGTTGGATTGTGGATATCTTGGGGTCGATGTAATGAGTTTTATCCCACGTTCATCGCAGAACTTTCGAGTTCTCTCACTTATAAATTGGGACCCATTATCGCACGTTATTTCTGATGGTACTCCAAAACTGTAAATAATGTTAGTTTGGATAAAGGAGATAACTTCTTTATCCCTAACCTGTGAGAAAGCTGCGGCTTCAATCCATTTAGAGAAATAATCAGTAAGAACAAGTAAAAATACTTTTTGACCTGGAGCAGGTGGTAATTTTTCTACGATGTCCATCCCCCATCGCATGAATGGCCATGGGATTAAGACAGAGTGTAGGGGTTCAGAAGGTAGATGTGACGTACCTGAGTGTCTTTGACAAGCATCGCACCTTTGAACATACCTTATCGAGTCCTCTCGAAGAGTAGGCCAGTAATATCCTTGCCTCGAGATTCTGTTAGCAAGGCTTCTGCCCCCAGAATGGTTTCCACATTCTCCATCGTGCATCTCTTGAAGGATTTGATCGATTTGTTGCCTGTTTACCACGCATCGTAAGATTAAACCCGTCGTGGACCTTCGATACAGCTGATCATCGAAGATCGTGTATCGAGAGCTTTTAAGTCTGATTTTCCGAGCTTCTAACTTGTCCTCAGGGAGTTGGTCGTTTTTGAGATAGTTCCATATATCATTCGACCAATCGTGGTTTTCTTCGATCATTTGGACTTCTTCGATTGTTGGCGACATAAGATGTATTATCGGAACACTTTCTAGAGTTGGTTCGTTGAATGCGGATCCCAAGTTAGCCAAGGCATCGGCTTGCATGTTCAGATCTCTTGGGATTTGTTCTATCGAGAACTTGTCGAATCGTGCGATCTTATCTTTTGCAATCTTGAGGTACGATATCATCTTTGAATCTTTTGCCTGGAATTCGCCATTGATTTGGTTTACAACTAGCAGCGAATCACTTCGTACATGTAGCCATCGTGCTCCTAAGTTATATGCCATATCCAATCCAGCGATCAAGGCTTCATACTCTGCTTCGTTGTTGGTGGTTTTGAACGAAGCACTTCATACTCTGCTTTGTTCTATCGAGAACTTGTCGAATCGTGCGATCTTATCTTTTGCAATCTTGAGGTACGATATCATCTTTGAATCTTTTGCCTGGAATTCGCCATTGATTTGGTTTACAACTAGCAGCGAATCACTTCGTACATGTAGCCATCGTGCTCCTAAGTTATATGCCATATCCATATTGCCCCCATGTGATGATTTCAGGACTACTCCCAATCCTGATCCTCGTGCGTTAGAAGCTCCGTCAACATGCATGGTCCATGGTTCGTTGTCGTGAATCATCACATTACTGATTTCATCGTACGATGGTTCTTCGATCCCAGGACTGAATTCAGCTACGAAATCTGCTAACGCCTGAGATTTTATCGCTGTTCTTGGTTGATACGTTAGATCGAAGCTGCTAAGATAAATGCTCCACTTTGCTAATCGTCCTGTAAGTTCAGGCTTACGAAGTACGATCTTAAGAGGATAGTTAGTAACAACGATTATATGATGCGATTCAAAATAATGCCTTAACTTTTTTGCTGCGGTTACGAGGCCAAGTAAGAGCTTTTCCATAGACGTGTACCTTGTTTCAGCGTCGAGGAAAGACTTACTTATATAATAGATAGGTTGCTGATGTTGGTCACCTTCTCGTACGAGCACTGCGCTAACAGCGTTGTTACTTACGGCGAGGTACAATTGCAAGCTTTCTCCTTCAATTGGTTTCGTCAACAGTGGAGGATTGGACATGTACTTCTTTAAGCTTTGTAGTGCTTCCTCGTGTGCCTCTGTCCAATCGAAACCTTTGTTCTTTCGAAGCACGTTGTAGAACAAGTGACATTTATCGGATGATCGTGAAATGAACCTGTTCAGGGCCGCTACTCGTCCAGTCAGTTTTTGTACCTCTTTTACATTCCTTGGTGACTGTATTTCCAGGATTGCTTTGATTTGCTCTGGACTCGCCTCGATCCCTCGTCGTGTAACCATGTATCCAAGAAACTTTCCAGCACGCACTCCGAAAGAGCACTTGGTTGGGTTGAGTTTCATCTTGTATTCTCGTAATATATCGCACGATTGTTTCAGATGCTGGATATGATCTTGTGATCGTTCCGATTTTACGAGCATATCGTCGATATATACTTCCATCGTACGTCCGAGGTGATCTTTGAACATCCTGTTTACGAGTCTTTGGTACATTGATCCAGCATTCTTGAGCCCAAATGGCATTACTTTGTAACAGTATATACCCTTATCGGTCATAAACGCAGTCTTTTCTTGATCGTCTTTATGCATTAGGATCTGGTTATATCCGGAATAAGCGTCCATGAACGTTAGTAACTCGTGCCCCGCTGTTGCATCGACCATTGCATCAATGTGTGGCAAAGGAAAGGGATCCTTTGGACAAGCTTTGTTTAGGTCCGTGAAGTCGATGCATACTCGCCACTTTCCATTCTTCTTTTGTACTACCACCACGTTGGCGAGCCAATCTGGATACTTTACTTCTCGAATTTTTCCCGTTTTGAGTAGATTTTCCACTTCCTCGTTGATCACCTTGTTGCGTTCTGGTGCAAACTTGCGTCTTTTTTGCTTAACGGGTTTAAACGTAGGATCCACGTTCAACTTGTGCGATATGATGTTAGGATCTATCCCCACCATATCCTCGTGTGACCACGCAAAACAATCCGAGTGTTCCTGCAAAAAAGAAATCACTAGTACAAAAAGTAACATTTGCCACGGTTAAAAAACCGTGGCTATAGGGATTTAGCCACAATTTATTTTTTCAATCAAAACGTAGCCTATTCTCCCGTGACCATTGATACATTTTTGGCGACGTTTAAAATGTGTAACCTTTTCATATGAAAAACTGTAGCCATAACCTAAAAACCGTAGCCATAAAGGTATAAAAATAATGGTACCAGAGCACTTTCTGGATAAACCGTGGCCATTAACTACTTATCGCCATACAAATTCGCATTAACCGTGGCTAAATCATGACAATTAGTCATGTTTAATTTATATAACCATGGCTACTGGTGACCTTTTGGTCTCACAAAATAACCAAAACCACGATGATAACCTACTAATGGCCACATGACTTGTTTATAAAGTGGCCAATGATTAGCCCATAGCCACCCATATTTATTTTCCCGTGGCCATAGAATACTTATAGTCGCACAATTTTTATATTAAATGTAACCAATTCATAATATATTGTTACACGAAATTGTTAGAATTGTGACTATTGATTACCTTTTGGTTACATGAAAAAACTAAAAATGTGACCATAAACTAAGTTATAGCTATGTCAATTCATATTAACCGTGACCAGTTCACAACATCTAGTTACATTGAATTGTTAGAACTGTAGTTAAAGATTATCTTTTGCTCACACGTATAAGTAAAACCGTGGCCATAAACTATTTATACCACACGAATTATATTTAACCCATGGCCATTTTATAACATATAGTTACACTAACTTGTTAAAAACGTGACTATTGATTACTATTTTGTCACATGAAATAACTAAAAACCATAGCCTTAAACTGCTTATAGCCACCTAGATTTTATAAAATTGTCACCAATTCAAGACATATTGTCACATAAATTTTTTAGAACTGTAGCTATTAGTTATCTTTTAGTCACACAAAATAACTAAATTCATGGCGATTAACTACTTATAGTCACACAATTTGATCACACAAACAAGCGTGACTATTGATTACTTTTTGATCATATGATATACCTTAAATCGTGACCATTGTAAAACTTGACCGTGTATCTTTGTAACATGTTTATCAAGAGAGGATAAATCAATATCAGATTAGAAGCATTAATCTAATACGAATATGATAATATGAACAATGTATATACACAACAGTAATAGATCTATCACCACTAATTTATACATTCTGACTTTTGCTTATTAAAACCACTCTTCATGCTCCGGCTTCATATCTAGTTGATAATTGTATACTTCTTCTCACTTCTTATGTTTTTTGCTTTTCATTAAGTTGATGAGTTGGTTGCAATACCTGCAATAAAAGAGTACTATTTAGTACAAAAACCAAATATAACCAATCCCAAATAAAAGGTTGCATTGTCTCCAACAAGTTCGATCTAGAAGTTCCTTTATTTAGATGAGCCTACGGCACTTCAAAACATAATGCATAATTCAACGTGTGTATCCTTATGCATTTGAAAAGAACAAACTATGATTAGTGACAATTCATTCCAATATTACAAAATGGCTAAACATCCTCACTATTTTCCATCTTATATTACCTAGAGGCTAGAACACATAATATAGCTTGGGTATGTCATAAATCTTATTACAGATATCACGACAAATTGGCCTCTTTAACATAATAAATATATAATCCTACAAAAGAAAATAAAATGTAAATGTCACATGTCCTTTTGAAGTCTACCTTCACTTCTAATTGATAAATGACAAGAAGTATTAATTTGTTTTTGTAGATTGACAAACATCAATATGTAGAATTGTCTATCTTATCCATCAAAACTTTATAATGTTGAGTTTATAAAACCATCAATCAATTTTAACTTTCTTGGCGTGTTCATTCAACTCCAAGTATTGGAGTCTTTATATTACCTGACCTCCATCATTAAGACACTAATCTTGTGCCTAGAATTCTGGGATTTATGTTATTTTCTGAAGTGCCTTGGTCGAAATTGGTTTTATATGACTTGGACTTTCAGACTCCTGATATATCCTATATCCTGCTAAGTTCTGTTTATTTTGGTTTTTATTCAACTTTTGGAGGTTCAAGTGTATGAATGTTACTATGATTCCATAGTTTTGGGCTGTATCGCTTCTGCAACTGCCTTGGATCAAAATTTGGTATCTAGTATTCTAGTTGGTATCTTACGAGATATGACAAGGCTACAAGCGGTATACCAAGATTATAATAAATGACCATCACATAATTATGCAATAATTGAAAGCCATGTTAACTCATAACACACACAAAACAACTAAAATTAACGGTTTACCTTTTATCAAGAAAATGCCCAAATCTTGACAAAGACCAATAGTACATCGTGGTATAATTCCTTCTCCAAGGGGAGTCCAAGTGATTCCTTCAACAGCATAGTATCCATATTTTCCTTCGTTAGGTTCAACAATCACAAACAACAAAACCTATAATTTTCAAGTACCCATCTTGAACAATACCAAATGACAAAAAATAAACAGTTGATTATTAAGAGCTACCATCACCATGAATTTTGGCGAAGACGTTCAAAACCTAACAAAAAAATTAAACGAAGGAACCTTTGATTCAAATGGATTTAGGCAATTCCCTTCAGTTTCTAGTTTCAGGGCTTCCACAAAGTCTATCCTGTTAGCCTGCAAGACTTCATTCAAATGTATTAGAATGCATATTTAAAACCACAAAATTGGAACCTTTTATTGAAAGACCCTTTCATGTATACAAAAATGATGATTGATCTCACTTGAAAGCAGGTGGTATTACACAATATGCCATGATTCAACCATATGTAGAAACAAATAGTAAATGCAATAAATAAATTCTTGTCAGCTGCTTAAAATAGAGAAATACAAACATTCTTCGTTGAGGAATTTTATCAAACAACTGGTGTTCATAAAAGAAATAAGAATCCTGACCTCAACATTACTTCATCTCTATACCACCTAACAGGGTTGTAGATATAATCAGGACGTCAAACATACGTATTTATATATTTTATAAAAACAAAGCCGAAGTACTTGAGATATAAACAAACACACAGTTGTGTTTTCTCCTAGAAGTAGAAAATAAATAAATTTAGTCGATCTAGTCACAGAGGATTTCTATATATCTTTTTGTTTCAATATAGACCATATTGAAGTCCTTAAAGTAAATTCGAATAAGAGGAAGAACTGCTAAGTAGAGTGATAGAAATGAAATGTTGTTGTGGTTATGCAGTTTGTATAATATGACCTAATGAGTTCGAGAAACTCAGTTCATGGATCCAAAACATCATACAAGGAAATAGAGTAGAAACCGTTTTACAATCGAAACAATAACCTACTGGAATCAATAACCATATTAAAAGATAAATTCAACTAACACTACATATACGTTATAGTTAGATCGGTAGGTTCATAAACCAAAAGGAAATACAAATCAATGGATTCTTTCACAAACCTCAAATTCATCCATCTGTTTTTCAGGTCTGAGTGGGGGTAGAGGTTGGAATTCATCGGAATCTCGAACGTGATGGCATTAGGGTTGATCTCGTCGGAGACTGAAGAGCTTGAGAGATAAAGGGGGGGATTTGGTAAACCTTGTTTGTTTTAAAAATTAGAAATGCTTTATGTAATTTCCCTCGATTTTTTTGAAAAGGATTCCTAAAATTTTTAAAATTTTCAAAAAATACTTTGAATTCTTGATCCCACGATATAATCTATTTATGGTTTTTCTTAAAGAATATTGTTATTTTTTTAAAGAATATTTTTGTTATTCTATATTAGTTTATACGATGTTATAATATAGTTTAATTAGGATGGGTTATCAGATGGTTTACAATTAGTTTCATGAATCATTTTACTTGTAACTTTTGTTTATTTGATTTAATATGATATTTTTTTTAATACGGATTAAAGAATATATTAAATATAACAAACCATTATATATAGGGTTAATGACTTGGGAGGGTAACCAACTATCCATTTTGTACAAATGTTACTATGAAACTATTTTGTGTACTCAATTTACCATTGAACTCTATATTTTTATACAAATAATATCATTATGACCGGTAACAACCTGTTTTTTTCTTACGTGGCAGTTAAATTTAATTAAATAATGCTTACATGGATATGACGTGGCAATGACTAGGATTCTCAATGGTAAATTAAGTACAGAAAATACTTCAATGGTAATATGTGTACAAACGGCCACCACCAGAGCCACCACCACCACCACCTCCCATCTACTCCACAGTGTGGTGTGGTGGTGGTGGTGGTTGGTGTGGTGGTGATGGTGGTTGTGTGGTGGTGATGGTGGTGTGGTGGTGGGTGTGGTGGTGATGGTGGTGGTGGTTGGTGGGTGGTGGTGGTGGTGGTGGTGGTGATGGTGGTGGTGGTTGGTGTGGTGGTGATGGTGGTTGGTGTGGTGGTGGTGGTGGTGGTGATGGTGGTTGGTGGGTGGTGATGGTGGTGATGGTGGTTGGTGTGGTGGTGGTGGTGGTGGTGTGGTGGTGATGGTGGTGGTGGTGGTGGTGGTGGATGGTGGTGGTGGTTGGTGTGGTGGTGATGGTGGTGGTGGTGGTGATGGTGGTGGTGGTTGGTGTGGTGGTGATGGTGGTGGTGGTTGGTGTGGTGGTGGTGGTGGTGGTGGTGGGTGTGGTGGTGATGGTGGTTGGTGTGGTGGTGATGGTGGTTGGTGTTGTGGTGATGGTGGTGGTGGTGGTTGGTGTTGTGGTGATGGTGGTGGTGGTGGTTGGTGTTGTGGTGATGGTGGTAGTGCTGGTGGTGGTGGGTGTGGTGGTTTGGTGGTGGCTCTGGTGGTGGTGGTTTGTACACATTACCATTAAAGTATTTTCTGTACTTAATTTACCATTAAGAATTCTAGTCATTGTCACGTCATATCCACATAAACATTGTTTAATTAAATTTAACTGTCACATAAGAAAAAACGGGTTGTTACCGGTCATAACGATATTATTTGTACAAAAAAAAATAGAGTTCAATGCTAACTTGAGTACAAAAAATAGTTTCATGGTAATATTTGTACAAAACGGATAGTTGGCTACCCTCTCAAATCGTTAACCCTTATATATACTACACATATATTATAATTGAGTTATCTTAGGTTGTAATTGGTGATAATAAGTCGTATCTGACTATCATGTGTCATATTGGGATGTATGGTTAGGTTGTAGAGTGACAAATCGTATGAGAGGTTGAGTTAATGTGTGAAACGTGAGAGGTGAATCTAAATGTTTGATTACTTTTTATCTCAAGCCACCCATGAAATGTGCTTGATACGGGATTGATTTAGTGCATTTTATCTCTCGTTGCATCACATCTTAATGTGCATTTAACGGTGCTCAATCAAGATGTAATGCACTGAGATAAGATGCATCAGATCACTTTTTATCTTAAGCCCACCCATGAATTGTGCTTGATACGCAGATTTGATCCGGTGTATATTATCTTGGTGCATCACATCTTAATGTGCATCCAACGGTGCTCGATCAAGATGTGACGCATCGAGATAAGATTCACCGATTTACTTTTTTATCTCAAGTCTACCCATGAATTATGCTTGAAACGAAGATTTGATCCGATTTATCGTATCTTAGTGCATCACATCTTAATGTGCTGTGCATCCAAAACGGTGGTTCAACACAGAGCACATTTGAGATAAGCCATACATCTCAAACATTTTAGTGGAATTCCTATATATTTTCTGAATGTTCTAAAAATTGGTTCGACATGACCGGTTGAATCATAGCGGGTCAAATCTAAGATTTTTTTTTTCTTTTTTGCAATTTTTGATCAAGATTGACGTGGTCAAGTTTAATAAAAACTTAGAATGAACCGGTAAAATCCGAGTTGACCTGGCGACGGATCCAAAAACTACGACAATTAAGGAAACTTGACTTTAACCACCCGATCTATGTGTGCTACATAAAAAGGGAAATGTAATGAAAAACAAAAGAAAGAAGAATAATAATAGACCAGAATTGTAATTTTCAAAATTTTAGGATCAAATTAAATATTTAAAAAACCAAGGTGAGAATTTTAGGATCAAAATTTTGTGAATGAAAATTAATCTTCCCGCCCCCGCCCTCTTCCCCTTCCCTTCCCGCCAGATACCACCCTGTGATTTTGATTTCCTTCTTTTTTCCAAACCACACATATCTTTTAACCTAATTCCTTTTAAGAGATGTTTGGCTTATCTCAAATGCGCTCTCTCTACCGTGATCGATCAAGCAGAGAAAAAAGAAGTACGTTTTTGACTATCGGTGGGTTAATTGTAGTATTGATCCAACTTAAATCCGGTCATCTCCTCCATAAATCTTAAGTGCATAGCTACCTAACACATATTGTAAATTTTGTTGGTACATCAAAGTTTCAAGGATGAGTTTGATCCAAGTTAGCATATGATTAATCCATTTATTGGTAATTGATACTTCTTTTAAAGAGTATTATTTGGTGATCTTTTTGTTTGCTCGATTGGATTAGGTAACTTTGTTTCTCGCCTGCATCCCTCATCGATTGTGTTCCTTCCAATCTTGCAACAATTTGTGATATCCGCTCAGTCCTTCGCAACTTACACCCATTGCCTGTCTTCTCCAAGTATTTACAGAACATATTTCAACTCAAGTAACCCATTTTGCGTTTCATCTATTCAGGTAAGCATTTATGAATGTAGATTTCAATTTGATGACCATCCTTAGTTCCAATTATTACTTCTTACATTGTGTACCTACGCTATCATTAAGTGAAATTTTGCTAATTTGAATCATATGGTCATTGTATAAGGTACTGTGTTGATACGGGTGCCTAAAATGTGTTTGATGAAATGTCTGAGACAAATGTTGTTACATAAAACACTCATTCAATATTACTTGGAGTATACATGTAAATATGTGTTCTATCTGTGAATAGTCCAACTCCATAAGTCTGTGCATTTGATGCTACTGTTCTAAATTATAAACCAGAAATTGAATTGCATTACCTTGACTGTTTCTAGGAGTAATGCATCTTTTTACACTATAAACATTTAAGATGTTATTGAATTTGGTTCACTGCTATTACTTTTTATTTGAGAGTTATTGAATTTGGTTTTTTGCATTTGTTTTGTTTTCAGTGATGCAGGAAGCCAGGAATTCTGCTGAACACATTGGAGATTCACACTACATGTAACCAACAAGATCAACATATATATAGTGTTGGGTTGTGGTGAGAACTTGAGGCTAACGTGAGAAGTATGAAAATTGGTTATCAACCGTTAGATGCACATTAGGATGACATGCACCGAGATAAGATGAACCTATTCGATTCCCTTCTAAAGGCACAATTCATGGTTAGTTTCACCATTGGGTCTTAACTATAGTTGATTTCACGACCACATCAATCACATTAATTTTTGTTTAATAGAGTTATGTATTATGAGTGGTTTAAATAAATATAATACTATTCATTCATATTGTCTCTGATGAATGAGTTGGGTTTGAATTTGAATTCTTTAAGATGGTTGTTGAAAGGAATGAAGTCATTTGCAATTACTGAATTGGAAGCAAAGAAGCCTAAATTTTCAACTACCGTTGGAAATTTTGGTTAAAGGTTAGTACCATTTCCCTTTAGATTAGTATTTTATTGAAATGTGTATTTATCATATGCACTTTGTGTCTACTCACAGGTGATATGGATTGTGTTATTTTTACTTCAAAAATTTTGCATTCTAGATCACCTTGGGTGTGCTTAGATGATAAGAAGTAGATTATTGCAAGTTCAGTAAACAGAATATTGGTTTCAAAGCACACATCTAATACCTCTTATATCAACATATGCAATAACTGTTCTTTGCAAGAGTGAAGTAACATTCAGGGGACGTTTACCAAAAGCTTATCGGGTAAGTGTTTACTGGCAAGGATATTACCCTCACTTACCTTATCGTCTAATATCCTCGACCATCAAAATCGATTGTTGGTAAGCGTCTTAAACTTGGTAAGCACTTACCGGGTAAGAGAGTCTTTTCCTCACTTACCAGGTAAGACTCATGGTCCTTGTTATGCCTCTTATGGGCAAAATTCCGTGTAATTCCATGCTCAATAGTTAAGGATTGTAATGTAAGTGATATCAGTAGGTGCTTGCATGGGTAAATGTTTATTAAACAGTCCTTGAGTCTTCTTGATTGATAATTGTAATTGCAATATGTCATATGTTATGTTATTATTAATGTAGGCTAGTGCTATTGAGTTTTCATATCCAATGATAAGTTTGTAATTCTAAAAATCATTGATAAGTTTCTTTGATCAACTAATTGGCAGTTTTTCATTTAAAACATAGCAATTGGCATATTTTGAATTACTAGTCTTTTCTAAATAATTTGCTTCGATGTCCTTTTGACTTGTAGAGGAAGTGGGAAATTGACATCTTTATTGGCACTTCACTTGACATTCTTGTATTATGGCTACCATCTCTGCAAATTCCTTGCAATGAGACAGGGCAAAGTCATCCGTGCATGATAGGAGATGCGATCCGTGCAAATATGTGCTCACTTAAGAAGGATGAAGTGACTAAGATGTAGTCAAATGGTGAACTTACTCACATTCGGGATTCGGCCAACCAGTTTTGAAATTTTCGGCATCACTAAATTCTTAAGATTATGGTTTTGAGATCCAAATCTTGGATCTTTTTTTTTGAAGGGTAACCGAGGCTTTGCTCTGGCTAATCTGGGCAAGGTTCACCGACAACTAAAGCATGCTGTCTTGAGTTAATTCCCAGTGACCACAATCTAGAAGCGCCTCGATTTGAACCTGGGGTAGAAGGGTTAACTACCCACTTTTCTACAAGCCTTAACTAGTACGCCACAACCTTGTGGTTAATTTGTAAGACTATTGTTGGAAAATTTGGTAGGATTTATGGATCAATTGAACGTTAGGGATTATTTTGAAATCTTACTATGAGTTTTTTACGTTATTTTTGTTGGTTAATATTATTAATCATAATTTACAATTCAATATAATATGAAACGTTAAAATACGGACAAAAAAAATAATGCACCGTTTGGAGAAGATATTTAAAAATAATCTTTAGAGAGGATCTAATTTTTTCTAAATCTCTAAAGATGGTTTTTAGCAATGTTTTAAAAACCGGTCAAGCCGACTAGTCAAACCTGGAACAGTGAAAGGATCAAGTAAAATGTGACCGGTTTTATAGTGTTTTAAGGACCGGATTGAACTGGCCAGTTTAGTGGTTATTAGTTAACTTTCAATCACACAAAATATAAAACCACAACCATAAATTACTTGTTAGTCGCATGAATTGAATTGTTAGAGACACGACTATGTTAACTTTTAGCCATTAATTTATTGTAAATGTGGCCTTAACAATACTTTTAGCTACATGAATTTCATATTAATCGTTGTCAATTCATAACTTACAGTTATACTTACTTTTTAAAACTGTGGCCATTAGTTACCTTTTCATGACACAAGATAACTAAAACTATGGCCATAAACACCTTTTCTTTTGGCTACGTTTAACAAGTTTCCGTGACAATACATATATAATTCTTTTAGCCACAAAATATTGATTTCATGTGGCTATAGGTGTGTCTATGGCCACGGGAAAATAACCGTCACAAAATCACAACAGTAAAGTCATGATTTAGATAAAAAATGTGACTATATGTCTCTATATGGCCACATTCTATGACCGTTATTGGCCACAGTAAGAAATACGTGACCATAGGAAATCATTTAGTCACATTTATTAATAAAACGTTGCTTTATCTTTAGAGGTGTTTGGTAATTGTCACAATCATTGATTTAAACTGTGGCTAAAACAACAACCTGATTTTATTTATGACTTTTGGCCACAGTTTTTAGACTATCCGTGGCTAGCCTCTATTTTCAAAAGCGTGGCAAAAGGTCATTTTTGTACTAGTGAATTATACTATTTTTTATATCGGGGTTAGAGTTGCACCTACGAAGACCTTGCGATCAGGATGTTTGTGATCCAACACGACTTCTTCCAATTGAAGATCATCGTACGATCGTACTCCATCCTGGCTCTGTAATTGCTAGATATCGTGCGGTTTGGCTTTCATCGTAATCTTGTAGCACTCCCGTGCGATCTTCTTTTCGCTGACTATCTCTTGCACGCCCCACGGAGATGGGAACTTGATCTTCTGATGATACGTCGATGGTACGGCCTTCATATCGTGGATCCAAGGTCTTCCAAGTATGGCATTATAAGCGGAAGGACAATCGATAACGTTGAACTTTGTTTGCTTATTTATGCCTTTAGCGAAGACTGGTAGTATGATCTCTCCAAGAGTACTAGTTGCATCACCGTTGAATCCAATTAGTGTTGTTGTTCGTCGTACGATGTTGGATCGATCAATACCCATGATCTTGAGTGTTTCTGCGAATATTACGTTGGCTGAGCTGCCTCCGTCGATTAGTACTCTCTTGGTTAGACAGTTACCAATCGTTAATTGAATAACCAATGCATCATGGTGTTTCTGATGAGCGTCTGACATATCTTCGATATCGAACGATATCTTTGTTGCATCGAGCTCCTTTTCTTCCGCAGTTCTGGATTCATTTGGAATGGGATGTCCTTCAGGCCCTTCTCGTGCGTGCCTTTTTGCCGCAGAATAGGTGAGGCCACACACTTCTGATCCACCTGTAATGCAGTTTACCACCTTCGTTGGAACGGGTGACGTTGGTATTTTCGGATCATCTCCTAGAAGGTTTTTAAGATGTCCGTTCGATTTGAGGTATGCGATATCCTTCTTCAAACTAATACAATCATCTGTATCGTGCCCGTGATCGCTATGGAAGTCGCACCATTTTGTTTGGTCTTTGTCTTTGCTAGGATTCTCTGGTTTTTTGGGCCATCGTACGTTGACTTCCAAGTTCCGTAGAGAATCCACCAAGTCTTTCGTTGTACCTGCAAAATGGTAAGTTGACAAATCTGGATATCTTACTTTACCTTTACCTTGGTTCGAACGTTTATTCTGATCGCGTCGGGAATTATCAATCTTGTTTACTCGTTTAGGTTTGAAATCATGTTTTTGCGCTCCAAGATTTTTCTTATCGTTCGAGTGTTTACGCCGGAAAAGGGCGTCATCTTCGATCCTCATGTGTGCCAACGTACGAGCTCGTACATCATCAAAGTTTTCTGGTGGATACTTCGTTAAGTCTGTGTATAACTCCGAGGATGTATCTAATCCACGTTTGTATGCTTCGATCGCCGTCCGCACATCGCAGTTCTTAACTTCGATCATCTCTGCATTGAACCTGTTAAAATATTCACGGATAGTTTCACCTGTTTTTTGCACGACGTAGTAGAGATCGCTTGTTTGTTTCTCCATCTTGCGACTGCTTGCAAACTGTCGAGTAAACTGGTTTACTAATTCAGACCACGATGCGATGCTTTTGAGTTTCAAATTGATTAACCATTGCAACGCAGCTCCGGTAAGTGTTGATCCAAAGCCCTTACACATGCATATTTCTTGAAACTGGGTTGGAATGGGAACTGTCCACACTAGCTGCTTGTATTGTGCGATGTGTTCCACAGGATCAGAGATTCCAGAGTATTTTGGTGTGAAAGCTGGGATGTTATATTTCTTGGGAATATCAACGAGAGCAATCTCATCGATATAGGGCGAGGCTTGGAATCCGGTTTTAGGTTCAACTTCGATAGGTACAGCAGCTCCAGGAAGTTTGGTTAACAATGCGAGCATTGCTTTGTTTTGTTCTTCTAGCATTTTTAGTCGAATATCCACGATATCATTGGTCGGTGGATTACTGGAGGTTCCTGAAACGTTCGATAAGTTTGGAATATGAGTTATGGGGGTAGCTGCGGTGGGAACGTGCGATATAGGTTCTGGAATAGGTATAAAGGGACGAGGCCCTGTTTGAGGTTGGTTATAAGTAAACGTGGTTGCTCCGGGGTAAGGACCGGATGGTAATGGAGGGAAGATGGGACGTGAGTTGTTAATTGGAGGTGGCGGTGGTAAGCTAACTTGTGTCACTTGCGGTTGGATGAAAGGTTGTGATACTTGTGGCTGGACAAATGGTTGTGATATTTGTGGCTGGACAAATGGTTGTTGGGAAACATGGGGTTGATTTTGAGGGAAGAATGGCCTCGGTTGATGAGTGGAAACTGGGATGTGAGAAGTTTGCGGATTCGATGCTCTCAATCTAGACAGTTCACCATTCATTTGTAAATTCTGCTCATTCAACCATTGGATTTGTTCTTGTGCTGCTGCCAATTGTTGCTGCAAGGTTGTTTGAGAACTGCTTGCCATGTTCCTGCACTTAGTTCACAAAGAAGCTCGAAGAAATAGGTTAGTAAGCTGACGCCTTATCGAATAAGATTTTCTCAAAACGGGCCCCACGGTGGGCGCCAAACTGTTTGTGTAAAAATTTACTTAAGTTATTATCGTAAGATGTCGTTAGGCAGAATCGTCAAAAGAAAGAATTCTCGTTCGATATAACGTGCGATAAATAAATGTAAATTGACAGAAGTATTGATGACGCAGGAAAAACCTCAGAATCGAGGAAAAAACCTGCGGCCGACTAAATAGGATAGTCGACGTTGCACTATTGATCACCAATAAGGGGTGATATCCTCGATGTTACAGTTGTATCGTACGATTACAATAAAGAAATGAACAATATCGAATGTAAATACAGAGAATAATATTGGTATTGCTATTTTTCTCTCGGAATTGGCTGTCTTGAGTGTAGGATCTTGAATCTCTTTTATAGCTGCTTGGATTGTAACCGTTCGTTCATTATTATGCCATAAATGCAACGGTCATAACTGAAGCTGAATTCTCGATCGTAACGTCTGAGTTTTTAATGAGAAATGTATCTTGCTCAAACGGTCGGATGTAAGCTCGATGAACGATGGTTATGCTTTGAGGTTATCTTGGATAAGCTTTCCTGCAATAAGAGCAAACTTGAACATGTATATCGTTAGTTCAATCGTACGATCATACGGTGATATCGTACGATCTTCTTCTGCATAACTTCGATGATCACTTATCCTTGTTGGAAGGTAGTCATATCTTTACTTCAGGACCTTATCTTAATACAGGAATATCATCCTAGAAGATATCTTACGATTCTAATCGTTCGATCGTTGATGATAAAATTTCACCCAAACAGGTTCCAACCTGGATCTGATCTCCTCCCAAGACGAGGACGCTGAAGATGATGATGATGACAGCCATCACGAAGAGGATAACCTATCTGCTTATCTCTCTCTCTCTTGGCAATCCAACAACTTCCTTGCCATCATCGATCTCCCTCTGGCAAAGAGCTACTTGCTGCTGCCAGGGACTTCCTACTAAGGTGTCCTCTAAAGACTGCCTTCACGGTCAACTTCCCACCAAACAGAGAGCTGTTGAGTGCTCTCTGGGTTTCTACGAAGGTTGTATCGCTGAAAAACTCCAGTGGGAAGGACGCTGAATGTATTCAGTGTCGCTTACCCAAGAGTCCCAAGGGTAATGAGTCAGGGACTCTCACTTTTGGGGTTGGGCTACTCCGAAGGGTTCTAGGACTACCAGTCCCTGACGCCTACTGCAAGGAGCCTTCTAAGGACACGATCATCGCCTGGCTGGAGAAACTTGATATCCAGTGGCCTCTCGACGAACAGACCAAAGAGCCCATCAAGAACACCTCCACAGTAAAGAAAAACAATCTCAACCCAGTTTTTGGGTTCATCTGGGCTCACTTCATCCAATGCCTCACAGCTAAGGTGGGGAGCTTGGATCAGGCCTCTTTTACAACAACTGTGATGGTGTGGGCAGCTATCAACAACAAGCCCCTGAACTATGCCAAGTATATCTATGACGATATGCTGGCTAGGTTCAAGAAGCCTACCAGGGAAAAGAACGTGGCATACCCACGTTTCTTTTCAGCGATCATCGCTGATTATCTGGGTGCTAACTACCTAGCAGCCACTCGTGGTTACTCCCACTCTACTATTGGGAGCAAGTCGATGCAACACGACTCCACCAGCATCACCGTACAGCTTCAGGACGTGTTGGTCACTGATGAAAGTGTCCCTCCTCCCGTCGCTCCACCTACCGCTACCTCTCACCTGACTCTGCCTCAACTATGCTCAGTGTTGTCCTATCCGCACCTACATACATTCAATTCCAATAAGTTTATTACTAACTCACTAGGAAGATCCTTTCCTAGATATCAACCCCTAGCTCCCACCATCATCTGACCCGAACTCAACATGAAATGACAAATTAGGGTTTCTCAACCTAGCAACTAGGGTTTCACATAAAATGATAGAAACTAGGGTTTCTCTTTAAGGGATGACGACACATGAAATGACGATCGAATTCATATGAAATGATGATTAGGGCTTACAAGAAATGATGGTTATATTTCACATAAAATGACAAATCACTTGCACGAAATGACACTTAAGCTCACATGAAATAATAGGTTCATTTCACATGAAATGATAGATTCATTTCACATGAAATGATAGACAGGCCCACATGAAATGATGCCAAGAAATGAAATACATCTAGGGTGTCCTAACAAAAGCCGATGTAATACATAATGGAGTTTCAAAAGCCGTATCCAGACATCTAGTTCAAGCCAAAAGCCGAATTGGCTTGTGATAGTTGACAAAAGCCGAATTGGTGTTCTAGTTTGGACAAAAGCCGAATCTAGACAGGGTATGAGGCAAAAGCCGATTCCAAAGGTATCACAAAGCCGAATTGTGTTGTGTAATTGCAAAAGCTGAACCTCTCTTGGAAGCAAAAGCCGAATTGGATTCTTGGGGAGGGAAGAAATCCGATATGGGTGTGGTGTGTGTGTAACAGCCGAATACACACACTAAGTGTGTGTAAAAAGCCGAATCTACACACACCAAGTGCCAAAAGTCGAAACCATGGGGACAAAGGCCGAATTGATTGTGTTTTTGGAAAGCCGATATGATCTTTGTGCAAAAGCCGAATTGGAGAATCAAAAGCCGACATGTGTGTGTGTCATATGCCAAAGGCCGAATTGGCTTTTAATTATAGCTCCAAAAGCCGAATCCATCAAGAGGCTAAAAGCCGAATCATGAGGAGAAAGCTAGCAAAAGCCGATATGGTTATTAACCAGATGGAGGGGAGGAATTCGGCTTTTGCATAAGCCGAATCCACAAGAGGAAAGCCGAACTGGATATGGCTTTTGGGTGAAAGCCGAATCCAGGAAGGTGAATACGAGAAACCATGTTTTCTGGGTTTTGAACCAAGGAGATTGGTTGCAGAACCCTCAAAACATCTATACAGTATACATAATCAACTTATCTCTACACAATTCATCCTAAATCAAATTTAAAACAAGTATTCAATCATCAAAATGAAGGATTGGTGTTTACCTTAATGCAGGAAAATATCAGATGATGAGAGAAATGATGAGGATGATGATGGCAGCCTTCCTTCCCAAAACACACACTTCACACACTAATCTCTTACCACAAATGGCAAAAACCCTAATTTCTCTCCTTTAAATATACTGGACTAAAAGGCCAAGCCCATTAACATGTTAAGAGTCCAACAAATGACATAAGTTTTAAAGACTGACACTAATGGTCCCTTCTTCATAAAACATTTCACAAACTAGGTCACAGTTAAAGTTAACTATTATCCTATACTAAAATCAGGTTATTACAAGAACCTAGGGATGTTTCTCTCAATCCCTGCCCTAGGTTCAATTAATGGGAATATGGAGATCCTGGCACAAGCCTCAGGGGTCTTGGGTAATTCTCTGGACAACCTAACTATCCGGGTGATCCCTGAGCTGCATGACTCCATCAAGACGGGGCCCCACTGCTCTCCCGTCCTTCCAGCGCGAAGTTTTCCAGCGCTTGGATGCTCAAGAAAAAGCAATCAAGGCCATCCAGGATCAGGTGAAAGTCCTCGACGCCAAGATCGCTGCTCTTCCTCCTCCTCCACCTTCGGCTACCCCAAGCTTCACTGCCAGAAATAGAAGCCTGCTGGAGTCAATCGCTGCTGGCATGATTTGCCAAGGAACTGTCCAGGCAAACATGGCCTGCTTCCTCCAGCGGTACCTGTCATCTGTAGCACAGGGTGCTGCATCTGAGGGGGAGAATCCAAGCAGTCCCGCTGAGGAACCAGCGGAAGGTGATGATGACGGCTTCATCATCACTGAAGATGCCTCCATCTCAGGGGGAGAACTTCAAGGTACCCCTTCTATCCCTTCTCTCCCTGAGGTTCAAATTATTTCTAGTTCAAACTCTGAAACCCCTACCCCTTCTCCCAAAAACAACCTCCAAATGGTTATCTTCCAACCTTCTCAAAACCCATCTCTTGAACCTGAACCTGAACTCCAAAACCAAGACGTCAACTTTGGCTCCGTCACTGGTGAGATTGTCCACTTGATGGAACATAGTATCTCAGCCAGCACAAGAGCTGAAGTCAAAAATATGACTTTTGTTGTCACTCCCTTAAAAACCAAAACCCTACCCTCAAACATTATTACCATTTCATCATTAGAGGAATCCTTTGAAACCTTATCTGATGAAGACTACGACAACTCTCCTCCTAACATCAATGATCCGATTTACAGGGAATTGAAGTTGAAGGAGGCAGTCTCTCATCTTGAGAGTTCAAGAATAAAAATCCCACCTGGGATATCTGATGAAGTGCTCAGGGAGCACGAGCTGGCTCTTAAGCAGCTCGAGGAAAACCAAAGGGACGCTCTGGCAGCTCAACAACTCGCTGAAGAGTTTGTCAGAGAAGATCCTGACATAAATGCTGACTCCATCAGAGCTCAGCAGACTGCCCTTAGAGTCTTCGAAAAAATAAGGGGTCAGAGAGAGCTCACGGCCGCTGAAGCTGAATCTAACTAGTGCCTGGAGAAGATCAATAATAGAAGAAGACCAGCGAAGATTACTTCCGTCAAGCTTCAAAAGACCAGAGCTAAGAAGAATGCCCCCACATACGTAAGAATCACTGTTTCCAGAGAGGATGATAGAGATATCACTTACTCTCCGAGAACTTTGGAGGATTACGAGCTGACGGAGTGGCATGAACTTCTTAGATGCCTGAAGATTTCAAGGTCTTAAGCCAGACCTCAGGTGGAGGAACTTCTCGAAAATCTCATCAACAGAGTTCGAAACTTCGAATTTATTCAAACACCTGAGGTCCAAGAAGAATCTCTCGCTGCCTCAACTTCCAGACCCTCTACATCTTCAAGTCCATCTTCTTCAAGACCTGGCATCTCTTAACCAGGCTTCATCCCTGTTAATCCCTATCAACACATCTTTCATATTACTCCCACCTATGCAGACACCTCAGGGCTTGATTTATCTATCCCTAAAGGTTTATCTTTGCATGTAAGGCAAGTGATCAAGGAACCAATCTATGGGCTGTGCTTCTATGGTAGGTCCTATCATCTAAGGCTTCTCTGGTTCAGCGAAATCCCCCTTGCTTCAACACGGCTGCTGATCGACCTTCTGATATCCTTCATTAATCTTACCCCTAAGGGTACTATATTTGGAAATGGGATAAAGGCTGAGCTAAGAAAAAGAAGTCAAGTTGGAGAAGAAAACATAGATCAATACCTGATTAAAGAAGAACCTCTAGAATAGTTTGATCTATGTATGTTTTGATATTTCTTTTAGTGACTTGTACTTGTTTCACATCTGTAATTGTTTTTATGAAATGAAATACAAGTGTTTATCTATCCCTAATTCTCCTCACTGAAAAAGATCACTTCTAACAGTTAAATAATACAAGTACCTTTCACATGTTTTATTTCCTAACTGTTGAATCTAGACTTAGAAATTTTTTAAGTTACTAGAATCAAGGCAACCTCTTTGTTGTCTTATCATTGATATTTAGGGGGAGATTGTTGATCCAGCTCCTCTATGACTTGATGAAATACCAATGATCCTAGTTTAATAACTGAAAAAATACTTAGCACTGCTGTGATGAAGTTCAATACTTCAGCGAGTCTGTCTCGCTGATAGTTTGGACATCAGCGATCACCGATCACTGACTCCGTTCAGTATCAGTGAGAGCTGACATCAGCTAAGTATCCTTTAAAGACAAATTGTCATGTCACTATAAAACCATCAGCACCATCTATTGATGCAAGCTGATGATTGAGTCAGCGATGCTAATGATCTGAAGTTGAAATCAGTGATAGCTAGCTGACTACTCTTACATGACGTTCCATGGAGAACAAGTCATAGTGCCTCCCTGATTATGAAAACCCTTATTCAAAAAGGGATTATCTTTCAAAACATCCATAAATTCTAGGGCACTAAAAAGAAAAGAAAATTTTGAAAACCTTTCAAAATTTGAAAGTCTTTCATCTTTCTTCATTAAATTTGAAAGTCTTTCATCTTTCTTCATTAAATTTGAAAGTCTTTCATCTTTCTTATATCCTTCTTTTTATTCTAAATTGTGTTCTTCGTTAGCAGATTCAATTAGGGGTGAGCAAAACCGGGTACCCGGCCAAAATTCATGGAACCGGAACCGGAACCGGAACCGGCGGTTCCTAGAATGAAGGAACCGGAACCGGAACCGGTTGCACCGGTTCTTCATATTTGGGAACCGGTCCCGGAACCGCCGGTTCCGGTTCCGAAACCGGGTACCCGGTGTCTAACTTTTTAAATGTTTTTTTTAATATTTTATGTTATAAAAAAGAAATTATTAGTTATACATAGTCACAACGTAACGAAATAAATAGTAAAACGATGAAAACTTATCCGATAAAAACTATATAAATAATTAAGACAACTTTTGAAAATGAAAATAACAAAAAACACAACTTAAAATGTTAAATACGATATAAAAATATCGAAAAAAGAGAATAAATAAGTCGAGTGAAAAAGTGGTCGTAAGTTTATGCGTAATGTAAAAGGTAAAATAATATCTTTAAATTTAGTCTATTAAACAAAATAATCATATATATAAAATTACCTTTATTAATATATAAATATATACATATATATAGCCTAACCGGTTCCGGCGGGTACCCGGCGGTTAGCGGTTCCACAAAAATGAGAACCGGAACCGGAACCGGTCCCGACCGGTTCCGTATTTTAGGAACCGGAACCGGAACCACTCACACCGGTTCCGGTTCCGGAACCGGCGGTTCCATAGCGGTTCCGGTTCCAAAAGCGGGTACCCGATTTCGATGCTCACCCCTAGATTCAATGGCTTCCACTTCTGAAATCGTCAAGAACTTTGCTGAGACCAACGCTGAATGGGATGCTGTCAACGAACCCATTCCCACTGCTGAAAACCCCACTACTAATGTTGCACCACTCACCACCACTGAAAACCCCATAGTGGTAGAAGAAACTCTTCAATCCAACCCTACTTAAGAGGGTTCCAACCTATATCTGATCTCCTCCCAAGACGAGGACGCTGAAGATGATGATGATGATGACAGCCATCACGAAGAGGATAACCTCTCTGCTTATCTCTCTCTCTCTTGGAGGGTTCCAACTGTTCCAACTGCCATCACGGAGGGTTCCAACTGTTCCCTCCGTACTAATCACCCATAAGGCAACTGTTTACCATAGGCCATGACCCTACCACGCATGGGCATTACTTTATGGTACAATAGTACACCAAACCCAACCTTTACCTGACACGTGTAAAGTTGGGGATGGCATACATTTAATGCATAGGGTATAAATAGGAACATAGTGGTGTTCTTCAAACACACATTGGTCCATCTTCTATACCCCAATCCTTTCTCCTTTGTATCTTCTAATTCTTTCTATCTCTTCTAATACTTGTTTTGTGCATAAGCAAAGGCTTAGCGCCAAATTACTCAAAAAGATTGTTTAGATCTTGACATAGTCTTGATCTGTTTCAACAAACAATCTACTTCAGTTCACACAAAGGCTCCATAGGAGTCGTGGACTGAATTAAGTGGAAGAAATTGTGTTGATTGTATTCAACCCCCCCCCCTTCTACAATACAATTTATATTATTGGCCATCAATAGAGGACCAACATTATATAACCAATATCTGTAAAAGAAATACAACCATACAATTAGCAAGATAACCAATCTTCCATCCAAGAAGAACAAAGTAGACAAACTCAACCACAAATTTGTAAAGGGTAACTAAATGCGATGATCATATATTTAACAATAGAGTACCAAAATTCATCTTTCCTTAGCGTCAAAATGTTTGGTCATGCTACTTGTTGAAATTAACATCACAAAATGGAGGAATGTAACACCGCAACACATTTTTGTCAACAAAAGTTATAAAAAAATAAAACTACGTCAACGAATGATACCAACTACCGGTTGTAGACTTTAATTCTTGATTCTACCTTCACAATCAATGATTTAGCTTTCAGCTCCAAACTTTGAAAAATAGCTCTTATAATAGCATGGCGTCCAAGAATATTGAGATTACCATACACCTTAACTATTTGCATCATGTTATACCCTTAAACCTAACATCCGATAATGCCACGCAATAGTGGCAAATGTCACAATTGCGGACACAATCTAGCAAACCAAATTGTTAGAATGCTTATCGTACATTTGATGTGACAGTTCCCAGGATTGTAACAGATGTCACTATCACGAGCAAGAATAAAATAAACTGTTGATTTAGTTTCTCTTAACCTGTTTGCTTCTTAAAAAATTAGCAACATATTAAACTTTGGTGTGATCTAATTTACTTTTATCGGCGAAAATAAAATCCAAAAAAAGAGAGATGATATAACCATAACAGGTATTTGTAGAGTTTAACATGTAATGGATCTCGAAGAATACTCCACAACAATACCAACATGCTCAATATTATCAACTTAAGACTTATAATATTTCAAAATATCATCGATGAAGAGTAAATTGCACTTGTCTAAAAAATCCTTAAAGCTTTTTACTTAAACATAAATAAGTTTTTCCAAAATCATTTTTTATAGGTAACTTTTAGTGATTCTTGAAAACTGTCTTTAATGCTTGAAAAACACCCGTTACATACGTTTAGATAAGTTGTTCACAAATAAATTTGCAACTTTTAGAGAAGCTTGTTTTACTAAATTATTATCTATGTTTGAGATAGTTTAATTTAGTTTAGGATGCATGTTTTTTAATTAGAAAAAAGAAGAAGAGTTCAAATAAGTTATGTTATAAATTAAATTTGAAGCTAAACCAATTATTTTAATTCAAAAAGAAAGAAAATATTGCAAAACATTATTTTTATTTTCCTTTTAATGCCGAAAAACGTCGCTTACAAAGTTTTAGAGAACTTGTTTCGAAAAACTAGACAACATTTAGATAAGCTTGTATCTAAACCCTTGAAAAACGTCTCTAAACGTTAACATAAATGTAACATCAGAAAACCGTCTTCAACACTTCTTGGCAGAAATTAAAAAGGTCGTCTAAGAATCGATAAGAGAAATAATTTCTACCTTTAGATACAAAAGAAAACCTTAAATTATGTCATTTTTCTTAAAGTGGTTTAGTATTTACTTCTAAATTTGTATTTAGATTAAACGAAATAAATACAATAAAGAAGTCAAAATAAAATGAATATAAATGAAACTTTGCAAAATTAATTTGATTTCTACTAGTAAGATAACCAACAAATGAACTCTCTTTTATCAACGGAACAATAACAACATTATTTTCACATCATTTGATGTGTGTATAAATATAACGCCATAATGGTTTTCATTTGTGGCAAAATCTAGGCCTGTTTGAACAAGTTTGCATACACTCATACTCGGTAGGGAAACATTCTTTTTCGTCCCTGCAACAACACCATTTCGTCTCGGTTCCAATAATATATGAATTGCAAATAGGCCACCCTATTTCTTCGTTTTTCAAATCTGAAATGTCAGCCGTATATCCCTGTTTACTTGCAACTCTTCCGCCTATGTTCATGTTTAATAGATACGATAAATATGTAGAAATGAAGGTATACAAATATATATATATATATATATATGATTCATGTGACTTAAGTCTCAGGCATAGTTGTTCATGTCCAACTTTTTGCCGTTAATGTAAAACCATAGGTGATTTTGTATATTGACGAATTTTTCTTGTTATTATAATTAGTTAGTGTTGTTGTTTGAACTTCTCTGTCTCTCTCTCTTCTTCTCTCTTCTCTCTCTCTCTCTCTCTCTCTCTCTCCTCTCTCTCTCCTCTCTCTCTCTCTCTTCTCTCTCTCTCTCTCTCTCCTCTCTCTCTCTCTCTCTCTCTCTCGCTCTCTCCTCTTTCTTTATGTATAATGTGTATATATGACTTTAAATCATGAAAATAGAGTGGTGTTGATGCATCTAAGGCCCTTTTTAAGTATACATTGAAGCAAACTATAAACAATATACTCACAGTCATAACCAGCAAACAATGTTAGGAATGTTAAGCATAATATAAACGCATAGGTTTTGATGAGCTTCGCCATAGCGTTTTTATGCTCTTTCAGATTTTTCACTTTCACAAAAACTGAAAAAATAAAATTGAAGTAGGTGAAAAACATTGTACAAAACAATATTGTTTATATATATGTGAACTTCCAGATTTAACAAATGGCATTAATAGTTTTATATAAATGAGACAATACACAAAAATTTAAAGCAACATTAATATGGTTTGAGTATAGCGTTACCTTTTATAAAGTTAATGAGAAAATATAAGCATATTTTCGTCCTTAATTTTTTATAGTTAAGTTTTTATCGTGTTACTATAACACCATTATATGAACAAAATGTTTGAATGATTTTTATGGGTTCGATATTGCTTATTTTTTCCTAATTAGAAATTGTCTTAATAACTAATTTACTGCTTATATTAGTTGAAATTGATTAAGCATTTGTCTTTTATCAAGTTATATAACCAATTTCTGTAAAAGAAATACAACCATACAATTAGCAAGATAGCCAATCTTGCATCCAAGAAGAACAAAGTAGACAAACTCAACCACAAATTTGTAAAGGATAACTAAATGCGACGATCATATATTTAACAATAGAGTACCAAAATCCATATTTCCTCAGCGTTAAAATGTTTGCTCATGCTAATTGTTGAAATTAACATCACAAAATAGAGGAATGTAACACCGCAACACATTTTTGTCAGCAAAAGTTGACCGACTATAATCGCATATCAAATTGTAATTGGATTGGGTTGGATCCAAAATTGTAACATCCAAATTGGGCTAGTTGGTCTTTTCTTCGAAGATTGTTAGCTCCATCTTTCAATGTAATCAAAGTATGTAAAAATGTTAACTTTAGCTCTAGCATTCCATCCTCAGAGGCGCGACAGAGGTCGCAAATATTTGAAAGTCCAGAACGCAAAGCCTCTGGAACTGATGACAGAGGTTCTGCGATACGAGCATCTGCGGATGACAACTTTAGACAAATTACAAGGATCTTCCAAGTCACATGCTAGGCACGTGAAGCTGGTGACTCATTGACTTTATTTCAAGTGTTGGGATTGGTCTACGTGTAAAGGTGACTACTAGTCAGTTAGGCAGGGCCGGTCCTATGGTTTTGGATGCCCTGGGCAAAGAGTGAAAAATATGCCCCTAATCCAAAAACATAGAAGACACAAATTTTTAAGCGTTTTGAAACCTAGTCAATCTAGACGCCTCATCCTTATTTCAAATGATATGGATGATCAGAGTTGATGTATATAACATAAAACGAATCAAACAAACCTACATGTACTATCTGGAGGTAAGTAATTTATGCAAAATTGAAATCCACTCAATGAATACAACATTTTCTCACAAATACAAAGAAAGTTACAATACCTAAATCACTATCAAGTTCAACAAAAAAAAAAATCATCATCCTAAACAACAAGAGAAGGGGCTGGAAGTATATTAGTAGTTAGAAACCAAGCTACACAAGTTATCTAGTTGAGAAACACACCTAAATCCGTTGTTCTATTTTATCTACTAGCAACATAAGATGTAACTTCTAGCAAAATAAGATTTCAAGGGAGATGTACAAGAACAATCAAACAATGGAAACATACATTGATATGTCAACTGCATATTAAACAAGAAATGGGTATTAATTGTTCATAAAAATATTTATTATCAAGCACCACAATATCCAATTAGCATCAAGCAAACAACATATTAGATATTATGAAAGCATATAGCCTTTAGAAATTGCAAAAAAAAACAAAAAACACAAAACAATTGAATTTATGAAGCAATGATGTAGTTGGTTGTAAAGCCTTAAGTGTTGCGCATAATAAAGAATCAGTTCAATAATAAAATATATTTTATCATAAACCTACTTAATGAACTTTGAAAACTACATGAGAAAAAAAAACATCCCAAATAGACAAATCAAATAGCAACCACTAATTCCAAAAGGGCACATATGAAATATGCAATAATGTGAATAACCAAACAAATATAATATAGCCAAGATTCTGAGTTTTAAAACCTAGGAGTGATGAGTTAAAAACAAAATCAGAAAGAAAAAACTTTGGGACATTGAAGCAAAATGGAAAATCAGAATATGAGGGATCCTCCAAAATCCCAATCGTGATCAGTCCAAAGTTAAAAGGAAATCATCGATCATTGTGGTTCCAAAATCAAAGGTACTAATTCATGACTTCGATTCGTTCTTGCTGATTTTAGAGCGGCCGTTTGATTACTTCAAAGCGAGGGTTTGAGATATACAGGGAGAGAGAGAGACCCGTGTAAAAATTATTTGAACTTTTTTGGAGATGAGCTTACTATGGGCTGTGATGCCCTAGGCCTCCGCCCATCTCGTCCAATACTTGGGCCGGGCCTGCAGTTAGGAACTAGTATAAATAGATAGCTTCTCCTTTGTAATTTGGTACTGTTCCATTGCTTGTAATCGTTCTAATTTGATTTCAATCTGAATCAAATATCTTTTGGAGCAATTCGTAATCTTCATCTTCTTCATCATTTAAACTGTGTTTGAATTCTTATTAATCTGCTTACTATCTCTTTACTTCCACTACAATTATTTGTTCTTTAAAGTAAGTTAGATCACTAATTCAATACCAGATTGGAATTACACAATCCAACAAAGACAATACAAAATCCAACAAAACTAAGTCAATTAAATTCAGTGACAATATTGTTTGAGAAATTAATTATTTTACCCATTCAGAAAAATCCAATTTATCTCCTACCCATTCTCTACCAAAATTGTTCAAAATACCCACCGAACCGCTATTCGATAGCCGCTATTAGCGGCTCCGGCGAATTTTCTGGCCAAGACCAAACTTCCGGCTGAAAATTGTGGGTGCCGCTATTAAAACTCACCCCCAATAGCGGCTTAGACATGAATCTTATTCTTGTACATAAAATATATATATAATTTTGAATGCCACCTTTAAATAAACCACCACGTGTCCACCTCTTGTACATAAAATATATATATAATTTTGCCGCTATCTTGTGATGATGAGCCGCTATTTTATATGTATATATATAAGGTAGAAATGGCTTGTCTTTATTATATATACACATACATAGTTGCCTTGTGGAAATGGGTTGCCGCTATCTCCTTCATTGTGATGAGCCCCTATTATATATATACACACATGTAGTTGCCGCTACTCTATTTGCCGGAGCCGCTATTAGCGGTTGTTCAATAGCGGGTCGGTGGGTAGTTTAAGAATTTTAAAGAGAGAATGGGTAGGAGGTAAATTCATTTTTCTGAAATGGTTAAAATAATTAATTTCTCATATTGTTTTATTTAATATTTAGATGTAATAATTTTTAATAAGTTAAGAAAATATATGAATAATTGGTTGGTTGAAATGATTGACTAATTGTATCAAAAAATATGGGGAAGGCTAATTGGATCCTTAAAATTACTAAATGCACCATTTAAGTCTAAAACTCCTCTCATGTACACATTATCATCACAAACTTTTTATATTTTCAATGCTAAAATGACTTAATTTTGACATAAATTATGATACAAATAGCAATCTCAAAAATATTGGATAGGTCCAATTCGTTTTCGTGGATAACCAATAGTCACGTCGAATAAATGAAACCAATCCAATTCAACCATGCGTTACATTTTATTGGATCAATATCCAATGTTAATTCCACATAGATTAGTTGGATTTCAATTGATCAATCACTTACCACACTACAATGTACATGCAAAAAGAAAGAAGAGCATAAATTTATCCTTTGCTAAACAGCCTTATGTCCTTCCACCTACTCTAAGGTGCCGTTTGTTTTTCAAAAGATCTGAAGCCTTATTTCACTTCTGATTAGTAAGAGGGTGGTGTTGAAGTATAAAGCCTAAATCAATATGACATGTTTGTTTTTGTAACGTCTAAATTAATTTCAAATTGTTTTCGAAATCGACTGGATTTAATCTCGATTTATCGAGATCGAATGAACTTGGAGGTTGCGTCTCGAGAGAAATGAGACGATCTTTGAATTTGAGTGGCGATCAGGAGACATTTAAGAAGCTAGGTTAACACTTCTTATTTCAGTTGTATCTAAAAGTTAAGAGAGTCTGAAATCTGGAGAAAAAAAAAACAGAGTCAAAATGTAAAAAGTGTCTGGCCAATTAAGACTTAGGTGTTATTTGTTTTTTAAGTAGTGCTAAAAACTAAATCTGTTTCCACTTCTGATTGTTAAGTGGTGGTGCTGAAGACCGAATCTGAATCGGTCAAGATTGTTTGTTTTTGTAAACTGTCAAACATCTGAATCTAAATCTGATTATTCATAAGAACTAAAATCAACTGAAATACGTCAATTCAATCAAGTACAATAGTAAACTTTAACAATCCAGCAACTTAATGAGCTTTATAGAACAATGCAAACAAGCTTAATGAGCTTAATGAACAACCCAAACAAGTCTAAGCTTAATGAACAATCCAAACAAGTCTAAGTTTAATGAACAATCCAAACAAGTCCACGGTTAATGAAAAGGTGAAAAAGTGAACAAAAAGTGGTTTTACCATCAATTTTTTCTGTAAGTGGTGAAAAAGTGATAAGTGACAATAAAAATAAAAAACAAATAGCTGAATAGGGAAAGCCACTGACCGAATAAGTGATTTTCCCCCAAGAAGTGCTGAAAAAGTGATAAGTGGAAAAAACAAAACCCTTAAGATATTAAGGGTTCCTACAAAAAACAACCAACCACTGAATGATTTGCAAAATAAGACAAGTTTGTTTTGTCCCATATATCAAATGCACCAAAGACAACATTCTCTAGCTTTACTTCCATCGGTTGCTCGACCGGCCTAAAACAAACTATCTTACGTAACGAAAATAACGCATTCCGTGGAATGAAAAAGCACCATCGGAACTAAACAAAATTAGAAAGTTAAAACAAGTCAATCTACAATCAAGCTTTTAATCAGGTTGAAAAATTAGAATCAAAATTCAAATTCCAACTTCATATTCATATAGCAGAAAAGGGAAATGGCCTTGCATTGCAGTCGATCCTCTTCTTCAGGTCCATGTTTTATAAGAAACTTCAGTTGTTATCGGAAACAAAAAGAAATGTAAAAACGGGTTCATCATGTAACTTGTCAACAACCCATGATTACGAAAAATTTATGAATCTTAAAAAATCTAGTGGGGTCTCATAAAATGTGGTTTAGTTTTATGACCTTAAACTTGTTTGGAGTCTTCTTGTTCCTCTTGTTCCATTCTTCCATATCGACGATTGAACTTGGCAACCTGACCGATGCTTTTAGCCATCTGCTGTTTTGCTTTCAAGTGAACGACTTTTCCTGCCTCGTGAATCATGGATGTCATCGCATGCATCACTTGCCCATTCTCGGTCACATATACAATACATTGCTTTGGAGGCTTAATTATCTTCATTTCTCCTGCAATTTGAATAATTTGAATAATAGTATGCAAGAAAAGCAAACATAACTACTCGATATCATCATGCGGGTTGCATTCTTGTTTCATTTTACATTTTCAATTGCAAGACACGGTCTTCGTTAAGACTTAAGACCAACTCCAACCACAATGCAAAAATGAGAATTTGCAGTACGGTGGATTCCAACCACACTGCAAAAATGGGGATTTGCAGTACGGTGCATTCCACAACCACACTCTATTATACATCGTACTTTTTGCCGGTCCAAAAACTCTAGAAGCAGAAAACACCAAATATGGTGTTATATCGTTCACATGGCAAACAGGCCCAGGTCCATCAAAAATCCTTTTTTCTTCATTATATATTTTTCAGTTATTTTATTATCACCAAATTTGGTGTTATTTTTGAAGTATGGTCGGAGTTCAATTTTTTTTTGTGTCAATGGGGCCTACCGGTTTTGATGTTCTTTTTGGGTGTTATGAGTTGGAGTTGCTCTAAAAACCTCTTAAACCCTGAACCCTAAACCCTAAACAAATTTCGGACCCCCCTTGCTTGCAGTGCTACTAGTGTTGTGTTGTTCTAGAGTTTAGTGGTTTTTGCAATTTATGTTTTGGTTCTACTTCTAGTCTTCTACCTATATGGATGGTTTTCCTGCCACACTGCCTGCATTCATGGATTTAGGGTTTTGTGATATTATGATCCAAAGAGTTGGTTAATGTTGTTAAGATGCTTTTTTTTTAGGTTTTGCTTCCATGGATTTATGGTTAGATGTCTCTTATTGATCAACTCAATAACATATTTCAAGTCTCATAATTAGTACACCTATATTTTGCTTTCAAAACATATAATTCTGGTTGGTTTTGGCAAATAATAAAATTAGGAAATGCAAGATGAACAACTCAATCACAACAATGTTGTTTATCAAATTCATGAATCTTACAACAACCAAACAAATCAAAATCAATACAATCAAATTTCATAATATTACAAAAACAGCAGACTTCCATACCAGTTAAAATCAACTAAAAGGTTTGTTTTTATATTTTTCATCAAGTTGAAATTAAAAACAAAATGGTAGTCAAAGCAAACCACAAGCAGAAAGGCTGAAATCGATTTATGATCCAAAAATCCCCTTTTTCATCTCTCAAAAATATAAATCTTAAAGGGAAGGATAATAAAATAACAACAAGTATGATTAACACAATGACGGAAAACTTACTAGTGACGAGTTTGAAGGAGCAGATCCACAACCAGCGGCGGCGGGAGACGGGGGATAGTCACGTCGAAATGGTTTAATCCAACGGTATAATAGAGGTCACAATTTGAGGGACCAAAACTGTAATAGTGAAAAATGTTTGAAAAAACAGTGATATATTTCTAAAAAAACACCCCTGCACAATGCGTCTCTGTTATGTAAAGTTAAATACGTGGCTAAATGTGGAGTTCTGGTGATATTATATTTGAGATGGATATATCCAAGTAAGGTTTAAGGACTTAGTTAAGTGCACTAAGTTTTTTCATGAGATTTGATGAGACAACATTTTTACATGAAACTTCATAGCAAAACATTGTGAAGGTTAAAAAAAATTGAACATTCATCGTAAAAACACTATAAATTTACGTTGACGGTGTTTTTTGAGGTGAAAGTTTGATTTTTTTTTACCTTCACAGCTTTCACAGTTTTTGGAGTTGTGACTGTTCGTTTTTTACCTTTTTTTGGATGTTTTTTCATCGAATAGTGTTTTTTTTGGAAGTTTTTTAAGATGAATGTTCGAATGTTTTAACCTTCACAATGTTTTGTTGTATAGTTTCATGTAAAAAGTATTGGTATCACCGGTCTCATAGAAACAACTTGGTCTCATCGGAACCCAACTTAAGGTTTAGAACTACATATATTTATTGTACTTCTGGACCTCCAAAACTCACATATATATCATTTTTTCTAATTTAACTATAATTTAAATAAAATACAAAATATTTCAGTTAATGTTTTGTATTTTTTAAATATTTAAATTGTAGTAATTAGAGAGAATGACATATATATGATTTTTAAAGTTTAGAAGGAATAAATATAGTTTAAAACTTTACAAGTATATAGGAGGTTTTGAAGATTATAGATGAAATCATCCCTATTGTTTTATGTATTATTTGCTATTTTAATATATAACCTAATTTAACTTACTTATTAGTGTTGAATTACTACGTAACAATAAAAAAATATATACATCTCTGTGTGTAGACCCACCTTCACATCTCAATGCTCCTTTGTCTTCAACAACAACACCCTCACCCTCTAGCTAGGGGTGTAAACAAGTGATGCATTATTCGAGTTCGACTTAGAAATATACCAAACTGCAGCTTCATAACCTTTTCAAAGTAAGACTCGAGCTTACATAATTTTTGAATTATCGATGCTCGTTTACATGCTTGAACCCACGATCGGTTATTTCGTTTATTGGCTTGTAATCTTGTATAATTTATTTCGGAATTGATAACTTAATATTGTTATTGTATAATTTACGAATATGGGAAAATGTTTGGCCCGAAAAAACACATGCTCAGAAAACTTAACTCGGCTCAGCTAGTTAATCAAACAAGTTTCATTGTGTTCAAGATCGATCAACTTGAGCTCCAACACCAATAGTTCGTTAAAAGCTCCACTTCCAAAATTTTATTACACTTCTAGTAATAAGTTTTATTAACAAAGGACCAATAGGGTACCAAGTTATCGGTAGAGTTTAACCTCCCTGAAGAATATGATCAGATAGGACTCGGTCTGCTAAACAGAATAAAAACGATATCCCGACAATTAAAGCTGGAGATATAAGCAGAAGCTTAGAAATAAATTACACTTTACAATTAAGGTGTATACTTTAATAAAAAGAAAAAAGAAAAAAAGGGTATCCATTTCTGTACATAAACTCATTCGTGGAATTAAATTTCCAACTCTTACTTGATTGATAATTCATTCATTCATTATATAATATAGGAGAAAAGGGTGATTGTATTATGCTAAGTAATTGTATATTTGAGGATTGTTCTTGTCTCTCTCCAGGTACTCCCTGTCAATCAGGCTTTCGATCCTCTTCTTCAAATCCGATGGTTTTATAGGAAACTTCAGCTGTTCTCGCAATATATACACATATAAGAACGCTTTAAAACCAGTGTGAAAGACCATATATAATATATGTTTCCATGAATCATCAAAAAATAGCTAAAATTGCATCAAAATGGAAATGCTTTGTTTCAATTCCTATTTTGGAAACCAACTCTTAAAAGTTCCATTTTGGGGAACATATTATGTATTTGATGCAATTAAGGAAACATGCTATAAACAACTACCCATTCTAAAAAAAATCCCAAACTTTCTTGTTTGCAGCTTTTATAGTAGTTCCCAAAACAAGAACTGATCAAAACACATTCCAATTTGATGTGATAGACCCTTTGAAGTGTTTTTTTTCTTTCTAAATTTCCTTTTTGCATTTTTGAAAAATCACTGGTAGTGTTTAGCAATAAAGAAACCAAGATGTTAATTAGCATAATCACATTGTAATTCGTGTTACCTGCTCAAAGAGTTCGGTTATAAGAAGTGTGTGACTCAGCACTTTCCTGGTCTTCATAATCCTAACAATAGCAGCATCAACCTGCAATATATTTCAAAATTTACGAAAATTAACGCTGATTCCATGCTCAAAATCAGAAATTTTAGAAGAACTAAAACAATTACAACGGGAATCGGACCTGATATTGACGATCTTGGAACACCCTCTCTGTGGTGCTCGTATTTTCTTCAACAGTTTCTTTCAACTGGATTGCATTAACCTGTGCCCACAACGATTTAGACTCTATTACAAACAGAAAACTCTGGATCTAAACCATTTATGTGGTTGTTTTATTTGCTCTCACCTTTATACGATATAGAGGAGCTGTAAAGCCATCGTTGAACGTGAAAGAATCGGTATCATCGACTTCCCTACCTTTTGGAATCTAGTGAAGGATAAAAGTTGTTATTTTAAGGACAGCAACAGAAACAGAAGGAAATAGAGGTAAACTTTAGTTAGCAGGCAACCTTTTGGAGGACACGGACTTTCCCACAAGCAAGGGACTGCAAAGTTCTCCGCAGTTCTTTGTCCTCGATGCTGGTTGCATCTCTAATGTCTTGAAAACTAAGTTTGTTGGCATCGTTGAACAGCATCAGAACAACCGTCTGGAATACAATATTCACAAATTATACAACTTAAATGTGAAGAAAATCTCAGACCATAAATATAGAAACATAGGAGCAGATCTATGTTGGCTCTAAGTCTAAGGGGTACCATGCCATCGCTCAATTCCAGACTTAGGCGTAGTTTGCTTTTTAAGAGGTCTGAAATCTGAAGTCCAAATTTACGTCTAAAAAAAGAGGTGGATGGTACACCTCTTAAAATTTCAAAGGACAGTAGAAGGTCATCAGGCCTTTTTTTTAAATAAAATAAACGGTCTTAAGTCTACAAACCTCTTAATTTTCAGACTTAAGAGGTTTTAAGAGGTAACACTTAAAAACAAACGGCCGCTTAGTGGGAAAAAACTTACGACTCATGAAGGTGCCACAGTTGTCATTCAATGTGTGCTAAAACAGGGCATCATTGCCAGAAAACTGAGGAGCTACAATAGCGTAGCAAAAGCTTAAATGACTTTTGATGGTTAACAATGGTAAAAATACGAAAAACCCTGACTGTAAATATTTGAAATTGGATTGGATTTCTTAATCTTTTGTAATGAATTTTGTAACTACAATTAATCTTTAATTCATGTTATTTTACAGTAACTATTTTGTGCCACCGCTGCAATTTACTTCTGAATTCGCAACAAAGCAGGAGTTAAAAAAGGAGACCAACCTGAAACAAAGAAACAGCGAGCTCTTTTCTACCTTTAGGAAATTCTGCTTTCAATACACAGTGACCTAATGAATTTTGCCACATCAATCGCCTACCACTGTATTTACTCAAGTAGAACTCTTTAAATATGTCCTGCAAAATCAAATAAGTTTAAGATTCTTGTAAATATAAAAAATAAAAAAATAAAAAAATAAAAAAACAATATTGAAGAACATATTGCAATTGTATTTCCTATATGCCATACCTGATACACATTCAATTCATGGGGAAGACGAACATCCATAGGTGGATAAGTAGGCCAGTACCTGCATTCAATAAGCCATGCTAATTACGTTGAGAAGAGAAAGCAGATGTTTTGTCATCTTCACATAGTAGCTAAGGATTGTCACAAACCCAGTTGTTAGAACGTGGACACTCAGCTCTATTCCTGATGGGAGTTTGCTCCTAGCTTGAGATGATTGCCTGAATGATTCATTGATCTCTTTGGATAACTCAATGTCCTACAAGAATCAGATTGGATGGCATTATGGTCGTATGTCATTCTTAAAATAACTAAAGAAGAAGTCACACTATAGGTCTTTTAATAATTCAATATTTCTGATTTTCAAGCTAATTAAAGAATTCCGATGGCTTTCATCTCATATTTCTCGGACTAAGAATGAAATTAAACAAGAAACTATTAGGTGGCAAACCAAATAATATGAACTTGGAACATTGCACGACTTCAAAATTTTCACCCTGGAGATGTATAAATCAGTTTGTCATATTGCATCTTAAACAAACTTGATGCATACATTCACTCAAAATGGCACTTCTCCTTGTTGTAATGTTCATAACTGAAGATTTCAGTTTATCTTGGATGTTAAGTTTATATGCGTATGATATACCTAAAAAGGGTTGCTATTGAACTAGTGCAAGGAGGGAACATGGAAGATTGTGGGTTCTTAAATATAGATTGGGTAAGTTGTCTACCACTAATCATCTATTATCTATAACTATGCATTGTGGCACCTCGTTTCTTAGAAAAGGCGTCACATGAAAATTTTCAGTTGTGACTTGTGAGATAACACAATCCCTATTACATGTGTTGGGACTCCCTAGGACAAACTAATGAGACTATATTAGTATATTGCTATATTGTTACAACAGTTAAAATACAAAATAACAGTTAGGAATGAGATTTGAAGTAGCAGTTATCGCAGTGTTATAGTGGTCCAAAAGTACCAGTTCATATTATTTGGATTAATTAAAATAAAGTAACGGCCCAAATCAAAACAAAAGCAATTTCCCAAATATCAGTGCAATAGCGCTAAATTTCGCCCCTATTATCGAAACCACAATTTCCACTGCTACTTTGCTTATGACCAATAACCACTATTGTGCCGCTATTGCAACGCAACATATTGTGATATTCAGTCTACCATCATATAGCCAAGACTTGGGGGCCATTTACTGAACACTTATCGGGTAAGCACTTACCGATATCATTTACCTTATTGAATGAGCATGGCAAGAACCAAGAAGCTTAGCCAATAAGAGACAAGGCAAGGACCAAGACTCTTACCTCGTAAGTGTGGGAAATTGCTCTTACCCGTAAGCACTTATTGGGTTTAAGATTCTTACCAACAATCCATTTTCATGGCCATAAGACGTTACTCAATAAGATAAAAGAAAGTGAATGTCTTACCGGTAAGCGTTTACCCGATAAAAAATTGTTAAACGGCCCCTTAGTTTCACTAAATGACAAAACACATACTCACATAGAGATCAATTGGCATCTAGTGAGGAACCGCATTGTGGGTACACTCGGTAATCATCAGAGCACCAACTAGTAATTAGTTGGTACAATTTGCAAATATCCTTTCCGATCCTCTAAAAGATCATGATTTAATACATATGCAGCAAATTCAAAGTAGGTAGATTTGGCTGAATATGAACCCAAAAGAAATTAGTAATCAGCAAAATGCAATAGAAACTGAAAGAGAAAAAATGGAGCACAATCCCACTTGTAGCAACTAGCAAGAGCACCACTGAATTCTCTCTCTTTCACTTCCATCCAAATGAATAAAGCCATTGGGCAATCAGATTGAAGCATAATTAACTTCTCCGTATAAAAAGTCATATTGACCGATTAAGATACAATACAAACCTTAAACATTCCTTCAAGCTTGTTGGTAAACTGGCTACCACATTCGGTTTTCAGCTGTCAAAACAATGAAGCTAATTAATACAATCAGCAGATACATTTGCTTGGCACAAGGTAAATCATAAATGTAGATTTTGAACCTTGGAAATCATGGATTTTTCAGCATCAATAGATGCACTCTTTCCTAACAGTAGCCTTTTTGCAAGATCCTTCTTATAGAATGCTTCAAATACATCCTTACCCTACAACAATGATGGAACGCAAATGAAAAGATGAAGCATGAGATAATATGGGTTACCCTAACACAAAGTATTTATTTCATATATATTTTAGTTGCATCAATTCTTATGATTTTCTGGATAACCTGTATAAATCGGAACAAAACCAGGACTTTGTCAAGAGTGCCCTCCAATTCTTCCTCTGATGTACCCTTATTTCCAGCACGGAGCTTCTCATCCACAAACTTTGCAATCAACTCTGCAGGGCGGTTCTGTCAGAGAACACAATGACATCGTCAGTTTCAGAATCAGAAAGCGCGTCATAATTAATTTAATAAATAAACAACCCGAAATGGCAGATTAATAAGAGGGTATATATTAAAGATGTATACATGACTCCAGGGGTTTTAACTTCCCTTCAAATTTTCAGTGTATCTTGGTTCTATCAGATAGATATAGATCAAAGCAGACCAATCAAACCGGAATTTCTTGGATCAACATTCTGTCATCCGAATCTGATCCGTCGACCAAATATCAGTGTTTCCAAATGGAATTAGCTTTTTTGAACACCCATGGAAGGTGATTCAAGTTCATGGAAGTACTATTATTATATCATGACATACCTATGAACCCTAGGTGTGATTCCTATCTGTCCAAAAAAAAATGCAACACGTCACTTCCTATTTTGGGTTCCCAAAAAATGCAATGTTACCTTTCTAAAAAGATTCCTTTCTAAATTTACCTATTACAAGATATTGTTGACATTACAAGATATTGCTGACATTCGTTGTAGTCCACAACTTCTCTCAATCTTGTCTAATTAAGGGGTATTTTAGGTATCTGATTATCTGTCAGACTTCTATTAATGTTTTATTAACTTAAATCTGTCACAGAAGAAATGAGCAACAAAGCCGATCCATAACTAGTTATCAAGCTCTCATCCAACTGTATACCTTAATCATCCTACTACACCATTAAAACATTATGTGATATAAGTAGAGGCATTTGTGGACATTGAGAGTTTAGCTTCCATATTCTAATGAAACAGTAGGAGAAACTATGCCAATAATAAAACCTGGCGTAGATTAATGAGATGCTCAAATGCATCTTTGATTGTGTTGGAAAAGGCGTCATTCTTCGAAAAGCTATCTTCCCAAATTCTATCAAGAGATGATTTGAATTCTAAGAGGGACGACACCATATCTTTGTCCTTCTCTTCATCCTGTACAATGCCCTGCCCGGTTTTCCGGATGTATAAGCTAAGGGCCTGTCGTAAAGATTCAAGGGCATTTACTCTGCAAAACAGTACATACATCCTTCGCAGATCTTGAATGCGATTACCATCCATCAACATTACGAAACCCTGAATTCACATGAGAAAAATAATGTTTAAATTTTAATGATAAATTATAGAACGGCGATCGCTAGGAGAGGAATATCAAAAGAAACTTTTTCATGCCTTGTCAAGTATTGCAGAAATATGCTGCTCAAGAAGCTGCTTTTCAGCAGTGGCTACCAATGGCTTTCTTGTAACAGCATCTAGATAGATTACACATCTGTCATGTTCCTCCTGCAATCTAACCTGCAATGATGAAATCATACAAATACCAGCAACTATAAGACACCAGAATATTAGCTAAATCATCAGGTTTGTGAAAAGAAAGTGATCTCTCATATAAACATAATCCAGATCGAGAGAATGATAATTTCCTCATCATGTACAAGTGGTGTAAGGAGAAAAGCAGAAAGAAACCACACACCTCCACGTGTTTTAAATAATCTGGAACGTCTGATTGTTGCATGTATTTTACTCCCTCAGCAGCATAAAACTCTGATGTACATTCGAGGAATGGCTTCTCAAAACTTTCAGAGTAAATCCCCAATGCAGTGAACATCTTCAAAAGATGGTTAAGAAGTGTCCTATCTATTGATTCACCCAGCCTGGCAAATGAAAAACATAGTAGAAATTACTAGTTATAGTTAATATAGATGATTATTAATATTTAGTTATCTATTTCTCCTATTTACTTTTTATACTTGGCCAGAGGGGCAGTGGAGCTTATACTCCAAATATCTATCTCATTTCAAGCAAAAAACAAACCAAACCAAATCTGATATTGGTTTTTTTTTCTTTCAGCTCTTTGTATTTTTCTAAACAATTAGTGTCACATAATCAATTGGTGTATACATGCCCATCTTAAAGCTCTCGTGTACCTGAAAAGTTAAGGCCCAATACCTTACAACCAGAGCCATAAACACATTGTATTCCACCATGGGACAAAGTCCAACATGAGATATTAGGTAAGGATAAGAGCAAAATATTTTGCAAAGAATGATATATTACATATCTCTACGACAGAGCATATGAAAATATTAGCTTTGAAGTTAAAACAGTGAAACATCAAAAGAGCAAGTTTTTGTCTGCAGTCTGCACTCATACAAAAGAAGTCATCTTTCTTGTGGGCTTTAAAATAAGCAAATCAGTTCATTTAGTACTCCAAAATTTACAATATTTAGTCCAAAGTGGTGATAACTACCTCTCACTTTCTATCATTTTCAAAAGGGCAAATACTGTTTTGTGCTCAACTTCTGAAGCTAGTGATAAATGCTTCCGAAACAGTTGCAGGCCCATGTCCCATAATGATCGCACATTTTGAGTTTGTTTCACAAATGTGCGGTCAAGATACAACGCTATACCGCGGATCATCAACATCTGGTCGCAAAAATCTTGCCAGGTTTTCTCAACGAGTGATAAGAAAACCACAAGATCTTCACTTTGCCCAGCTAAAGATTGTAAAACAGCAGATACGTGAGCTTCACACTCCCTTTCAATCCGCTGGTAAAGACTTGCCCCCAGCTTATGCAGGCAAAGATCATTGACGGCCTAATGAAGATAAGAATTCAGTCAACTGGCAGTAAAATGCGTAGTAGAAGTCGTGAAGAATCGTGTAGCAGAACTTACCTGATAAAGTTTCTCCAAATCACAGGGATCTGGCTGCTTCAAGAATATGGCACTAATGGCTGACTTCAAAATTGCCCATGTATTCTCCTCAAAGTTCTTTGGCAATGTTGGCTTGGCTTCAAAGAGAAAATACAAGAAAGAAAAATTAGCATTTTGACAAACAATATGTCATGTGTCCACATAATATTAGACAAGAGCATGAATACATTTAGACCTTGCTTAATATGTTTGAAAGAATAAGATAATATATGGCTACAACTAACAAATCAACCTATGATATCTTTATATGATGTGCCAACATGAAATAAGATGTCAAGAACGGAAGTGTTTAAGAATCATCTCAAGATTGACATTTGTGGAGTAACCCAAAAAGGAAACGGCAGGTAGCTTCAAGCAGTAGACATGCTAACTTATTAGCGTCTTAGTACTAGTTAGGCCAATGGAACTACAGCTGAACTCTTGCATATTTGTTGCAGGAAAATAGATAAATTGCACGAACAAACATGTTGAGGTTCAGGCCGTTTCACTTTATCCAGAAAAAAGATCATTTGGAGAACTTCAAATACAAAATACAAAGTGGATGTATTATTTGAGCAATAGGAAAGAGATTAGGCCACTCAATCACTCAATCAGAATGGCGTTTCTTACAGGATCTCAATGAAACATGCAGAAAAACTCCAGTTACCAAGCGTCATTAGTTTTCAAGCATTAACACGGTTGTAAGAAGTTATATGTTATAACATCTAGATGGAAGAACAGACTGAACGGTAACAAATCAAAACAAGACTAGCCGGGTTTGCCATATGGACGACACCAAGTGGAATATCTCTTTAGCATATGCAGGTTTTCTACCTTCTTCATTTCATCCTTTTCTACTTCATTTCGGAGCCAACCAAATTCATATCTATAGAAAAGATGGGAACAGAATGGATAGACTAAATAGATGACATACAAAAAAAGATCAAATCCACCATACAAACACTCTTGACCTTTTCATCTACATGATTGAAAATGAAAAGGGGATGAGAATCAACATTTAGGGCACCTGCACATGCTAAAGGCGTGAACGGAGCTAGGTGGTGGTGGCCACTGGCACGTGCCACCGTATCATTTATTCGGCGAAGGGTAAAAAAAGTTTTGTTTCATAAAGGTGCAACCGTATCGTTTTCGAAACTTTAAAGAGTGCACCTAAAAACCAAAAAATTCTCTTGAAATGAACCAAACACCTAAAAGTTCTCTGGAAATCGCCAAGAACACCGAAAAATTATCTTGAAATCAACCAAAAAAATTTCTCTAAATCAATCAAATACCCCAAAAAATTCCCTCGATTCAACAAAAAAAATCAAAACAGTCCATCGAAATCAGGAAAAAAAATACTTAAAAAATCTCTCGAAATCAACAAAAAAATTGAAAAAAGTTCTCCCGAAATCAACCAAAAACTTAATTAAATGGTGCCACCATTTAATAAATGGTCTGGCTCTGTCCCTGGCAAAGGGAATCCATATCTCACAACCTTTAAATGCATGCATCATGCGAGTCTATAAAAGACAGCCCACATGTATGCATGGATGCATTCCAAGGATTGACTTTCAGGCGGTCAGGCCTCTTAATGTAATTTTGAAAATGAACAATTTATCAAGTGCATGTAATGCCTAATAAAAGAAATCAAAGATACTCCAATTCTCCAAACATGGAGCAGGGAGTTTGGGAGAGGAAACATTAAAAGAATGAGGTTTCTAGGGCTTCACACCAACGAAACACTTGGGATCTCTTTAGCATACACCAAAAATAACTGAAGACATCTCAACTAAGGTGGTTATTCGCACAATATAAGAGAACTCTTTAACATTTTATTCAAGCATCTCTACTAGTAATTCTTTAGATCACACGAAAGATTAATCATTATTAAAGCTGGCTAGTAATTATCCTAATAATAAAGCTTTAGTACAAAGCTACTAAATATCCTAGCTGATAAGAAGAATTGAAAACGTAAGCAATAAAATTATCCTAATTATCATTTCAGTCCTAGCAATTATCCTACCATACATTATAAAACAAAATGTCATCTTGCTCCAATCTTATGATCCTCATGAACCTCATTGCTACATCAAACAATATTCAGAAAGATTGCTCAAGGCGTCAAAACAAGCCTTGACCCATATGTGAGGTGCGTTGAAGAATGACAAATGAGAAGAAAAGAGCAACAAAATAAAAAAAAAAAAAAACCCAACACCTTATGACCATGCTTTTTATATCCATAGCCACAGTAAGGCATCAGCAATTTTCAACTATTATTATCCTCGGCAAAATTGTTTTTGAACAAGAGCTCTCAATGAGTCAACCCCTCCATTCAGACAGACCCTAGTCATATACCTCATCAACAATGAGTCAATGACTACTGTAGAAGTTGATAATCAAAAAGCATATTCTTCCTTCCAAAATCCCAGCATCTCATTGAGTAATTTTCTCATAAGGTGGTTCGGTGAAATGTGCACAGGTAAATAAGGGTCACATCATTTAACTTGCATATGTAATAAGAATCTATCAGGTCATGTCATCAAGCTAAGAAATTGGGGTAGGGATCTCTCCGTGAAGGTATGGGCAAAAAAAGTGTCATTTCACAAGTGACGTACGTAGTTCATAACTTCATACATAGATATATGAATGAGAAAGAAGAATGAGCAATTACTCATCCAATTCACAAGAGCAACACCCGTTTATATATTAGTGACAAAGTAGTCTTGAGGTAATGGGTAAATTTGAGATGTGAAAAACTCCCAGATCTTCCATCAAATTTGTATACAACTAAAAAGGTTTAGATGCAATATCTTTCTAGGCATAAGCAGGGATCTTCAAATTGTTGTTTCCCTGGAAAGTATGACATTAAATATCATCCGTATTACATACAGACAAAACAGGTACCTTTTCAAAGTCATATATCTAGAGCATTCGAAATAAGGGGAAACTACAAGTCTTTTATCCAGATTAATTAGGGTGCCACAAAAACATATCACTTCAAAGTTCAAAGATTAAGAGAAGATAAAAGAACCAACCCTACAATTACAAAGGATAAATAAAATTTTGAATTATTATGTAGGAAACAAAAATGCATATCAGTTAGGGCAAAGTAAACAGCTGCCAATATCTTTCTACCAAAATAGATGAAATGAAATCAATTAGCTAGCAACTCAGTGAGTCTCATCTTAAACCCTAGGTAGTTCTGAGCTAGAAGAAACATAAATACATCAATCAATCAATCAATCCTCTATGAATTCAATTTGAAGTGAGAGTTAGGTAATTAAGAAACCTTTGAGTAGCTTGATGACAAGCTTCTTAGGAGGTTGAGGAGGCGTTGCCTTTTTACGAGACAAATTGGCCGTGAATCCGGCAACAGAGGTGGTGGTGGTGGTGGTGGTTTCATTATTTCCGGTGAGATCCTCAGAATCATTATCTTCTAAGTGGTGGAAGCCATTTTTGTTGTTGTCGATAGAGCAAGGGAGAGGCTGGGACGACCTAGGTTTCTTCATGGCCGGGAAGTGTCCTCCTCCTCCTCCGGCTCCGGCGGTGGTGGTAGATGAGGCGGTGGTTTGTGGAGATGAAGCGGTGGCGGAGGAGGAGCGCCGGCGGATGGAGGAAGAAGAAGAAGTAGTGGTGGTGTTGTGGTTGGGTTGAGACATGAAAATTGAAGAAATCAGAAGAAGAAGCTCATTGATGCATTTTGCAACAGAAGAAATAGGGAGAAAGAGATCAACAAGCAAAAACCCTATTTTTCTTGATATCATCAACTTCAACCCATTTATGGAAAGATTCATTTCATTTCATCTCATGTGAGAAGATTATTAAAATCAAACAAAAGAAAAACTTGAAACTTGAAATGATTAAATAAATTTTTAGGTATTTTGCTTTTCTTAGATATTAAAATTTCTTATAAAAAGGATAAAATGCAAGCTAGTGCAACAAAAGATAGAGCTTGTTTGCAAAGAATAAAGGAATCGAACCAACAAACGATTATTACAAACATATAGATGCATATATTTGGTTGTGACGGATATTTACGGACAACCCACTAATCTACCGTTGTCCCGACTCAGCTTACGTTGGATCAGCTCAAGGAGTGGGTACTTCTCATTAGGGTTGTCATAACTCTTTATTTAGAGAGTTATTTATTGATTCAAATCCTCATTTAGTATAATATTTAATACTCATTGTGTTTCCTTTCTAGTTCTTTGAACTAAAGTGTTTTTAAAAGACAATGATAAATCCAAATGATCAGGTTTGAAGAGAAAAAGCACCCAAGTTCCAACAAAACAACCTAAATTCCAGAAACATTTCACAATCTAGATGCAAAAGTTACAATGGAAGACCCCTTAGTGACACCAATAAAAGGAGGAATTCAAAAATGAATAAAGAGCATATTCTCTTTCGTGCACTTTCCTAGAGGGAACATGACTAGTACAAATGTAATCATAAGGTAATATGTGATGCATTTGCTATTGGTGGATGACAATGGGTTAAAACCCATAAGTAAAACCCATGAGCCAAACGTGGCAATAAGGATGCGTTTGATACGTAGACAGAACATGACAGGATATGATAGAACGATTGTTCAGCGTTTGATAAGATATGACAGGGTATGAATGGGCATAGAAGGACTGATTAAATGACCATTTTACCCTCTGGTGAAAGTTTTAGCGTTTTTTACCGAATAGTCGATCTAAATGAAAATTAACAAAACAGAAAAAAACTCAAATCTATGTATCAACAAATTAACTATCATCAAGTATATAATCAAAAATATAACTTGCAAGATAAATAGTAGCAATATACATTATTAGTTGTATTTTCAATCGAGTTTCGGGTATGAAATGTTGTTCTCGAAAATCAAAATTAGGTGTGAAGTATTTCGGACCATGTCGGATTCAGGTTTAATCGGGTTCAAGTTCAGATTTTAACATATATGTTTTTCTTTCCTTTTCCACCAAATTAGTAGAAAATAGAAATAGTGTGCAACGAAAATCCAAATTTCAAACGTCAAAAATTAAATTAACTGTTAAAATAATAAAAATAAGTTCAAATCTCAAAGATTTACTAAAAAAGTTACAAAAAATATTAATAAAAGGTTTTATTCGGGTTTCGGGTGAGTTCGGGTAATGGGTACGAAAATCCTACACGAACCAAGTAACTGGTCATAAAGTTGGATTTTCAAGATCGAGTTACTTCAAGTTATGTGGGGTCAGGTACATTCGAGATTTTTTGAATCGGATTTTGGTTTTCCGGATTTGGTCGAATTTTGTTCATCCCTAAATATAGGGCAATTATAAAGAAAAAGAAAATCAATTTTTATTTTAAAATGTATATTGGTAAATCTGACTATATTCTACTTAATTCTACTTATATTACTTGATTTATCGTAAACACCAAATACTTTAGATAATTTCTCCATGATCAATTCATAACATTTTTGTACCCAAAAATGCTACGCATTTTAATTTATAATAGCAACTAATATAATGTACTATAACTAATCTAAAGTACTTCATTTAATAATTAATAAACTGATTATTAAATTAAATATAATCACTTATCAAAATATCAAAATGTATTAAAACATCCTAGCTATTAATGACATATTGAGCCAACTTAAATAAAATGCGGCCCAACAAAATAGCCCAAAATCCGGGAGCCACATTGGCCCAATGAGAGAGACCCGCCTAAAAATCAAGGCGAACCGGTTTATTTCACTCGAAAAACCAACCTACCCGACCAATCAAATACAAAAAATTCCCCAAAAAAACTTAGTCCATGGTAACTCGACGATCGACGTATAGTTAAAAGGACTGTTTGGCAGTTGCTGAATGGTTTGGTGTTGGATGATTAAGTGGTCAGAATGATTAAGAGGCTCTTATGATATGATACAAAATGAAATATGATGGTTTGGTAATTGTTGAGCATGAAATCAGGATTCTGAATGGTTAAGAGACATCCAGGATACTATCATTCAGAGGGTTTTGGAACCATTAAGAGGCAGTTCATTTTTTTGCCAAACAGAATTCACCTCTTAAAGATTCAGAGATTGCCTCTTAATAGAACTGTTAAGTGGTAAACAAACACCACCTAATACAAAATTGATCCAACCCGCATCTATTTAGTTAGGGTGTGTTTGGCAAAAATAAGCTAGCTTATAAGCATCCAAACATGTACCAGAAGCTAACTTATAAGCTAGCTTTTTGAAACGCTACTTTGAGTAGCTTATGAGGAGCTTATTGTAGCTTTTCCCAATTATACCCTTATTAATATTAATTATTAAATTCAAAGATACCCTTTTTGGTCATTTTACATACTCATAAGCTAGTTTTTGTCAAACATAATTTGTTCATAAGCTAGCTTATCAGCTACTAGCAAGCTTATCAATCAACGACTAGCTTATCAGCTATCAGCTACCAGCTAGCTTATAAGCTACGTTTGCCAAACATAGCCTTAGAAGTAGGTTATGGTTATTTGAACCCAACTCAACCTAACTTGATTTTTTTTGAAAGGCTTCGCCTCAACGGTAGAGGCACAAGATTCGAACCCGATTGATCTTGCAAACAAGTGATCCGGGCCTCGAGTTCGAATCCACTCCACTACACCCCCCCTAATAATTCGGTAGGGTTGCTAACACCTGCTCCAAAGGAATATTCCCTAGAGGAGACTAACCCCAAGGAAGAAACCCTCAAGGAAGGCTCGAACCCGAGACCTCCCCATCATAGGGAAAACTCCCTACCACCAGTAGGGGTGAGCAAAAAAAACCGAAACCCGAAAACCCGACCCAATCCGACCCGAAAAAAACCCGAAAAACCCGACCCCGAATTCCCCGAAAACCGAAATCCCCAAGGGTTGATCGGGGTCGGGTCGGATGTGAAAATTTGTGCCCCGAAACCCGAACCCGAAACCCGATTTTTTTAATGTTTTTAAATATATTTTGTGTATTTATAAAACACCCCTTAATGTTTCATTATTTTTTTAAATATAGCAGCAACTGTTTCTGTTTGGAATGTTTCTAAAGTTGTAACAGACTTAAATTAGAGCCCAAATCAATTCATCAAAATCAAATACGGCTTTTCTATCTCTCTCTCATTGCTTCATCGGCGCTCTCACCACCATCAACTTTTAGATGTTGATTTAAATGTTGGTATTTGTTATTTTTCGTTTGTTGGTATCTTAGTTTGTTACTTTTAAATGTTTATTTTTACTTTGAAACTTGAAAGTGTAACAGGGAAAAAAAGTCAATAAAATCGGGTGCCCCGAAAACCCGCCCCGAAATTCCCGAAACCCGAAAACCCCGACCCCCGAAAAGTCGGGTATCAAGGCCTCCATTTTCCCCCCGAAACCCGAAAACCAGAAACCCGAAATCCCCGAAACCCAAAAAACCCGTCCAATGCTCACCCCTAACCACCAGGCCAAAGACCTGATTATTAAGCCCATGATTAATATATGTACATTAGACATTAGACGGGCCCATAGTTAATTAGGTATGTTCAAAATTATATTATAATTTCAACAATAAAATTTTACTTTCTTATTTGTATGGCCTTAATTTTCTGTTTGAGTTTGTTAATCCTTTTTTAAATGTTCTCATTTTGATTTACTTCGTTTAGTAACACTTAGGGTGCGTTTGGTTGTGAAATTTTTTTCAAGAAAAACGAAAATTTAGAATACGCGTTTGGTTCATTTAGTTTTCAAAAGTTTTTAAAGAATTTTTTTTTTTTGCTTTCTAACTTTTATGTAAACTAGTTTTGATCCCGTGTAATACACGGGTTATTATAAAAAACTTAAATTATACAAAAAAACTTATTCTTAGTATTCCTTGTTTTATGTTTGTTAGTTAGTGTGCTTGTACCTAGAAGAAAGAAAAACGATGAAACCGAGAGCTAAAGAGGAGGTATAGAGATAAAGATTTATATAATAGAGATAGAGATTCTTAGAGTTATAGATTCATATCATATAAATAGAGAGATGCCGGGAAAGAGAAGGATTTTGAATAATTATACTATTTATTAAATATTTAAATATCAGATATTGTTATCATTGTTGATAAGAACGAAGATAAAGTTTGTTATATTTAGTAGATAATTTTGAATTAAGTTTATAGAATTTATTGTTAAAATATGTGGCACGACGTGGCACGACATGTGTCAATAAATGACACGTAAGCATAAATGAATTAATATCATAAAAGTGTCCAGATACATGTTTAGGCGGGGAAAATCAGAAACCGGCTCACCAGAGCACGACACGTGTCAGGTAAATTACTCTTTTATTATATACTAGTGTCGGAACCGCGCGTTGCGCGGTAGCGCAAGTAACTCTTTAACTATTTTACCTAAAAATTTTACGAATATTAAGTAATAATACCGACGAAAATGGATTCTACAAAAAAGAGACAGTAAACATACAAATTATTGATAATATAACATAGAACATAGAGATTGTTATACATTATATGTTGATGGGTAATGGTGTTATTTATAAAGAAGTTTGTTGTAGGTTTTCATTTTAATTAATAAGTGGGAATATGAAGAGAGTAAATTAATGTCTCCATTAAGTATAGATAAATTAGAAGTTAAAGGTACTTAGATTGTAAGTCAAATTACCGAATAAACCTTCTTATTTTTACTAAAGGTAAAATAGACTTTTAACTTATTTAATACATAAAAAAATTCAAAATTTTTAAAAAATTTCTAGAACCAAATCCTACTATTAGATAGTGTCACATCATACCTTCAACATCTTCCTTTTATCGCACGTTGTGTGGTGGTAACAACCATTTTTTATAAGTAATTATGCATTATATATTAAACTAATAAGAACCACTATTTCATTTTATATGAAACCACCATATTGTTTCTTGTTGTTTCTTTTAGCCAATGCACATTTTTACATTTTAAAAACATTCACATCCTTTTTATATATTCAAAAAGTTCTCTAATTTATAATTTCGCCATTGATGTTGGATTACGAATGCAAAATTACAATTTAATTTTTCAAAATTCTTAAAAAAATATAACAAAAAATATAAGACCAAGTTAAGATGAAACATATTTATTTACATATATTGATAAAAAAAAATTACAAAATTTAAAATACTTGTTTTTACCTTATTTAGAAAATCACATTACATTTTCTAGAATGCCATGTCATTCATCTACACCAAAAATTTAATTTTCTTCTTAATGTTTATATGAATAATAATTAAGTTGAAACATACTTCCTTAGCATTTTATTTGCTCATTTGATATACTTTTGTTATGAAAAATTTAAGATGTATCATTAGTAGTGAAACAAATACTTGTTTTGGAAAAAGATTGGAGGTTAAAAGTTAATTTAATCAACCAAACTTCTCAAACATTAAGTCATCATTGTATATTCATAGCATTATTGTATTGAGTTGATTTTTCCATATCGATTAAGAGAATAAAACTTGGCTCTCCATAGAACAACCTACATAAGCCACGAAACATAATTAGAGATGGAAGTTATTTTCTTGAATACTGTAATCACAAAAGTATCCAAGATTTATAAGAATGTATATAATTCAGTCATAAACAAAATATATCATTTTATAACCAAAAAAACCAAAAAAAGGGATTGCATAATAAAAAATCACACTCCTTAAACAATATTAGGACTACATAGTTGGGGAGGTTTTGATCAAGTGTTTTGTCTATGCTCATAGCATTGTTGTATTGAGTTGATTTTTCCATATTGTTTAAGAAAATAAAATTTGGTTCTCCATAGAACAACCTACATAAGCCACAAAACATAAGTCACTTTAGAAATGGAGGTTATTTTCTTGAATACCGTAATCACAAAAGTATCCAAGATTTATAAGAATGTATATAATTTAGTCATAAACAAAATATATCATTTTATAACAAAAAAAACCCAAAAAAATATAGAAAAAAGGATTGTATAACAATAAAACACATTCCTTAAACAATATTATGAATACATACCTGTTGGGAAGGTTTTGATCAACAACCTACATAAGCCACAAAACATAAGTCACTTTAGAGATGGAGGTTATTTTCTTGAATACCGTAATCACAAAAGTATCCTAGATTTATAAGAATGTATATAATTTAGTCATAAACAAAATATCATTTTATAACAAAAAAAACCCAAAAAAAATATAGAAAAAAGGATTGTATAACAATAAAACACATTCCTTAAACAATATTATGAATACATACATGTTGGGAATGATCTAATTCGATATTCTATGAGCAACTTATTTGTCTTCCATGTTAGTGCCTTAAATAGTAATTTTTTGGAATGAAAAATTAATAGTGTTATTGTGAATTAAAAGCATGTAATAAAAGAAGCAAGCAAAGAGTTGTCGGTTAAACTAAAAAAAACAAAGAGTTTTTTTTCTAATATTAATTAACATTAAATTAAAATAAAATTAAAAAAAAAATAAAAAAGGAAAAAATGCCATGTGGCATTGCCATGATTCAGCTTTATATATATATATAGATTGGAAAACTGATTTTAGTAGTTTTTCAAAAAAAAAAAAAAAATTCTAAATGTGTTTTCTAAATTTCTAAAATGGAAAATGGGAACTCCACAATTTCAACCAAACATGTTCTAAAATTTTCATAGAAAATTGAAAATGAACACTCAACTTCATTTTCTAAAAACGTTTTATAGGAAAACAAAAACAAACACACACTTAGTCACATAATTCACCATTTCATGGATTCACACATGTCACATACTCAAGATTATAACAAAGTTGTAAACCTTCCAATACATACTTTACACCATTTCAACCTTTTTTTAAGGGTGTTCGGGCCAAAGCCCGACTAATCTCCGACAATTTTGGAGGCTAAACATGACCCTACTTAAATGTCTCCAGGCATGCGCACAGGAAGGCTCGAACTCAGTTAAGTCGCTATGAACCCTCTGAGTGTTAACCAATCTGCCACAACACCGGTGACTACACCATTTCAACCTTGCCACAAGCCACAATGCATAGAACACCATCTTTTGTTGATTTCGATCGTTATTGAACTTTTTTCAAAGGGTTTTTCATATGATTACATTGAGTAAATGATCCGTAAAATTTTAACACCAATGTCGCTAATAGCTATTGTTTTAAAAGGCTTGTTGCTACAATCATCATGGTTTGTCGTGGCTCAAGACTTGTGCCTTACGCCATATTAAGCTTGTGATATGTCATGGCCTAATGTGCGCTTTTTGTAAAGAGATGCTTGATTACCTCTACGCTTTTAAAGTCCTATTTGGTAGATTTCGATATATATTCTAATTTAAATTGTTTATCATTATTGACTTATTGAGTACAAAACTTATGTATTTATATATAATATTATCTATGATGAGGAAAGTTCAAATGTGAACCACTTTTTGGTTGTGAACGTGAGGACAACCGAGAGCGCGACACGTGGCGGTTTTGAGTGTAGTCCCCCTCTTTAATTCAATGCCATCCCATGAATCGCGCCTAGTCATCCGCCGTGGACTTGACGTGGCGCCTAGTCATCCGCCACGTGTCGCGCTCTCGGTTGTTCTCACGTTCACAACCAAAAAGTGGTTCAAATTTGAAACCACCCCTATCTATGATATATAAATTTATTGTCGTAAATTACACCTTGAAAAAAGGGTTAATTACATGAGTGTGTATCGAACTTGTCACGTCTTTTCATTGTATGTACCCAACTTTTAAACTTACCATTGTATGTATCAAACTTGTTAAACTTCTCATTGTATGTATCAGGTTACCTGCTGAGCAGGTAACCGGTCACAATGCCACATAGGCTGCCACATAGGATGCCAACACATTGAGTAAATTACATATTTAGTCCCTCTAGTTTATTAATTGGTCCCAAGGACCTGTTTTGCCTTTTTTGAAAAACCAAACTCACCTCACCACCACCACCACCAAACCCCCACCACCACCACCAAACCCCCACCACCACCACCAATCCTCGAAACATCCTCCGGCGACAACGAGTCTCTCAAATCCACAATTTCTCGTTCCGTCAAACAGATTTTCCCTCCTTTTCTCGAACCTTCGATCGTGATCCGATTCAGCAGCGGATGCTGAACCAACAAGCACGACATCACGTTCCCCCATTCGATCGAATCCACAACGCCATGGAACAACGAGTAAAGCCGTAACTCGAGCTCCTCCGCCGTGACGACGTCGTCAATAATCGCATCCGTAACGCCTTCCGTTCGGTCCGGTTTACCGATCACCGACTGCGCGAACAAAAACACGAAGCTCTGCAGCTTGAAATCGAACTTTGTCTTCCAATTAATCAACGTGGGTGGTGTGCCGGATTTGGACCACCGTGAAAGAGAGAGGGGGGGGGAGCAAACTCACCGGAGTTTCGGGGGTCGCCGGAGGGGTTGAAATCAGAGGGGGGAGCAAACTCACCGGAGAATGGTGGTGGCTGCGATTTTGGGAGATTGGATCGAACCGGTGGCTTTGAGGAGCTGGTGGTTGTTTGGGTTGCCGAAATCGAGGGTTGTGCCTGGGTTGTGCCATTTGGGAGATAGGGTTCCTAGGTTGTGCCATTTGGGAGAAATTAACGATTTGGTTGCCGGAATCGAGTGGTGGACTGGTGGTTGTTTGGCGATGGCGGTAGTTTGGTGTTGGTGTTGGTGTTGGTGGTGGGTTTGGTGATGGTGGTGGTGGCTGTGGTGGTGGAGATGGTGGTTGTGGTGGTGGAGATGGTGGCTGTGGTGGTGGTGGTTGTGTGATGTGTGGTGGCTGTGGCTGTGGTGGTGGTGTGGTGGTTGGGGGGTGGTGGTGGTGGGTTGGGTGGTGGTGATGGTGGTGGTGGTGGTGGTTTGGTGGTGGTGTGGTGTGATGGTGGGGGTGGTGGTGGTTGTGGTGGTGGTTTGTGGTGGTGGGTGGTGGGAGGGAGGTTGAAGATGAAGAAATTAGTAAAAGTTTGATACATACAATGAGAAAATTAGAAAGTTCAAGAATATCCACATCAGATGCCACGTCACGCCACATCAGATGTCACGTCAATATAACTGGTGCCACGTCAGCCTCTTACCTGTTATATCAGGTTTGATACATACAATGAGAAAATTAAAAAGTTCAGTACATACAATGGTAGGTTTAAAAGTTTGGTACATACAATAAAAAAACGTGACAAGTTGGATATACTCTCATATAATTAACCCTGAAAAAATAGCGACCTCATCATTGCTTCTAAGGTCGCCTCACACCATTCGAAACAATGCTAAAAACCATCAATATTTGAATTTCAATTTAACCCATTTGTATGTTAAGGTTTCTGATATCCATGATGTTCATTCACTAAACCTTGCATTTCATTTGTGCCATTTTCGAGTATGCTTATAATTTACAAAACATCTTTCTAAAGACTTGACAAAACGTGGAAAGAAGTTTTCGTTATAGTAATAATATGTTGATATTTATTTATGTCATTGTAATATTAAAAGCCTTAAAAGTTAATACACTCGGCTATAATAAAATCGAGTTTACAAGATGCTAAATGTCTAAGCATCCAAATAAACATTTTATATAACTTAACTCTTTGACAAAACAATTGCACGGCTTATGTAATATTACTATAATATGTTTACTGAAAGTTTTCGAGTGTCTCAATCAAATTTATTAGATTAGTTTTAAACAAATAGTCTCATTAATTATCTTATATGACATTATTATAAAAAATATTTTAATTGTCCGAGAAAATGATTTTAAAGAACACTTCTTAAAATGTCGTGTAAAAAAGTCACATGACTAGTGACCACTTATCATGAAAGTGTTGTCGAAAAATCCTTGTTAAAATGCCACACGAAAATGTTATATAAACCTTTTTGCAATACTTTTACATATAACGTATAATTGTTTGTTATTACACACTTAAAATACTTGGATATTTTTTTATCGTTTTATAAACTTAATTTTGTTTAAAGCAATGTACTCTAATGTTACTTAGTAGTCTATTTTTTTCCTAAAAAATGAAAATTAAAAAGTTGAGTCAAAAAGTCAAAAGTGAAAACATAAGGTTGAAGCAACAATGACTACTATGGCCTACCTTATTACCTAAACCTCTAAGTTATGCACATATTTTAACGTCTTCAATCCACTTTAATCATTCAATAAATAGACCTTTCTCTTCTTCCTCCGAAGTTCAAAAGATATAAACCAACCACCCCAAGTTACTAGTGATAATTTTGCATGAAATAATGGAGATTGAATCGAGAAATGAGTTATGGAGCAAGCTAAAAGTGGTGTTCTACATCTTAAGAAAAACAATGGCAAAGACAAGACTACTAGTTGATCTCCACCTCAAGCTCAAAAATGGCAAGCTTGCTAGAAAAGCCTTCACCGCCCTCCTCCTCCGCCACCACTATGCCACCTTTGCCCGTCATTGCACTGCCAACAACATTGAAACATCGTTCATATCTCCCCAAGAACATGCCTCACGAAGCACTACTGTTGGTTACAAAACTACATCCCACCACCACCATCCTGATCCTGATCATCACAAGCTTCAACAACTTGTACTCGAGATATCAAATGATGGTGGTGGTGGTGGTGTTGCCAATGAACCACCGCCGTTGGCGGTAATTGCTTCACCATTGAAGGTCGAGGAGGAGAATCAAGTTGACAAGGCGGCGGAAGAGTTCATTAACAGGTTCTACATACAGTTAAAACAACAAAGGATTACTTCTCCATCACCAGACCATTTGTGGGCTCAATGATTTACATGTTAAAGTTAATCAAACCAAACCCAATATATTTTATTTGAAATTAGGGTTTGGTTGAGGTTTCACATGTTAGCAATAATATTTTTCTGGTTATAACAAATTAAAACTGAGAAAAGATTGTAGTTGGTTATATGTGTGGGATATTTAAAATTAAAAAGACATTGTTTCAAACAACTTTTTGTTGGACGTAGGTTTTAATTTTTTTTATATGGTGTCATGAATATATAGAACGTTTATGACACTGATAGTATGTTAATGAGTTTCAAACCTTGGAAACCAATATGTATATACGTATGTATGCATTTGTGTATATCCATGCGATCATGTGAGAATTTTATCTTTCACAAGGGTCTTGAAAAACCCCTCATTGCCCTTGGATGAGTTCAGTTGCTTAATCTAATGCCTTACAAAAACATAATGGCAAGATTGTAAATAAACGAAACTTCAATGCCATTGATATAAGGGATACTAACATACCTTAACATACATTTCACATTTTAACACGTCAACCAATCTTAACATGGAAATCGTAATACTTAACCAACCTTAACAAATCTTGTTGGACATAGTTTAACATGAAAACCTTAATATTCCTTAACATGCTATCCTAACTTACCGTAACATTAAAAACAATTAACATTTATAGATCTTTGATAGACTTTTTTTTTGGACATATTTTACATACGAAAACTATAATTTAAGGTATTTTGTGGTGCCTATATTTGAACACCGCATGGTGAGATTGCCCCTCTTCACATAAAGAATGTACAAAGAGCATCCATCGATAAAATCTAGAAAATACACCCAATCAAGGGCCACAAAGTGGTTCTCTTTCACGGAAAGGACTTCTCATTAGAACCAACAAAATATAAACACACATAGCGGAGGGTTTAAAAGAGGAACATGATCAAAATAAGAAAACATGAAAATGAAGAAACTATATATGATTATACATTAAAAAAATATTTGAGTTTGAACTCGGGATAGCGATTGTGATCACATATTACTTTTTCGGTACGAACCCAAACATTCAACTATTCAACTTATGATTTGTGAACACTCTAATCATACATAACGGTCCAATCACCTTTTTGTCTTGTCTTACTTTTTGGCAAGTGGAAATAACCATGATGCTTGAGTTGATTTGATTACTATAAGTTCATTTCGTGTTGAACTAATTTATCGATCTTAATCCAAATTACACCTACTCTTTTGTAATTATACAAATTACATAAAATCTTATTTAAATTTAATTATCATGTAATATAAATCTTAAACAAGAGTCTACATGATCGATATGTTATTTTTATACATAATTACATCAGTTAGTTTTTCTAAAATTTACCATTCACTTTAAAATGGTAGTTTATGAAAATCAAAGAAAACAATTTAAAGGGTTGAAAATACGATGGATATTCTTTTTCTTAATCTTTTACTAATGTATTAAAAGGTTTAAATATCTTGCATAAATAAATGTATTGGTTCCTGAAAACAAATAAATGAAGATAACCTTTTGTTCATTGATATTATTTTCCCACCAAAAAAGTTTTTTTTAAAAAACAGGGTAATATTTACCCTTAAAAGATTACATTTTTTTGTAAGAAGAAACAAGACTAATAACCATACCTAAATTATGTTGTTTGTACAACAATGGAGCATACACTAATCTATTTGTTAGGACATGCTATTTGGAGATGATAAAGTGATTGAATAAACTCAAGATTCGTATAGATAGGAAAACTCTTTCCAGATATGACAATTTGATCTTATTAGCCTTGGGTTTACCAATTTCTTATTGGATAATTCTTAAATTTTTTTCTTTATTTCAAAGGTAGTGAAAATCGAGATATATGTACCCATGTTCTCATTTTACATATTTAAATGAAAGATTGATGATTACTAGCAGTTAAAGTTATAACCATTAATGAATATCAAGGGGTGGTTAGCCCTGTTAACGAATGATGAAGGGATAGTTATAACCGAACATGAGTTTTGAAAACATGCAGGTTCAAACATTAACAGAAGTGCAGAACTAGCATTAGCCCAGGGTTGTCATACGCCCACTCTGAGAATCCAAACAATTTCTTCGTATAAATATATTTATTTATTTAAATAAAGGCTATATTCTATAAGACCATCTTTACTATTATATTTTTTTTATAAAACCCAACAATAATTCAACACAAATTCTACACTAAAAGAATCAACAGTTTGTGATATGTTTTCCTTTATTTACTTTTTCTATCAAATATGACATTTTTGTGTTCTTTAAAGTTTATTCAAGAAGAAAATGTATTGAAATACAATAAAAATTATCTTCATTTCTATTCAGTGATAAATTTTTTTTTTTTTCAAGTTTCAAAATTTTCTATCGATGCAAGTATGCAACAAAGTTTCTCAATCAATATAATAAAGTTCTATAATAAAACAAAATCGATATTTTACTTATTAACTGAGTACAAAATAGAAAATTTTGATATTTTATTAGATCTGGTGGAAAAAAGTTTAACATTATACCAAATAAGACCTGAACCAATTTTTTTGTATTTCAACCATTTTTTTAAGTATCTCTCATCGATTTCCCTAGTTCCACCCTTGAGTCCAAAGCTCTGGATGCACTCGATAAGAGACGGGAGTCATTTCTGGAATCCTTCGTTCAAAGATAACACGTACCCAACAACAGGTAGCATGAAGACCAACCAAGATACGTTATGAGTTAGCAAATTTCTAAGTGATCCAAAGTTAGGTTAGTACATCGAGATCAGGACTCATATCTACATCGCCAAGGGGCTCTGCCTCTTGCCCTCTTGGATAGGAGAGCTTCCCTAGGACCCTACAAGATTGGTGGTGTACAAAACAATGTCATGTTGATAAATTTCCATATGGTTTTAGGTTAGCATAAATAAAGATTCTTTCAAAACTAACAGAAATTGGTAGTGAAAAAATAGAACGATGAGTGAGAACTTAATCTAAAATATAAACCTATAAGTATATATATACACATACGGGAAGGTTCAAACGAGAAGCATGTCAATTTAAGATAATGGTGAGGAGCAATCTCAACTACTCATCTCGCGGTTACGGTGAACGTGATCACGGAGGATTGACGCGATTCATGGGAGGATAGAGATTATTAAAGGGGGGACCGGTCAAAGCCGCTTTTTTTGACCGGATGAGTGATTGAGATTGCTTCTCACGTTTTCTTAAATTGATATGTTTCTCGTTTGAACCTCTCTTATACACATATACATTACATATTATAAAATACACATTACACATACACACACATTATATCCACATCACATGTACATTCATACTCGTATGCATATGAAAATGGGTATACATACATATTTAAGTGACTAGAGTAAGCAAGAATATATGCTTTTTGTTTTTATCTTCTTTCCATGTTATACTTTCTTGACACAGAATCCAAAACGAGCATATTGTGTGCCATTCTAGCCTTATTTTTCTTTTTGACTTTTTTATATGATTAATAAAAAAGTTTATGAAGTTAAGCAAATAATTACTATGCGTTTATATGTAACAATGATAACTAATGACATTTGTAACTAGGATAACAAGGTGCACAAAAGAACTGAATAATCGACATTCTCAAGCGTTAAGAAAGAGAAAGCGTTATTACTATACGAAATGAAGCAGCGGCTAGCACGCTAAGTTAAAGATCAACCACTTGGAGAACGTGGAGCCTTTCTTTCTCGGTCGTCTGTCTTAATAAGTTAAGCGGATTCCGATGGATAAGTTGTGTTGTCCCCGTTACATGCAAAACAAGTCATCTTTAAAGTCTTTTATATTAATTCATGAATTATAAATATTTTTTGTAAATTTGAATTTTAAACCCCCATACAAGATGTTTGAAAATATATGTCTTTAAATATATCTGAATACAAAATGATTAATCTCTATGATTTGCCCAAAATTTTGAAAAAGTAACCATGGTGTGTGTTGCAAGTTTGTAAATGGAATATTTTTTCTTACAAATGTTCAAAAAAAAGGCAACAAATAATGGATATGGTTCGCATCCAACCACATTAAAAAAGTATAGGAAGAATATCAAATATGGGCATATGGCTATCTTCTATTCTTATTTGTAAATTATTTTCAAATAATATTCTCATTATAAGTTTTTCCAATTACGTTCATTTTCCAAAAAATAACTAAAACAATGTTTCTATGTTGATAATTAATTACGTTCATTTGAAAATGTGATATTTGAATAATGCTTTTGAAGTGGATATGGAGAAACATCTTTTCATTGGAAAGAGAAAAGTGTAGTATATGTTTATAAAGGGAGGTTCAAGGGAAAACCTTTAGAAATATAAAAAACTTAGGAACACCCTTGTACAAGAACGGATCTAGAACAATTTTAAACGGTGGCACCATATAATTAAGTTTTTGATTGATTGTGATATATATATTTTTTTTCGATTATTGGTTGATTTTGAGAGATTTTTTAAGTTATTTTGTTCATTTCGATAGACGCTTTTTGATTTTTATTTTGTTGAATCGGGAGAATTTTTTTGGGGGTTTTAATCGATTTCGAGAAAAAATTTCAGTTTTTAATTGATCTCTTGAGAGATTTTTTTTTGGTTTTTTGGTTGATTTCCAAAGAACTTTTAGGTTTTTTGGTTGACTTCGAGAGAACTTTTTGGTTTATAAGTGCACCATCTAGAAGTTTCGAAAACGATATGGTAGCACCCTCCAAAACGATACGGTTTGCACCTTCACGAAACTACAATTTTTTACCCTTTGCCGGAGAAATAAAACGGTGGCATGTGCATCGTGAGAACCATTGCAGGTCCGTCCCAGCCCTCATAACCCTCCATCTGAACCATATGCACTTATGCATAATAGTAAATTAAGTTGTTTTTTTGGTTCTTATACACAAATGCATTTTGCAACGGTGCATAAGCACGTGTGCATATTACAAATCATATGTCTATATATATAAATGCATACAGTCCAAATAAAGAGTTACAAAGGTATTTTTCAACTTTTTCCTTCACTAAAATTTTCTCTTGAACCTGATGTTGTATTTGTATGACATTAATATTTGATAGTTTGACGGTCGATCTACATATTTACTTCAACGTTTTCAAAAAAATAAGCCACATTGCGAAATGCACGGAGCTTTAACACTAGTACATATTAATCATTGATGGATTATTGAAGCTTTTCAAAAAGAAACATTAAAGAAAAGAAAAGAAAAAAAGTTATTCCATTTGGTTCTCCCTGTCGATAATGTGTCGCTAATTTGTCGATAATGCTTCAATAATTCATCATCAATTTTTGTTTACATAGATGTTGAAGATCTATTAGTAGTCTCCAACGAATATTGTTTGACAACAAACTTCGTTGGTGATGCCACCCTTTGAGGCACCTAGTGTACCGATTTTACAGTCATCACGAGAAAAGGTAAACCAATGCATGCATCTCATTGACATAAGGGCAACGTTTATAATTTGAACTTGAGACCTCATATATATCGATTACACTTTTAAGTTATACCTCTACCGTTGAGACGAAATGTTTCAAGGACGGGCCTAGAACAATTTTCAAACGGTGGCACCGTGGCACCATATAATTGAGTTTTTGGTTGATTTAGAGAGATTTTTTTTCCAACTTTTTGGTTAAATTCGATGTGTTTGATTGACTGCGAGAGAATTTTTTTGTTTTTTTGTTCATTTTGAAAGATTTTTTAGATTTTTTGGTTGATTTTGAGAGATTTTTTAGGTTTGTTGGTAGATTTCAGGTGAGTCTTTTTGGTTAATTCCGATAGAAGTTTTTGGTTTTTAGGTGCACGCCTTGAAGTTTCGAAAATGTTACGGCGACACCCCAAAAATAATACGGTTGCACATTTAAAAAATTCTAAAATTTTATGTTTTGGTGCACAAACAATAAGGTGGCACGTGCCACCGTGGACACTAAGGGAGGTCCAAACATGGAATGTTTAGCAGTGAATGAATACCAAAAAGTTATGAAGCAAAGTATTACTCCATTCCAAAATTAGTGTTCAAAATTTTATTTTAGTTTGTTTAAAATAAGTTTAGATTATCTATACCACATTCGTAACATCCCTCATTCAAGTAACCCGGGATGAAAGTGTCACGTACGGGGATACATAACTAATTCGGAGCTACGTACTACTGAACTCTTGTTAGACCTTCATTGTTGTGAAGAGTCAGAAGTTTAACCTTTTATTTCAGTATTGTATTTTCAGTTTAATGTTCGTCAGTTAGTTTGTTAGCCCTGGTTAGTGGAGTCTTTAAACTCCAGGGGCCTCTTTTGTAATTCCCTCATAGTTCTATGTGCTATAAATAGATGTGAGGTTTAGGGTTTTAGACTAATGCTTTAACAACTTTTGGTGTAATCCTCATTTGCTACATTTTATCAATACTACCATTGAAGCATTCATCAATTTCTAGTTGTTCAATCTTTCATCTTATTTCTTTCCCTCTTGATTCTCATTGTTTTTAGGGACAAACAACTCTAAACATAGATCACAACTTCTAGAACATGCTTTACAACCCAAAATCATGGTTCTAAATAGCTCGTTATGGCGTCAAGACTTGAGTTTGCCGCCACGTTAACCCCTAAGGCTCCACTTTAAGGCTTGAGTTGCATTGTAACACGTCATAGCACGTTATGACACGATGCGACTGTTAGTAATTATGTGCAGAAGTTGACAAACCAGTAATCACATATCCAATGTTGCAAGACACTTGAGGGTCACACCTGTGAGAACCTATAAATCGAGTAAGTTGAATAAACCCCAGAAATGGAGAGTTTGGATTTATAATAATCAATTATAATCAGTTGGGTATTTTCAGTCAGAAATCCCAAAGTTAGAGGGTTGTTGAATTAATTAAGATAATTATATATTTATTAGTAAAATAAATATATAATAGACAATCTAATTAATTAAGATAATTATCTAGAAAATATTTTCTTAAAGAAAAAGAAAATGTTAGATAATTATAAGGAAACTGAATCAGATAAGGATTCTCCATCTGATTAGCTATAAATAAAGGCCTTAGGGTCTATGGTTTATTGATTCAATTAATTACCAGTTAAATAGTTTCCAGAAAATTCTCTCTCTCCCTCTCTCTCTTTCTTTTGGCGCCACCCATCATATCAAAGCCAGTTCGGTTTTTCGGTTATCTTCGGGTTTTTGAGTTCTACTAGAGGAACGCTCGTAGGGTTGATCACCGGTGGATTATTACTCAAGCAATCCAGGTAAAAGTCTAAACCTATTAAATTAATTAAACAAAATTAAAACTGAAAGATCGTGGTTCGGGTTTTATCCATAATCGCTTCCGCAATCTTTTGGTGTTCATCGGATCAGTTTGATTCGGAGAGCACAGAAAAACCCAACAGTGGTATCAGAGCCACAGGTTTTTCCGTTTTAATTATTGTTTTATTATAGATCCGTTAAAAACGTTTCATAAAAATATGATTTATATATATATATAAATCATTATCGTATCGAAAACCTAAACCGACGATCGGCGGTGGAACGGCGGCAGTTGGCCGACCGGACCGCGAGGCCAATCGCCGGCAAGGCACGACCGCAAGAAACCCAACGCCGGGCCGCACCACAGCTTGTGGTGGCGGCGCCGGCTGATGCCCGTAAAAACCACCAGGCCACGCCAGCAGTTAGGTGGTGTTGGCTGAACCCCTTCGCTACCGAAAGACCACCGCGGCCGCACCACTAGGTTGGTGGTGGCCGTGACGTCCGTACAACCACAGCCGCACCACCAGATGGGTGGTGGCGGGCGTTTTCGACAGAACAGCGGTGGCGGTGGGGGCGTTCCAACGTCGCCGGCTGTCGATGGTGATTGATGGTGGAATGGCGGCTGAAACCAACCGAACCACCTGACCACGTCGGGCCATGACCGAGGTCGCCAAACCGACAATCACCAGTTCGGTGGCAGTCAACGGTGGCGGTTGGTGGTGGCCGCGACATTCGCACAAAACCACAGCCGCACCACCAGATGGTGGTGGCGGGCGTTTGTTTTTCAATCAAAAGAGCGGCGGATGGTAGTATACGGTGATGGCGTAGTTCGATCCCAACCAGACCGGCGGCGATCAACAACCGCAATCGACGAATGATCACCAACGTGGTGGTCATGACAGCCACCCGTAAACAAGAATGCCGGCCGCACCACAGTTGGTGGATGTGGCGGCGGCTATTGGTTGTAAACGCCGACCATGGCGGCGTAGTGATGGGCATCAGACCAAACACGCATCCGGCTGTGGCCGGATCGCGATTTAAGAAAGCGCACCACCAGCGTGGTGGTGGCGGTGTTCGGTGGTAGCAATGCGACGCATTCAATGGCGATGTTTTTTTCCCGTTTGCGGACGCGGTATTAAATCAACGGCCACACCACCGTTTGTGGTGGTGGCGTTGGTTGTCAATCACAGCAGCGGCAAAGGTGGTGGTCGATGACCGCCTATGGGTGGCGTTGGTCGCCACCACCATAAACCAACCACCGCCGGCTGCCTCACGGCCGCGCCAAGCGGTGGTGGTAGTCGGCTGGTCTAAAAACCGTAACCACCAGAAACCACTTTGGTGGTGGTGGTGTGCGACATCGTTAATGGTAAAAAAGGCAGACCGGCCACCGCTGGCTGCCTCAAGGCCGCGCCAAGCGGTGACGGTAGTCAATCGGTCAGCAATCCGAAACCAACAGGAGCCACCACGGTGGCGGTGGTGTGCGGTGTCGAAAGGGTGGCGCCGGTCAAACCGCCGCTGGACGAGTCTAGTGGCGGTAATGGCTGGACCTAGGGTTTCAAACACATCAGTAAAGGTTGGTGGTAATAGCTCGCGCCACGAGCGATGGCCGTAGCCACAGCTGTCGCGCCGCGAGCAATACTAGACTCACACCGCAAGTGATGACCGTAACCAAGGCCGTCGTGTCAGGTGCTGATCCAGTGCGAAGAAAGGGTACGGACCAATCAGACAAGCCTAGGGTTTCTACTTACGATAATTTTTCCGAAAAACGGGTAAGGCCCAATAATTTCCAGTTTGGTAATAGGCCTAAGGCCCAATAATTGCCAGTTTGGTAATGGGCCCAAAGCCCAAATTTTGGACCAAGCTTTCTAAAAATTCATTATCTAATTTTAAACCCATGCAGTCAATAGGCTTAAAACCAAATTAATTTTTAAAAGGAAAAATCCGTTATAAAACTTTCTTGCTTTAATTTTATAATTTGAATTTTTCAATATTGGATTACGATTTATAAAACAGCTTGTTTTTATAAATCAGTTGAGATTGGATTTTTCGAAAAATGAGACAAGATTTTTAACGGATCTAAGCTTATATTATATTGCTTATTTTGGCCTCATATATAAATGTGTGTTTGCTTGAATATACATGTTTTGTATATGTCTATTATAGGGCTTGCCAACTTAGACCTTTGGGATTTTAATTCTGGGGAGGCCTGCGTGCCGTTTACAACCCTTGTGTAATAATGACCCTAGGATAGATTTTTCTTTTTCTGGAATCTTAACAAAGATGCCGAGGCCAGTGGGAGCTACGCAAGGAAACCCCGTTTTTCTGGAGTCTTAACAAAGATGTCGGAGCCAGTGGGAGCTACACGAGGTATTAGAGATCCTTTGGATCGGTCCTTAGGAACAAAAGTTGGCAAACCTATAATTAGTTACTTTTAAACTGTGTAGTTATAGTTTTTAACTGCGTGGTTGTTTATTTTGTGATATCTTGCATAATTAGTAGTTTTAAAATTATAGGAGTTTTAAAACTAGATTTTATCACAAAAATAAATAGGTTTTAAAATTGAAATCACCAGTTTTTTTCCCAAAACCTTTTAAAACGGTAAATTTTATTTAATACCAGTAAAATTGTAAAATAGATTGTTTAAGGCAAGTTGATAAAACAGTTAGTTTGATCAACTAGTGTGCTATCAAAACAGTTGATTTCTAGCACGTGTGCTTTTAAAACAGTTAGTTTAATTAGCAAGAGCCTTTTAAAAACAATTAGTTTTAAAATAGTGTATGTTTAAAACAGTCAGTTTAAACATCAAGTTTTTCTGTTTAAACAATCAGTTTTTCGAAAGTTACAATTTTCTAAATAACTGGACATTTAAAAGTTTTTTTTTCAAAAATTACTTAAAACCCAAACATCATAGATCAGTAGTGCAACCCATCTAGGGGCACCTCAGGCGTAAGGTACGCGAGCGTTCTAAGAAGAACACACCTTGAACGTCCGCGTTCAAACCGAAGCTAGAGGGGATTAACAGGACTATTCGAAATATCTCCGGGTGGTACCGGCCAGAGTAAAGTGTCCAAGTCCCGAAATGGTGAGATCTGTTTTGGTTCTGTTAAGTTCACCGGGTGGTACCGGGCCAAAAAGCACTTAGAGGGACTGAAACATGTACGGATAATCACCGTTGTCCCAGAAAGATCTAGGAGTCATGTCAGTTAGATGTGATTGGTAAAAGTCCTTACCTACCAAAATAAATACGTGTGCCTGGTGGAGCAAGAACATTACGCCCACCAGGGCGTATGAAATAAGGATCCTAGTCCAATAATTAATCATTTATGGGTTTATTGATTTTATTGGAAATTAGTCTATTCACAAGTTGTTAAAACCAATTTTATTTTATGTGTAGATGGCTAACACTGTTACCAACACAAACAATCTTTCTCTCCGTTCCATCCTAGAAAAGGATAAACTCACCGGTCCAAATTTTCTCGATTGGGAGCGCAATCTGATGATTGTGCTCAGGCATGAGAGGAAATGGTACGTCCTAGAAGAGCCTTTAGGAGAGGCCCCTCCAGCTAACGCTCCAGCTGCAGCCAGAAATGCTCACAAGAAACATTCAGATGACTTGCTGGACGTTGCTTGTCTTATGCTTGCAACCATAAGCCCAGATCTTCAAACAGGGTTCATGAACACAAATGCTTATGACATGATCTGCCAGTTGAGGGACATGTTCCAAACGCAAGCTCGCACAGAACGTTATGATGCCACGAAGGCATTTAACGAGTGCAAGATGATCAAAGGGACCTCAGTGAGTGACCATGTGATGAAGATGAAACGACACATGGATCATCTGGAAAGGCTAGGGCACCCAGTTCCGTTGCAGCTAGCAACGGATACTATACTCAACTCACTGTCAGAAGATTACAAGCCTTTTGTAATCAACTACAACATGAATAACATGGAGAAGTCAATAGCTGAATTGCACTCCATGCTTAAGACTGCCGAGTTGAATATGGGAGCCAAGAACAAAACCAAGGACGTACTAATGGTGAAGGACGGAGGAGTAAAGAAGAAACATGGGCATGGAGGCACCAACAAAGGAAAGGGTCCAGTTCAGGCCGTTCAGAGTGCACCCAAGGTTCGTGAAAACATCAAAGGCAAGGGCAAGGGCAAGAAGGTTAAGCCAAACAAAGCAAGGACCGAAAATCGTTGCTTTACATGCAATGAGATTGGTCATTGGAGGCAAAACTGCCCAAAGCGTCATGAAGCAGGTAAGTAAACCTCAGATATTTATGATTGCTTAGTTTGTCACTTTTTACTTGTTCGGTGTACAAGTATACTGATACCTAGTGCAAATGAATATTGCAGGTGGTCAGAAGTGAGTGCCCAGGAATTATTGCAGAGGATCAGAAGCACAAAATCTCTTTAGGATAATTATCAAGACATCTATTTTTAAATTTATTTTAAAACAGTTATGTACTCTTTATGGTTACATTTATGATTACATTTTATTTTGGGAATATTTTGAATGGTTTTAAAGTTTTTGAAATATTAAAATTTATTGTCTTGAAATATCTGTTGTGCTTATTATGAATGAAGTCAAGTTTTGACTTGATTCAAGTTTAGATCCTAGATATTGATATTCACACTAATAAGGTCTTATATATGAAAACTATCAAAAACACACAATGTACTAAATGCTCAAGGAATGTGTTTTGTGGAAATTAGGATATTAGCTCAGTCGTTGTTGATAATATCAGTATTTATGAAACTAGAAAGTTCCAAGTTTTGGAATTAGGATTTGAGCAAAGTCCAGTTTTATAAATTATGAAAATTCTAAAGTGACCATTACTTAAAATAGAATTGACTAAGTTTTGACTAAGTGAATAGTAAATTTTGAGTAAAAGTCAGTTTTCATATAGGTTAGTGGGAGCCCAGTTTATTCTCTATCTAGTCTGAGATATAGAATAGAAAATGTGATTATTGATTCAGTATATCTAGGAATTATAATCCAGAAAGGATACAAATTCACCAGATATAGAATCTACTCCTTTAGTCCAAAGGGTGGATCAGTAATTCAAAACTTTGAAAATAGATAAAGCCATGATTGACTTTAAAAGAGAATCAATAATCAAGTGTGTTGAAATAACTTAGTAAAAGAGTACTAAGGTATCTTTTAACTATAAAGTATTATAAAAGGCCAAATTAAATTTCCTGCAATTTGCCAGCTAGGTAGTTAGAAATTTTATCTGACTTCAGGTAGAAATCATTCATCTACACAGCAGCTAAGAAAAAATGCAGTATAGCTTTTACATATTCAGGGTAACTCGGAGTTTGTCCAGATCTCCAAGTACAGGGAATATGGTAAAAGAAGTCTAAATTTGTTTTATAGTGTTAGCAAAACAAAATTAGCCGTAACAAGTATAAAATATCAGTGGGTATTAGACTTGTAACGTTTTTGGTTATAGCTTTGATTAAACTGGTAAACATTAATCAAAGGGTTTTAAACAAAAGTTAGGTGATACTTCATTTGAGATCAGTATTTAACAAACGTTGAATAGACACAGTAAAAGGTAATTAAGAGATGCTATTAATCTTAGTATTATTACAGGGTGTAATATGGACTATACAAAGATTAGTCTCTTAAGTTCTCTTTTAAATTTTTGCATGTTTTTGTAATCCAGGAATGAGACTAGTTCCCAGTCTTTCATTCGAAAATTGTCCGTGACAACTTATTGTGGTGGGAACCCAATAGGGAATTAAAGTCATTGTGAACTTCTGTGTAGTTATGATCAGTGGTTGAATAACAGCTGCAAGTGTTGTAGACCAGAAGTTGCACAAATATTTGATAGAGTAGCAAATATCGGACGTGATCCGCGGTTGAGAATTACTTCTTGGATTTTGTCATAAGTAAATATCACAGTGGTTGTCCCCATTACCTGAGGTATCTGGTTTGATGTCATGAGGACTGCTGGATACTTAGTGCGTTCAACCGCTACGCCGTAACAGGGTGGCTATAAAGGGCGTAACTAGATTCAGCGGAAGCCGTGGTGTTAAATGCAGATATGCAAGATGGGATTTGCACCTCTTCTCTAAAGAGAGATATTTCTGGGCCCCTTGACTGACTGAATAGACTGATGAAGTGCATGGCCATGCCCAAACGAACTGATTAGTTCTTTGTCGTTTACCTATCAGTAGAGGTTGGATAGTCAAGAAATAGAATCATGAGTATTAAGAGTTGACTTGATCCAGGCTCATACTCATAGATGGAATATCGTGTTGCAAAGGGAAAAGCCAAGTTATACCCAATTTATGAATAGTTGTTTCATAAATGTTATTCCTTACGAAAAAGTTTAAATCACCTATCTAGGTATAAGAGTTCTTGTAACCTGGTTAGCCTAAGTGCCTGTCTAGGGGCCTCCTTAGGTCCGTGTGAACAAGGCGGTATTGCCAACCTGCACAAGTGGGAGTCTGTTAGTAATTATGTGCAGAAGTTGACAAACCAGTAATCACATATCCAATGTTGCAAGACACTTGAGGGTTACACTTGTGAGAACCTATAAATCGAGTAAGTTGAATAAAACCCAGAAATGGAGAGTTTGGATTTATAATAATCAATTATAAATCAGTTGGGTATTTTCAGTCAGAAATCCCAAAGTTAGAGGGTTGTTAAATTAATTAAGATAATTATATATTTATTAGTAAAATAAATATATAATAGACAATCTAATTAATTAAGATAATTATCTAGAAAATCTTTTATTAAAGAAAAAGAAAAGGTTAGATAATTATAAGGAAACTGAATCAGATAAGGATTCTCCATCTGATTAGCTATAAATAAAGGCCTTAGGGTCTATGGTTTATTGATTCAATTAATTACCAGTTAAATAGTTTCCAGAAAATTCTCTCTCTCCTCTCTCTCTCTCTTTCTTTTGGCGCCACCCATCATATCAAAGCCAGTTCGGTTTTTCGGTTATCTTCGGGTTTTTGAGTTCTAGTAGAGGAACGCTCGTAGGGTTGATCACCGGTGGATTATTACTCAGGCAATCCAGGTAAAAGTCTAAACCTATTAAATTAATTAAACAAAATTAAAACTGAAAGATCGTGGTTCGGGTTTTATCCATAATCGCTTCCGCAATCTTTTGGTGTTCATCGGATCATTTTGATTCGGAGAGCACAGAAAAACCCAACAGCGACACGTTATTTTGTAAGGTTTTAGGTTTTTTTAATATATAATTGGAGCAATAAATGATGATTATATACGAGACTTAAGACTTAAATACACATAAAAAGGAAACATTAAAGCTAAAATCTTAAATAAGTAATACTTGATCACATTCCCATACATGGAGAGTCAAACATGATCTCTTTGAAAAATTGTAAAAAGTGTGGAGTAGATATTCAAGAGTTTCAATCTCGATTTTATACTCTTGATATCATTTTTATAAGCTTTATATCAATGATAATGATAATGCTTCTTATGTAACTTTTGCTCATAGATATGAATTTAATTTGTTGTATGGTATCATTCAAAACACTAATATACACTAGTGTGAGTATGTGAACCGCCTTAAGGCACGCCTTGAAAAACGTTTTGGCCTCGCCATACTTGGAAGGCTTGAGGCGCGCTTCCCACGTCATTTAGAACCTTGCTCAAAATATTATGTTTGAAAAAGTATTTATAAAATGGGTTAATGACGTGAGAGGGTAACTAACTATTCATTTTGTATACATATTACAATTAAACTACTTTTTGTACTCAATATACCATTGAACTCTATTTTTTGTACACATTATACCATTGCAACCGGGAATAGCCCGTAAACCACCATCTTTCACCCACCCACCACCATCAAAACCACCACCACCACCACGACAGCCACCATCGTTGCCGCCTGCAAATGCCACCACAGCCACCAGCTCCACATCACCTCCACCACACCACCATCTCCATCCCAACCCCGATAACCCTAAAAAACCCAAATCGAAAAAAACCCTAGATCGATCTGGGTTTTGCTTCTCGTTCCTCGATTTTGCTTAGAATAAAAAACCCTAATCGATTGGGTTAGGGTTTGTGGTGGTGGTTGCATTTGCAGATGGCGGCGGCGGTGTGACCGGAGAAGGGAGGGTCTCCGTAGATGGTATCGGAGTAGGAAGGGTTGTCGAGATTCCGGGTGGTGTTTGTGTGTGCAGGTAGCAGTGGTGGTGGTGATATGGAAATGGCGACGGCGGCGATGGTCTGGAGATGGTGGTTTGGATATGGTGGTTGTGGTGGTGGCTGTGTTGGTGGTAGGTGTTGTGGTGGTGGTGGTGGAGGTGGTTTGGTGGTGGTGCGTGGGTGAAAGATGGTGGTTTACGGGCTATTCCCGGTTGCAATGGTATAATATGTACAAAAAATAGAGTTCGATGGTAATTGAGTATAAAAAATAGTTCAATGGTAATATGGTAATATGTGTACATTTACATTTTTTTTGCAAAAGGTTCATCGGTTCATCTACATTTTGCCTAGACTACAATCTTAACAATTTGGAAATTAAACTACGGCCGTCTGAGACTAAGTCTGGCCACAGGATGCTAGCACTAAGTCTTGAACCCGGGGTAAATGAATATTCCACCACATCTCTAAGCCTTTACCGTTACTATACCACCCTATGGTTAAGTACATTTACATTGAATAAACAAAATTTCTTTATCAATAAGACATGAGACATGGAGAAGCATACTAAGGTTGTGTTTGGAAAAAATAAGCTAGCTTATAAGCTAGTACACGTTTGGATGAGATGTAATCTAGCTTATTGAAATACTAGTCGGGGTAGAGGTTTAAAAGCTTTTTGTAGTTTTTTTTTCCCAATTATACCCTTATTAATATTAATTGTTATATCCCATGATACCATTTTTGGTCATTTTACATACTCATAAGCTACTTTTTTTATAAGGTTCACCTGGGCTTTGCCAGACTACATCCTTGGTAATTTTTACCGAGAGCTAAAGCATGCTCCCCTGGGATTAACACTCAGTGGTCCCTAGTTACTCATAAGCTACTTATTACCAAATATAATTTATTCATAGGCTAGCTTATGAGCTACTAGCTAGCTTATTAGTCAACAACAAGCTTATCAACTATCAGCTAGCTTGTGAACTAGTTTGCTAAACACAACCTAACCACTTGGCTCATTGAGGGTCTTGCCTCTATATCTTCCTCAACACATTGCAATGCAATTCTAACGAAATTTTCAATCGCGGTCTGATCATACTTCCCGCTTATCGAGGGATCCACGATCTTCTCGATCCAACCAACATTCCGTTTAATTTTGGTCCAACTCTTGAACCCTACTTCTCACCCACTCGATCAACTCAACCAACCTCACCGTTGGCATGATGCTTGTGTTGGATGCAAAATCGGATTGTATCCGAGATCACAAGTTGGTGCTCAAAGTGAAGACAAAGGCAAAGTCAAAGTGGCCTACAAAAGTCAAAGCTTGCTTTATTGTTTACTTGCTTTATATGTTACTTTGTAATAGTTTGTAATAGTTTGTAATAGTTAGGGTAGAAAGTGTAAATCTTGTATAGTGTGAGGGTTTAGATGTTTGGGTATAAATACCCATGTGATGTCATTTGGAAAGGGTGACATGTGTGTGTGCTTCAAACGTGTAGTGAGAGTGAATTAGTTAGTTGAGAGCTTAAGTGTGTGTGTTCTTGGTGTAAATAGTGTGTGTAAACATTTCATCAAGAATCAATGATATATATCCAATTCATTCTCTACTTGTTGCATGTTGATTAGAACTTGAATCTGGAACTACAAGTGGTATCAGAGCTGGAAATTCGTTGAAATTGGTATGATTTCTTGAGCTTTTTGTGTTTTTTTTCGAAAATGGTATTTTGAGGTTTGATGTTCTTCATTTGATCATTGTTTGCATGTGAATTTGATTGTGTATGGTTAAAATGATGTTTTTACTGTGTTTGTGAGTGAGTTTGAGTCAAAATTTGGTGATTTGAGCAGTAATTTTTGAGTTTTTTACCTTCTGCTCGGTTTTTCCTCGATTTTCCGAACTGGTGTTCATATTTTCCGAATCGGAATATTCATAAATTCCGAATCGGAAAATACAAATTTTCCGAATCGGATTTTCGAAATTTTCCGAATCGGAAATTTTTTTTGACTCGAATTGTTGTTTAGTTCTGGTTTTACTCGTTTTCCGACTTGGTATTAATCAAACTCCGATTCGGAATTTGCCCAAATACCAACTCGAAATTTATCTCGAAACTCTCTCAAATTTTTTTTCCGATTCGGAAAACATCATTTTCCGATTCGGAAAATTTGAAAAAATTCCGATTCGGAATATAGTGTTTCCGAATCGGAATAGTTTAAGATTTAAAAAAAAAAGTCTGGAAGCATTTTTCGGGCATTTTTTCATGACTTCTTATCTGATTCTACAGTGAAAAAGTTCAGTCATTTTTAAGGTCATTTTTTCCCGAAAAATGCCGGTTTTCCGAGATTTTGGTGATTTCCGAGAGGTTGCATTTTTGGACTAAGATTTCAATTTCGCGGTCAAAATCAACTTTCAAATTTTTGAAAAATATTTTTTCTCGGGATTTCACTATTCACCGGTTGACTTCTCGGTTGACTTTTTGACTTTTGTCGCTAACCTTTTTCATTGATCAAAAGAAGTGTTAAGATTAGTTACAGATCCTCATACTTGCATACCTCAAGAAGTTCGGAAGAAATCTACCAGTTTCAGTGAATTATCGATCAGTTCAAGTTCTATTGTTGAATCAGGGAAGATGGCAGATTTAGATGTTAATCATAGAGTGTGGAAAGATTATATGACATACAGTCACCGTGTTTTTGAACTAAACAAGGAAAATCAACAATTGAGTGCTGAAAAATCTTTTTTAGAAATGAAGCTTGTTGAGTTAGAGAAGATGATACAGATTGAAAAAGGGCAAGAATCAGAGAATTCAAAGTTGTCAAATCAAATTACTGAGCTTCAGCAAAGTTTATCCGTTTTGAATGCTGAAAAAGCTGAACTTATTCTTAAAGTTACTAATCTTGAAGAAGATAAGAAAGTCTTTGAAAACAAACTTATATCTTCTCATTCGAGAGTGATAGAACTTTCAAACCAAATAAATAATTTTGAGAAAATCGTGATCATCGAGAGAAGTAACTTTGAGAAAGAAAGACGAGCTTTTGAAGCAAAGGTTAATGAACTTTCTTTGAAGACATCAGTTTTTGATAAACCAAAAGACAGCAAGATTTTCAAAGAGTTTTCTGAATCCAATTGTTATGTTAACTGTTGTTATGATGATGATGATTCTAAGTCTTATGATGGAATTAATGTTTTTGATTCTCTTGATTCTTGTACCAACAAGAAAAATGTTGTGGATAGTAAGTTGGTTGATTTTGAAAAGATGTTCCAAAATGAGAGAAAAGTTTTTGCAGATGAGAGAAAAGTGTTTGAAGAAGAGAGAAATGTTTTTGAGAAAGAGAGAAAATCGTTTGAATTGAAAAGTGAGAAACTTTCAAAGAAGATTTTTGATTTAGAGCGACAGATTGTCAGTGAAAGAAAAGATTTTGAGAAAAAGAAGAGTGTCTTTGAAAGTAAGAAGAAGGATTTGAAGAAAGAGTCTCTCCGAGTTGAAAGAGATAGATGTGTTGAGTTTGTTTTTGAGGAAGAGGCTAAAGGTTTTGAAACAGAAAGAAAATCTTTTGAAGAAAAGAGTGTTCTATTTAGGAAGAAGATTGCTAATTTAGAAGTGCAACTTTCGGATGAGAGAAGTGCTTTTAAAAGAAAAGAATACCTTTTAAAGTGTGAGATAAAAGGTTTTGAGCAACTGGTTGTTGAACTAAAGAAACAAACCTTTGAGAAAAGTGATTTTGAAGAGGAAAAGAGGGTTTTTGAGACAGAAGTAAGGAAGCTTACATTAAGATTATCTGAATTGTCTTCTGATATCATGAAAGAACAGATTATGAGTTCTAATCTGAAAAAGAAACTTGATGAAACAGTTGAAGAAAAGAATCTTTTATCTGCAATGGTGAAAGATCTTGAAGATATTGTTTTTAAAGTTAATTTGAATGAACCAAAGAGTCCCGATGTTATAGTCCAATCACCATATGTTGATTATGCTGATTTTGTGTGTTCATTCAAAACTGCTCCAAGTTCTCTTCATGCAGATGTTTCTTCAACAAAAAGATTTACACCAACTAATCAGATTCGTCCTTCTAATCTTTTCTATGATCATCAGATTGATGGTTCAGGTAAAAATCATTCGAAGAAAGGTAAGTTTGTTTGGAGAGTTAAAGGGTCTACACCAAAGTTAGATAAACCAAAGTTATTTGTTCCTAAACAAAATGTTCAAAAGAACAATGGTTTTAAAGCTAAATCTTTTGTTAAATCTGATCCAATTTATTCTGTAAATCATATGATCAGATTATCTCAAAAGAAAATATGTTGTTCTTACCGTGGAACAAATAATTTTGTTCGAAAAGAATCATCGGAAAGTTGGTATGGTACTTACAGTATTCCAAACTATAAACCAACTTCTTTTAACAAAAGAGGATCCACTTTCAAGTGGATACCAAAATCTGTATGATTTTGTTTTTGCAGGTCCCCATATCTTTAATGCATTATTCAAGGGGGAGTTTCTGCAAGCATGTGGTTCCTAAATAAATCAGTTTAGGACTCGGATTTCAATGTATAGTGGCTTCTAAATATGTCAGTTTAGAACCCGATCTTCAATGACAAGTGGCTCTTGAATAAATCAGTTCAAGACCCGATCTTCAATGGTCTTCAAGGTATTATTCTTACTTTGAGGGAGAAATTTAAGTAAATATTTGGTTAACCGTTTGAGGGGGAGTACTTAAATGTGATATTATTTTTAGGGAATGAACAGTTAAAAACGTTTTTCATACCTTGTTTTCACTTGAGAGAGATAATATTTTTAGGGGGAGAGTTCAAATAAGCTTTAATGCTTACATATCTGAAAGACGAACAACTTTCAAATATGAAAAACAGTTTTTAAATGTTCAAACTCACTTCTCGATTCTCAAATGATTTTTTTTCGAATTAGAAGTGTGATTTTCCATGTTTTCATATCATGATGAGTTGACGGATATTTTCTAACCGTGTGTTTCCAAAGATTAATACTTGCGTATTATCTTTTCCTATACTTTTCAAGTATTCATACACACCGGTTTAGCTTCTTTTGTCTAGTTATTACCACGTCTCTATATGATCATATTTTTCGGTGGTAATACACTCGCTTGATATTTCCTCATTGTACTTCATTGTTTCTTTGATTGGATACGTTCTTCAATGTTATATCTATATCTCGTTCGTATAGATAATCATTCATTTTGTTGTGAACCACAGTTTTTCAAGAATATATATCACATCATATGATGAATCAGTTTTCTCAAACAAGCTTATATCATTCATGTTCTTCATTTCATATACTTGTTTGACGAAATTCTTATGCTTCTATTTTGTTCATATATATATTTGTTCGAGCATGCTTCATATTGGCTCATTGATTCACCCGATGAATCATTATACTTTCATGTTTAGGAAACTTATTTCATGGGATGTGTGAGCTTAACAGAACTTCTATGGATTTCCAGAACCGGCAATCCTACCCAAGAAGTTATCCTTGAGAAATGAGTGAGGGGTCTCCATCAAAGAGTGGGGGAGATAACTCAGGTGGTCGAGTTATTCTCATAGTGATTGAGCGGAAAAATATTATATGAGAGATTGGTTAGAAGTGAGGATTCTTAAAAGAATTGGAGGGTGTGAGAACAGAGTTAAAAGAAAAATACAACTCTGCACCAACCTTTTCTAAGCCGGGCAACCATATAATCTATTGGTTCACGCTCTTTGGTGACCGATATTGAAATAAGGCAAAGCCCAATGCCGACTCTCGTTTACCCCACTAGCTACTCATTTCCTTCTTAACAAGGAGATGTTTCATTTCATCACGGGGACGCAGCACATAATCTATCAGGTTTTCATTTGGAAAATCGATATTGAAACAGAAGGAAGCTGTCCTGCCTTCGAACTTCATTTCTACACATCGAGTCGTGTAATGTTTTCACATTTTGAGCCTTATGAAAGCACATGATGCTATTTTCTTTCATCACAAATACACACAAGGAATTTGTTTCTTTGTCGGAACGTTCATAGTGATACTTTTTGTATTTGCAATGATTGAACGGAAGCCCTGGGGAGTGATCATCACTAAAGCTCTTTATATAGTGCATTTGTTGTACTGAGTTGCTTTGTGCTTCTCACATGCATTCCAACTGATTCATGTGTTGTTTCAGGATTTTCCCACTTAAATCTGAATTTGCAAAGATTCAGATTACTTTATGGAATTGACGGTATTTCTTTGGAGTAATAAGGGGAATTCTGGAGTAACAAGGAGGAGATGGTTATGTGAGATGGTTTTTGATTTCCTTGGTAGTTTGTTCACATGTTTGTATCTTTACGAGATGAGTTATCTGATCATACATTTCTATAGTTTTGATGATTATTTCATATTTCATCATAAAGGGGGAGATGGTTTAGAAATGTTTTTGAAGAAACTTTGGGGAGATGGATACGAAATGTAAAGTTGAGAAATGATTCTTGAAGATACTTTGAGGAAGTTGAGAGATAATCACAAGATACTTCAAGATGATCATAATATTCCAAGTATTGAAGTTTGAAGATTGTTTGAAGATTCTTCGTTTGTTAAAGCTTCTTGTGTCAAGTTGGATGATTCTTGAAGATTATTATCGAAGCTTATTGTTCAAGAAAGCTTATTGTTGATGTTCAAAGTGTTGATTGCTTTCTTGAAGACGTTTGCCTAATTCTTTTTGTGATCTCGAATCCAAAGGGGGAGATTGTTGGATGCAAAATCGGATTGTATCCGAGATCACAAGTTGGTGCTCAAAGTGAAGACAAAGGCAAAGTCAAAGTGGCCTACAAAAGTCAAAGCTTGCTTTATTGTTTACTTGCTTTATATGTTACTTTGTAATAGTTTGTAATAGTTAGGGTAGAAAGTGTAAATCTTGTATAGTGTGAGGGTTTAGATGTTTGGGTATAAATACCCATGTGATGTCATTTGGAAAGGGTGACATGTGTGTGTGCTTCAAACGTGTAGGGAGAGTGAATTAGTTAGTTGAGAGCTTAAGTGTGTGTGTTCTTGGTGTAAATAGTGTGTGTAAACATTTCATCAAGAATCAATGATATATATCCAATTCATTCTCTACTTGTTGCATGTTGATTAGAACTTGAATCTGGAACTACAGCTTGCTTAATGGACTCAGACCTGTTATCATCTCCAATACCACCACCCCGTAACTGAAGTACTGAACACATCGACTTTCGAAGTGATCGGAAGATTGAACACCCATTCGGGAGCCATGTAGGCTCGAGTCCGATAACAGGCCTTTGTACACCACACAAGCACCGCCTCTTCCGATCTCATCTCGGAAATTGCACGACGCCATCTTTAGCTTGCCGGAAAATAGTTACTTCGGTCGATCATAGATGACCTCTTGCTGCTGAAATACCAAAAAAACCACTATGCAGAGGATCTCAATTAACCCGATCACGCATCCAAAAACCAAAATCAAACCGAGTGGTTTGATATCGTGGTTTTCCTTATACGACCTGGTGATTGTTGTTAACACCGGGGGCGGACAATTGGTGAAGTTCGATTTGCGGACCATTTTTTGATTAAAAGACGAAACTAACCTCTTGGGTGATTTGATATACATTGAGTAATCGTACACCAGTTCATATCTGTTTTGTAACCAAGTTTCCTTTTGCATCCATCGGAACCTGTACTGGAACCCCAAGCAAGCATTATCCCGTGAACAATCCCGCTTATAAGCATCGACCGTGTAATTTACGTGTAGTCGTACATCACAACCGTAGAATTCCACATGGCGAAGCTCGATGAAATCACATTCATCTTGTAAGCATGTCGTCTTAAATTCTGGCTCACACCAGAACTCCAATCTCGATGATTCACGATCGTGTAGCCGGGTAAGCACCGCCATTTCCGACCCGAATCTCGGAATAAGTACAAAGACTATTTGGCCCACAAATACCATGAATCTTGCAAGGGTGAGAAATGGCTTGCCATTGAACTTGCAATTTCGTTCTACTATCATGCTCAACAAGGCTATAAACTCTTACATTACCGTCTATGTCGATCCGCATTATTCTCTGCCGGGCCATCTCGAAATCAGCAGATTGGAAATTCCAACCGTCTGATGACTCAAATCGACCATCGGTATCAAGTATTGCTATTCGATTGTACATATAATGAAATCTCCCAACTTCTCAACTAAGATAGCCCAGATGAGGCCAGTAAATCGTAGTCGTTTCGGATATCACTCTCTCTAGGTATATATATATATATATATAGAAAGGTTCAAACAAGAACAAAATCAATTTGCAAGAACAAAAGGACAATTCTGGATCACATGTGATGTGGGTCCCATATAATAAAAAATCATATATGATTCAGGTGGGTCCCACCAGTAAATCATATATGATTTTTTATTATGTGGAACCCACATGGACCATGCATCTCTATCTTGGAAGAAGCACTAATTTTATTATGGGAGGGTGGAGATTCCTTTCCATTTCCTGGAAGAAGCACCAATTTGTGCCATGCATCTCTATCTTCTTTCTATTTGTGCAAATTTTAATATGAAAAATTTGAAGTAAAATATCTCTATAAAAATACTACATCCATCGTAATGAATTTCTAACTCATTCATTAACTATAACATTAAAATTAAAATCTAAGATGCAACATTAATCGATTAATGATATGTTTGAACAATTATAAAGAAGATGAGATTTGTGGGATGAGAAGCTATGGATGGGTGGGATTTTAAAAGATAAAGAAAATGAAATTGAAAAGTGGAAGAGATATACAAAGGTAATCTAGTAATTTTATGAATAATTAAATTTGTTAATAATGATTATTGATATTTAAATAATTTATTAATTATTAAAATAAAGATCTAAACATAGATGATAATTTTAAAAGTTTGAAAAGATATAAAGGTAATTTAAAATTTTGGAAGGATATAAAGTAATTTTGAGGTTTTATAAAGACATAAAAGAAATTCTCCCAAAATTGGAATCATCATTTTGTTGACCAAACGTTTTAAACAATACTGTAATTTTAAGACACATTTGTTGTTATCACATGTTACGGGTTTTAAACCTATTTCAATTTATATAGGAGTAAATTAGACAATTTGCAACATTCATTTTGGAGCATTTCAACGATTATACTAAAATAGAGATTTTTATTTAAATTAGAAATAAAGAAAATAAGATGGTGTGTCTGGTTTATAGAAATGGATTTCATGTAGGAATAAGGATTTGAAATCATGTGTTGTCTTTGATATTTTATATTTACCTCCTTATATTTATGTTATTCTATTATGAAATAGGTCCATAAAGAGACGACATAATAAAAGAACAAAGCATTTGCTTTTTATGAGAATCTTTGTACTCTATATGGAAAAGATAGGGCTCAAGGAAATAGAGCAAGACATTTTATCAAAACGAAAAAGTAGGTGAATATATTCGCCAAACACAACACATGTATGAGGAGTTTTGACGTGTTGGCAATTAGCAATATTAGAGGTGACAATGCAAATATTCAATCTAAAGAAACTTTAAGTAGGCATGGTAAAATGGTGAATAGCTCTTATGGCTTTATGGTTGATAGATTCTCTAGTTCGGTTATCAAATTTGAAGAAAGTCCGGAGAAAATGGCGAACAAACTTCACAAAAGAATTAGATAAGAAACACTCAGTGATCATTCCGAGATTTAAAAGATGAAGCCACTGACTCAATTGCAGAAGTTTAAGGTAATATCGATGATAAGAGAAGATACTGAAAGGATGAACATGTTAATTAGAGGTAGAGATGGTCAAATGCCGCGTCCGGGCCGGTTATAATCGGTTACTAACTGAGTCGGTTAAAAAGAGTGTTTAGATTAACCGGTTACGGGGCAGTTACGGTTAGAGGGGTTTAGGGTAATAACCTGTTGAGTTTATTTGTAACCAATTAATTTTGATTGGTTAAGGGCCAGTTAGTTACATAACCGAGGTATTTTTTTTGTTTTAATAAAATTTATGATTAATTAACAGATTTTAAGAAATAAATTTTGTGTCACTCAATTACACTTTAAAAATACGTTTATTATACTTTTAAATTAGTTACATTGATTATATATCAATAAATACACCGCTTATAGCAAGAATTATTTGTGTTTTTTAGGTTTTCTATAGCTTCTTGGTCTCTAATCTCACACATCACACAACTTATTTATAGTGTGTTTGGTGGGGTTAAAATGCAAAAAACAAGTATAAAAAACCAAAAACGGCTGTGTCTAATGGCTATTTTTACGGTTACAGTTATACCTGGTTACGCAAAAAAGAGTCACTGGATAAGGAATTCGGTTAGTAACAGGTTAAGAGACGAGATGATTATAATCGATTGAAGTCCGGACCAGTTACCTGTTAACCGATCGAATCGGACCGACCAGGCCCATTGGCCATCTCTAAATTCAGAGGTAATTGATATAGGAAGACAATTCAGACACACAACTTATTCTCAAATACTTCTATTAGCTTATTGATCGACCAAGTTACTACTTGGGTCATTAAAAAGTACATTTACATAGAATGGACAAAAATGAGTGTCTTTATCAATCAAACATGGAGAAGCATATCAACCACTTGGCTCATTGAGGGTCTTGCCTCTCTATCTTCCTCAACACATTGCAATGCAATCCTAACTACATTTTCTATCGCGGTCTGATCATAGTTCCCACTTATCGAAGGATCCACGATCTTCTCGAACCAACATTCCGATCGATTTTGGTCCAACTCTCGAACCCTACTTCTCACCCACTCGATCAGCTCGACCTCACCGTTGGCTTGATTCTTGCCAAATGGACTCAGACCTGTTATCATCTCCAATACCACCACCCCGTAACTAAACACATCGACTTTCGAAGTGATCGGAAGATTGAACACCCATTCGGGAGCCATGTAGCCTCGAGTCCCTCGTATCTTTGAGAACTTCGAGCGGCCGATGGTATCGCTTCGATCGAATAATCTCGAAAGGCCGAAATCCGCCACCTTCGGATGATAATTAGCGTCCAACAATATGTTTTGCGGTTTCACATCGCAATGTAGGACCCACTCCAACGACTCTTCGTGTAAATACGCGAGTCCCTTAGCCATACCGGTCGCAATATCGAGCCGTGCCGACCAATCGAGCTTACCGTTTTTCAGATTTTCGGCCAAAGATCCGTTCTCCATGTACTCGTAAACCACGAGCCGGTGCTTTCCTTCGGCACAGTAACCCCACGTCTCGATCAAGTTCATGTGATTCACACTCCAAATCGTGCTTATTTCGGCTTGGAATTCAGCTTCCCCATGGTGGCTAGTGTCGTTCAGCCGTTTGATCGCTGCAATCCGGTTGTCCAATAACCGGCCTCTGTACACCACGCAAGCACCGCCTCTCCCTATCTCGTCTCGGAAATTGCACGACGCCTTCTTTAGCTCGCTATACGTGAACTTCCGGAACGTTGTGGCCGGAAAATAGTTACTTCTGTCGATTGTAGACGACCGCTTACTGCTGAAATACCAGAAAACCACTATGCAGATGATCTCAATAAACCCGATCACGTATCCAAAAACCAAAATCAAACCGAGTGGTTTGATGTCGTGGTTTTTCTTATAGGACCTCGTTATCGTTGTTAACACCGGGGGTGGACAATTGGGGAAGCTCGATTTGCCGACCGTTTTTTGATTAAAAGACGAAACTAACCTCTTGGGTAATTTGATATACATCGAGTATTCCTGCCCCAGTTCGTATCCGTTTTCTAACCAAGTTTTTATAAAACAATACGGGGTAAACGAGTTTTGTATCCATCGGAACCCGTACTGGAACGCCAAGCAAGCATTATCCCGTAAACAATCCTGCTTACAAGCATCGACCGTGTAGTTTACGTGTTGTCGTACATCATAGCCGTAGAATTCCACATGGCGAAGCTCGATGAAATCACATTCATCTTGTAAGCATGTTGTCTTAAATTTCGGCTCACACCCGTAATTCCAATCTCTATGATTCACGATCGTGTACCCGGGTAAGCACCGACATTCCCGACCCGAATCTCGGGAATAAGTACAAAGACTGTTTGGTCCACAAATACCATGAATCTTGCAAGGGTGAGACATAGCTTGCCATTGAACTTGCAATTTCATTCTACTTTCATGCTCAACAAGGCTATAAACTCTTACATTACCGTCTATGTCGATCCGCATTATTCTCTGCCGGGACATCCCGAAATCAGCCGATTGGAAATTCAAACCGTCTGATGAGTCAAATCGACCATCAGTATCAAGGATTGCTTTTCGATTGTGCATATATTGAAATCTCCCAACTTGCCAACTTAGGCCCGGATGAGGCCAGTAAGTCGTAGTCGTTTCGGGAGCATCGTAAATAAGTCGAAGAATCCCATCGGTATCGAAAAACATCTTATAGAAACCCGAAGAGTAATTCGTACGACTTCTAGGCGAAACAAGTTTTGTGGTTTTCGTGAACGGTTGGTTCGGGAGGAGGGTGTCAGTCGGATGATCGAAGCTTTCCCAAATGGTTCGACCTCTGCCGTCATCGAGCACGAGGTTACCAGTGTTACGTAGTTGCAATTGAAGCGACGAAGAAGTCGATTTCGTGTCGGTCGACCAAATGACTTGTCGACCCGCATCTATGAGAACGAGATTTCCGTCTTTCCATAACGACAGTTTTGATCGTTTTCCGTTAACCGGTTCATCTCGATTAGCCATCCAAACGACAGTGCGGTTCTCGGTCGCGTGTTGCCTCGAGAACCACACTGCAAATGCATAAGCATTGTCTCCGACTTGATGAAAACCGGCTGTGAAACGAGTGTTCGGCGAGACCAAAAGATCATCTTTGTTTTCGACCGATAAAGACGAGCCTCGAGTTAAGCCATGACTTAATGAATAAGACGATGATGATGATGATATTATGGTAAGAAGAAAAAGAAGAAGAAATGATGCAGCCATGGTTAATTTGAAGCTATGGGAAATGGTGGTTATTATATTCCTAGAAACAACGCGTTGAAACTTTTTATCATTATTCTGTTGACCAAACGTTTTAAACGTCTTAAAATTACAATGTTGTTTTAAACGTTTCAAAGAGTAATGTAAAATTAAGACCTATTTGTCATTTGGTTGTTATCACGTGTTACGGCTTTTAAAACTGTTTTGATATTTTTATCTTTAGAGTAAGGAGCCGTTTACTTGAACACTTACCCGGTAAGTGCTTACCGGTAAAATTGAACACTATCACCTACCATATGGTACAACATTTTAGTCTCTTAAAACGGTATTGTATGCAACAATTTACCCGGTAAGCTCTTACCGGGTAAGAGTTGTGGATCTCACTTACCCGAGTAAGACTTTTCGGTCCATGCTATCGCTCTTACCGGGTAAGATTGTAGTCATGTTCATGTTCTCCCCGTAAGGCAAATTGACCCGGTAAGTACTTACCGGGTAAGCGTCAAGTAAACGGCCCCTAAATTAGATAATTCTTAACCGTGATTTGTAGCATCTTCAACTTTTAACGTAGTGATTTTGGAGCATCTTTAACGGTTATATTAAAATAAAGATTTTTTACTTAAATAGTTATACGTTAAAAAAAGAGAGGGTGTGTTTTGGTTAGCAGAAATGAATCTCAGGTAGAGATAAGGATTTGAATTCTTTGAATTCATGTGTTGTGTTTGATCATTTTTATTCATCTCCTCATATTTATATTATTCTATTATGAAATAGGTCCATAAAAAGGGGACAAAATAAAAGGACAAAGCATTTGCTTTTTATGAGAATCTTTGTATTGTATGGAAAAGATAGAGCTTAAGGAAATAGACCAAGAGATTTCATCGAGACGAAAGAGGAGGTGAATATAGAAGGTCAAACACAACACATGTTGTGGAGTTTGATGACGTGATGGCAATTAGCAATATTCAAGGTGGCAATGCAAATATGCAATCTAAAGAAACTTCAAGCGGGCTTCGTAAGAGGAGAAAATGTTGAATATATCTTATGGTTGACGAATTCAATAGTACGGTTACCAAACTTGAAGCAAGTCTGGAGAAAATGACGAACAAACAACACAAGGGTACCGAACAAGAAAAAGAATTAGATAAGAAATACTCAATGATCATTCTGAGATTTAAAAATGAGGTCATTGACTCAATTGCAGAAGTTTAACATAATATCGATGATAAAAGAAGATACTGGAAGGATGAACATGTTTTGAAACCTGGAAGAAGTGATTGGGGAAGCTTTTTGTGAAGTGGGTTTTCAAAGAAAGAAAATACTTGGTGACCAAATATGTAATTTTGGAAAAACAATTTAGTGGTTAAATATGTATTTTAGAACATTGAAGTAGATGGTTATATATATATAAGAAGGTTCATACGAAAGATATAACTTTTTGAGAAAATGCGATAAACAATCTCAACCACTCATCTCGTTCAACAAAGGCGGCTTTGACCGATCCCCCTCTTTAATAATCTCTACCCTCCCATGAATCGCGTCAATCCTCCATTATCATGTCCACCGTAACCGCAAGATGAGTAGTTGAGATTGCTCCTCACTTTTTCTTAAATTGACATGCTTTTCGTTTGAACCTTCCCCTATGTTAGGATCAAATTAACAAAAACAGAAAACAATTCAAAGAAGTTGCGGAATAACACTTTGAATGATTAACAATGAATTTGCAAAAACAGTTTTGTATTTATCACAAGTTTAATGATTACAAACCAAATCCCCAATCTGCTTGAACAGGCTCAAACAGACGTGCAATTCTTCTCAATTGCAAGGATCAAGAATAATCTTGAGGCTCCAATATTCTAAATAGAAAACTTAATGAAAACTCGTACTTCCAACAATCTATCAGCTATATATTTATACGAATTACAAGATAAGAATAAGGAAAGTAAATCTACAAAATAATCTTATAGATATCTCCAAAATAATCGCATCTATTCCTTATCTTCAGTCTTCCAAATCCTTTCCATATCGCAACTCTACTAGCATTAGTAAAACAAAAGCAGTGGTATTCTTCAGTCAGCAGAAGTAACTTTGTGCCAACGGTGGTAAGTTGATCAGTGGTGGTAACCAACATACTAGCAGTGGTAATCTTCAAACAAGTCTTCAGCGGTATTAACTCCAAGCTAGCAGTGGTATCTCAGCAACAGTATTTCAGACCCAACACCCTATATATATATATACAGAGAGAGAGAGAGAGAAAAGTTCAAATACAAACCACTTTTTGGTTGTGAACGTGAGGACAGCCGACAGCACGACACGTGACAAAAATTCAGACTGACACACGCAACTTAAGCCCGCGACTTAGCCTTATTCATTATGAATAACGCTATATTCATAATGAATAAGGCTAAGTCGCGGGCTTTATGCACACAAGTCGCGCGTGTCAGTCTGAATTTTTTGCGACTAAGCTTTATTCATCTGAATAATAGTGTTATTCATTATGAATAAAACTTAGTCGCAGAAAATTCAGACTGACACGTGGCACGCACTGGGCTGTCCTCACGTTCACAGCCAAAAAGTGGTTTGTATTTGAACCCACCCTATATATATATATTATATATATACACGGAGGTTCAAATGAGAATGACATGAATTTAAGATAATACGAGAATGATTTTTATGTACAAAATCATATATGATTAACAAACGAAAATTTCAGGTACAAAAAACATATACAAAATCATATATGATTCATATAGTAAATCACATATGATTCATGTTGTTAATCATACATGATTAACAATTGCGCGGGTTACATGCAACTTACAACCAGCATGTAACCCACTCGCGTCCCTTTTTTTTCGTCAGACGTCAGTACTTAATCATATATGATTTTATACATAAAAATCATTCTCGTATTCTCTTAAAAAGATGTCATTCTCGTTTGAATCTTTATATATATATATTATAGGGTCAGATCCAAAAGAAAAGTCATATTACAAGGATCAAATCTGAAATAAATAAAGCAGGACAACCAATTTCATAAAAATCAACATACCATAGCGACCTAGGCTGAGGACATCGTACAATGAAAATAAAGTATTGTCAGATGGTGAATTTTTGATTGTCCTGTATTGATGAGAAAGCGAAAAAAAAAAATTATAGAAAAGAGATAACAGCTTGAATAATGATCCAAATTTTAATACAATTAGTGGCCCGCACCGCGCGTTGCGCGGTGTTCAGAAAATAACATAAAATATTGTTTGTTAGTTATATTTAATAAGTTTCATTCGTTTATTCTATGTAAATACGTCTTTGTTTATATGATATACATTTTGGATTAGATATACTCTACCATCAATCATCCTATCAATTATGTACTTTGTGTTATTTTTGGCATAACTGAATGATATTGTCTAAATAAATCAATGACAAATGACAATAAACATGTTTGTCGTTTGAGTGATTATATACTTGATATAGATTGGATTAGCTTATAGATTACTACTAAATGGAATACTATTCGATCACGAAAATAAGAATAACATTGAAACTGTAAGTAGTGATTTGAAAGACTTAAAAAACGAAATGAAACTATATGGCATAAAGTCCGCTTTCAATAATTCAACTGAATACCACAATTGAAATGTGCAACTTGCATTATAATTTAACTTCAATGTTCTGCATCTGAAAGCAAAAATATTGATTATATGTTATTTCGGCACCGCGGTTTGCGCGGTGGTATTATTTTTTATTTTAAAAAGTATTGTTAAGCTTAAATAAAATATTGAAGTTAATTTGGCCGATAATCATGTATTAGGTATTAAAAATAATGAGTATCAATATTCAATTTTATATGAATCCACCTTATCATCCTTAATTTGTTTTTCATTATATATAATTAATAAGTTATAACTAAAACTTAGAAAACAAATATATGATTCCGTCGATTATAATCATGACGTTTATTATGCAAATTGTTTTGTGAGAAAGATATCATACAAATGTGAGATGTTTTTTTTATTTTGTTTATAATTATTGTAATGTACTCGTTTTGCAACTTTAGGGAAAAAACTTCTTGAAACCCCTTTTTGACCTGTGTTGCATGAAAAAAAAACATTAGTTGTCAATATTGTGATCACTCGACAACGATTGTTAATTTTTCATTTGACATGTTTGAGTTTTTTCGATCTTTTTATGATTGTTTCATTATATTTTGGTTAGTCCATAAAATTCATGAAAAGAATACGGTTTTATTAAATTTATGTAAATAAAATTATTATATTTATTCAAATTTAACTTACATATTTAGTTTGATTTAATCTAAATTAATAACAGAGTATGAAATCTTTTATACATGTTAATCTTTGTAATAAGGTGTTTTTTTATTTAATATATTGATTCTTCTAATTCAAGTTTTATATATTGTTTTCATAGTTTATTATGCATATTATTATATTGACTCTATTTTTATTATATATTATTATAGTAGTTTTATATTTTATGTAATAATTTTAATTATATAGATATTGATTTACTTTAATTATGTTTTTGAGCGATACTAAAGATAATAAATATATCATATATTTAGAAGACTATCTTTTTATTAATTAGCGTAACATTTAAATTGATTGGTCACTTTTATTAGTTTTATATATTGATTTCAGTTTTTTATATTAATTTTAATAATTAAGTGATATATATATATAGACTCTTTCTCTCTCTCCATATATATATATATATATATATATATATATATATATATATATCTTTTAACAATTGTTGCAATCAATTTTCATATTCATTTGCTTATTTATATTAATTATAACAAATTTATTATTATTATATTACTAAGTAAATATAAATTACATGTAATAATATTTAAGTGTCGTGTAAATAACAAAAATACTTATTCTAATAGTATTTTAAATAATTAGTAAAACAAAAACTTTGAAAGATATAAAAGACTGAGATTAAAAAAAGAACTTTAAATCTCAATCAAAGTCTAAAAGAATGTATATCCGGATTAATGTTTTCGAAATAAAAATAACCATCAAATATTACTTGTTAAAGTTATATTATATATGTTATCATCTTATTTCGTTGATAAGAACACACCTTCAGTTCTGTTGGTAAAAACTTATGAAACACATAGAAGAAGGAAATAGAAAATATAAATATAAAATACCAACAAAACTAAGAAATGAATGATATTCAAATTATTATCCTCACAACAAACTAAAAACAATTTTGTTGAAAATAAATTTTTGTGGAATGAATAGCAAATCAAGTGATGAAGAAGGAGAAAAATAGGTTATTTGAAAAACATTTTTTTTTATAAATAAGAATTTGTGAAATATTGTAAGCAGATCAAACAATGGAGAGTGACAACATGAAAAACGATCATGTTGAAGAAAAACATGTTGTGATAAGGAGAGATAAAAGTAAATTTAGTAATAGTCAAATTATGAGAAAGAAAAATGAGTAGATGAAATCTATGAAAGTTTTATTTTCAAGAATAAAGATAAAAATGTTAGAAAGTTAAAAGTCTTAGAATTACCAAAATAGTTATGTCATAATAAACTTTATGTTTTTGATATAGAGATGGAAAACTAATTAACTTATCAAGTAAATAAAAAATAGAAAAACGAAAGGTAATGAAGGTTAAGATATATTATTAACAAATTAAATTAAGAAACACAAATAAATCATCTACTAAAAAGCCACAAAAATCATACTTTAGAACACCATTTTAGGGATAAAAACAAAAATAATAAATTGAATAAAAAACACAAATAACCCATCTCCTAAAAAGCCCATAAAAATGATACCTTAGTATTTGATTGTTACTATTAGGAGTGAAACATTGTCTTAAGATATATTATTAACAAATTGAATTAAGAAACACAAATAAATCATCTACTAAAAAGCCACAAAAATCATACTTTAGAATCATTTTAGGGATAAAAACAAAAATAATAAATTGAATTAAAAAACATAAATAACCCATCTCCTAAAAAGCCCATAAAAATCATATTTTAGTATTTGATTGTTACTATTAGAAGTGAAACATTGTCAAGCAAAAAAACAAATTTTAAATAAAATACATGCATAAACATCAAAAACAATATATAATTTGTAGAAAATATGAAACAAAATATAAAACTTATTACCTAAAAAATGTGTAGAAGAAAGACTTGAACAATTTGATGGATATGTTTGATGTAAGTAGTTGGTATATATATATAGTGTAACATGTATTTAATGATTTATGGATGGTAAATGAAAAGTTTGAAGGAAAAATGAAAAGATGGATAACTTATGTATGACATAATGACCCTAATAATGAATGACATTATTATATTAATTAAAAATATTAAAAATATAAAAAATATAAAAAAATACAAAATTTGAGAAAAAAGATAAATATGATTCATGGGTTTTGAAGATGCCACCTAGGATCTCCAACATCCTACTTTTATATATATATATATATATATATAGATTTTAGGTGTGTGCTTGGGACTCTATGGTATGTTATTTTTATGACCTTGGTCCTCAAATCAAAATCTTGAGTATGGTTTTATTTTGATATTTTAAATTGATGAGAATATAAACTTTGAATAATATTACTATGTCTATAAAAAAGTGGACGATTCCTCTTAAAACTAAAATATCTAGTTGGCTAACTATCCGACAAGATTTAGGATCAGATGAGACCAAACTGTCTTCGTGAGATTGCGTGGGACCAATACCTAACGTATAAAACTTCACAAAAAAACACTGTGAAGGTAAATAAAACTCGGATACGCAGACTTAAAAATCACTTCGATGCAAAAAAATATCCAAAACAAGGTAAAAAAAGAAACCTTTACAGTTAAAATGCTATGAAGGTTACAAATAATGAAATAAATAATGCGAACCTTCATAGTGGAAATGCTGTAAAGGTTTCTTTTTTTACCTTTTTAGAATTTTTTTTTCTTCGATAGTGTTTTTTAGTATGTTTTTACAATGAATGCTTAAATTTTTTTACCTTCACAAATGTTTTGATGTGAAGTTTCATGTAAAATATATTGGTCTCACCGGTCTCACAGAAACAACTTGGTCTCACCAGAACTTAACCCTATCCAATTGTCCTCCAATTTTTAGATTAATTATAGGGTTATTTTCTAATCAATCAATCAATATAATTACATAAAACAATGATAAACAAGTTTAGAATTTAGTACTTTTCAAAACTTGAATTATGGTCCAATTTTGATCATTTTATATTGATTAGAAACTAGAAAGTAAAATTATGAACTTTTTTTTTCCAAGAACTAATATGTTTAGGAGGTTAAATATGTCATAATTACCTTCAAACATGGCATTATAAAAATGAATTTTATACTTTTTTTTTGCATTGATTTTGATCAATGTCCAACTTACATTGTTGAATTCTAGGTTGTATAATTTGATTTTGCCTAATAGACCGCATTACATGCAAAATAAATCATCTTTAAAGTCTTTTATATTAATCGTTAATATTTATCTCAGGAAATAAAATAATTTATTTCTAAACTTGTATTTTAAACCCCCAAATGAGATGTTTGAAATTTGAAAATATGTTTTCAAATATATCTGACAACAGAATGACTAATCTTTATATGATTTGCCCAAAATTCTGAAAAAGTAACCATTGTGTGTATTGCAACTTTGCAAGTGTGTAAATGGAATACTTCTTTTACAAATCTTCAAAAAGAATTCAACAAATCATGGATATGGTTCGCATCTAACCACATTAAAAAAGTATAGGCAGAATATGGCTACTTCTAGTTTGTAAATTATTTTCAAATATTCTCATGATAAGTTCTTCAAATTATGTTCATTTTCCAAAAAACTTCTATGTTAATTGATATTGTAGACTCATTTTTACAATACCCAATCTGGTATATGTTTTAAAGAAAAATCATAGATGAGATTTGGCAAAGTGATATTTTAGTAATATTTTTGAAACATGGTTGAATTTTATCATCTTATATTAGTGGGAAGATGCAAGTTTCGAAGTAGGAATCAAGAAAATAAGGGGGATGTTTTTGTGTCAGCTCATGTGTAGCTGGGTGAACACTGTATTTAAGTTTCAATTGACATCTTTATATACAAAAAGAACAACAATAGAAAGTTGGGTGAACATAGTATGACACTATATTTTTTCCTTTATATCATGTGTCGTCCCATTATAATTGAGTACATAAATTTTATACCGTGTACCAATTTGGTACCAACTTTTTCTGGTTTGTACATGATACAATTTGGAATCCACATCTCAAACGTTAAAGTTACAGATTTTCTTCATGTTTGATATCTTTACCAAATAGATGCATTAAAACAAATGGCACATTTAAAAATAACACTATACTGTAGCATTAATCCCACGTGTACAAACATATATGGATGATAAACATATATGGATGATAAACATATTCGTTAGTAAAACTATAGAGTTTCAGAACTAAAATACATATTATTAACCCAAAGAACGTGTTTTCTTCTCTCCAAATAATCTATGATAAAATAGAAATTTATAATCTAAAGGAATATAGAATATGAAAATTAGAAACTTAAAAATCAATGTATGCAGTATTATTGATTAAATTTTATATAAATAACTTAAAAATAATCAATACTAAACTTTAGATACCAATACCATGTACAAAACAATTTTATATAATTTGTACATACCAACCACCGATTCCAATTGCTATAAGTTATATTGGTACCAATTAAACTGGTACGATTGATATTTAAATTAGTTGATTTGTCTCGATACAAAATTGACATTCGTAAATACGTGTGATAGAAAGTGAGTCCGGACTCGAGATAATGGGATGTACTTTCAAATCCTTAATTATGGTGTTGGAATGGTGTATTGCACATCAGTGGGTAGACGGAAGATTAATAAATGATGGAGGGTACAAAAATAAAGAGACATCACGTTTATCAATTTATGTTTTGAATACCGCGTTGAATGAAATCATGAAAGGGAAAGTGGGTACGAACAAGGGCAAACAATAGATGAAACATCTTTCCGTAGGAAAGAGAAAATATGGTATATGTTTATAAAGGGAAATTCAAAGAAAATAAAAAACGAAAAACTGAGGAACACATTGCACATAGTAGTAAATTAAGGAAATTGGCCCGATGACCAAAGACAAACATCCAAATGACCTCCTAGCTATTTTCTTTCTCATATTTGCAAAATAGCCACTACCTCCTATAAAATGGGTTCGTTAAAAAACAGATTCAACTAAAAGAGAAAAAAGAAGTGGTTCGTTATAGAAAAAAAATTATCGGACCTGGATTCGTTTTTAGTGGGCCTGGGTCAATTTTTAACGAATATGAATCTATTTTTTAGCTAATTTGACTATTTGACTTATTCTTTTTCATTTTATAGCTAGGCCCGTTTTTTAAGTGACTCATTTTAAAGGAACTAGTGGCTATTTTACAAATAAGGGGAAGAAAATGGCTAGAACGTTCATTAGGTGTTTGTCTTTGACTACCTAAGACAATTTCCTACTAAATTAAGTTATATTTTTTATTTTTATGCATAAATACATTACACAAGCAATATATAAATACATATACTTATTACAATTTACACTTATTCAATATTTTCTAAGAAATAAGCTACACTGCCAAATGCACGGAGGTAATCCGCACCGGGGCGGTTCTTGGAACGGTACCGCCGGCATACCGGCGGTAACACCGCCGCGGTATGCCGGTGAGGCACCGGTATGTGAGGGCAGCGGTAAGATGTTGCCGTTGGTTTCAATTTTTTTTTTCTTTTTTTTTAAATATAACCGTTATACAACGGTTATATTTATATATATATATATTTTTTTTTTATTTTTTTTTTCCTTTTTATCTATATATATACCTCCAAACCCCAACAAAATTTTCTCATTCTTTCACCTCTAAACTTCTCCTATTCACCTATAATTCTCTTAAACTTCTCTACTCTCATCTTCTTTCAAATAATGAATCCTTTCGACGACGACGAAGAATTTGATCTCATCGTGGATCAAATTGTTACGAACACCATTCAAGCGACGCAATTGATTATTCAACGTATCCAAAACGAAGAGGCGGAACCGTCAAACCCTAGACCGAGAGGGCCGAATAAAGATAGAGGTCGGGAAGATGGACACGATAAGCTTGTCGCCGACTACTTTTCGGATAACCCGGTGTACAACGACGAAGACTTTAAACGGCGGTTTCGTATGAGTCGACGACTATTCGTACGGATAGTTTCCGATCTTGAAAGAGAGTTTGATTGTTTCAAGCAGCAGTGGGATGCAAGAGGCGTGAAGGGGTTTTCTCCGCTTCAAAAGTGTACGTCCGCTATCCGACAATTGGCGTACGGGACTTCTTCAGATTCTATGGACGAGTACCTAAGGATGGGCGAAACGACCTCAAGGGTATGCCTAAAAATTTTTTGTCAAGGTGTTATTAAACTCTATATGCGACAATATTTACGAAAGCCAACTGCTAGCGATATTCAGGCTATCTACGCGTTGCACGAACAACGACACGGCTTACCCGGCATGCTTGGTTCGATAGATTGTATGCATTGGGAATGGAAAAATTGTCCCTCGCATGGAGGGGTCAATTCCATAGAGGTGATCATGAGGGACCGACGGTAATTCTTGAAGCCGTCGCATCATACGATGAATGGATTTGGCACGCATTTTTCGGGGTTCCGGGTGCCACGAACGACATAATCGTTGTGAATCAATCACCGATTTTCAACGATTTATTCGAAAATAAAGCGCCCGATAGTTCGTTCGTAGCGAATAACGTACACTACCATCACGGGTATTATCTTGCCGACGGGATATATCCCGAGTGGACAACTTTCGTGAAAGCATTTAGGTACCCAGTGGAAGTGCCACGAGTGCAATTCACGACACGTCAAGAATCGGCAAGAAAAGACATCGAACGGACATTCGCCACGCTTAAAAGTAAATGGCACGTCGTTGCTAGACCGGCACGGGTATGGTCACGAAGAAAATTACAAGAAATCATGTACACGTGTATAATTTTACACAACATGATTCGTGAAGACGAAGGGTTTTCACATTATCCTTTTGATCCTACGGAGGTTTTACCGAGCGAAGTCGAGACAACGATCTCGGAAGAAGAACGAGCAAACAACGTCAACTTCGTAAAAAACCGAGAGAGGCACGGCAACCTTCGCGCCGATTTATCTCAACATTTGTGGGATTCTATGCATCATAATTAGTTTTATTGTATTTTTTATTTTTAATTAGTTTTTTTTTAATTTGAATGAAATTTTAATATTAATGTAATTTTATTTTTAATTTATAGTATTTAAATTTATATTATTTAAATTTATAGTATTTAAATTTATAGTATTTTATTTAAAAAATCATACAGGTGGTATGAGTGGTACGGGTGTGGATGAATGGTATGGTAATGGTAAGGTAGTGGTAAAGCTGATGTGGCGCTGAGGTGGCAGTTTATGCAGGTGGTATGGGTGGTACCATTGTGGATGGCCTAACACCAGTACATCATGTAAATGATTGATGCATTATTGAAACTTTTCAAAAAGAACCATTAAAGAAAATAAAAATTAAAGAAAATAAAAAAATAGAAAATAGTTATACGATTTGGTTCTCAGTTCTCACTATCGATAATGTGTCGCTAATTTAATGGCGCTACTTAATTCAACAATATATTTGTGATGGAACAATTATGAAAAAAAAACACTCGTAGGTGTGGTTCGGGGGATGTTTGGTGTTTCTTTGTAGCAGATGTTTATGTTGGAAGCTTAGGAGCTGTAAGAGAATCTAGTTGACTTTATCATTTTGTTTTTTTCTTTGTGACATCCCACTTCCTGGATTGGGTTTGTTGGGTGTGGCGTTTAATTTCCCTAAGGAAGTGGGCTGTAAATTGGAAGTTTTTTCATGGAGTTTGGTAGGGTGTTTGAAGTTTCCTTATGTTTGTTTGCCTCCTATTTGCACTTGGTTTTCATTTGGTTTAATAATAATTGTTGTTGTAAAAAAATTTAATGTCGATGAGTGTTTTTTTTTTTTTCATAGGAGGGGTTTTGAGAAATGATGGTTGGAATTTGGGAGGAGTTTTAAATTAGGGTTCTTGAGAAATAGTTGGAAGTGACGGTGGTGGTGATGATGATTAATGGAGTTTTATTGTTATTTATTTTTTAGTGGTTCAATTAAGGGTAAAGTTGCCAATTCATTAAAAAGTATAATTATAGATTATTAAATTTGATAAAAAATAATTAAAAATTAATAAAAAACATTATTTGGGTAAATATGATATTTTGATAGTTTAGGAAGGGCATTTATGATATTTATAGTTTAGCTTGGGTAAATATGATATTTTCAATTTTAGCAAGGGCATACATGAAATTAACCCTTGTTTTTAAATATGAATTTAATTTGTTCTATCGTATTATTCAAAACACTAACATATACAAGTGTGAGTATGTGAGCCACCTTTGCCCAAAATATTAAGTTTCAAAGAGTATTTATAAAATTAGAACATTAACAATATACAGCGAGTTTGAAAACTCTAAAAGTTGTACATTCGATCTCAAGCCCCATCCCTATCAGTTGCAGATGTAAGCGTTGTACGAAAAATTAAACGTGTAAGACTTTCGATTTATGCTATCGCTCTTATTGGGTAAGATTCGAGTCCTTGTCATGTTCATCCCGTAAGGTAAATTGACCCGATAAACATTTACCAGGTAAGTGTTGAGTAAACGGCCCCTTACATTGAATGAACAAATGTCTTAAATCGATCAGACATGGAGAAGCATACTAACCACTTGGCTCATTGAAGGCCTTGCCTCTCTATCTTCCTCAACACATTGCAGTGCAATCCTAACTAGATTTTCGATCACGGTCCGATCATACTTCCCGCTTATCGAGGGATCCACGATCTTCTCGACCCAACATTCCATTCGATTTCGGTCCAACTCTCGAACCCTACTTCTCACCCACTCGATCAGCTCGACCTCACCATTGGATTGATTCTTGCTTAATGGACTCATACCTGTTATCATCTCCAATACCACCACCCCGTAACTAAACACATCGACTTTCGAAGTGATCGGAAGATTGAACACCCATTCAGGAGCCATGTAGCCTCGAGTCCCTCGTATCATTGAAAAGTTCGAGCGGCCGATATCGCTTCGGTCGAACAATCTCGAAAGACCGAAATCCGCCACTTTCGGACTATAATTAGCGTCTAACAATATGTTATGCGGTTTCACATCGCAATGTAGGACCCACTCCAACGACTCCTCGTGTAAGTAAGCGAGTCCTTTGGCCGTGCCCGTTGCGATATCGAGCAGAGTCGCCCAATCGAGCTTCCCGTTTTTCAGGTTTTCGGCCAACGATCCGTTCTCCATGTACTCGTAAACCACGAGCCGATGCTTTCCTTCGGCACAATAACCCCAGGTCTCAATCAAGTTCATGTGATTCACCCTCCAGACCGTGCTTATTTCGGCTTGGAATTCAGCTTCCCCATGGTGGCTGGTGACGTTCAGCCGTTTGATTGCTGCAATCCGGTTGTCCGACAACCGACCTTTGTACACAATGCTAGCGCCGCCTCTTCCGATCTCGTCACGGAAATTGCACGACGCCTTCTTTAGCTCGCTATACGTGAACTTCCGAAACGTTGTCGCGGCCAGAAAATAGCTAATTCGGTCGATTTTAGACAATCGTTTAGTGCTGAAATACCAGTAAACGACTATACAGACGATCTCGATAAACCCGATAACGCATCCGAAAACCATGATGAAACCGAGTGTCTTGATATCGTTGTTTTGCTCATACGACCTCGTGATCGTTGTTAACATCGTGGGCGGACAATCTGCGAAGCTTGATTTACCAACCGTTTTTTGTTTAAAAGACGAAACTAGTCTCTTTGGTAGTTTGATATACATCGAATGATCGTGTCCCAATTCATACCCGTTTTGTAACCAAGTCTTTATGCAACAATAAGTGGAGATTCCCAAGTTTTGTTTCAATCCGTACCCGTACTGGAACCCCAAGCAAGCGTTATCCCATAAACAATCCCGCTTACAATCATCGATCGTGTAGTTTGCGTGTAGTCGTACATCGTACCGTAGAATTCCACATGGCGAAGCTCGATGAAATCGCACTGGTCTTGTACGCACGACGTCTTGAATTCCGGCTCACACCCAGAACTCGGATCTCGAGGATTCACGATCGTGTACCCGGGTAAGCATCGACATTCCCGACCCGAATCTCGGGAGTAAGTACAAAGACTATTTGGTCCGCAAATCCCATGAATCTTGCAAGGCTGAGACATGGCTTGCCATTGAACTTCCAATTTCATTCCACTTTCATGCTCAACAAGGCTATAAACTCTTACGTTACCGTCTACATCCATCCGCATTATTCTCTGCCGGGCCATCCCGAAATCGGCCGATTGGAATTTCCAACCGTCGGATGAGTTAAATCGACCATCGGAATCGAGCATCGCTCTTCGATTGTACATATACTGCAATCTCCCGGCTTCCCAACTTAGAGAGCTTGGATGAGGCCAGTAGATCGTGGTCGTTTCCAGAGCATCATAAATAAGTCGAAGAATCCCATCGGTATCGAAAAACATCTTATAGAAACCCGAAGAACAATTCGTACGACTTCTTGATGAAACAAGTTTAGTGTTTTTCGTGAACGGTTGGTTTGGGAGGAGGGTATCGGTCGGATAATCAAAGCTTTCCCAAACGGTTCGACCTCTGCCGTCATCGAGCACGAGGTTACCGGTGTTACGAAGCTGCAATCGAAGCGACGAAGGAGTCGATTTCGTGTCGGTTGACCAAATAACGTGACGACCAGCATCTATGAGGACGAGATTGCCGTCTTTCCTCAAGGACAACTTCGATTGTCTGCCGTTAATCGGTGCATCCCGATTAGCCATCCAGACGACAGTGCGGTTCTCAGTCGTGTGTTCCCCCGAGAACCACACTGCAAATGCATACGCATTTTCTCCGATTTCATGAAAACCGGCCGTGAAAAGACCGTTGGGGGAAACTAAAAGATCGTCTTTGTTTTCGACCAATAAAGAGGAGCCTCGAGTTAAGCCATGGCTTAATGAATAAGAAGAAGATGATGATGATGATATTATGGTAAGAAGAAAAAGAAGAAGAAATGATTTAGCCATAGTTAATTTGTAGCTATGAAGGCCAAAGATGAGGGCGCTGCTGAACTTATTAAGCATCATTTCTGTAGACCAAAACGTTGAAAACGTTACTGTGAAGTGTGAACGATATTATTATCACGTGTTATGGCTGCTTTTATATAAAACGAGGGGGTTTGTCCGCACTTTGCTGCGGGAAGTTTTGTTAATATTGTAAAGGCCCGTAGTTGTGAACAATATTTTAAAGGAAGTTATCTATTGAGAGCTTGGGCTTCGTACCGGGTTATAAGCTGTGATAGATTTGATCTTAAGTAGTAACATGGATTTATATGAAACATAAAGTTTGTACAAATTTGAATTGTTAAGAAATAAATTTTGTTTCGTTAAAAAAAATAAAGGCAACATAGGATTTTGGGTAACTGGTTTAACCATAAATGGTTAAGCTTAGAGCGGTTTAGGGTAATAACCGTATAACGTCCCAAAATTTGAAAACGAGATTTTATAAAGATTTTAAATAAAATAAGAAAATCATTGAATTTATTACTAAATAAAAATGTACGAACTGAAAATAAGTAAATAAAATCCCAATTATCCGTAAGATAAAAATAAAAACCCAATGATAAATGCCAAGGTGTCGCCGGAACCGTCATTCACATAATCAAGTTGGGGCTTTGCCCTTATCCACTCCCGAACCCGAACCTGAGAAAAGGGGAAACAACTAAAGGGGTAAGCTTTACGCTTAGTGAGCTAGCACTATACCTATCTTATATCATCATGCGAGCATATACCATGAAAGGTGCCAATCACAATCAACAACAATCACATCATAACCAATCCAAACCAATCACAATATAGATAACTCAAAAATCAACAAAGCATTCTCATGAGAATATAAATTTCCGTCTGCTTAGGACACGGATCTGCCACCACAACTCACCAAGGGCATGTGGTTCCCTTTTATCTCGCCAGCTTAGGACGCGAGTCCGCCCCCACAACTCATCAAGGTCATGTGGTTCCCTTTCACACACAGTCATGCATATACACACACACATAATAACACAAAATAAGTACGGTGTAACTCACCTGAATCACAACAAGAACTAAAAGCACGGAACTAACTCGATCACTCTAAACGGAAATCTATAAACATAATTATTTATAACCAAAATTAGAATTCTAACTCAGCCCCTAAAAGCATCCCAGACACGTCTCGACAAAACAAACTAAATCGGACCCGAAAAACAAGTTCTTGGGCGACGGGGAGGTCTGGCGCGATCTGACCCGCGCCGGAAACCGCAACAGCCCTTAGATGTTGCCTAAATAAGTTCCCAAGAAACCCCATAAGCTACCCCTTCAAATCGGTTTAAAACAAACACCAATCGGAAGTCGCGGCGGCAAGTAGGTCTGAAGCGGCCTTGCCGCGACCTGCAAGTCGCGCCGCAACCTGATACTGCACAAAATTTGCACCCGGGCGACTTCCCGGCGACTTGGGAAGTCTCCGATGAACTCGCCACCGCCTAGAATTTCAACCCGCGCGACTCAGGGTCGCACCAGTACCCGCGCCGGTACTGGTTCGAGGCTATTGACGTGTTTTTCAATTTTTTTCGAAACCAACGATGCTAACTCGATTTTTAAGCAAAACCTTAATAAATACTCAGTCCTAAACACGTCTATAACGAAGAACAATCGATAACCCACCCCGAAACAAGAATTAAACAAAACCCTAACTTACGAGAATTCAACAAAATGGGGTTTCGAACCCTTACCTTACGCGAATGATTACGAGATTCCACTCCGCCTCTCTCTCTCTCTCTCTATCTCTCTCTCTCTCTCTCTCGAACTTGGCTGATCTTTCCCTCTCAATTTCTCTCTTTCTTTCTTTTTCTTCAAGAAATAAATGTGAATAATGAAGGTAAAAAGAATGGATTAAGGTTTATATACTAGTCGGGTCGGGCTTCTTTCTAGTCTAAGTTTAAGCCCACTCCTAAATCCTAAATAAACCCCAACTCTTTTTCCTAATTAAAAACAATATTAAACTACTACAATAAATTAAATAAATATGGAATTGAGATGTTACAAACCGGTTGAGTTTATTTGTATCCGGTTAAGGACCAGTTACATAACTGAGCTTTTTTTAATAAAATTTATGATTAGTTACAAACTTTTAAAAAATAAATTTTGTGTCACTCAATTACACTTTAAAAATACGTTTTAATATACTTTCAAATTTGTTACATCGATTATATATATATATATATATATATATATATAAATACATTGCTTATAGCAAGAATTATTAGGTCCGTTCGGTTTGCGGGAATGGAATGGATGGGGGGGGGGGGGGGCTGAATTTCAAATCCATTCCAATTCTGCGTTTGGTTTGTAGGATCGTTTGAATTTGAAATCCTACGATTTCCTTGAAATCCGTTAAACATAGGATTTTGAAATCACAATAAGAAGGTCAAGATTTCTAGGGATTTCGTAGTATTTGAATATAACAATGGTTTAAAATATGTTAAAGAACATTTGTTTTTTAATAACCAATTAAATAACAAGCAAAAACAATTTTAAATCACGGGAATTGAAATCCATTCCAATCCTTCAAACCAAACACATAAAAAGATTCCAAATCCTCCCAAATCCAAATCATTCCTAATCCAAACCCCTACTTGAAATCCAATCCAATTCATTTCATTGAGGCAAACCAAATGGACCCTTAGTGTTTTTTGGGTTTTGTAGCTTGGTATCTAACCACATACACCACCAGATAACTTATTTATAGTGTGTTTGGTGGGTTAAAATGCAAAAAAACCAAAAAAACGGTCGTATCTAACAGCCGGTTATGCAAAAAAGAGTAACCGGTTAAGGACTTTGGTTAAGTAACATGTTAAATGGTTAATAAGCGGGGCGGTTATAACCAGTAAAAGGCCTGGCCGGTTACGAGTTAGCCGATTGGATCGGACCGTTCAGGACCCATTTGACCATCTCTAAATTCAGAGGTAATTGATATAGGAGGACATTTCAGCCGGACAACTTATGCTCAAATATTTCTCTTAGCTTATCGATCGACCAACAAGTTACTACTTGGGTCATTCAAAAGTACATTTACATTGAATGGACAAAAATAGTGTCTTTATCAATCAGACATGGAGAAGCATACCAACCACTTGGGTCATGGAGGGTCTTGCCTCTCTATCTTCCTCAACACATTGCAATGCAATCCTAACTAGATTTTCTATCGCGGTCCGATCATAGTTCCCGATTATCGAAGGATCCACGATCTTCTCGACCCAACATTCCGATCGATTTTGGTCGAACTCTCGAACCCTACTTCTCACCCACTCGATCAGCTCGACCTCACCGTTGGCTTGATTCTTGCTTAATGGACTCAGGCCTGTTATCATCTCCAATACCACCACCCCGTAACTAAACACATCGACTTTCGAAGTGATCGGAAGATTGAACACCCATTCGGGAGCCATGTATCTGTTGGGTTTTTGTGGGTATCCTCGGATCAAACTGACTTGAGGATTATCTCAGATCTGTCAAACCTCGCTGGTTTGATATATCTCATAGGTTAATCAAACTGATAAAACCTACGCGATCAAAAACACGCTGTTTTCGATCTTATTTGTGCGGAAGCGATAAAAGCTAAAAAAACCCATTAAAGCCTAATGATCTTTAATCGTTTATAGTTCTAAACCTAATAGTTTAGGTTAGATTAATTTACCTGGATTGCTTGAGATATAGTCCACCGGTGATCGACCAACGAACGTCCTTCTAGTTGAACTTTATGAAACCCGAACAACTGAAAACTGGAATCCGACCCCGGGGGGTGGGTGGTCGGCGCCGATGGAGAGAGAGGGAGAGAGAGGAAAACTCAAACTGACTTTCTTAGTTGATAGCTTAGATTTTTCCTTAACCCATAAGCCTTATTTATATGGAGGAAAAATACAGTTTGTATAAGATTCAGTTTCCTTTTATAATTATCTCAAATCCTTTTTCCTTTTTAATTAGCTGGAAAAGAATTTGCATACGATAATTATAATTTATATATTTATCTAATATATAAAAATCTTATTAATTAACTATTATATATTTATTTATCTAATAAATATATAATATCCTAATTAATTAATAACCCTCCAACTTTGGTAATTCTGACTGAAATTACCCAACTGATTTATAATGCACTATTATAAATCCTAACTCTCCATTTCGGGGTTTCATCTAACTTGTTCGACTTATAGGTCCTCACAGGTGTGACCCTCAAGTGTCTTGTAACATTGGATGTGCAATCACTTGGTTTGTCAACTCTGCACATAATTCCTAACAGACTCCCACTTGTGCAAGTTGGCAATACCACCTTTGATTTCACTGACCTAAGGAGGCCCCTAGACAGGCACTTAGGCTGACCAGGTTACAAGAACTCTTATACCCAGACTGGTGATATAAACATTCCGTGAGGAACTTGGTATCTATGAAACTACTGTTCATTGATTGGGTATATCTTGGCTTTTCCCTTTGCATCGCGATATTTCATCTGTGAGCATGAGCTTGGAGAATGTCAACTCTAAGTACTCAAGATTCTGTTTTCTTGATTATCTGACTTTCACTGATAGGTAAACGACAAAGAACTAATCAGTTCGTTTGGGCATGGCCATGCACTTCATCAGTATACTTAGTCAGTCAAGATGGGCCCAGAAATATCTCTCTTCTAAGAAGAGGTGCAAATCCCATCTTGCATATCTGCCTTTGACACCACGGCTTCCGCTGAATCTAGTTACACCCTTTATAGCCACCCTGTTACGGCGTAGCGGTTGAGTGCACTAAGAATCCAGTAGTCCTCATGATATCAAATCAGATACCTCAGGTAATAGGGACAACCACTGTGAGATTCACTTATGACTTTATTCCAAGAAGCAATCTCAACCGCGGATCACGTCCGATATTTGCTACTCTATCAAATATCTGTGCAACTTTTAGTCTACAACACTTGTAGCTGTTATTGATCATAACTACCTAAAAGTTCACAATGACTTTAACGCCTTATCATGTTCCCACAATGATAAGTTGTCACGGACAGATTTTGAATGAAAACTGGAAACTAGTTTCATTCCTGGATTAATTAAAACATGCAAAATGTGAAAGTGATAAAGAAATCAATCTTGTATAGTCCATATTACACGCTGTAATAATAACAAGTTTGAATGTCTTTTCTTTAACAACTTTCATAATGTCTATTTAACGTTTGTTAAATATTGGTCTAAAATGAAGTATCACCTATCTTCAGTTTAAACCTTTTGATTAAAGTTTACCATTTTAATCAAAGTGATAACCAAATAGTACAAGTCTGTTTATAGGATCTACTTGTATCTGCTAATTATTGTTTTGCAAACACCTTATAAAAACAATAACTAGACTTTTGTCATATTCCATGAACTTGGAGACCTGGACTAACTTCCAGTTCCTGAATATGTAAGACTGCAACTTTCCTTAGTTGCTGTGTAGATGAATGATTTCTACCTGAAATCTGATTCCATTTGCAATACTGGCAAATCTACTGGAATCCTATATTTTAATCCAACACTTTAATTATTGATTTCTAAGGTCAGTCACGACCTTTGTTTCATGGGTCCTGAAACTCTTATTCTTTTGACTAAAAGGGTAAATTATATCTTATGAATTCTTATCCTACCTGGATTTATGAATTCCGAGATATATCAATAATTATATCTTTTATTCTTTTATCTCAGACTAGATAGAGAATAAATTGGGCTCCCACTTACTTGCATAAAAACTAACTATTACTCAAAATTTACTATTGACTTAGTCAAAACTTTGTTTAGTCAATCCTAATTTCAAATAATGAACTTTGAGAATTTCCTTTTTATGAAACTCAACTGGATTTGGTCAAATCCTAATTCCAAACCTTGGAATCCTTCTAGTTTCATAAATACTGTTATTAACGCCATCTGAGTTAATATCCTAAATTCTCCTTTTAAAACATTTGAATAAAACTTGATCAAACTTGATTAGTTAATTCTTGAGAATTTCTTTTATAAAACTTAACTGGATTTGGTCAAATCCTAATTCCAGAACTTGGAATCTTTCTAGTTTTATAAATGCTGTTATTAACGCTATCTGAGTTAATATCTTAAATTCTCCCTCTTGATCACAAAACTATTATTCATAAATGTTTTATTCTCAAAACGCATTCCTATAGAATCTCGTGTGTTTTGATAGTTTTTATACAAATTACTTCAATTTCATTAAAGTAATTATAACAGGCATCAACTAGGATCATACAGATATAAGAATATCAGGAACAATCAGATATTTCTATGTCAAGACAATAACTTTTGAAAATAAAAACATGAAATTATAAAATATAATTATCCAAAAATTGTCTAAAACATAAACCCCCAAAAATAACTGTTTTAAAACTATAAATTCAAAATGTCTTGACTTAAATCATCTCGTACTTATGATCCTCGGCAACTCCTGGGCACTTCACTTCATTTCTGACCTCCTGCAATAATCATTTGCTCTAGGTATCAGTATACTTGTAAGCTAACAAGTAAGAAGTGACAAAATAAAGCAATCATAAATTTTCTGAGGTTTACATACCTGCTTCATGACGCTTAGGGCAGTTTTGCCGCCAATGACCGATCTCATTGCATATAAAGCAGCGGTTTTCGGTCCTAGCTTTGTTTGGCTTAACCTTCTTGCCCTTGCCCTTGCCTTTGCCTTTCTTGGGTGCACTCTGGATGGCCTGGACTGGTCCTTTTCCTTTACTGGTGCTAGCTTGCCCATTTTTCTTTCTCACCCCTCCGTCTTTCACCATCAAGACATCTTTTGTCTTGTTCTTGTTCCCCATATTCAGTTCAGCTGTCTTAAGCATGGAGTGCAATTCTGCTATTGTTTTCTCCATGTTATTCATATTGTAATTGACTACGAAGGGTCTGTAGTCTTCTGACAGTGAATTGAGTATGGTGTCTGTTGCTAGCTGCAACAGAACAGGATGACCAAGCCTCTCCAGATGATCTAAGTGCCGTTTCATTTTCATGACATGGTCACTTACTGATGTCCCCCTTACCATTTTGCACTCATTGAATGCTTTGGTGGCATCGTAGCGTTCCGTACGAGCCTGAGTCTGAAACATGTCCCTCAGCTGGCGGATCATGTCGTAAGCATTTGTATTTATGAGCCCTGCTTGCAGATCTGGGCTCATAGTTGCTAACATCAGACAGGCGACATCAAGGAAATCATCCGAGTGCTTCTTGTGGGCATTTCTGGCAGCGGCCGGAGCGTTTGCCGGAGGTGCCTCCCCAAGTGGCTCTTCAAGCACATACCACTTTCTCTCATGTCTGAGCACAATCATCAGATTGCGCTCCCAGTCGAGAAAGTTAGAGCCGGTCAACTTATCCTTCTCTAGGATAGAGCGGAGGGAAAGATTGTTAGTGCTGGTAACAGTGCTTGCCATCTACACAAAATAAAACTTTTGGTCTTAGCAACTGTAAATAGACTAATTTCCAATAAAATATCAATAAACCCTTAAATGATCAATTTATTGGACTAGGATCCTTATTTCATACGTCCTGATGTGCGTAATGTTCTTGCTCCACCAGACCCGTATTTATTTCGGTAGGTAAGGACTTTTACCAATCATATCTAGCTGACATGACTCCTAGATCTTTTCGAGACTTATGGCAACTACCTGTGCATGTTTTAGTCCCTCTTAGTGCTTTTTGGCCCGGTACCACCCGGTGAACATTATAGTACCAAAACAGATCTCACCATTTTGGGGACCTGATCACTATACTCTGGCCGGTACCACCCGGAGATAATTCGCAGAGTTATGTAACCCCTTCAGCTTCAGTTTGAACACAGACGTTGAATGTGTGATCACTTACAACGCCTATGTACTTTACGCCGAAGGTGCCCCTAGATGGGTTGCACTACTGATCTATGATTTTCGGGGTTTTGAAAAAAAACTTTACTTCCAGGTTTTTGAAAAACTGATTGTTATAAAGGCTACTTATGTTTTAAACTAACTGTTTCAAACATACTCGTAATTTTAAAACCAACTGTTCTAAAATTACCTGCTAATTAAAACTAACTGTTTTAACAGCACACCTAGTTGATTAAAAACTAATTGTTTTTGTCAACTTGCCTTTTATATAAAACAATCATCTATAGGTTTTTTAAATCAAAAACTATCGTTTTGAAAAGTTTAACGAAACTAAAACCTATATTCCTTTTGTGATATAAACTAGTTTTAAAGTAACAACTCTATTTAAAACTATTAACATGCAGGATATCACAAATAATTAATCAACCATGCAATTAAACAATAATTAATCACATAGTACCTAATTATAGTTTTTGCCAATGTTTCCTAGGGACCAATAATGACCTATTCTACTAAAAGCTTCAAAACTCGCGTAGTTCCCACTGGCCTCGCCATGTTTTGTTAGTACTCCGGTAGAGATGAAGTAGCTCCCACTGGCCTCGTTATCCCGAAAGAATAAAACAAATTTCTATCCTAAGGTCATTATTACATAAGGGGTTGTAAATGGCACGCAGGCCTCCCCGTGAATATGTCAAGGGTCTAGGTTGGCAAAACACTATAATAGATATAGATACAAACTCAAACTGGGATGTATATATAACTCAAGCAATCACGCAATTATATAAATAAGCAATATTATAATTACGATAAATAAATCTGGATCCGTTAAAATTATCTTGTCTCTATTATCGCAAAACATGTTTTAAACTGATTTATAAAAACAACAGTTTTATAAATCGAAACTAAAATTAGTTTTATAAAATTACACTTTTATAAATAAAATTGACTTGCTAAAAAAAAAAAATTCCTTTTATCCAAAATTGTGCCAAAACGGGTTTTACCAAACAAATTGATCGTCTAAAATGAGTGAACTTTAAACCGCGTCGTGTTTGACTTAGCTGGTCAAGACACGACACAAAAACTATTTGACCAAGCTGGTCAAAATAACTAGTTTGATAAAACATTATTTTAAAATATTCTAAAACGACTAATTTGGATAAAACAATTAAAACTGATAAACCCCTCTTGGGCCATAACTTGGTCCAAGAAACTGGGCTTTGGGCCTGATATCATTTAGGCCCAACAATACGAAAAACCCTAGGTCGATCAGAAGTCTAGTTCGTGTCGTGAAAGCGCGGCTTGCGCCGTGATTTCCTCGAGTGCAATACCGCACACTACTACCACCATGGTGACTTCTGGCGGTCGTATCTGCCGGTTGATCGACTACCGCCACCGCTTTGGCGCGGCCATGAGGCAGCCAGCGATGGCCGGTTCGCACACTACCACCACCAAAGTGGTTTCTGGTGGTCGCTTGTTTGGTAATTACAACCACCGTCAGCTGCCGCCGTTTTACGCGGCTTGGCCGGCGATTGCGAGAACCGGCGTCAACGGTTAATAACACCGCCATCCACCACCGCTAAGGCTGCCGCTAGATCCCATCACCACCTTGTTGGTGGTCCGGCTAGGTTGTCGCGAAACCGCCGACACCACCTCGCTGGTGGTTTGGCTTGGTGGTCGCGAAACCGCCGCATACTACCGCCACCACCACATGACCGTCGCAGCTGTGGCGATCGATTAAGTAGCGGCTGCCGCCACCGCCTTGTGCGGATTGGCCGGCGATTGCTGGTGGTTTAAGACAGCCAAGAACACCGCCATCCACCACCGCACTTAGCGGTTTCTGGTGGTTGCGGTGTGGCCACCGTCTACTGGTGATGCGGCCTTGGCCCGATACTACACTCACGGCCACCACCATTCGCCGCATCCACCATAGTGGTGCGGTTTGGTGGTCTGAAAAACATGGTAGCCGGACGCCGCCACCGCTATACGCGGTGCGGCCGGCGATTGAATGAACCATCAATGCCACCACCACTTGCTGTGGTGCGGCTGTGATTTCCAGCGGACGAGAATCACCACCGATCTGGTGGTTGGTGATAACCGATGCCGTCACCACAATCGGTGGTGTGGCTGGGTTGTTTTTAGGATCCACGGTCAAGAACCGATTTGACTTCCACCGGTCTGGTGGCAGCCGATTTATCAACCATGGTTACCACCTTCGGGTGGATCAACGACGGTTTTGAGAGTGGTTCGACCACCACCACCGAACTGGTGGTCTGGTGGTTTGGTAATTTTTCGTTCAAGGCCGACGCCGCCACCATAACCAATCATGGCTGCAACCACGATCGGTGGTGCAGCCGTGATCGTTCCGGCCTCCAGCCACCACCGATCTGGTGGTGGTTGGTTTTGGGTTCGGGTTTTCGAATAAAAATCAAAAATTTATTAGTTAAACCATAAAAATCAGATTTTTAAACACAATACACAAGAAACAAATTTTAACGGATCACACGTAAACAGATAAACTGATATGAACAGATAAAAAACTAAAAACGATTTTAACAATGGCTCTGATACCACTGTTGGGTTTTTGTGGGTATCCTCGGATCAAACTGACTTGAGGATTATCTCAGATCTGTCAAACCTCGCTGGTTTGATATATCTCATAGGTTAATCAAACTGATAAAACCTACGCGATCAAAAACACGCTGTTTTCGATCTTATTTGTGCGGAAGCGATAAAAGCTAAAAAAAACCCATTAAAGCCTAATGATCTTTAATCGTTTATAGTTCTAAACCTAATAGTTTAGGTTAGATTAATTTACATGGATTGCTTGAGATATAGTCCACCGGTGATCGACCAACGAACGTCCTTCTAGTTGAACTTTATGAAACCCGAACAACTGAAAACTGGAATCCGACCCCGGGGGGTGGGTGGTCGGCGCCGATGGAGAGAGAGGGAGAGAGAGGAAAACTCAAACTGACTTTCTTAGCTGATAGCTTAGATTTTTCCTTAACCCATAAGCCTTATTTATATGGAGGAAAAATACAGTTTGTATAAGATTCAGTTTCCTTTTATAATTATCTCTAATCCTTTTTCCTTTTTAATTAGCTGGAAAAGAATTTGCATACGATAATTATAATTTATATATTTATCTAATATATAAAAATCTTATTAATTAACTATTATATATTTATTTATCTAATAAATATATAATATCCTAATTAATTAATAACCCTCCAACTTTGGTAATTCTGACTGAAATTACCCAACTGATTTATAATGCACTATTATAAATCCTAACTCTCCATTTCGGGGTTTCATCTAACTTGTTCGACTTATAGGTCCTCACAGGTGTGACCCTCAAGTGTCTTGTAACATTGGATGTGCAATCACTTGGTTTGTCAACTCTACACATAATTCCTAACAGTATCCTCGTGTCCCTCGTATCTTCGAGAACTTCGAGCGGCCGATGGTATCGCTTCGATCGAATAATCTCGAAAGGCCGAAATCCGCCACCTTCGGATGATAATTAGCGTCCAACAATATGTTTTGTGGTTTCACATCGCAATGTAGGACCCACTCCAACGACTCTTCGTGTAAATACGCGAGTCCCTTGGCCATACCGGTCGCGATATCGAGCCGTGCCGACCAATCGAGCTTACCGTTTTTCAGATTTTCGGCCAAAGATCCGTTCTCCATGTACTCGTAAACCACGAGCCGATGCTTTCCTTCGGCACAGTAACCCCACGTCTCGATCAAGTTCATGTGATTCACACTCCAGATCGTGCTTATTTCGGCTTGGAATTCAGCTTCCCCATGGTGACTGGTGTCGTTCAGCCGTTTGATCGCTGCAATACGGTTGTCCGATAACCGGCCTCTGTACACCACGCACGCACCTCCTCTCCCAATCTCATCTCGGAAATTGCACGACGCCTTCTTTAGCTCACTATACGTGAACTTCCGGAACGTTGTTGCGGCCAGAAAATACTTACTTCGGTCGATTGTAGACGACCGCTTACTGCTGAAATACCAGAAAACCACTATGCAGAGGATCTCAATTAACCCGATCACGCATCCAAAAACCAAAATCAAACCGAGTGATTTGATGTCGTGGTTTTCCTTAGACGACCTTGTTAAAATCGGGGGTGGACAATCGGTGAAGCTCGATTTGCCGAGCGTTTTTTGATTAAAAGACGTAACTAACCTCTTGGGTAATTTGATATACATCGAGTATTCCTGCCCCAGTTCGCATCCGTTTTCTAACCAAGTTTTTATGAAACAATACGAGGTAAACGAGTTTTGTATCCGTCGGAACCCGTACTGGAACGCCAAGCAAGCATTATCCCGTAAACAATCCTGCTTACAAGCATCGACCGTGTAGTTTACGTGTTGTCGTACATCATAGCCGTAGAATTCCACATGGCGAAGCTCGATGAAATCACATTCATCTTGTAAGCATGTTGTCTTAAATTTCGGCTCACACCCGTAATTCCAATCTCTAGGATTCACGATCGTGTACCCGGGTAAGCACCGACATTCCCGACCCGAATCTCGGGAATAAGTACAAAGACTGTTCGGTCCACAAATACCATGAATCTTGCAAGGGTGAGACATAGCTTGCCATTGAACTTGCAATATCATTCTACTTTCAAGCTCAACAAGGCTATAAACTCTTACATTACCGTCTATGTCGATCCGCATTATTCTCTGCCGGGACATCCCGAAATCAGCCGATTGGAAATTCAAACCGTCTGATGAGTCAAATCGACCATCAGTATCAAGGATTGCTTTTCGATTGTGCATATATTGAAATCTCCCAACTTGCCAACTTAGGCCCGGATGAGGCCAGTAAGTCGTAGTTGTTTCGGAGCATCGTAAATAAGTCGAAGAATCCCATCGGTATCGAAAAACATCTTATAGAAACCCGAAGAGTAATTCGTACGACTTCTAGGTGAAACAAGTTTTGTGGTTTTCGTGAACGGTTGGTTCGGGAGGAGGGTGTCAGTCGGATGATCGAAGCTTTCCCAAACGGTTCGACCTCTGCTGTCGTCGAGCACGAGGTTACCAGTGTTACGTAGTTGCAATTGAAGCGACGAAGAAGTCGATTTCGTGTCGGTCGACCAAATGACTTGTCGACCGGCATCTATGAGGACGAGATTTCCGTCTTTCAATAACGACAGCTTTGATCGTTTTCCGTTAATTGGTGCATCTCGATTAGCCATCCAAACGACAGTGCGGTTCTCGGTCGCATGTTGCCTCGAGAACCACACTGCAAATGCATAAGCATTGTCTCCGACTTCAAGAAACCCGGCTATGAAACGAGTGTTTGGCGAGACCAAAAGATCGTGTTTGTTTTCGACCGATAAACACGAGCCTCGAGTTAAGCCATGACTTAATGAATAAGACGACGATGATGATGATGATGATGATGATATTATGGTAAGAAGAAGAAGAAGAAGAAATGATGCAGCCATGGTTAATTTGAAGCTATGGGAAACGGTGGTTATTATATTCCTAGAATTAACGCGTCGAAACTTTTAATCATTATTCTGTTGATGAAATGCTTTAGACGTCTTAAATTACAATCTTGTTTTAAATGTCTTATAATGTTGTTTTAAACGTTTTAAACAGTAATGTAAAATTAAGACCTATTGTCATTTTGTTATTATCACGTGTTACGGCTTTTAAACCTGTTTTGGTATTTTATCTTTAGAGTAAACTAGTATTCGACACCGCGCGTTGCACGGTGTTAATAAAGTTTTTAAAAATATTGTAGTTTCATGAGCCAATATTAACATATCATATATTAGGTTAATAAAAATCAATATTAGATTTGATTTATAGTTGTCTCGTGCATAATAAAGTAATAACTAATAACTTTCATATCGTCATACATTCTAATCGACTCGAATAATAAAAGAAACGTGTCAGACTATTAATTATAACAATGAGATGTTTAATGAGTATTTTTTTTTTTGCATATCTCATAATGTATTGATATATCCCAACACAATATTTTCATAAAATATTTATATGTGTTTGCCACTTTGACTAAAACACTTCTCGACGCCCCCTTCCCAACCCACTCAAAGAGTAAAAATAATCTTCAATATTGTGACCACTTAGACCATATGCGAGTCTAATTGAGTCATTAATGTTTTCATGTTAGAACTTTTTCGATTTGCATGTGGTTATTTCTTTATAACTTAGTTTTGGGATAAAAGATCTCGAAAAATAAAGGTTTTAGTTATATTACGTAAAATGAAAAATGTTAAATTAATTCTAATTCAATTCTTTTGCATAGTTTTATTTCGATTTAAATTAAAAAAATAATATTAACATAACTATATATTATTAATTGTAGTAAGTTGTTATTTTCAGGTGAATCTGAAAACTGAGTTTTCATTTGAACTCGTACATATATATGTTTTTAATTTTTTTTCTTTCATATATTGCTAATTGATTCCGATATCTTTAGTTTGGTTATAATTTAATTTATATGTACCGATTCTTGTATTTTTTTTTAACTTTATGTATTTATTTAGTTAATGATATTAAATATAATAACTATTTATTAATTTACTAATGAGAGAGTTAATAACATATAGTTAACTATATTAATTAGGTTGTAGTTATAGATGATTATGTTGTAGATTTCTTATAATCAATAAATGAGAAGGTGGAAAGGGTATAATAAATGTTTTTAAAAGTTAAATAATATGGAAGTTAAACTAATTAAATTGTTAAGTCAATTGATCAAAGAGTCCTTGTATTAATAAAAAATAAAAATATAATTTTCATTTAAGGGTAGAATAGTCTTTAGCTTAATTGATATTTAAAAAATTCAAAAAAAAGAGAGAAAATTTTTATAAGCAAATACTCAATAGATAAAATGTTACATCATACTTCCAACATCCTTCGTAAATAATAATTCATTTATTAAAAAAATTTATGATAATAATTATTTAATTATATATTGATTCTAATTTTATTTATATATATTGGTTATAATGTCATTCATTTTTTTTATGATTTTAGTATATTTTAAATAATAATATTTTTAATTTTATCTATTGGTTCAAAGGAAAAAAAATAAGGATTAAGATGTTAGCAAATATCATCTCATTTTTAGTAGTTTTTAATAAAAATAAATAAATTGAGGGAGTATGAAAATATAAAAGAATGAGAAGAGAATCCCAATAAAACATAGCATAAAAAATCACATAAGAATTTGATTGTTGTCAACAATTTTCTTTTTTATAAAACTATAACAATATAAACAAAACAAATTAAGAAATAGACCCACTAAAACACTTGTATACCAAAAATATCAAGTAGAAAATATCAATAAAGAAATAATTATAACAATTGTAAAGAAATTACAAATAATAACTCAAAAACTTATTAACAATCATGTGTAATATACACAAATTAAAAACATTATACGAATTTTAATGAAAGATAAAAGTTATAGTATTAACATAAATATCAATCAGGAAATATGGAAATGAAAAAACAAAGATAACAATTAGAATAAGTTTTGAAAATTAAAGAAAAAACCAAAAACTTTTATAACAACAACAGGGAATATATGCAAAAACGTATAAAAATATTATGGATTTTTTTATAGAAATAAAAAAACAACAATATCGATTGACACACATAAATAATATATAGCTTACGGAGAAATCAATTAGGAAATATGAAAATTAGAATAAATATGAAAATGAAAAAAATATATAGCTTACAATATAAACAATATGAAAATGAAAATTAAAAAAACAAAGGTAATAATTTTGAAAATTAAAAAAAAAACAAAAAACTTTTATAACAACAGGGAATATACACAAAACGTATAAAAATAATATGAATTTTTTTATAGAAATAAAAAACAATAATATTAATTGATACACACATAAACAATACGTAGCTTACAGAAATCATAAAAAGTATCAGCTTACCTAGAAATCTTACGAAGAATGAGCAACAATCAAACAAACATAGGAACCAATAGCAAAACATAGAACTCAATAGCAAAACATAGAACTAAAAGTTGTTGACTATATTTTTGTGGGACATTAGGTTGTTATTTATAGATGAATATGTTGTAGGTTTTTTTTTTAATTAATAAATGAGAAGATGAAGAGGGTAGTATAAATGTTCTTAAAAGTTAAATAATATGAATCTTAAAGCTAATTAAATTGTTAAGTCAAATTACCAAATAGTCATTCTTATGATAAAACATGTAATCTATATATATATAAAAGGAAGATCTACAAAGAATGAGGTGGCACATTGTGAGAGTAGGATTTGCCTCTAGAATTTTTCTCATTATTTTGAATTTTTTTAATATGTTAAATAAGTTAAAGACTATACTACCCCTTAATCAAAATTTTGTAATTTACTATGAAAAGACTTCTTTGGTAATTTTGCTTACACTTTAATTAGCTTTAAATTTTAAATTATTTAACTTCCTATGGACATTCAATTTGGCCTCTTCAAATTCTCATTTATTACTTAAAGAAAAACCTACAATAAAATCATATATAAATACAACCTAGCTAATGCTCCCTCAAAATGTAATATATAAACAACCTTTATGTTCTATGCTATGTTCTATTATGTTTATATGTTTGTTTGTTGTTTCTCTTTTGTAGAATTTGTTTTCTTCAATACTATTTGCTCAATCTTCATAAAAGTTCCAGGTAACGTATCATTTTTCTATTAGTAATTTTATGATTTATATGACTTATATGTTCTTTTGGGGATGAATATCATTGGTTTTTTATGTATAAATTTTTTTTCATATTTTTTGTATGTTACGATAGAATAATGTTTTTTACTATTTGTGGGTGCCAAATCAATCAAATCAAGAACACTTAGATTTTATGTGATGTATATGCTAAGTACAAGATCTAAATGAGATTGCATTCCATTCAATGATTAGAGATTCAAGAAGTACAAATGAAGAAAAGACATCCTATTTATACTAGGAAAATGGGCTAGGCTTTTAACAAATAAATGGGCCTAAACAATTGGGCCTTTAAGTGAAAATTACATAAATGACAATTAAGTGTAGGAAATTACAAAATTGACACAACTAACAAATATTTCTAACAATTTCCCCCTTTGTGTCAATTTCGTTGCTTCTGATGACTTGATGATTTCCTCTTTGATCCTTCAGTCTCTTTGTGACTCTTAGATGATCCGTCTCTTCTTCGTGATAATGGTGGCGGCGGTCTCTCCTCAACTCTTTTGACTGGTCCCTCTATCTTCCGAAGACCACAGTATGATTCGAAGCGTCGTAGAATGATGCGATGTTCTAGCCGATGCTCGATGATCTGGTAAACCTCGTCGATCAGAATAGAGGGATTTATCCAGTGCTTGGTCTTCAACACTTCAAGCTCAAGCCTCTTTTTCTCTGTAGCCAACCCCTTGTTGATTAAGTGGAGCGTCCCGTCACTGTACTTGTGAATCTCATCGCATCGCATGAACTTCTTCTCTTCCTTCTGGTTCTGGTACACTACCCCAAGAGTTGGTTTTCTCGAGGACTTGGTAAAGAGAATAGCGATCGATGTTCGGGAGGTCTTGGAAGTCATGAGTCTCTGAGTTCTTCCGGTTCCTCTCGATAAAATGCTTAACAGCTTCCAGTCCCTTGAATGTCTCCTTAGGTCGGGTTGTAAGCGTCTTCAAGTCAGTGTACAATGTGTCAATGTCATCAAGATGCACATTGTCGAAATCAGCTTCGGTGAACGTGAACTCCCCATTTTTCTTTCGAATGACAAAGAAGACTGAGAACCATAAGCTCTGGAAGCATACGGATGAAACATCACTGACTCGGATGATTGGGTTGTCATAGAAGAACACGCTTGCTTTGGGTTTGGCTTGAGTATCCATCCAGTAGAGATACTTGTTCTGCTTTTGAGGTGGCAGATCGGTGATGTCGTAGTACTTCTCCAAGGGCACATTCTCCACCTTGTCAGTGAAGATAGATCTATGAGTGTCCTCAAGATAACTGCCACGCCTTTTTTCTCTATCCCACTTGACTGATTTGAGCGGCTCCACGTACTTTCTGCGATTTGAGAGTGCACCCTTCTCCCTAGTATAGATCACTTTGGGAGGTGATACTGATGGCTGCCTCCATTGACCATGAATCGGTCGCTGAGGGCCATGTGTCACGGGGTTGTTCGAACCACGACGAGAAGCTTTAACTGGTGGAGATGGAGTGCGAGAAGGTGAATCATCCTGAACTGGAGATGGAGGGTGAGGCAGTACCGTTAGTTGAGGACCTCTGTATGTTGGAGACGGCGTCAGAGGAAGAGGAGACCGACGTGGTGAAGGCGTATCATATGAAGGCGAATGATGTGGAGACATAGGTGGTGAAGAAGAGTCAGAACTATACATCTCAATACCCGGAAGCGACTGATGTGGTACCAGAAGAGGAGAGTCAGAACTGTAGCTCTCCATGCATGACTCATAATCATCTGAAGGAACATCATCTGAAGCGGGTACGCGGACAGGGTGAGAGATTTCCGGGTTGACACAAAAATGACAATCTCTTGACCCTCCGCTGAATCTGTCGTCGGGTTCTGACCAGGCTGAGACTGAGATACATCGGCACCGGTCCCCATATGAGTACCGGAAAGAGCGGCACCGGAAGATGTGCCTGTCAGAACTGAAGAGCCAAGCCGAGCCTTCTTATGGATTTCCCCCTCACGGCGATCGGGGTCATCTCGGTCGTCGTGTCTGCGCTTAGGTGGCTCGGCTGATGCACGGCAATAAGTCTCAAGGGATCGGATTTGTGATCGCATATCCGATATTGGAACCCTTGACCACTTTCAAATCACCTTGTACCTTCGTCGTTAAAAATCACGCTTCCCTTCGAGCCGCTGGATAGAGGAGACTACCTCTTGAGAAGAGGAGGTAGCCGGCTCGGGATGGTTCACGGGAAGTAATGTGTAAGCAGACCGCCGTAGATAACCCAGTAGATTGGTTTCATCCTCGTGGAGATTCCCACGGGAGATCGGGTTCGCTATAAGAAAATCCGTCAACTCATTAAACAAGTAGTTGGGGTGCAGTCGGACATGGAGGTGGTGCTGTAGGTGGTGAAGTATAAGGAGGTGGTGAAGTACAAAATCCTCATGGATAGCCTTTAGGGCGCCATCCATCATTCCCTGACAACGGATGTCGGGTAAGTAACACCGGTGTCACATAGACGTTCCGTTTGCACAACCGCTGAATCAACGGTGTGGCCTACGTTCATGGCTGGCTTGATAGTGACCATGGTAGGACTTCCCGCCGGTCATTGTGAATTCCCATCGTGGACACCACTCTCGGGGTTCCGATCATGTCACATAGACTCGTGATGCGTGGAGCTGAGACTGCGTCACATAGACTGGCATTATGTGTACTAAGAGTGTATATGGCTCTAGACTCTGGGGCACATGAAGGAAGTGTGGGGATCGGGGCAGGGATCCTCCTGTTTCAATATCAGTACCCTCCAAGTGAGGGCGCGATAGTCGATGTGCTATATCCCCGTGGAATGAAACATCCACCTTTTGAGAGATGAATGAGTGGCTAGGTGGGGCGTGCAGTTGCACCTCTGGGTGGGAGGTGTCTTCTTCAATACCCGTACTCAACACATGTGTACGGGTAGCAGATGTGGCTGCCCAACTTCTACCTATGGATAGGGGAGGACCGGTTAAAACCTTTGGTCCTATCTCACACTCATCATTTCTTTGGCTTCCCTCGCTCTGCTCACTTTCTTCGACTGTTAGGTCTCCCTCACACCTTATGTCGTCCTCACCCGTAGATGGGTGGTCATCACCGGAGTCATCAGAATCATAGTCCATCAAAGGGAAAAGTGAAGGGCTTTGGTGACTGTCATAAGCATGTAAGGTATTATCTCCAGGGTGATCATCATCACCGCCTAATCTACCCCCGTCATCTCCCCCCCGACTCCTCATCCTCACACCCTTGGTCACCACCCCCAGGTGAATAACCATGCTCAAGACCCTCACTCACTCTCCTAGAGGATACCTCCGGGGTGCCAGTCTCCGGCTCTGGAGATGCTGGTAGAGGTGATATACCTAAGTATGCTCTCACAGTCGGTGAATGATGATCGACAGCATCAAGTAATGCAAGTGGTATCGCCAGCGGTGTATCATGGGTCTTTGGGGTTGCCATAAGGAGTGTGGGGTATGGCATAAGGAGTGATGGGTATGGCATAGGGAGTGTTGGATATGGTATGAGAAGTGTTGGTATCCAAAAGAGGTGTGATGATGGTATCAAAGAAAAGTGGTGGATGCCTTCAAACAAGGCATGGATGCCTTCAGACAGAGTCTGGATGCCAAAGAAATTAAAGTGTTGGATGCCAAAGACAATGCCTGGATGCTATTAAAAAAGGCTTGGTTACCATACCAAATCATTATCAAAAAAAAAAAAATTTTGATTTTTTTTATTTTTTTTTAATTTTTTTTTTAAATTTTTTTAATTTTTTTTTGCTAAGCCCTCCAGTTGTGATTGGAGGAGGTGGGTATGTTGTCTTTGCCGTTTTACCTGAAAATGATAAACGGTTAGTATCTAGGTATGGGCATAAGTGACTGAGGGGAGAATAAAACACACAACATTGAGATGTGCTCTTGTGTACCGAAACAAATGATTTGATAGAGAAGAGCACAACCCATTGAGTGTATATCATTCTCAAGTCTGGAGAATGTAGAACCCAAAGATCTTACCAACCGAGCATGTGATGTTGCATGGAAATGACCCGGTATAACCACTGAAGAGTGTACACAACAGAAATTCCAAGTAGTGTGGGACTTGTGTATCTCAATCACAATTATGAAGTATAACACTCAAGTACACGCATATCAAGTCCAAAGCATATAGAATCATACAACTCCAAGTTCACACACTATTTATGCCATTCAGATAGATCACTATGCGGAAACAGACTTACTCAGCACGTAATTGAACCTTAACCACACATAAATAATAATAGGTCTGAACCATGCATACATAGACATGAAAAGTCTCAATCATCTAATTTTGGAGTGCACATAGTCGGATACTCAAGATGAAATTTTGATTGCTAAGCAAGGCAATCATTCAGAAGAAAAATTAAAAAACGAAAAGAATAAGGAAAACAAACAAAAATTGAGATACAAACCTAAGATCAGAAAGACAATTAAGAAAATAGTTTTTTTTTTAATTAATGAAAACAAACGAAAAACAAAAACAAAAAAAATCAACCAAACAATGAGAGAACAAAACAAACGGTCAGAAAAAAATAAAAATAAACAAAATAATAAAAAACAATTAACCTAAGACAATTAAAAGAATAGAAGGAAGAAAAAAAAAGATTTGGTCAACACTACGAAAAGAAAACAAAGACAAAAAAAATACTTCACATCATCTCCTGTATCAGAATCCAGATCCGGTCACACAACAATTCCTAAGAGAGGTTCCGATCGATGGTTCCGGTTCTGAATAAGATCCGGTCGACACAAACAGTTCTGGTTGACAAAGAGATGCAGCCGGAAGAATGGATTTGAGCAACCGCAGATCTGGACAAGAGAGAAACTCTGGTTCGGTCGCCGACGAAAAGATCCGGTTCCGGCTAGGTCCGGTCGTCGGAAAAAACATCCGGTCCGGTCGCGAAAGGGATGTTCGAGGAGAAAGCAGAACCGGTTCGGTCACGGTGGGTTCGTTCGCCGGCGGATTCGGTTCCGGCGAGATCCGGTCCGGCGAGGTCCGGTCCGGCGGTTGTTCGGTCCGGTCGACGGATTTCTGTCTCCGGTTCGGTCAAAGGTAAGCAAGGGTTCTTCCGGTCCGGTCGTGAACTCCGGTCCGGTCCGGTTCGATCTCCGGTCATGGTGAAATCGCAGGTCGGTCGATGAGATGAATTCAGCCAGAAAAGATTGGAAGAGAAAGATCCGGTCGTCGGCAAGGGTCCGGTTCCGGCGACGTTCGGTTCCGGCGACGTCCGATTCCGGCGACGTTTTCCGGTCCGGTTCAGCGAGGTCCGGTTCCGGTCACCGGAGTTTGTTCTGGTCCGGCGAGAAACATCACACACACAACGTCGGTTTCGGGAAAAGATCAATCAAGGGAAAAACCAGGTGTGAAGGACGTCCGGTTCCGGCGACGTCCGGTTCCGGCGAGGTCCGGTTCCGGCGAGGTCCTGTGAGTCCGATATTCGACAAGAATGCAATGTAACGGATCAAGCAATCAGATATGCAAGTAATATGAAGAACACGACAATACGACAAAGCATATAACTAAAGTTGTTAGTTGCAAGAACATTTAATAACGTTAACTATCGACCCCTATATATAGAGCCGATGTTACAAAACAACCCCTAGAGTCTATGACTCTTCTAAGAGGCGCACAAAAGTATTGTTTTAAAACTAACTATTACATAATATCAAAAGACGCCCCTGACTTCTTTACAAACGGACCAGTCAGGTTCTAACAATCTCCCCCTTTGGGAAGAAGTCAGAAAGGCGGCGGATACTTCAAAGCTGGTTCCCACTGCGAGAGCTGCAGGTACTCGTCCCATTCGCGGATCGATCTCGTACGGAGCTCCATCGCAGTTTCCACTCTTCTCAGCATCAGTCTTTCTTTAAGCTTCACCTCGATCAGATTCAGGGCCTCCTTCAGCTTTCTCTTCCACTGAGTCCCCTTGTACATTGGCATGTTCTCCTCCATCAGACGACGCTTCATTCCGTTGTAAACATACAGCAGAGTGCCGTCACAGAAGCTAGACAGCTCACTGAAGCGCATGAATCTCCGCTGGTTCTTCATGAAGGTGATGTACACAACACCATGCTCTGGGAGTTCCGTTGGGAAGTAGGGCAGGTATTGGTCCAGTAGATTTGCCTCCAGGTTGGGACGGAGAAGATTTACCTTCTGTTGCTTGCTCTCGATCGCCATCTGATAGTCGGTGAGATGCGCGAGGTTGATCGAGTGGCGTACATATCTCTTGAGGACTTCCAGACCGTCTCTGAAGTAGCCTGGTTTCAGAATCGGGCCCTCAAGGTGTCTGATCAAAGTGAGAAGATCATCGAGATCTATGCTGTCCAGGTCGGCTTCAGTGAACATGAAGTCTCTGAGTTCTCCGTCGGGCTTGCCTGGGTTGTACATCCGGACATGGAACTCAAGGAATAACTGGTGTCCAAATTTGTAAGGTCGGACATCAGTTACCTTGGTAAATCTGAGCTTCCGTCTGATCTGCCCATGCTCGCTCCAGCTGAGCTTCCTCTGGTAGATGTACGCGGTACGGCGGCGACGCTTCTTGACATGAGATAGGCCGAAGAAGACCTTCTTGGACCACGAGAAGAGGCGTTCCTGTTGGAAGATCCGTGTGAAGGATTCCTCCAGGAAGGGCCTGAAAATGACGGTGTGGTTCCATCCCAGTCTGATCGGTTGTTGACCTGTGAAAGCTTCTGGCGTCTGTACCGTGGGAAGAAAGGCGTCGTACTCCGTACCAGAGACAACGTCATCTGATCTCTTCCAAAACCGAAGGCTCTGGGCATGCTGGTTCAGGATCTTCCTTCCCTCGTCAGAGATACGAAGGTCGGAAGGATCCAACGGTGCGGTGTTTGGATCGATCAGGTCAATGGCAGGAGTCACCTTCTCGTGAGGAAACTGGACGGTCGTACCCACGGGGATAGCCTCATATCTCCAGTTCGCTGCCTCTGCCGGGATCTCTTCATCAGAATCCGAGTCCCGACGATCTGCCGGATCTGCAATATCGGCAGGCTGATCTGCAGGTGGAGTGGTGTCAACTGGTGTGTCATCGGCGGCGGTTCCGGAGCCGGAAGGAAGGTCTAGGCGAGCCCTCTTGGACGGACCCTCCCCCTCATGAGGATTGGCGGCATCGTCCGGATCATCATGCCCGCGCTTGGAGGGTTGAGCCTGAGACCTGCAAGTTGCCTCAAGCTCGCGGATCCTCCGCAAGGCAATCTCTAGCTGCATATCCCTTGTTGCGACCAGCTGCTTGTACTGATCCACCTGTCTCTGAAGGGCATCGTTCTGAGTGGTGAGCTGAGCGATGACAATCTGGTGCTCGGCTTCAGAGACAAAGCCGGGAATCTCCTCAGCTATTGGTGGTGGTTGGAGACGGAGGACGGGAGTAGGAGAGCGGCTCGAATCGCCGAAAGACGGGCGCTCCCCTTCCTGGAACTTGCCTTTGATAAGGCGTCTGGCTTCGTCCAGTTCCTTCTGACGGTCCTCGTCGGCTTTCCGCAGTGCCTCGATCTCGGCTCGACGGGCTTGGTCTTCCTGTTCCTTGACTGCTAAGGCCTTTTCAATAGCCTCTAGACGTCTGTCTTTCGCCGCGTCAGCCTTCTCTATGGCTTCCAACCTGCTTTGGACAGCTTTAAGGATGCCGTCCGAATCCCTGGGTTCCAAACTCGAGAGGGTCAACACCGGTTCATTTGCGAAACCGGTGGACAGGGAAAGCCCCGCAAAGGTGCTCCCTTGGCCCGCGCTGACGACTGGTGTAGCGTCAAGTGCAGCGGGGCCTCGAGTGGAAGTCGCCAGATGTGAATCTAGGGGCTCTAAGACTCGATGTGGTGCGAAAGAAAGCGAGTGCTGGGGATGAGCATCTCTAGATTCAACACCGATCAACTCCGAATGAGTGAAAGGTGGAATAGGTGGTATGGCCCCGTGATCTGATGAAACGACCACCTGTTGGGAGGTGGTCGAGTGGATGGCTTGGGTGTGCATTTGCGTTGGTTGGCTGCCAACGACTTGACTACTCGGCATTGGTCGAGTAGGATCTGTGTGGGATGCCTGTGTGGAGGATAGACTCTTGGCTGGTTGGGTTCCGATTTCTGGCTGCCTAGGGTGGGCCACTTCTACTTCGGCCTCTTGTCGGGTGTCTACCAACTCTACATCCTGTTGGGCCTCTTCTCCTTCGGCCTCTTGATGTACTGGACCCTGGCTCTCTCCCTCGAAACCTTCACTACCCGCACCGATCTTCATCCAAGACTCGCTCTCAGCCTGTTCGACAGCCTCGGTGTTCAACGTTCGCTCTTCCGTCCCGGAGTAATCAAGTAATTGGACGGAGTCGCTTGCGTTGAAGGAGGAAGTGGAGACGTCGTCGTCTAAGGCCTTGCCTTTACCTTTTCCTTTCCCCTTTCCTTTTCCTTTGCCCTTACCCTTGCCCTCTGCCGGGCCTTCCTCTGGATCGGAATCTGGTGGTGTCGTGTCAGACGAGCTGCTGGAAGGATCACCAGAAGGATCCGTCGGGAGTCTAGAGGTGGTGGCCTGAGGAGGCGGGGAAGTGTGGGCTGGTTCTTCTTCTTCTGGCGATGCAGCAGTGACCTCTTTTGGAGATCCAGGAGGTGTAGGTCCAGTGGCATCTCTAGGAGTAGAGGGTTCCTGGTCTTCTGGGGACTCGGGCACAGTCGGGAGCCCTGGAAGTCTCGTCGTGGAACGACGTTGCGGAACGTACTCCTTTACTCGTGGAGTCGGCAACTGCGGATCATCGTTCATTCGTTGGCGAATGCGACTGAGCCTTTCTTCTCGAGTCTTTGGAAGATCGGAAGATGTAGAAGCTTCGTGAGCGGTCATGGATCTGCGGATGATACTACCCAGGTTTTCCCTTACGTCTACACTCATCACACTTCCCGAGCCAGAGGCCTCCCCAGTGGGACCCCGGCGCCTCGGACGTAAGGCCCGAGGACTAGAAGGGACGGGTTGCGCACCCTGGGCAGGACCTTCCGGTTCTGGATGGTCCATAGGTGCGACTCCTAGACCTAAGCGATTCCTATACCTAATGACGCTCGGTGCTCGCTGGTTCAGGCCGTTGAGGACGTGATCAGGAATCTGCATCTCGTACTGGCCTTCGGTGTAGTCACACTTGGCGATCCAGCTGATCTTCTTCGGTTTGATGATAGAATGACCGGAGCGGCGTGGAATGTCCGGATTGCGTTCCATATGGTCACGGATGATGAGACCATAGAATCGCAACCACGGAATGGAGTGATGTCTGGTGCGCTCCCTGGTCGTCAGATCCTTGGTTATGTCGAGCCATAACTGGGCGGCGATGTCGATGTGGCGTCCGTAGGCTACGGAATGAAAGATATGCCAGAAGGACGTCGTTGCTTTGTCCAACCCTTTCGTCTTCGAAGATAGACACCTGTTCATCAGGTTGTATAGTTGAGCCCAGATTGGTGGTAGATGGCTCGTGGTGATCTGAGACACGCCGTTCACCTCTTCGGTGACCCCGAGAGCTAGAAGTTCGCTCAACAGAATGGGCCCCGATACCAGCTCGTCGAACTGCTGGTGGCCGCCATCAGTAGCGGCAGGGAGGCGAAGGATTCGGCGGATGTCCTCCATAGTGATTACCAGTTCGGTGTGATCCACTCGACCAATTATCGAGAAGACTCCGAACCTGGTGTCCAGAACAGCTGTCTTCCAAAACTGCTGCAGGTAAATGCCCGGTACATCTGCAGTGGCCGTCATGGCGTAGAGGATAGGATGAGCTCGTAGGATCTCCCGTACGATCGTGTGTTGCACCCGGACAGTAGAGAGGATCACATACTCGTTGTTCTGAAGTATGTGAACCATGTCCGTTGGCTCAATCAGAGCTCGATCAGCTTCTGGATCAGTTGGGGAAGAAGGGTGTTCTCTCTGGTATGCCATTTCTGACATAGACAGATAATAATTTTAAAAGTTAGTCCCTTCTTAACACGAATTATGTGTTCTGACAAAAATTCGGCAGAGTTTCGACTAGTCGCGAGTCAGTTTATCGAAGATTCCCGAGGGAATCTTTAAAACTGAGTCGAACTTGTAAAACGGATTCCCGCGAAACTCATGTCGAGATTTTAATAAAACCCGAAACAGGATTCGAAGCCACAGATTCAGGACCGGCTTAGAACTCGAATCGGTCTACGGACAAATCCCGTAAGGTGATTTGTTAAGAACGATTCTCGTTTAAAGCCGAGTCCCGAATCGGGGGATCAAGTCCCGAATCGGGGGTGTCAAACACATACACAAACAACACTAAAGTCCCGAATCGGGACATATGGTATTAAAAGGAAAGTCCCGAATCGGGGGTTTATACAAAAAAAACATGATATTCTTAGTCCCGAATCGGGAGATGTGATAAACTAAACATCAAGTCCCGAAATGGGAGATTTAAATTCCCGATTCGGGAAATTCAAATTCCCGATTTATGCAATTATATAGAGTCCCGATATATGAACGTTGAAGAGTCCCGCATCAAGAACACGAGGAGTCCCGATTCGGGACTCTTCCGAACCAGACGCGACTGTTCGAGTTCACGGACTCCAAATCGATCCAAAACGATTCAAATCAATCCTAAACTAGTTCTATTAAGTACATTATTGATTTAAACAAGTTTAGGAACAAGAATGGATCGATCTAACGTCCCGAAACTCGAATCCAAGGATCTTGGAGTCTCGGGTTTATCCAAAAAGTTTAGGCTTCAATCCGATCAATAAACGACGTTGTTTAGATGAATCTGAATGCATTAAGTCGTTAGAAATCTTACCAGGAACGTAAAGAAGTAATCGGATCGACGAACGGATCGATAACGAACGCTCGGGGAAGCCGGGAAGTCGATTTATCGAACGGGGTGTTCTTCGTGTTCTTGATCGTCAGAGAGAAAAACTGATAAGCGGTTTTGAATTTTGAAAGTGATAACTGAATGCAGTTATCAATTCCCGCTTTTATAATTTTGATAACTTATCAGGTTTTTTGAAAATTTTATCTGATAACTGCTCTCACAGATCACGACTATCACGAAATGACGAAACGAACCCCGAACTTAAGGTTTGAAAGAATTTCAAAACTTCCCCTGAACTTGTGGTTTTCAAAAGTTTGCAAAAACGGTCCCTGAACATTGAAGTTTTGGAGACTGGCAGAACTGGTCCCTGAACTAGTCAGAATCAGAACCTGTCACTTCTAGTCCCCTAACTTAACAAGTTCATAAAATTTACAAGTTCAGCCCCTTTACGTTTATTGAAACGACTAACCTGGAAGTTCCGAGATCAGATTAATCACCGAGTCTGACACGAATGGTCAGAAATCTTATTTTGAATCCCGGGTCCTGAACTGAAGTATTCAGAAACCGTACGTCGGTTCTACAACCTGCGTGAAATTTTAGGAATGGTATCCAGTGCAGATTGGATCCGACAGAGTTAGATTTAAACAACATAAAAGGCTCCCCCTAGATATATGCGACACAGGAGCTCCCCCTACACACATGCATAATCATTAACTACTGGCTCCCCCTAGAAATCTGCCGGGGGATCTAGCATGCCCAATTTACTAAGTAAATAGTAATGGCGCTTCTCGTCAAAAGCTTTAGTGAACAAGTCAGCTATCTGACGTTCACTTTCAACGAAAAATAGTTCAACGTTACCTTTCTCGACGTGATCTTTGATAAAGTGATATCGAATATCAATGTGTTTCGTCCGAGAGTGTTGAACTGGATTTGCCGCAATCTGAATGGCACTGCTAGAATCACAGTAAATCGGAATCCGGTGCATGGTGTAGCCATAGTCTGCCAGTTGAATTTTCATCCAAAGAACCTGTGAACAGCAACACGCTGCGGCGACATATTCTGCCTCAGCTGTTGAAAGGGATACACAGTTCTGTTTTCTCGAGGACCAACTTACTAACTTGTCCCCTAGAAATTGGCAGGCTCCTGACGTGCTCTTCCTGTTTAACTTACAGCCTGCATGATCTGAATCTGTAAAGGCTGTTAGTTCAAAACCAGAATCCTTAGGGTACCAAAGGCCAAAATTAGGAGTGCCCTTCAGGTACTTAAGGATTCTCTTGACAGCCCCGAGATGTGACTCTCGAGGGTCGCACTGAAAACGAGCACAGACACATGTGGCAAACATGATGTCGGGTCTACTTGCCGTGAGATAAAGCAGAGAACCAATGATCGCACGATAAACTTTTTGGTCAACTGGATTTCCAGACGTATCTGCATCTAGTTGGAATGACGTGGACATTGGAGTTGAAGCAGACTTAGGTCCAGTAAAGTCAAAGCGTTTTAATATGTCAAGAGTATATTTGGACTGGTTTATAAAAATCCCTTGCGGGGTTTGACGGACTTGTACTCCCAAGAAAAACGTAAGTTCGCCCATCATACTCATTTGAAATCTGGACTTCATTATCTGCTCAAACTCGGTGCAAGACTCAGGGTTTGTAGATGCAAAGATGATATCATCCACATATATCTGCACTACAGTCAAATGATTACCTGACCTTCTAAGAAACAGGGTAGGATCGACAGTACCCTTTTTGTATCCGGACTCAAGCAAGTAAATGGTAAGAGTTTCATACCAGGCACAAGGTGCTTGCTTTAGTCCGTAAAGTGCTTTGTCGAGCACGTAAACGTGTTCCGGGTACTTGGGATCAACAAATCCCTCAGGTTGCTCAACATATACTACTTCTTGAAGTTCTCCGTTCAGGAACGCGCACTTGACGTCCATCTGGAATACCTTCATGTTCTTGTGAGCTGCATACGCGAGAAAAATCCTGATGGCCTCAATTCTAGCCACCGGAGCGAATGTCTCGTCGTAGTCGATGCCTTCCTGTTGACGGTATCCCTTGGCGACCAGACGAGCCTTATTACGGATAATAAGATCGTTTTCATCTTTCTTGTTGCGGAAGATCCACCGCAAGTCAATGATTCTGATTTTTCTTGGTCTTTCTACAAGGCGCCAGACTCTGTTTCTCTCGAATTCGGCAAGCTCATCCTGCATGGCCCTTACCCAGTCAGGATCAGTAAGAGCGTCCTGGGTATTGGTTGGTTCAAATTTACTCAGGAAGCCTCCAAAGAGGATCAGGTTTTCATCATTCTTTGAAGAGCGAGTTGTCACTGGAGCAGATGGACTACCGATAATGTTGGTAGTGGAATGGCTTCTGGTCCATTTTCTGGAATGGGGAATAGGATCGTATTCCATGTTGTTTCTTGAGTCATTCTCATCCGAATGGCGGAGGAGAGAAGACTAGCATCCGTATCAGTATTCAACACAGTCTCCGGACGGGGTTCACGAACTACTTCAGCATACGTTCTGGATGGAGAAGGTGGCGGAACAACTTCAGGAATTGGTGCTAGAACAGTGGACACTGTCTGTTCTCGGACCGCTTCGACTGTAGTTTCAGGAGAGGGTTGTGTTGAAGAGAGCTGAGAGGGGGAGAGAACAGTTTCCTCAATCAAGGTGTTAGAAGAGGATTCTGTTTCTGTGATTGGGTTAAGTACAGACACCGGTTCTACAGAGTCAGAAGAGGTTTCTCCTACAGCGGTTAGAACAGGATGTGCTCTCATTCACGAATGCATCTGCGGATATGGTTGTTGATGAAGGAATGGAATGATCAGCAGGAGCAGGAACAATGATTGGACCAACTAGGGTCGTTAGATCAAATTCTGCTAAGTCAACAAAATCAAATCCATGCGAGTCAGTAGGAACAGTTGTGCTCGGTGGTGAAACAGTGTGCAATTCAGGGAAGACAGAACTATCTGAACTAGGGCTGGCACTGGAATACATCTCAGTCTCAGAGAAGTCAACGTACCGACTCTCAAAGATGGATCGGGTCCGTTTGTTGTATACACGGTAAGTCGCTGAGTTATGTGAGTATCCAATAAAGATAGACTCATCCGACTTAGCGTCAAACTTTCCCAGATCATCTCTGTTGTTCAGAAGATAGCATACACAACCGAAAACTCTAAAGAATCTAATATTCGGCTTACGCTTGTTGACCATTTCGTACGCGGTTTTACCAGTCCGCTTAACGATCAGAGTCCTGTTCTGAGTGTAACAGGCAGTTGATACAGCTTCAGCCCATAGGGATAGAGGTACACCAGAATGTGCTATCATGGATCTAGCAACTTCGACCAATGTACGGTTCTTCCTTTCTACGACTCCGTTTTGCTGGGGAGTACGTACAGCAGAGAAGTTGTGAGAGATGCCCACTTCTTCAAGGAAAGACTGGAGTTTCGCGTTTCGAAACTCTGTACCGTTGTCGCTTCTCAGCTTCTTCACCTGACGACCCAAGAGGACTTGGATACGTTTGATGAAGGCGATGATTAGATCAGCAGCGTCAGATTTGGCTCTAAGGAACTCGAGCCATGTGTACCGAGAGTACTCATCGACAAGTACAAGCATATATTTCTTGCGTGCAAGACTTTCGACTCTCATCGGTCCACAGAGATCCATATGCAGCATGTCAAGGGGATGGTGACAGTTTGTCTCCATCCTTGGAGGATGCGAACTCTTCTTCATTTTCCCTTTCTCACAGGCTGAGCATAGGGTGTCTTTAGATAGTCGCGTCTCCGGTAGACCATTGACAAGGTGTTTAGATACGAGCTTGTTCATATCCCTGAAGTTCTGATGAGACAGACGCTGATGCCACAGCCAACTTTCTTCCTTAGTTGCTTTTGCGAGAAATACCACCGTTTCCAGTTGTTGAGGAACAACATAAAACATTGTGGTATATAGGTGACCGTTCCTTCGAGCGCGTAGTATCACGTTCCCATCCTCGTCTTCAATATTGCTCCCGAGAATGAATGTCTTCACAAGATATCCTCCATCACAGAATTGGCTAGAACTGAGTAGGTTAAAAGGCAGTCCTTCAACATAGCGCACATTCTTGATGACGTGTTCTCCATTCGTCATGCTTCCATATCCTATGATCGGTAGACGTCTCTTGTCTACAAGCTTAACAAAGCCTTCAGCTCTAACGACGTAGTCGAAGAGGATGTTGCGCTGCCCAGTCACATGCCTGAAGGCTCCAGAATCAAAGTACCACATGTGACTGCCCTGCAAAGCGCAAGATCAAATTTGTTTAGGAACCCATTGCCACATGGGTGTCCTACCGTTAGAAACAGATAAAGCAACCGGTGAAGTATCCTTTTCAGATTTCTCCTTAGGCTTAGGAGACTTCACAGGAGGCAAAGCATTTGGCTTTGTCATTTTCTCTTTTCTTTCCCGGTGAGGACTACCTGACTTACTATAAGCATTTGCATTACCAGGCATATCAACACGCATGTAATTATCAAACAAAGAACATATATGAATTTTGAAAGCTGTAAGATTATCAGAATTCGCTGAGCGATTAATGTGTACAGACTTTGATCTCATGTTTGAATTACAACTAGGTGGGTTGTAGCCAAGACCAGCATGATCATGACCACCCCATTTAGGGAAAGCATTAAAAGAGTTCTTCTTCTTCCGATATCTCCTTCTTCGTGGCTTCACATTCGCAGTTCCATCACCTGTCCTCGCATCTGCATGAAAAGCAAGTTGTGAGTTGGGTGACGGCTTAACTAGAATGGATTGACCACCTTTGAAATTAGCGGTGTTTTGACAAACTGATTTTGACATTTTCAAAGGTTGTTTGGGTTTGGAGTTCTCACCCATATCAAATGAACTAGAATGAAAGTCTAGTCCCTTAATGGGTTTCACCAAGCTACTTGTATCTGTAGACTTTGAATTCTGTGTCTGTGTTACATTGGGTGTGTGTGGCTTAACTGACTTCCCTTTGTCAGTACCAACACATTTTGCACCTTCAGTGTTTATCACAGACACTGATGCAAGTGGCTTGGGAGAACTGATTTGCTTTACAACGGGTGCCTTTGGCAAAACAGGTTTTCTTGGAATATAACCTGAAGGAGGATCATCAGCGTCCAAAAACACCTTCACATCATACACAACATTAGGATCTAGTACTAGTTTAGGTTTGGTTGACCAAAGTCTGGTGTGATTGGTGAGTTGCAGGTACAAGAATCCCAAGAGTCAGATTCTTCTAGGAAGGACACCCGTCTTTTTAACTGATTGATTTGACAACATTGATTCGCGAAAGTTTGACCAAATATCAGTTCCTTTTCATAAAAGAAGTCCTTTTCCATTGTGTTATTAATAAATTGGACGACTAGTTGTGTTTGGAGATCCGCAAATTTGTTTTTAAAACATGAGCAAGAAAGCTCTGCGATCTCACATTGGGTTGACATATTAATCCTTTCGGCATTTGCCTCATGATAACTATGTTCCAATGATTTGATATGGCTGTCCTTTTCAGAAAGAATCGACGCAAAGTTCTTTAACTTATGGCGACAGGCATCAAGTTCTACGGCTTTGGACCTAAGATGGAACAATTCCTTTTCTACACACACTGGGGCAGGAGGCTGAGTTGCGGAAACATCCAACGGTTGGATAACATCAGCGTCCTCGGATGTATCTATCTCCCTAGTGTCATAGCTAAAGTTTAAGTCCTCATAGTTTATGGGTGGCATTGCTACCTTAGGTGTCCTAGCTTTGATGCCTTCCCAGCTAGTGAAAGTATTCTCTGGATTACTAGCAGGGGTAAAGATGGGACCCTTAGCAACAGGACTGGAAGGTGGACTACTGGTTGAACTATTGGCAGGACTGGTGGTAAAAGATACGGCTTTTCCATCTATTATCTCAGTAAAGGTCACAGTCTGCATCACATAGTTGTCATTGTCTTGTCCTTTGACTGACCTAGGTTCAGGTTTGGAAGCACTCATACTGTCAAAGTTGTATAGATGTGCAGGTGCTTTCTCAAGAATGCTTTTCTCTGAATGTCCCAACCCAGGTTTGGCTTGATAAAAGGGATGTTGAGTGGTTTGCTTGGTAAGCAGACTCAAGGTATGTTCAGATTGTCCTCTCTTTAAATTATTTTCCTCAAGCTCTTCGATTTTTACAAATAATTTTGTTCTTTCCAAGGAAAGAAGGTGAAACTTGAGCTTGAGTTCTTCACGACTACTTTCAATTTCGTCGTGAGATCTTTGAAGATCAAGGAGCTTGTTTTCGAGGATAGATTCTCTAATCCCAGACTCAAGTTCCATTCTGTTAAAGTTCTCGGCGAGGTCCTCTAAACTACTTTTATAAACAGCACTCTCTATTCTGAATCTCGCAACGAGAGCTCTTTCCATTTGGAGTTGGCTCTCAAGTCTTAGAGTTTCAGACATAGACAGTTCATCAGGTATTGACAATAATGAACAAGAATGTACCTCAGATTCTTCATCAGTAGAGTCGTTTGGGGAACCAGAAATACATGGTTCCTCAAAGTCAGCCATGAGGCAGTGTCCTTGTACGGCTGATGGGCCTTCATCATCCGAGTCTTCTGGTTCCATGATCCAGTCTTCCTCATCAGCTAACAGCACCTTGCCTTGCTCTTTCTTCTTCATCACGGCAGCCTTCTTCTCAAAGTAAGCAGAGTCTTTGAGCTTCTTCTTGCATTCCGATGCATAGTGACCCGGGTCACCACAGTTGTAGCAGGTGGGAACCCGAGCGGGGTTTCTATTCTGATTGGCTGCGGGTGGAGCTTCTAGAGCTGGTAGCTTGTTCTGTTGTGGAGGTTCAGTTCCACCGGTGTTGTTGTGCTGACGACCATCATCATTTGTTTTCTGGTTCTGGTTGTTGTAGTTAGAACCAGATTGGTCGTTCCACCTTTGATTGTAACCACCTCCTTGATAACCTCTGTTACCGTGGTAGTTGTTTGAGTTGTACTCCTGATCCCTTTGCTGTTGCTGGTTGTTGTTGTTGTAGCTTTGTCTTCGATCTTGATAAGATCCTTGATTGTTGTATCCAGAACTATCACGCTGTTGATAGTTGTTTGTTTTTCCTTGATCGTTTCTTTGGAAGTTTTCTCTTGACTGGTACCCTCCTTGGCTAGACTGACCTCCCACAAACTGAGGTCCTTGTCTGAATCTGTTGAAGCGTTGGGGATTTCCCCGGAATTTAGCCATCAAGGCGAATGAGTTCTCCAGCTGAAACATCTCCTCTTCGGTAAGTCCATCATCAAGAACTACAGGTTCTTCAACGGTGTAGTTTTCGTGAGAGGACGATCCTCTATTTGACAATAAAGCCAAGGTAGGAGGATCGATTGTCTTTTCAGTTTTACCGAATAAGGTTTCTTCATGAGGTAGCATCATGCTATACAGATCATGAAGTCCAAGCTGGCCAAGATTCTGGCTCACTTGGATGCTGATTGTGACAGATTGCCAGAGCTTGTTCAGTCTTTTGAGGAATTTTACATTCACCTCGTACTTGTTCTTCTCTAAGCCAAGTCTCCGCAGATCGTTTACACAGATGTTTAAACGATTGTAGGTTTCAGTCAGCGTCTCTCCCTCGCGAGCACAGAAGCTTTCGTACGCGTTCATAGCGTTCTCCTTTTGGCCTTCTAGTGCCTTGTCACCACCCTGCATTTGCTGTTCAATGCCCAGCCACATTGCTCTGGCATCTTTACAGCTGTCAACCCTCGCGAACATGTCATTAGGTAGAGCCATAGTGAGTAACGTGAGAGCACGTTTATCAATGGCTGCCCTGGCTCGTTGTTCATGAGTGAACATGTCGTAAGGTTTTTCAACCTCATATGCAGGTAGATAGGGAGTGACCTCGGTTCTGGCTACTTCAGCTACAGTAACCGTTGGTCTGATTGGTCCCTCAGTGATAGAGACCATCAGTTTGACATTGCGTCCTCGGAAATAGGATCTGTTTTGAGTAGTTTGTGATTTCTGATTGGACAGAGCTTCCGCGCTTAAAGCGTTCCTTTTATAGAAATTCGAGGATTTCAAAAAGAAAGGCTAAGGCGGGAAAGACTGCAAGTCCCGATTCGGGAGATGCAAGTCCCGATACGGGAGTGAGAATGAGTCCCGATTCGGGAGTTTTAAGCCAAGTCCCGATTCGGGAAATGAGAGTCCCGATTCGGGAGTTCAAATTTCTAATTCGGGAGTGGCAAAAGATCCGATTCGGGAGATATAAGATCCGATTCGGGAGTTTGAGATTTCCAAATCGGGAAATCAGATGTTCCGAATCGGGACACTTGTGTCCAATTCGGGAACTGATGTTCCGATTCGGGAGATCAAAAACAACGTCAGATTTCTGTCCAAAACTACCAAAACACGAGCTCTGATACCAATTGTGAGTCCGATATTCGACAAGAATGCAATGTAACGGATCAAGCAATCAGATATGCAAGTAATATGAAGAACACGACAATACGACAAAGCATATAACTAAAGTTGTTAGTTGCAAGAACATTTAATAACGTTAACTATCGACCCCTATATATAGAGCCGATGTTACAAAACAACCCCTAGAGTCTATGACTCTTCTAAGAGGCGCACAAAAGTATTGTTTTAAAACTAACTATTACATAATATCAAAAGACGCCCCTGACTTCTTTACAAACGGACCAGTCAGGTTCTAACAGGTCCGGTTCCGGCGAGGTCCGGTTCCGGTCAACGACTTGGTCACACACGGTTAGGAGCAAGATTGATCCAGTTGCAAACTCTTGAAGGTCCCAAATGACATCCGGTTCCGGCGACATCCGGTTCCGGCGACGTCCGGTTCCGGCGAGTTCCGGTTCAGAAAAAGACTTGGGTGAGGTTGCGGTCGAGCTCCGGTCCGGTTCCGGCGACATCCGGTTCCGGTTTGGATTCCGACGAGGGGTGGTTTTCAGCTCCGGTTTGGTGGACGAGACTCACATCTCCGGTTGCTGTGGTCGCCGGTTACGGAAGAAGGTCTGGTCACAAAGTATGGTTGGATTTGATGGAGGTGATTCTAGGAGAAAGAAGAAAGTAGAAATTAAAGGAGAAGAGGGAAAAGAAAATGAGAAGGAAGAAGAAGAAGAAATAAAGAAGAAGGAAAAAAAATGGAAGAAAACAAAAAAACGTTGGAAGAGATAATGAAAAGAAAAGGACAAAAACCTCTTTTTGCCTTTTTTTTTTTTAAAAAACTTTTAAAAAAGCTGATTTTTAAATTTTCTTTTTAAAACTGATTTTCTGATTTTTTTTTTAATTAATAAAAAGAAATTTTTTTTTAAACTTATTATCATTATTATTATTATTATTATTATTTTCTTTAAAAAAGATATAAATTTTCCTTTTCTTTAAACATAATTTTTTATTTAGATATATATATATATATATATATATATATTAATTTTAAAAATCTGGTTTTTCTTTTAAAAACAGACAAATGGTTTTTTTTTTTATTATTATTTTTTTTTTCAATTCTTTTAAAAAAAAACTGAATTTTTTTTTTTGACACACTAAAATAAGAGAAGAAAAGAAATTTTTAAAAAATGTATACATATAACAAGGAATAGAAAACTTACCTAGGGTGCTTACCTGTTCCCCTTCTGATCAGGCGGAGGCAGACAACGTTCCCCCTTGATCAGGCGGAGGCAGACACCGTTCCCCCTCTGAACATGCATGGGGAGGGAACGATCCCCTTGACAGATGCACACTCATACCAACTGGTTAGTATCACTGACATATGAAAGCACACGCATGTAAAGGATAGTATACTTACCTGTGGTGCTTACCTGTTCCTTTTGAATCGAGTCTGTCATCGTTCCCCCTCGGAACAGGCAAAGGCAGACAACGTTCCCCCTCGGAACAGGCATGGGGAGGGAACGTTCCCCCTAGATTTATTACCACTCATAAAGCGAACTTCTCATCAAGTACAACTCTTGAAGGGAGTGAGAAGGTCCCTTCGCCCGGTCATGTGTTTGGGACAACCTCAACCATAACTTACACATGACCGGCCTGCAAAATCAAGTGCAAACATTTTTTGGTACCCATTTGGGAATGGGTCCTTTCGGGTTAGTATCAGCAGGTTTAGAGTTATGTTTCTTAGCATGATGAGTGTAATGATGATAAGCATGATTGTAGAATCCATAAAAGTTAGGAGCACAATATCGATCATTCACAAAGGCATTCGCACAAAAGCCAAAATGATAACAGTTTCGACATCGATAATCACTCCGATATCCATAAGCAACATGTTCACAGTCATGAAAATTAAAAAGAGTATGAGGTACATGACTATGAGCTCTATGAAATTTATCGTTGGAAAATCTGTTTTTCGCAAATCTGGGCTTATGTGCATGTGACTTTGGATGACTGCCCTTTTTAGTTCCATTCTCCTTTGAGTTGTGCCTACCCTGTCTCACATTTTGATTTGTCTCATTTGAAGAAGTGTGATTAGCATGAGGGTAATGATTTGAAGATTTGTTTCTTGGGTGGAAGTTGTGTGACTGTTCCTTAGGTTTAGACGACTTCTTGTTTTTACGAGAGTGTCGACGTTTCTTAGGAGCAGTCACATTAGGACGAGATGTACTCGCAACTTCAGACTCAGGGGTGACTATCGGATCCTTCCCTTTGTCTTCCCGAGTGGGTTTGACAGGAGTACACGTTCCAGGTTTAGAAGTACCATTTGATCTACCACCCTCACCGGCCATGTTGGAACAATCATTCGATACAATCTCAGAGATTTGTACCGTTGATCTTGGTGCCATGTTAGTTAGAGTGTCCATGTATGAGATAGTTGTGCAAATTGGAGACCTTAGTACAATTGATTTTGAGTTTTGAAAATTTGTACTTGAAGGTCTGAAATCTGGTGCATCAACATTCAATGGATGGTGCTGATGACGTGAGTTATCACAAGTTCCACTTGTGGATTGTTTCTCTTTTGGTGGACTCTTGGATTTGAGGGCAGTTTCAAGTTCGTTGATTCTACTCAAGAACAAGTCCTTTTCCCTAAGGCTCATGCGCCTCTCATCCTCAAGCTCAGCCTCAAGTGTAGCAATCCTCTTCTCATAAAAGGTTTTGTTATCTTTGCAAACTTTTTCAAGGATTGGAACTTCCTGATTCATCTCAGCCTCAGTATAGCTAGGCGTATAATCCTTAGACAAAGGAGTCTCACGCGTTGCGTAACTGGCATTGAGAGATGAATAGTTGAAGGGAATAGAGTGTTTGTTTTTTCTATCTTTTTCTTTCTTCTCAATTTCCTTCAACTGTTCAGGATCATCAGACTCTTTCATGAAAACGATTTTGTATCCAAGACTCATGTACCGAAGGTCATACATGGTAGGAGTCTTGGATATGGCACGCTTAAGATAGCATGGACTTTTGTATCCAATGCCTTCTTTAGGGTTATAATAATTGAACTCTTTAGGTTGGTTCATATGAATGGTTTGATCAGTCTGGCCTCTCTTTAGGAACTTGTCCTCCATATCTTTTATTTTTGCAAAGAGATTTGTTCGTTGGGCAAAAATGGCTTCATACTTTTGAACACTTACTCTACTCAAAATCTCAGCCTCATGAAGTCTCTTTTGTAAATCAGTGATATTAGCATTTAAGCTTGTGACTTTATCTTCAAGAGTTTTGTTTGCAAGAGTGAGCATGTTAACTTTGTCTTTTGAGTAGGCCAATTCAATGTTGAATTTCACGACTAAGGCATGTTCACTAGCTAATTTGGATTCAACAATTGTGGTTTGTTTATTAGCTTGTTTAATCTTGTTTTCATACTCAGAAACCTTTTGTGCAAGACCTTTTACTTGATTTTCAAGTTCAGTGTATGGGTCAGGGAGTACCTCAGAAGGTGACTCTGAATGATTTGACTCAAGGTCGTTGTAATCACTTCCTCCATCTTCTGAGTACAGTTCCTCCTCATCATGGTTAGCCATCAGACATAGTTGATCTTCTCTTCCTTCATCACTTGTCAGGTCCCATGCCTCATCTTGAGCTAGCATGCATACATGAACTCCTTCCTCATCATCACTTGACATTCTGAGCCAAGCATTATCTTTCTTTACTTCCTTTCCCTTGTCTTCAGAGTTGGCTTTCTCTACAGGTTTCTGGCAGTCAGCTCTACCACCTTGTTCAACTCTCCTCAAATGGTTGAAAGAAGACATGGGTTTTCTTGCATTTCTCTTGGACATGGACTTGGTGATCAATGCCAAGGCCTTCTTTATGGCATTCATCTCTTCATCATATTCCTCTTCATGTACATGGAGAACCGGTGGTCGGGTATCGGACCCGATCGCTAAGGTTTCTCTTGTGTTCATGATTGGAGATTGATTGTGGATCTTAAACCACTTAGTATGATCAGGTGAATTGGTTGGTGAAAGAACTCAAGACTTGTGAAAATCTTGAAAATGATTCAGTTCTGGAGGTCGGGGTCTGATCTGGAGGTTAGGTTCAGATCTGAAGGTTAAGTGTAGTGAAGGGTATTGGGTGTCGGGTATTGAGGAAGACTTAGAGAAATATGAAAACTCTAGTCTGAAGATAACAAATGATGCCCAAAAATCCAAGTCAGAAGTGAAGACCCGGTACCCAAGGCTTTTAGGTCTGAAGAAATGATTTCACCAGAACCAGAACACAACGGATCAAGAGCAAGTGGCAGGCTCTGATACCAATTGTGGGTGCCAAATCAATCAAATCAAGAACACTTAGATTTTATGTGATGTATATGCTAAGTACAAGATCTAAATGAGATTGCATTCCATTCAATGATTAGAGATTCAAGAAGTACAAATGAAGAAAAGACATCCTATTTATACTAGGAAAATGGGCTAGGCTTTTTAAAATTGATGGGCTTAAACAATTGGGCCTTTAAGTGAAAATTACATAAATGACAATTAAGTTTAGGAAATTACAAAATTGACACAACTAACAAATATTTCTAACACTATTGCTTTGCATTTGATTTTCATGTTGTATCGATGTTTTAAGTGATGTTATTTTTTCTAATTTGTTTTGCTTATATATATATTTATATATTTTTTATGTGACTTATATGTTATTTTGGGGATGAGTATCATTGGTTTTTTTATATAAAAAGATTTTCATAGTTTTTGTTTGTTACGGTAGAATAATGTTTTTTTACTATTGCTTTGCATTTGATTTTTATGTTGTATCGATGTTTTAACTTTAAGTGATGTTTATTTTTTCTAATTTGTTTTGCTTATATTTTATATATATATATATATATATATATTTTTATGTGACTTGAATGTTCTTTTGGAGATGAGTATCATTGGTTTTTTATATATAAAAAGATTTTCATAGTTTTTGTATGTTTCGATAGAATAATGTTTTTTTACTATTGCTTTGCATTTGATTTTTATGTTATATCAATGGTTTAAGTGATGTTATTTTTTCTAATTTGTTTTTCTTTTATTTTTGTAGTTTTTTATAAAAGTTATTTTTTGTTGACAACAATCAAACTACACAACTTATGATCTATATGTTTTTTTACTTTTTGTTTTGTTATGGGTTCTATTTGGATTCTTTTATGTATTTATAATTTCTCAATTTGTAATTTTAAAAGAAAAAACTCAATAATGAGATGACATTTTTTTTCTTTATCAAATAAGATTATTCATATTCTTTGGTTGCACCTAAATTTTTTTATTTCTTTTATTTCACATTAGTCTAATATGTTTATCCACATAACATTTAAAAATCAAGGGCAATCTTCTATTGTAGTGATGGTGGCATTGGATGCGAAAGAAAGCAATTCTTTGGTTTCTACGTTTTACAAGGGATCGAGCGTAAACTATTTTAGCGATTTGATAAGTAAAAATATCACTAAAAATATTTTTTTGATTTCTCTACTTTGCCACTAAAAATGTCCAAATGAGGCATAGTAGTTGAAGATCTCCTAAAAATATTTATATTTAAAGTGATAAAACATTTTGTTAGAAATAAGTTGTCTTAAATGTGTAGTTAAAGTGAAGACAACACCTTCACAAAATTCTGTAGGGATATGGTGAAAGGGTTTAAGGTAAACAAAAAAAGGGACAAATACTCAATGGCTAATTTAACAATTACTAATATACTATTGATTATAAGGTTCTATCTTTTGTCTCATCATTATCATATTTTTATATAATTTTTAATATACCATAGTTATATATGACTTTCTATGTTTTTTGGTCACCTTATATATAAACAAATTAAGAAAACCATTAATGTTTATATAAAAATTTATATCACAAATTTCAACTATTCATTTAATACATTGAACTATTAATTTTCTTAATTAATACAAATTCAAACAATAGAAGTTCGTTCAGAAACTACTTTTTTAAATGATCAAAATATGAATGAGCAACCAACTCAACAACAAAATGTAAACATAAATATTTTGCATAATTATTTTAGTTTATAACTCAAATTGTTGATCATGTAATTCCTTCTCTTTCTCTTTTTTCTTGCTCTAGAGGGGTAAAACAAACAGCTATTTCAAAAAGAAAAGAACAAATAATAGAGCAATCATATCGTATCTGAATAAAATCAAGTGTATTGTTTGTTATTATTAGATTATTATTTGATATATGGAAGATTAATTTATTTAACTTTGTCCAATATTTTCTAACAAGATTAATTTATTTAAACATTTATTATTAAATTAGTAAATAAATACTTATTTTATGTAATATTTTTAACTAAATCATTATATATATAACTATAATGAAAACAATAAAATTACTAAAATCAATAAAGGAATAAGTAGCGAATTAACATAAGAATAAATAAATATACAAAATTAAAAAGAATAACGTATTACAGTCAAATTAACTTCAATATTTTATTTAAGCTTAACAATCTTTTTTAAAATAAAAAATAATACCACCGCGCAACGCGCGGTGCCGAAATAACATATAATCAATATTTTTGTTTTCAGATGCAAAACATTGAAGTTAAATTACAATGCAAGTTGCACATTTCAATTGTGGTATTCAGTTGGATTATGCAAAGCGGACTTTATGCCATATAGTTTCATTTTGTTTTTTAAGTATTTCAGATCACTACTTACACTTTTAATGTTATTCTTATTTTCGTGATTGAATAGTATTCTATTTAGTAGTAATCTTTAAGTTAATCCAATCTATATCAAGTATATAATCACTCAAACGACAAGTATGTTAATTGTTATTGTCATTGATTTATTTAAACAATATCGTTCAGTTGTGCCAAAAAGAACATAAATTACATAATTGATAGATAAACTAAGACGTATTTACATAGAACAAACGAATAAAACTTATTAAATATAACTAATAAACAATATTTTATGTTATTTTATGAACACCGCGCAACGCGCGGTAGGGGCCACTAGTTTTCATTTAGGGGTAGAATAGTCTTTAATTTATTTAATATTTAAAAAATTCAAAAAAAGGAGAAAATTTCTTTAAGCAAATACTCAATAGATAGGGTGTCCACATCATCTTCCAACATCTTGCTTTTATAGATATATAGATTAGACGATTCTTAATCGTGATTTTGGAGCATCTTCAACTTCAACGGTGTGATTTTGAAGCATCTCCAACAGTTATATTAAAATATAGATTTTTTACTTAAATAGTTATATGTTAAGTGCCAACGGTGGCACGTGCCACCGTATCGTTCCTCCGTCGCAGTGTTAAAAAAATAGGGTCATGAAAGGTGCCATCGTATTAATTTGCTGTGTGCTACCATAAATAATTTGAAACTGCAATATAAACACAAATATTCCTTGGTTGAGGTGGTAATTTTCTTGTTTTTCATAAGGGAGGTCATGGGTTCAAATCTTTTTAGAAGCATTTTTTTTAGTTTTAGTTTTTAGCTTTTAATATCATATTTTTTATGTTTCCAAAAAATTTGTAATTACAAGAATCCAACATGAGACCTTTCATTTAAAAAGCAAAGAGTCAACCACTAACCCAATATTGTTTTTACTAAAAAAAATTCTATATATGTTTCATATAGCCAAATGGTGCCACCGTTTGAAAATTTCTCTAGGTCCGCCCCTGTATGTAGTTTTGGAAAACAATTTAGTGATTAAATATGTATTTTAGAATAATGAAGTAGATGGTTAGATATATATATATATATATATATATATAGGGGTGGGTTCAAATGTGAACCACTTTTTGGTTGTGAACTTGAGGACATCCGAGAGTGCGACACGTGGCGGATGACCAGGCGTCACGTCAGGTCCACGATGGATGACTAGGCGCGATATATTTACCGTTTTTATTTTAAAAAGTTTTTTTTTTAATAAGTTAATTAGTAATTGTTATTGATTATAATATGTATACAAAATTATATTATAATAATTATTATTTAGAATAGTTTAATAATAAGTAAAATATGTCATTTTTGTATATGATTGTAAATTTGGTGTTATATTTAGAGTATGACTTAAGTAGAGTTTTTATTTTATGTGAATGTGCCCACTAAATTTGGTGTTTTTTTTATGTTATGGTTGGAGTCTAAGGACTACAATAACAAGCCTAGATTAATCATCCTAATTTTGAGCGGTGTAGTTAACCATAGATATTGACCACAACAAAAATTACATTAACCAGATTTTAATTTTATATGTTCTCATGTGATCTTTTATAGGTTAATAATGAATCATCGTTTGCATCATTGTTGTCATATTGATTTATGTTACATTTCAACTGCTCCCTGTTGATTTGTGTTGCTATATTTTTATAACCTTCTCTCTTCCTGTAATGCAGAGCCAAAAAACCTAGTTTTAATACAATTTTAGGTGTGTGCTTGGACTTTATGGTATGTTATTTTTATGACCTTGGTCCTCAAATCAAAATCTTGAGTATGGTTTTATTTTGATCATTTTAAATTGATGGGAATATAAACTTTGAATAATATTACCATGTTTATAAAAAGTGAACGATTCCTCTTAAAACTAAAATATCTAGTTGGCTAGTTATCCGACAAGATTTAGGATCAGGTGAGATCAAACTGTCTTCGTGAGATCGTGTGAGACTAATACCTAACGTATAAAACTTTATAAAAAAACACCGTGAAGGTAAATAAAACTCAAATACGCATACTTAAAAATCACTTTCGATGCAAAAAATATCCAAAACAAGATAAAAAACGAAACATTTACAGTTAAAATGCTGTGAAGGTTACAAATAAATAATGCGAACCCTCACAGTGGAAATGTTGTAAAGGTTTCGTTTTTTTACCTTTTTAGGATTTTTTTTCTTCGATAGTGTTTTTTAGTATGTTTTTACAATGAATGTTCAATTTTTTTACCTTCACAAATGTTTTGATGTGAAGTTTCACGTAAAATATATTGGTCTGATCGGTCTCACAGAAACAGCTTGGTCTCACCAGAACTTAACCCTATCCAATTGTCCTCCAATTTTTAGATTAACGAGGGGGTTTATCCGCGCTTCGCTGCGGAGAGTTTTGTTAATATTGTAAAGGTCTGTTGTTGTGAACAATATTTTAGAGAAAGTTTCCTATTAAGAGCCCAGGTTTCGCACCGGGTCATAAACTGTGGTAGATTTGATCGTAAGTAGTAACATGAATATATATGAAACATAAAGTTTGTACAAATGTTGTCATACAAAAGGTTCAATAAAATAAATAAAAGATTTAAGATATCAAAATCAAAAAAATTTAATTTTAAGAGATTTTAATAATACAAACAATTACCAGGAAGCCAAAAGACTGTTCATGAACAGTAGGTACCGACACTTTAACATATTTCAGCCAATATACGATATATGACTAAACGCAAAATGAAATATAAAAAACTAAAAGGTATAAAGTAAATAAATATTATAAGTTTAAGGGGGCAAAATGTAATTTCTCCAAATGTCGGTAACTGTTGTTCATGAACAGTGTTTTGGCTTCATATAATCGTATTATATATAGTATATAATAAAATAATTACATCAAAAAATATTCAATATTAGGCTCATTTCGATCGTATCGACGATACGATTATAATGGCGTAATTTGTTAAAAGTAAAACGTATTTTTTTAACATATTTAAACAAATATACAATATATGAGTAAAAATAAAATGAAATATTGAAAAGTAAGCTATAAAGTGAATAAATGTTATAAGTTTAGGGGGCTAATATGTAAATTTGAAAATGAGTATAGGATTTGGGTTGGTTGGAGCCTGAATTTGGGTCTGTTGGAGCATATATATAATATATAATAAAATAATTACATCAAAAAGTATTCAATATTAGGCTCATTTCGATTGCATCGACGAAATGATTATAATGACACAATTAGTTAAAATTAAAACGTATTGTTTAACATATTTTAGCCAATATACAATATATGTCAAAAACATAAAATGAAATATTGAAAAGTATAAATTATAAAATGAATAAATATTATAAGTTTAGAAGGCTATTATGTAAATTTGAAAATAGGTATAGGATTATATGGTTTTTATAATCCTAATATACATAGTATATAATAAAATAATTACATCAAAAAATATTCAATATTAGGCTCATTTTGATCGTGTCGACGATACGATTATAATGGCGTAATTTGTTAAAATTAAAAAGTATTTTTTTAACATATTTTAGTCAATATACGATATTATATATGATTAAAACGTAAAATGAAATATTTGAAAAATTAAAAGTGTAAAGTGAATAAATATTATAAGTTTATGGGGCTAATATATAAAATTAAAAATAAATTTAAATTGGAGTTTGGGTTTGGAGCGCGTCGCACCGGCGGGTCAGAGCCGATGCGCCTGCTAATTGTATATATAGTATAATTATAGGGTTATTTTCTCATCATTTAATCAATATAATTACATAAAACAATTGTCCTCCAATTTAATACTTTTCAAAACTTGAATTATGGTTCAATTTTGATAATTTCATATTGATTAGAAACTAGAAAGTAAAATTATGAACTTTTTTTTTCCAAGAACTAATATGTTTAGGAGGCTAAATATGTCATAATTACCTTCAAACATGGCATTATAAAAATGAATTTTATACTCTTTTTTTTTGCATTGATTTTGATCAATGTCCAACTTACATTGTTGAATTCTAGGTTGTATAATTTGATTTTGCCTAGTAGACCGCATTACATGCAAAATAAATCATCTTTAAAGTCTTTTATATTAATCATTAAGATAAATAAAAAGATTATATCTAAACTTGTATTTTAAATCCCAAAATGAGATGTTTGAAATTTGAAAATATGTTTTTAAATATATCTGACAACAAATGACTAATCTTTATATACGTAAATGGAATAATTCTTTTACAAATCTTTAAAAAATATCAACAAATCATAGGATATGGTTCGCATCTAACCACATTAAAAATTTATAGGCGGAATATGGCTACTTCTAGTTTGTAAATTATTTTCAAATATTCTCATGATAAGTTCTTCAAATTATGTTCATTTTCCAAAAAACTAACAAAATGTTTCTATGTTAATTAATATAGTACTCATTTTACAATACCCAATCTGGTATATGTTTTTTTTTTTAAAAATCAAACATGAGATTTGGCAAAGTGATATTTTAGTTATATTTTTGAAATATGATTGAGTTTTATCATTTTGTATCCATGAAAAGATTTAAGTTTCAAAGTAGGAGGATGCTTTTGTGTCAACTCATTTGTAGTTGGGTGAACATGGTATGTCACTATGAGGAAGATTCAAACGAGAATGACATCAATTTAAAAAAATATGAGAATGAATCTCAGCCAATCATCTCAGGCCAATCATAAATGAGATTGACTTTTGTGTACAAAATCATATATGATTAACAAATGAAAAGTTCAGGTACAAAAAACATGTACAAAATCATATATGATTCATATAGAAAATCACATGTGATTAACAACGTGCGCGACTTGCCCCGCGACCAGAGGTCGTGCGTGTCCTTTTTTTCATGACTTTTGTGTACAAAATCATATATGATTAACAAAGGAAAAGTTCAGGTACAAAAAACATGTACAAAATCATATATGATTCATATGGAAAATCACATGTGATTAACAACGTGCGCGACTTGCCCCGCGACCATAGGTCGCGCGTGTCCTTTTTTTTCATCAAAACTCGAATTGAATGGCTGAGATTGCTTCTCGTATGTTCTTAAAAAGATGTCATTCTCGTTTGAACCTTTCTCATGTCACTATATTCAAGTTTCAATCGACATCTTTATATATAAAAAGAATACAATAGAAAGTCGGGTGAACACGGTATGATACTATATTGTTTCCTTTATATCATGTGTCGTCCCATTATAATTGAGTACATAAATTTTATACTGTATACTAATCAACTTTACTTGGTATCAACTTTTTTTGATTTGTACATGATACAATTTGAAATCAACATCTCAAACATTAAAGTTACAGATTTTCTTCATGTTGATATATTTACCGAATAGATGCATTAAAACAAATGACAAATTTAAAAATAACACTATTATGTAACATTAATCCCACGTGTACAACATATATGGATGATATACATATTCCTTAGTAAAACTATAGAGTTTCAGAGTTAAAATACATATTATTAACCCAAAGAACGTGTTTTTTTCTCTCCAAATAATCTATGATAAAATAGAAATTTATAATCTAAAGGAATATAGAATATGAAAATTAGAAACTTAAAATCAATGTATGCTGTATTATTGATTAAATTTTATATAAGTAACTTAAAAATAATCCATACTAAACTTTAGATACCATGTACAAAGCAATTTTATATAATTTGTACATACCTACCACCGATTCCAATTGCTATAAGTTATATTGGTACCAATTAAACTGGTACGATTGATATTTAAATTAGTTGATTTGTCTCGATACAAAATTGACATTCGTAAATACGTGTGATAGAAAGTGAGTCCGGACTCGAGATAATGGGATGTACTTTCAAATCCTTAATTATGGTGTTGGAATGGTGTATTGCACATCAGTGGGTAGACGGAAGATTAATAAATGATGGCGGGTACAAAAATAAAGAGACATCACGTTTATCAATTTATGTTTTGAATACCGCGTTGAATGAAATCATGAAAGGGAAAGTTGGTACGAACAAGGGCAAACAATAGATGAAACATCTTTCCGTAGGAAAGAGAAAATATGGTATATGTTTATAAAGGGAAATTCAAAGAAAATAAAAAAACGAAAAACTGAGGAACACATTGCACATAGTAGTAAATTAAGGAAATTGGCCCGATGACCAAAGACAAACATCCAAATGACCTCCTAGCTATTTTCTTTCTCATATTTGCAAAATAGCCACTACCTCCTATAAAATGGGTTCGTTAAAAAACAGATTCAGCTAAAAGAGAAAAAAGAAGTGGTTCGTTATAGAAAAAAAATTATCGGACCTGGATTCGTTTTTAGTGGGCCTGGGTCAATTTTTAACGAATATGAATCTATTTTTTAGCTAATTTGACTATTTGACTTATTCTTTTTCATTTTATAGCTAGGCCCGTTTTTTAAGTGACTCATTTTAAAGGAACTAGTGGCTATTTTACAAATAAGGGAAGAAAATGGCTAGAACGTTAATTAGGTGTTTGTCTTTGACTACCTAAGACAATTTCCTACTAAATTAAGTTATATTTTTTATTTTTATGCATAAATACATTACACAAGCAATATATAAATACATATACTTATTACAATTTACACTTATTCAATATTTTCTAAGAAATAAGCTACACTGCCAAATGCACGGAGGTAACACCAGTACATCATGTAAATGATTGATGCATTATTGAAACTTTTCAAAAAGAACCATTAAAGAAAATAAAAATTAAAGAAAATAAAAAAATAGAAAATAGTTATACGATTTGGTTCTCAGTTCTCACTATCGATAATGTGTCGCTAATTTAATGGCGCTACTTAATTCAACAATATATTTGTGATGGAAGTTGTAATCCTTCGATAATTCATCATCAAACTTTGTTTACATAGTTATCAACTTATCATTAGAGAGGTAATTCAACACATGTATTTTATTGGTAAAGGGGTTGTGTCTGTGATTTGAACATGAGATCTTACACAACATATACATTAAACCCACACCTTTACCGCTGAAACGAAATGTTTAACAATGAATAAATACCATAAAATTTACAAAGCAAAGTATTACTTCTTCATTTGAAAATAATTCATCATCAAGGCTTGGGTTTCCGCCACGTTAACCCCTATGCCTCTACTCTAAGGTTTTGCTTGCATTGTAACACGTCATAGCACGTTATGATGCCTTACGTCACGTTATTTTGTAAGGTTTCAGGTTTTTTTTTTATAAATAACTTTAGCGATAAATGATAATTATATGCATCTGAAGACTTAAATATACATAAAATGGAAACATTAACCATCAAACCTTTATATAGGTAAATAGTTAATCACATTTCCATACATGGAGAGTCAAACATGATTTTCTTTGAAAATTGGAGAAAATGGTGTGTAAAGATTTAATGTTAAATTTAAACTCTTGATATCATTTTTATAAGCTTTATATCAATGATTATTCTTTCATTTTTTAGTTTTATTTTTAAATATGAATTTAATTTGTTCTATCGTACTATTCAAAACACTAACATATACAAGTGTGAGTCTGTGAGCCGCATTTGCCCAAAATACTAAGTTTCAAAGAGTATTTATAAAATTAGAACATTAACAATATACAACGAGTTTGAAAACTCCAAAAGTTGTGCATTCGATATCAAGCCCCATCCCTATCAGTTGCAGATGTAAGCGTTGTACTAAAAATTAAACGTGTAAGACTTTCGATTTATGACTTCGCTCTTATCGGATAAGATTCGAGTCTTTGTCATGTTCATCCCGTAAGGTAAATTGACCCAATAAACATTTACCAGGTAAGTATTGAGTAAACGGCCCCTTACATTGAATGAACAAATGTCTTAAATCGATCTGACATGGAGAAGCATACTAACCACTTGGCTCATTGAAGGCCTTGCCTCTCTATCTTCCTCAACACATTGCAATGCAATCCTAACTAGATTTTCGATCACGGTCCGATCATACTTCCCGCTTATCGAGGGATCCACGATCTTCTCGACCCAACATTCCATTCGATTTCGGTCCAACTCTCGAACCCTACTTCTCACCCACTCGATCAGCTCGACCTCACCATTGGCTTGATTCTTGCTTAATGGACTCAGACCTGTTATCATCTCCAATACCACCACCCCGTAACTAAACACATCGACTTTCGAAGTGATCGGAAGATTGAACACCCATTCAGGAGCCATGTAGCCTCGAGTCCCTCGTATCATTGAAAAGTTCGAGTGGCCGATATCGCTTCGGTCGAACAATCTCGAAAGACCGAAATCCGCCACTTTCGGACTATAATTAGCGTCTAACAATATGTTATGCGGTTTCACATCGCAATGTAGGACCCACTCCAACGACTCCTCGTGTAAGTAAGCGAGTCCTTTGGCCGTGCCCGTTGCGATATCGAGCAGAGTCGCCCAATCGAGCTTCCCGTTTTTCAGGTTTTCGGCCAACGATCCGTTCTCCATGTACTCGTAAACCACGAGCCGATGCTTTCCTTCGGCACAATAACCCCAGGTCTCAATCAAATTCATGTGATTCACCCTCCAGATCGTGCTTATTTCGGCTTGGAATTCAGCTTCCCCATGGTGGCTGGTGACGTTCAGCCGTTTGATTGCTGCAATCCGGTTGTCCGACAACCGACCTTTGTACACAATGCTAGCGCCGCCTCTTCCGATCTCGTCATGGAAATTGCACGACGCCTTCTTTAGCTCGCTATACGTGAACTTCCGAAACGTTGTCGCGGCCGGAAAATAGCTAATTCGATCGATTTTAGATAACCGTTTAGTGCTGAAATACCAGAAAACGACTATGCATACGATCTCGATAAACCCGATAACGCATCCGAAAACCATGATGAAACCAAGTGGCTTGATATCGTTGTTTTGCTCATACGACCTCGTGATCGTTGTTAACATCGTGGGCGGACAATCTGCGAAGCTTGATTTGCCAACCGTTTTTTGTTTAAAAGACGAAACTAACCTCTTTGGTAGTTTGATATACATCGAATGATCGTGTCCCAATTCGTACCCGTTTTGTAACCAAGTCTTTATGCAACAATAAGTGGAGATTCCCAAGTTTTGGTTCAATCCGTACCCGTACTGGAACCCCAAGCAAGCGTTATCCCGTAAACAATCCCACTTACAATCATCGATCGTGTAGTTTGCGTGTAGTCGTACATCATACCCATAGAATTCCACATGGCGAAGCTGGATGAAATCGCACTCGTCTTGTACGCACGTGGTCTTGAATTCCGGCTCACACCCAGAACTCGGATCTCGAGGATTCACGATCATGTACCCGGGTAAGCATCGGCATTCCCGACCCGAGTCTCGGGAGTAAGTACAAAGACTATTTGGTCCGCAAATCCCATGAATCTTGCAAGGCTGAGACATGGCTTGCCATTGAACTTCCAATTTCATTCCACTTTCATGCTCAACAAGGCTATAAACTCTTACGTTACCGTCTACATCCATCCGCATTATTCTCTGCCGGGCCATCCCGAAATCGGCCGATTGGAATTTCCAACCGTCGGATGAGTTAAATCGACCATTGGAATCGAGCATCGCTCTTCGATTGTACATATACTGCAATCTCCCGGCTTCCCAACTTAGAGAGCTCGGATGAGGCCAGTAGATCGTGGTCGTTTCCAGAGCATCATAAATAAGTCGAAGAATCCCATCGGTATCGAAAAACATCTTATAGAAACCCGAAGAACAATTCGTACGACTTCTTGACGAAACAAGTTTAGTGTTTTTCGTGAACGGTTGGTTCGGGAGGAGGGTATCGGTCGGATAATCAAAGCTTTCCCAAATGGTTCGACCTCCGCCGTCATCGAGCACGAGGTTACCGGTGTTACGAAGCTGCAATCGAAGCGACAAAGAAGTCGATTTCGTGTCGGTCGACCAAATAACGTGTCGACCAGCATCTATGAGGACGAGATTGCCGTCTTTCCTCAATGACAACTTCGATTGTCTGCCGTTAATCGGTGCATCCCGATTAGCCATCCAGACGACAGTGCGGTTCTCGGGAGTGTGTTTCCCCGAGAACCACACTGCAAATGCGTACGCATTTTCTCCGATTTCATGAAAACCCGCCGTGAAAAGACCGTTGGGCGAAACTAAAAGATCATCTTTGTTTTCGACCGATAAAGATGAGCCTCGAGTTAAGCCATGGCTTAATAAAGAAGAAGAAGAAGATGATGATATTATGGTAAGAAGAAAAAGAAGAAGAAATGATTTAGCCATAGTTAATTTGTAGCTATGGGCGGCCTTAAGTACTTATATTCCAAAGATGAAGGCGCTGCTGAACTTATTAAGCATCATTTCTCATGTAGACCAAAACGTTGAAAACGTTAGTGTGAAGTGTGAACAATATCATAATTTTAGACGCATTTGTTATTATCACGTGTTACGGCTGCTTTTATATAAAACGAGGGGGTTTGTCGCTCTTTGCTGCGGGAAGTTTTGTTAATATTTTAAAGGCCGTAGCTGTGAACAATATTTTAAAAAAAGTTACCTATTAAGAGCTTGGGCTTCGCACCGGGTTATAAACCGTGATAGATTTGATTTTAAGTAGTAACATAGATTTATATGAAACATAAAATTTGTACAAATGTTGTCATATGAAAGGTTTAATAAAATAAATGAAAAGATTTAAGAAATCAAAAAATCAAAAAATTTAATTTTAGGAGATTTTAATAATACTAATAATTACCAGAAAGTCAAAAGACTGTTCATGAACAGTAGCTACCGACAGTTTAATATATTTCAACCAATATACGATATATGAGTAAAACGTAAAATGAAATATAGAAAACTAAATGATATAAAATGAATAAATATGTTCATGAACAGTGTTTTGGGGATAAAATGTAATTTCTCCAAATGTCGGTAGCTGCTGTTCATAAACAGTGTTTTGGCTTCATATAATTGTATTATATATAGTATATAATAAAACAATTGCATTAAAAATATTCAATATTAGACTCATTTCGAACGTACCAAGTGTATGATTATAATGGCGTAATTTGTTAATATTAGAATGTGTTTTAAATATGTTCCAACCAATATACGATATATGACTAAAACATAAAATAAAATATAGAAAACTAAAAGTATAAAATGAATAAATATTATAAGTTTAGGGATTAAAATGTAGTTTCTACAAATCGATTATAATAGCGTAATTTGTTAAAATTAAAACGTATTTTTTTATTATGTTCAAACCAATATACGATATATAAGTAAAACGTATAATAAAATATTGAAATATTCGACGGTACGAATACACGATATATGACTAAATCGTAAAATGAAATATTGAAAAGTAAATGTATAAACTGAATAAACGCTATAAGTTCTAAGTTTAAGGATAAAAAATATTCAATATTAGGCTCATTTCGATCGTGTATTGGCTAATAATGAATCGTCATTTGCATCATAGGCTCATTTATATGTTCTCATGTGATCTTTTATAGGTTAATAATGAATCATCATTTGCATCATAGTTGTCATATTGATTTATGTTACATTTCAACTGCTCTCTGTTGATTTGTGTTGCTATATTTTTATAACCTTCTCTCTTCCTGCAATGCGGAGCCAAAAAACCTAGTTTTAATACAATTTTAGGTGTGTGCTTGGACTTTATGGTATGTTATTTCTATGACCTTGGTCCTCAAATCAAAATCTTGAGTATGGTTTTATTTTGATCATTTTAAATTGATGAGAATATAAACTTTGAATAATATTACTATGTTTATAAAAAGTGGACGATTCCTCTTAAAACTAAAATATCTAGTTGGCTAATTATCTGACAAGATTTAGGATCAGGTGAGATCAAACTGTCTTCGTGAGATCGCGTGAGACTAATACCTAACGTATAAAACTTCATAAAAAAACACCGTGAAGGTAAATAAAACTCAAATACGCATACTTAAAAATCACTTTCGATGCAAAAAAATATACAAAACAAGATAAAAAACGAAACATTTACAGTTAAAATGCTGTGAAGGTTACAAATAAATAATGCGAACCTTCACAGCGGAAATGTTGTAAAGGTTTCGTTTTTTTTTTTACCTTTTTAGGATTTTTTTTCTTCGATAACGTTTTTTAGTATGTTTTTACAATGAATGTTCAATTTTTTTACCTTCACAAATGTTTTGATGTGAAGTTTCATTTAAAATATATTGGTCTCATCGGTCTCATCACAGAAATAGCTTGGTCTCACCATAACTTAACCCTATCCAATTGTCCTCCAATTTTTAGATTAACGAGGGGGTTTATCCGCGCTTCGCTGCGGAGAGTTTTGTTAATATTGTAAAGGTCTGTTGTTGTGAACAATATTTTAGAGAAAGTTTCCTATAAGAGCCCGGGTTTCTCACCGGGTCATAAACTATGGTAGATTTGATCGTAAGTAGTAACATGAATATATATGAAACATAAAGTTTGTACAAATGTTGTCAAACAAAAGGTTCAATAAAATAAATAAAAGATTTAAGATATCAAAATCAAAAAATTTAATTTAAAGAGATTTTAATAATACTAATAATTACCAGGAAGCCAAAAGACTGTTCATGAACAGTAGGTACCGCCACTTTAACAAATTTAAGCCAATATACGATATACGACTAAAACGCAAAATGAAATATAAAAAACTAAAAGGTATAAAGTGAATAAATATTATAAGTTTAAGGGGGCAAAATGTAATTTCTCCAAATGTCGGAAGCTGTTGTTCATGAACAGTGTTTTGGCTTCATATAATCGTACTATATATAGTATATAATAAAATAATTACATCAAAAAATATTCAATATTAGGCTAATTTCGATCGTATCGACGATATGATTATAATGACGTAATTTGTTAAAAGTAAAACGTATTTTTTAAACATATTTTAACAAATATACAATATATGAGTAAAAATAAAATAAAATATTGAAAAGTAAAGCTATAAAGTGAATAAATGTTATAAGTTTAGGGGACTACTATGTAAATTTGAAAATGAGTATAGGATTTGGGTTGGTTGGAGCCTGAATTTGGGTCTGTTATATCAAGAGATGTCAAGTTTTACGAGAACATTTTTCCGTATAAGATGAGAAATGATGAAGAAGGTACATCTTCTTTCAATGACTTGATTATCTTAAATTTCTTTGAAGATGAGTTTGAACACAGTGACAAAATTTTTAATCATGCTCCCAATGATGAAATTAAGGTAGGTCACCAACTGGGAATACTACTGATAGTAGAGCCCCTGTTTCAATTGAAAAACAACTCAAGTCTGCCAATATACCTCTGATGAGTAGTAATGAGTTGTCTTCAACTGAGCAGGCTGATGTAGATGCTATCAGTAGTAACATGGATGGGTTGAATGATTCTGGTGAATCTAGTGAATCTGGTGACCACTCTTCTGAGGGAAATTTTCAAAATCAAAATATAAATGTTTCTTCTAGAAAGTCAGATCGTGTTTCAAAAATGCCAAGGAAATTTGATGATTTTGTTGTAGAAGGAAAAGTCAAATATGGCATTGAAAGAGTTGTAAACTATTCTCAATTATGTAAAGAAAATTTATGTTTTGTATCAAATTTAAATAAATCCATTGAACCTTCTAGCTATTTAGAAGCTAGTAAGGATCAAAACTGGTTTAATGCCATGAATGAAGAGATGGAGGCTCTTTATAGAAATGGTACATGGGAATTAACTGAACTTCCGTTAAATAGAAAGGCTATAGGATGTAAGTGGGTGTTCAAAATTAAGTATAAGTCCAGTGGTGAGATTGAGAGGTACAAAGCTAGGCTTGTAGCTAAAGGTTATAGTCAACGTGAAGGGTTAGACTATGAGGAAACTTTTTCTCCAGTAGTAAAGATGGTAACTGTTAGATGTGTTATAGCTCTAGCTGTTCAAAATCATTGGCCTCTTTATCAATTAGATGTTAATAATGCCTTTCTTTATGGGGATTTAAGTGAAGAAGTTTACATGAGTTTACCTGAAGGATATTTTTCTAAAGATGATAAAAGGGTTTGTAAACTCATAAAGTCTTTGTATGGGTTAAAGCAGGCACCTAGACAGTGGTATGAGAAATTGTCTAAGTGCTTACATGAATTTGGATTTACTCAAAGTCTTAGTGATTATTCTTTATTTACTATGTCTTTTGGAAATGTCTTTTTAGCCATGCTTGTTTATGTTGATGATTTAGTTTTAACTGGGAATAGTAACAGTGATATATATAGAGTTAAAAATCATCTTAAAACTAATTTTTTTAATTAAAGATCTTGGTGAACTTCAATTTTTCTTAGGAATTGAAATTTTGAAAACTGAGTTTGGACTGTGCATGTCTCAAAGGAAGTATTGTCTGGAATTATTATCTGATTTTGGATACTTAGGTTGTAAACCTATCAATACACCTATGGATATGAACCTAATTGTTACTGATTCTGTTGAATCAGCTTCTAAATATGGAGATAGTTTACTTTATGATGTTTCTGGTTTCCAAAAATTAGTGGGTAGATTGATATATTTGTTGGCAACCAGACCAGACATTTCATTTGTTGTTCACTGTTTAAGCCAGTTCATGCACTCACCAAGGAAATCACATCTAAACCTTGCTCTAAGAGTTTTGAGGTATTTAAAGAAGTCACCAGGAAAAGGTATATCTTTTTCTTCTGCTTCTAGTTTTAAATTATATGGATTTGTTGATGCTGATTGGGGCAAGTGCCTTTCTTCTAGAAGGTCTGTTACTGGCTATTGTTTATATTTGGGAGATTGTTTAATCTCTTGGAAAAGTAAAAAACAGAGCACAGTCTCTAGATCGTCAGCTGAATCTGAATATCGTGCTCTTGCTTTAGTAACTTGTGAAATAATCTGGGTTTTAAACATTTTGTCTTGTCTGAATATAAAAGATCTTATTCCTGTACCAATATTTTGTGATAACAGTTCAGCCATACAAATTGCTATTAACCCGGTACTTCATGAAAAAACTAAACATATAGAACTTGACATTCATTTTATTAGAGAAAAGATATCTGTTGGCTTAATTAAAGTTGATAAGGTTACATCTGTTGAACAAGTTGCTGATATCTTTACTAAGTCTCTTGGAGCTATTCAGCATGATAATTTATGTTCTAAGTTGAATATGTTTGATGTATTCAAGAGTCAAGATTGAGGGAGGGTGTTAAAAGGTTATATTATTTTACAATCTTGACTTATGTTAAAAAAAGGTTTTTGATTTTATAAGGTACTGTTTAAAGTTGGTAAGCTGGAGGACTGAAGTTGTGCAGCTCTATAACATTTGTACTGCGCCTCACTTCTGTGGAAAAGAGAAGGTTAGCGGAGCAATTAAAGTGAATCAGAGAGACTGAAAGTGAACTTATCAGAATGGGAGTATAAAAACATATTTTCTTCAGCATTTTCTCATTATTCACTTACGAATTTTGAGCCTTTTCTCTCTCTCTATTTGTTTCAGTTTTATTTGTTTCTCTTTAATCTTTCTCTCTCTAGAGAATTAGAGTTTGTTCATGTTGAGTTCTTCAAATATTGTTTACTCTTGATTTCTTTTTGATGTATTTAGCTTAGTTTTGTTGTAATTTCTTTTGCTTGTAACTAGTTTAGGTTTGATGTAATTTCATATACTTTTCTGTGTAATAGTTTAGGTTTGGTGTAATTTGAGGTTTATGAGAGTTCTTGGTTGAGATGGATTTTTTCACACATGGCATTATAAAAATGAATTTTATACTCTCTTTTTTTGCATTGATTTTGATCAATGTCCAACTTACATTGTTGAATTCTAGGTTGTATAATTTGATTTTGCCTAGTAGACCGCATTACATGCAAAATAAATCATCTTTAAAGTCTTCTATATTAATCATTAATATTTATCTTAGGAAATAAAAAGATTATATCTAAACTTGTATTTTAAACCCCCAAATGAGATGTTTGAAATTTGAAAATATGTTTTTAAATATATCTGACAACAAAATGACTAATCTTTATATACGTAAATGGAATAATTCTTTTACAAATCTTTAAAAAATATCAACAAATCATAAGATATGGTTCGCATCTAACCACATTAAAAAAGTATAGGCGGAATATGGCTACTTCTAGTTTGTAAAATATTTTCAAATATTCTCATGATAAGTTCTTCAAATTATGTTCATTTTCCAAAAAACTAAAATAATGTTTTTATGTTAATCAATATACAATACCCAATCTGGTATATGTTAAAAAAAAACAAACATGAGATTTGGCAAAGTGATATTTTAGTTATATTTTTGAAATATGGTTGAGTTTTATCATTTTGTATCGATGAAAAGATTTAAGTTTCAAAGTAGGAGGATGCTTTTGTGTCAACTCATTTGTAGCTGGGTGAACATGGTATGGCACTATATTCAAGTTTCAATCGACACTTTATATATAAAAGAATAACAATAGAAAGTCGGGTGAACATGGTATGACACTATATTTTTTCCTTTATATCATGTGTCGTCCCATTATAATTAAGCACATAAATTTTTATACCGTAAACCAATCAACTTTAGTTGGTACCAACTTTTTTTGGTTTGTACATGATACAATTTGGAATCAACATCTCAAACATTAAAGTTACAGATTTTCTTCATGTTGATATATTTACCGAATAGATGCATTAAAACAAATGGCACATTTAAAAATAACACTATTATGTAACATTAATCCCACGTGTACAAACATATATGGATGATAAACATATTCGTTAGTAAAACTTTAGAGTTTCATAACTAAATTACATATTATTAACCCAAAGAACGAGTTTTTTTTTCTCTCCAAATAATCTATGATAAAATAGAAATTTATAATCTAAAGGAATATAGAATATGAAAATTAGAAACTTAAAATCAATGTATGCTGTATTATTGATTAAATTTTATATAAGTAACTTAAAAATAATCCATACAAAACTTTAGATACCATGTACGAAACAATTTTATATAATTTATACATACCAACCACCGATTCCAATTGCTATCAGTTATATTGGTACCAATTAAACTGGTACGATTGATATTTAAATTAGTTGATTTGTCTCGATAAAAAATTGACATTCGTAAATACGTGTGATAGAAAGTCAGTCCGGACTCGAGATAATGGGCGTACATTCAAATCCTTAATTATGGTGTTGGAATGGTGTATTGCACATCAGTGGGTAGACGGAAGATTAATAAATGATGGCGGGTACAAAAATAAAGAGACATCACGTTTATCAATTTATGTTTTGAATACCGCGTTGAATGAAATCATGAAAGGGAAAGTGGGTACGAACAAGGGCAAACAATAGATGAAACATCTTTCCGTAGGAAAGAGAAAATATGGTATATGTTTATAAAGGGAAATTCAAAGAAAATAAAAAACGAAAAACTGAGGAACACATTGCACATAGGAGTAAATTAAGGAAATTGGCCCGATGACCAAAGACAAACATCCAAATGACCTCCTAGCTATTTTCTTTCTCATATTTGCAAAATAGCCACTACCTCCTAAAAAATGGGTTCGTTAAAAAACAGATTCAGCTAAAAGAGAAAAAAGAAGTGGTTCGTTAAAGAAAAAAGAATTATCGGACCTGGATTCGTTTTTAGCGGGCCTGGGTCAATTTTTAACGAATATGAATCTATTTTTTTAGCTAATTTGACTATTTGACTTGTTCTTTTTCATTTTCTAGCTAGGCCCGTTTTTTAACAGACCCATTTTAAAGGAACTAGTGGCTATTTTACAAATAAGGGGAAGAAAATGGCTAGAACGTTCATTAGGTGTTTGTCTTTGACTACCTAAGACAATTTCCTACTAAATTAAGTTATATTTTTTATTTTTATGCATAAATACATTACACAAGCAATATATAAATACATATACTTATTACAATTTACACTTATTCAATATTTTCTAAGAAATAAGCTACACTGCCAAATGCACGGAGGTAACACCAGTACATCATGTAAATGATTGATGCATTATTGAAACTTTTCAAAAAGAACCATTAAAGAAAATAAAAATTAAAGAAAATAAAAAAATAGAAAATAGTTATACGATTTGGTTCTCAGTTCTCACTATCGATAATGTGTCGCTAATTTAATGGCGCTACTTAATTCAACAATATATTTGTGATGGAAGTTGTAATCCTTCGATAATTCATCATCAAACTTTGTTTACATAGTTATCAACTTATCATTAGAGAGGTAATTCAACACATGTATTTTATTGGTAAAGGGGTTGTGTCTGTGATTTGAACATGAGATCTTACACAACATATACATTAAACCCACACCTTTACCGCTGAAACGAAATGTTTAACAATGAATAAATACCATAAAATTTACAAAGCAAAGTATTACTTCTTCATTTGAAAATAATTCATCATCAAGGCTTGGGTTTCCGCCACGTTAACCCCTATGCCTCTACTCTAAGGTTTTGCTTGCATTGTAACACGTCATAGCACGTTATGATGCCTTACGTCACGTTATTTTGTAAGGTTTCAGGTTTTTTTTTTTATAAATAACTTTAGCGATAAATGATAATTATATGCATCTGAAGACTTAAATATACATAAAATGGAAACATTAACCATCAAACCTTTATATAGGTAAATAGTTAATCACATTTCCATACATGGAGAGTCAAACATGATTTTCTTTGAAAATTGGAGAAAATGGTGTGTAAAGATTTAATGTTAAATTTAAACTCTTGATATCATTTTTATAAGCTTTATATCAATGATTATTCTTTCATTTTTTAGTTTTATTTTTAAATATGAATTTAATTTGTTCTATCGTACTATTCAAAACACTAACATATACAAGTGTGAGTCTGTGAGCCGCATTTGCCCAAAATACTAAGTTTCAAAGAGTATTTATAAAATTAGAACATTAACAATATACAACGAGTTTGAAAACTCCAAAAGTTGTGCATTCGATATCAAGCCCCATCCCTATCAGTTGCAGATGTAAGCGTTGTACTAAAAATTAAACGTGTAAGACTTTCGATTTATGACTTCGCTCTTATCGGATAAGATTCGAGTCTTTGTCATGTTCATCCCGTAAGGTAAATTGACCCAATAAACATTTACCAGGTAAGTATTGAGTAAACGGCCCCTTACATTGAATGAACAAATGTCTTAAATCGATCTGACATGGAGAAGCATACTAACCACTTGGCTCATTGAAGGCCTTGCCTCTCTATCTTCCTCAACACATTGCAATGCAATCCTAACTAGATTTTCGATCACGGTCCGATCATACTTCCCGCTTATCGAGGGATCCACGATCTTCTCGACCCAACATTCCATTCGATTTCGGTCCAACTCTCGAACCCTACTTCTCACCCACTCGATCAGCTCGACCTCACCATTGGCTTGATTCTTGCTTAATGGACTCAGACCTGTTATCATCTCCAATACCACCACCCCGTAACTAAACACATCGACTTTCGAAGTGATCGGAAGATTGAACACCCATTCAGGAGCCATGTAGCCTCGAGTCCCTCGTATCATTGAAAAGTTCGAGTGGCCGATATCGCTTCGGTCGAACAATCTCGAAAGACCGAAATCCGCCACTTTTGGACTATAATTAGCGTCTAACAATATGTTATGCGGTTTCACATCGCAATGTAGGACCCACTCCAACGACTCCTCGTGTAAGTAAGAGAGTCCCTTGGCCGTACCCGTTGCAATATCGAGCAGAGTCGCCCAATCGAGCTTCCCGTTTTTCAGGTTTTCGGCCAACGATCCGTTCTCCATGTACTCGTAAACCACGAGCCGATGCTTTCCTTCGGCACAATAACCCCAGGTCTCAATCAAGTTCATGTGATTCACCCTCCAGATCGTGCTTATTTCGGCTTGGAATTCAGCTTCCCCATGGTGGCTGGTGACGTTCAGCCGTTTGATTGCTGCAATCCGGTTGTCCGACAACCGACCTTTGTACACAATGCTAGTGCCGCCTCTTCCGATCTCGTCACGGAAATTGCACGACGCCTTCTTTAGCTCGCTATACGTGATCTTCCGAAACGTTGTCGCGGCCGGAAAATAACTAATTCGATCGATTTTAGACAACTGTTTAGTGCTGAAATACCAGAAAACGACTATACAGACGATCTCGATAAACCCGATAACGCATCCGAAAACCATGATGATACCAAGTGGCTTGATATCGTTGTTTTGCTCATACGACCTCGTGATCGTTGTTAACATCGTGGGCGGACAATCTGCGAAGCTTGATTTACCAACCGTTTTTTGTTTAAAAGACGAAACTAGTCTCTTTGGTAGTTTGATATACATCGAATGATCGTGTCCCAATTCATACCCGTTTTGTAACCAAGTCTTTATGCAACAATAAGTGGAGATTCCCAAGTTTTGGTTCAATCCGTACCCGTACTGGAACCCCAAGCAAGCGTTATCCCGTAAACAATCCCACTTACAATCATCGATCGTGTAGTTTGCGTGTAGTCGTACATCATACGCATAGAATTCCACATGGCGAAGCTCGATGAAATCGCACTCGTCTTGTAAGCATGTTGTGTTGAATTGCAGCTCACACCCGGAACTCGGATCTCGAGGATTTACTATCGTGTACCCGGGTAAGCATCGGCATTCCCGACCCGAATCTCGGGAATAAGTACAAAGACTATTTGGTCCGCAAATCCCATGAATCTTGCAAGGCTGAGACATGGCTTGCCATTGAACTTCCAATTTCATTCCACTTTCATGCTCAACAAGGCTATAAACTCTTACGTTACCGTCTACGTCCATCCGCATTATTCTCTGCCGGGCCATCCCGAAATCGGCCGATCGGAATTTCCAACCGTCGGATGAGTTAAATCGACCATCGGAATCGAGCATCGCTCTTCGATTGTACATATACTGCAATCTCCCGGCTTCCCAACTTAGAGAGCTCGGATGAGGCCAGTAGATCGTGGTCGTTTCCAGAGCATCATAAATAAGTCGAAGAATCCCATCGGCATCGAAAAACATCTTATAGAAACCCGAAGAACAATTCGTACGACTTCTTGACGAAACAAGTTTAGTGTTTTTCGTGAACGGTTGGTTCGGGATGAGGGTATCGGTCGGATAATCGAAGCTTTGTTGGATATTTTAGTGTAATTGGATTAAGTTGTTTGACCAATTTCATCATTATAAGACATCATTTAGGTTTGGCGGTGCGGAGTGCACACCTACTTGAATTTATTATGATATTAGGGGCGAAGCCCCTAATGAACGGGGGTCCGGGGGCAGCGCCCCCGGTAGCGGGGGTCGAGCTGGAAATTTTTTATTTACACTAAGTTACTATATCGAAAAATACTTAGAAAAATTGATTTTCGGAAATTGGGTGGATAAATCCGACCCGGCTTCGACCCGGTTTTTGACCCGTTGACAAAACAGAAAACTGCCAAAAAGGCAGTTATCTGTTTCTGGTTAGATATACGCTTTTGGTCATCATCGTTTTCTACTCTGGTTCACAAAATCGCAAACACACATACATCGAATTCCAAATTCTCTGAATTGTATCCGATTGAATAATTCGGGAGAACCACCGAATTGATTCGATCTGAAAGTGTTACACGCCTTTCAGAGACATCCAGAATTCGTTACTGACTATTCGTCACAAGCTTTCCCAAACGGTTCGACCTCTGCCGTCATCGAGCACGAGGTTACCGGTGTTACGAAGCTGCAATCGAAGCGACAAAGAAGTCGATTTCGTGTCGGTTGACCAAATAACGTGTCGACCAGCATCTATGAGAACGAGATTGCCGTCTTTCCACAACGACAACTTCGATCGTCTGCCGTTAATCAGTGCATCCCGATTAGCAATCCAGACGACAGTGCGGTTCTCGGTCGTGTGTTCCCCCGAGAACCACACTGCAAATGCATACGCATTTTCTCCGATTTCATGAAAACCGGCCGTGAAAAGACCGTTGTGGGAAACTAAAAGATCGTCTTTGTTTTCGACCGATAAAGAGGAGCCTCGAGTTAAGCCTTGGCTTAATGAATAAGAAGAAGATGATGATGATGATATTATGGTAAGAAGAAAAAGAAGAAGAAATGATTTAGCCATAGTTAATTTGTAGCTATGAAGGCCAAAGACGAGGGCGCTGCTGAACTTATTAAGCATCATTTCTCATGTAGACCAAAACGTTGAAAACGTTAGTGTGAAGTGTGAACAATATTATAATTTTAGACGCATTTGTTATTATCACGTGTTACGGCTGCTTTTATATAGAACGAGGGGGTTTGTCGCTCTTTGTTGCGCGAAGTTTTGTTAATATTTTAAAGGCCTGTAGTTGTGAACAATATTTTAAAGGAAGTTACCTATTAAGAGCTTGGGCTTCGCACCGGGTTATAAACTGTGATAGATTTGATCTTAAGTAGTAACATAGATTTATATGAAACATAAAGTTTGTACAAATGTTGTTATACGAAAGGTTTAATAAAATAAATGAAAAGATTTAAGAAATCAAAAAATCAAAAAATTTAATTTTAGAAGGTTTTAATAATACTAATAATTATCAGAAAGTCAAAAGACTGTTCATGAACAGTAGCTACCGACAGTTTAACATATTTCAACCAATATACGATATATGAGTAAAACGTAAAATGAAAAGTGAAATATATAAAGTGAATAAGTATTATAAGTTTAGGGGGCTAATATGTAAATTTAAAAATAGGTATAGAATTTAGGTCGGTTGGAGCGTATATAAAGTATATAATAAAATAAATACATAAAAAAATATTCAATATTAGGTTCATTTCGATCGTATCGGCGATACGAGTATAATGGCGTAATTTGTTAAAATTAAAACGTATTTTTTTTAACATATTTTAGCCAATACACCATATATGCCTAAAACGTAAAATGAAATATTGAAAAGCTTAGGGGCCAAATATGTAATATTGGAAATGGGTTTGGAGATGGGTTTAGCTTGAGCAAACGCGCGGGTCATCGGCAGGTTTGGGTCAAAAAGTGAGAGAGGAAAAGGTGGTTTTGGGTCGGGTCGTTGGTCGCGCGAGTTCGGGCAATGTTTGCGGGCTGGGGCGCCTGTTGATTGTATATATTAGATAATAAGACTGCTTTTTATTTAATACTAGCATGATCGATCCTGAAGTTCTTATTCTTTATCACGCGTTACGGCTGCTTTTATATAAAATAAGACAGCTTTTTATTTTATACTAGCAGGATTGATACTGAAGTTCTTATTCTTTATGTTTAAATGGAAAATAAAAAAAGCATCAGAATATAAAAAACGGTGTGTATTAAATGTTATATGTTGGCACGTTTGAATTGAAGTTATGTTTTAGCAAACTAGCTGATAAGCTAGTTGACAGTTAATAAGTTAGCTAATAGTTGATAAACCAATTAATAAATAAATTATTTTTGGTAAAAAACTAGTTTATGAGTGTGTAAAATGATCAAAAAAAGATATAATAATTAATATTAATAAGGATATAATTGAAAAAAACTACCTCCAAGTAGTTTATCAAAAAGCTAGCTTATAAGCTAGTTTTTGTCAATCACAAAAAATTAAGTTTGCTTATAAACTACTATGTGATTACCAAATAATGCCTAGATGAAAATCCTACAAAATAAAACATGGACATACATCATCTAAAATGACCTTGTGTAATTTATAAAGTAAAAACATCAAACATTTTATTATAGTGCATGTTTGCTGAAAACTTTTGAGGTTGTTTACCTTTTAGTAGTTCTATTAAAAGGCAATATTTGAATCGTTAAAGGATAAATTTTGTTTCGTTAAAAAAAATAAACGCATCATAGGATTTTGGGTAACTGGTTTAACCATAAATGGTTAAGCTTAGAGCGGTTTAGGGTAATAACCGGTTGAGTTTATTTGTAACCGGTTAAGGACCAGTTACATAACCGAGCTTTTTTTAATAAAACTTATGATTAGTTACAAAGTTTTAAAAAATAATTTTTGTGTCACTCAATTACACTTTAAAAATACGTTTTAATATACTTTCAAATTAGTTACATCGATCTCATATATATATAAATATAAGCAAGAAATATTAGGTCCCGTTCGGTTTGCGGGAATGGAATGGATTGGGGAGGGCGGGGGGGGGGGGGGGGGGGGGGGGGGGGGGGGAGGGGGTTGAATTTCAAATCCATTCCAATCCTGCGTTTGGTTTGTAAGATCGTCTGAATTTGAAATCCGTTAAACATAGGATTTTGAAATCACAATAAGAAAGTCAAGATTTCTAGGGATTTCGTAGTATTTGAATATGACAATGCTTTAAAATATGTTAAAGAACATTTGTTTTTTAATAACCAATTAAATAAAAAGCAAAAAAAAAATTTAAATCACGGGAATTCAAATTCATTCCAATCCTTCAAACCAAACACGTAAAAAGATTCCAAATCCTCCCAAATTCAAATCATTCCTAATCCAAACCCCTACTTGAAATCCAATCCAATTCATTTCATTGAGGCAAACCAAATGGACCCTTAGTGTTTTTTGGGTTTTGTAGCTTGGTATCTAACCACATACACCACCAGATAACTTATTTATACTGTGTTTGGTGGGTTAAAATGCAAAAAAACCAAAAAAACGGTGGTATCTAACAGCTGGTTATGCAAAAAAAGTAACCGGTTACGGACTTTGGTTAAGTAACATGTTAAATGGTTAATAAGCGGGGCGGTTATAACCAGTAAAAGGCCTCGCCGGTTACGGGTTAGCCGATTGGATCGGACTGTTCAGGACCCATTTGACCATCTCTATATTCAGAGGTAATTGATATAGGAGGACATTTCAGCCGGACAACTTATGCTCAAATATTTCTCTTAGCTTATCGATCGACCAACAAGTTACTACTTGGGTCATTCAAAAGTACATTTACATTGAATGGACAAAAATAGCGTCTTTATCAATCAGACATGGACAAGCATACCAACCACTTGGGTCATGGAGGGTCTTGCCTCTCTATCTTCCTCAACACATTGCAATGCAATCCTAACTAGATTTTCTATCGCGGTCCGATCATAGTTCCCGCTTATCGAAGGATCCACGATCTTCTCGACCCAACATTCCGATCGATTTTGGTCCAACTCTCGAACCCTACTTCTCACCCACTCGATCAGCTCGACCTCACCGTTGGCTTGATTCTTGCTTAATGGACTCAGGCCTGTTATCATCTCCAATACCACCACCCCGTAACTAAACACATCGACTTTCGAAGTGATCGGAAGATTGAACACCCATTCGGGAGCCATGTATCCTCGAGTCCCTCGTATCATCGAGAAGTTCATGTTGCCGATGATATCGCTTCGATCGAACAATCTCGAAAGACCGAAATCTGCCACCTTCGGACCATAATTAGCATCCAACAAGATGTTATGGGGTTTCACGTCACAATGTAGGACCCACTCCAACGACTCTTCGTGTAAGTAAGCGAGTCCCTTGGCCGTGCCCGTTGCGATATCGAGCCGTGTCGACCAATCGAGTTTCCCGTTTTTCAGGTTTTCGGCCAACGATCCGTTCTCCATGTACTCGTAAACCACGAGCCGATGCTTTCCTTCGGCACAATAACCCCATGTCTCGATCAAGTTCATGTGATTCACCCTCCAAATAGTGCTTATTTCGGCTTGGAATTCAGCTTCCCCACGGTGGCTTGTGTCGTTCAGCCGTTTGATCGCTGCAATCCGGTTGTCCGATAACCGGCCTTTGTACACCATGGAAGCGCCGCCTCTTCCAATCTCGTCACGGAAATTGCACGACGCCTTCTTTAGCTCGCTATACGTGAACTTCCGGAACATTGTCGCGGCCGGAAAATAGCTACTTTGATCGATTTTAGACGACCGTTTAGTGCTGAACCACCAGAAAACCACTATGCAGACGATCTCGATAAGCCCGATCACGCATCCGAAAACCATGATGAAACCGAGTGGTTTGATATCATTGTCTTCCTTATACGACCTCGTGATCGTTGTTAACATCGGGGGCGGACAATCTGTGAAGCTCGATTTGCCGTCCGTTTTTTGTTTAAAAGACGAAACTAACCTCTTTGGTAGTTTGATATACATCGAGTAATCGTGCCCCAATTCGTACCCATTTTGCAATGAATTCTTTATGCAACAATAATAGAAGGTTCCGGAGTTCTTTTTGAATCCGAACCCGTACTGGAACCCCAAGCAAGTGTCATCCCGTAGACAATCCTGCTTACAATCACCAAGCGTGTAGTTTCCGTATAGTCGTACATCATAGCCGTAGAATTCCACATGGCGAAGCTCGATGAAATCGCACTCATCTTCTAAGCACGTTGTCTTGAATTCCGGCTCACACCCGGAACTCGGATCTCGAGGATTCACGATCGTGTACCCGGGTAAGCACCGGCATTTCTGACGCGAATCTCGGGAATAAGTACAAAGACTATTTGGCCCACAAATCCCATGAATCTTGCAAGGGTGAGACATGGCTTGCCATTGAACTTCCAATTTCATTCTATTTTCATGCTCAACAAGGCTATAAACTCTTACGTTACCGTCTACATCCATCCGCATTATTCTCTGCCGGTCCATCCCGAAATCGGCCGATTTGAATTTCCACCCGTCGGATGAGTTAAATTGACCATCGGAATCGAGGATCGCTCTTCGATTGTACGTGTATTGCAATCTCCCAACTTCCCAACTTAGAGAGCTCGGATGAGGCCAGTAGATTGAGGTTGTTTCCGGAGCATCGTAAACAAGTCGAAGAATCCCGTCGGTATCGAAAAACATCTTATAGAAACCCGAAGAGTAATTCGTACGACTTTTTGACGAAACAAGTTTTGTGTTTTTAGTAAACGGTTGGTCCGGGAGGAGGGTATCGGTCGGATGATCGAAGCTTTCCCAAACGGTTCGACCTCCGCCGTCATCGAGCACGAGGTTACCGGTGTTACGAAGCTGCAATCGAAGCGATAAAGAAGTCGATTTCGTGTCGGTCGACCAAATAACATCTCGACCGGCATCTACGAGGACGAGATTGCCGTCTTTCCATAACGACAACTTCGATTGCCTGCCGTTAATCGGTGCGTCCCGATTGGCCATCCAGACGACAGTGCGGTTCTCGGTTGCGTGTTTCCCCGAGAACCACACTGCAAATGCGTAAGCATTTTCTCCGATTTCATGAAAACCCGCGGTGAAAAGACCGTTGGGCGAAACTAAAAGATCATCTTTGTTTTCGACCGATAAAGACGAGCCTCGAGTTAAGCCATGGCTTAATGAATAAGAAGAAGAAGATGATGATGATGTTATGGTAAGAAGAAAAAGAAGAAGAAATGATCCAGCCATAGTTAATTTGAAGCTATGGGGGATGGCAAGTACTTATATTATTCCAAAGATGAAGCCGCGGCTGAACTTATTAAGCATAATTTCTGTAGACCAAAACGTTGAAAACGTTAGTCTGAACAATATTTTAATTTTAAACACATTTGTTAATTGTTATTATCACGTGTTACGGCTGCTTTTATGTTAAAATAAGAACTACTTTTTATTTAATTAATACTAGCAGGATCGATAGGTTCTTATTCTTTATGTTCAAATAGAAAAAAATACCATCACAATATAAAACACGGACGGTGTTTTATTAAATGTTATATAATAGCATGTGTGACTTAAGTGAAAATCCTATAGAACAAAACATAAAGTATACATGATTTGAAATGATTTTATGCAACATCAATTATTTTAGTATACTATATGTTTGTTGAAAACTTATCTTCGATACTAATATTAGCCTGCGAATATGATCTTAAGGGGTTGTTTGAGCAGTTACCTTTTGTTCGGTTATGTGATTTTGTATTTTTGGTTTTTTAACCATTCAACATCCTAATTTCGTTATGAACAATTATCAACAATAATGTCTCATTTTACACTAAATTATAAGAGTTTTTTTAATCATTATGACTTCTTAATCATACACCAAATCATTAGCAACTACCAAATAATCCAACAATTCAATTATATCTTTTAAGATTATATATACAAAAATAAAATAGAGTTAATTACATATTTGGTCCCTGTGGTTTACACGAAATTACGATGGAGGTCCCTAAACCCTAATTTTCATGCCTACGGTCCCTGTGGTTTGATTTTCGTTACGATGGCGGTCCCTTGCCCTAACATCTGTTAAAAACGGCTGTTAAAAGAGGGTTAAAAGACAAAAACACCCCTGATATAAATACAACCTTTTCCCTTCCCCTCTTCCCCAACCCCAAACCCTAACTCTCCCATCTGCAACTAATCCTTTCCCTTCCCCATCACAAACCCAAGCTTCACACTTGCAACTACCAATCTCCACACCTGCAAGCAAGCTTCACACCTAATTTGGCACCAAAAAACGACGATTGCAACTATCCCTTCCAAGAGAAAAACTAACAATCTTTAATCATTATCTTGATAGATTAAAAAAAAAAGATATTTTTTAGATTAAACTACAATTTTTGTCCTTATGGTTTACATTCACTATCAAATTTGGTCCCTCTTATAAACTAATTACAACTTTGGTCCCTATGGTTTGCATTTTATTTCAATTTTGGTCCTTTTAACTAACTATAGTTAAAAGATTAGTTAATACCTTTTACTTTTTACTTTTTTGTCTTATTAGATCACTGGTAAATTACAATTTGACTCCTTGTCATTTATCTCTTTTTCATTTTTGTCTTTTTTACAATTTTATTAATCATTTAATACCCCTAATTAGATTAATTAATTAATGATGTTTTAAATAAAAAATATGTACTTTGTTTTCTAAATTATGTCTTCAAAAAACTTTTATAAATATATTTAAAATGAATTCATTATTGAATATTTTGAATTTTTATGCATATATATGTGTGTATAAATCCATCTACATAAATCCAAAAAACATTTTCTATTTTAAGTTGGGGTTTATAAAATGTGTCATTTTTCTTAATAATGTTATAAGAAAATAGAAGTTTATCTACTATTAATTAAATAATGCATCGTTTCAGATGAAAAAAATTCATTGTTTTAGCCATCTTAAATTACTAGTTTGATCTTTTAGCCATTTCTTGTAAACTTTTACAAAATAGACATCAAGTACGCAGAAGAAGCTCCTCTGTTGGCGGACTTGACTACAAGACAATTTTTTTTTACAAATATTACCCATGTTCGTCAAATGGAGGAGCTAGGTCCATCAATGGAAGAGTTCGTCCCTAAAGTTTCGATATTTACAATTTATACTTAGGTCCGCTAATGGAGCAGGTGCATTTGGTGGACCTAAAGGTTATTTTATAAACTTTTATAAAAAAATAGTTAGGAGATCAAATCACTAATTTATAATGGCTAAAATAATGGATTTCACTATCAAATACTTCATTTAATTTGTTATTCATTTTTCATTGGCATTGCATAAATTTAAATTGATAACTTTTTAAAAATCTAATAATTATATTATAAAGTTTTTGTTTAATACACATTTTGAGAAACATTTTATTAAATTAAAATCTAAAAATGAGATTTTTTTATTAATAGACAGATTAATTTTGTTTTTTGAAAAATGGTGACAAAAAGATTTTTAAGTTGAGTTCACAATATGTATCATTTGTTCTTATCTAATTAAAAATATCATTAATTAATAAATCTAATATAGGGTATATATAAAATGAAAAATAAAGTTATAAGAAAGACAAAAATAAAAGAGACAAACCAGAAGGACTCAAACTGTAAGTTACTAAATGATTTAATAAGACAAAAAAGAAGAAATAACAAAAGATATTAACTAATTTTTTAACCATAGTTAGTTAAAAGGACCAAAACTAAAATAAAACACAAACCATAGTGACCATAACTGTAATTAGTTTATAAGAGGGACCAAACTTGATAATGAGTATAAACCGTAAGGACCAAAATTGTAAATTACTCTATTTTTTTATAATGTATCTGAATCATATTTTTATATTATTATTTACCTTTTAAACTTTTTCTAATTGTTTTTTAGATAAACTCTATTTATTTTATAAGTGACAAGAAAGCAGGTAATTAAAAAGTTTGTTATGCTTCGTCGTATATATGATTAAAGCATTTAGATATATAATTATGGGCGTAGTGGTTGGACTTTGGAGGCTTGGAGCTCTATTTTATCACACTAATATATATTATCAAACTATCATGTCATTCACATTTCGCTCTAAGAATTAATGTTTGGAATTGGATATTTAAAGTATTTATTTTCTTATCAAGTTTTAAAACAATAATTAAGTAAAAAGAAGTATTTGAATTTAAACAAAAAGAGCTCATAGTTGATTAAAATAGCTAATAAGAAGTTTTAAACAAGTTAAACCGTGGTAATTTATTTCCTTGTTGTTTGTTTACTTATATAGGTAGAGTTTTTTTTTTTAGAGGTGTAGTTTGAAGTCTAATTTTGCTTCTAATTTTTTAAGAGATGCTGAAGTTTGAAATCTGAATCAATAAGATTGTTTGTTTTTATAGATTGACAAATGTCTAAATATGTATAATTGTTTATTTTATCACTGAGAAATTCAACTTAATTACGTCAATTGAAGTGACCATTGATGACCGAAAGAAACCAAAAAAGAAAAAGAAACAAAAGAAGTATGTTGGCAGATTTGCGAGACTGTAGGATTTTAATCATATCTTACACCAAAGACTCGATTCAAGCGATTCAAAATGTTCTAGAAGGCCAACACATAGATATACAATTTTTGTGTTTCTGCAAATTTAAGGTACGTGTGGGCTTAAAACATATGTTGAATCAAAAGAATGGTGCTAGACAAAAACAAGAGGTAATTGAGTGGCTAAATTATCAATTAATTTATCAAAGGACATCAAGGGTTAATAGACTCTGAAAAACAAAAACTATAAATGATATGAATTGTCTCATGTATGATTGAATTAGACATAAATGGCGATTGCTTATTCTGAAAACTCAATTTTTATAGATTTGCTTTTATCTATTGAAAAACAGATTCCTCAGGGTTAACATCCTATTTGCGAGCTTAGACGTTTTTGTGATAAGAAACCATAGGTATGTTTTTTAATAAAAATAGTAGTAGATAAGTTTTGAGATTTAACGAAACTTTTGTCCTAGGCACATTCTAAGATTTCTAAAGTTTCCGTAATGATCGAATAACAGAAAGCAATGTTTTAAAAACTAGGTTTTTAGTTGAACCGCTGTGATGATCGGTTCACGGTTCGACCGGTTCAACCACTAGTCCAACCGGTTCCAAACATTTTTATGTATTTTCATCTGATTTAAACGTTCATATATATAAAAAACCAAAAACTTGATATCAATAAGTTAAAAAACATTAAAAATACACATAACACTAAGTTATGCATTAATCCAAAACATTAAAAAGAATAACAAGTTTTACACACAATTTTTTTTAAAAAGGTCAACCGGTTTTTTACCGGTTCAACAACTAAACTGGTCGTTTCAATCCGGTCCTTGAAACGCCATAAAAATGGTCACATTTGACCCGGTCCTTTCACCGGTTTCTGGTTCAACTGGTTTTTTATACATTGACGGAAAGTAATTAACCAATAATGTTAAACATTAATAATGGATTTGATCGATCAATTTACTAATTGATTTGTAGTACTGTGTCGACGGTTAAACCGAAAATATATTATATTGGATATAAATTGTGTTATTTATATATGTATGTGATCTATTTTTTTAGGGAAAAATTGAATTCAAATATAGAAAGTACTCTTAATCATAATTAAAAAGAAAAGAAGAGGATAATATTTCATATAAATGACTAAAATCTATATATATATATAAAAGTAGGATGTTGGACATCCTACGTGGTATCTTCTAAAGCCAAGAATCACATTTATCTATTTTCTCAAATTTTGTATTTTTTTTAGTATTTGTAATATTTTTAATTAATATAATAATGTCATTCATTATTAGGGTCATTATTTCATACATAAGTTATCTATCTTTTCATTTTTCCTTCAAACTTTTCAATTACCATCCATAAATCATTAAATACATGTTACACTATATATATACCAACTACTTACATCAAACACATCCATCAAATTGTTCAAGTCTTTCTTCTACACATTTTTTAGGTAATAACTAATAAGTTTTATTTTGTTTCATGTTTTCTACAAATTATATATTTTTGTTGATGTTTGTATATGTGTTTTATTCAAAATTTGTTTTTTGTTTGACAATGTTTCACTTCTAATTGTAACAATCAAATACTAAAATATAATTTTTATGGGCTTTTTAGGAGATGGATTATTTGTGTTTTTTAATTCAATTTGTTATTTTTGTTTTTATCCCCAAAATAGTGTTCTAAAATATGATTTTTGTGGCTTTTTAGTAGATGATTTATTTGTGTTTCTTAATTCAATTTGTTAATAATATATCTTAACCTTCGTTATCTTTCTTTTTTCTATTTTTTATTACTTGATAAGTTAATTAGTTTTCCATCTCTATATCAAAAACATAGAGTTTATTATGACATAACTATTTTGATAATTCTAAGACTTTTAACTTCTTAACATTTATATCTTTATTCTTGATAATAAAATTTTCATAGATTTCATCTGCTCATCTTTCTCATAATTTGACCATTACTAAATTTACTTTTATCTCTCCTTATCATAACCTGTTTTTCTTCAACATGATCATTTTTCATGTTGTCACTCTCCATCGTTTGATCTGCTTACAATATTCACAAATTCTTATTTATAAAAAAATGTTTTTCAAATAACCTATTTTTCTCCTTCTTCATCACTTGATTTGTTATTCATTCCACAAAAACTTATTTTCAACAAAATTGTTTTTAGTTTGCTGCGAGGATAATAATTTGAATATCATTCATTTCTTAGTTTTGTTGGTATTTTAGAATATTTTCTATTTCATTCTTCTATGTGTTTCATAAGTTTTTACCAACAGAATTGAAGGTGTGTTCTTAGCAACGAAATAAGATGATAACATATATAATATAACTTTAACAAGTAATATTCGATGGTTATTTTTATTTCGAAAATATTAATCCGGATATACATTCTTTTAGACTTTGGTTGAGATTTAAAGTTTTTTTTTAATCTCAGTCTTCTATATCTTTCAAAGTTTTTGTTTTACTAATTATTTAATATCTATTAGAATAAATATTTTTGTTGTTTACACGACACTTAAATATTATTACATGTAAATATGCAATTTATGTTTACTTGGTAATATTATAATAATAAATTTGTTATAATTAATATAAATAAGCAAATGAATATGACAATTGATTTCAACAATTGTTAATATATATATATATATATCAATTAATCGTATTTTTAAATGATATTAAAATTAATAAAAAACTGAAATCAATATATAAAACTAATAAAAATGACCAATCGATTTAAATGTTACGCTAATTAATAAAAAGATAGTCTTCTAAATATATGATATATTTATTATCTTTAGTATCGCTCAAAAACATAATTAAAATAAATCAATATCTATATAAACTACTATAATAATATATAATAAAAAATAAAGTCAATATAATAATATGTATAAAAAACTATGAAAACAATATATAAAACTTGAATTAGAAGAATCAATATATTAATAAAAAAACACCTTATCACAAAGATTAATATGTATAAAGGATTTCATACTCTGTTATTAATTTAGATTAAATCAAACTACATATGTAAGTTAAATTCGAATAAATATAATAACTTTATTTACATAAATTTAATAAAACCGCCTTCTTTTCATGAATTTTACGGACTAACCAAAATATAAAGAAACAATCATAAAAAGATCGGAAAAACTCAAACATATCAAATGAAAAATTAACAATCGCTGTCGAGTGATCACAATATTGACAACTAATGTTTTTTTTTCATGCAACCCAGGTCAAAAAGGGGTTTCAAGAAGTTTTTTTTCCTAAAGTTGCAAAATGAGTACATTACAATAATTATAAACAAAGTAAAAAAAATATCTCGCAATTATACAAAAGTAGGTAAGAACGTCACATTTGTATGATATCTTTCTCACAAAACAATTTGCATAATAAACGTCATGATTATAATTGACAGAATCATATATTTGTTTTCTAAGTTTTAGTTATAACTTATTAATTATATATAATGAAAAACAAATTAAGGATGATAAGGTGAATTCATATAAAATTGAATATTGATACTCATTATTTTTAATACATAATACATGATTGTCGGCCAAACTAACTTCAATATTTTATTTAAGCTTAACATAATTGATAGAATGATTGATGGTAGAGTATATATAATCCAAAATGTATATCATATAAACTAGGACATAAGTACATAGAACAAAAAACTTATTAAATATAACTAATAAACAATACTTTATGTTATTTTTTGAACACCGCGCAACGCGCGGTGCGGGCCACTAGTTTGAATTAATGGAGAATTAGGGCTCACTAAAGTGGCGATTATGTGGAGAGAGCAGAAAATTTAGAAGGTTAGATGTCATTATATTAGGGATTATATGAAGGATGTAGAAAACAAGGGACCGTGCTTTGCTGCAGAAAGTTATGTTAATATTGTAAAAGTCCGTTGTTGTGAATAATATTTTAGAGGAAGTTACCTATTAAAAGCTCGAGATTCGTGCGAGGTTATAAACTGTGGTAGATTTGATCGTAAGTAGTAATATGAATTTTATGTTAATATTTTAGAAAAAGTTACCTATTAAGAGCCATGTGGTAGATTTGATCGTAAGTAATAACATGAATTTGTATGAAACATAAAGTTTGTACGAATGTTATCATACGATAGGTTTAATAAATGAAAAAATCAAAAAAATTAATTTTAGGAGATTTTAATAATACTAACAATTACCAGGAAGCCAAAAGATTGTTCATGAACAGTAGGTACCGACACTTTAACATATTTCAGCCAATATACGATATATGACTAAAACGCAAAATGAAATATAGAAAACTAAAAGGTATAAAGTGAATAAATATTATAAGTTTAAGAGTATAAAATGTAATTTCTCCAAATGTCGGTAGTTGTTGTTCATGAACAGTGTTTTGGCTTCGTATAATCGTACATTCGTACTATACATAATATATAATAAAATAATTACATCAAAAAATATTCAATATTAGACTCATTTTGATCGTAGCGACAATACGATTATAATGACGTAATTTGTTATAATTAAAACGCACTTTTTTTTATCATATTTTAACAAATATATAATATATGAGTAAAACATAAAATGAAATATTGAAAAATAAAATGTATAAAGTGAATAAATATTATAAGTTTTTTTTTTGAAGAGGTATCGCAGACCACATTGGGCCCAGACTAATCCTCGGCAATTTTTGGGCCGAAACCCGACTGCTAAAGCATGCAGCCCGGGGTCGAAGCCCCGTACCTCCAGAATGCGTCCCCAGGGCTCGAACTCGGGTTCACCACTATGTAGTGCCCAAGCCTTACCACTAGGCTAACACTTCTTTGGTATAAATATTATAAGTTTAGGGAACTAATATGTAAATTTTCATGAGTATAGGATTTGGGTCGATTGGAGCGTATATATAGTATATAATAAAATAATTACATCAAAAAATATTCAATATTAGGCTCATTTGCATCGACGATACGGTTATAATGGCGTAATTTGTTAAAATTACAATGTATTTTTTTAATATATTTTAGCCAATATACGATATATGACTAAAACATAAAATGAAATAGTAAAAAGTAAAAGGTATAAAGTGAATAAATATTATAAATTTATGCGGCTAATATGTAAATTTGAAAATGGGTATAGGATTGTATGGTTTTTTTATAGTAATATATATATATATATATATAGTATATATAATAAATAATTACATCAAAAAATATTTAATTTTAGGCTCATTTCGATTGTGTTGACGATACGATTATAATGACGTAATTTGTTAAAATTAAAACGTATTTTTTTAACATATTTTAGCCAATATACGATATATCGCTAAAACGTAAAATAAAATATTGAAAAGTAAAAGGTATAAAGTGAATAAATATAATAAGTTTAGGGGCTAATATGTAAAATTAAAAAATAAATATAAGTTTAGAATTTGGATCTTGGGTTTGGGGCGGGTTGCACCGACGGGTCGGAACAGTTGCGCTTGCCATTTGTGTATATAAGATATTATGTCATCCAATGTATGCCACCTTTCATTGTCATTGTAACTCCTCTTTCTTAGTGATATAAAATATAAATAGGACTTGAATTTCTAAAAGAAAACTCTCATAAAAAACACTTAATATCTCCATTTAAAACCCTTTTCGTAGAAGATAAAAAAAATGAAGGCTAGAAAAGAGAAGTTGGTTCAACAATAAGCAAACTTTACGAGAAGTTAAGGTCTTCTAAGAACTTAAGGTGATTACATCTTTTTGTTTGCAATTGTGATACACAATTAATATGTATTTATTTGCAAAACATAATTATGAATTATGATAGAATTTGACATGAATCTCATATAAAATACATGATTTATGCAAGAAAAACTTATGGTTTTATGATCTCATTCAAAATATGATTTCCCTATCACTATAACATGAGTTTCAAAGGTGCATAATTATTTATTTGTCCCAAAACAGAAATTTTGGGATAAATATCTCATTATTATAAGCATAAAAACATGGTTATGTTGTATAAACTAGTTAATGGCCCGTGTAATACACGGGCGATTTAAACATATTGTTTTAGTTTCTGATAAGAATTAACATTTGCATTATAAAGTTCACAAATAATTCATCACAAACCAAACGTAATATCCAATTAACAATATAAATATGACTTAGTTAATTGATAAAAGAAACATTAATGATTTAGTTTAATCATAACCATTTAGAAAATTATATATAACATTTACATTTCTTTTCTTTCGTTTTTTTTATTCAAAACTTTCTTTGAAATTGAGTAAGTAGAGAATTATTATTTATTAAAATAATGCTAATTAATCAACGATTTAAATAGAAAAAAAATTACTCTTACTTTATTATTAAATATTTTAGTCATCTAATAGTTGTTAAAATATCTGAAATTCTTTTGTTGAAAAATTTGGATTTCGTGAATGATTCTAAAACGGGAGGGATTCTGAAATAAATTATATACTGTTTTTGATTTGTAGGGTTTTAAAAAAAATTATTATTTATAAATGATCTATAGAATTAGTAAGATTAAAATGATGAAATCTTTAAATTTCAAGAACATCAACAATAGCGTTTTAGATAAAATAAACTTTTATTATTTATAAATAATCTATAAAAAATTAGATTAAAATAGGAATCTTTAAATTTCAAGAATATCAACGATAGAATTGTAATAAAATGTAAACAACTTAATTTATATCTATTCTTAATATTTACTAATATAAATAAATTAAAAAAATATTCAATATTATACTCATTTTGAAGGTATCGTCGAGACGATTATAAGGATGTAATTTATAAAAAAGAAAAACAAAAAACTTAAATGGTTTTAATTCATATATATTATTTATATATTATTCTTTAAAAAAATGGAAATAGATTATGACATCATCATTTGATTGGATTTGTTTAATTGACCAATGAAATCACTCAATTTCATTTTGATGACATCAGCAAAAACCTTCTTTTAATATATATATATAGATTTCATGGATGCATAGTCTAAGCATGTTGCATAAGGATGAGTAAGAAAACTACAAAAATGTTACCCGACCCAAAAAAATCACGAAAAACCCGACCCCGAAAAAATGCGACCCCGAAATCCCCGAGGGTTGATCGGGGTCGGGTAGGGTGCAAAAATTCTTCCCCCCCCCCCCCACTGCCCAAGAAACCCGTCGAAAAACCCGAATTTTGTTTTTCTTAATTTTTTTATATTTTAAAATATTTACCAAACCAACCTTTAACTTGATTTCTTTTAAAATTGCTGCAGATGTTTCTATTTGAATGTTTCTATTACTATATTATTTTACTTAAAAAGTAAAAATCAAATTCATTTTTCTCAAATACGACTTCTCTTCTTTCTCTCTCACCTAATACTAAATTCATTTTGGTATTTGGTTCAACTTTTAATTTAAATATTAGTATTTGGTACTTTTAAATGTTGGTTTTGCATTTTTTTTACTTTGAAAGTGAAATAACGAAAAAAAATTTAAATAAAATCGGGTGTCCTGAAAACCCGTCCAAAATCCCCGAAACCCGAAAACCTCGACCCCCCAGAAATCGGATATCGGGGCCTCCATCCCCCGAACCCGAAACTCGAGATCCCTGAAACCTGAAAAACCCGTCTGATGCCCACCCCTAATTGTAACAGCCCAATACTCAAAACAACGAAATAAAGATGATAAGTAAGATTCAACGATTTCAATTGATAACTCAAATCATAATCCAAGCCCTAACTGGCTATATACAAGTATTTCCGTAACAAAGTTGCTAACGCAATGCGAGTACGGGGTTGTTTCTACAATTAATGCGGAAGTCAAACTACTACAACTAAGAAATTGATGGAAACTAAACTATGAATAACTCCCAGTCCTATCTTGCCACTCTTTCGCCTTGTCTTCACCGTTAGGACATTTCTCCAACTAAACACATGCCTGAAAATATTTTTAAGTTTGAAAAGAGTGGGTTAGACCGGATGGTCTAGTGAATTCCCTTGAAAACATTTGAAAACCAATATCACGTTATAAAAGTCATCCACATGTAAAACCATCATTTTCAGAATACATCACAAAGTGAGTTCAAAACGTTTAAGTTGAAATAAATTCAATAAACAACCAAGGTATGAGCTCATGACCTCCAATTTCATATTTAAAGAGTTTGTCGTTCATGGTAGGTAACCCCATCGCATTCCCTTCGCGATGATAAATAATCCACACCCAAACGGTGCCAAATAACCCACACCCAAACGGGTGCCCCCTAGACCACAAAATATATTTCTGGCCTAGGCATGTCCTTCCCACGAGGTCAAATAACCCCGAGGTACTCTACCATGACAACGCACTCAAAATCCAACAATTTATAATAGCATTTAGTTCCACAAACCATTCATAATCCAATCAAATAGCATTTCATAAGCATTTAAGAGTGGAACAAGTTTTAAAACATTTAAACATCTTCATTTAAAAGGATTTAAGTGTAACAACCCAAAACCCACAACAACAATAACATGCATATAATATAAATCCCAGTGATCTAAATTGCAAGATATAACGTACTAAGTTCCAAAAATAGAAATTTTAGTGCATGCGGAACAACCCTCCACAGTTGAGATGACTATGCTAATAATAGTAGAGACTCTAAGGTTTAGACCAGCTACGCTACTTCTAAGCGTTCACCTTCTCCTTGCCTCTAAGAACTCGATCTTTCCCTAAAAAAGTTTTTAAGAGTTTGAAAACGAGGGTTAGACCGAAAGGTCTAGTGAATTCCCTCTAAAACAGTTCATAAATAGTAAATTTTATAGCCCGTTGGCCAAACATAATTAATTATCACATAGCACCAGTGTAGCATCATGAGTAGTGAAAACGTCACCCCGTGACTAACCTGGTGGTCGGATCCCCCGGATACTCAATTAAGGAGTGACGAACTGAGTTCGTGCCTCACACCACGTCACAAATACAAACCCGAGTGGCCGGATCCCCCGGATGCTCAATTATGGAGTGACGAACGTAGTTCGTGCCTCACACCACTCTACTCCCAAGGGATGTACGGTCCCATGGTACGCACTACTCACGACGTACCCCAACAGTTTCGAAATAAGCATGCATAATGATGATCATCAGAATAGCATTTAAAGTCATTTGAAGATAGCACAATATACACTTTTGCAAAACATAGTAATTCAGTTATGTTCACAAACTTTAGGGTAAGGGAACTCACCTGAGCTTAACTCGCTGCTTACTCTATCTCCCGGTATCTGTATAAATTCCTAAGGCATAGTGATTCGCACTTAGTGAAACCCACAACTAGGATACCCTAGGCAGACCCAGCACGGGGGTTCCGCTAACAAATCCCGATCCCGAAGCCACTTTCCCGATTCGGGATTCAGCAAATCCCGATTCGGGTATCATGCCCAACCCCAAATTCGGGGGTTTCATCATCCTGATTCGGGAATTTTGCTTTCCCGACTCGACGAACCTTGAGTTCAAAATGACGGCCAAGCTAGCCCAATTCCCGAATTCGGAAACATGAGTTTTCCAATCCGGGAAAGGCATAGTGGCAAAGATAAGTGCTCCGAAGGGTTCCCGATTCGGGACACCATATGCCTGATCCGGGAAAGTACTTCCCAATGCGGGAAAAGTACCTCCCCGATTCGGGAATTATGAATCCCGATTCGGGAATTATGAATCCCGATCCGGGTAACGCTACCAGTTCCGGAAAAAGGCTTAAACCGATCAAAAATCGATTCTAATTGGATCTAAACACTTCCTAAAACAAACCAAGATAATCCTACATCAATAAATAATGTTTCCTTAGCTAATAGGGCATCGAAACTTACCTTGGTGATGGAATCCGGACCTCGAAGATGGGAATGACTCTAACTTGATCTCCAAGCAACACACACTAAACACACACTAAAAGTTTTCCCCAAAAAGGTAAAAACCCTAGCTTAATACTATAAATAGTATGGGCTAAAAGGGCTAAGCCCATACCATTTATGGTATAAGCCCAACTATCAAACATTAACCTAAATGTCACAATTTACCCTAAGGCTCAAATTCTTTTCAAAATGGGTCATTTTAACGAGTGACTAACTTTAGAACTAACTTTTAAACTCTGGTCATTACATTAAGGGTAGGGAATTCACCTGATACTCGACGACTTAATAAACTCTAAAAAACGTCGAATAAATCCAAATCGAAACCTGAATTGGACGCACATTAAAAGGTGTTAAAACCCCTCTAAAAACCCTTAATACTTCCCTAATAATGTCCGTAGATAACCCCTAAGCTAGGCCTCGAATCCGATGCGAAACGGAGAAAAAACCAATTTTATACAAAATTTTGAAAGCTTAATGATAAATCCCGTCATAAAGTTGAGCTACTCTACTAAACTCAATTTTTGACCTATTTACAGTCCAAATCAGCTCTTCCTCGAAACATACAGTTTGTAGAGGACCTCGATACGGTTCCAAGGACATATTACACGCCTCAAACCGAGGTACGAGCGATTTATTATGATTTTTACAAGATCTGGACAACAACTAAAATAACCCAAAAATCCCAAATCATACCCTATCATTATGAAATCAAAACCCAATAATACTTACGAATTAAAAACCAATTCTTCAATACATTTTATCCAAAATCACCCATAAAGGGGTTTTTCACCAAATCATCCATACACCAATTAAATCCCTGTTTATTTGCATCAAACCCAACTAATTTAACAAGAAATAAGATGGATTAAACCCTTGATTTCATTCTAACCATTAATCAACAAAACCCAATCAAAATGAAGAACTTAAATGCTTAAATCCTAATAAGGAACTTGAAGAACTCCATTAATGGAGACTTAGAACACAAGAATTAGATTCATACCTTAGGGGAAGATGCTACCCTCTTGATCCAAACACCCAATTAGATGATTTCTCCTTAGTCCTTGCTTCCTTCAATTTCTCCTTCTTTAAAACAATCTACCCACACACACTACACCTTTTCCCTCTCTATAGAAAGGGAGGAAGCCCTAATTCACATTTATATACTTGGGCCCTAAAAGCCCAACTCCAACATTCTAAACATTTGAGATTAAAAGAGGTCCAACTCCATGATACCAAATACTTGACTTTAACTAACGGTAATTCAAAAATTACGGTTATTACAACACTTAAACGTTAGGCCACTAAACTTTAATATATTTAAAAAAAAAGAAGCTAAGTATGGGGTGTTACACTAATGTTGCATAAAAGTTATGCCATTCTTGAAAGAATGTGGATTTATATGAAATTCTTGATTAGGGATCCTGACTACATCCACGTATACTTTGAAGAGATGCTTCAACGTTATGTAACTACAACTAATGTGTCTTAGCTTGTTGGTTTGCTCATGTATAGTATTCATTTTTTGTATCTAATAACTAAGCATGATCATATCACTAAACATGAATTTTATTATATGAATTTTATTATAGGTTTATAGTGAAAACTTGTAATCATTTGGCAAAATATTTACTTAAAAATGTATGTGTATCATAGGAAAAGATTAAGAGAGGATTCAAGAGTAGAGCTATCAAGAGTGACCAAGTGAGTTATATAGTTTTGACATCGATAGGAATCGTTGTGTTGTGGGTATTAGCTTTTAAGTTTTAGTTCTTTTCTGTATTGTTGCAAATGTTGCTTCCTTGTAATCTTTTGATATATGTTATGGAACTTATTTTCGTCGCTTCCGCAATGCTTTTATATACTTATTTGATAATATATTCTAAAAATTATATGGAAAGAAATGACGTAATTCACCATTCGGATCTCGAGTTCGAGACCTGAATTGGGGTGTTACATATAGTCTATCCAAGATCCAAAAAGGGAAGACCATGCCATTGTTACTACTTGCACTTGGATCATTAAAAAGTACATTAGATGAATAAAATGGATGTCTTTTTCAATCAGACATCGAGAATCATACTGACCACTTGGCTCATTGAAGGTCTTGCCTCTCTATCTTGCTCAACACATTTCAATGCAATCCTAACTAGATTTCCCATCGTGGTCCGATCATACTCCCCGCTAATCGAACGATCCACGATCTTCTCGACCCAACATTCCGTTAGATTTTGCTCCAACTCTCGAACCCTGCTTTTCACCCACTCGATCAACTCAACCTCAACCTCACCGTTGGCATGATGCTTGCTTAATGGACTCAGACCTGTTATCATCTCCAATACCACCACCCCGTAACTAAACACATCGACTTTCGAAGTGATTGGAAGATTGAACACCCATTCAGGAGCCATGTAGCCTCGAGTCCCTCGTATCTTCGAGAACTTTGAGTGGCCGATGATATCGTTTCGATCGAACAATCTCGAGAGACCGAAATCTGCCACCTTCGGACCATAATTAGCGTCCAACAATATGTTGTGCGGTTTCACATCGCAATGTAGGACCCACTCCAACGTCTCTTCATGTAAATACGCGAGTCCCTTGGCCATACCGGTCGCGATATCGAGCCGTGTCGACCAATCTAGTTTCCCGTTTTTCAGGTTATCGGCCAACGATCCGTTCTCCATGTACTCGTAAACCACGAGCCGATGCTTTCCTTCGGCACAATAACCCCATGTCTCGATCAAGTTCATGTGATTCACACTCCAGATCGTGCTTATCTCGGCTTGGAATTCAGCTTCCCCACGGTGGCCGGTGTCGTACAGCCGTTTGATCGCTGCAATCCGGTTGTCCGATAACTGGCCTTTGTACACCATGCAAGCACCGCCTCTTCCGATCTCGTCTCGGAAATTGAACGACGCCTTCTTTAGCTCGCTATACGTGAACTTCCGGAACATTGTTGCAGCCGGAAAATAGCTACTTCGATCGATTTTAGACGACCGATTTCTGCTGAAATACCAGAAAACCACTATGCAAAAGATCTCAATTAACCCGATCACGCATCCAAAAACCAAAATCAAACCGAGTGATTTGATGTCGTTCTTTTCCTTATACGACCTCGTTATCGTTGTTAACACCGGGGGCAGACAATCGGTGAAGCTCGATTTCCCGGCCGTTTTTTGTTTAAAAGACGATACTAACCTCTTGGGTAGTTTGATGTACATCGTATAATCGTGCCCCAATTCATACCCGTTTTGTAACGAAGTCTTTAAGAAACAATACGAGGTTATCAAGTTTTGTCTCAATCCGTACCCGTACTGGAACCCCAAGCAAGTGTTATCCCGTAAACAATCCTGCTTACAAGCATCGACCGTGTAATTTGCGTGTCCTCGAACATCATAGCCGTAGAAATCCACATGACGAAGCTCGATGAAATCACAATCATCGTCTATGCACGTCGTCTTAAATTCCGGCTCACACCCGGAACTCGGATCTCGAGGATTCACGATCGTGTAACCGGGTAAGCATCGGCATTCCCGACCCGAATCTCGGGAATAAGTGCAAAGACTATTTGGTCCACAAAGACCATGAATCTTGCAAGGCTGAGACATGGCTTGCCATTGAACTTCAAGTTTCATTCTACTTTCATGCTCAACAAGGCTATAAACTCTTACGTTACCGTCCACATCGATCCGCATTATTCTCTGCCGGTCCATCCCGAAATCGGCTGATTGGAATTTCCAATCGTCGGATGAGTTAAATTGACCATCGGAATCAAGGATCGCTCTTCGATTGTGCACATACTGCAATCTCCCAACTTCCCAACTTGTAACGCTCGGATAAGGCCAGTAAAACGTGGTCGTTTCTGGAGCATCGTAAATAAGTCGAATAATCCCATCGGTATCGAAAGACATCTTATAGGGGCCTGAAGAGTAATTCGTACGACTTTTTGACGAAACGAGTTTTGTGGTTTTCGTGAACGGTTGGTTCGGGAGGAGGGTGTCGGTTGGATAATCGAAGCTCTGCCAAAGAGTCCGGCCTCCGTCATCTAGCACGAGGTTACCGGTGTTACGGAGTTGCAATTGGAGTGACGAAGAAGTTAATTTCGTCTTGGACGACCAAATGATGTTTCGACCGGCATCTAAGAGGACGAGATCGCCGTCTTTCCATAACGACAACTTTGACCGTTTGCCGTTAACGGGTAAGTCTCGATTAGCCATCCAGATGACAGTGCGGTTTTCGGTCATGTACCGCCCCGAGAACCACACTGAAAAGGCGTAAGCATTCTCTCCGACTTCATGAAAACCGGCTGTGAAATGAGCGTTGGGCGAAACTAAAAGATCGTCTTTGTTTTCGACCGATAAAGACGAGCCTAGAGTTAAGCCACGGCTTAATGAAGAAGAAGAGTATGATGATGATATTATGGCTTGAAGAAGAACAAGAAGTAGAAGAAGAAATGATTCAGCCATATTTACTTTGAAGCTATATGAGCGATGGTGGTTCTTATACTTCTAAAGAGAACGCAATGAAACTTTTAAAAATCATTTTGTAGACCAAACGTTTTAAATGTTAGTGTAAAAAATATTATAATTTTAAGACCTTTTATTTGTTATTATCATGATTTACTTTTAGTATTAGGAACTGTGTACTTTAGAAATTAGCCTATTTTAGTATTTTATCTTTTAGAGTAAATAACACATTTCATGTTTGAAAAAGAGATGATTTTTATAAGCGTTAATATGATGGAGGCTCAATAAGAGTGCAACGTGTGCGTCGCTGCGGTTGCGGGTAGGGGTGAGCATTGGGTCCGAATCGGACCGAATCGGCCCGAACCCGGTTTGGAACCGGAACCGAAAACAACTGATTCTTAGGACCGAGAACCGCACCGTATAGGTAATACCGGTTCCGGTTTCAGTCCCGGTCTCGGTTTTCCGTTCAAAAACCCGGTTGGAATCATGTAAATAAATTATATACTGTGATAATTTCTTGATGGATCAAAACATATTTTATTATCTGATATTATTATTTTACTTATTTAAATGTACAACTAATCGACAACAATGAAATATAAAACATCTATAATATATATATGAGATTTTTATACGAGAACAATAACTATTTATATACTTATTATCGTGATGGTCGATGGTTTTTTATGGCCGTTTTTTGATGGATTTTTTAATGGTCAATGGTTTTTTAAGTGTCTCTTGTCGAACTTATTGAATAATATAGTTAGAATTAGATTTTTTAATTACAATAAGTATATTAAATGACTCTTAAACATCCGGTCCGGTCCCGGTTTTTTATCCGCATATTTGGCACCAAACCCGGTTTGGAACCGGAACCGGAAGCGGCCGATTTTTAGGACTGAGAACCGGACTCCATTAGTAATACCGGTTTCGGTTCGGGCCGGTTTTTTTCGGGTTCAATGCTCACCCCTAGTTGCGGGACTCAAAATGAGTTGCGCACTTTGCATGACGCATCCGAGCCGAAGATCGAGCTTGATTTTTGGAGAAAATCAGTTAGAAATGCAGATAGATAAATACATGTTTTTAAAAATCAACTACGTTTTTTCTTAATCAGTTAGAGACACCCCGTGGAGAAATCTAGGAGAGGTGGGCGGGCTATGTGATTAGAATTCAAGTATAAATAGAGGCATGCCCTTCTGCTTTTAATCATCCCATAAAACGTTATCTGCCCCCTCTGCTTTCTCTGAGTTCTTCCTGTAATTCTACCATTTGTCTTATACTTTGCATTGGTTTTAAACACTATTGTTGTTAGTGTTTAAAAAAATCTGCATCAGATCCTTGGGCTAGGCGACAAAAAGACACGTAACAATTAAAGAGTATCTTTAAGGACAGGAAATCCTTTCATGTAGTTTGCTTCGATCATCAATTTCAGATTTATTCTGTTAAGGTTGGTTTCCTTTTTAATTTTCTGGATTGTAATGTATTTTCAGTTCGCTAGTGTTTTTTTTTTGGAAGAGGTATCCCAGGCCACATTGGGCCCAGACTAATCCTCGGCAATTTTGGGCCGAAGCCCGACTGCTAAAGCATGCAGCCCGGGGTCGAAGCCCCCGTACCTTCAGAATGCGTCCCCCAGGGCTCGAACTCGGGTTCACCATTATGTAGTGCCCAAGCCTTACCACTAGGCTAACAATCCTTTGGTTCAGTTCGCTAGTGTTAACAGTATATCTTCTACTCCATTTTTTCTATATTTTCTAACAAGAAGGATAGAGACATTTTAAGACTTTTAATTCAATCTGTTTAATCCAATTAGTCAATAAATTTGTAATCTTTATAATTAAAGTTTAAAACTTTATAGGTAAAGTTGTAAACTTTATCAATAAAGGTTTGGTTTTACAAAATTTTAATTTTTCTGATTTTGAAATTCTACAATTCGTCCTTCTGATTTTACATCTTTAATAACTTATTAAAATAGAGATTTTACATATTTAAAATATATTTTTACTCTAAAAGTTATGCTATATATATCATAGGTTAAAATAGATTAAATATGTGAGATGGTAGCAATATCCAAGTGGGGGTTTGGTTTGTAAAACAAATTTTTGATAGAATTGCAATACATTAAATAAATTTGACTTTGAACTAACTAAAATGAAATTTAACTATATGGTATTGTAAAAGAAATAGATTAGGAAACTTTGAAAGAATCTTTATTATGATAAACAATTAAAGTTTAATTCTTTATTAGTACCATGAAGAAGACAAAAAAAATAAAATAAAGCCAAAGACTTTATATATATATATATATATATATATGTGTGTCTGGAAAAAAACTCTTCTTCTTGATTGAAACAGTAACTAATATATATATATATAGGGGAAAGTTATTTTGTTAACCACTAAATTTGTGTTAACCGTGTTAACTTATAGTTGCACACGTAAATCAATGAAAATTTTTGTGTGGAGTTGTTTAATATGATAAAAATGTTTCATAAACTAAATTTTTTGATGATATTGTTTCATATGAAGGTGTTTTTTACATAGAAATGAAAAAAATTCACAGGAATAAGAAAAAGTTTCATAGGATTAAAAACACCGAAATATGAAACAATTTCATCAAAAATTGAAGTTTATGAAACATTTTCATCATCTTAAACAACTCCACAAAAAAAATTTCATTGATTTACGTATGCAACTATGAGTTAACACGGTTAACACAAATTTAGTGGTTAACAAAATAACTCCCCTCTATATATATATATATATATATATGAATTCAAAACAGAACACACATACATATATATATGCGTATATATCAAAACCAACACTTTATTAGTTAACTTGAATGATGAACTATAAATAAATAATTATGACAGAAGCAAGATTTCACCAGTTTATACTTAGCAAAAACTTATACATCCTCCTCGATTACATCGTAACAGAAAAGAGTAGTAGGAGACAAATTGTTCAACGTAGTGAACGTAAAATAAATTGCAATGCAGAAATCAAAAACCAACCTGCTTTAATATCGAAAACTAAATTGACGAGAAACAATCTGCACGGAAACGAGTCTCCTGTCCTTAAAGGTTTTACGACACTCTATTTGCGGTGAGTCTAAGATCCGTAACACCCCAGTATTCGATGTAGAAAACAGTTTACCAACAACAATGGTGAACTGGTGCAACACAAATTGAAGCAGAAAAATGGTAGAAGCTGCAGAAAATCATGAGAGAAAGAGAGGATGTTTTTTGTATGTTGGGATAGGTAGCTCATGCCTCTATTTATAAGCCAAAAGGAAGTGGATCAGATTATGCCAATGCTTTCTCCCAAAGAAAAGGAAATTAGTTGAGACTAAGTCTCCTGATTTCAAAAAAACGTGGAGTTCAAAAACATAGAGAAAAGATTGATATTATCCACAATTAATGAATTTAATTTCAGCTAAATTATAAGAATTATCTCAACTTCAGAATGTTCCAGGATATTCTCTTTTCTCTAAAGTAATTTGTATAAAAAATTACTCATAGCTCGGGGAGTGCACGATATATCGGCGTCGACGTCGGCACACACGCGCGCACGCGTGTGCGATGCACTTTCTTTGAGCCCCCACCATAAGCCCACACATTCATTCAAAGCCCACTTGAAAAGATAGGCTTATGAACTCATCTATTTCTTTAGTTTCTACCAACGTGGGATGGGAAAACTTCCCAACCAACATATATTTCCAACAATCCCCCACCAGGTTGGAAAGTTTTCTGACTTTCTTAAAAATGATGACCCATTGGTATCTCTGTGGATTTAAACCATGTTTTATGTAACTATGCAAGCAGTGATCAATTCAGAAGTATCCTTGGGATTTAAACTTTGAATCTTGCTGACCACTACGGCACATTTACACATACCATTTTCGTTCTTGTGTTCTCTCTGAGCGCTGTTATGACCATGCACTAAAATCCTATTTCATGACCTTTTAAAAGACAAACCACTAATCTTTATTTGAGGCGGCACCACCTCTTAGTTATATAGGCAAAATTCTATAACATCTCCGTTGCTAAGATGCCTCCGAATTTTGTTAAGAGTTTACACTCATCCTTGTTCTCGGTAACGCCGTACTATTCGCTACCTTACATGAATCTATCATTTGATAGTACCTTCCATCAGTCACATGCCCGTTAAACTTGAAAGATAGTAGCACTAAATTCATGTTGGGTTCCCATCATTGACTGATCCTCTATGGTTTCAGACCCATGTCTCTGGTAGTTGATCCTATCAAGTCTCTCGTCAGAGGCTTGGTTAGAGGATCCTCCAAGTCCACAGGACTTGACATACACAATGCTTATGGTACCATTTTCAATCAGTTGTCTCACGTAATTGTGTCGGAGACCTATGTGTCGCAACTTCCCATTGTACATAGAGTTGTACACCTTTGACAGAGTGGCTTCACTGTCACAATACATTGGGATAGATGGAGTTGGATGAGGCGAGAAATGATTTGTTAATAGATCTCTAATCCATTCTGCCTCTTTGCCTACAGCCGCTAGGGCAATGAACTCGGGTTCCATAGTCGAGTGAGCAATACATGTTTGTTTTTTTCTTGCCCAATAAATCACCCCACCAGCTAGTGTATAAATCCATCCACTTGTGGATTTAGAGTCATTAGAGTTATCTATCCACTGGCGTCTGTATATGCCTCCAAAATTCCCGGATGAGTATCGTATGTCAACTCTAGATCACTAGTTCTCTTTAAGTATCCCAGTACTCTACCAATCGCCTTCCAGTGATCTGATCCCAGATTGCTTGTAAATTGACTTAGTCTACTCACAGCAAAAGCAATGTCGGGTCTAGTGTAGTGCATTGCATACATCATGCATCCTATCGCACTAGCATATTCTAGTTGAGCCACTGCTCTGCCAAAATTTTTATCAAGTTTCACACTTGAATCAAAAGGAGTATTAAACTCTTTAATGTTCAAATGTTGAAACTTTGTCAGAATCTTCTCTATGTAGTGAGATTGACTTAGAGAGAATTGTGATTCTGATCTCTTGACTTTTATTCCAAGGATTGTATCTACTTCTCCAAGATCTTTCATCTTAAAGTTCGAGGATAGGTAGTTCTTGGTCTCGAGAATTCCAACTAAACTGGTTCCGATGATCAACATTGTTGGGTTTTTCTGTGATCCCCGAATCAAACTGATCCGACGAACACCAAATTGTGCGGAAGCGAATATGGTTAAAACCCTAAACCACGATCTTTCCGTTTGAATTATTTAAACGTTAAAAGGATTAGGCTTTTACCTAGAAAGCTTGAGATAGATCCACCCGTGATCGACCATACGAGCGTTCCTCTAGCAGAACTCAAAAACCCGAAACGACCGGAAAACCGAACTGGTTTGGGGACAGGTCGGCGCAGATGAGAGAAAAAGAGACAGGGTTTTTTGGTGGAAACCTTTTAACTGGGAATAGATTAAAAAAAATAAATCATAGACCCCAAGGCCTTATTTATATAGCTTATCAGATGGTAAAATCCTCATCTGATTCAGTTTCCTTTATAATTATCTAATATTTTCTTTTCCTTTAAGAAAAGATTTTCTAGATAATTATCTTAATTAATTAGATTATCTATTATATATTTATTTTACTTAATAAATATATAATTATCTTAATTAATTTAACAACCCTCTAACTTTGGGATTTCTGACTGAAATTACCCAACTGATTTATAATTTACTATTATAAATCCAAACTCTCCATTTCTGGGTTTTATTTAACCTACTCGATTTATAGGTCCTCACAGGTGTGACCCTCAAGTGTCTTGTAACATTGGATGTGTGATTATTGGTTTGTTAACTTCTGCACATAATTACTAACAGACTCCCACTTGTGCAAGTTGGCAATACCGCCTTATTCACACGGACCTAAGGAGGCCCCTAGACAGGCACTTAGGCTAACCAGGTTACAAGAACTCTTATACCCAGATAGGTGATTTAAACTTTTCCTTCAGGAAATAACTTTTTATGAAACAACTGTTCATAAATTGCTTTGCAACACGATATTTCATCTATGAGTATGAGCCTGGAATAAGTCAACTCTTAATACTCATGATTCTGTTTCTCGACTATCCGACCTCTACTGATAGGTAAAACGACAAAGAACTAATCAGTTCGTTTGGGCATGGCCATGCACTTCATCAGTATATTCAGTCAGTCAAGGGGCCCAGAAATATCTATCTTCATAGAAGAGGTGCAAATCCCATCTTGCATACCTGCATTTAACACCACGGCTTCCGCTGAATCTAGTTACGCCCTTTATAGCCACCCTGTTACGGTGTAGCGGTTGAACGCACTAAGTATCCAGCAGTCCTCATGACATCAAACCAGATACCTCAGGTGACAAGGACAACCACTGTGAGATTTACTTATGACAAAATCCAAGAAGTAATTCTCAACCGCGGATCACGTCCGATATTTGCTACTCTATCAAATATCTGTGCAACTCCTGGTCTACAACGCTTGTAGCTGTTATTCAACCACTGATCATAACTACCCAGAAGCTCACAATGACTTTAACGCCCTAACGGGTTCCCACCACGATAAGTTGTCACGGACAAATTTCGAATGAAAGACTGGAAACTAGTCTCATTCCTGGATTATAAAACATGCAAAATATAAAAGCGATAAAGAAACTAATTTTGTATAGTCCATATTACACCCTGTAATAATAACAAAATTAATAGCATTTCTTAATTACTTTTACGGTGTCTATTCAACGTTTACTAAAAACTGATTTAAACGAAGCATCACCTAACTTCAGTTTAAACCCTTTGATTAATGTTTACCGTATTAATCAAAGTAACAACCAAAACAATACAAGTTTGTATCATCTGATACAATCTACTTGATTATGATAATCTTTGTTTTGTAAACACTTTTAAACAAAGATTAGACTTTTCTTTACCATATTCCCTGAACTTGGAGATACTGGAATAACTCCTAGTTTCCCTGAATATGTAAAGTTTAAACTGCAACCTCCCTTAGTTGCTGTGTAGATGAATGATTTCTACCTGGAATCAGAAAAAATTTCCATTTACCAAGCTGACAAATTTCAGGAAATTTATTCTAGTGTTTACGACACTTTTAAAAGATAATTGATATCTTTAATAATTACTCCAACACACTTTAATTGTTGATTTCTCTCAAAGTCAATTATGACTTTATTTAGTTTCAAAGACTTTGAAACTTTCGTTCTACCCTTTTGACTAGAAGATAGATTCGTATATCTTATGAATTTACATCCTACCTGGATCATGAATTCCGAGATATATACTAAATCAATAATTTTATTTTTTATTTTTTTTATTCTTTATCATAGACTAGATAGAGAATAAACTGGGCTCCCACTAACCTATATGAAAACCAACTATTACTTAAAATTAACTATTGACTTAGTCAAAACTTGATTACTTAGTCAATTCTATTTCAAGTAATAAACACGAGAATTTTAACATTTATAAAACTTAACTGGATTTTATTAAATCCTAATTCCGAAACTTGGAATTTTTCCTAGTTTTATAAATACTGATATTATCAACGATATCTGAGATAATATCCTAAATTATTCTTAAAACATATGAGTAATAAATTTTGATCATAAAATACTTTCATAATCTTTTACTCATAAATGTTTTATTTAAAAACACATTCCTATAATTATAGTACTTCGTGTGTTTTTGACAGTTTTCATATACATTACTTCAAATTATTTTGATTGAAGTAATATTGTTAGTGTAATAGGCAACATCTAGGATCTAATTTTGAATCAAATCAAATTTGACTTAATCAGATTCAAAATACCATGCATAGAGATATTTAAATCAAAACAATAATTTTAAATTTTAAAACCGATAAGCATTCAAAACCAAAAATTCAAATTTTGGAAAGACAAGATTGTTTTAAATCATAAAAGTTTTAAAATTGTCTTGATAATATCAAAAAGTAATCTTGCATGCTGATCCTTGCAATCTGGGCACTTTACTTTTAATGACCACCTGTAATTAAACATTTGCTTCTAGGTGTCAACACACTTGTAAACTAACAAGCGAAAGTGATAATCTGAAGCAGTCACGAATACCTGAGGTGTTTATACCTGCTTCGTAACGCTTCGAGCAGTTATGCCTTCAATGACCGACTTCATGGCACTTGAAGTATTGATTCTCGGTTATTACTCTGTTAGGCTTAACCTTTTTACCCTTGCCTTTGCCTATATCATAAACACTAGGTGCACTCAGGGTAGCCAGAACTTGGCCTTTTCCCTTACTGGCGTTCCCATGCCCACGCTTCTTCTTTACTTCACCATTCTTGACCATAAGCACATCTTTGGTCTTGGTCCCCATTCTCAACTCAATTACTTATAATCTTCAGACAGTGAGTTGAGTATCGTATACGTTGCTAACTGCAACGAAACTGGGCGACCGAGCCTCTCTAGGTGATCAATATGCCTCTTTATTTTCATGATCACTAACTGAGGTCCCCTTTGCCATCTTGCACGCGTTCAGTGCTCTACTGGCATCATAACGCTCTGTGCGTGCTTGCGTCTGAAACATGTCCCTCAACTGGTTATGGGCATTTGTGTTTATGAGCCTCGTACGAAAATCTGGGCTCATAGTCGCAAGCATAAGTTAGCCTACGTCCAAATAATCGGAATGCTTTCTATAAGCGTTCCTGACAGTGATAGTAGCTTTTGTTGGAGGGGCCTTCACCTAGAGGCTTTTCTAGGACATACTACTTTCTCTCGTGCATGAGCACAATCATCAGATTGCGCTCCCAGACGAGAAAGTTATACCTAGTAAGTTTGTCCTTTTCGAGAATGGAGCGAAGAGGGAGATTATCAGTGTTGGTAATAGTGTTTGCTATCTACATATTTTAAAAACTTTGGTTTTAGTAACTGTGAAAGACTATTTCCAATAAATATCAATAAACCCTTAAATGATCAATTATTGGACTAGGATCCTTATTTCATACGCCCTGATGGGCGGTGTGTTCTCACCCGACCAGGCCCACGTATTATTTCGGTAGGCAAGGACTTTTGCCAATCACATATAACTGATATGACTCCTAGATCTTTTCGGGACAACGGTAATTACCCGTACATGTTTAAGTCCCTCTAAGTGCTTTTTGGCCCGATACAACACGGTAAACTTATGAGAACCAAAACAAATCTCACCATTTCGGGACTTGGACACTTTTACTCTGGCCGATACAACACGGAGATAATTCGCAGAGTCGTAGCATCCCCTCTAGCTTGGGGTTTGAACGCGAATGCTCAAGGTGTGTTCTTCTTAGAACACCCGCGTACCTTACGCCTGAGGTGTCCCCAGATGGGTTGCACTACTGATCTATGATTTATCGGGGTTTTGGTTAATTTCTGAAAAATCCTTTTAATGTCCAGTATTTTGAAAAATTGTAATTTTTGAAAACTGATTGTTTAAACGGAAACTGAAGTTTAAACTAACTGTTTCAAACATACGCTGTTTAAAACTAACTGTTTTAAAAGGCTCTTGCTAATTAAAACTAACTGTTTTAAAAGCATACCTTGCTAATCAAAACTAGCTGTTTTGATGGCATTTTAGTTGACCAAAACTTACTGTTTTGTCAACTTGCCTTTAAACAATCTATTTACAATCTTTTTTTCAGGTTTTAAATCTACCATTTAAAGGTTTTGAAAAATTGTAACTTTGATTTTTAAAACCTACTTGATATCGAGATTTTAATCTAGTTTTAAAACTTTCCTTAATCTTAAAACATTTCGATTAACTAACTATCACGAGTAAAATCAACCACGCAGTTTAATAATTACAAACACGCAGATAATTATAACAACCACGCAATAAAACTAATTATAGGTTTGCCAACTTTTATTCCTAAGGACCAATAATGACCTATAAATCTAAAATTTAAACAAAATTGCGTAGCTCCCACTGGCTTCAGCATGTTCGTCAGGACTCCAGAAATTTTTCTTGCATAGCTCCCACTAGCCTCGGCATCCTTGATGGAACTCCGAAAGGAAAAATAAAATTCTATCCTAAGGTCATTATTACAATAGGGGTTGTAAGTGGCACACATGCCTCCCCATAAAATTCCAAGGGTCTAAGTTGGCAAGCCCTATAATAGTCATAATATACACGAACAGGTATATATATGGGTTTAAGCAAACACACATTTTTATATAAAGCAATATAAGCAATATAAAAACGATAACCTTAGATCCGTTAAAATATCTTGTCTCATTTTTCGATAAAATCCGGTCACAATTGATTTATAAAAACAAACTGTTTTATAAATCTTAATCCAATATTTTAAAAATTGAAAAATCAAATCATAAAATTAAGGCAAATAAACTAATTTTACAAAACGGATTTCTCTTTTAAAATATTAATTTGGTTTATACTAAAAACCGGTTGACCGAACGGGTCAAATATTTGGATAATAAATTTTTAGAAAAACTTGGTCCAAAATTGGGCCTTGGGCTCATTACCAAACTGGCAATCATTTGGGCCTAACGGATTTTCGAAAAATAACGTGAGTCGAAAACCTAGTCTGGTCTGATTTGTCCGTAGCCTTCGCGACGCTGGATCAGCACATCTCGCGGCGCGACAGCCTTGGTTATGGCCATTGCTCGCAACGCGAAAGTCCTGGTGACGACCACTGCTCGCGACATGAGCTGAGCATTGTTCGCAACAACCAACACTAGTCGCCGCTCGCGGCGCGAGCCCACTGCTCGCGACGCGAACCATTGGTTTTTGGACGTCTACGACAGCAGCAGTACAAATACCACCACTGCCGTCTTTCGCGGCGCGAGCTGGTAGCCTCGCGGCGCAAACTATGACGATGTATCAGCACCGCCATCGCCACCACACACCGCCATCACTAGTGGCGATTGTGGTGAACAACCACCATCGTCGATTGTCGATTTTGAAGCTACTCACTGTCGAATACCACCACGGGTCTGTGGTGGTATCGCCACTTGATTAACGGCCGGTGTTGCTCGTGCTAAAACCCTAAACCACGATCTTTCCGTTTGAATTATTTAAACGTTAAAAGGATTAGGCTTTTACCTGGAAAGCTTGAGATAGATCTACCCGTGATCGACCATACGAGCGTTCCTCTAGCAGAACTCAAAAACCCGAAACGACCGGAAAACCGAACTGGTTTGGGGACAGGTCGGCACAGATGAGAGAAAAAGAGAGAGGGTTTTTTGGTGGAAACCTTTTAACTGGGAATAGATTAAAAAAAATAAATCATAGACCCCAAGGCCTTATTTATATAGCTTATCAGATGGTAAAATCCTCATCTGATTCAGTTTCCTTTATAATTATCTAATCTTTTCTTTTCCTTTAAGAAAAGATTTTCTAGATAATTATCTTAATTAATTAGATTATCTATTATATATTTATTTTACTTAATAAATATATAATTATCTTAATTAATTTAACAACCCTCTAACTTTGGGATTTCTGACTGAAATTACCCAACCGATATATAATTTACTATTAAAAATCCAAACTCTCCATTTCTGGGTTTTATATAACCTACTCGATTTATAGGTCCTCACAGGTGTGACCCTCAAGTGTCTTGTAACATTGGATGTGTGATTACTGGTTTGTCAACTTCTGCACATAATTACTAACAAACATATCATCAACATATAGACAAATCACTACAGTGGATTCTTTCGTGCATTTTGAATAAATGCATCGGTCAGCTCCATTGTGTTTGAAGCCAAAAGATGTGACCGTCGTTTCAAATCTTTCATGCCACTGTTTGGGAGATTGTTTTAACCCATACAAAGATTTGACAAGTTTACACACTTTGTTTTCTTGATCAGGCATCACAAATCCCTCAGGTTGCTCCATGTAAACCTCTTCGTTTAGATAGCCATTCAGAAAAGTTGTTTTTACATCCATTTGATGTATGTACAAACCTTTCAAGGCTGAAATTGCTATCAGAGTTCTGATAGAACTTATTCTAGCAACTGGCACATAAGTATCAAAATAGTCGATACCCTCTCTTTGTCTATAGCCTTTGGCCACCAGTCTAGCTTTAAATGCTGAGACAGTTCCATCTGGATATCGCTTGCGTTTAAAAATCCATTTAGAGCCTATGGGTTTCGATCCTTTGGGTAGGTCAGCAAGTACCCAGGTTCCATTGCTCATAATGGAGTCCATTTCATCATTAATTGCTTCTCTCCATAGTGAATCATCTCTTGAACACATGGCTTCCTCAAAAGTCTTATGATCATCATCAATGTTGATAACGAAAATGACTTCTCTTGTCACTTTCTTGTGATTTCCTTCCACTAAGTATGAGAGGAAGTCATCTCCTAGACTTTTCTCCTTTCTTACTCAGGTACTTCTTCGTAGTTCTTTAACCTTTTGTGAGGTTTTCTAACCATCGTTAGAAGTTCCAGGAAGATTGGCGTTCAACATTCTATCTGAGTTTTTAGCATCTTCTGAACACTTGTCCTCAAAGAAATCTACATCTCTAGATTCTACTATTACACCTGTTTCCTTGTCCAATAACTGTATGCCTTACTATTTACAGCATATCCTATGAATATGCTTTTGATAGCACGGGCTCCGAGTTTGGATCTCTTAGGATCAGGAGTTCGGTAGTAAGCAACACAACCCCAGACTCTGAAATAGTCCAGGTCTGGTTTTCTCCTATTCCACAGTTCATATGGACTGGTCGGAATCACACGACTAGTAATCCGGTTGTGAATGTGACAAGCGGTTAGTAGGGCGTCTCCCAATAAGTTAGTTGGCAGTCCCGATTGGTTCAACATACAGTTGACCATTTCAATAAGAGTTTGGTTCTTCCGTTCAGCCAAACCATTTTGTTGTGGAGTAAATGGTGAGATATGTTCATGTTTGATACCATTCTCTTCACAGAAAGTATCAAACTCATGATTAAAATATTCTCCACCTCTGTCTGATCTTAGTATTTTTATTCGTTTTTCCTTTTGATTTTCAACTTCAGCTTTATAAATTTTAAATGCTTCAAATGCTTGATCTTTAGAGTGTAAAAGATAAACATATAAAAATCGGCTGAAGTCATCACAAAAAGTAATGAAATACCTTTTTTAGCCATGAGTAAGGATTCCATTTAGTTCACAGATGTCTGAGTGTATCAGTTCCAAAAGAGAAGCGTTTCTTTTTACCGAAGGAAAAGGTTTCTTTGTAAACTTTGATTTTACACAAATTTCACATTTATCAAAGTTTTTGTGTTTATTTCAATTAAACCTTTATTTTGCATCATTTCAATATTCTTTACGTTTGTATGAGCAAGTCGTTTATGCCTTAAAGAAATTGAACACACAGAGTAATTAAGAAAACTTCATTAACGTTGCCAAGAATTACATTATTCGGGAAAACAAGATCATCACTAGAACCACAAACAAAAATACTATCAGAACTAGAACCACTACCAAACTCTTCATCCGCTGTCACCATGTTGCCTTCATCAGAACCACCCACACTGTCATCTTTAGAGTCTTTCAAGCTCAGATGATACATACCTTCAACCAAGTATGCCTTCCAGATGTACCGTTCATTCTTTAAAAATACTATGGTACCATCTGAACCTCGGATGCCAAAACCATTGGTATCAAGTCTGCTATACGAGAGCAAATTCTTCGAAATGGTAAGCACATGCAGAACACTTTGCAACTTAATCTTGCGATATGAAGTGAAGTGAAGCAAAATGTCTCCACTTCCAGCGATATCTGCCTTACTACCATTTGCAGTCGACAGCTGCTTCCCTTTGATTTTTTTATAATTGACAAATTTGGATTTGTCATTACAAACATGGGTTGTGGTGCCGGTGCCCAAGTACCAACTTTCCTTTTTCCGGCTCACGATATGAATTTGTGAGGTCATGTTCAACACATTGATTTCATCCATAGTGAGATTAGCCACCAGTTCTCCAATTTCACCAACTGCGTTAGCTGCTGTCGGTGGCCCTGACTTCCTCTGCTTGCATTCCCTAGCATAATGCCTCGTATCTCCGCAGACGTGACATTTCCCGTTTCTCTTAAAATCCTTTTTAATGGATGTTTGACCCTGTCTCTTGAAAGCTTTTTTCTATGGACCCAGATTCCACTTTTTTGAGGGTCCTCCAGATTTGAACTTTCTTTTGCCTTTGCCTCCAGCCTACACGCTGTTGACATTCATAGGGGTTTTTGATTTCTTGTCTCTATTACGTGCCTCTTCTTCAATCCTGAGATGTTTAGTCATGTCATCTAAAGAATATTCTTCGGATTTATGCATTATCCTTTTTGAAAAATCCTTCCAAGATGGGGGCAATTTATCGATGATTGCTCCCACTTGGAAGATCTCAGGAATTGATATGGAAAGCGAATTCATTTTTTTAACTAATACTTGAAGTTCATGGACTTATTCAAGTATTGGTTTATCGTCAACCATTTGAAACCTCAAATATTTCGACACAAGATATTTGTTGGTGCCTTCTTCTTGTGCCTTATATTTTTGTTCAAGGCTTTCCATAATTCACGAGGGTAAGTAATAGGGGCATAGAGATCATACAACCTATCAGACAAGGCGCTTTTAATATGACCACAAGCAAGATTTTCAGCCTCCTTTCGGAGTAGCCTTTTCTTTCCAAATCGGCTATTAGCTTTTGGTCAGGTTATTTTCCATCCTCCGGGATAGGGTTCTTAGGAATGGGTACGAGATTGACATCCATCACATAGGCCAGATTGAGGACCATCAACATGAACTTTACTTTGTCAGCCCATCTAGTGTAGTTGGATCCATCAAATTTCCAGTATCCAGATTGAGGACCATCAACATGAACTTCACTAGATCTTGAGTCATTAGACGAAAATTTCCAGTATCCATCTTAGCTCATAAAACCTTTAAGATTGTTGTAAAAGAAATGGATTAGGAAACTTTGAAAACTAATAAAGATAGAATCTTTAATATAATAAACAATTAAAGTTTAATTCTTTATTAGTATGATGAAGAAGAAAAAAAGTCAAACACTTTATATATATATATATGTGTGTGTGGAAAAACCTCTTCTTCTTGATTGAAACAGTAACTAAAATATATATATATATATATATGAATTCAAAATAGAAGACACAGACATATATATATGTGTGTATATATCAAAACCAACACGTTATTAATTAACTTTAACGATGAACTATAAATAAATAATTATGACAGAAGCAAGATTTCACCAGTTTATACTTAGCAAAAACCGATACATCTTTCTCGATTATATCGTAACAGAAAAGAGTAGGAGACAGATTGTTCAACGTGGTGAACGTAAAATAAATTGCAATGCAGAAATTAAAAACCAACCTGCTTTAATATCGAAAACTAAATTGACGAGAAACAATCTGCACGGAAAGGAGTCTCCAGTCCTTAAAGGTTTTACGACACTCTATTTGTTGTGAGTCTACCCAAGATTTGATGCAGAAAACAGTTTACCAACAGCAATGGTGAACTGGTGCAACACAAGTTGAAGCCGAAAACGGTAGAAGCTGCAGAAAATCGTGAAAGAAAGAGAGTGTTTTTTGTGTGTTGAGATAGGTAGCTGATGCCTCTATTTATAAGCCAAAAGAAGTGGATCAGATTATGCCAATGCTTTCTTACAAAGAAAAGGAAATCAGTTGAGACTAAGTCTCCTGATTTTAAAAAACGTGGAGTTCAAAAACATGGAGAAAAGATTGATATTATCCACAATTAATGAATTTAATTTCAGCTAAATTATAAGAATTATCTTAACTTCAAAATGTTCCAAAATATTCTCTTTTCTCTAAAGTAATTTGTATAAAAAATTACTCATAGCTCGAGGAGTGCACGATATGTCAGCGTCGGCACACGCGCGCGCGTGTGCGTTGCACTTTCTTTGAGCCCCCACCATAAGCCCACACATTCATTCAAAGCCCACTTGAAAAGATAGGCTTATGAACACATCTATTTCTTTAGTTTCTACCAACGTGGGATGAGAAAACTTCCCAACCAACATATATTTCCAACATATGGTTGGTTGTTAGGAATTTAATTCATTTACTTAAGTCAAAGAATAATGAATTCCTTAAATTGTAGAATTCAAGGGACTCCCTCAAGTTCATTCTTAGACCATCCGCAGCCGCAGCGGTATAGCCATCGGCAAAGCCCTTTTGCCAATCGGTACCATCGGCTACACCGCCGAGGCCGATCGGCAAGGACCAAAATTGGCACCCCACCTCACCCCACCCCACCCCACCCTCTCTCTCATTTCTCTCTCTTCTTTTCATTCTTTTCTTTTTTTTAATAATTATCTAGATTGGTATGAGTATGGATGAATTGGTAAAGATTGGTTAGGTTTTGGTAAGATAGTGCAAAGCTCATGTGACGTTGGGATGGCGATTGGCAAGATTGGTAAGGCAGTCTACGGATGTGGATGGTCTTTGAACGAAACATCATTATGGTATTTGATTAAAGAAATTTGTCGTTTCAATTTCGTCAACTTTAATTGCATGTCACCAACCAAACAACCCTAAAATGGCATTTGATTCCCATAACAGAATTGGAATTCATTGAAGAAATTTGACTTTGAAAGAATTGGAATGAAATTTGATCACGCATTAAGTTGGTAGAAATTCAATTAATTCATTCACTTAAGGCAAAAAAAATATGAATTCCTTAAAGTGTGGAATTCATGGAATTGATAAGATTCCATCATGTTCATTGCTTGAACTAAACATACTAAGGAGTTGAGTCAAACGAATTTATTATTTCAACTCCATCAAATTCCTTTAAATTATGTGAATCAAATAGTCCCTAAAGGTATGTTTTGTTGGAAATAAATGTTGTAGCTTGGGAAGTTTTTCCAATCCCACATAGGAAGGAACACATAAGTGAGATGGGTTTAGAAGCCTCATTGTTAGAGAGGACTTTGAAGTAGTGTATGGGCTAATGGTGGGAGCTCAAAGAAAGTGCAACACACACACGCGCGCACCACCTCTGCCGCCGTCGCCGCTGCGGTACTCGTGGAGTGTCGCGATAAAACGCGCACTTCGCTCCTCGCATCGAAGTTGAGGAGCCCTCACCCCTCGCCCATACCTATGGATATGCCTTCTTTTTAGAGGAATTCAGTAAGAGAGTAGCTGATAATTATCGAATAATAGCAGATAATTAAAGAAACAAAAGTTGGAAAATTAGCTGGATTTATCCTACGTTTTTTTTTTTGCAACTCGTTTTACCAGATAAAGCTGATTTTTTTAACCTTCCCACGTTTTAGAATCAGTTTGAGACTTAATCTCAAAGTGTCATCCCTATTCTTGGGGAATAAGAAAAATCAAGGGTTATCTGGTTGATTTTTGTTGGGGATGTGGGAGGAGAAATTTGATTCTGAAACTTGTGGGTAACCTGGTCTTCTTGACAGATCATGATGAGTTCAATTTCCGAATCTGATATTTCGACCCTATGCCCGGGTTACACGAAATCCAGATTATGGGGATAATCCGACAAGGGATCAATCTCTAATCGAGGCACCAAAAAGAGATATGCAATTAGGGCTTTTGAATGTTGTTTTTGGTTTCTACTTTTTGGTTATCAATTAAGAAGCCATCATATATATATATATATATATGATGATTCACGACTTAAGGAACAAGAAAAAATCTACAAGATATCTCCTAAAATTAGAAGATATCCTCATTAATTCCTTAACTTAGGGATCAAGAAAGAATCCATAAGATATCTTCTACAATTAGAAGATCTCCTAATTAATTCTTTGCTTAAGGCTTAAGAAAGAATAATCCGGAAGATAACTGACAAAGATAGACGATATCCCAATTAATTATCTAGAGAATAATTAACAAATTATGAGATATCCCAAAATCCGGTTATTGAATCCCGACCAAAAGCCAACACACGAGGTGTTCCTTAAACCAAACTGAGATCAAACATCATTTTGATACAAGCGTGCACTCCGCACCTCCTGACTTGATCAAAACTAAGTTTGACTCCACTGATCCATACGTCCCGTTACACTAAAACGAATCTGGTGACACTAAAATCACCAACAATTTTTTGGCTATAAAAGTTGACTCCCTCTTCTATTTCATACTGAAAATACATTATCTGCTCTTCTCTCTCAGAGTTCTCTTTGCTATTATTACTTCCTGTTCTCATACTCTGCCTTACTATTAAGCATCATAGTTGGTGTTTAATCGACTGTATCAAATCAAATCTTGGGGTTGGCGATTGGTAGACTCATAGCATCCGATAGAGTGTCGCAAAACCTTTAAGGACAGGACTATCATCCGTACAATTTCCTTTTATCATCGTTATAGATTCACCATACGAAATCAAAATGTTGGTTTTCCGTTTACGTTTCTGCATTGTCGTTTATTTTAGTCCAGTAGTGTGGACACTCTTCTCCTACCTTTTTCTTCTTAAGATTCTGTCGAGAAGGACAAAATTGTCTCTAGGATTGTTATTGTTGTGTTTAATTCCATTGAATCAAAACCATTTGTTTGATATAAAATAAAGTTTCAATCTTTTTGTTCAAACAATTATATTGATTCGTCGCTATCTAACGTATACATCATTGTTAAGTTATAGCACTTTTATTTAATTTGTTTCACAATTACAATCTTATATATATCAATTACAAAGATTGGAATTTTAAGCAAGAGTCTGATATCCATTAACTATTTTCAACAATCTTAAAGGTTTTGTCTCGCAAATGGATACCGGAAATTTTCACTTAATGGTACAAGATATTGTCAAACTTGACAGTTTCGATGGCACCAACTACACTCGGTAGGCCGAAAAGGTCAAGTTTTTGCTTTTGCTTATGAATGTTTTTCATGTTATGGATGAGAACTTGGCCCTATTTATGATAATCCCGTCCTAGAGTCTGGGAAAACTATTGACCCAAAAGTGATCGCCGATCTGGAGTAGCAAAGACTTCTCCGAAAAGAGCAAGAAAATATTGCATGCGGTCACATAAAGAATGTGTTGTCTGACCGCCTTTATGACCTTTATGCACCTATTACTTGTCCCCGTGAACTTTGGAAAGCCTTGGAAAACAAATACAAGCCACACGAAGAAGGTACTAACAAGTACCAAGTGTCTCGATATTTGCGTTTCCAAATGTGGATGAAAAACCAATACTTGAGCAAGCACATGAGCTTCAAGTATTGGTCAATAAGATGAACAATCTACCCATTCCTCTTCCTGAGATCTTCCAAGTGGGAGCAATTGTGAACAAATTGCCTCCTTCTTGGAAGAACTTTTCAAAACGTATGATGCACAAATCCAAATATTATTCTTTGGACGATTTATTGAAACATCTCAGGATCGAGGAAGAGATACGTAATAGGTATAAGAAAGGAAAACCCCATGCCAATGTCCACAGCGTGCAGGCTAGCGGCAAGGGCAAAGGAAAGTTTAAATTTGTTGGACCCACTAAAAAGTGTAACATGGGTCCACAAAAGAAATCTTTCAAAAGACATAGACAATCCTCGGGTCAAGGGAATTTGAAAAGGAATGGGAAGTGTCATGTCTGCGAAGAGACAGAGCACTATGCCAGGGAGTGTAAGCAAAGGAAGTCTGGAACACCGGGAATTGCAAATGCGGTTGCTGAGATAGAGGATCTAATGGCTAACCTGAGCATGGAAGAGATCGATATGCTTGCTATGAACGGATCTATCGCTCTGGCAGCAATAGGTGGCTGGTTTTTTGACACTGGAGCCATTGTTCATGTGTGTAACTTGTAACAACCGGCGTTTTAAAGTTAGCCATAAGGTTAGTCACTCGTTAAGTATGACCATTTTGATAAGATTTTTAAGAGTGAGGGGTGAAATGCGACTCTTTTTAATTATGTTTGATAGTTGGGCTTATACCATAAATGGTATGGGCTTAGCCCTCTAGCCCATACTATATATAGGCTAAAGCTAGGGTTTTTGCCATTTTTGGGAATCATATTAGTGTGTGCTTAGTGTGTGTGTTTTTGGAGAAGCAAGTTGGAGCTATTTTCACCATTTCGAGGTCGGAAAATCATCGCGGAGGTAAGATCTTGATACTATTTTGTGTACAACTTATCTAGGTTGACATAGGAATGGTTTGGTGATCTTCTAAATTGCTTTGGATTCAATTGGGTCAGTTTTCATCGAAATTTGTGCATTTTTCGGATCTGTTCGTATTTCCCGAGTTGGGAAATCATAAATCCCGAGTCGGAAAATCACGTTTCCCGAATCAGGATTTGCGAGTCAGAAAACGTGCTTTTCCGAGTCGGTTTTTGAGGGGTTTCGATTATAGGGTTAGTTTCCGAGTCGGTTTTTGAGGTTTTTAGCGGAACCCCCGTGCTAAGTCTGCCTCGGGATGTCTTAGTTAGAGGAGTGTGTAAATACGGTTATTAATGCCTTAGAACTTATACAGGCACGTTAGACGAGGTCTACTGCAGGACAGTGAGAATTTGCTCAGGTGAGTTCCCTTACCTAAAATGAATGGGTTGTTTTACTGTCATTCGAAGCTGCAAACTGTTTTGAATTGTGGAACATTTCTGATTGATTGATAAATAACATGAAATGATATTACATTTAAAGCATGCTTAAAATGGTAATGACTTGATGATTTGACTGATGTGTTGCACTATGGACAATGGGTACCTTGGAACCTCGCGTTCCTTGGGAGTTTACCATTTGGTTTGATCCGCCACTGGAGGGGACCTCGGGACTACGTCCCTTGGGAGTTATTTTCAGGTGACCTGGACTAGGGCTGCACTGTGTTTTCTTTGTCCGCACACATTCAGTGGTTTTTGATTTGAATTACGGCCCGCGGGTCGGAACTGTTTTATTTACTGTTTGGGGAATTCACTAGACCTTATGGTCTAACCCACGCTTTCCAAATTCTTTTCTTTCTTATCTGTTACAGGAGTAGCCCGAGGGAGAGAGAAGGGCAAGGATAAGGTCTGACGTCTAGATAGAGTCGGCCTAGGTTTATTTCTTTTACGCACTCTAGATACCTAAAATTATTATCTCAGCCGTGGAGGGTTGTTCCACGTGCAAATTTAGACGTGTTCCCTTTTGATTTAGTATTTATATCACTTCTGCTGCTTTAGATCACTGGGATATCTTTATTGCATGTTTATTTATCTGTTGGGATTTGGGGTGTTACATAACTCTAGGGACAAATTTGTCGAATATCATGGGGTGCATCATGGGAAACAGGTCACTGTGGCGAACATGAACATAGCTGATGTTGCTGGTATCAGAACGGTTCAGCTCCACTTCACATCTGGGAACATTCTTACTTTGTTGAATGTTGTGCTAACCATCGCTAAAAGTCTGGTTTCGTACAACAAACTTGACTTAAATGGTTTGGCATTCGAGGTGGTGATGGTGTTATCGCGTTCATCAAAGATAAGAGGTACATTGGAAGGGCATACCGTGATAGAGGTATGTACACATTGAGCCTGAAGGACCATGCTGATGACGACTCAGACTCTGATGAAAGCATGAATGATAGGTCCGATGATGAAGACGTGAATGATGTTTCTGACGGTGAGAGCATTGGCAGCAATGCTACGATGGTTGAAGGGTTTGTGAGTGGTGATGGTGAGAGGTCTGATAGTGTTAGTAGTGATGATATGGTTGTTTTTCCGGTGGATGCTTTTGTTTTTGAGAATGGTGTAATTGTTGGGAATATTAATGAAGTTTATTTTGATTATTCTGTGTGTTAAATTTCTTTATGGCATAAACGTTTAGCTCATACTAATTTAAATAATATTGAAAAAATGCAAAATAAAGGTTTAATATAAATAGACAATAAATATTTTGATAAATGCAAAACTTGTGTAAAATCAAAGTTTACAGAGAAACCATTTCCTTCGGTAAAAAGAGATACATCAATTCTTGAATTGATACACTCTGACATATGCGAATTAAATAGCATTTTTACTCGACGAGGTAAAATTTATTTTATAACTTTCTGTGACGACTTTAGTAGATTTTTATACTTTTATCTTTGACACTCAAAAGATGAAGCTTTTGAAGTTTTCAAACATTATAAAGCTGAAGTCGAAAATCAGAAAGGAAAAACGAATCAAGATACTAAGATCAGACAGAGGTGGTGAATACTTTAGTAGTAAGTTTGATACTTTCTGTGAAGAGGATGGTATCAAACACGAACGCACCTCGCCTTCCATCCCTCAACAAAATGGCTTGGCCGAACGTAAGAACCGGACTCTTGTCGAAATGGTCAACTTAATGTTGAACCACTCAAAATGGCCAACGAATTTATGGGGATAAGCTCTTCTAACCGTTTGTCACATTCACAATCGCATCACTAGTCGTGGGATTCCAACCAGCCCATATGAACTATGGAAAGGAAGAAAACCAAATCTGGACTACTTTAAAGTCTAGGGTTGTGTTGCTTACTATCGAACGCCTGATCCTAAGAGATCCAAACTAGGAGCTCGTGCTATCAAAAGCATATTTGTTGGATATGCTAACAATAGCATAGCTTATAGACTATTGGATAATGATTCAGGAGTGATAGTAGAATTCAGAGATGTAGAATTCTTTGAAGACAAGTTTTCAGAAGATGCTGAAAACTCAGATAAAACATCGGATACTGGTCTTCCTGGAACTTCTCGAGAAGATTCAAAAACCTCACAAAGGGTTGATGAACCTCGTAGAAGTACTGAGTAAGAAAAGAGAAAAGTCTAGGAGATGATTTCTATTCATACTTGGTGTTGACCGAGTCAGCATTGTTGCCCGAAATCTGACTGAGATCTGACCGAATCTGATTTGACTGAAATCTGACCTAGATCTGATTGAGCCAGGACCAAAATGTTGCTTACGCGGGTCAAATTTGTTTATTTCATGTTTGGCCCTTCTTTTCTGCTCTCTTTTAACATCCAACTAAAAAAAAGTTAAATTAGTCTTTTTGTTTGTTGGTAAAAACTTACAAAAAAGATGTGGTAAACACTCTTTCTCAAACATCACTTACCCAAGTCAACACTCTCAATTGGATCAGCACTTACCCATAAGAATTAGTAAAGAGCCCCTTGCCCCTGATACTTCTACCTTTCTAACATGAGTATCCATGTTTCCATTTAAGTTTTGTCCTAAACTAAGTGTCATTTTTTTGTAAAGTATATTTTCATATAATTACATCTAATTCCATTTGTTGAGGTATTGATTGCTAACTACGGTTGCTATAATAGAATGGTCATGTCAGTTTGGTGTAGAATGAAGTTTACACTATGGAAAGGGGTAATTCTAGTTGTTGTCCCCATGATGGTGGTTAATCGAGTAGGTATAACGTGCAAAATAGTGAAATAACCAAGAATCAAAACGAAATATGCAAATGATAAAGAAAGTTACCAAGTAGATAAGTAAATATCCAAGTAGATAAGTAAATATAAGATCAGAACTAGAAGGAAAACATCTGGATGGAGCAAGATCAATTGGAAATCAAATGAATATCACTCAATCAGTGATCAATCGAGACTCAAAGAACAAAATCGAGGCCGATAGTGTGGTTGTGTACTCCTGAACTCGTATTAGGAGCGAGGCACAAGCTGCGAGGCACAAGCTGCGAGGACAAAATGTGATCAGCAAGTCGGAAAGGCGTTTGAGTAATCGGTGCTCGGCTGGACGATTAGAATTTTAGGCAGTCGATTGAGAGAAGATGGTCTCTTTTTTTTCTTTTAAAATGTTCAGAACTAAAACTACCATAGGGCTTTCGTAACTTGGGCTCTGCTGCCCCTTGGACTATAATGCCCTGGGCAAAGGCCCACCTCGCCCACTAGTTGGGATTAGGGGTGTTCAAAAAAACCGAAAAAACCGTAAAATCAAACCCAATTGCATGATCCGAAACCGAGAAAACTGATACCCGAGCAACCCGTGACCCGAAAAACCCGAAATAAGGGTACCCGCTAAGTCGCGGGTCGGGCTCGGTTCTCAAAATCTACTACCCGCTGGTACCCGTCCCACCCCGTATATAATTAATTAATAAGAAAAATATATTTATTAATACTTCATAATAAAAAATTATTAATCTTAAAAAATCTTTATTACATACCGTGTTTTCTTCGTTCACCCCTACTCCCATTGGTTTGTTGGTCAAATTCAATCTAGATCATTTTTGCATACTCATATCGACGACAATCCTCGATACTTTTATTTTCATTTTCTAACATTTTTAGGGTTAATTGTGTTAGTTTATCACAAAATAACTTCATTTTCTAGTATATATTTTGTGTACATCAAAGAATTCGACAAAATACGGGTACCCGTGAACCGAACCGTGGGTACCCGCTTTTTTTCGATCCGTTCGGTGCAGGTACCCGCCCCGTGCGGTTCCATTTCGAATAGTAAAATTAGGTACCCGCCCCGTACATATGGTTATCAAAAATCTCACTACCCGCCCCGCCCCGCCCCGCCCCGTGAACACCCCTAGTTGGGACGGCCTTGTTCAAAAGTATGGAGTCATTCAACAAACTTTCAAAAGCTCTTTTAACAATAAAATCTTCTTGCTCACTTACCAAGATTCCCGATTATTGTCATTCTCACCCGTTAAGTGCTTACCCGATAAACATTGATAAACGTCCTCTAAGTCTCTACGCCACTTCCATTCATGGACTAGGTATTCCAAAAAAAGTGACGATGTTGATCCTAACCACCAAGACCAAGTGCATCAAATCATATAGATATATCATTCCTTCTAAAACCAAACCAAAGAAACCTAGTATATTTTATACCAAGGTAGGGTGTTCAGCATGGGTAAGAGGTACAACAACCTTGCTTCTACGGTTCTACCCCAAAATGTAGACATTTTGTTCCCATGAAGATAAAGGTTAGCACAATTAGGTTTTTGGCTAAAAACGAACCATTCGGATTTCGAAAATCCAAACCGTTTGTTTTTGGGCTTTTTTACATAATACCATCAATCTGAACAATGTAATATTCAGTCTGAATAAACTTGTGTTATTTAGACTGAATGGGAGATGTGACGCACTCTCGATTGTCCTTACATTCGCAATGAAAGACGAGCTTTCATTTGAACCACCCCTATAAATATCATAAAAAATTAAAATTAATAATTGGTCTTTTTTCTTTTAAAGTAGTTCGGTTTGGTTTTCGGGAAATGGGATATGTTCACTTCGGTTTTTTCGGTCTGTATGGCAACCGAAATGACCCGTTTGGATTTTCGGTTTTTGGTTTCGGTTCGGTTTTTGCTCACCCTTACATGAACACCTCGACTTGCAAAAAGGGGGGAAAAACTAAGAGACATGCGGGGAAAAGTAACATATTAACATAGTCTAGGAGTCAATATTTAAACAATAACCAAACCAAAATACTCCATGGTAGTATTAAACAATAACTAACAAGATAAAAATGAAGTCGTTAAAGGTTTAACCCGTAGTTGTGGAATCTTATCCAGACTACTAACTTCTTATCAGAACAGAACTACCCAATCTGATCAACATTTCTTTAGCTGTGTCAACCAATTAACAGATACAATTATACAAACCAACTGATTTTTGCAACAAGATATGAGCTACAGCTACCTACTGACCAGCCTTACAAAATTGTGTTTACGCTCTGCTAATACCTATAAAAATGGGTAATGCAAAGCTACAGGTCTGAAGATTAAGGAACAGTTTTGAGTAAATTACGACTAAAAAATAAAGTTAGCAACATACCTATCGAAAGTAGAGGCTGGCAGAAGCAGTTAGAGGCGAACGATCCTGGATTGTATACTTTAGCCGTGTAACTCGTCTTCTAATTCATCTGGTACATGTAACTTCTCAATGGCAGCCTGTCAGAAAAAAAAACGATACAATATTGTCAAACGAAAATACAGCAAATCACATTTAAAGTTTTAAGTAACTAACATAAAATGTATCAAAAAAGACATTTAAGAAATAAAACAAAGGTGTCACCTTAATGGTAGCGACGTCCGTTGCTGTTGGCTTCAAGTCCAAAGCTAGACCAAAATGAAGCATGGCGTGATCATACATAAGCCGATGCTTGTATATCTTTCCCATCAATGCATACACACTGCTTTCGTTAGGAGCATAATGCTTAAGCTCCTCTAGAACTTCTAAAGCTCCATCGAGATCCTCCAAACTTACTAAGATGTTAGCCTTCTGATACATGGGAAGAGGGTTCTTCTTATCTGCAACAATGGCCTTCTCCATCATCCAAAGAGCTTCCGCATTTCTCTAACAAATTTTAGTGCGATCCCGAAAGTATTTGAATTAGCAACAAGAAGAATATAAAGTTGGATACAAAAGTTCCGTAGAAGTCAACCTCTTTGGTACACAGACAGGACTGGACATGACTGGCGACAATGAGGTAACAGGTGAAAGAATTGTGGAAGGTTATATAGGGTTCTAAATTTCTAACTTGACATGAGTAGTTTAGTGATTTACCTAACTTGTCCCGTCTCCCTGATTTATGCTCCACCTATTTTGGTGGGACCCAAAAAGAAGACATTTTGTCCCACTCGGTTATCTGTCTAATATCATGCCAAACATGGTACAAGTTTTTTGTTCTGTTCTGTCATGTGTACCAAATACACCCAAAAAGTGGACGATGAAGTTAATGAGTAAAAAATGGGATTTAACCTTCAAGGCATGCAAGGAAGTCCCAAGATATGAAATTATGACAGAAGAATGTGGATTTATTTGGAAAGCCGTTCGGAAATGATGTTCGGACAACTCATATCTCTCCTGGCGAAGATAGATCATTCCAAGGCCATACCAAGCATTATAGTGTCTTGCGTCAATCTGAAGCGCTTTCTGGTAACTTCTGATTCCATTCTCAAAATCATCCAAAGCCATGTATCTGTGAATAAAGAAAGAACTCATAATCAATCAAAGACGGTTGTGATACAAAAGTGGTCTACGAAGTCATTTTTTTTTCAACGGTATGCAATCAACAAAGAAGCAATGTCATACTCATGGCCACAAAGGGTGTGCGCATATGCGAATCTTGAATTCAGCTGCACTGCCCGCTGAAAATTTTTAAGAGCAGTTTCATGGTCTTTCTGCAGGCTGAAGCAATTTCCCATAGCGCACCTGACAGAAATGTATAAAAATGATGTCAGGAAAGAAATGACGGTTTAATGCCCCATATGTACACAACATTTTAAATGACTGGATGACCAAAGCAAGCGAGTTGGTATTCAGGATGATGTGAGAAATTTCAATTCTGTGAGATCACGAGAACAAGTGAAGATACATTCCTATTGAGTGAGTTATAAGTTATATCATGTGGAAATTGTAATTTTCACACCATCTTCAACTGTGTATTCGAAGGTTACCATTAAATGGTGTGAATGTTGTAACCTTCACATAATATAAAGGTAAGATAAATAGAGGTTTTCGATCATGATCTTCATGGTTATAGAGCTCAGGAAAAGTAACTTTCACTGTTAAAGCCGTCACTTCATAAAGTATTATATATATATATACATACACACCCCTTCTATATTGCACAAACTGGAGATTGAAAACTTTATGGCTAACATAGTCAGCAAGCTATTTATGATGAAACAACACAATCAATATTTTATAATGGAGGAATTGGGAGGTTGAAAGAGAGGCTATAATGCAACTATATTCTCCAAAAGTTTAGTATGCTTACCATGATTGAGGGGCTAAGCGGTCAGTTGACACCAACTCCTGAGCCAAATAGCTCAACTTCATATCCTTCTTCAGGTGCTGCAACAGGGAAAAAACTTTTAGAGACAATTCCATAAACCGTTCCGGAGCAATGAGAGGAAACCACTGTTCTCTAATGCAGTGGTACAAGTAAATTATCCAATTGACCTCAATCTCAACAAAAAATTGTTCAACGCAAAGCTAAACTAGAGAAACTGATAAAAGTCAACAGTCCTAAATAATCAATCTCACAAATATAAAATGACTCTAATGCGGGATAGACTTTGCTTCTTAATTAATCAATGCATAACTATCATAATCAACATAGAAATCAGATGAAAATAGCAAAAGTAGGAGGAAAGAAAGAGTCACATGGAGATTTACGTGGAAACCCAAAATGGGTGGAGGAGACCACCGAGAAGTCCATTAAATGATGATAAAATCCATACAAACAATGTAAAACAGAAGCTTGGTGATTCTAGGTCGTCAATGGTGACTTCTCCTTTGAAGCTATATTATATATTTGGGATAACTAACAAACTGACATAAGTCGGGAAACAGAACCAGCCTGGCAGTGTAGGTGATTTGGAGGGAACTTCCAAATCGCATCTAAAACTGCCTGGTTCTTTAAACTGGGAGTACGCAACTTTAGCATAGTGGGAAGTCACATATGATCTCGTGCGACATGTTGAGCAACCTGCTGAGCTACATCTGAAGTAGCTTTCAATCTCGCTTCTGATGCACCCGAGAGTTGTGCACGAGAAGTGAAGCGACCAGGCCAAGCAAGTCGCACATGAAGTTGCATCTGATGCACTGAGAGTTCTCTCCTGTGAATGTGACTTCCTAAGCGAGATTGTGAAATCACTAAAAAGTCGCCTAAGCAGGGGTGTATTCAAATCATACTTACTAGTAAGCAAATGACCATCTCGGAAAGTGTAAATAGAAACAGGGACAAAATTTTGAAAATAATGAAAATTGATGTTTGCCAACTATGTATTTTTGAAAATATATGTTCAAGAGTTGTAATATAGTTGTATATTCAAGAGTGGTAATATAGTGGTATAGAATCATGACCGAGCACTAATCCGACTATAAAGATTAGATAAGTAAACGGTACTCACATAGAGAACTGTAGAATAAATGTCCATTCCTTCTAAGCTACAAGGAGAAGCCAGCCGAGAATTGTTAAAGGCACGCTCTGCTTCTAGATAATCAACCAATTCAAAATGGGCTTTTCCAACCTGTGTTTGCAATTGTCAATAATGCCAGGAAGTCAGAAATACAATAACATCCAACTACATTACAGTTTGAAGTATGAAACATAATATCAGTTTACAGTCCTAGAGTTGAAGAAAGTATCTTGTATCAGAAATTTAGATGGCATAACAAGCACATGCATCATGAGAACAAACACTCTCACTCGTAATGGAGTCGGTCACCTTTCGAGTTCCGACAAATCAATCTTCTAACAAGCTTACATAAGTACTGAAAAACATAAGCCAACTTATTTTTTGAGCTTATCACAGAAGCCCCGTTTGGATGGACAAAAGCAAGCTTATTGAAACGCTACTTGGAGTAGCATTTCAATAAGCCCAAAGAGCTTTTTGTCACTTTCTTCCAATCATATCTATGAGTTGTATAAATTTTTATTTGTTATTACCAATTATCAATAAATATTAATTACAATTTATAACTTTTTAATAAAAATTAATTACTAATTAAAAAGTGCTAATAATTAATAATCGATATTGATTAATAATTATGAATTAAATTTTTTTTCAAATTATTAATTAATTTATTTTTAAATTATTCATAAATATTAATCATTAATTATTTAAAATCATTTGTTAATAATATCAATTATTTTTATAATATTATTACCTTTATTATTGTCCAATATATTTAGTCGTCAAAAAACAAACATAACAACTTTAAAAATGTTTTTGTGAATTACATATAAGTAAAGTTATATATAAATAAAACTATGATGAATATTTATAATAAGATATTTAATTTCATTATTATTTAAGTATCTTCTAATAAATGTATTATAAATATTCCATTTGGTTATACAAATTCAAAATTTATAATACATATATAATAAATCAAATTGAAATTCTATATTGACATATTATATTAGTTTATTTTATTTTACCATCTAGTTTGTATCAGTTAACATATTATATTATTAACTATCTGTTTTAAATATATTACAAAATGCCAAAATTGACTAACTTTTAACATGTTCCTTTTAGCACATTTCAACTAGCTTATCAGATATTTTTTGTCAAACTTGTTTAGTTTACCGGCTAGCATTTGGCTTATTAGCTAGTGGTGCTGCTCTGTTACTGCAATGAATCTAAGTCACAATCCAAAAAAAAGTCATCACTGAGTTAAGTATGAAACTTATCAAGATAAATTTAAGAGATTACCAATTTACCATATCCCACTGTTAGAAAGAGCTCATGCTATGAAACCTACTTTATAAACATTAATTACCTGAGAAAGCACCCAGCCTGTGTTATAATGCTTATGAGGAAGTTTCAGAAATAGATTCAGTGCATCCTGTGTTAGCAAACAGTGCAAATCAGTGAATAAATCACCATCATAAATAGCTAAAGTCATTTTTTTGGCAATCACTATACAACAAACCTGACACTTGTAGAGACAAGAAAGCCTGTAACCTTCCCCGAGGATTCTCAAAAGCGTCAATAACTCCGAAGCACCGCTGGCAACTTTTGATCCACTCATGGAAGCCCCAGCCTCGGGTATGATTGACCCATCATGTTCAAAATAACTGGTATCAGGTGAGGAGAACGATGTAGAAGGGGTCTTAGTATACAAACGAGGGTCATCAACCTCAGTCCGTATCCCTGAAAAATATGAGGTTGTGAGTCAACTTCAGAGATTTAACAGGCAGCAGAAAACCAAATATTAGCTTATTAGGCATATTTTCCGGCTATAATAGAATTCAGCATGAAATGGACCGTTGTAAAACCAACCAATTGACAACTGAGCAAAGTAAGGGACTGTTTGTTTATAAAAAATGCCTCTTAAACCTCTTAAGTCTGAAAATTAAGAGGTTTTCAGACTTAAGAATGTTTGTTTTACTTTTAAGTAAAGATTTGACACCTCTTACTGTCCTCTGAAATTTTAAGAGGTGCACTATCCACCTCTTATTTTTTAGATATGAAATCAGACTTCAGACCTCTTAAAAACAAACGACACCTAAGTGACAATTTTCATCAACAAAAGAACCGCAACCTACAGCCTCTAGCAACTTGTCAAGAAGGCATGCAAAGCCATACGTTACTTTATGGATGTCCCAAACAAATGCAACAATTCCTTTTATGGCAATCAAAAACTACTTTTTTGATGATTAGATACCATTACAAAATATTAATAGCATCAACTTTGATCCCCCAAATTCCGCTACTTGATCATTATTTAGGGGTATTTTCAGTAGTTGACTATTGGTCAAACACTTCCATTGACCTATGTGCCCAGCCAAACATATAATTTTAGGAGTTGGGAGTGAGAAATATCATTTTTCGAAGGGTGATTTTATTTCTTAGCATCGCCTTACTAGTGAGTAGTAACTGAAAAACAAATGTAAGACCACACAGGCCAATATTCTGGAACCTATAAATGACGCAAAATAGACCTACATAGCTGTCTATCTACAAACCAATTGTAGAAACTGAGACGCAAAGAAACGTGACATTGAGTCTAATCGATTAAACAAAACAGAACAAACCTCTGTGAAACATAGACATGGTGACATTACTTCTACTGTTGGTGAAATTAATCAATAACGTGATAAGTCTCTACATTTTATAAACCTTCCTTTGAGATAATCTCCCATCCTATGACCACAACTTAGCTAGTGAAGGAAAGGCATATTGAAAATAGGATTTATAACCTTCATCACAGCATTCAGTAGCCAACGATGGTCCCTTTCTAATTGTTATGAGACGAAATGCTGCAGAGCTTAGCTTAGAAGAACCGGGATATTTATGGCGATTATTTCCATTTCCGGCTAAATTTGCACCATCCCCTGCTTCTCCAGCAAGTCTGGTGCTTCGTCTAGGGCCAGAATCAGAAAACAACCTCCCAGATATCTGAATAAATGATACAAAACAATGTTAAAAGGGATAGCATAAAGAGCTCTATAGTAATATATCAATACAACGATTGCCGTTGGCAATTTTCACTCATGGGAACAATTGAATGTGTAAAACACTAGTGATAAATGCCACATATAAAGAAAGTCATTGTAATTTAAGATGTGTATAACTGTATATTACTTGATAATTTACAAAGAGAGAATACAAAGACTATTATAGACTAGAAACCCTAAAAAAGGAGAAACCCAAAGGCCCATGAGCCTAAACGACTAGCTATACATTATATACATTCTGACTGTAATATCCCGTATTTTTTTTTTTTTTGGAAATTTATTAAGCAAATTAATGTTCAAATATATATAGGCCGTCAGCTTCCCATCCTCTACCAATAATCTTCTTCGTCAACAGATCTTGAAAGACACAATTCAGGGAAGAATAAGACACAACACTTTAAAGCGCGGGTAATTCTGCTGACTGATAACAAATTGAAAGAGAACTTAGGTAGACTCTACACAAAAGACAATGAGACAAATGGGGTATGTTCAATGGTGCTAGACCCAAGAACAGATGAGGTAGACCCATCAGCAATTGTGACATGAGATGGGGACATGTGTTTATTGAAAGTAGAGAAGAGAGTGGGATTATCTGTCATGTGGTATGAAGCACCAGAATCAATGACCCATTTCGAAGCAGAAGATAATAGGCATGTACTAGAGTTACTAGTCTCGGCAAATGCAGCAGTCGGTGTAGTGGAATGTTCAGACCCCAGAAGTCGTGCGTATTCCTCTGCCGGAATAGTAACAGTGCTATCTGATGCAGTGTGCTGACGAGCTCCTCGGATATCGAGCCAAAAGCTTCTTACATGTTCGTTTGGTGTGGCCGAGCTCATGATAGTAGTAACATTCAACAATATCAGAATCGGGAATAGTAGCATGTGGCTCGGTTGTTCGGCCAGTGTGGCCACCTCTAGTGCCCCCTCTATGTCCTCCACAAGATCCCCCTCGGAAGCCACCACGGAATCCCCCTGGACTAACCAAATCACTGTTGTGTTACGGGTTTGGAGAGGGTTGAACATTCTCGTTCCGAAGAACACGAGCAAAAGTTTCCTGAAGAGAAGGAATAGCAGATTCACTCAAAAACTGAGATCTGATAGAGTTAGAGTCGTATTCTGGTCAAAAACCAGTCAGGAAACTGATAACGGCCACTTGTTCCCTCTAAGCCTACATAGCTTTGACATCAGCACTTAACGGAAGAAGAGAGTTAAGCTCCTCATAAACTTTCTTGAACTCCATGACATAATTAGTGAGTGATCGATCTTGTTGTTCTCCACGATGAAAGGATTTACACACGGTGTAGATCCGAGAGATGTTGCTTCGTCCAGAGTATAGAAATTCAAGATACTCTATAAGATCTTTCACATATTCACAATGACTAACCAAAGACGAAACAGAAGGCTCAATCGTATTGATGATCTGTAAATACAGACGAGCATCGCTTTGCAACCATGAATCATAATCGTTACCTGTAGGATGCTCAGACGTGAAATGGGAAGCCATTCCCATGCTTCGTAGATAGATACGAATAGTCTTACTCCACTCGAAAAGGTTGGAGCCATTAAGCTTGTTGTCGGTGAGTCGAATACCAATCGAAAGCATCTCAGGTACACGTGGACCGTTGTTGCTGCTAGATTGTTTGTCTTCTCCCGTCATCACGAATCAATCCGGAAAAAAAAACGAATAATGCACTCACAAGGTGCCCAAACAAAGGTCGACAATTAACGACGCACTCACAGGGTGCTTGAAAAAAAAAACGAACCAGAAATAGTCGCCGGGAAACAATGTTCACGTCGCCGGAAAACACTGTTCACGCCGCTGGAAAATTGTTCACGCCGCTAGAAAACCCTAGGGCTCTGATACCATGTAATCTAAGATGTGTATATTACTTGATAATTTACAAAGAGGGAATACAAAGACTATATATATACTAGAAACCCTAAAAAAAGGAGAAACCCTAAGGCCCATGGGCCTAAACGACTAGCTATACATTATTTACATTCTAACAGCGATAAATGGCACATAAAGAAACAAACGTATCTTGTATGGAAAAAGTGGCAAGTCAGGAGCTAGCAAAACTTAAAGATAAGAAATTGAGGCCTAAAATATATAAATAAAAATCATAAGTTAGACATACTGAAGAGCGAATTCATCTATGCCAGTTTATTGCATAATGATAGGCTCTTATATCAAAAACAAGACATGCCTAAAGGGATCTTATATTGCAAAGTGCCCTTTTTTAGCATTTTCCAAGTTAAAAATACCTATCTGCCACTGCCATATTTACAAATTATTGATCATGCTTTTCTATTTCCCTTGTGCAATGACATATGAAACATTTTATTAATGGTCAAACACTTTCAACAAACTGTGTGTTAAGTAAATATCGGCCTTATTCTCTATGTATCATTTTAAGGCAAACTTTATAACATATCTCATACGGGAATGAACTTGAAAAGAAAAGGCAAGAAGATTAAGACCATAATAGAATAGCAGACCGCTAATAGACAATATAAAAAACTCACAACCTTTCTTAGCTTCCCCTCATCCACCAACTTCCTTCGAGGAACTTGAACCATAGGGTTGACAGTTGATCTTGGGGAACCATCAACACCAGAGGGACCGAAGTTTGGACCATTTGGTAGCATGTTCCTACATAAAGGTGGGGGAGGCACGGCTGACAACTGCAAAAGCGGAGAACTTTGACTGATAACCCATATAAAAGTATTGCAGTCTCTTATCCACAAAGTAAGACGATGCTATAAGCTTGGGAAAAAAAAAGTTGCATATTATTTTGATAAATTCATGATTCATCCCTCCTCCTATCCACCATAACCCCACTAAGGCTATGTTTGGCAAACTAGCTTATAAGCTAGTTGTGTTGATAAGCTAGCTAGCAGCTGATAAGCTAGCTTATGAACAAATTATGTTTGGCCAAAACTAGCGTATGAGTATGTAAAATGACCAAAAAGTGTATATTTTGAATTTAATAAGGGTATAATTGAAAAAGGCTACAAAAAGCTCACAAAATGCTACTCCAAGTAGCGTCTCAATAAGTTGGCTTATGGTACATGATGTTTGGATGGACTAACTTATCAGCTAGCTTATTTTTGCCAAACACGGCCTAAGTAAAGGGCATAATGACCTACAATAAGAGAAGCCTGAAAAGTAGAATAGAAAATAGAATGATTAACGACCTTAACTGAATGAGAAAAAAATATACATCGGCAGTATGAGTTCCTACCAGAATGATTTATAATAGAAGATGTAGCAAACTTTGCAATAAAGGACAAGGTCAACCAAAGGCTATACCTGTGTGGTCATTGGTGAAGGTGTGTTGTAAAAAGAGATGTTAGAATGACCACCATTATGGGGCTGACTATTAGAGTTTCCTGACATTATTGCACCATGATGATTCTCGGGATCCTTCATGATATTGGCCGGCAGATGTTTCAATTGCCTTGGACTTAGGTGCTGTCCAGAAACTACATTACGATCATCACTGGAAGCCTGCAACTGGGAGGTCACATCATGACTTGTGTACTGCTTCTGAATGTATTCAAAAGCTGATTCTCCAAAGACTGTTGTTGCCTCTATGGCAGCTCCTAAAACACAAAAGGCTTTGAATTATTGATAGACTTAAATATGAAGCAGTAATACTATATGAAAATTTGAAAATAGTCACATTGGACAGCAAGCTGACCTGGCAACATGTTATATTAAGGCATTGTTTGGTAAAAAATAAGCTAGCTTATAAGTCAGGTGCATGTTTGGATGGACCATAAGCTAGCTTTTTGAAAAGCTACTCTCACTAGCGTTTTGGTGACTTATGAGACTTTTTATTTTTTTATTCCAAATATTCCCTACGACTGTAAAATGACAAAAAAAGACATGTTTAAAAAAATACAAGCATAGGAGAATATCAGATAAAGTGCCCAAGTGGATCATTGTAAAGCCACATGTTGCAGAAAAGAATTCACAGAGTGTTTGCTTGTTGACATACCTAATTTACACAGCTCCTCATATGCAGCCCACAACAAAGGATTCATCAACAAAGCCTGGTTAAAGTGATGAATGGCACTTGTCTTTCTATCAGTGTATCTGGAAGAAATTAAAACCCATAACTTAAGAAATCTTAATATTATTATTAGATAAGCCATGTTAAAGTTTAAACATGTGAAATGGAACATTATGACTTAGCACACGTAGGTAAATCTGGCAAGATTTAGAACTGAAGACCAAAAATACTAAATATAAGTGTTCGTACATGTAGAAAGTGACAGAAAAGATGTCCTTTGGTTTTAGCCTATTCAAAATAGTTTTTGTTTAAAAAATCTTATTGTATGAGCATAGCCAAACAGATGTTATGGAGGGAAAGTTAACATCTGCAATGATTAACATTCCATCCTTCTAAGTTCTACCCATAAAATACCTATTAACTTACACCTTTTTGTCCCCAATTTATCTATATTGCGATTGTCCATTTTGGCTGTCTCAAGTAAAAGAAAGAAACCTGAAACGCAGTTGTATTTCCCAAAATTGCTTCTATGAAAACAGGGAACTTAAACCGACAAATTTGCCTTATAAGTATGACTTGTATTATTTTCTTTGCACATTGCAAACTTGTCTGCAAAATAAGCTTCTTTAAGCACACATGGCTCCCTTATTTGACTATTTTACATGCTTTACAGGGCAGCTACTTCCTCCCTTGGTAATCATACCCTCTAATTAACTTTCATCATTACGTAAGCCTGAAATATTCGGTAGATTTTCATACTCATACGGTTATACCTTATAGGAGAAATGATACTGAAATGGTGATATTTTTTCCCACAAAATATAGCCTATTTATCTTTATAGTTGTTGTATAAATAAATAGGTTTTCCTATACATAGACATAAATACATAATACTTGATCCTCTGGTAAGGTATTAGGTCAGCGCACTCTTTGAGTCTCTTATCTTACAAACTTATTATTGTACCCCCATTATATTTGTTCAAATAACATCAAAATGGCATGCTATCACAACGTTTTATATATAATAATAAACAATAAATCCAAAGAGCAAAGAGCATAAGGTCTAATAATCAAAGTTGCATGTTATTGATATTTTGCCTTTTACTTGAACTATGAGAGGCTAATGAACTCGTTGAGATAAATGGGTGCTGATGGCCAACAAAATCGCCTTAAGCTATTTTAAATCATTGAAACAACCACTCATTAGGCTGCATCTGCCATAATCTATGCTAGCATTTTAACCTTCACATGCCACATAGTGGTAGGTGTGTCATGCATAGAGAAAGTAGTTGTAGTATCCTTGTATATACGACCATGACTACCATGTGGGAGATCGAGGATGTCTAAAGAAGTTAAGGTAAAATACCTATATATGAGGCCGAGAAGATAATGGCCTGCTGCACCATTTGGGACCTAGAAAGAAAAAAGAAATGCATTGAACAAGAATCATTGCATCTCAAAAAGAAAACTTGTTCAAGAATCATTGAACAAGTCCCTTAAAATGAGATAATTCATCACTGTCATTCACATAAACTATATTTGGTGACATCTCAAAAAGAAACTGTGAGCCTAACTGATGTTTCCAATACAGCCACATAAATAACTTTTAGGATGCTTCCCACTGTTGTCAATAGCGATAAATAGCTCAAAATAGTGATAGCGATAGCGATAGAGACCATGTACTGCTATCTGGTATGTAGCGATAGCAATGGCATTTTCGTAATTTTTTATTTTACTTTGATAAAACTAGGGTTTTACCTATTATATATGTTCTCTAATATATATAATAATTTAAGACTTAAGACATGGTATTATGTTTTGTTCTCTAATATATATAATAGCATAAGACTTTTAAGGAAATATATTAATATATTAATATATAATTTATCTTTTAGAAGGTTATTTCTAAATATTAAATAGCGCTCGGTATTTATCGCTATTCGCTACGTAGCATAGCAGTAAGCTATTGCTATTTATCGCTATTCGCTACTGACAACTATGATGCTTCCATGTGTCTTGAATATACCGAAGATCACTACTAACCTCTGCACCGCGCTCGTTAGCTGGGCATAATGCCATTTCAGCTTCACTAAATATATTCATCTGGAAGCATGATACTGCAAACAAGTATCTGGATTGAGGCATTTGTGTTCCTTCAAATTAAATGACACAAAAAAGGGAAACGATGAGTGTAACTTCAACTAAAATGCGCTGAACTAAATATTGAGCATCTAAATATGAGATAAAATGAGTGTATATGTACTGGCGATGCAACCACACTACTTTAATCAGGCAGAAAACATGTTGACATACCCTTTAATATATGGTAAGCCGAGTACGCTTGATTACTTTGCAAGTAGCAAGCAGCTAACAGCTGCAAGTTTGTCTGCATAGTACACCATCAGTTAGGAGGAAATAAAGTAAAGTAAAAGAATAATGTGTAATGACTATGGGAGATTAATTGTCAAAGCCTAAGAGGCAATCTTGTTCTTGTTAAAAGAATAGAAAGATAAAAAAAACTGACATGCAACAAATTAGAAATTAGGGCTAACTAGCTTTAGTCTAACAAAACTATTTTTGCTTATGATAGGGAGAGGCGGAGACCAATAGTAGCAAGCAAAGAAGACAATGAATTCTTTTTGTTCGATAGTACAGATTGAGATGTGCACTCAAACAAAAAGTAGAAGTATGATACTAAGCCATGTGTGCTTATGTTTTTTGGAAGAGGTATCCCAAACCACATTGGGCCCAGACTAATCCTCGGCAATTTTGGGCCGAAGCCCGACTGCTAAAGCATGCAGCCCGGGGTCGAAGCCCCCGTACCTCCAGAATGCGTCCCCCAGGGCTTGAACTCGGGTTCACCACTATGTAGTGCCCAAGTCTTACCACTAGGCTAACATTCCTTTGGTATGTGTGCTTATGTTGCAAATAGTATATACTACTCGAGTCAAAGACATAGATGTTCATAACTTTTTTTTGTTTTCCACATTATATGCTAACTTTGTCAGCAACTATAGTTCACTTTTGTTTGGAAATATTAAATGTGCGAACTATGAAGATGATTTATTTCTTTTATTGGTTTGCATTAAGAATTATATATATATAGATATATATATATATATATTACATACAAGGTATACACATATACTATATGTAAATGACACCCACGTATCCTTAATTTATGTATAAGAATCCATATTTCCACACTCGCATTCATGCAAATAAGGTATAAGTAAGAAATGAAATGTTGAGCTCTGCTCATTTTCCTTGGTTAACTAAAAATGTATTTAAGACATCTTTGGAACTAAAGTCACATAGTCAGAATAGTTATACATGAAGATTATTAAACATATTATCTTGTCTATGCTTAACAGATTGATACACAAAACATCTTTATCAACTCTGATAGAAAAAGTTAAGATAAATTCTCTATGGATGCATCATTTTCTTTTTCAAAATGAAACTTAATTTTCCACCAGATAAGTAGTTTTGAAGAATTATATTATGCTAATCATTTATTTTTGTCATTGTTCTCGAGTAGATACATGTTAGCCAGTCAAGTATCTGCCATAATGGATGCTTAAAGTACACAAAATTTAGTATCAAATTCAAATCGAAGAAGTAATTGATCTTCAGAAGCAACATATCAAAAAGTTAGTTTAAGAAATCATGTACCTCTGCGGGGAACTCTGAGCAAAGACGCTCACACATAAAAATGGCATTATGGTACAACAGATGTTGAAGGCTGTTCTGTACACAATCAATCAATACACCTTCCATTGCCAACTCACAGATTTCTGATTGAACAAGTTACCCCTATGAAATAAAACATAACTGCTTTATATTAATAAATGAAATTGTTAACATTATCCGAATAAATATAAGAAAGATCATCACTCACTCTAACCAAGATCTTTAAGTTTGCGTTTGGTACATAGGACGGGACAAGACAAAACTCACTATCCCATGTTTGGTGCAACATGGGACAGAATAAGAATCCACTACCCTACGTATGGTGCGATTGCGACATGGGACGGCGTGGGACAAAAAAGGTTTTTTATTGTTCAACCAAAATAGGTGGAATGACGTGGGACAAGAATGAGACAAAAACTAAATATTACTAACTAACCCACATTTGATATGTATAACCTTAATATGGTATTTTTATTCTAGTAGTCACCACCGCTAGTTGTGGCCGTTGCCGCCACCAGTAGCCACCATGGCGTCGGCCACCTCCACCTCCTCTTCCATAGTTCAACTACAATAACCACCTCCACAACCACCATCGATCCCCGTCCATCTGCACCTCCTCAACCACCGGTAATCACCTCCACCATTGTTGGCCATGTGCACCACCTCCTCAACCACCGGCAACCACTTCCACCATTGTTGGCTGTTGGGATGTAGGCTTCGGCCCACTTAGATTAGACAAAAAGAGGGAGAGACGCAGAAAAAAGGAGCCGGCCCTAGCCTCTTACCTTGTTTCCTTAATTAGGAGATTTACCCTAATTGTGTTTCCTTAATTAGGACATTACCTAATTATGATTTGTCTATAAATTAAACCCATTGTACTTGTAAACATTGTAGCACCTCAATAAGAAAAGAAAACCCTAGTTGCCCCCGTGGACTAGCACGATCACCCCGGTCGTGTGAACCACGTAAAATCTCTCGTGTTCTTTCTCTCGCTTTCGGTTTTATTACTTTGCGTGATTGTGTGTGTGTGACGTATAAACCCTAACAACTGGTATCAGAGCTCGGCTCTTGATCTGTCACACACCGCCGCCGCCGCTGCTGTCCGCCGCCGCCGCCGTTGTTTTTCGCAGCCGCCGTTTTTCGCCGCCGTCGCCAATAGGTTTTTTTTTCTCTTAGGCTGATTGCAAAGTAGTGTTCAATAGAACAACCGTCAAGTTCAGGCAGCCGGCCATTGTTGTGTTTGAACACTATTATCAGTCTTGATTTGATTTGAAAAACCCTAATAGTTCGAGATATGGCTGACGACGGAAAAACCAGAGTTGAGAAGTTTGATGGGCAAGATTTTGGATGGTGGAAGATGCAAATCGAGGATTTGCTATGTCAGAAGGACTTGGATCAAGCCTTGACAGGAAAGAAACCTGAAAAGATGGGAGATGCTGAATGGGCTGCTCTAGACAAAAAAGCCCTATCTGTTATCAGATTTACACTGGCCAAGAATGTGGCTTTCAATATTGTGAAGGAGACTACTACATATGGTTTGATGAAGGCTTTGTCAAACATGTATGAAAAACCTTCTGCTTCTAATAAGGTATTTCTGATAAGACAGTTAGTGAACACCAGAATGAGAGAAGGTATGTCTGTTACCTCGCACATTAACGAGTTCAATACCATTCTATCCCGCTTGTTATCTGTTGATATCAAATTTGAAGATGAAGTTCAGGCCTTGCTTTTATTATCCTCGTTACCGGAAAGTTGGTCAGGAACTGTCACTGCCATTAGTGGTTCAGCTGGAACCTCTAAACTCACTTTTGAGGGCATACGTGACTTCATCCTAGGAGAGGACATAAGAAGACGGAGTTCTGGAGAATCATCTAGCGCTTTGCTAAGCACCGAAGGGAGAGGTAGAAGAACAGAAAGAGGTAAAGCAAGAGGCAGATCAAAGTCGAGAAAGAGGAGCCAGTCAAAGCCAAGGAAGGACATTCAGTGTTGGAAGTGCAAAGAAACTGGGCACTTCAGAAATCAGTGCCCTAATCAGACAGATGGAAATAGAGAGGTGAATGCAGCAACCGATGATTCAGAAGATGCCCTTGTTTGTTGTGTTGAAACCTCAGCAGAGTCTTGGATCTTGGATTCCGGTGCATCCTTCCATGCCACTTACAACATGAAGATGGTCAAGAATCTACGAACAGGTAAACTTGGTAGAGTTCGTTTGGCTGATCATCGTACTCTTGACATCACAGGAATAGGAGATGTTGACGTAAAAACTTCATTGGGTACTACTTGGACACTGAAGGACGTTCGGGTCATTCCCAGCCTTAAGAAGATGTTAATTTCTGCCGGGCAGTTGGACGACCAAGGGTATTGGACTACTTTCGGTGGGGGACAATGGAAAGTTGTCAAAGAAAACCTTGTAATCGCTAGGGGTAAAAAGAGAGGCACCTTATACATGGTTGAAATTCCGGATGATGAAGTGAATGCAGTGACCAACGAGCTGAAACCCTCCAGACTGTGGCATCAACGACTTGGCCACATGAGTGAAAAGGGAATGAAGATGCTTGTTGCTAGAGGAAAGCTCCCAGACTTAAAGAAGGTGGATTCAGAATTCTGTGAATCTTGTGTTCTTGGCAAGAAAAAGAAGGTATCTTTTGTAAAGGAGGGCCAGACACCAAAAGCTCAGAAATTAGAGCTTGTCCACACAGACGTTTATGGACCGACACCAGTTTCTTCTTTGGGAGGATCGAACTACTATGTGACATTCATCGACGATTCAACACGCAAGGTATGGGTTTATTTTCTTAAAAATAAGTTTGATGTTTTCAATACTTTTAAGAAATGGAAAACTGCTGTTGAATTGGAAACTGATTTGAAGGTAAAGTGTTTGAAGTCCGATAACGGTGGGGAATACATCAGCACGGAGTTCACCGACTATTGTGCTGAACATGGCATTCGGATGATAAAGACAGTTCCAGGCACTCCTCAGCAAAACGGAGTGGCAGAAAGGATGAACAGAACTTTGAATGAAAGGGCTAGGAGTATGAGACTCAATGCCGGGCTTCCAAAGACGTTCTGGGCCGATGCAGTTAACACTGCAGCTTATCTTATCAACCGAGGATTATCTGTACCGTTGGGCTTCAAGATACCAGAAGAAGAGTGGAAAGGTGAAGCTGTCACCTATGATCATTTGAAAGTGTTCGGATGCAGTGCCTATGATCTGATGAAAGATGGTGACAAGTTGGATGCAAAAGCCAAGAAATACACCTTCATTGGATATGGTGCAGATAGTATGGGCTACAGGCTTTAGGATTTTGAAAGCAGAAAGGTAGTCAGAAGCAAACATGCAACGTTCAACGAGGCTAAGCTTTATAAAGACAGAAGCACGGGAAACTCACAGAATCAGAAAGTACAAGTTGAGTTTGATAGTGATGACATCAGTGTCAGAGGGTCAGAAGATACTCAAGATAGTGGGAGTACTGAGCCAGATTTTCAGAATGATGATGAATCTGAAGATGTTCATGAAGATGCTGTCAACAATGAAAGCTCAGAAGATGAAGAAGAAACAGATTCTCCAGTACAGCCTCAGTCAGTTGAATCGAATTGGGTTAGGAGATCTACCAGAGTCACTAAACCTCCTGAAAAATACGATCCATCAGTCAATTATCTTCTTTTGACTGAGAATGGTGAACCAGAAAGTTACTCTGAAGCAGTTAAGCTGAAAGATTCGTTGCAGTGGGAGCATGCAATGAAAGAAGAAATGGGATCTCTAAACAAGAATAAAACTTGGGAGTTAACCAAGCTTCCTCGAGACAAAAAGGCATTGCAGAACAAGTGGGTCTTCAGAATCAAGGAAGAGCATGATGGGTCTAAACGGTACAAAGCCCGTTTAGTGGTCAAAGGATTTCAACAGAAAAAGGGAATCGATTATAATGAGATCTTCTCTCCAGTGGTGAAGATGACCACCATCAGATTGGTCTTGAGTATTGTAGCAGCAGAGGGCTTACATCTAGAGCAGCTAGATGTCAAGACGGCATTCCTGCATGGTGATCTTGATGAAGACATCTACATGACACAACCTGAGGGTTTTCAGGTTGTTGGTAAAGAAGATTGGGTCTGCAAACTGAAGAGGAGCTTGTATGGTCTGAAACAAGCACCCAGGCAGTGGTACCTGAAGTTCGACAACTTCATGGAGAGGACCGGGTACAGAAGATGTGAGATGGACCATTGCTGTTATGTGAAGAAATTCAAAGGCTCCTATATCATTCTACTTCTGTACGTAGATGATATGTTGATTGCAAGATCGGATATGAAAGAGATCAGCAAGTTGAAGAAGCAAATGTCTGAGGAGTTCGAGATGAAAGACTTGGGTCCAGCCAAACAGATACTCGGTATGAGCATTGCCAGAAACAAGAAAGATGGATCTTTGACACTGTCCCAGGAGAAATACATAGGGAAAGTGTTAGAAAGGTTCAAGATGAATGACGAGAAGACGAAACCCAGAAACACACCGTTGGGAAGTCATTTCAGGCTTACCAAAGATCAATCTCCTAGATCAGAAGAAGAGAAAGCAGATATGGCTGATGTTCCTTATGCATCTGCTATTGGTAGTCTCATGTATGCCATGGTTTGCACGAGACCAGACATAGCCCATGCAGTCGGGGTTGTCAGTCGCTTTATGTCAGATCCGGGGAGAGAACATTGGGAAGCAGTCAAATGGTTGCTCAGGTATTTGAAGGGTACTTCGAAGGTGGGATTATGTTTCAAGGGTAAAGACTCAGTTCTCAGAGGATATACCGATGCCGATTTGGGTGGATGCAAGAAGACGTTTAAAAGCACTACGGGGTACATTTTCACAGTGGGAGGAACAGCAGTTAGTTGGATGTCTAGACTTCAGAAAAGCGTGGCTTTATCAACAACAGAAGCTGAGTACATGGCAGTCGCTGAAGCCAGTAAAGAGCTAGTGTGGTTGAAGACTTTTCTTGAAGAGCTTGGCAAAAAGCAAGCAGATTACTCGTTGTACTGTGATAATGAAAGTGCGGTTAAACTTGCTAAGAATCCGGTCTATCATGGGAAAACAAAGCACATTGGGATGAGGTATCACTTTGTCAGAGGACTGATCAGTGATGGTACAATGAATTTGATGAATATCTCAGGTGCAAAGAATCCAGCAGATATGTTTACCAAATCTGTGGCGCTGGATAAGCTGAAGTTCTGTATGACTTCAGCTGGCCTTCAAGAATAGTGTTGAGAAGGTGGTGGTAACTAGGGGGAGCTCAAGCTCAGTTGGTGTTTACAGAAGTACAGAGGAGCGCAGGTGAACGTGTTTCGAAGCCTCCAAGTGGGAGATTGTTGGGATGTAGGCTTCGGCCCACTTAGATTAGACAAAAAGAGGGAGAGACGCAGAAAAAGGAGCCGGCCCTAGCCTCTTACCTTGTTTCCTTAATTAGGAGATTTACCCTAATTGTGTTTCCTTAATTAGGACATTACCTAATTATGATTTGTCTATAAATTAAACCCATTGTACTTGTAAACATTGTAGCACCTCAATAAGAAAAGAAAACCCTAGTTGCCCCCGTGGACTAGCACGATCACCCCGGTCGTGTGAACCACGTAAAATCTCTCGTGTTCTTTCTCTCGCTTTCGGTTTTATTACTTTGCGTGATTGTGTGTGTGTGACGTATAAACCCTAACATTGGCCATGTGCACCACCTCCTCAACCACCGGCAATCACTTCCACCATTGTTGGCCATGTGCACCACCTCCACAACCACCGTCAGCCACCAGCCACCAACCACTGCCGTCCATCACAAGTTCAACACCACCATTGACCACCTCCACCTCCACAACCACCGTCGGCCACCAACCACCACCTCCACCATTGTCGACTGCCATCCCCACCACTATCCACAGCCACCATTGTTCACCAATCACCAATGCCTCTACCTCCACAACCATTGCTGCTGCAAAAACTTCACCGTGCCTTCGCCAATTGATAAGGATCTTCCAGACCAAATAGAACATAATTTCTCCTTTGTACGTATCTGGTTTTTTCAAACTACTATCAATTATATCTAATTTTCGTTCAAATTTGGTACAACTAGGACTGGACAGAACAGAACTAGACAAGATCCACAACACTCTAAAGACAAACTCTATCGTAAATCTTCTGCCAGTGTAGTGCATATACTTAAGATAGCGGTTAGTAGTAGTAACAGCTCACTACCCATCCTACAAACGGGATAATCACTTGGATTGTGTATGGTCCTTGTCCTAATACAATAATTCATCCCTTACAAGCCTTAGGGTATCACAAATTTTGTATTGGGATAAGCCAAAAGAAAACTCTAATATCAAAGACCGTCAGGGTGGTGCCGTACTAGCAAAAGCCCTAGAGGGATGTGATGGAATATCCCATCTACCCAGGTTCTAGTCTGAGTGCTAGTATCCTGTGGTCACATTTAGTCTCAGATGACCATATCTTAATTACCAAATTGTCAAGAATGTAGTCTAGGCAAAGCCTAAATGAACCCTTTTTTTAAAAGTCAAGTTTTTATATACACCAGATTTAACGTTTACATATTTATATGAGATATTGACAGTTAAGTGCAGTTAAACAGTTAAAAGGTAACTGCATGGCAGTTACAACCATCAACCATTAGCGGATAAGACCGAGTAGCAGTCAATGTTCAAAAATATCACAATCAGAAGCTAAAGAAGCTTTGAGTTGAGGACTAAAAGGCCCTAACCATAAGGCTCAGAAGCTCCGAGCCCATAGATTATGCGCGTTAGTCACTTTACCACCAAGTCTCAGAACTGAATCAGAAGCACTGATCAAAGGACTCAAAGACTCTGACAAAAGGCTCATAGGCTCTCTGAATTGAAAGGCTTCTGAGTTATACTTGGTCAAGTTCCACTAACTTTTGGACCTAATTCAAGAAAGTTTCCAAAATCCATCCAAAACATTCTAAAACTTAAAATTCCTACCACTGAACCCCCTTATGTTTGCCTAATCATTCTCAAAAGTATAAAGTACACAACAAAAACCTACAGTTGCATTCAATTGCCTACACATTGTATATTGTTTCCACTCCCCTGAACCCTCTCAAACCCCCAAAATAAGAAGAAAAGAAAAAGACACAGTTTCATCAGCGGCATCAAAATCTCATGTAAAACTCGTATGATTAATAGAAGACACTGAACATTAAAACGCATGCCTTTGAATCTAAAAAAATAACAAGAAGAAGAAAACTCAAACCTGCAAGTGATTTAAAATGGAGCCTTGAAATTTGGAATACATTCAGTCGAAAACGAATTAAGATTACAACGAGAGAGAAAGATTATCTTGTTCTCCAATGGAGTTTCAGAAAGGCTCGAATTATAGCCCACCGGAACCGGTAGAATTCCGTTCGTCGGTCGTCGGAGGTTTTTGAGGGTTTTCAGGGTTTTTGAATTTCAAGACAGCACACCACATTACTCCCTCCAATTTATACATGCCACAGTTTCACAAAATAAAATATTAATTTATTATTTGATGACACCTTTGTGCTATTATGGTATCTTCGGTTGGCCAAGATTCGTATCTCGTGGAGGACGACTTGTTATGGTACCTAACTCTTGGACCGGTTTATGGGCACGGAAGATTAGTCGACGCCTGTTTGGATTCGGATACCCTGAAACGTGTGTGTGAGTTATCTGCCGTTAAAAAAAGTATACAACAATTTCGTATTAAAAAAATAATTGATTGTTAAATATGTGATAAAATAATTGTATAAACTATTTTATCTTAATCTTAGAATGTTTTGTGATGATATATAAATTATTTAATGTAATAAACTATTTGTTTAAATACTTTTAGTTTGGTGTAAATATTGAGTATGAAAATTTCAACTTTTATGTGCAATCTATATCTTGTTGGGTTTTTGTGGGTTTCTTCGGGTCAATCTGACTCGAGGATCATCATGGATCTTGAAACCTCGCTGGTTCGATAAATCCCATAGGTTTAATATCCAAACTGATAAAAGCCTATGCGATCAAAAACATACTGATTTGATATATTATGCGGAAGCGTTTAAGCTAAAAACCCTAAACTAGCTTACAGATTTTTAATCAATTTAGTTTAATTAATTCTAACAGTTTCGATGGTTTACCTGGATTGCTTGAGAATTGATCCACCCGTAAACGACCTACGAATTGTTCCTCTGGCAGAACTGGAACCCGAGATCTGAGAAACCAAACTGGAATCCGAGAGAGAGAGAGGGGGCGGCGCAGATTGGGAGAGAGAGGGAGAGAGAAAACTGGAAACTGATTTATGAGTTGATTCTATGATAAATCTTAATGTTTCCTTAAACCCATAAGCCTTATTTATATGGAGGAAAAATGCAGTTTGAATATGATCCAGTTTCCTTATTATAATTATCTCAATCTTTTCCTTATTTTACTGGAAAAGAATTTGCTTATGATAATTATCTCTATATATATATTTATCTAATATATATAAAACTATTAATTAACTATTATATATTTATTTTATCAAATAAATATACAATATACCTAATTAATTAATAACCCTCCAACTTTGGGATTTCTGACTGAAAATACCCAACTGATTTATAATTGATTATTATAAATCCTAACTCTCCATTTCTGGGTTTCATATAACTTATTCGATTTATAGGTCCTCACAGGTGTGACCCTCAAGTGTCTTGCAACATTGGATGTGTAATTACTTGGTTTGTCAACTCTGCACATAATTACTAACATATCTGAGTTGCTCTTTGATTATTATGGTGAATCCAGGATTCATACGTATTGGAATCCAACATAGTTTATGTGACAAGATGAGTTGGTCGAAAGAATAATTTTGTTGGTCGGGTACTATGATATAAAGCAAAGACATCACATATAGCAGCAAAAAAATAGACATGTATTTAAAACAATATCATAAAGTGCTTACAATTGATCCCGACGATATGCCATAACACAAAAATTCTCTAAGGTGGTGTTTGGTTTGTATGAATGTTGTTGATGGAATTGGAATCTGCAGGAATTGGAATCCAATTTCGTATTCTATTTGGTTGGCAGAAAATGAAATTGGAATCCAATTCCATATTTTGTTTGTTTCGCAGACATTTCAGGTGAATTTGATTTCAGAGATGTAAAATGACATAATTTCCCTTGTTTAAGATTTCATACCAAAACTCAGATTTCAAAGTTCATACCAAAACTCATGTGATCTACTTGAAGATTCAAACAAAAAATCATAAACAAAGATGATTTCATAACCAAAAATCCTTTAAAACAGATGATTTCATAACCAAAAATAGACATACTATGATGATTTCATAACATAGATACATTCCAAAGTTTCTCAGATTTCATATATACAAAGATATATACCATTATTGTAACCTAATCAACCATTCTATACAGATTTCTGATTTCATAACATAGATACATACCAAAGTTTTCTCAGATTTCATATATACAAAGATATATACCATTATTGTAACCTAATCAACCATTCTATACAGATTTCTGATTTCATAATAGATTCCAAAAGGCAACGGCGGCGATAAGAGGGCGACAATGGCGAGGGGGATGGAGGGTGACGGTGGCGACGAGGATCGACGGGGTTGTCGATTGGAGGCGAACCTTCCTGTCGGCGACGAAGACGAAGGAGTGAGCAGCCGGCGACTTTCCCTGTCAGTGACTAGCAGCAATCATTAGTCGGCGTCTAGCAGCCGGCGGTCGACGTCGATGATGAAGTAGCACCAGGTATGCGTCGATGATGAAGGAGCACAGAAAGAAGGCGTATTTGTGTGACATGGATTAGGGTTCCATGGAATTAAAAATGGTTCAAGGGTAAAAATGTAGATTCCTAGCTCCATGGAATTTAAAATCCCTCCTCTTGATGGATTTCAGTTTCCTTATCTGAAGAAATTAAGTCCCACCCCCAAATTCCAATTTCTATCTCTAAACCCAACCAAACATGGGAATGTTAGGGAATTAGATTCCAATTCCTACCAAAGATTCCTACCAAACAGCCCCTAAAATTAAATTGTTGCTAATACTATTAAATACATCATTCTCAATATATGCCACCATACAGTTGTTAATAAAAGCATCACCCACTTTGTTGCACAAATCACTCTTTATCAACTTCATGGCAGAAAATGCTCGTTCCACAGCTAATGTCGCTACGGGCAAAGTTAAAGCTAGTTTTAAGACGTGATATATACCTTTGGATAAATTTCATGTTTGTTTGTTTCAACCATCCATTTAGCAAGATCTCCAAGTCTCTTTAAGTCTTTAAACCTTGCATATCCCCTTACATCCTTGATATAATTCTGAAGTTGTCCTCTTAGCGCTTCAAGCTCGGAACTTGGGAACTCAACAGGATAAAAGTCAACCATCTTCATCAGTTCATCCACTTGAAATGATTTAAAAGCCTGTCTTGGGCAAAAGGAAGCAATAGAAAGAAGCAATGTCATGTTTGTTTCATCAAAACGATTTTTTAGCTATTGAAGTTGCGTGTCAATCATCAAGTAAAATACATCAACTTTGTAGTGGTGCAAGTGGTTAATATATAAATAAGAAAATATATATATATATATATATATATATATAAACTTTAAAGTTAACTGTAGTGGTGCAAGTTCCGTATCTATGAACTAATAAAATGCAAAAAAGTTTTAGTGGTGCAAGTTTCTAACATTTTGAACCTTTTCGACAACTTATTCCACTAAAATATGGGTGTTCCATACTCGGAATTTCAATGTCATACTACTTGTTGCAAAAAGAAGTAATATTGCCTAAGAGTGGTTGCGATCCTTCATTCCTCGTTTCTTGCAGTCTTTCTTTTGAGACCTCACTTGATGCATTGCATTTATAATATCTTGGTCTTTTCTTTGCAATGTCGTGTTTAACTTATTTGTGATCCCTAAGATATCAACGATTAAGTGTAGGCAAAATACACAATCAAATATCAATATTGCCTTTAACATGCAACGAACTTGTGATCTGTGACCTTGACAATTGGCATATTCCATAATGTCTTCTAGTAGTTCACAAATTGAATGATATAGAGTTTTGATATTCAAAAGTGAACCATAATGAGAACCCCAACGAGCATCACTAGGTCGCTTGATACCAGTTTTTTCGTTCAAACCCGTACCACTTTCAAGTTCACCTAAACATAGATAAAACAAAGTTCATTTAGTTTATAAAAAATAAATTTGCATAAAGTTAAATTTATAAACAATTTGTTGGCCAATGTTGCTACAACTCTTGTTTCTTGTTTGTCTCTCAATTTGTCACGACGCTTATAAGAAGATCCAATCATATTTAACAATTGTGAAATTAGCTCAAAGAAATCATTTATGTGATGTTGATTCTTTGCAACAAAGAATAATGTCAATTGTAGTTGATGAGCAAAACAATGAATGTAGTATGCAGATTGTACATCTTTCATAATCAAGGTCTTCAAACCATTAAATGCACCTCTCATGTTACTAGCTCTGTCATAATGTTGACCGCGAATCTTAGAAAAGCTCAACTCATATTCTAAAAACATTGAATAGATAGTAGCTTTAAGTGACAATGATGAAATGTCATCGACATGTTTGATGCCATTAAACCTCTCCACAACAATCCCTTCATCATTCACAAACCGTAAAACCAACGCCATCTGCTCTTTACAAAAGACATCACGAGACTCATCAACTAAAATAACAAAGAAATTATCTCTAATCTCTTTTCTAATAACTTTAAGAGTTTCAATTTAGTTGCATGCACAATATCCTTTTGGATAGAACTACACGTCATTTGTGCATTTTTTGGAACATTATTTAACATAACATTACCCACTTTATCATTTTGTTCAACATCGAAATCTAGAAGTTCAAGAAAGTTACCTTTGTTTCATGAGTCACTACTTTCATTATGACCCCGGAAAGGCAATCCTTAATGTAATAAGAACCTAACACAATCAATAGAAACATATATTTTAGTCCAATTCTTATCTTTTGTCAAATATATTTGCTTATAAATATCCATGACAATTGATTGTGCCCAATTCATTAGATTTTGACACTTTTGGACTGCCAAGTTATGTGGACCTCCATTATTGGGAAGATCTAAACGTTCTCTCTTATTCCAAGCCTTAAATCCACCTTTTACAAAATTATCCGCTCCTCCTTTGCTTTTTATCTTTGATTTGAAAATATAGCAACATAAACAAAATGCAGCTTCAGGTTCAATGTTATATTCTAGCCAATATTTATGATCATCAAACCAAGAAGGATTGAATTTACGAACTCTACCTCCAATCTCTCTTCGTTTGAAAAAATGATTTCGAGGTTGACATGGTCCCTTTTGCAGGTAATGCCTTCTAATTTAGGGGTGAGCAAAACCCGACCGCCTCGACCCGAAAATACACTAATATTCCCGAACCCGCAATATCCAAAAACCGACTACCCGAAATCCAATGTTTTTAATCAGATAAAACGGTTTGGATTGGGTTTTAAATATCACCCTTTCGGATATTCAAAATCCAAAGTTTTTTAATGCACAAAATAGGAACACCTATTTCTTATATATAGCTATTGATGCTCTTCAATTTCCTTAAAAAATTCAACGTGAGATGAGCATAATGTTACTTTCAACGCTTCTTAGAGAGGAAGGAAAAGGGATGGAACCACCTCCTCCATCCAACATCGCCCATGTAACCCATTTTGGTCCTTCACCCCTTTATATATATATATATATATATTTATAGGGGATATTGATGTGTATTTCACCAACTTGCTCTTATTATTTAAGAACAATTGCTCATTTGCTAGTCGCTTAACTTATGAGGGGCTGGTTAGGAGTACCTATAGATGTGGAGACACCTAATCTTTTTAAGTTTTTAAATGTTTTTGTTTGGATATCTGAACCAAAAACCCCGATCTCCAAATCACTCGAAATTTACGGGTATCCGAATTTCACGGACAGATGTTCGGGATTTCAATGCTAAGGCCTATTCTAAATCCATACTTGGTCGTTGTCCCGGATCGGCTGGAAGTGAACTTAAATCAACTCTCATATGCTTTAAAGGGATTTGTTGCCCATTGTCCTTAAGATTTGTTTTTCCAACATTTGTTGTCTTCGGGATATTAGTTGAACTAGATTCGTCAATATTTTTAAGGAACTTCAACCTTTTAGCCTACTTAGATATAATTATATAAACATAAATACAACAAAATATGATTCAAATATTCAATATAGTATAAAACTATAACACACATGACACAACTTTAAACAAATTAAAGTATTAAACAAAGAAAAATGAATAAAAAACAAAGTAGTTAACTAATAAGCAGTTTAGAATTCAGAATCAAACTAAATAAACAATTCGGAATCCAAAAGTATATCTAATGAGTAATTAGAATTCAGACAATACCACTTACTTGGCTTAATGGCGAATTGGCGATCATGAGTCCATGAGTCCCTGAGACCGCCTGACTTAGCGAATTGCAAATCAAGGACGAGAGGAATTGTCGAATTAGAGAAACTTTGAGAGCCGAGAGATTGAAGGGTCGAAGGCCATAGAGGTTGTCGACGTCAAGAGTACTCAAGTAAGGTTTTTTTTTTCTTTTTAATTTTTAATGGGTATTTATTTAATGTGTATTTTTTAATGGTCTCATATTTATGTGAGAGGCCTAAAATACATGGGGACATGAGATCCATTCTAAAATTTAAGGGAGGTCCAACTTTTTTCTATATATATATACACACACTACTAATACTTTTTTTAGTGGAGTCAAGACACCCCATAGACACACACATACATTCGTCCCTCTAATTACATATCTAAACCATGTAGATGATCGTAGATTATCTAGTATAAATATCACCTTATGTAAATGTGAAAAACACCTTAATATACATATTTAAGTATTTCATCTTCTCCAAATTTCTTTTTTCTCCATAAATCTCTTAATTTACTACTAATCAAGTGGTAATCTTAGTTAATTATAACATGTTATCATCACGATAGCTTTAATCAAGGTATGTATCTCCTTATACTACATGTTAAGATGGCAACTTACTTAAATTAAAAAAATATGAAAGTTGATGACTTATTATTATATATTATAATTACTAAGAGTACATGGAGTGGATGGGGTGGACGCATGTGGTCAACCAACCACGTCGTGGGTCCACTCGACCACTATGTGAAATGTTATAAAATGTGGGAAATGTCACAGAAACTTGGTATGCGTGGTGGGGTCTTTTTATTTGTTTTAGTGAGAAGGTGGGTCCCATAATTTAGGTGTGGTGGGGATGTGATCATTACGAGTTTGAGTGGTATCTGAGTGGTAGGTTGAGTGGTAAGTGAAAAGCTGACATAGCAGTGTGGTGGGGAGTAACCACTCCGTCTACTCTAAGAGTAAACGAAGTGGTCAACTTTTATCACATCCACCACATCGCCACATCAACCCACATCATCTTTTTTCTGGGAATTTGGCCATAATGGCCTTTTCTCTCTCCTGGCTGACACAAATAGCCTTCTCTCTCCCGACTTTGCACAAATAGCAATCAATTTCGCGACCCCCCAATTCGTGACTTCGTGTAGGACCTGAATTGTAAGAAAATTTGACAAAGTCACGAAGTCATCAAGTTTCTGACTTCGTGACATCGTGACTGCCACGCGTCCGATCGTAACTCGCCATCGTCAGAGTCGCGAACTCGTAGATTTCGTGATTACGTAACATGATCTTGAATTCGTACCTTGGTCGTCAGAGTCGCGAAGTCGCGAACTGACCGAGTTCGTGACTTCGTACCCTTGCCTTGAAATGGTACATTTTTTGTCAGAATCGCGAAGTCGCGAACTGACCGAGTTCGTGACTTCGTACCCTTGCCTAGAAATCGTACATTTGTCGTCAGAATCGAGAAGTCGCGAACTGACCGAGTTCGTGACTTCGTACCCTTGCCTTGAAATCGTACATTTGTCGTCAGAATCGCGAAGTCGCGAACTGACCGAGTTCGTGACTTTGTACCCGTTTTTCATGACTTCTCACTTTGTTGGATTATTTCGTGAGTTCGTCAATAAATGAACTATATATGAGGATTAGTTAATAAGGTAATCTAATGAATAAGCTACTAGTTATGTCTAAACTCGAGACAAGAATAATGTTGAACGGGTCGGGTAGTTATAATAAAGTAATTAATCGACAGACATAATAACAGCTGAACTCGTCGTTTGTATTCTTTAAGTAATATTTTTGTAATAACTTTTTATTTAAAGGTATATGTTCTTAAGTATTTTATGCCAAATTAAAAAATAATATGTAATTTAGGTAAACAATCATTTAAATCATATAACCTGTTTGTTAAATATATTCACTAAATAATCTTCGATTTAATCTGATTAAATAAAAGTTAGTTGATTGTACTAAAAATTTAGTAAGAAAAATAATCTGATTAAATAAAAGTTATATATATATATTTAGTAAGTATTTTTAAAATAGGACACGTGTCAATGAGGGATTGGGCAAAATGGGTTCACATGGATTGCAATCTTTAATGAGGTTGTGTTTGTTACGTGGCACAAGATGGTTGGTCCATTTAATTTGACATGGATTGAGGTTGTATTTGTGTTTCTTTAGTGGGTGTGTTTCTTTAGTGGGAGCAATATAAATAGGAGGGAGGGGGACCATTTGAAGAAAGTGTTAGTTGTTTTTGTTTAGTCTTTGTTTAGTCTTTGTTTATTTGGAGGATTAAAAAAGGAGAGGGAGGGGACCATTTGAAGAAGGTGTTACGAAGTTTGACTCTACGGGAGGTTTCAAAATCACGAAGTTAACGGAGATTTGTCGGATTTCTCATTTCAAACGTTTAATAGTCATCAATGGTAAGTTAATTGTTTGCTCATTTCAAACGTTTTATGTATGTTTTGTTTATGTTAAGTTTATGTACTGAATGTTATAATTTATGTTAAGTTTATGTATTTAATAGTTATGTTTTATACATGTGTAATACTTTTTCGTATGCTTATTTAAAACTTGTTCAATTGTAATTATTTTTTGAATGATTATTTTATAGTTATCGAATTGTTGTGTTTAATAGGTACCGTTTGAATATTATTATAAAGTAGAAAGACTAAAATTAAAAGGATTGAAACTAGAAGGGGTAAAACGTAATTATTTTCACTATAAATAGAATACCTTTCATCCTTCAATTCCACACAAGTTTTCAACTATACATCTTATAATTTTTACAATTCTCATACCACTAACAATGGCCTCCTCTTCAAACCCAAACCCCTCTCAAACGATGCCCGATAAATTGAAACAATCTGTCATTGAAGCTGAAAAAGAGATCAAACTGTTGACGGAGAGGGGCCAACATTGGATGGGTGCTAAGGAATTTAACCAAGAAGAAATTGAAAAAAAGAAGAGAGCTATAAAAAAGTTACAAAAAGAAATTGGAGAACTTCAAATACATAATTAAAAAACAGATCAAATGTATGAAGGTCTTAAGTTGGAGATCATGGAAAAAAAATTGGGTTCAGAAATGCAAATTTCTTTACCCAAACTAGATAAATTAGGATCCTATGTTAGTTTATTTTATGAATGTTTTATTGTATTTTATGCATGTTTTATGTAGTGAATGTTGTAGTTTATGTTAAGTTTAATTTACGTGACGTATGCAAAGTTTATCTAATTTATGTTTTATTAAGCCTTACGTGTTAAATTAAATTATGTGTATCTAATTTATGTTTTATTAAGCCTTACGTGTTAAATTAAATTATGCGTATCTAATTTATGTATTATTAAGCCTTGCATGAACTTGCGTAAAAGCTTACCAAAATGCCAATTTTAGTTATTTCTTTTTCATTCTGAACAGTAAAGTAAGTGGGATTAGTTAACGAAGAACCCATTTGTAGTTGCAGTAGGAAGTTGAGATCAAATGCAAGAAACACCAGATGTATGAAAGAAACTGTTCTCGACTTGCCTCCTTTTGGCTATCTCTTCACCCCAATTTATAGCCAGTTCTGGGACCTGTACTCGACATGGTGACCTGTACTCGACTTCGTGACCTGTACTCGACTTCGTGACCTGTACTCGACTTCGTGACCTGTACTCGATTACGTGATGACTTTGTGATCGTCCCTCTTATTTAAATGGGTTGCCTTTTGGAAGTTCTATACATCTTCAATGGCTTCTTCTTCCAACATACCGACGCCATCTGACGACGAACCCCCTATGTGAAATGGCCAGAGGTGATAACTGAAGAGATTAAAGATGAGCTAAAGAGGGCCAATGGGCGTATGAAAGATTGCGGCATAAAAATGATCGACCTTTCTAATAAACAAGCGGTGCTTCAAAATAGGATTGACGAGGCTCGGGTATGGATCCACAAAAGGAAAAGTGGGTCGCTGATACAAAGCGAAAAATCGAGAAAAAGGAGAAAAAGATATGGGATGATGGAGTCGAAAAATGGAATCTCATTAAAAAACAAGAAGAACTTATGGAGAGCGTTGAACATGTTTCAGAATTTATAGAAGAAGCTAGAGAACGATATCCCCAGTACCTTAAAGACGAAGGTTATTGAGATAGATGAACGTTCCATTAATTTTCCGTATAAGTTATGCATCTAGTTTTCTGTATTTGTTTATGGATGTTTGAAATATATGTTATTCTACTATTTATTAAATGAATTAAATTTATAAATTAATGTATTAGTGTTTCATATAATTAGGGTTTCGTAACCCTAATTAGGGTTTCATGACACTACCAATTAATTAGTTAGGTAAATTATATGTTCTTCTATTGGCTAACCGTATATTTTATTAATTAGGGCTTAAAAAAGAGGGTTTAAAATTAGTGTTTCATATAATTAGGGTTTCATGACTTAATTAGGGTTTAATGGCTTAATTAGGGATTAAAATTAGGGTTTCATATAATTAGGGTTTCATGACACTAACCCTATATTTTTTATTTAGGGTTTAAAAAGAGGATTTAAATTAGGGTTTCATATATTTAAATTTAATATATAGACTAACCCTAATTAAGGTTTTCATGACACTAAGCCTATTTTTTTTTAATATATGTAAATTATAAGTTCCTATATACATTAACCCTAATTAGGGTTTTAATGACACTAACCATATATTTTTTTTTAAAATTAGTGTTTCATATAATTAGGGTTTCATAACCCTAATTACGGTTTCATGACACTACCAATTAATTAGTTAGGTAAATTATATGTTCCTATATACACTAACCGTATATTTTTTTAATTAGGGTTTTAAAATTAGGGTTTCATATAATTAGTGTTTCATATAATTAGGGTTTCAAAAACTAATTTATCAATTATAATCAAAAAATATTTTTAATAAATATATTTCTTTTATATTAATGTTAATACAACGAAAAAAAAAATTATATACAAATGAGCATGTTTTTAAACATAATATTCGTATAATTTTATAACAATAATTAAAATAATACTAATAATTATTAAACTTAGATTTTTTTAAATTTTGATTAAAGTTACATGATATATAGAATTATTAATACAAAATTATATGAAATATTAAAGAATAAGAATAAACAATTTTGCAACCACACATTTAAATTACTAAATTCTGAAAACACAACTAATAAAATAAATACTGATAAGTCACGAACTCTGAAGTCATACATTAAATAATATGAACTCATACATTAAATAATCTGATAGGAAACAGTGGAGCAAATTCAAGCCAAATGATATGCGCTAGAGAAGCTAATTAGGCTTCCCATAAATGTATACCCGTCGGCGAGTTACGACAGTTCAAATACTTCTTAGAAATAAACCTTGTCCCTAGATTCGATGCTGCAAGTCCGAGTAAAGAAAGACAACCCGATAAATGATAAATCCTACAAATGGCAACCATTAATTTTATACTATTTTAGACCATATAAAAAATGATGTTTGGCATTTGGCGGGTCGTATATCATGTTGTCTTTCTTTAATCAGACTCGCAACAACGAATCTAGGGACGGGGTTTATTTCTAAGATGTATTTGAACTGTTGTAACCCGCCGACGGGTATATATTTATGGGTAGCCTAATTAGTTCCCCTAACGCATCGCATTTAGCTGAATTTGCTCCACCGTTTCCTATCAGATATATAATTATTTATTCACGCAACAGCTATCTATGCTAAGTAAACAACCCACAACCAATAACGTAAACTTAAAAAATAAAACAAAGATGAAGTCTTTGGAGTCATTCGAGCCGCCTCCAACAAGCCGCATCCAACGATCCGCCTCCAACGCAGTTTCCTTAAACACAAGAACGATCTCTTTAAACACAACAACTTCAATATATGTTCCTAATCTATATTACAAAATTTATTCGAGTGTATATTGAATTGAAGAATAAGAAATCAAGAACTCAAAAAATATATAGCTGATTCTAATCTGAGTTTACTCATCCTCTCATTTGTTTACTACTCCTCATATATAGTTGATTTATTGACGAAGTCACGAAATAATACAACAAGTTGAGAAGTCATGAAAAAGTTAAGAAGTCACGAAGTGGACGAGTTCGCGACTTCGCGATCCTTGTACGATTGGAGGCAATATAGTACGAAATCACGAACTCCTTGAGTTCGCGACTTCGCGACTCTGACGTTGACTGTACGAATTCAAGGACATATTACGTAGTCACGAACTCGACGAGTTCGCGACTTCGTGACTCTGACGACGGCGAGTTATCCTTCGGACGCGTGGCAGTCACGATGTCACGAAGTCAGAAAAGTGATGACTTCGTGACTTTTTCAAAATTTCTTACAATTCTAGTCCTTCACGAAGTCACGTATTGGATGGTCGCGTATTTGGTGGCTAAAATTGTAAAACTCGGAGAGAGGAGGTTATTTGTGTCAGCCAGGAGAGAGAAAAGGCCATTATGGCCAAATTCCCCTTTTTTCTCTCATCACTTACCTACCACTCACACTTAGAGTGTAAGGAGTGGATGTGATAGATACCATGTGGTGAGCCCACCACTTGAGTGGTGGGTGTGGTACCACTCCCACAAGGTGTGGTGGGAGTGAGAAGGTGGTAGCCACCACTTGGGTGGTGGAAAGTGGTGAGTCTTTTTTATGTCTTTTATATTACATAGGTGATAAAAATGGGTCATATAGTTTAGGTGTGATGGAATGTGATCACTACGGGTGTGAGTGGTAAGTTAGTGATGAGAGAAAAAAAATGATGTGGAACTGATGTGGCTGTGTGGTGGGTGTGATATAATGTGACCACTCATTGCACTCTTAGGCTACCTGCACCCAACCCAACCAACCCACTCAACCCACTCACTTTTTTAATGCCACATCAGCTTTTTCCCAACCCTCTCTTTACCCTCCCATAATCCTCTACAACACACACCCAACCCTCCCAACCCTCTCACTTTTTAATTTATTTTATATAATTAAATAATATAATTAAATAAATAATATTGTTAAAAATAAGTTAAAAATTCTAATATTAATAAAAATTACATAATTAACTAAACTAAAAAAAATTACAAAATTAAATAAACTAAAACTCGAAGCCGTGTCTCGCTTTTAGTACAGCCATTTTTTGCAACACGGCTTGCAACTCCAAACCCGAAAGATGGTCATGCAGGGTTTTGCAGAACTCCCAGTCTTGGTCGTATACTCGTATTGCGCATATAGTTGGACTTGGACCTTTTTTGCTTCGAGTTCCGCCATTTGCTTATCGAGTTCAAGTTTTTTCATCTTGTAGTCCATTTTTTCCGCCAAATTGCAATCCCACGACTCATAGATGCCGGTCGTGGGGGTGGAAGATTGGCCCCCTCTAAGGGCCTTTTTCGCCTTGCCCCGACCTACGGGTCGTTTAGGTGGCGGAACCTCGACCTCGTCGGAATCTTGACCAAAGTGAGCGTCGGAAGACCCGGACGTGCGAGTACGTTTTGTTGAGCGAGAGGAAGACCCACCGGACATCAACGGAATCGCAACACATTTAGGGATGTGACGGACTATCTCCCAACAGTTTTCATGGAAAAAACGTGACTCTCCGTCATTTGGTATTGGGAACGAACATTTTTTAGAAGGTTGATGTCGCTTTCTCTGCTAGCCCTATTGTTCATTATTTGGTTGTATATTCCGTTGAAGGACAAGATTTTTTTTGTTCATGGCCTTCCATTTTGCAGTCAGTTGGTGGTGGGTTTTGTACGGGGTGACTCCAAGTCACGCGTAAAACGACCGCTCGATATTCTTCCTAAATTGAACTACAAATAAATTAACGAAAAAATTAATGAATAAATTAACGAATAATTTAACAAATTAACGAATAAATTTACTAGATCTTTATGCGTTACTGGATGCGAGGTTCTCGGACTCGTTAATCCACGCCTGGGATAACGCTACTTCCTCCTCGGGTGTCCATTTTTTTGTAGTTGCGCGGGTGGGGAAGGTTTGTTTGGGTTTTGCGGGGAACGCCTCGGGTTCGGCCTCGGGTTCGGCCTCGGGTTCGACCTCGGGTGAATTCGGAGTGGAACCTTCGGTTGGCAACCGTTGGGTTTCCGGAACATACGAATGTGTTTCGCTTGAATCGGAACCCTCCCCCGTATCACGGGATATGAAATCGGGGTAACCCGTATTACCGCGGTTATAATCCATATTGAAGCTGGATGTCCCATAGTGGGGGGAAAGGCCGTATGAGAAAATTGGGTGGGAAAGAAATTTGGAGGGTAAGGAAAATGGGGAGGAAAGAAATTTGGAGGATAACCGGTTCCGTAATTGGCGTTTTGTTCATCAAAATGCGGTATATACGGTTGTTGTTGAGCGTCAAATTGCGGTATATACGGTTGTTATTGAGCGTACTCGACGAATCCCGGACCACCGACGAATCCCGACCCACCGGCACCTCCCGAAGCACCGGCACCTCGCGAACCACCACCACCTCTCGATCTACCGCCACCTCTCGATCCTCTTCCTCGTGAACCACGTCCCGAAAGGTTGTGTAAAAAGTGTGTATGAAGGTTGTGTATGAAGGTTGTGTATATGTTGTGTAGATGAAAGTGAATATAGAAGTGTGTATGGGTTGGTATATATAGAGAAGGTTTTATGTAATTAATTGATTTGAAAAAGAAAAAAAAAAGTTAATGTTGGAGAGCCGTTTGGCAACGGCTCTTCGGAACCGTCGAAGCCCCAACCCGCCGGCTTACACACCTCGCACACCCAACCCGCCGGACTTATTGGAAGCCGACGGGTTCACCCGCTCCTTACCCAACATACCGGTGTGCATAGCCTTATAGTGATCACATCCCCACCACACCTAAACCATGATTCACAACACTCTTCCACCTCTTCTTCACGTATCAAAAATTTCGTGGAAGATGCCACACTCTCAATTGCTCACGGTATAGTAGAGTGGTACCACACCACCACCCAAGTGGTTAGCCCACCATACCCATCATGTTTACTCTAAGAGTGGTGGGAGTGGTTACCTTCCCATCACACTCACCACACTGCCACATCAGCTTTTCACTTCTACCACTCAACCCACCACTTAGGCTACCCACACCCAACCTCTCAACCCTCTCAACCCACTCACTTTTTTAATGCCACATCAGCTGACACATCAGTTTTTTCCCAACCCTCTCATTACCCTCCTATAACCCTCTACAACCCTTTCCAACTCACACCCAACCCTCCCAACCCTCTCACTTTTTAATTTATTTTATATAAATAAATATAAATAAATAATATAATTAAATAAATAATATTGTTAAAAATAATTAAATAAACATAATATTAAAAAAATTACATAACAATAATAAAAAAATTACAAATCAATATAGAGAATTCGAGATTCCAAATATGTTCCACTAAATCTGCCCGAAGATTATGGTGAATAGTTGCGTTTCTCACTTCGAGAAGATTCGCCATACGTTGCTCCTCAGTGAGTTGTGGGTTCGGTGGATCCAGAATATCGTGCGGGACAATACAAATGACCTTGTTTTTGTTTTCGATTATCATATTGTGTAATATGATACACGCGTACATAATGTTGCTCATCGTACGTATCTCCATTACGCGAGCCGGTTGTTTGATTATATTCCAACGTTTTTGGAGGATGCCGAAAGCTCGTTCAATATCTTTACGTGCCGCTTCTTGCGCCCCCTTAAACTTAATTTGTTTAGCGTCTTCCGGATAGGAAAACACTTTGACAAAAGTAGCCCATTCCGGATATATCCCATCCCCGAGATAATATCCGTGCTTGTAGGTGGCCCCATTTACTTGAAAAGTTCGGTCGGGTGCTTTTCCGTCATACACATCTTCGAAGAGGGACGAATGATTGAGCACGTTTAGGTCGTTCATGGCACCAGCACAACCAAAGAATGCGTGCCAAATCCATGCGTCTTGGGAGGCCGCCGCTTCTAAAATGACTGACGGATGCGGTTTATCGCCTCGATGGTATTGACCTTGCCATGTAACCGGACAATTCGCCCATTCCCAATGCATGCAGTCAAGGCTACCGAGCGTGCCGGGAAATCCGTGACGCTCTTCGTGCGCGGCATACAGTTGCTGAATATCTTCGTAAGTCGGCTTGCATAGATATAATTTTCATACATTTGTATAATTCCCAAAACGAAGTTGTTTAGACACTGGCGTGTCGTTGAGTCTCCCATGCGGACGTACTCATCAAATGCGTCACCGGTTATTCCGTACGCCAGTTGCAATGGAGAAAAACTTGGCAACCCCGCAGCGTCGTACTGTTGTTGGAAATATGGGTACCGTGTGTTTAAATCATACACTATTCGTATGAATAGATTTTTCGACATCCTAAAACGTCGCTTGAACATGTCATCCGGGTACGTCGGGTTATCGGAAAAGTAGTCCGGGATTAGCCTTGCGTTACCTTCTACCCGACCCCTGTCTATGTTAGGGGCCTTCGAACGAGGAATCGATGATGATGCGTTTGTTTGTTGAACGAACATAGAAAACATTTGCGCATCTTGTTCCCATTCTTCGTCGGTATCCGTGGATGATGAATCGTTCCAATATTCGGGTTGTGCCATTGTGGATGTATGTAGAAGATAGTAGTGGTGTATATTGAGATGAAAGTGTGATGAAGAAGAGTAGAAATGGAGAAAAATTGAGATGAAAGTGTGTATAAATGGAGATGAAAGTGTTGTATAAATTGAGATGAAAGTTGGTATATATATAAAAATGATTTGAAAAAGAAAAGAAAAAAAAATAGATGTGACCGTTGGAGAGCCGTTTGGCAACGGCTCTCCGGAGCCGCACACCATTTAACCCGCCGGTTTCTTCGTTGTCGCACCCAACCCCATTTAACCCGGCGGGCCCGGTGGGCAATACCCGCTCAAAACCCAACCCTCCGGTGCGGGCAGCCTTAGATCCGTAGTGGCCACTCGCTACCACACCAAAATTGAGCCCCACCTTATTTATTAATTTTATATTTAATATAACTTAAAATGTGCAATTTTTAAAGTTTTATTTGCTAGTTTTTAATATAAAACCTAATTTTAACTTGCTTATTACTTTTAACCCATTGAATAAGGTACAAAACATACGCACATATATATAATATTTTATATCAACTATAAATTTGACGTCATAAGTTATGCCTTGAAAACACAATGGCTTCGCCATGACTCCTAAGGCTTGAGACTTGACTTCGATGCCACATGATGTCTCGCCTGATGTCATTTTAAACCTTGATTAAAGTGTAAAAAAGAACAATTAAGTGAGATGAGAAGTAGACCTAGTATTTAAGATATATTAAAGTATTTAAAAAAGAAGAATTAAATGGGATGAAAATTAAGAAGTAAACCTAATATTTAAAAAAGAAAAAATAAATGGGATGAGAAAGACTATTATGGCTTCCACATGGTGTGGTGTACACCACGCCTCACAAACACCACGCCGCCATGGTGTGGTGAGAAGTCACACCACGGCGTGGTGTGTGACTTCCACACCCTTTATTACAATCCACTCCGTGAATTCTAAGAGTATTAGAAGTGGTCACTCTTCACCACTTCAAATTATGGGACATGTTACTCATCACTCACCTTATCACTCAAGAATGTTGTGGTCACTCTCCACCACTTAAAATTATGGGACCCATCTTGACATAAAAACAAACCACCATGCCAACTTATTTGCGTGGCTAATGTGACACTCCCCACCCTCCACCAAGCCTTTAGGGAGTGGTTTTACGGCATGGTGGTTTAACCACCCCCTTCCACTCCGGACACTCTAAGACTACTCACATTCACAATTTCAACCAATCCAATCCCACTTAAAATATTTTTTTTCCTCTAATCCACCTACATAATACTCAACTCCAATCAAATCTCAAAATTTTCATATTCCGAACACAATCCCATACAATCCAATCTAATATAAAATATTATTTTACAAAAAATATTTTATTTTTTTTTTTATACACATAGTTATTGTTTTTAAATTGATAAGTATAAAAAATAGATACAACGAACAATTACCTATTTTAGATTACACTAGCCAGGTGTAGTTACAAACTCCTAGCATATGTCGACCATTTCTGTCTACTTGGGCCTACATAACAGTCTCATAAACGGTCCCCTAATTTCTCAGTTGTGTCTCACTTTTCCTCATGGTTCAAGACTAGGTCCATTTGACTACCTAATTCACTAAAAATGGCGCTCTAATACCACTTGTAAAGACCCAAACTTCAGAAACTTTAAACATACTTTAGATATGCAAAACTCAGGACAAGCCCTCGAATTTTATAGTCAACCCAAACAACGAATGGTATAAACATAACTAAAGCGTTCAACAGGGATACTCGCTTTTACACAACTGAGAATCTACTAAAGAAAGGAAAATAATGTCATAGAAACAAGACATAAGCTAAATCTTCAAGTCTCTAATCTTTGATATCTCAAGCATGTCTTTTACCCTTATCTACCATGCCTCGATTCATCCTGTCTGAAAAGTTTATTTTAAGAGAAAACGTTAAGGTTTAGACCGATGGTCTATTGAGAATCCTCTATGGGTTTTAACAAAATAGTTCATATAAAACACTTTTCAGGAAAAGCATAAATAGTCAACTAAATCACATTTCACTTGCATTCACATTCCGTCGCCTATACCGTGACAACTCTTTTGGGCACATACCTCCCAAGACTAGAGGGAATTCGATACGCGATCGAACCTTTCAATGGATCCATTAATCATAAAGTCTCATACGTTCACATGCATTTCATTCAATTGCATAGCATAAGCATTCAATCATAAAACATACATTAACTCATTTATCGAGATAAGGAAATGAAAGCAATCTCTATCCTTTGGTGTAACACACCCTTAGAAAGTTACTTTTGTAAGAAAACTCACCTGGAGTGTAATTCCTATGAATCCTCACTATACGTTACACTTTTAAACTTCACGATCACCTATACAATGATCCCATAAAGAATTTAATGCTTCAACATGACCAAACATCCTTAATGATCCTAGAAGGTTTAAATTGAAACCTAGCTCAAAATCGGCCAAAACGTAAAACTCGAAAACGACTCCAGAGGAATCGGCGGGTAACCTGTAGCCTCCTACTCGCGGATAACCCGCGCATGACAACCCGCGACTGCTACCCGCGGACAACCTACTAAAGCTATTGGAGCTCCGGACCAGCACTCGAAGATCAACATTTAAAGCTCCCAATATCCATCCAAACATTGATAATCATTCAATCTTGGACCAATAAACCTTATTATCTTAAGAATCATTCCTACACTTATAAATCACCGTACCAAGGGTTTTCTTAAAAGATTGAAGCTCACTCAATTCACCATTAATGGTGATTGGAGCTTGAAATGGAGTTTGAGAGATACAATCTCACCTCCCCAATTGTAATCAAAACTCAATGTTAATCTAATAATCAAGAATCATCAACATGTCTTAACATGATTTCCCTAGGTTATTCAACAATCCGGTAAAATAGGGAAACTAAGAAGATCATACTTTAGTAGCAACCTTCTTCCCAAAGCAATTCCCTCAAAATCTTCCTCTTCTTCTCTATCAATTCTTTAATTCTCTCTCACACACACACACACCAGAGGTGTTTCTTTCAAATGATTCTTTTTCTTCCCCAAAACCCTTAGAAATCTAGGCTTATAAAATAGGCTTTTAAGCCCATACTCTTGTCAAGCCCACTAGGGATGGCAACGGGCCCCCCGTCCCTGTCCCCGTTTAAAAAACCCGTCCCCGTCCCCGCTTAAAAACCCGTGGGGATTTAAACGGGGATCCCCATCGGGTAATCGGGGAAAACCGCGGGGAAACGAGTATCCCGTTTAGTGTAAATGAGTTTCATCGTGGGGATCCCCGTCACCGTTTAAACTTTACCACGAATCCACAAAATCTTGAAAAATGATTTACTAAATTACATAACATTCTCGAATCCATTCCCTAAACATATCCGAAAGAAAATTAAAGTCCTAAAATCGAAATGCATCCAAAATATTAACAATTTAGCTATATATATTGTTTAAATGATCCAAAATATTAACAATAGAAATGTTTATATACGACCAAACATAAATCATTTAGCCATATATAATACTATATTGTTTATTACTATATTATTTACTGAACAATCAAAAAATATAAATAAATTTGGGAATATAATCAGTGATATTTTCGGGGATACAATCGGGGAAATATTCGGGGATATAATCGGGTAATCGGGTCGGGGATTGGTCCCCCCATCCCCGTCCCCATCCTCGTTTAAAATAAGTGGGTTTACCCATCCCCGTCCCCGTTGCCGTCCCCGTTTATCGTCCCCAAACCCGCCCCATTTATTTCTGGTTTCGGGTTTCCCCATCGGGTTCGGGTTTTTTTTGCCATCCCTAAGCCCACACCTTATTTTCACCCCTGGAAATAAAAGCCCAATCTTAAACAGAACATTCTCAAGCCCAATTTTAAACATAGGTTTTTAAGCCCATACTCTTCCAACCCACACATTTATAAATGGAATCTTCATGAACCGTTCGTGAATTTGTTCAGGGGAAGTTCGTTTATTATCGTTTGATTTATAAATGAACGAACACGAACAATATTTTATGTTCGTTTAATTAAACGAACGAACACGAACAGCAAATGAGGTACCCCCTATTTATAACCAGTTGTGGGATTAGCTGTGTTAGTATACACGTGCTAAAATTATTGACACAACCACTATTACTACTCAATACTTCATCTAAAGACGATTCAGTAAAAGCAGGAGTGATAAAAGCAAAAGCAAAAGAGGATTCGGTACTACTCAATACTGTAGTGATAACAATTCTTTAGTGGTAAATAGGATGACAAGACAAGACAATACCTCAATAATAATTCATCTGTAGAATACCGGTGACACCAACCACATTTACTACTCAATACCATTCACGTGATTCGTCTAAAAGCTGTATGATTCATTGAAAAAGCAAAACCTGTATCATTCATCTGACAAAACGTGTTTGATTCGTCTGATAAAAGCATAATATTCGTCTAATATTGTTGTATCTTCACGTGACAAAGAAAGCCCATAATTGATGAGTCTGAAAAAGCAAAAGCTTATTGATTCGTCTGAAAAAGCAAAAAGATTCGTGTTAAATTAATTTAAATTAATTGAACATATGGATATAAATAGGGGGTATCCCATGAACCAAACACTCACACCTCTCATACATTTCTTCTCTAATTCTTTGTATCTTTCCTATTTCAACAATGGCTAACTAGTTGCCTTCCTCAACAACAAACCCTCCTTATTCTTGAAGAATGTCTGGATCCTTCTTCTTAAAGTAATGCCTGAAAACCCACATTCTTCTCAAATTGGAAACCCTCTTCTCAAAGAATGTTTGGAAACCCTTTTTTCTCAATTTGGAAACCCTCATTCTTCTCAATTTGGAAACCCACCTTCTACTCAAATAATGCCTGGAACACTTCGTAGGGAAATAGCAAAAAAAGAAGCAAAGATAGCGGTGATAGGTGAAGAATGGATGCATAAGCAAGGCGAACAAGATACAATTGAAACCGAAGTCGAAAACAAGAAGAAGTTCGTTAAAGAACTTCAAAAGGAGATTCGAGTTGAAGAAAAACGTATGAAGGAGTATGCGGCTTGGTATCCAAAGATGCAACAACTAATCAATGAAAAAAAAAACATGGATTAGTTCGATTAAAGATCTCTATCCGAATGATAACTAAGGGAATCCGTTTAACTAGATCTCAACTATGTTATCTCCGTTGTTGTTGTTGGTATCTCTGTTGTTGTTTCTTTAACTTTTGTGTCACAACTATGTTATCATGCTTTCAATGAAATCAATTAAGTTTTATGTCGTTTTGATACATCGTGCCTCTATAATTCACTAACAAATTAGATGCTCTACTAAATTAAAATTTGTTACAAACATAACATATACATACACACAACGTTTAATAATATCCATCATTAAGATCAACATTCAAATCAATAGTAGGACGACTAAAGCTTTCGTCTAGCTGTTGGGTCGGCGCTGCTGGAGTTTGTCGGCTACCCGATGGAACGTGAATACATTGACTGCTAGTGTGTCCGTATTGATGAAACGGTTGCATTCTGACAAATCATGCATATAAATAAGAACATAAAATTTTATTAATTTTATTATAAAATATAATAAGATTAATTAAATATATAAGATTTTATTATAAAAATTTTATATTTTATTAATTATATATATATAAGATTTTATTAATTAATTTAAATTTTTTAAAAATATAAAAAGTAGACTAGTCACATCACCTCGATTTCCGTCCGGAGAACTCCCAGGCGAACTCTCCGGCGAACTCCGTGGGACCGACGAACTCCACGTGTCGACTCTCGGTCGTCTGTGTCAGAAGTTGTCAAAGCCATTAATTCTTTTTTATAGATAATGACACGTGACACCTTCTGATTGGGAGGCGAACTCCCCGGAGAACTCTCTGGCGAACTTCAGGTATATTTAAAAAAAAAATGTATAAAAAAGGATAGTATTTGAATTAAGCTGTATAAAAAGGACAAAAAAACATTGATTACTAGATTTATAAATTATAATTATTATGTTTTATAGACAATGATGTGACGTATTAAGAGTAATTATGGATATTAATCAAGAATATGTAGGAATTTTTGTTCGTTCATGTTTGTTTGTTAATGTTTGTTTGCGTTCGTTTAAGAGTTCAATGAACAAACACGAACATCCTCATGTGCTAAATGAACGAACACGAACATGATTTTTCGTTCGGTTAAGCGTTCATGTTCATGTTCGTGTTCGTCTAAACTTAAACAAACGAAAATGAACAGGCCCTATTCGTGTAGTACAGTTCGTTTACAGGCTTGCTGAAACCCATGAATTTTGGTATATCTTTATTATTTTTATTTATTTGTAAAAGTTTGATTTTTAATCGGATAAGGTTTTATCTTGAATATCTAAAATGAACCAATAAAATCATGACACGTGTCAATTTTATATTTAAAGTATTATCCCAATCTTGGTTTGTTTATATACACTACATGATTTATTTATTTTTGGTTTTCATATAAATTATAATGTTGGTTAATAGGTTCTTAAAGATGCGTGTAGATGGAAAAACAAAACTTTTCCTTACTATGAAGATCTTTGCATTATTTTTGGGAAAGACCGTGCTCAAGGAAATAGAGCTCGAGATTTTGTTGAGATGAAGCAAGAGGTGAACGTGGATAAAACACGAGTCGGACGATGATTTCCTTGATTCAGACAATGCTGTTAGCCGTAACACAAACTTGCCACGTGATGAAACTTCATCAAGTGTTATTTCAAGGAAGAAGAAAATTCGAAGCGACAACGGGTTCAACAATGCGGTTGACTTGATTATAGAAAGCCTTAAAGAAATATCAAAAGACTTGAGTCAAGATATTAAATTCGACATGAAGATCAACGAGTTGAGTGAGAAGATCCCACCAGAGATCTTTAAGATGACTTCACTAACTCATTTAGAGAAGTTCAAAGCTTTGACCAAGATAAGAGGTGATCCATAAACGTGCAAAACTTTTGGCAAGTGGACAAAGGCAATAGAGCTGCGTGGGTGAAATACATCTTGGAAAACTAGTGAAATCAATTGGGATGGGATGTTGATTGAGTCTTTTGGACTTGTAAGTTATTGGTATATTTTTGGGTAACTTATCGACATATTTCAATCGGGATGCACAAAATATTAGTCTATGTTTTGGTAATTTATCGACACTTTTTTTGGGATATATTAAAAGATAGTTATATCTTGGATTGAAATGAATGCATGGAATTAAAATGATTTTTAGTTATGATTTTATTAGCATGATTTTTTTTTTATAATTTATTGAAGTGAATGTTTAATCTATAAAATGAAATTTTAATATTGTATAACTTATATAACATATTATTTACATATTTATAAAACAAACTGAAAAAGTAAGAAAACAAAAGGAGGGTAATTCTGTCATTTTACATACCTGAATTCCAGTTCCATCAGACATTTCTGCCAATCAAACAGATTATGAAATTGGATTCCAATTCCATTTCCTGCCAACCAAACAGAATATGGAATTAGATTCCAATTCCTTCAGGATTCCAATTCCTTCAAAAACATTCCAGCGAACCAAACGCCACACAAGATTCCAATTCCATGCCTTTAAGGTTGCCAAACGTGGGATTTTGATGGAATTGAGTTCAAATTCCATCACATTCTAATAAATTCTTGCGAACCAAACGGGCCTTTATACTCTAAAGTCCCCTCCTAGTTGAATGTATAGTTGGATAAACTTCCTATTTTTTTGCTGACATTTTTCTATGGTCTCTAAGGCATGTCGAAAGCGCCTTATTCAACTAATCAAGCTTGGCTATATGTGGGTGCCCTAGGGTTAGCTATCACATCTAGTAATGGAACTTATGTTAAAATTGTTAATTAAGGTATGCAAAGTAACTAACGGGAAAATTAAAACATATACATTAAACTATTGAAAATCTTGTACAAAACAAAGAAGCGTCTCATACATCACCATGTTCTTCTCGGGCGCAACCTATGAATCCGACCTCCAACATGACTAACAATGTCATCCTTGTCAGAAAGGGTAGCAAAAACAGGAGTTTAAAAAAATGACAAGTCTTGCCTCTTATCGGAGCTAGAAGTCTATACCCGCTCAAATAAATGTGGAAGGTTTTAAGGTTCTAATTTGATAGAATGTTTAGTAATTTATTTATCTTGTCCCGGTTGCATGTTTTTTTTTCCACTTATTCCACGTATTTTGATAGACAATAATTCTGCATTTTGGTTTTGTCAAGTCCGCCTACCAAACGCCACTATTAATATACTTTTCCTAAATCCTAATTGGTAACGCCATAAATCCACAAACCATTTCCTAAAGCTTACCAAAAATAAAACAAACCCAATAAAAATCCCACATGTAAAACAGCGTCTAACGAGTGAGATATATACAAGAGTAAATTACGGATTTGGTCCCTGTGGTTTGAAGGTTTTTATGGATTTGGTCCCTAAACTTTACTAATTATGGATTTGGTCCTTGTGGTATGTGTTTTGTATTGGATTTGGTCCCTAACTTTAACATCTGTCAACTAGAGCCGTTAACATTAAGGGTAATTGTGTCTTTTTATAGTTATGTTTATTTAAACATTATTTTTTTCAATTTTCTAATTTGTCTTATTATATTAACCACCACTCAAATGATCCCACGTGGCTTTCCTTTTACTTTCCCCAACATATGCACAAAAAAGATGGTTTCCTTTTCCCAAAAAAAATAAATCATTATTTTACCTTCTCCTTCTTCCCCACCACCACACCCCTTTGCCTTTCTTCTTCCCCACAGCAAAACACACACACACACACACACACACCGACCACACCTTCGTGAATCCAACATGAACCCACCACCTATTAACAAACACACCGACACACATATTGCCGGGACAAATGGTTCGCCGGATAATATTCTCGCCGCCACCACCATGAGAAGGGGAAGGGATGTGCCGGGATGGTGCCATTGCTGCGATGACACCTCCCTCTAACCCTTTTCTCTTACCTTCATTTTGTCTGCACTTTCCGGTGAACCCCTCTCTTTCCGGCATACGAGGGATGAAGCATCGTCTTTGTGATGTGTGTGTATTTTGTGTGTGTGTTGCGTACAGGGTGTGTGTGTGTGTTTTCGCCGGACTTGCAAGTCTCGCCGGAGTTATAAAACGGTAACTCTGCATATATTAATATTGTGTATATACACAACACACTCTGCATATATTAATATTGTATATATATATATATACACACACACTCTACACACACAACTTAATATAATATAATATTAATTTTAGTTATTATATAATATTTGGAGAAAGGACAAACCAGAAAAAGACAAAAAAAAAATCAATGTTTAAATTGTTAAAAATTAAAAAGACAGAATTGCCCTTAATGTTAACAGCTCTAATTGACGGATGTTAGAGTTAGGGACCAAATCCAATACAAAACACATACCACAAGGACCAAATCCATAATTAGTGAAGTTTAGGGACCAAATCCATAAAAACCTCCAAACCACAGGGACCAAATTCGTAATTTACTCTATATACAAACTATAGCTCCCCACGAGGTAGACTGTTGTTTCTAAGATCACACAAGACCATTTTCGGCTATATGGTATTTGTCCTTGGGTACACCTACGAATTACATAGTTCAAAGTTCAAAGTTCAAACATCAAACAGCGGGCATAACCAAGCGTATTTGCTATAATCGATGTTATTGACACAATTGAGGTCAACAACATATGTATCTTACAATTAAGGTCAACAACTTATGCGAAAAAAGAAGATTATTCTGATATCAACCATTCAAGTATAGCGCACCAAAAGGCCACATTTCACATTATTTCTTAATCCCCATATGTATAAGGCTACATGCTGAACAAAACTATGCTTTTCCTATTTCTATTGACATATTACATTTCATTTCCTGCCAAGCTCAAAGCTCAAACCTGATAACATTTCAATTCAACTTCTTTTCATATTCCAATTCAGAGACAATTCCATTCCTTCATAAGACATTCTACAAGCCAAACACCCTTTAAGAAGCAGCCAAAGAGATCGTCCATATGCATGCTTGAAGCCTGAAAGTTAAAGAAAGAAGATTACAATCTACAAATTGATGACCTAATAAATTTGATGAGATGATCGTAGAAGTATTAGTGTATTAGAATTGGAAAGTGTAAAAAGATCTTACAAAATTTGTTCACTTTTTTCCAATTATGTTGCTTATAATTTAAATTTGAGTAATTTTTCAACATGTCCTTATCGGTCGAAAATAAGTGTGCATTTCTATTTATGTTTGTCCTAAAATAACCGTCCACTTAAAAAAATAGATAACTGAATGTCCAAATCTATCCCTGATTAGTGCATTAATACTTAATTGTTGAGAAGATAGATGCATTAACTAATGGTAAAATTGTCATTTGGTTAACTAAAAACTGCATCAAAAAAATAAAATTTGTCAACGGCAAGCATTAACTATTACAAATTAATGTCTAAAACTATGTGTCATTTCTACCATGGGCACTTATTTTACTACGGATGAAAAGTTTCACCAAACGTGACTAGTTTATCAGCTAGTTTTTCACCTAACAACTAGCGAATAAAGCTGGTTTGCTAAACATAAGAGCCATGCTTGCATAATAGACCACAAAGAATCGAAACAACATAATCTTTCTTTTCTATAAACAACAAATCTTAGGACACTTTTGAACCAAATTGAACAAGTAATAATCGACCAAGGATCATTATTATTTACGTTTACGAATGAATATCTAATCAGCTAAGCAATTACCAACCATACATCCAAAAGTACCTTTCCAAAGTAAGTAATCTATACTATATTAAAAGGCATATATGGTAGAAACTCTGAAAAACAATTTATTAAACATCAAATAATGCCTATAATATCTTCAAATTCAAGTTTACACCTCGTATATTACTTCATACTTGCAACTTCTTAAAACTCCACACTTAAACTCTATAAAATTAACTCATAACCGACTGGATAGACATTTCACATTTCCAACTACATAAACATTCCGAAAGCCCTACCAATACAACAAAAATACTCTTAAAATTTCTTTTTAATGAAAAACTTATTCTTGGTATGTAATAAAACTTAATGCATTGCAAGAACACACAACTAGTAAGATACAAAAATATCTTACTTAACCGGCTATTTGGTTGGTTTTCCGTTAAGTCATGGATGGATAAAGTTGTCTTGTGAATTAATCTGTCTATGAAAAGGTTTTGGTTTGGGAGGTATTTTTAATAGATGGAAGGAGCGAGTTTTTTATTTGGGATAAACATATTTGAAAAAACATGGCTTTCTGCATAGAACTCTCCCCTAAAAGCTTACTGAATAAGCCACTTTCTGTATCATTAAGCCACTACTAAACAGTCATATATTATAACTAACCAAATAAGCTATGAGCCCCATTAAGCTCATTAAGTTGCTAACAAACATTAGTGCATGTGCAGCTCCAATAGATATCACCAAATATCCATACAAACAGGTGTAAACAATAAATCTACTACAACAGGTTCTTATACCAATTCATACTAATACCATATTTCAAAAACTTAACTAAAGTAACAAATAACATGCTTAACAAGTTTCTTGAAACTTTGCAAGTTAAAAAGTGAGTGATTACCTCAAAAGGAATTCATCTCAAGGGAATAAGTCCTTCTCTTCACCAACATCCTGGCTGCACTTCCATAAGGCTCCTCAAATGCAGATGACACCCAAGAACCATCCAAGCTCTCCACCTGCTCCAATTGCTGACTAGGCTTAATAGCCACCAATGTAGCCCCTTTCAACACACTCCCATCTGGTAAATCCAAATAAGGAGCATACCACAACCTCATGTTCAAAGCCGGAACTAGGGTTCTTTTCAAAGCCGAAGAAGCCGATAACGGCTTCACTCTCATCTCGTCCAACTGCTCCCTGTTCATCCTCAACAACCCCTGCCCATCCGCATCCGATAAAACCAACAAATCTAGGGTTTCATGCTCCGCAATTATCGGTTGAAGCAAGTAATGCCTCGAAGACGCCGCGATCAATGAGCTAATCGTCCACACCACCCGCAGCCTTAAACCGCCATCGGTGTAGAACGAATCCGGTATACTCCCATTATCATCAATCTCCTCCCAATTCCGACTCCCGGCGCCATAGATTCCGTCGCGATCGACCGACGGCGATCCCAAAATCACGCAATTCTCTAGCGTGGACCCGAAATTCGCACTCCATTTCAACAGAACGTCGTCCTCGATACCTAACTCACCGCCGGGAAGCTCGATTCGGAGAAACCGGATCTCGTTGAAGTTTCGAAGAACTTGAGTCGGAGAATGGTGAGTCACTCCATCTCCATTTCCCCTTTGCTGAACGAAATCATCATCTATTGATAACGAATTGGAGGAAGAAGACGAAGAAGAAGATCGATTCGAACCTAAGAAGTGACCTAGGGCTTGGATCGGCTTAACGATTCCGCTGACTACAATGCTGAAGAGACTAGAAATGGATCCACGAGCTCCATCATCGTCATCCATGGCGGTGGATGATCCGTCGTCGGAGATGACGCAATCGACTCTGACGACGACATGCTCGACCTGAGGAACTAGGGTTTGGAATCGCTTGGAGACGACGCAGCAGCGGCCTAGGGCTTTGACGTCGCCGATTTTGTTGAAGATTAGGAGGAGGAGGGAGTCAGGTAGGTGGTCGAAGTGGTCCTCCGGCGAAGTGTACGGCGGTGGTTGGTGGATTGTGGTGGTGAGATCCTCTTGGTGGTGGAGTGAAGAAGAGAGCATGTCATCCATGGAAAGATGGAATTGAAGATGAGAATTTGGGGACCAAGAAACAGAGGGAATCAATTCAGGTGGAAGAGGAAGAAGAGACAGAGAGATCACACAGATAATGATGATGATGGAGATTGGGATTGAGAATAGGGGATGAACAAAACAATAATTAACAATGGAGTGAACTTCAATTTTGGTCCATGTGGTTAACATTAGTCTTTAGCTTTTAAAAATGGTCCATGTGGTTAATATTTAGGTTTTAAAAATGGTGTCTAGGCTATAAAAACTAGGACTATTGGGTACTGTTTGCATTTTGCTTTGAAATTCGTTGGTTGTCTATAATATTGTTAAAAGTCGTGGTTAAATGAGTGGTGTCTTCGTTTTTTAGATCTTTTTTGTTTTTTTCATTTTCAAAAAGTATAAGTTTAATTAGAATACATTTTATGGGTTGAGTTCTGATGAAAAGTGGTTATCAACCATTGGATGAGAAATGAACGAACATTAGAATGAGATGCATCGAGACAAAATACACCAAATCAATTATTTTTTAATTCATGGGAGGGTATTTGATTAAAAGGATTCAATTACAGACAACCCCCCCCCCCCCCAAAAAAAAAGAATATAAATTGTTTGGGTAAATTTCGTAAGTCGCAATCAACGACAAAAATGGTAACAAGGAAGCTTACGACGACATCTTGTATTAAGATAAGGTCCTAACGACCACATGTATCTAGGACATCCATCGTCACTCTCGACATTGGTCAGAAATGGTAACAAAGAATGTTACGATAACATCTTGTATTAAAATAAGGTCTTAACGACCATATGCATCTAGGACATTCATCGTCACTCTCGACATTGGTCGTAAGTTAAGTATCGACGACCAAACGACTAGTAAACACAAAAACACGACGAACGGTAAAAAACGATATTAACTAGTAACTGAGATCAACATAGTACTCGACAATGTTATTCCTTGGAGTGTTGCAAGTAATCTCATAGCAACAACTATTATAACTAATGGCTAACGCTTACTTCCGACGTTTAAGTACAATATCTCTTACATTAACTAGATGAGTGAAACTGATGGAACAAGATTAAATCTATACATGACTGTTGTAAACCGTTATAACCGACGAAGCCATTAAAAGACATTAAAGATCAATTAATGGAGAATGATATCTATAAAATCAAGAGAAGACTCCTACAAGATCTCTTACATTAACTAGATGAACGAAACTGATGGAACGAGATTAAATCTATACATGACAAGGCTATTAAAAGACATTAAAAATCAATAATGGATAATGATCTTCATAAAATCAAGAGAAGACTCCTGCAAAAGACACTGATTTCATCCACGTACAAGGCAACTTACTGGAAATCCCCTCAAAACTCTCAAAGAAATTCATGACATTTAGCTCAAATTCTCGTCGTTCATATTAAACTTACAACGCATGAAGATTCTTGTGATTTTATTGTTTTTCTCATTGTAATTTGTTATTTCATTGTACCACAAGGATGAAATAATCTTAGTCATTGATTTTCTTAATCTAAAGTGCTTAAGTGGGTTGCATGATTTGTATTCTAAAGGCTTTACCGCATATTACTATGGATGTACAAAAAAACATTGAACATTCACAAAAAAACACTAATGAAGGTTTTTTTGTTCCTGCACATTGTTCTTCGTTGTGAAGGTTCACTATGTTTATGTGCTTTCACAGTTAGTCTCAGGGGTCTTACGAAAACAAGTTGGTCTTAAACAACCCTAGCCTTAATATACACATACACACAAATATATATATATATAGAGGAGAGAGAGAGAGAGAGAGAGAGAGAGAGAGAGTTGGGTTGACATGAGAAGAGCTACTAAATAAGTGAATAAGAAAACAGTCAAATCACATGTGATTTTACATAAATCATGTGTAAAATCATATGTAATTTACTCGACTTTAGTCGCAACCTAAGGTCGCTAGACACGTCGCCCACACACCTTGTGTTGGCCATTTCTGTAAAATCACATGTGAGTAGACATTGGAATTTGAATATTAGTTGATGAATATTAATATGAGAAGTCTTCAGAAAAACTCAACGAATTATCTCATTTTATATGATTAAGTCTTAAACTATTTTTGAATGAAAAAATCATTAAACTTTCTCATTTTAAATGATTACATATCTAAACTATTTTTTTGAAAGATCAAGCCCATGAATATTTATTTATTTGTAATAATGAACCATCAAATTTTAAAAAATTGGTTACCTACATCTTTTTAACATAAAACCGAGTGACAAGGGGAGTGATACCGGTGTTTGAATGGGAATTGAATGGCATAGGGTTTGGGAACAATAAAATTAATTTAGATTTTTTTGCTTTAAAACAATCCTAGTCAGTTACAGGTAGTTTTTTTTATGTTAAAATAATGTAAGCAACCAATTTCTAAAAGTCCGATTTATTTATTAGAAAAAAAATGTTCAAAGGCTTAATTATTCAAAATAAAAATATTTAATGACTTTCTCATTCAAAAAGATAATACGAAAACTTAATCGTCTAAAATGAGAAAGTTCGTTGATTTTTTATTCAAAAACATAAATTTCAAGGACTCATCATTCAAAATTGGATAGATCGTTACGTTAATCAAAACTTTTCCCAAAACATGTAATTGTTGGTGAAATAAGGTGGCGTTTGGTTCGTAGATTCTGAAGGAATCTGATGGAATTGGAATGTTGAATTCCATTGGGCAGATTCCATTAATTCGTTTGGTTCATTCTTTTCGATAGAAAGAATCTCTGAATTCCATCAAATTCCACAAATGAAGGAATTCAACATTCCTTAGCAACTAGCAAGGATTTTGATGGAATGGAATTCAGTTTTTTCATAATGTCATATATACCCTTGATCCAATATAACCAATAAAAATACGTTATTCTATTAATTTATTTCATAATTGTATTTTTATTTTTATTTAATAACTAATATTAAATAATTACTTTTATTAATAATTAATATTAAATAATTAAATTTATTAATAATTAATATGAAATAATTAATTTTATTAATAATTAATATTAAATAATTATTTTTTTATTAATATTATTTTTTAAATATTTAATTCAATTTAATTTATTAAAATTTTTTATAACTATTTCCTTAAATTATTTAATAATTATTTTATTTTTGTTAAAAAAATTAAGTAGTTAATGAATATTTGTTAATTATTTTTTGTTTAAAAAATTAAAATTATCAAAAGGGTATTTTAGTCATTTACCAAAAATCCATTCCAATTCCAAAGCTAAATTCTCCAAACAGACAAATTCCAATTTCTTTAAAAGATTTCATTCCAATTCTGGGAATTTTTCTTTAAAAGATTTCATTCCAATTCTGTCAACCAAACATGTGGTCAAACATGACACATTCCATTCCAATTCCTTCAAGGTCAAATTCCTTTGACAGTTTCCATTCCATCCAAAAACATTCTGCGAACCAAACGCCACCTTAGGAGTATTGAATTACATTGCTTGAATTTTAGTATTACATTATAGATGTTTAATTGCCTTCAATAATGGTTAACTTGGTGAAGGATATCGAAAAACCAACACACAGTCGAGTTGGACACAAAAATGGTACAATTATGAAATTTCAAGTAGTAAAATATATATATGTCTACTTATGAATGGTTGTGTATCAAGAAGGTAACATAACATCTCTCGTTTGTCTTGGTAAGGAGGCGGAACATGGGTGTTACACACTAGATATCGAGACAAATGGTGAAAATTGTTGCAAAATAAGTTGCAATATCATCAAAGGCTTCTTGTATCGCTAGTTACAGTATTATCAATGATGCAAAGCCCTGATTCGGTAGTGATCACTGCTGTGCAACTGCAATCCACAAATAACACAAGAATGAGAATATTAGGGTCATTTGGTATTTACCAGGTAAGTACTTATTGGCACGAGTCGCCACCCTCACTAACCTTATCAGGTAACATTCTCAAAAAATGGATCGTTGATAAGTGTCTTTTACCCTGTAAGCACTTATCGGTTGAGATCCTAGGTCATTGTCAATGCTTCTTACCAAGTAAGATTTTCGGTGCTTGCCATGCTCACAAGCTAAGGTGACACCCCATAAACACTTACTAGGTAAGTGTCTAGTAAACGACCCCATAGTGTTAAAAATGCATACAAAATAAACAAAAACAAACCATCTAGTACTAAGTACTTGAAATTGATGACGGTGGTTTTTGTAATGAAACTAGATAGAGATTTTGTTTGAACAATAAATTTTTCTATACCCATCCATGATGTCAACTTATTTGACCTACCTATAAGGTAAGGACACATTAAAACTCTTCTGTTCGGAAGATTTTGCTAGTGGTTGAAGTAAACAAGAAAATGCGGTATCTTAAAAAGCAATGCACAAGGCTTGCCGTAATGCTTGTTTCCGAATAAGACATAAAAACAACTAAAAACCAAACCAAACATACCTAGGGAATCTAACTCAAAAACAGGGTATTTTGATGTGTCGGGGGTTAAGATGTATGTAGACCTAACCTAATGACCTTTACCCCAAAAACTAGAATTGTTGTCTCCGTGAAGACCCCCAGCTTGTGCAAGAGTGAGGTACAAAAACTACCATTGGTAATATATTTATGAACAAAAATATCATTAAAGGCATGTGGTAGTTTGAGGCATAAATAACTATCATTGATATCATAACTCATAAGTACTCAAAAGTGCACTTATTTTGGAACAAACTAAAACAGAAATGTGGGCATTTATTTGGGGGCGGAGGGAGTAGTAGTAGACAACATCAAAAGAGTTGCATTTTAGCATCTATATGGTGAGTATTGGCAATGTGCATAAACGAAATCAAAGAAAAGAGAAACTAACGGGGTTTTGGTTATGATCCCATGGCCTGCGACCCCATCTATGTCGTTAAGGAGTTTTGCTACTTCAGCTGCATGAAAATTGAAATCTTTATCAAGAAATTTTCTGAAGCACGTGAAATAACATCAAAGATACTTGTTAGGAAATCAAATAGTACTACCAAGATTTGGCATAGGAGATGTAAATATGACATCTAGAACATTATATCCTTCTCTCGTGACTAGCGGAAAGTCGCCTCCTGAAGGACCTGCATGCCCTATAGACGATCTTCTCCAAACCTTCATATACAAAATACATGAGGATCACTTTTTTGCCCCCAGGACTGCAATTCACTCACACCTTGTGGGATCAAAATAGTACCTCAGCATCACCTACAAAAAGGTCATCAATCTCTTCTGCAGTGTCCATCCAGCTGACCTGAAATGTATGTTTTAACCATCATTAATATACTAAAAACCCAAACCAAACTGATCCAGTAAATCCCACAGGGGTATAGGCTGGCAAATTGTGAAACATAGAATGAGAAAAGTAAGAAAAAGATAACACTTACAGATTTAACTAAAACAGGAATTGAACCCTCAATAGCACTTTTGTACTGTTTTTCTGTGAGCATTAGGATAAGGTTCTCTGTTACATCTGAGATTCTCTGAACAGTGAAGCAGGTAATGTATTAGGATTGGCCTCAACAATAAAACAAGTTAAAAATGAAGATATGGAAGAGTAGAAGGTTTCAGTTTTTATTATTTTGTTTTTGAACTATTTTCAAGTACTTATGAGAAACAAAGGATTCAACTATTTTCCCTACTAAAAATCAGAAATATATGTAAGTGTTTTACCAGAGAGCATGCAGAAGAGAGAAGCATGCCTAACTATTGAGAAATAACCAGTCAAAATTTAGTCAACTCTAAGTGGTATTATAGAGATATCAAACTTAGGAGAATGGGCCAATTCACAGGTATACGATCAGGGATATAAATATTAAAGAGTTGAATAACTTTTTACTGACCTTCTCTTCAATTATAGACTCCTCTCCCTGATGTCTCTGATACCCAATGACTGCATTCAGGCTTCCTTCTTCCACAATGTCAGCATCATTGAATGCCAAATCGATCTGAAAGTGAGTCGGTTGATTATAATTATCATTAAAAAGATCAAATAACTTCCAAGGAAAACTGATTATATAAGTAAAGATCTTCCAGGAAGTATTATGCTGCATGCACTTCAAACTTTTGATGGAAGATCTGCACATGTCCCAAGCCTCAATATTTACGTAGGTAAGCAAAGAGTGTGTAGTTTTTTTATATTTACTTAATCTTAATGGCAGGTGTAATAGGATTACATGTGGAAATGTATACAATTTTGGATGTATAGACAAAATGCTTGCTATAACTTCGGCTATTGAAGAGTTTCTGTAACTCATTGCTTGATATATCATGTCATACTTGAGCAAGCTTTTATCCCTCCAAGGCCTACTTTGAATATGAGCAAAACTACCTTGTGTTAGAGCTTCCTCAATTTCTACCAATCAGTGGCATCCGAGCTAGGTTCTATTTATCCTCATTCTCAAACCTCTCAAACCTTCTGTGGTAAGAAATCCAAGTTGGAAGTCTCAGATACAGCAAAATAGTAGTTCTATATTCCTGAATTTTCAGAAGGGTTAATTACATGAGTGTGTATCCAACTTGTCACGTTTTTTCATTGTATGTACCCAACTTTTAAACCTACCATTGTATGTACTGAACTTTTTAATTTTCTCATTGTATGTATCAGGTTACCTGCTGACCAGTCACAATGCCACATAGATGCCACATAGGATGCCACATGGAATTTCATTGTATGTATCAAACTTTTCTTAATTTTTTCATCTTCAACCTCCCTCCCACCACCACCACCACCACCACCATCAAACCACCAGCACCATCACCACCACACCACACCACCACCACCACCACCACCACCACCACCACCCCAACCACCACCACCACAGCCACCACCACCACAGCCACCACCACCACAGCCACCACCATCACACAGCCGCCACCACCACCACAGCCACCATCTCCACCACCACAACCACCATCTCCACCACCAAACCACCACCACAACCCGTTTCTCGATTCGGGTCAAGGGATCATCGACCAGCTCTTCAAAGCCGTCGGTTCGATCCAATCTCCCAAAATCGCAGCCACCACCATTCTCCGGTGAGTTTGCTCCCCCCCCCCTCTCTGATTTCAACCCCTCCGGCGACCCCAAAACTCCGGTGAATTTGCTCCCGCGCTCCGGAGCCCGATCGCCGTCTAGAACCGGTACCCGTAGACGACAGCGTAGATCGACGTCATCATCGCGATCCCGACAATCTGGAACGATTGAGAAAACTCCAGCCACAGAAACGACGATCATACTCCGGCGATGTATGACCGTTCATACTCCGGCGATCGGGCTCCGGAGTTTAAATAGAAGATGAAGATGTGTGACTGTTCATACTCCGGCGATCGGGTTCTGGACGGCGATCGGGCTCCGGAGCGCGTGTTTTCCGGGCTCCGGCGACGGTTGTTGGGTGGCCAGCAACGGAGTGGTGGTGGTGCAAGATGTCTAAGAGAGGAAGCCTATGTGGTGGTGGTGGTGGTGGTTTGGTTGTGGTGGTGGTGGTGGTGGTGGTTTGGTGGTGGTGGTTTGGTGGTGGTGTGGTGGTGATGGTGGTGGTTTGGTGGTGGTGTGGTGGTGATGGTGGTGGTGGTGGTGGTGGTGGTGGTGGTGGGAGGGAGGTTGAAGATGAAGAAATTAGTAAAAGTTTGATACATACAATGAGAAAATTAAAAAGTTCAAGAATATCCACATCAGATGCCACGTCACGCCACATCAGATGCCACGTCAATATAACTGGTGCCACGTCAGCCTCTTACCTGTTATATCAGGTTTGATACATACAATGAGAAAATTAAAAAGTTCAGTACATACAATGGTAGGTTTAAAAGTTGGGTACATACAATGAAAAAACGTGACAAGTTGGATACACTCCCATGTAATTAACCCTTTTCAGAATAAACTTATGAACTTCTGAAACTGTTCTCCAACGACCCTTCTGAGTTGTCTTTTCCTATGAACCATAGTTCTCCTATGCCATCGAATTGCTTAAGGGATCAGTTAGATCACACAGTTGGACCTTTAGATGTTATGCTAGTTGAATATAGTCTTGAATGTGGGAATTTTATCTCACATAGGAAAAAGGAATAAAAAATTTGAGCACTTTATAAATCTTAGTTGATTTGTTAAAACAAATAATCAATATTGTATGAATGTATGTATGTATTCATTTCTCAAATATGAAAAAGGGTATCACATGGCTTTGCCTACAGAAACATGAGGTATTGCTAGAAATCTATGTATGATTCAAGATACTGTATAAACAATTTCACCATTTGGAAGCTACTGGATTACATGGTGTTCTAGTCTTTATAATTATTGACCAATGTGGTTCGCTTATTTTGAACATGGATACCAACAGATTAGTAATGTGCTCTGAGTTGTAAATGTATAATATGAAATCTTATCAACATAAGCAGGTTAATCATTCCCTAGGGTGGACATTTAAAACCAAAGTTAATAAGCAACCAAGAAAATGGATACTCGGATTTGTGCACACTTGTGAACCATCTTGGTACTGATACAAAGGTATTCCAGCCTTTTCTGCTTCACTTGCACTACCAACAGATCTGCAGCAATCAGTGGCAAATTCAGATAATAAAAAATATGGTACCTTGTTGCCATATACTTGAGCTGAACACACAATTGAATAGAAAACCATGCAATTAGGGTAGAGGAACAAAATATTCTATCAGAAAATGGGAACTCTGTAGCAACCAAAAATCAAGTGATTATATATGATGAGAGTTATCAATCTATGATGGGATGAATATCAAGAGGTCTAGAAATATATAAGTAATCATAGCTAAAAGTGATGTAGGAACGGACTCACGTGGGTATTCCAACTACATCTTTTAGTAAACCAACACGAAGTTTCTGACCCAAATACTGTATTGCCAAAGATGAGGCTACACCAGACCCTAATCCAACCACCATGCCACTTTGAAGATATGTATCCACCTAATGGAACATAAAGAAAAATCGCAACACAATTACCTTCAATAATCCATTATCAGAATGGAATATAGGAAAAGAAAATAAAAGAAGACTTTCCATGTAACAGGTTAGAATTTTGAAAAGCAAATACCATTCAACACTACACTTATCAGATGTCATTATCTCTTTACAACTACACCACCAATTTTTCCTAATTTCTTTCCCTGTTTTGAATAGCAAGAAAGGGAGTAACAATTTGTATGTTAAAAAAACACTTAGGGCCCGTTTGTTTTTTAAAAGATACCTCTTAATTTTGAAAATTAAGAGGTTTGCAGACTTAAGAACGTTTGTTTTATTTTTAAGGAAAGGCTTGAAATCCTCCTACCGTCCTCTAAAATTTGAAGAGGTCCATCATCCAGCTCTTATTTTTTAAACGTAAATTTAGACTTTCGACTTCAGACCTTTAGAGGCAACATTGTATAGTGCATATGATCGAGTTCAATTAAACATTAAACAAAGGCTTTGTAACGTTTGTAGAGCTAGTTCTTCTATCATATGCATCCTGTCCTTGACAGTATGCAACTTGAACCAATCACCTTCCTACCACGAAGGATTAACCTTATCGAATATGTTAAAAGGGGAAACATAAAACACCAAAAAAGTTCATGAAATCCGTATACGTAAGGCAAATATCCGCAATTTATTGAAACTGCCAACTAAAAATACTTACTTACAGATTTTACCTCGAGGAAAGTTCAAATGTGAACTCAATTTTGGTTGTGAACATGAGGACGAATCTCAAACACTCATCCGGTCAATAAAGTCACATTTGATCGGGTCCCCTCCTTTAATAATCTCCACCCTCCCATGAATCGCGTCAATCCTCGGTGATCGCGTCCACCATAACCGAAGACATGTGGCTGAGATTCGTCTTCTCGTTCACAACCAAAATTGAGTTCACATTTGAACCTAACCCTAGATACACCTATTGAACATAATTAGATGCAAATCCCAGTGAAATTTAAAGATTGAACTACAAAACTGGAAAAAGAATAGTTGGAGGAAATATATCGAAATTACCGTATGTTTAGCAGCGTCAAAGAGTAAGACATTGGTGTGATTGGAGATTGAGCTGGTGATTAGAGATATGGAGTTCCGTCTGCTTCTACTTATAGTAGCGAATTTCTGGTGTGTGAAATGTGTGTAGTGTGTGAAGTTCAGATAGGACGGACAGGGATGAATGATTGCCATGTTCTTCTTCCCTCCCACACAGAAACATTTCTTTCGCTTTTTATAGTCCACGTAAAAGTGATCTCTTAACTATCATACAATATCACTTCTAGTCCTTTTACTTTGGAACTTTTCAGTATATTTAGGGGTGGCATGTTTGGATCGGTGGAACGGGTCAGAACTCAGAAGCACTCAAACCCGGGTGTGGCATGTTTCACTAATCGTATTGAAATCTTCAATCTAAACATGTGACCCGTGTAATCTGTTTTAATATACGGGTTGACGAGTCAAATACAACCTACTTTAGAACTTCAAATGCAACCAAAATAAAATTAGATTTGCTTTTTTAGACGTTGAATCGAAAATCTAAAAAAGGAAAACTCAAAAGTTAAAATAAAATTTTTCTATATATATAAATGATATTTAAAAAAAATATTAAAAAGATAAACAAGTTAACCCGAGAAAACTACATACTAACCAAACCACGACTTGCAAAATAAAACGGGGTTGATGGATCAAAAAATTTAACCCAAACCCGTGTTTATCTTTGTGTCGGATTAGGTCTAGTCGAGAATAAACAAAGATTCTATTAACAATTTTATCGTATTTGAATTTGAGGACCCTTCGTCTTATAAAAATGTTTCACTAAAGACCTTTTTACATTTTTTCATAAGTAGGGTTTGGCGCACCTAAATATACATATACATATATAGAGGGATTTTCATTTTGAACCAATATTTTGGTGTGAACTTAATCCTAGCCATCAAAATCATTTTTTGATGGTTAAGATTAATTCCATGATTTATGTTTATTAACCACCCATGATTTTAGGAATTTTCCATGATTAATCTTGACCATTGATTTTGAATTTGTATGGTTAAGATTTGGTTCACAAGTTCACACCAAAATAGTGGTTCACAAATTAAAGTCCCTCTACGTGTGTGTGTATATATATATTGATGAATTTGGCGCCATAAAAAAATTTCACAAATTTCAAGAGAAAATCACCCCTCTCTAAAATCGCTTCTCTTCGATCCTTGCGTTGCAGTCCTCCAATCTCATCTCAGTTGCAAATCAGGTATATATCTGTTAATCCATCTCTGTTCATCTTGATTTATAATACTTCTGTTTGACGATTATTATTGAATTCATTTAATTTCTTCCTTCTTCTTGAGTTATTTAGGGCTTTTATTTGAACTTCTATTGGCTTCTTTTTTTATTGCGTTAGGGTTTCTGTCTTTCTACTGCTAGTGCCCATCTTCATTCGTTACTTCCATTATGTTGACCTAATTGGGGTAGGTCTGACCTATTCAGACTTAAGTGGTAAATAAGTGCTGAAATGTGAAAAACAAACAAGGCCAGTAGGCCACACTCTCAAACATTTGCCCTATCTTATTTCTCTAAACCAAACTTTTATCCCATACTTGTAAAGTACACAAGGAGACCTAAAAGGATTTACATTGATCCAATGGAGTTTCATCAGCCAATGATTTTCACCTTTCTACTTTAATGGATTAAGGCTAATATCATTTCTAAGAAGCAAATGGAAAGGTTGCCACCAAAATCAACCTCATTGGCTCTTTGGTAAAGTAAAGCTCATATTGCCAGTTTGTCACCCTATTTTAATTTTTCTGTTCATCTATTTGGTTGGTGAGTAGTGAGCACAAGACCAAATTGTTTCACTTTATCCATCTGACTGACCCCACACATTTCAACCCAGACTGCAAATTCAACCCATTCACTTTTCGAAACCTGACCTAGAACTAGAAGAATTTGTTCGCAGGAGACTAATGACTTGCAATGGCAATGTTCTAACATAATATTGATGTAAAATGATCAAATAATTGGAATTAATTTTTACCGCTCCAGATCCTTTATAGGAATTTATCGATTCTGCCTGAGACAATGCTCCATGGCTTCTCAAAATGGTTGATATATTTTTGAATTGATAAATCTGAAGAAAAAAAAACTGTGATAATGTTGCATTTATAGGCCTCTCCATCTGTCACTCTTAGAAGCTCAGGGGAACATGCAGGGCATAGTAGCAGAGGTTCTAGTTCACTTTATATATTATCTGTGTTACTCCACTTTTTGCTTGTTAGTAATGAGATGAGCTGCAGAAATTTGGTAATAGAAATCAAGAGCTGATAGGATCAGTTTTTTCTATTGTGAAGTTTTGTTGATATAGATTTCTTCTGATAACACGGCACTGGAAACCGAACTATAGTTCCAGAAACATGTTAAACACCAATAGTTTACAGAAAAATGCTTTAACATACAATGAACTTAACTTGTTTTCTGCTACACTATTTTTGCATTTGTGGATCCTTCAGCAAAAACTAATTTCAACTCCTCCAAGTTCTTAAGAACCCTGAAGACAATAGACATCCATATTCCCATCTGATATTATTGTTGTATTGATGTATGACGATTAGTTTACCATAGATGTGCAAGAATTCATATTTCTATGTAATTACAAAAAATCTTTGGAAACTTTCATACATCATTCAAGTTAATGTTGCTTGTTGTCAGTTTGTGGATTCTACCCAACTTTTAACACTCTTAATGTTGTCTGCTTCTAGGAGTTTTTCAACAATAAGTATGTGTCTATGATTCCTATCCTTGATTTGAGCGGTTGAGCTGTTCATTCATATAACAACAAATGATTTGACCGGTTGAGGTGTTCATCCATATAACAACAAACAATGCAATTGAAGATCAATTCATTCTTCAAACTCAGTTCACCTTCTACAGCACAAAACAAAACCTTAGATCTACCTCTTTCCTCTTTGGAGAATCTATCAAATGAAGTAGACTTCACCAAAGAACCCGAAATGCCCATTATATACACGCGGCGGCAAGCTCTCAACTTGGACAGGTATTTTGTCATTTGAAGTTTCATGGACCATCAATTTAAAGTTTGGACCCATTACTGTTACAAAGACACAATTTGCTGATTTGTATACATTTTAGTTTTGAAACTCGTCAAATTGCATTACGGACTAAATCCAGAAATAACTCTGTTTGTAGCAGTTGTGATTGTGGATTGATAAAAAATCTTGATTCTTTGGGAATATGAAAATTATTTTAATTTTCTTATCACCAATTAGTGTAATCCATAATGGCTTCAAGTTCATGAGAAGTGAAGTAAACCTTCTTATCACCAATTACTAACTAATATATATCCCCGAAAGGTGAAAGTGAACCTTCCTTTCTGCAAATAAGGGGCAAGGTTTGTTTAAGTTTACTGTACGAGAAGTTAACAAACTGGAGGAATCTGTTCTGGGTTTTGGCATGCAGGAGGGATGATGGTGAATGTACCGGAAAAGATCCAAAGAAGCTGGATTTCGATGAACCTTTGGTTGTAAAATCGGAAAAGGTTTTAAACAAGAAAAGGAAGTATGCACAATATCACTTAGATTTGGGTCAATCTGATTTTCTGTTACGCACTTGTAAAACTTGTGGATTCAAGTTTGCTCCTGGAGACGAAGGAGATGAGAAGGCTCACAAAGAATTTCACAAGAATTACACTCATGGTATTGGATTCAAGGTACATGTGTATGTCTTTGAATGTGTTACATTACTATTGATTTTGGTTACTAAACATCGTACTTTGCTGGTCCCATTTTCATGATGTTGGAAAAAAGCAATAAACTTTCCTATTTACCTGATTTGGACCCACAAAATGAAGCATATGAAGCATAGAGAATGACCAAACTTATATAAATAAACAAATTACCCATTTTTATTGTGAATGTTGTTAGTTTCTTGGATATAGTCTTTACTCATTCATTGTTCATGGATTTCATGCTCAAGGGTTGGCGTAATGAAAGAGTTATTGATATGTCTTCATTAGAATGTGGGCATGTTATTTTGGTACTAAAGGATGATCCTCCAGCTCATATTAAAAAGGTACAATAAACTTTTGTTTAAGTATGAAACGATTGCTTGATTCACAATGAAGTTAGTGTGGGTCTTTGTTTTGAGATTTCCAAAAATGGCAGGTTCAGGAGGTAATTGGGATGATGGAGATGGAACTTGGTGATGGATGGATTTTCCATAAACAGTGTAAGGTGGCTATTCCAACAGTCCTCTTTAATGTGTTTTTGATTTGATAGGCCAAATTTTTGTTCCACATAGATCTTCCATTTTGCAGACAATTTTCATGTCGGCATATGAATAAGCTTCAAATCATATATACTTGCCATATTTTGGGTTATTTTGTTGCTATTCTTAGAGTGATTAATGTTTTGAGCCGTCATATTTGGTGTTCAGTTGTAGACAAGACTTTGTTCTTATAAACATACAAAAAACACACTTCCCAATAGTGATTATTTTGGACACTAAAAATGCCAAGGATGATGGCTTTTTTTTTTGCATTTATCTTTTGTATAATTTATACACCATTTATTTCCATAGCACAATGTTTTCCCTTTTATACTTTCACAAGAATGGTGAGCTTTTTTGTCACAAAAAAATTGAGTACAATAGTTGAAAATGTTGATCACTGATTTTATTGGATGTATCAACAAAGAACAACCAAACACCCTATGAAAGACCCCTTTACCAAAATTTAAGTAAACTTGACCTTTTACGTTTTCATGCTTGTAGGTCTATCTTTTTATCTCCTCCCAGAGGGTTGCTGGTTGTCTTGTTGCAGAGTCAATAAGCAAGGCTTATCGGTTAGTTCCAAACTCGGACGAGAAATCTGATGTTACCACCGCTCAGGAGGAGGATGGGAAGTTGGCTTCAACCACCCTTCAATTTGGTGGTGTTAGTTTCCAGAGAGAAATCGTAAGAAAGAACCCTTTCGCCAAAAATAAAAGAAAATCAGACGATGCCCTTCTTGGAGCTATCATATGTGAAAAAGATGCAGTGCCCGCTCTTTGTGGCATTCGTGCGATATGGGTCACGCCCTCCAACAGAAGAAAACATATCGCCACTCATTTGCTCGAGGCCACAAGGTAGCCTTGATCAACTCCTCAGTAAAAAAAAAAGCTTCTTGCAACTTCTGTATGCTTCAGGTGTCGTTTGTTTTTTAAGAGGTCTGAAGTCTGAATTCTAAATTCACATCTTAAAAATAAGAGGTGGATGGTGCACCTCTTAAAATTTAAGAGGACGATAGGAGGTTTTCAGGTTTTCAGGCATTTTCTTAAAAATATAACAAACGGTCTTAAGTCTGCAAACCTCTTAATTTTCAGACTTAAGAGGTTTTAAGAGGTAATTTTTAAAAACCAAACGTCCACTCAAAGTTCTAAATTTTTTCACATGACTGTAGGAAAAGTTTCTGCCCGGGTTTGATTCTCGAACATAATCAGCTAGCATTCTCTCAGCCAACCAATGTCGGAAAGTTATTAGCATCCAGTTACACCAACAACAAATCGTTCTTGGTTTACACAACATACTCATAGTAAGTCATTGTGCTCCCAAATCTTGAATTCGTTACTTGCATACTATATACTCTTCATTATATCAAGAAACAATCTTTTGAGTCGAACTTTATTGATGATATTGATAATGTGATATCTTATTTAAGAAAACACTGGGAATCTTAAAATTGCCAAACATGGATACAACACAGCTTTGAAATGAGCATCTTCAAACATATGCATCGGGGTTCTTGAGGAGGTAGGCTTCCACAACCTTGTAAAGCCCCAAAACCTTTTCTTTGCCAGCCTTCAGTTCTTCTTCCTTGAGCTCAAAGTCACCATGCGTGTAGATAGTTGTGGTCATCTTGGAGATGGTGCCACCATCTGGTGAACCCTCAAACTTAATATCATAGGACACCTTCTCAATCTTGTCTGATATGCCTTCTCCTTCAATCAATGTGTACTTGTATGTCAATGTCTTCTCATTAAGTTCATCGATTTGGTGCTTCACAGAACCTGCACAAAATAGTTCAATCAATCAAGCATATATATATATATATATATTATAGGAAAGTTCAAATGTGAACCACTTTTTGGTTGTGAACGTGAGGACAACCGAGAGCGTGACACGTGGCGGTTTTGAGTGTGGCCCCCCTCTTTAATTCAATGCCCTCCCATGAATCGCGCCTAGTCATCCGCCGTGGATTTGACGTGGCGCCTAGTCATCCGCCGTGGACATGACGTGGCGCCTAGTCATCCGCCACGTGTCGCGCTCTCGGTTGTCCTCACGTTCACAACTTTTTGGTTGTGAACGTGAGGACAGCCGAGAGCACGACACGTGGCGGCTTTGAGTGTGGTCCCCCTCTTTAATTTAATGCCCTCTTATGAATCGCGCCTAGTCATCCGCCGTGGATATGACGTGGCGCCTAGTCATCCGCCACGTGTCGCACTCTCGGCTGTCCTCACGTTCACAACCAAAAAGTGGTTCACATTTGAACCCACCCCTATATATATATATATAGAGAGAGAGAGAGAGAGAGAGAGGAAAGTTCAAATGTGAACCACTTTTTGGTTGTGAACATGAGGACAGCCGAGAGTGCGACACGTGGCGGCTTTGAGTGTGGTCCCCCTCTTTAATTCAATGCCCTCCCATGAATCGCGCCTAGTCATCCGCCGTGGATCTGACGTGGCATCTAGTCATCCGCCACGTGTCGCGTTCTCGGTTGTCCTCACGTTCACAACCAAAAAGTGGTTCACATTTGAACCCACCCCTATATATATATATATATAGGTGTGTGTGTATGTAGGGAGACCTTCGTTTGAGAACTTTTGAAATTGTGATAACCTTGAGAACTAGTGCATCATGTGCTCAGTTCACAATGTGCACATATTTTACGTGTTTGCGAAACAAAAAATACACATAAAAAGGTTTCACATTGTGAACTGGCACATGCAAAACATTTACATTATGAAACAAATATATGTTAATTAATACATTAAATTCTACCCTTACATGAGAAAAAAAACCATGTGAAAGTGAAACAAAGTCGTAAGGTAGAATTTCTCACGGATCTCACAAATTTTAGAGTTATCAAATGATTAAGCTCATGTGTGTGTGTGTATAGAGAGAGAGAGAGAGAGGGTTCTTTTGAGAACATGTAAATGTACTCCTCTGCCCTTATACTGTGTGAATGTTGTGAGAACAGTGAAGATACTGTTATGTTGTGAAAGTTACAACCTTCAAACAATATTAGCTTCATGAGATGCATAAAAAAGCCCAAGCCCAAAGCCTGAACCTAGTAAGCTTGAGCCTAGGACAAGCCCTGATTTTATAGCTCGAATTAACCAACTCTTTTTAAAGCCCGGTTAGAGCCTGGTTTAAAAAAGCCCGACTAGGCCTCTTTCAACATCAAAGCGCAGTCTGGGCCTTAAAAAGCCTACGATTTTGATTTTTACTGAAAACGGGCTTGATGGCCCAGGCGGTAGGTTTTGTGCAATGTAAATGTTACAATCTTCACACAATATCTGAGCATCTTCACTTGTTATCATAGAAATGAATATTTTTCCAGCCTTCTGTACACATAGTACTGCTATAAGTACATATTGGGTTAAATATAACTTTACCTCCAGCAAAGTTTATCTCCTTAATGCTTCCAGCCCCACCATCACCTTTAATAATGCTGATGCTTTTAATAGCCTCTGGCAAGAGTTTTGGCATTAAATTGTGTGAATCGACGATTGAGGCCTTGAAAATTCTTGCTGGAGACACCGTTGATGTGTGCTCATCGGTATAGGTTATGACTCCCATGATTTTTAGAGGCTAAAAGATGGCAAATTGCTTAATTTGAAAGTGTTTTTGAACTGTGGATATGGAGGGATGATGTTGGTTGTATTTATAGGTTGAAGCTGGAGAAACTGCTTGAATATGTTTGAAACGGGTAGAGCTTCGTGAGGTTGTACTTTGTGCAAGTATAATTGTACCTTTGCTTTGGCCAGGGCATATGCAGCAGCCGGTATGTATAGAAATTCTGTTTTTTGTCCACATTTAAAATATGCTTAGGCTCAGTGAGAACCATGGGGAATCAAACAAAATTGAGAATTAGTTTCAGCTTATTGTTATACATCCATTTTCTTGGCTTTTATTTTTGTTTCTTGTATTGGATGGTTTCTTAGAAGACTCTTCTCATATTGTATCTTGATACTTCATTGAGTTTGATATTTAACATGACAAGAGTTGAGAATCTTACCTGGTAAGTGAGGATGATGGCTCTTATCATTAAATGCTTATCGAGTAATATTGTTTCATATGATGCCATTTTGATGGCCAAGAATAAAACTGTGTAAGGTTCGTAAGGGTGGGGACTCTTACTAGTAAATGTGTTTGGTAAACGGCTCCTTAGACTATCTTGTTAATTGTCTGTACAAGTTCAACTACTTGTAAAAGAATTAAATTTTTGGATGAGAGATATGAATGGGAGCACAAAGAGTGATAAGACCCGTGCCTATTGAACTTGTCTCTTAATTGGTTTTCAAAATAAAATTCTTAACTTCTTCTAAGTAGGGCCGAGGCCCAAATTTGGCCATCTCAATTGGTAGGATGTGGTGGTGGTTCTTACGGCTTCGGGGAAAAAAAAAAGTTGATGCTATTACAGAATGAGTGGGAGGTCTAAGGTTTGACTGTAAAGACCATGATCATGCATAATGTATCTATGCAACATATACGTTAGGATGTTCACTAGTGGTATCTTACGTTTTTTTTAAAGGTCGCAGTGGTGATAAGGTGTTGTATGACTTTGTACAATATGTACTTGATTTTAGGGGTGAGCAGGAAAAAACCGAAACCGAACCGAAACCGAAAAAACCAAACCGAAAATATCGAACCAATACCAAAACCATTGGTTTTGGTTTTTAAAATTTCAAAAACCGACTTTTTCGGTTTGGTTCGGTTTTATGATTCAAAACCAAACCGAAAAAACCAAACCGAACCGAATAAATACTTCTTTTAGTTTTACCCTAGTTATTTAGTAAATACTGGAAGATTTTGTTGAGTTCTTATTTATCTCCAGTTCTCTGATAATTTTCTTGTTTATGAGTTCTTATTTATCTCCAGTGCTCTGCTAATTTTCTTTTAGTTTTCGACGAATTAATAATTTTACCATTTGCATTCTCCTTCTCATAATTACTTGAGTCCATGAATGACTTGAGATCACATAGAAAACATTTATATTAAAAAATGATGAAACAAATAATAAATTGAAGTCATTCTATGATGATGATGATAACGATTAATAATGTAAATTAGTCAATATTAAATTGAAGTCATAGTTCTATAAAACACCAACTCTATCTTTTAAACATTCAGATGCGATAAACATGAATTGATGATCTTGGATTTTGATTTTTGGACAAAAAATTGAAATCCGAAAACTAAAAACCAAAAACCGAATTAAAAACCGAAAACCGAACGAAAAATCGAACTAAAAACCGATTGGTTTTGGTTTTGGTTTTTCTAAAAACCAAAATTTTCGGTTTGGTTTTGGTTTTACCTCAAAACCGAACCATGCACACCCCTACTTGATTTTTAGCATTTGATGGACTTTGGATACCCTATATTACAAAATCAAAGATATAATTACCATTATTGTTCCTTAGGTTTTTAATTGTTATTGTTGCTAGAGTGCATAAAACTCGTACTCTTTCATCAAAGAAAGCAATTCCTGAATAAAATGAATAGTCAGCTTTGTAACGGATCCTATTTCAATTATTTATAGGTTCGCTCTATAGTTTGTTTGGGATTTTTAAGTGGTTGTGCAACTTTGCCTACAACTAGAGATGGACAAAATATGGACTTAACCGGTTAACTAGATTGAATCTTAACAATAAATGAAATTATTTGTTATAGAGTAACTTGTCCAATACCTTTACTTGTTTTCAAGAAAAGAAATATATAGTAGTAAGTTTTTAATAGGCCTTTCTGGATTATTATAATATTAAATATGTATATTTGAACCAATTATGGATTTCATACCTTTTTTTTGTGCAAACACTTTGACCGAAATTTATATACTTTAATACTTATGGATTTGTTTTTATAGTTTGCACTTTGTTATATTTTGGATCTTTTAGTTTTACCCCTTTCTCTCTGGTGTTGATCACCTTTGCTGACAAACAATCATCTTCTCTTTTTTTAAGATTCCCTCGAATTTAACATATAGGGACCAAAAGCTTAATTCACGCTTTATATGATTATATGATATTAACTTTTTTTTTCAAACAATGTTATGTGTCATTTAATAGAATTGTTAAGGAAACTTTTGTATAATAACACCTATATATAAATTCATGTAAATTTTAAGTATTTCTAATCGTACAATCCCAAACACATAAGCTGCTAAAAGATTGAAGTTTCAAACGTGAAGGTATCATCGTTTAGGAAAGACTACTTTCGTACGATCTCTTTCTTTTTCGTATGAAGGTGAGTGGCAACGTCTGGTTCAACTGATGAGATCATGATTGCACCGTTGCCTAACCAATAATGAATCGGTTGGTACCAAAAATATTTGGGACTAAAAATGGGTTCTGAAAACCGACTTGTATGTACTAGTTCGGTTTTGGTTTTGGGATGGGAAATTTTGAAATGTAGCAAATGTATATCAAAACCAATTGTAAACCAAAATATCTATATAATGTTTCAAGTGCGTTCCAAAATTAATCTTGAATCTCGTATCTATTGATTTTTTGATGTGCTTATAGGGGTTGATTCTTTTATGTGATAACTTTTTTTTTGGAGATGATATAGATAGTTATAAAGAAAGTTTGGGTAGTTTAGGAAATGATATAGTTTGATTAGGAAAAAATAAACTTTATTTAAGATATGATATGCATTAAGCAAAGAATTTAAAAGAACGTTGTCTTTTAAAGTTTCAGTTTGGTTTTGGTATTTTTGTGAAAATCCCAGTGCCGAATACCGAAATGCCAAATATTGATTTTAAAGACTATCTGGAACTGAAAACCGAATGAATACATGTATAGGTTCGGTACTGGTACGATATTGGTTCGATTCGAGAAAACGGTCCTCGATGCTCATTCCTACCAGTACTGTGATTTTCTATAAGTGAGTAATACTATGTTTGCATGATCTTTTGTACCAATATAAGTCCAACCATTAGATCAATTAGGTTCTATCTTACTAAATGCTCTTTTCAAAGACTTAAAAGTTAACAGATGTCTATATAGTTTAGGGGCGTGTAATTGACACGTCAGGTTGGGTTGGCCCCCAAAAAAACAAACCAGATCGAATATTGGATGGGAATGGTCGAACCCGTAACCTGTCCATTTTGTATTTTGTGTCACACAGTCTCGGTTACCATTTCAGGGCACATGTTTTCAAGTCGAGTGGGAACGTGCTGGGCTGTTTTCTAGCCATGTTTCAACCTAATTTTAACCTATTTTGTGTCATTTTCAGCCCAATTTCAATATAATTATATATATACTACATTTGTGAGGAAAAATATGGAATTGACCTCAAAGTTCTTTAATTACAAGTATGCCATTTTGTCTTTTACACATTTTAACTGCATCTTCTAAAAGCAGCTAATTTGTTGTTTTTAATGAGAAATAATTAATAAAATATTGACTAACTTACCATTCTGGTCCCTATTGTTTGATGTTTATTACATTTTTTATTTCTGATTTTAGAAACTTTTTTTTTCATCCCTATGATTTTTATCTTCATTCCATTTTCATTCTTCCATCCAACTTTTTTAAATTTATTACTTAATTATCCCAAAAAATGTTTGATTAAATTACATATGTCTATTTATAGTAAATCATTCTTTATATTTTTTATTCACAAATTACATAATTCATATTTTGTTACTTTTTACTATCTTTATTTATTTTATCAACACATTTTATTTTGGTTGATTATAAATTATTATAACTTTAATCAAGAAAATAATTAAATAATTGCATTAAACTATTCATAAGACATGATTATTTTTTCCAAAGCTTTGGTTCCTTAGGTTTGTCATATGTTATAGATTTGGTATTTAAAGTTAATTTATTACAAAATAAACCTCCAAATATGGAGTTGTTATGGATTTTGTCTCTCATGTTAACGGACATCCATTAATCCCTTAAATTAGTGGGCAAAATGGCCATTATACCCTTTGAAATCAATTCTATAGTTTCTTGCTTGAATGTAACGACATAAAATAGACACCAGTTGCACTATATACCTCTTTTTTACTGTAAACATATAGATAAACACCCAACACAATGCATGAAGTCCGTCATACTAATATTTAGTATGACAGCATATGTACAAACTTATGTTTCATATAAACTCATCTTACTACTTATAATAAAATCTATTACATTTTATAACCCGTGCAAAACCCGAGTTCTTAATAACTAGTTTATAACAAATTAACAAGTTTCAACTTTCAAATTTCAATCCAATCCAATCCAAAGTTCAAGTTAACAAGTCCATAGTCCAAACCAATGGAAAGTCCAAATTAACAAGTTCAACTTTCAACAATATATAACAAAATACAAATTCAAGTGTTCAAAAGCTCCAACAAAACCAATCCAAAGGCCAAACCAAGTGATTAACCAAGTTACTAACTTATCTTCGATGCTTCATTTGAATCATGTAAGTCTATAACAACAAAGATGAGAATTTGAAATACCAAATCATAAATGGGAATGATAATAATCATAAATTAACTTCAAATTCTCCCAAATCATTTGAAACTTGTGTATCAAGACTATCTTCACGACCAGAAGAGGTTTCAATTCTTAAAGTTTTGATTTCTATATGTTTTAAAATTAAAAGTAACAAATTTTAAAGTTGTGACTATAATTTATAAATTATAACTCATAAATTAATGTTGTACTTGTACGTTTCTCAAACTTCTTAAGTTACAAGTTAGAGTCCTCTAAATTTTCTTTCTCTACAAGTGGTTTAGTAAGGCCCCTTAACGAATCTTGCTTACATATAAGTGCTTCAACTATTATAGGAGTTAAAGAACTCCTAAAATTATCCAACACCCTCCCACTTGTACTAAGGGTAGATTCAAATGCAACTGTAGAAATGAGTATGACGGCGATGTAGGTACGTAATTTACGTTTTGTAAATTGCTTATGCGTTTCCCCTTTCAGTCAGTTTCTCCGTGTGCCAGTTTTGATTTGCCTTTGTGTTGGTGTTGTGTTATTGTCTTGTCGTATTCCTGGTTGCGGTTTAATTATGTTAGTGTTTTTTGGTTTCAGTTGTTCCTGTTTTGTACCTTTCTCGTTTGGTAATATATGGTTCTTTCTTGCCGCTAAAAAAAGAGTATGACGAAGACATCTCTCAGAACTTTTGAAAGAATGGAAGTCTATGCACTATTCATCTTCTACCACATAATCAAATCAAAGTCCTTGTCATTACCATCTGCATTGGCCTCACCTAGATGTACATCAAGCTCACTCCTTTTGCTATCTAGGGCTTCACTTTCAAGCTTTTGTTTCAAACTTAGATTGTGACCTTCCAAGAGAGGGGAGACCTTTTCCCAATTGAGATTGAGATTGGGACTGAAATTGAGATTGAGAAGGTTTAGAATATTCTTTTCACATAATCTTCAAACAAGGAAGTGTGTTAAGACTTTACCTTCTTAAAATCTCCCAAAATGTCCTAAATTGGTCAAAATCCAAATATGTGTAAAATACACCAAGGGGAGGTTCTAGGAGACTAAATGAAGATTTGTAACATAAATAAAAGTTTAGAAATGGTTAAAATGACTTACATATAGATTTTAAGAAGACCCAAAATATGGTCAACGATGGTGAGGAGATGATGAAGATCTTGTATTTTAACCCACACGACTTGAATCTCTTAGTTGTCAAGCTCTTAGATGTTCTTGATGAAATTGATGAAGGACCAAAAATGTAAACGGGAGAGAAGTAAGTTGGTGAAGAATATAATGAAGAAAAAAAGGAAAAATCGGATTTAAAAGGGCTACAAGCCCAAACACTCTTTGACTTCTCCTCCCGCCCATGCAACTTATTTACTCGCAGCTGCAAGCACTTAGTTTTTCAAAATTTGAGTTTTCTCTCATAATTCGTCCTAACCGAATCGACGCTCAAAATACTTTATCAATGTTATTCTAAGGTTAAAATACTTAGAGAAACTTGAAATTATACTTACCTAAGAAATCCGGGTGTTACAATTCTTCCAACTTTAGAATGATTTCCTCCTCGAGATGTAGTGCCAATTCATAAGTCAAATGTCACTCACTCGGATGGCTCGATTCTCAAATTTTTTACCCTTCCCTTGAACTAAAAAAAATTCAACCCAAGAGTTCCTCTAATGTTGATATCATACATTCCTTTTCTCGCAACATGCTTGAACCATAAGAGACACATGAGATAGTTTAAAAGAAGTCACACTACTCGAAGCACAAGTCTAACATATAACTTGACATCCACCTCTCCAAAGGAGATCACAATACAAGGATGTAAAACTCAAATGATTGCAGTTCCCAAATCACTGGCTCCTCTTCCTAGAAGTGTTTCTACCAAACTTGAATTCTAATCGGAACCAACCGATATTTTCATACCATAAATGGTATGTTTATTTCCATGTTGGTTTCTATATCTGAACCCCATTTCAAAGCGTTACAACAACATCAAGCTCAAACATTGAACATTGTTTGAGAAATCTCCAACAATTGGGCCTTGGTCATCTCCCTACCTTAGATGGCTCCCATTGAGAATGGTTAGCCAACTTCGAGCTTGCATACCTAACTTATTACCTTGAGGATAAGGTGCTTTTGGAATTAGGGGGGGGGGGGGGTGATACAACAGCTCAAGATTCGAACATAAAAATTGATGAGCAACGTAGAGCTTTGTAGCAGACACAACCGAGTCGTCAATCAAGTCGGGTCCCAGTGGCCCTCTAGGTGGCACGATAGTTATATGGTTGGAAAGGAGTAGTTGTAGTAGTGTATGTAGTATGGTTGAGTGGTTGAAATCGTTATGCATGTAATTTAGTTATTCATGTTTTATAGGATAATAGTTTTAGGCATGCTTGGAGAACCAATCGATAGTTTCGTTGAGCTTTTGTAACCGTGTATAAAGGGAGACAAAGAAGGAATGCATGTTATAGTTTTGCTGGAAAAATCTTCTTCTATCTCTTATATATCTGGAGTTAGCACTCACTCGAAGAGTGTTGTACAAAGGTCGTATCATAAGGTCAATAATAAAACTTCCCAATTTATGTAATTCAACATATGATACTGATAATGGTGTACCAAACTTCTAAAACATAATTGTGTGTTTTATCTTGGTCTTAGTTTGTTGCATGTTACAAAAAAATGAATTTAGTTAATCGTGTGCAACACTTTAAATGCCACAAGTTAAAGTGACACGACTTATAGAGTTTTAAAATAGCGTTGTATCTCAGTCTGTGTAATTCTTTATCATTTCAACGTGTAGCTATTAAAGACACAACGACTTGTAATTCGTGATTTATCGAATTATCTGAAAAACAATCCTATGTGGTTGGACGCCGGACTCTGGACTAAGCTTAGGGGCCCCTCCATAATACGTATAGTAGGATCTATAGTTGAGGGCCAAAATTTAACTTAGAATCACCACCCAAGATGGAAAAGTTAGTATGGAATTGTCTTCTAAATTTTAGTTTAATAATATAATAATATATTTTGGGAAGACCTTTATATCCATCTATTATATCCTTTCTTTATTAATATTATATATTAAAATTATAAACATGATTGTAGTGTTGTTTGTTCATGAAATTTTAAATAAATTTTATAGAGTAATAAAAATGTATTCGTGTAATGCAATGTACCACATCTATGTGTTATCTAAAGTTGATTTAATTCATTGATTTTTGTGACTCTAAAAGAGCGAGAAAGTATTAAAAAGTAACTAAATTTATGAAATATTTTATAATATTATCATGGTTGAATGCTTATCTTGAATTTTGATATGTTATCATTTAATTATAAGTTAGTTTTATAAAATTCAAACCTATTAATAAGTTGTAAATATTACATACTATGGTAAGAGTATTGAATGGATAGTTGGATACTTACATATGAATATCCTCATGTTTAAAATTTTAGAAACCAAGTTAAAAAGATTTAAAGAAAGTCGATATAAACATTAAATTAAAAAGAATGAAATACTTTTTCTTATTTAACTAAAAATTAATTGTATTTTAAATAATTGAGATTTCTTTTTATATTAAGATAAATATATATCCCTACAGAGGCTTAATCAAATAAAAACCATTTTTTTTGTAAAAACTATAGGACTAATCTAGACCATCTATGTATTTTAATCAATGGTTGATAACAAAAGAGGACTATTGTAACAATATTTTCATTTTACATGCATCACACCTGATTACAACCCTATAGGGGTATTATGGACATTTTGAAACTCTCTTTACACTCCTCCTTTACCTGCACTTCTTTTCACATTCGTCCTTTACCTGCACTTCTTTTCACATCCCATTTTCAAGAAAATTATTGTCAAATAGGTTTCCATGGCTTCCATCATCATCAGCTTCATCAAAACCAAGAAAATCCATTTGCCCTCCACCGTCTTCTCGCCGAAGAGTTAGGTCCTCCGGCCGGTCAGCGCGCCGCCGCAGAAGAACAAGAAAACGTCACCAACGTCTTCTCGCCGGTTTCCATGGCTTCCATCATCATCAGCTTCATCACCGACGTCTTCTCGCCGAAGAGACGTCTTCCACTGCAACCGCCACTGCCACCGCCTTCTGCGCCACCACCGCCTTCTGCGCCACCACCGCCGTCCCTTTCGCATCACTGATGAATTCGCCAAACACCCCCACTCTATCATCTCTTCCCATCTGCCTAACGGAGTTCGTCGCCGGCGACGAGATCTGATCAGATCTCGATTTGAGATCCGGTTTCTACCACGATCAGATCTCGACGACCACCAACCATCAGATCTCGATCAAATCTCATTCCGACAATGAATCTCGCAACAAACTCTGGTCCACTTCTGGATCTCCTAAGCTCAGATCTGTTTTGATGTGCTTGATACTTTTTTGTTTTGATGTAAGCTCAGATTTGGTCCAAAAAAAGGTTTTCCGTTTTGCTTTTTTGTTCGATGATCGTTACATATTCGAAATTGTTTGATTTCGTTTTTAGGATTTTCAACTTTTGATTTCAGATTTATGTACAGTTTTGATGTGAAAGATATGGTTGGATGAATGCAGTGAAGGTGTTTGATGAAATGCCACAGAAAGATGTGGTTGGATTTAATGGTGGTGGTGGTAAGGTTCCCGGATTTAACGATGGTGGGGGTAGTGAAGTCATCAGATTTAATGGTGATGGTGGCCGGAAAGAGAGAGATGAGAGCTGTGGTTGTATGTATTTAGTTGTTATTTTACTTATGAATATAAATGTAACGACATTGTGTTTTGTATTCGTAAGATGAATATGAACATTCACCTGAGGAATGAATTTATATAATTTTTATCTGGTGAATATGAATATTCATAAGGTGGATATGAATATTCATATGGTGAATATATGATGAATATGATATGGTGAACATGAATATTCATATGGTGAATATGAATATTCATATGGTGAATATGATAGTGGATACGAATATTTATCTGGTAAATGACTTTATATGTTTTTTTTGGTGAATATTCATATGGTGAATATATGATGAATATGATATGGTAAATATAAATATTCATATGGTGAATATTCATATAATGAATAAACTGCGATTTTCAGATCAAGGGCTTAGATTATTCCTCAAGTTTTTACAAAAAAATGAATATATATATATATAGATTATTCCTCAAGTTTTTACAAAAAAAGTGAATATATATATATATCTAAAATGACGATCATGCCCTTTTTAGATCAAAGGCTTAGATTATTCCTCAAGTTTTTACAAAAAAATGGTTTTTCCTTGAAGGACCCTCTACCCCTATATATTATATAGGGTTAAGTTCCGTTGTTAACCACAAATAGTGTGTTAACCGTGTTAACCCATCATAACCCTTAATAATCTAAATCTAGGGTCAAGATTAAATCCCTATAATTAGGGAATTTTTAATAACCAATAATTAAAAAATACAGCAAACACAAGTGCACAAGGGTATTTTGGGAAAGCCACCTCCATCCTCCTCCTCCACCCGGTGAGCACATGTGCACACCCACCACCATCACAACTACCACCACCACCATCACCACACCAAACACATGTGCACAGCCACCACCATCACAGCTACCACCACCTCTATCACCACACCACCACCAGGTTAACACATGTGCACAACCACCACCATCACCACATCCACCATCCAGTGAAACACATGTGCACACCCACCACTATCACAACTACCACCACCACCACCACAACACCACCACCCGGTTAACACATGTGCACCATCACCACACCCACCACCCAGTGAACACATGTGCACACCCACCACTATCACAACTACCACCACCACCATCACCATCACCACACCCACCACCCGGTGAACACATGTGCACACCCACCACCATCACCACACCCACTACCTCGGTAAACACATGTGCACAGCCCCCACCATCACAGCTACCACCACCATCACCACACCCACAACCACTAATCCACCACCACCACCACCACCACCACAGCCACCACAGCCACTACAACCACACCCACCATCTCCACACCCACCACCACTAGTCCACCACCACCACCACCATACACACCATCTCCAAACCACCACCACTAGTCCACCACCACCACAACCACCACCATCTGACAAAACACTTGTGCACAGATCTGGTGGTTGTGGTGGAAACCCGCAAATCCGGTGGCGGTGGTGGGTGGAGGACGCAGATCCGGCGGTGGTGGTGGAGGAGACCTCATATCCAGTAACGGTGGTGGTGGAGAGCTCAGATCCGGCGACGGAGGTAGTGAAGAGCTCAGATCCGGCGACGGTGGTGGTGGAAGGTCGCGAATCCTGTGACAGTGGTGGAAGGCCGCATTTCCGGCGTCGGTGGTGGTGGTGGTGGTGGTGGCTGTGGTCGAAGGAGGAGGAGTCCGACGGGGTGAAGATGGTGGCGGAGAGGAGGACGCCGGCGACTAGGGTTAGGGGCGATGGTGACTCTGGTGGTGTTCTTGGAAGGCGACGGCTACTGTGGTGGTGGTGGTGGAAGCCGACGATTGCGGTGGTGATGGTCGTGGTGGTGGAAGTCGGCGAATACGATGGTGTGGTGGTGGCAGCCGGCGGCTGTGGTGGTGGTGGTAGTGGTGGCGGCGGCAGATTGTAAGGGTTATGGTGGTGGTGGAGGTGGAGGGAGAACGGTTTGGGTTGTGGTTGTGGTTGGGAGGGAGAAGGGTTTGGATTTGGGAGGTGTGGGAAGGAGAATAAGGGTTCAAATTTCCAAAAATGCCCTTTAAACACTAAGCATTTTCATTGGTGGAGGTGAGTTAACACGGTTAACACACTATTTGTGGTTAACAACGGAACTCTCCTCTATATATATATATACACACAAATTTTAAATATATCTAAAAACTATTCAAGCTTTTATTTATTTTATTGTTTACAAAAATACTACAAAAAAATGGAAATATTTTGTATGCTTTATATAAACATTAAACGTTTTTAATAAAACACAAGTCATACCTTTTTTTAAAGTACAGTAGATATATAGTATTTAATTATTAAAAAGTAATGCACATTAAAATAAACTATTGCTACATATACAATAAAGAGAGTGAATACAATAACCATTTCAATGAATGTCGACTGTAAATGTTGTCATATTAATTTTTACTAATATTATGGTAGGATGCTTTTAGCTTTTATATTAGTTAATTGAATTATGGAAACATCTTTTAGTTAATGGACTAATTCTATAAATATATAACATAGTACCTAGAAAGTCTTATTATATGTATTGAAAATGTTCAATAGACAATCCTAAAAGACATAAGAAAACAGTTATATATGCAGTGTTTCAAAAGTATGCTATGAGCCTACGATAGTTATCATAAGTATTCATAACGCAATGCTCATCTCTAACGTCACATTATCCTTATGACACACAATTACTCATTGTGCATTTTTCGTACGACGTCATTTTTGTAATATTCGCTTTTTAACCTTTTAGTGTTTTTACTTTTCTAGTAAATAACTTAGTTTTATATGATCGGATATCATAGTAACAATATAAAGTTTTTGTGTGTGTATATATAATGTACATGATTGACGCCATAAGTTAAATCTTGGAAAACATCATGGCTTTAATGTAACTCATAAGTTAAATCACTACATGCTACGCCATATCTCATACCTTTTAGAACCTTAATTTAATGACTATTTTGCCATTGTGTAAATATACTTGCAAAACTACAATATTGATTTTAGCTATAAACAAGATGCTAGTTTCGAGAGAGATATGGAGGTTGGTTGGTCTGATTTCACTTTCTTCACTTTCAAACATCTCAATCCATATGGAATCTCTTGTGCATCTACGATTTTGCACTTGTGTCGCTGTGAACATCTTCATCTATCCTTTTACTTGTCCTGTTAAACCTACGACAAGTAACAAGTGATCATTTTGCTTTGGATATGGTCGAGAACAAGTATCACATGTAATTTTAAACCAATTACTAGGTAGCTCAAACTCGTCATGCTTTAGGTTTGTTCCCGACTCATTGATCGCCAATTTGAGTCCCTTCAAGGCCAATATAGGTTTTCTCAATAGTTTAACTATAGAGTCCATGGTATTAGTTGAGGTGCGGAAAAGTAGCTCAAAGAACCCACAGTTATATATAAAAAGAAAAAGATTTAGCAATCTTTACCATATCCTTGTAATGTTTGACTTTTTTTCATTAAAAGGGAACCAATATAACTAGAGCCATGGTTTGTTGATTGGAAAAGTTCTACAGTTAAATAAATCTCAACTAAGATTCCCGTTAGGTTTAGGTTGGTTAGTGGTTGGGGAAAAAGTTTTACGAGACATCGTTTAATGTAGGAAATCGCGATCGAAGTTAAATCAGATATATTCAGGAAATCGTATTAAGATAAGGGTAAGTTTAGTCAACAAAAATGATCGAAGATAATCGTACGATATCATCATATGATCCTACGATTAACCTAACGATATACATGTTTGAGTTTATTCTTATTGCAGGCATGCTCATCTAAGATAAGCTCGAAGCATAGTCATCGCCTATCAAGCCCGATATGACCGTTTGAACCAGATATGCTCACCATTAAAGAGACCGGACGTTACGATCGTAAAACACTCTTCAGTTATAGCCGTTGCATTTATTGCTCAATTATGATCAAACGGTTACAAGCTCAACAACTAAAAAAGAGACTCAAGACTGCACACAAGAGGCAACTATTTGGAAAGAGAAATATAAACAATTACAATATTATTCTCTGTATTACATTCGATAGCATTCATTACCTTATTGTAATCGTACGATACAACTGTAACATCGAGGATATCACCCCTTATTGGTGATCTATAGTGCAACGTCGACTATCCTATTTATCGGCCGCAGGTTTTTTTCCTCGATTCAGAGGTTTTTCCTGCGTCATCAATTGTCTTGTCATTTATTTTATTTATCGCACGTTTTATCGAACGAGAATTCTTTCTTTGACGATTTTGCCTCACGACATCTTACGATAACGATTAAGTAAATTTTTACACAAACAGTGTGTAATGCTTTAATAATTAAATTTTACGAAAGAATTACCAAAAATTGGTGTGTTATAACGCTACAATGTAAACTAAGCTTTAGAGAGGAACCATAAACTCAAACTTTGAAGTCATAAAAGCACCATAACAAGTTATTTAGAACTAACAACTTGGGTTGTGGACGTACTCGTAAAGCCTTGGGGGATGTAAAGGAAAATATCATCCACCCAGTTCGAATCCAAGTGCTGCCAAAACCAATTCGTCGACGATTCCAACCCATTCGTCGTCGCCTGAGAAGTAATCGGTGTACGTAAGCTGACCCAAAAACCAATGGTTACCATGGAGGTTCACTTTCAATGACTCCAACCCATTCGTCGTCGCCCAAGAATTAATTGATATACGTAAGCTGATCTAAAAACCAATGGTTACCAAAAAAAGTTATTTAGAACTATAGCTTTAGCTTTAAGATTTAATTTTTATATAACTTCATGGGCGGAGCCATGAGGGGGGGGGGGCAGAGTAGGCAGTTGCCCCCCTAACATTTTAAATTTTTCTTTAAAAAAATTTATATATCAGACATATTTGGGTGATTGCCCCCTTAAAATTTTACAATTAAAATTTGTCTATTAGGAATATTTGGATAGTCACCTTATTTTACAAACTCATGAATTTTTACAAACTTTACAAACCATGGTTCCACTAATCAGAGTCCATTTTCCTAATAGGATATAGTTTATTTTTGGTAATTTTATTTAGTTTATTTTTGTAATGCTTAATTATAGTAGTTAGGTGGTTATAATTTTGAATTCTGCAATTAATCATGTCCATTGATCCTTCTCATCAATGGTTTAGATGAGTTTGCACAAATTCATGAGTTTGTAATGTTAAATATTTGTATAGTTCAGGGACCCCTCTGTAATATTTCTGTCTATATATTGTACTCAATACACGCAACCCTAATTACGGGTTTCCACATAATTTCACATGGTATCAGAGCCACACAAAAAACCCTATTTTTTTCTTTCTTTTCCAGCCGCCGTCGCCGGACAGCCGCCGTCGCCGGAAAACCTCCGACCGCCGGAAACCGCTGTTACCCGTTCGCTAACCGCCGGAAAACCCCCTACCTTAGCGATTTCTGCTCCCAGCCGTCGTCCTCCCGCCGGCGTTCTGTTTTCCTCGCCGGAATCCGCCGCCTGGACGACCGCCTGCAACCGTTCCGGCAACCACGACCGCCTACGTTCGCCGGAAACGGACCGCCTGCAACCGTTCTCGTCGTCAACCGTTCTCGTCGTCCTCCCGCAGGCGTTCGCCGGAATCCGCCGCCTACACGACCGCCGCGTACGCCTGCAACCGCCGCCGCCGCGTACGCCTCGAACACCGCCTTCCGGTCACTGCTGCAACCACGAACGCCGCTCTCCGGTCACGCCTGTCCCGTCGTGCTTCTCGCCGTCTCTCTTGCCGGAACCCTACGCGTCGCCGGAACCCTACGCGTCGCCTCATAGCCGGCTGTCTCTTTTTTGGCTGAGTGTTGTGTAAAGTAAACAACTTCAGCAGCTTTTTATATTAAAAAAAAAAAGAAGTAGAACTCACGTGTGGAAAGTGAACTCATCGGGGCTGCAGTTTACAATAAAAGGAAATGAAGTTTGGTCTTTTTACAGTTCTGGTCCCTGCAGTTTGCAACTATATTTGATTGTTGAAACAAGTTTGGATTTTTACGCTGCCAGTCCCTGAAGTTTCAAACTTCTCTTCGTCATCGCTGTTGCTGCCGTCCCGCTGTCGTGTGTAGGGTTTGTGGTACATTACTTTCCCTCTACCCGCGGTTAAACGATTTGCCTTATTTTTTCGCACGTTTGTTAATTTATTTTTTGTTTTTCATTATCATGACTACCTCAGCCTCCTCCACCACCCTCACTGCCCCCACTGCTAGCCAACTTGTGTTTGCCCTAACCAACGTATACTCCCAGTTTAGTTTTAAACTTTCCACTGATGGATCCAAATACAAGCTTTGGCGTCGTATTTTTCTGGATATGTGTAAGGGTGCAAAAGTCTATGGTCACATCACTGGAAAATCTAAACCTAGTGGTGATGATGATGAGGACTGGGAGGCTATTGACTCCCGCATCAAATCCTGGTTTTACTCCACTTGTGATGCCAATTTATTGCAAATAATCTCTAGTGATAGCTGCACAGCTAAAGACCTCTGGGACAAACTAGAAGAATTTTTCTTGAATAACAAAATGTCCCGCATGCTCCAACTTCAAGAGCAATTTCGTAACACAAAGAAAGGTACACTGTCCATCACTGATTTTTGCCATAATCTAAAGAATTTGGCTGACGCCCTTGCTGACTGTGACTCCAAAATAACTGATGTTGAATTGGTTATGCAAATCCTTCGCCAGTTACCACCCTCATATCATAGCATTGTCGACGTCATCACCAACACCAAACCTTTCCCTTCTTTTCTTGAGGCCAAAAACATGCTTCTCCTTCATGAGTCTCGTGAAGAGTCTGTTGAACCCCACACCGATACCCCTCTCACTTCTTCTGCTGCCTTATACTCTTCTGCCCAATCTGCCCTAAATGGAAAATCGAAAAATAAATTTAACAAGGGTCGAAATAATGGGCGTTCTGCTTCCAAAGGGGGGGGGGAATACTAATGTTTCTGCAAGCTCTCACTCTTTTGCAGGTAATCCGGGACACTCTCAGGCGTACTTCGGGAATTCTCCCACACCTGGCCATGCTCCGTCTGTTCAGCCAGGCCTCCTTGGTGCACCTCCTGTGCCTTCGTTTGGGACGGGTTCTCCTCAACCGTCCCCTACGATGCTTAGTGCACCTCAGCAGCTCCTTGCTCATCCTTTCCATCAGCCGTCGGCGAACTCACACCAGCACTATTATGGGCTTCCTCAGTCCCCCACTCCGATGACAGTCTCTCCTCAGTTTATGCAGCATGCACAGCCATCCACGCTTGTGCCACCACCTGCTCAGCCTCCGTTTGGCGGACCTCCGCCTCATCAGCCATCTTTTGGCGGACATGCTTCACAGTACACTGATCTCTCTTCTGTTTTTCAGGCTATGTCTGTGCAACCACCTCAGGACAACAACTTTTACATGGACACCGGTGCATCCAGGCACATGACCTTCAATCAAGGTACAATGCACTTTCTAACTCCTTGTAATTCTAGTTTCATTCAGGTTGGTAATGGTGCTGTGGTTCCTGCTAGATATATTGGCCAATGTAAATTACCTTTTTCTCCTTGGCCTCTTATGCTGAAAAATGTCTTAGTATCTGATAAACTCATCAAAAACCTTATCTCTGTCCGTCGTTTTACAATTGATAATTCTGTATCTGTTGAATTTGATCCTTTTGGTTTTACTGTGAAGGATCTTAAAACAGGTTCGTTTCTTCAGCGTTGCGACAGTGATCACCATGATCTTTATCCTGTTCTTCCTCCTTCTCCTCAGTCTGCGGTTGCTTCGGCCAACGTTGCTGTCTCTTTTGACGTCTGGCATCGACGGCTAGGTCATCCGGGTGCTGCTGTTTTTCAGTTTCTTTTGTCTCGCAAGTTTATTACTTGCTCTAGTCAAACCTCTTCTTTATGTCATGCTTGTCAGTTAGGAAAACATTGCCGTTTACCTTTTTCTTTATCAGCTACTAAAACTTCTCGTGTGTTTGAACTTATTCACTCTGATCTATGGACTTCTCCTGTTACTAGCTTGAGTGGATTTAAATATTATGTTCTGTTTTTGGATGATTATTCTCATTTCTTATGGGTCTTTCCTTTACGTGCAAAATCAGAGGTATTTTCTGTTTTTAAAACCTTTCGCGCCTATGTTCTAAATCAATTTAAAACGGACATTCAGCTTTTCCAATGTGACAACGGTCGTGAGTTTAACAATCAACCTTTTTTGGATTTTTTCAAAACTCATGGCATCAAAATACGTTTTTCTTGTCCCTATACGTCTCAACAAAATGGAAAAGCTGAGCGCACCATCCGCACTATTAATAACACCTTACGCACGTCTCTCATCCAAGCCTCTCTACCGCCCAAATTCTGGGTTGAGGCCCTCCTTTCTGCTGTTCACACCTTTAACCTGCTTCCGTCCACCACCATTCAGTACAAGACCCCCTTTGAGGTATTGTTTGGTTTCTTTCCTACCTATTCTCATTTGCGAGTATTTGGGTGTTTGTGTTATCCCAACACTTCCCCTACTAGTGCTCACAAGCTTGCTCCTCGATCCTCTGCCTGTGTCTACCTCGGTCCCAGCACGGATCATCGAGGGTATCGTTGCTTAGACCTCATCACGCAAAAGGTCATCATCTCTCGTCATGTCAACTTTGATGAAACCCACTTTCCGTTTCCTGACTTCCAACCTCATCCATCCTCTGAGGACTACGACGCGTTTGATGTTGATGATTCTCTCCCTTCCCTCTCTCCTATGGTCGATTCTTCCTCCCCTCCGTCGGCCGCTGGTCCTTCTGCTTCCTCTCCTCAGCCCTCACACCGCTGAGTCCTCTGGCACCACCTCTTCTCCTTCCGCTTCTTCTGCTGAGCCTTCTCAGCCTCCTGCTCGGCTGCTACCTCCGGTCATCCGATGACCACTCGTTCGCGCACAGGCTCTCTTAAGCCAAAACAGATCTTCAATCTTTCGGTCACTAGTGACATCTCTCCCATTCCTCGGTCTACTGCTCAGGCCATGTGTGACCCTCATTGGCGGGCCGCCATGGATGCTGAAATGGCAGCCATTCTTTCTAACTACACGTGGGATCTTGTTCCTAAACCCTCTGATGCTAACATTGTTGGCAATCGTTGGCTGTTTCGCCATAAGTTTGACAGCAATGGACGTCTTGAGCGTTACAAAGCCCGTCTCGTTGCTCAGGGTTTCTCTCAGCAACCCGGCTTGGACTTTGATGACACTTTCAGTCCCGTTGTCAAACCTGCCACTATTCGCACGGTTCTTAGCATCTCCATCTCTCGCAACTGGCTCATTCATCAGCTTGATGTTAAGAATGCCTTTCTTCATGGTGATCTCACTGAGACTGTTTACATGCGTCAGCCCCCTGGCTATGTAAACAATTCTTTTCCCGATCATGTCTGTCGCCTACGCAAGGCTCTTTATGGCCTTAAGCAGGCGCCCCGTGCGTGGTATCATCGTTTTGCTGTCTACCTTTCCTCTTTAGGTTTTCTTAGCAGTAAGACCGACACCTCTCTTTTCACGTATCACCGCGGATCTGATACTATCTACCTCCTTCTTTATGTCGATGACATTATTCTTACTGCCTCCTCTCCTTCTCTTATTTCCATGGTTATCTCTAAGTTATCCTCTGAGTTTCCCATGTCTGATTTGGGTCCGTTATCCTTCTTTTTAGGAATTGCTGCGTCCCGTAGCAAGTCCGGACTCTTTCTTTCTCAATTTGCCTTTTGCTCAGGAGATTCTTGCACGAGCTGATATGGTCTCGTGTAATCCCTGCAGCACTCCGGCTGACACCAAAACAAAGCTTGCTGTTGATGGCGAGCCTGTTTCTGATCCCACCTTATATCGAAGCCTTGCTGGTGCCCTGCAATACTTGACTTTTACTCGTCCTGATATTGCCTATGCCGTTCAACAGGTCTGTCTCTTTATGCATGACCCGCGTCTTCCGCATTTCAATGCGCTTAAACGCATCTTACGGTATTTAAAGGGTACCCTGTCTCATGGTCTTCATATTAAGGCGTCAGCTGTTGATCGCTTGGTTGCCTATTCGGATGCCGACTGGGCCGGGTGTCCTACTACACGTCGGTCCACTTCAGGGTTTTGTGTCTATCTGGGTGATAATCTCGTTTCTTGGTCCTCCAAACGACAACATGTCGTTTCTCGTTCTAGCGCCGAGGCCGAGTACCGGGGGATAGCCAATGTAGTTGCTGAAACTGCTTGGTTACGAAACCTCCTACTCGAGTTGTATTGTCCCCTTTCTCGTGCCACCGTTGTTTTCTGTGACAACGTCAGTGCCATGTATCTAGCATCTAACCCTGTTCAGCACCAGAGAACCAAGCATGTGGAAATAGATTTACATTTTGTTAGGGAGCGTGTTGCGATTGGTCATGTGCGTGTTTTGCATGTTCCATCCGCGTATTAGTATGCAGATATTTTTACGAAGGGTCTACCTACTAGTTTATTTCTTGATTTTAGAAATAGTTTGAACATTCGTTTACCTCCCGATCAAACTACGGGGGTGTGTTAAATATTTGTATAGTTCAGGGACCCCTCTGTAATATTTCTGTCTATATATTGTACTCAATACACGCAACCCTAATTACGGGTTTCCACATAATTTCACATGTAAAATAATGTGACTCTATTTGGATAATTGCCCCTTAAAATTTTAAAATTATGATTATTATTGACATTTTGGAGGTTTTTCATGTATAAAAAAACTTTTTTTTCTAGAATTAAAATTGTTGTTAGAGTTTGCCCCCACACAAAAAAAATTCTGGCTCCGCCCCTGTACAACTTACATACTAATTTTTACGTAACTTTAGTATTTGATTTTTGATAACAAAGTAGACTGAATAATAATTAAAAAAAATAATCCATATGATTGATAATAATTCTAAATGAATAATAGTTAATTAAATGTATAATTAAAATTAATTAATATTAAGTACTTACAACTATTAATAGTCATTATTTTCATTTATGACTAAATATAATTAGAAAAAGTAAGAAAAAGAAAAACCTTTTGAACTATACATACTTAACTAGGATGAGGTTCAAATGTTAACTCATCTTAAACGTGAATATGATGACCACTAGTATCACGACATGTGACAAAGTCTGAACACTCATGTTTTATTCAAATTGAATAAAGTTTGTATTCAATCTGAATAAAACTTATATTCAATCTGAATAAAGCATAAATACTCAAACCGAATCAAAACTGAATAAAGCTTAAGAAACAATTCAAATTGTCACGTGATGTAATTTTATTGATCTTTACGTTCACAATAATAACAAATGAGTTCACATTTAAACTTTCTCCTAATTATCTAATTACATATTTAAAATACACTAATTTACAAAGTACACAACTTTTAAAAACCTTTATGACAGCCATAAATTAATCCAATATTAATGGGTTTGGTCCAAGACCTCCTCTAACTCTAAAGCATTCATTGATAGATAGATAGATAGATAGATAGATAGTCTGATTAAGCTGACCTCTTTTCTCTGAAAATAAGAGTCGGCAGTGGCGTGCACGGGTGGGTCTGAACTCTGAATCCCTTTCTGTCCACGTTCTTCTTCTTGCGCGTGGGAATTATTATCAACCCATCTTTGCCACATATAACTTCACCCCACCAAAACCCAATTATATATATATACACACATATATATAATTAAATAATTAAATAAATAAACAAAACACACACATACATAAACTTACAGAAGAACAAACACCACTTTTTCTCTAATCAATCCAAACTTTACAATCTGTCTGTCTGCATCTCTTTAATCTTAATCCCTGTAAGTTGTTTTTCATCTTTCTTTATTGATTTTGCTTAATTTCTGTTTGAAAAGTTAAAAAGATTCTTTATTTCAATTAGAAACTGTTGTTAGAGTTTAGATCAATCATAAAGGGATGATCTTTACTTGAATTCATCTGGGTGTTGTGCAAAATCTGTTGTTGATTTTAAATCTTGGAAAAAGTTTCTTGAAAAGGTGTTGGTGTTTATCTTTTTTTGGGTTGGAGATAAGATAAAAAAAGGTTGTATTTTTGTGCTTTTTTCTGCAGCAAAAACTGACTTTGAGATCAGTTTTTTTGATTTTTTTAATTTAATTTCTAGATGGGGTTTTGTTTTTTATGTTGTGTTTGGTCATTTTTGATGTGATTGAACAGGATCACATGACATATGAACTGGTTTTGCTTCTTTCATATTGTTGCAAAAGACAACTCAAAAAGGGTTCTTTGCAATTGGACCCAAATTCTGTCCTTATTTGTTCTCTGCAGCCCTTTTGGAATTAGACACCAGATGAACAGTGTAGTTCTTCAAGAAACTGGTTTCAATTAGCCTTTTTCTTCCCTTTTAGATTCTTGAATTTCCAATTGGGGTTTATATAGCTTTTTGTTTGCTTCTTTCTGGGTTCCTTGAAATTCAAATTGGGGTTTTATAACCCTTTTGTTTCTTGCTGATTCTTGAATTTGAACTTGGGTTTATCAGCTTTTCTGTTTCTTTCTGATTCTTGGATTTGAATTAGGGTTTATAAACTTCTGTTTGTTTCCAATTCTTGGATTCCAAGTTGGGGTTTATAAGCTTTTGTGTCTTTCTGTTCTTAAAATTCAAATTGGGGTTTATAAGCTTCAATTCCTTCTGGTTCTTGAAATTCCAATTGGGGTTTATAAGCTTCAATTCCTTCTGATTCTTGGATTTGAATTAGGGTTTATAAGCTTTTCTGCTTTTAGGGTTCTTCAATTTTAGGTTTTTGTGGTTTAAGGTTCTTGAATTTGAGGATTTATAAGCTTTTGTGCATTTGGGTTCTTGAATTTGTGAAAAAAAAAAGAGATGCAAAGAGTTAGAGTTTCATCACAGCAAGTACCAGTACAGAAGTTGGGAGATTCACAGATGACACTATCTCCAAAATTTAAGTTAGCCGCGATCCAATCCCGTCTTCTGGATCCTTTCGTGGAATCTGAATTGAGTCTTCGGGGTGAACCGCTGATCCCCGGTCTTCCCGACGATATCGCATTAACTTGTCTCCTTAGGCTGCCCGTGGCTAGCCATTCGGCTACCCGATCGGTCTGCAAACGTTGGTATCAGTTGTTTGCAAACAAAGAACGGTTCTTTACGCGAAGAAAAGAAATGGGGTTTCAAGATCCGTGGTTATTTGTGTTCTCGTTCCATAAATGTACTGGAAAGATCCAATGGAATGTTCTAGATCTTACCCACTTTTCGTGGCACACGGTTCCGCCAATGCCGTGCATCGACAAGGTTTGCCCGCACGGTTTCCGCTCGGTCTCGTTCCCATTCTGAGGGGTCGCTTTTCGTGTGTGGAGGGGTGGTGTTTGACGCTGATTGCCCGCTTAATTTGGTGATGAAATTGAGGTTCAAAAGAATTCTTGGACAGTTATGCGGAAGATGATCACCCCGAGGTCATTTTTCGCTAGCGGGGTGATCAACGGGAAGATTTACGTGGCAGGTGGGAACAGTACGGATCTTTTCGAGCTGAATTCAGCCGAGGTTATGGACCCCAAAAAGGGGGTTTGGCACCCGATTGCGAATATGGGCACGAATATGGCTTCTTACGATGCGGCTGTTCTTAACGGGAAACTTCTCGTGACCGAAGGGTGGTTTTGGCCGTTTTACGTCGTGCCGCGGGGCAGATTTAGACCCAAGAACCGATAACTGGGAAAACATGGCCGACGGGCTGAGAGAAGGGTGGACGGGCTCGAGTGTCGTGATTTACGGGCATTTGTTTGTAGTTACGGAGCACGAAAGAACGAAGCTCAAGGTTTACGATATGAGTAGCGATTCTTGGAGGACGGTGGACGGGCCTCCGTTGCCGGAACAGATTTGCAAGCCGTTTTCGGTGAATTGTTGTAATAGTAGGATTTACGTTGTGGGAAGAAACCTTCACGTGGCCGTTGGTCGGATTTTGAGTTTGAATGGAAGTGAGAAAAACCGAGCTTTTTGGTTCAGTGGCAAGTGATTGAAGCACCCGAGGCGTTTGCAAACTTGACGCCTTCGAGTGCGCAGGTTCTCTTCGCATAACGGGCTTTTTTTTGTTTGATTTCGATATTTTGTTTGGTGTTTGTATCATTATATCGCTTTGGTTGGTGTTTATGTGATTATAATCGTGTGTTTTGTAACGTTATACCGCATCTCTTGAATGTCAATGATACTTCGGTTTTTGGTGCTTTTGTATTAGAATCGTGGAAAATCTTCAAGAATACTTAACGTGAGTCGTTAATAGACACAGATCAATTTTTACGAGCCATTAAGTCCCACATCGGTTACAATTGAATCCTTATTTTCGGTATATGTTGCAACTTTTTTTTTAATCTGATAGAGTTTTAACGTATTTCACAGAGTAAGAGTCACGGTCTACCTCAATAAAATAACTTTGTACCGTTATAGTTTTATTTGGGGTGTTGGATGATTTTTTCCGAATATACGTCTTAAGCGAAGAACATGTTTTCTTTGTAAAACAAAAGGTTTTTTTTCGATATCTTTTAACACCAATGTTGCAAAATATGAAGTAAGATAGTTACGTAAGTATTTCAAAAGAAGACAAAATTACATCATTTTATGTACTACGATAATAAAACTATGACAACGGTTACAACAATCTCGCTTTCATTAAATAATATAAATAACAGATATAGGACGTTATGTTATACTCTCTGTCTCTTTTGAATTAAACCCGTGTTTAAAAACTCATTTTTGTATTTTCTGGTTTCTGTATTTGTACACTTAATATTTTTAGTTATACAAAAATGGAATAATTTTTTTTTCTCGGAGTTCTTAAGAATTCAAAACTTAAGGTTAATCTATCTTGTTTTCGTCCTGAAAACGACCTACACCGAATTCGGGTTTTGTTTGTATTCAACTACATTATTTGAAAATTCATGTAGTTGTTGCTATCATTTTGACCAACTTTACCCAATGAGATGATCCCAATTAATGTTCATTAATCCAATCTTTAAGAAAAATTTAACCAAATACTAGAATATCTTAAATAAAACAATGAAATTGCCGTTAAAAAAATAAAACAATGTTAGTATTGATTTGGTTTGTTGAATTAGTTGTTTTATATCTTGTTAAAATATCAATTTAAACCGATTTCAACCACATAATCTTGAAATCTCCGATTACAATTGATTGGTGATACGGGATTAACTATTTAATCTGAAAGTCGGGTCTCACAAGTGAACATGATTTTGAAAACGTAGTTTAAAATTATGGCATCTTTCTTTGAGATTTAATCTAGTGATTTGAAGCGGGTATAAAAGTTCCTTATGAAGTGTAAATGTTATACTAGTTGATATCGAGTAAAATGCATACAAATGTAACCAACTTTTAAGAGATTTCTACTTTTGGTAACAGTGAATCAAATTAAGGTTAAAAAATTTGTATTCCAAGACCATTAATTTTGTTGATGTGAATTTAAATAAAATAAATAAATTTTATTCAAATTTCAGTTCTTCCATCTCTTCACCATTGACGTTGGTCAACACCCCCCCCCCCCACCCCCTCCCATTCTTGTGAAATCTTGTCCCCTCTTGTCTCGTTGATCTAGTTCTTGCTCTTGTTTTAAATAAAACTTTTACCTCAAATTTAATGTATGTGATTACTAAAATGGTTGTATGAATGATGGTTAGAGTTGATAGTGGGGAAGAAAAATAAAAGTAAAATAAAAATCCATGTTGTAGTAAAATTAGCAAAATTAGTAACTTGTAAATTTTCAAAAGTAATAAAAAGGTCACATTGGCAAATGGTTAGCCATTAAAGGCTCAACCAAATATTTTTGTCATAGACTATGAAATTTAGAAACTTGGTTACCTTATTTGAGAAATTTATTTAACAAGATTGAAATACATTTTGATTTAAGTTAATTATTTATCATATAATAATGTTATAGTTTCATATTTTATTTTTAACATTTTAATGATCCGGCCCATTAACTAGGTAGCCAATCACCATCTTAACGATATCATCACAAACATGTTAGTGACATCGATTATGAAAATGACATCTAAACAAAAATATTAGGCTCATTTAAACTTTAAACTAAAAAAAGAGTTAAATGTAAATTTCGTACAAGTAGTTTGTTGAAATTAATAACCAATTTCCTTACCATAATTTGTAATGAAATGGAGTCCCTATAGTTTCATTTTATATCGAAATAAAACTTAATAATGACGTTAAAAACTTTGTTAGATTGGAAGCATTTTACTTTCTTCTTTTTTTGTTTTGAATGGCTAATACACACCTAATAATCCTATTCCTAAATCTACTCTAACGTGTACAACAGAACTTGAACCCACAACTCAAGTAGTGGCGAATCCAAGATTCAAACGTGTTGGGGTCCAACATAGTTATTGTGACAAGTTGAGTCGGTCGAAAGAATATTTTTGGGGAAACTTTGAAAGCTGAGAGGTATAGATTGAGATTGAGGAGAAAGAAGAAACATCGTAAATAGTAGCCGAATAAGGTTTTCTTTTTCTTTTTCTTTTTCTTTTTTCTTTTTTCTTTTTAATAGGTATTTTTAATGGTCCAAAATTTATGTGAGAGGCCAACATACATGGGACATGGGGTCCATTTTAAAATTTAAGGGATGTCCAACTTTTTTCTATATATATACTAATAATAATAATTTTATTTTAAGTGGGATCAAGACGCCCATAGACACACACATACACCGCTGCAATGCATGCAGTTATTGATAGACAGAAGAATCATGGTATGCACTTTCATGATTCACCCCTGACCAAATGAATAAGCCCTTTGGCATTTTTACCATTTTAATTCTTTCACTTTTCTTTATAAACAGAGAAACTCATCATATTGTAATATGATATAATACAATGTTTCTTCTTAATTTTATAAAGAAAAATGATAGAACGACTAATAATGCCTCTAGTTCAACGGAGTCCTTTAATGACTGTCAATAAGAGGAAAATAATTTGTTATAATAATGGAATTATAGGTTCTTGTTATGTTAAAAATGTATTTGTATAGATCTTAGTCATTAATTTGAATATCATTTGTATAGTGAATACCTCGTTCTATGTGGTGTGTCGAGAGGTTTTACCGCACAAGGTCTCTGGTCGAGGGTCTTGGGATATTTTTTAATATCACTAGAAATAAGATTACTATATAAATTAACTAGTTAATGATCCGTGTAATACACATGTTATTTAACCATATTATTTTAATTTCTAATAAGAATAGACGTTTCATATAAAGTTCACAAATACTTCACCACAAATTAAATGTAAATATGATTTAGCTAATGAAAGAAATATTAACTATTTAGTTTAACCATAGCCATTTAGAAAATTATATATAACATTTAACATAAGATAAATTCACGTTTCACCATCTGTCATTTATGTACACGAATTAATGTGAAACTTTATTTCTCTACTTTTGGAACCCGACTACTTAGCAATGGAAATAACCAGCAACCATTCCTACAAGGTTACAACAATATTTTTGCACACCTTTTGAGAGTCCGCTATGAACCAATGGAACTAAAATTTTGTTGTCGTTTAGTCATATAAATAGGCTAGTTAATTACTTAATTAGTTATGTAAATTATAGATATAAATTACAGATAAAATTTTAAACTAAAAAATGAGAATGTAAAATATAAAAATAAATTAATTTGTATGTATTCTAGATATTTAATAATACGATTAAATCAAAACATATTCAAAATTAGGCTCATTTTAAAGGTATTGTTGAGACGATTATAATGATATAGTTTGTTGAAATGAAAAACGAATATTTTAATACATTTTAGTTCATACACATTATTTATGTTATTAGGCCATCCTTATTGGTACCACATTTACCAGCTGCCACCTCAACACCACATCAGCTTTCCACTATCTTACCACGACCTTACCAACACCATATCATTTCATCCTTATTGGTACCACCACTATTTACATCCTATTTTATTTTTTAAATACTAAAATATATAATTAACACAATTAACTTTAAATTAGAATACTAATATATTAAAAATAATAAATTTACATTAAAATTAAAATTAAAATTAAAAAAATTCCCAAAAATAAAAATTACGCAAAAATTAAAAATAATTATTTTCTAAAAAAAATAGCTAATCGGTAGTAGCCCATCCGTATTTTTGGCGTAACCGCTCCTTCTCTTGCAACACGGCCTCCAAAGTCCCTCCCGTAAAATGGGCTTGCGGTGATATGTAAAATTAGAAGTCCGTACTCCTTTGTCTTTCGTACCGGGTCTCCGCATTTTTATGCAATATATCGAGAAGCATAGCGTTTGAGGCATTGATAGTGTTTAATTCACCCAACAACGCCGTCACGCTTTCGTGCGACGCGACCATTGTCGAGGAAGACCCCGCACGTCTCGCCGCGTTTCGACCCATCGGTCGTGGCCACTCGGTTTCATCGTCATTGTCGACATTGACGTAAGTGCGTGCATCAGATGTTGCGGGGGAGGCGGTTTCAAACGTTTTCGACCGTTTCAAGTTCGGCGCGCGGACGTTTCTTGGGGCCAAGAGTTTCACCGCCTTGAATTTCGGGGATTCTTTGAGGATCTTCCAAGCGTGCTCGTGAGGAAACGTCTTGTGAAACTCGCTTCAGTATCGGGCGCGCGCTTTTGTCAAGATGTCCGTGTTACTCTCGTCGCTTCTTCGACCGCTTATGGTATTGTTGAAAATGCAAGCAAATTTTGCGACACTAGATAGTAGCGTTTTCGTCTTACTCATAACGGCGTCTACGAATCGGATCTTGAGGCCGTATCCCATGCGTGTGTCAAATGACGCTTTCAACGTCCCCCAAAAGTTTTCTAGTTCACAAAAGCAAGAAAAAACAACATTATTAAAAGCATAAAAACGTTTTTAATTTACCTCGGTTTCGATAGTTACCTACGGTTGGATCCTCCGAGGTATCGACCCACACTTTTGCCAACTCGACCTCCTCATCCACCGATCACCGTTTACACGGTGCTTTACCCGTGGTCGGGTTTGTACTCGTGGCCGCTTTCTTACCCTTGCGTTGTTTACCTTTGGGTTGCGATTGTGGTGGCGGTGACGGTGACGGTTGGGTTTCGGGTATTAGTAGGGTTTACGTAAGCATGTTCGTAAAACCCCAATTGTCGACCACGACATTTGGGACGATGTTTAGGGGTGGCGAGAAGTTTGGAAAGCCCCAATTGGGGTCCACAACATTTGGGACGGTGTTTGGGGGTGGCGAGAAGTTTGCAAAACCCCTCAGGCTCGGTATTTGGGGGCGGTAGACCCCCATCGGGCTCGGCGTTTGGGACGATGATAGGTGTTATTTATTAACCCCTATTTTGAGTCTTTTAGTTCACTTTTTCACCATTTTGGTAGCCCGTTGTGTCTATTTAGTCCTATTTCATGCAAGATTTGTATATATTCGTATCCTAACTAGTTTATAGTTAAATATGCTTAATTTGATTTAATTTTGGTACTTATGTAGCTTAATTGCAGTTTTTGCAGAAAATGGCCCAGTACTACAGGATGCTATAGGAGTGCTTGTAGCAGTGTGCAGTATTGTTGACAGCGGATTTTTGGACTCCTACTCATTTGGGCCGGGCTTAGGGGACTGTTTTGGGCCAAGGGATGCAGCAGCCCAGCTGATTGAAGACTAAGGCCCAAGCCTTTTTGATGACATCATGCTTACTTTATGAAACTTGGTGCCAAAGTCTCATATTAGTATAAATAGAAGGCTAAGCTTAGTTTGTAAATCACCAACTTTCATCTTCACTAGTTCGTTTGTGTTAGAAGTTCTTAGTAGTCTCGTGTTTTGTTACTTTGGCAAGTTAAGTCGTGCTTAGAATCAATTCGGTTCCTAAGCATCGTTTCACTTGTTCTCGTTACGTTTTCTAATTAATATAATTTCCGAGGTATTTTTAGTTACATCGTGTTTCCAACTCTCGGTTATTACTTCTCAACAAGTTCTCGTTATTTTATTTTGGCTCCTATTTTCGAAGATCACCAAAGTGTGTGTATCAAAGACTCGATTTTACCAAGTACGATATTTTACCGTTGTCAAAACGATTTCCGAAGTTGAACAACAAAACTTGCGTTTTTATTAATTTTGAAAGTCGTTTGCTTTTTCAAAACAAGCTTACTTTAATTTTCAAATCATCGTTCGGTTACCAAGTTCACATTTTACAAGTGTTTAGCTCGAAACTTGCCTTGCAAGTAACTCATTTTTAAGCTTCCATCACAAGGTACTAACTTTAGTCAAATCTAGACTTTTGTACCTCCTTGTACTTTTTAGTACCTTTAAGTACTTTGTTGTACTTTTAAAAGACTTTTTGGCCTTTTTGTGACTTTCATCACAAGTTACTAAGTTTTAGTCACTTTAAATATTTAGATACTGTTTTATTGAAATTACTTACACCCTGTTTCTTCCAAATTAGATTTATTTCTAATAGTGAAGAACGTATTGTGTGGTAATCACTAATTGGTCACTTCTCTTATTATTGAAATTCCACCGGTCATCAAAACCGTGTTTTTACAAAGATTTTAGTTCGAAACTTGCATTGCAAGTAACTAATTTTCTAAAGCTTCATTTGCAAGTAAACTTCCCTTACAAGCTTCCATCTTTAAAGTACAAAGTCTAAATCTAGACTTTGGTACTTTGTTGTACTTTCTAAGTACTTTTAGTACTTTTAGTTGCTTTTCTTCCAAGCAAAGCTATTTTCTTGAACTGTTATAAATCTGTTTACTACTGTTATTTATATAACTGCTAACTCATAATTATTTCCACTCTGTTTCTCTCATCGAAGAGAACGTATTGTGCGATAATTATCAAGTTCATTACCTTGCTTTCAATTATTTCACTGGTCAATTCTCCAGTGCTTATTATTTCTGCAATTTACATTTCAGTTATTTACTTTATTGCAGTATTACTGGTCACTCTTCCAGTATTTATTTTCCTGCTCTTCTACTGGTCACCTTTCCAGTATTTACTTTTCTGCTCTCTTACTGGTCAACATCCAGTATTTATTATTTACATTACAGCAATTTACCTGTTTTTATTTTCTCGGGGTTATCTACACTCTGTTTCTCTCATTGAAGAGAACGTATTGTGTAATAACTACCTGCTTATTTTATTTCAGCAATTTAATTACTCGCAATTTAATTTACAGCAACTCTACTGGTCATAATCCAGTGTTTACTTTCTAGTACTTGCTTTACTGTCGTAATCTAACTGTTTATTGCAGGTGTTTGACACTTCATTGAAGACTGTACCTAGTTGATTGACGCCCAACTTAGTACATGAAAGTGCACTAGCTTTTAGAGTTAGGATTTGTGTTAAACATCCGTAATAGACGTGAGAAGGCTAAAAGTAGCTTTAGTACTTAATTGTGCTATACTCATCTAGTGAGATTGGTAACACTGTGTTGTGCTAGGATTCGTGACTAATATATCACCTCTGAATGCACGTTGACCTGTGTGTACTCTTAAGAGGCCGGTCAAACCAGTAGTTGGACCTTCAGTAAGATTATTGCTAGATCACCTGTGTTTCATCAGACCCTTGCACACTGTGCTTCTTTCTCTGATAGATTTTACAACCAATCATTCACCCATTTGCTTAAACAGCATCGGTTAAAATCCTCGAATTCGCCATCTGAAATCATCTTTTACAAACTAGACTTTCTGCTTAAAAGACTTTGCACAAAACCTTCCCTGAGGATCGATATCTGGTATTTACTTACCATTATTACTTGTTACGGGACGACAGTAGTTCAAGGTGTATACTTGCGCCTGGTTCTATTTTCCAGTTGAATCTCACAGTTCACGTTTCGTTCCTGTTTTCCTTGCTCTTGGGCAGGGAAAACCGCCTAACAAGTTTTTGGCGCCGTTGCCGGGGAAGGTAGCTAAGAGTTCTTTTCTGTTTTAAGTAAAGCTTTTAAAATTTGATTTTTCTACCACCTTTTTGAAACAGAGGCGTATGCCAAGAAAAGTGCGCGGGGAATTTTTCGATTTAGATCCAGAGATTGAAAGAACTCTCCGTTGGCAAAGAAAAGTACAAAAAGAGCTTTTAAAAATACTAATGGCTGACCAAGAACACCCTCCCTCTGATGAGGAAGATTACAGTGATGAGGAGGAACTTTACCAAGAGCAGGATATCATCCAACTGGCCAACTCTAAAGATGGCGGGATTATGGATTATGCCGTTCCTGTTTTGAGGCAACTCCATTCAGGAATACTTAAACCAAAAATCAAAGCCGCCCATTTTGCTCTTAAGCCACTGATGTTTTCTATGCTTCAAACTAATGGTCAGTTTGGTGGTACTGCACTTGAGGATCCTCACTCTCATCTAAAATCTTTTATGCAAATATCAGACTCTTTCCGTATACCGGGAGTCTCATCAAGTGCCTTGAGGTTATCTCTTTTTCCATTTTCACTCAGGGAAAGAGCCAGAGCCTGGTACGATTCACTCGAACCAGATTCTATAACCTCATGGACCCAAATGGCAGAAACTTTTTTGAAAAAGTACTTTCCACCCACCAGGAATGCTAAGTCCCGACTTGATATTTCCACTTTTAAACAATGGGATGACGAGGCAGTTCCTGATGCATGGGAAAGGTACAAAGAGCTTTTGAGAAAATGCCCTCACCATGGCATTCCGTACTGCATACAACTAGAAACCTTTTACAATGGTCTAACCCCCACTGCTAAAGGGATGCTAGATGCTACGGCAGGCGGAGCTTTCACAGGAGTTACATATAATGAAGGATTCAAAATCCTAGAAAAGATATCCAACAACAGCGGACATTGGGCTGACCCACGGGGAATCCCACCAAAAAGAAATGCTGCTAATGTTCAGGATACAGATGCCTACTCAGCTTTGGCTGAGCAAGTTTCCAATATGGTTGAAATGATGAAGAATCTGTCCAACCCTAATGGAAATGAAAGGGCACCTAAAAAGCAAGTTCGTTTTGTCACTTGTTCATACTGTCAAGAGAACCATTCATTTGAGGACTGCCCTGGAAACCCAGAGAGTGTCAATTATGTTAATCATAACAATTACACACAGACCACTGGGGCCTTCTCTCCCACTTACAATTCTAAGTGGAGCGATCACCCAAATTTGGGGTGGCATAGTCCAGCACTCAACCCACCAATGCAAAAGCCCCATGGACAGACCAATCATCCAAGTCAGAATAATAACCACCACCAACAACAGAGACATGTTCATTTTCAAAACCAGAACCATCAGTCTTCTCCTTCATCTTCTCACCATAGGCAAAATAATCAAAATGATGCCCCTCCTACCTTGGAGGCAATGCTGAAAGGGTTCATGGCCCAAACACAGGCATCAATCAAAAATCTGGAAAACCAGGTTGGCCAGATAGCTCAGGAGATTAAGAAAAGACCTGATGGGACTCTGCCCAGTGATACTGAGACCCCTCAGAGACCTGGGAAGGAACAAGTCAAAGTTATTACCTTGAGGAGTGGTAAGACTTTAATAAAAAACAATCAGGTGAAATCACACACACCACCTGAGAAAAAAGATAAAGAAAAAGAAAATACAAAAACAGAGCCCGAGAAGAAAAAGGTAGAACCTGAAAAGACCTTTGCATCATCATCTGATATTCCACAGTTTTCCAAAGAGAGTAACAAAAGACCTTTGACCCATGCACCACTTCATGAAAAGTCAGACCTTCCACTGTTATTCCCAGATGAACCTAAGAAGGTACAGAAAAGAGATAAGACCCTTGTTAGTGATGTGTCACAATCTGGTGACAGTCCTAAGATTCATTCCATACCAAGCAGGCTAGATACAATCCCTGAGAAAGAACCTGTCATACAACAAGTAGTAGAGTATGATGTTCTACCTACTCCACCACCTGCCCCTGAAAAGGCTACTACTTCTGCTTCAGTCGGTCGTTATATTCCTTATCCCGAAAGGTTGAGGAATCAAAAAGAAGAACAACAATTTAAAAAATTTCTGGATGTTTTCAAACAACTTCACATAAACATACCTTTGGTTGAGGCTATTGAGCAAATGCCAAGTTATGCGAAGTTTCTTAAAGACATCCTGAACAAAAAGAAGAAACTGACCGAATATGAAACAGTAGCTCTGACTAAGGAGTGCAGTGCCTTGATTGCCAACAAAATCCCACCAAAGATGAAAGATCCGGGATGTTTTACCATACCTTGTTGTATAGGTGGAAAGAATGTAGGGAAAGCCTTGTGTGACCTAGGTGCTAGTATTAACCTGATGCCCTTATCTACTTTCAAATCCTTAGGCATAGGTGAAGCTAGACCTACCACAGTAACTCTGTCTTTAGCTGATAAGACCATAGCCTACCCTGAAGGAAAAATTGAGGATGTCTTGGTCCAGGTTGATAAGTTCATCTTTCCAGCTGACTTTATCATCTTAGACTTTGAGGCTGACAATGAAGTTCCACTCCTTCTAGGTAGACCCTTTTTAGCAACGGGTAGAACCTTGATAGATGTCCAGAAAGGAGAATTGACCATGAGAGTCCACGACCAAGAAGTGACCTTTAATGTATTCAATTCTCTCAAGTACCCTGAAGACAGAGAGGATTGTTCTACCTTAAGTGTGATTGAGACTTGGTGTGAGAATGGATGTAGAAGGGAAATGTTGGGAATAGATGAGTCTGATAGTGAGAGTGATGAGGAGGACTATGAGGAGATAGTGATGCCTAAGGAAGTTCTTGCCTTTGAGACTTTAGAAGCTGAGGATAGGAAGACCCTTGTCCCATCCTCAGATGTTGCCCCAGACCTGGAACTGAAACAACTTCCCTCACATCTGAAGTATGCCTTTTTAGGAGACTCGGGGAAGTTGCCAGTCATAATTTCATCATCATTAGAATCTGATCAGGAAGAAAAGTTGGTCCAAATGCTGAAACAACACAAGAAAGCCATTGCTTGGACCATTGCTGACATCAAGGGCATAAGCCCTACCATTTGTCAACATAAGATCATTCTTGAAAACAAAAATTTCACTTCAGTTGAGCCTCAAAGAAGACTCAATCCTGTGATGAAAGAAGTAGTTAAAAAGGAGATTTTAAAATGGCTTGATGCTGGTATAATTTACCCAATTGCAAGTAGCACCTGTGTCAGTCCAGTTCAATGTGTACCCAAGAAGGGTGGAGTTACTGTTGTACCAAATGAGAAAAATGAACTTATACCTACCAGAGTAGTGTCAGGTTGGAGGATATGCATGGACTATAGGAGACTTAACAAAGTCACTCAGAAAGACCATTTTCCTCTACCCTTTGTAGGCCAAGTGTTAGACAGACTGGCAGGAAAAGAGTTTTATTGTTTCTTAGATGGCTACTCCGGTTACAATCAAATAGCCATTGCACCAGATGACCAGGAAAAGACCACTTTCACATGTCCCTACGGAACCTTTGCCTTTAGAAGGATGCCCTTTGGATTATGTAATGCCCCAGCCACTTTCCAGAGATGTATGATGTCCATTTTCTCTGATATGCTAGAAAACTCCATGGAAATCTTCATGGATGATTTTTCTGTGTACGGGACATCATATGATGAATGTTTACAAAATCTTGAAAAATGTCTGGAAAGGTGTGAAAAGACTGATTTAGTCTTGAACTGGGAGAAATGCCACTTCATGGTTGAAGAAGGCATAGTTCTGGGACATCTCATATCCAAAAGAGGTATTGAGGTTGACAAGGCCAAATTAGAAGTAATTTCCAAATTGCCTGAGCCAATCACTGTCAAAGGAGTCAGAAGTTTCCTAGGGCATGCAGGGTTTTATCGAGATTCATAAAAGACTTTTCAAAAATCTCAAAACCCTTGTGTGTACTACTTCAGCATGACCAAGCTTTTGATTTTAATGAAGAATGCAAAAAGGCTTTCAAAACTCTGAAAGAAGCTTTGGTCACTGCTCCAATAGTAACCACACCTGACTGGTCACAGCCTTTTGAAATAATGTGTGATGCCAGTGATTGGGCAGTTGGTGCTGTTTTAGGCCAAAAGAAGGGCAAAATCTTTCACTCTATATACTATGCTAGTAAGACACTCAATGATGCTCAACTCAATTACACCACTACTGAAAAGGAATTGTTAGCTGTGGTTTTTGCTTTTGAAAAATTCAGAGCATACTTGATGGGTGCCAAAGTTATTGTACATACTGATCATGCAGCCATTAAGTATCTCATTTCTAAAAAAGATGCAAAACCTAGGCTAATAAGGTGGGTCTTGTTGCTTCAAGAGTTTGATTTGGAGATCATTGACAGAAAGGGTGTAAATAATCAAGTGGCTGATCACTTGTCTAGATTAGAAAAACCAAAAGAAATTGAACAAGGGAGTGAGATCTGTGAAGTATTTCCAGATGAGAGGATATTAGCTGTGAACCATTTTTCTGTACCCTGGTTTGCAGACATTGTAAATTACTTAGCTTGTGAGATTATTCCTAAGGAATTTAACAAATACCAAAGGAAAAAACTCATTTCTGATTGTAAGAAGTATTTGTGGGATGATCCTTATTTGTTTAAAATCTGTGCAGATCAAATAATCAGAAGGTGTATTCCAAAGGAAGAGGTGACATCCATCATACATCACTGCCATTCAGGACCTTGTGGAGGTCATTTTGGAGGACAAAGGACAGCATCCAAGATTCTGCAATCTGGATTTTACTGGCCTTCCTTGCACAGAGACTGTCATGACTTTGTAAAAAGATGTGACGAGTGTCAAAGGAGTGGAAACATATCTCGGAGGAATGAAATGCCCCTCAATGGGATTCTAGAAATAGAACTCTTTGATGTGTGGGGCATTGACTTCATGGGACCCTTTCCAATCTCCAACAATTGTTCCTACATACTGGTGGCTGTAGACTATGTGTCTAAATGGGTGGAAGCTATGGCTTGCCACTCTAATGATGCTAAGACTGTTGTCAAGTTCTTACACAAGCACATATTCACCAGATTTGGTACACCACGTGCCTTGATCAGTGATGAAGGCACACATTTCATTAATAACCTGCTTGAGGAATTGTTAAGTAAATACAACATTCAGCACAGGGTGGCCACTGCTTACCACCCTCAAACCAATGGTTTGGCTGAATTGTCAAATAGGGATATCAAAGGCATTCTGGCCAAAGTAGTCAAACCACACCGAAAGGACTGGGCCTCCAAATTGGATGATGCCCTGTGGGCCTATCGGACTGCTTACAAAACCCCTATAGGAATGTCCCCATTCAGGTTAGTTTTTGGAAAGGCCTGTCATTTACCTGTTGAGTTAGAACACAAGGCCTACTGGGCCATCAAAGAGCTTAACATGTGTTTGGATGAAGCTGGTAAAAAGAGAACTTTACAATTGTGTGAAATGGAAGAGCATAGGAATGCATCCTATGAAAATGCCAAATTATATAAAGAAAACACCAAAAAATGGCATGATCAAAGGATCCTTCCTAAAGAACTCATTGAGGGCCATAAAGCCTTACTGTTCAATTCTAAAGTGAAACTTTTCCCTGGAAAATTTAACTCTAGATGGACCGGCCCCTTCACAATTGCAAAAGTGTACCCTTACGGGGTAGTTGACCTCATTGACCCGGATAGGGGTACCACTTTTAAAGTCAATGGGCAAAGGGTAAAACCTTTTCTTGAACCAACTGAAATCCAACAACAACCAGAAATGGTTGTTGGCTCTGATGATGATCAACTCTGATTATCGGGTCTGAAAACCCACAAATCTGTGAAAATATTAGGATAGATTTCATGTTATGCAACTTTTCTTATATTTTTGCTGAATTTTAGTATAACTTAGGATTCTTAATATTTTTAATGATTTTTTATATAAAAATTTTGGAAAATACAAAAAGATTAAGATTTTGTTTTGTTTTTAGACTTATTAGGACTTTTAAATTTTTTTTTTTCAGGTTTCAAGTTTTTAGTCAATTTTCATTTTTAAAATTAAAAACACAGAAAAGATCATCAAGTGCCTCAAAAGGAAGAACAAAAAGAGGAAGAAGCAAATCCAAGCCTTGGAGAAGGATTGGAAGCAGCAGGTTCAGCACAAGAAGAGAAAGGCAGAGTTGCAAAAGGCATGGGAGATGGGCAAGTCCAACAAACCAATCAAAATGCCCTTCATGCCTAAATCAGTGTTGGAATCCTCCTCTTCTCCTACTCAATCTGAGTAGGACAGGTTCTGCCATCAAACTCCCTCTTTATTTTGCCATTTCTGTACATATGCATGATAGTTTAGGATTTGTAGCTTTCTTTTGTAAATAAATTTTAGCTACTTTGCTTTATTTTTACCATTTTCTGCCACTGATTTGCACACACAGATTCACACAAACGGAGGCAGTCCCTCCATCTCACTTTTGGTTCAATTTAGGTTCACAAATATAGAGGCATTCCCTCTATTGAGCATTTGATGAATTTGGGACTCCAAAACAGGGGCAATCCCTCTATTTTTCTGCTTTGGTTCAACTGTGGTGCACTAATGATAGAGGCAGTCCCTCTAATGGTGTTTGGTGACCTTACTTACTTCAAATGATAGTGAGTTTTCATGCATCACATTGAACTAGGATTCACTCACAAGAGGCATTCCCTTTTTCTTAAATTGAGTCTTTGTGATCTGTTTGTGTGCATGCTTATGGCTACTTACATTTGTCCCACCATCTTAATGATGCTAACTGTTTTCTTTGGGACTTTGCTGATTTTAGGATCATTGTAGGAACTTTAATAGATTTTTCTTTCTTTATTTGCTGTTTTCACCACCTGTGTGTCACTTGACACAACAGGTTTGGTGTTTTGCTGTTTTGGTAGTGCAGAAACAGAGGAGCAGGTAAGGATCTTTGGATCCCACTCTCCTCTTCAATGGTTTAAGTTGTTTGGTCATGTATGTCATAGATCTTTGGTTAAAAGCCCTTGGCTTTAGACTATGTTTGGATCCATTTGCTGATTTTGTGTTTTGAGTTGTATATATAATGGTCTTTTGGTATCATAAGTCTTATTCCATGCTTGTTTGCAAAAAGACTAAGTTGTTTGGATGGTTTGCTGAATTCTAGGTCTTATTATTGTGCATAAGTGTCAATTGGTCACTTTGAACCAATTTTTGGTCAAGTCTTGGTTTAGGAAGAAATGGAATCAGTCCCCTTTTCTTCTTTGCTGTTTTGAGTCAAATTGAGTCTTTTGGGAACTGATTTTCATGAGCTTGTGTATCACTTATCCATCAATTGTGCACAAAAACAAAATAAAATAGAAAGTTGACTCCTTGGTATTGCATATAGTGATTTTATAGCCACAATAAGCCTATGATTGCCATGCTTAGCTAAAATAGCCATCTTATGAAATTGTAAACCATTTCTTTGTTGCAAACTTGATCTTTCATGCATTGAGGACACTGCAACCATCAAGTTTGAGGATGGAAGGATGTCTATTTAAGCACTCATTTGATTTAATTGTACAAAATACACACCTAGACCAAAAGTAACATCAAAGAACAAAGTTCTAAGGTCTTGTGTACAAAAGAGTGTCAATGCACACCAATGATACCTCTTTAAGAGATGCATAGTAGGAAAATTGTACTATGGAGTGACATAAAAGAGAGATGAGGTAAAAGACAAGCTTTGAAAGGAAAAAGTCAAAGAACCAAGTCAATGCCCAAATTTTTTTTTTGGAATCTGGTTTTGAAATACAAAATGTTGGTCTTATATTTCATGGGATGGCAGACTTTATGCATAAAACATGGTTAAGCATAGGTTTATGAAGGGCTATAAGCATCATGCCTTGTTGACTTTGGAAACAACTTTCTCAGAAAACACAAAAACATGCACATCTTGGTAAATTGTGAAAAAGCTCATATCTTTTTAGGTTTTAGCACTTTGAGTCTTTATTTTGTCTTTTTCTCGTTGTTTGGGGACAAACAACAGTTTAAGTTTGAGGATGTGATAGGTGTTATTTATTAACCCCTATTTTGAGTCTTTTAGTTCACTTTTTCACCATTTTGGTAGCCCGTTGTGTCTATTTAGTCCTATTTCATGCAAGATTTGTATATATTCGTATCCTAACTAGTTTATAGTTAAATATGCTTAATTTGATTTAATTTTGGTACTTATGTAGCTTAATTGCAGTTTTTGCAGAAAATGGCCCAGTACTACAGGATGCTATAGGAGTGCTGTAGCAGTGTGCAGTATTGTTGACAGCGGATTTTTGGACTCCTACTCATTTGGGCCGGGCTTAGGGGACTGTTTTGGGCCAAGGGATGCAGCAGCCCAGCTGATTGAAGACTAAGGCCCAAGCCTTTTTGATGACATCATGCTTACTTTATGAAACTTGGTGCCAAAGTCTCATATTAGTATAAATAGAAGGCTAAGCTTAGTTTGTAAATCACCAACTTTCATCTTCACTAGTTCGTTTGTGTTAGAAGTTCTTAGTAGTCTCGTGTTTTGTTACTTTGGCAAGTTAAGTCGTGCTTAGAATCAATTCGGTTCCTAAGCATCGTTTCACTTGTTCTCGTTACGTTTTCTAATTAATATAATTTCCGAGGTATTTTTAGTTACATCGTGTTTCCAACTCTCGGTTATTACTTCTCAACAAGTTCTCGTTATTTTATTTTGGCTCCTATTTTCGAAGATCACCAAAGTGTGTGTATCAAAGACTCGATTTTACCAAGTACGATATTTTACCGTTGTCAAAACGATTTCCGAAGTTGAACAACAAAACTTGCGTTTTTATTAATTTTGAAAGTCGTTTGCTTTTTCAAAACAAGCTTACTTTAATTTTCAAATCATCGTTCGGTTACCAAGTTCACATTTTACAAGTGTTTAGCTCGAAACTTGCCTTGCAAGTAACTCATTTTTAAGCTTCCATCACAAGGTACTAACTTTAGTCAAATCTAGACTTTTGTACCTCCTTGTACTTTTTAGTACCTTTAAGTACTTTGTTGTACTTTTAAAAGACTTTTTGGCCTTTTTGTGACTTTCATCACAAGTTACTAAGTTTTAGTCACTTTAAATATTTAGATACTGTTTTATTGAAATTACTTACACCCTGTTTCTTCCAAATTAGATTTATTTCTAATAGTGAAGAACGTATTGTGTGGTAATCACTAATTGGTCACTTCTCTTATTATTGAAATTCCACCGGTCATCAAAACCGTGTTTTTACAAAGATTTTAGTTCGAAACTTGCATTGCAAGTAACTAATTTTCTAAAGCTTCATTTGCAAGTAAACTTCCCTTACAAGCTTCCATCTTTAAAGTACAAAGTCTAAATCTAGACTTTGGTACTTTGTTGTACTTTCTAAGTACTTTTAGTACTTTTAGTTGCTTTTCTTCCAAGCAAAGCTATTTTCTTGAACTGTTATAAATCTGTTTACTACTGTTATTTATATAACTGCTAACTCATAATTATTTCCACTCTGTTTCTCTCATCGAAGAGAACGTATTGTGCGATAATTATCAAGTTCATTACCTTGCTTTCAATTATTTCACTGGTCAATTCTCCAGTGCTTATTATTTCTGCAATTTACATTTCAGTTATTTACTTTATTGCAGTATTACTGGTCACTCTTCCAGTATTTATTTTCCTGCTCTTCTACTGGTCACCTTTCCAGTATTTACTTTTCTGCTCTCTTACTGGTCAACATCCAGTATTTATTATTTACATTACAGCAATTTACCTGTTTTTATTTTCTCGGGGTTATCTACACTCTGTTTCTCTCATTGAAGAGAACGTATTGTGTAATAACTACCTGCTTATTTTATTTCAGCAATTTAATTACTCGCAATTTAATTTACAGCAACTCTACTGGTCATAATCCAGTGTTTACTTTCTAGTACTTGCTTTACTGTCGTAATCTAACTGTTTATTGCAGGTGTTTGACACTTCATTGAAGACTGTACCTAGTTGATTGACGCCCAACTTAGTACATGAAAGTGCACTAGCTTTTAGAGTTAGGATTTGTGTTAAACATCCGTAATAGACGTGAGAAGGCTAAAAGTAGCTTTAGTACTTAATTGTGCTATACTCATCTAGTGAGATTGGTAACACTGTGTTGTGCTAGGATTCGTGACTAATATATCACCTCTGAATGCACGTTGACCTGTGTGTACTCTTAAGAGGCCGGTCAAACCAGTAGTTGGACCTTCAGTAAGATTATTGCTAGATCACCTGTGTTTCATCAGACCCTTGCACACTGTGCTTCTTTCTCTGATAGATTTTACAACCAATCATTCACCCATTTGCTTAAACAGCATCGGTTAAAATCCTCGAATTCGCCATCTGAAATCATCTTTTACAAACTAGACTTTCTGCTTAAAAGACTTTGCACAAAACCTTCCCTGAGGATCGATATCTGGTATTTACTTACCATTATTACTTGTTACGGGACGACAGTAGTTCAAGGTGTATACTTGCGCCTGGTTCTATTTTCCAGTTGAATCTCACAGTTCACGTTTCGTTCCTGTTTTCCTTGCTCTTGGGCAGGGAAAACCGCCTAACGACGACATATCTGGAATCGAAACATTTGAGGCTCTCGAGTGAGTACGTTTGGAACTGGAAGGGGTACCTTGGTGATCCATAGATTGAGAATAAGAGGTGAATAAGGGGTACCTTCGTTGGAGCAGCATGGGGGTACCGCACCGGCTATCGTGCCGGTCACCCTTGGCGGTGTTGCCGGGGGTACCGGGCGGTACCGGTGGCATACCGCAAGAGGCCGCGGATGGCCTTATGATAAAAGTGTGAAGTGAAAAAAAATGTATGGGGTTAAAAGTAAGGGAAAAGTCCAATAAAACCCAATGGACTTTAGTGGTTGGAATGAATAAGTCATTGGACAATTTTTTGGAACAAATAAACCATTAGACTTTCCAAAACCTATTAAATAAATCCTTGGACTTTTTAAAACTTATTAAATACATCATTATGACCTATAAAACAAGTTAATATGGTGAAATAATTGAAAAAAATTTGAAATATACTCAACAAACTTTCATACTCTGAACGATCAAATTCGTAGACAGTTTTTGAACGAAAAATAACACAACCATTGTAATATTGTTGGTTTCGATATTTAAAAAAAAACGTTTTTGTTATAAAGATGATATATATTTAGGATTTTTTTTTTTTATTCTAACCAAATTTCTAAAGATTTCTTTAAAATAGGAAAATGATAATATGATATATATATATATATATATATTCAAATTTAGAGAACCTTAAGTGAAATATTGAAAAAGAGAAATAATTTAAAAATTGATATCTTTTTTCGAAAAAGGAGAAAAGACATCCTCGTTGGTTTTTACGAAAAGATAATAGGGTTTTGGATTACTTTTTTTAACAAAATTTCTAGTTCTTTAGATAGGAAAACTATAATGCAATTTAAATACAATGTTAAATTAAAAAAAATGCAAATCTTTATTCTTTTTTTTTTTGGTAAAACTTATGAACGATGTTTTTTTTTTCTATTCCGGAAAAAATATCGAACTGAAATTATTTTTCTTTTTCCGAATTTAGAAAATTCTAAACAAAATATCAAACAAAGAAAATTAATTTTTAGTTCAATATTTTTTCGTAAAAAGGAAAAAAAAAATAACATTGTTTGTAGGTTTTTACAAAAAATATAATAGAGATTATGGAATTTTTTTTATGGGTATTTTACTTTAAATTCTCTATACTTCTAAAAAGAATTTTTAGAAATTTTTTTATAATAAAACAAATACAAAATATATATATCTTCTTTATATAAAAAAAATGTATGAGCAATATTTTTTCTCATCTCTACAAAAAAGAATTATTGATAAACCAATAACATTACAACAGTTTTTATGTTATTTTTTTTGTTTAAAAATTATCTACAGACTTAATCGTTTAGAGTATGAGAGCTTGTTGGGTGTATTTCAAAAAAAAAATCAATCATTATACCCCATTAACTTGTTTTATGGGTGATAAGGATGTATTTAACAGGTTTTAGAAAGTCCAATGATTTATTTAATAAGTTTTGAAAAGTCTAGTGGCTTATTTGTTCCAAAAAATTGTCTAAGGATTTAATAATTCCAACCATTAAAGTCCATTGGGTTTTCTTGGACTTTTCCCTAAAAGTAATTTAATTAACTAATTAATAAATTAAAAGTTAATGATGGGAATTTAATAAAAGTGTAATTTAAAAAGTTGAATCTTGAATTTTGAAATTTCAAAAAAAAATATTATCTTTATATAATAGAATAGATAATATAGCTACATCAGAATATATTCAATATTTGGCTTATTTCGAAAATATTTACGAGACAATTATGATGGTATAATTTGTAAAAAAAAAAGAAACGTAATTTTAGGGGTGTAAAATAAAAAAATAAAAAAAAAATAGGAAGATGAAAGTAATTTAATAATTAATTGTATGAATATTAAGTGTAACTTATAAAAATGAAATTGAAATTTGAATAGATATTATATATATGGATAGTTAAGGATATAAAGTGTGTAAAGTCACAATGTAATAAAATCTAAACAAATTAATTTATATTATTTTTACTATTTAATAATATAATTAAATTAAAAAAACATTCAATTGTAACGCCTCATTTTTCAAAGTTATGTATTTAACTGTTTTGTTAAGGTTAAGTTAATTTTTTTTGGTCAGATGTGCAAGTTTCATAATTTCAAGGGCCGATGTATCATTTCTTTTAGTTAAGGGGTGGTTGTAGAAGGTATATAAGAGATTCGAAGCCCCAATTCCCTTCATTGTTGCTTTGAACGATTTTTGGAGAGGAGAAGGTAGGGTTGTAATCAATCCGAGCCGAGTCGAGTATCACCAAGCTCGAGCTCGAGCTCGACACTACTACTCGAGCTCGAAACTTAACTTGAGCTCGATCGAGCTTAAAATTTTAAGCTAGAGCTCGACTCGATAAGGTACTTGACACTTTCGAGCTCGACTCGGTTAAGTGCTAGAATATTTTTTTTACAATTTAACGATGCAAATTCAACTATTTGAAGGATACAAAATAGAAAATGTCTACAATGTGCGATTAATACAAGTTGTAACATTTCATTTTTTTACTTAAAAATTTAATAGTTATAAAGATGAGGGGTAAAAACTACAAGCTTATAAACTAGAACTCGATTAGGCTCGCGAGCGTATCAATCCGAGTAATTCAATACTCGAGCTCGGCTCGTTAAGGTACTCGAGTAGCTCGAGCTCGAGCTCGACTCGATTAACTTCGAGTTGATTTCGAGTTTTTTCCGAGTTGATCTCGGGTAGCTCGCGAGTTATCTCGGCTCGATTACACCCCTAGGAGAGGGGGCTTGGGGCGATTTTGGCTAACAACTTGAGTGGAGACCATCAATTGGAGAGTATCAAAGAGGATTTCAAGTATTATTGGTTGAATTCTTCAAAGGTATGAGTATCCTAACCTATTGATTCGTTGATTTAAGGTGTTAGGGTTTAGATGGTTTGGGGGATCAATTGATGAGTTAAAGCAATGTTTTACTGTATTGGATTCATACAAAAAGTTTGGGGGTTGTTTATGTACATTAATTTGAGTTTAGAGTGCAAGATTTGGGTTTTGGAGGTGAAAACCACGGTTTTTGGGGCTGAAATCCGCGAGGAAGACGATCAAGGTATAACGACGGGTTATGTGCAGGTTACAACCCGCCGATAACTAGTCGTTTCCCCTGATTTGATTTTTGAGTTTTCCGTACGGGCTCATTTTGGGGTTTTCTTTAAAGGCTTTCCGTATGGGGATTGTAATAGATGATAATTGGTAAAATTTGAAAGTTTGAGATAGTTTTCCTATGTCTAAGGCGTGAGGGACGGCTTAGCCGTTAGAGCCATTTTGGATATTCAATGATATGTGTTATCTATGTATGATTGTGTAGGTACTCAAAACGAATAATTTGGTTGTGCACGTGCTTGTTACTTGTGTAACTTTGACAGATGAGTACCATTAACCTGTGCTCAATATTGTTAGGCTATCAGTAGCCCAACCCTCTCAACCTAACTGCCACATCAGCTGACACATCAGCTTTTCTCCAACTCTCTCATAAGCCATCTGCAACCCTCTACAACCTGTACCCAACCCTCCCAACCCTCTCAATTTTTAATTATTTAATTATTTAATACAAATAAATAATTATTTAATTATTAATATAAATAAATAATAACATTAAAAATATATTAAATTCTAAAATACTAAAATACTAACATTAAAATTCCATAACAATTAAAATAAAAAATTAGAAATCTCTATCGAGAGACCAAACATGTTCGACCAAATCCGCCCGAAGATTATGATGAGTCTGTCTGTATCTCACTGCGAGAACGTTCACCATACGTTCCTCCTCACTAAGTTGTGGGTTCGGTGGATACGGTATATAATGCGGAACAACACAAATAGCCTTGTTTTTGTTTTTGAGTATCATATTGTTTAATATGATACACGCGTACATAATTTTTCTCAATCTATGTATCTCCCATGCGCGTCCCGTTGTACAATTATACTCCAACGTTTTTGCATCATGCCAAAAGCTTGTTCAACGTCTTTACGTGCCGCTTCTTGCGCTTTTTTAAACTTGATTCGTTTAATGTCTTCAGGAAACGAAAACGATTTGACGAAAGTAGCCCATTCCGGATATATCCCATCCCCTAGATGATATCCGTTCTTGTACGTCACTCCGTTTACTAGAAAATGGCAGTCGGGTGCTTTTTCGTCTTATACATCGTCGAAGAGAGGCGACTGACCGAGTACGTTGAGGTCGTTCATGGCACCGACACAACCAAAGAATGCGTGCCAGATCCATGTGTCTTGGGAGGCCGCCACTTCTAAGATGATTGTCGGACGCGGTTTATCGTCTCGATGGTATTGAACTTGCCATGCAACCGGGCAATTCCCCCGTTCCCAATGCATGCAGTCAAGGCTACCGAGCATGCTGGGAAATCTGTGACGCTCTTCGTGCGCGGCGTACAACTGCTGGACATCTTCATAAGTCGGCTTGCGTAAATATAATTTTCCATACACTTGTATAATTGCCGAGCAGAAGTTGTTTAGACAATCGCGTGATGTTTTCTCTCCCATGCGGACGTACTCGTCAAATGCGTCACCGGATATACCGTATGCCAATTGCCTAATTGCCGTCGTACACTTTTGTATTAGAGTAAAACCCGGGTTCCCCACCGCGTCATATTGTTGTTGGAAATATTCATACTGTGAGTTTAAATCGCCGCTTATTCGTAGGAATAAATCCTTCCTCATCCGGAAACGTCGTTTGAACATGTCATCCGTGTACGTCGGGTAATCGCAAAAGTAGTCCGCCATTAGCCGTGCGTTTGCTTCTACCCGACCTCTGTCTATGTTAGGGGCCCTCGAACGGGGAATTGACGATGTGGTTGCTTGTTGAACGAACATAGCAAACATTTGCGCATGTCGTTCCTAATCCTCGTCGGTATCCGTAGATGATGTTCACCCGGTCGAGTAATCGGGTTGTGCCATAGTGTGTATGGAGAAGAATAAAAGATGAAAGTTGGTGTATAGAGAAGAAGAGATGTTTGGAGAAGAAAATGAATGTTGGTATATATGGAGATTAGTTGGTGTATAGAATGAAGAAGGAGATGGTTTATATAAAAGTAGAAAAAAAAGGAACTAGCCGTTGCTCAACGGCTTCCACAGCCCGTGGACCGTTGAGCCCGGTGGGCTCCTACCGCGGCGTAGCGCAAGCCGCCAAGCCCGCGGAGCCCGGCGGGCTTATACCCTTTCAGCCCGACGCAGCCCGAGCTAATCAAGTAATTCTAAGGATACAAAATGTAAGTTATAAAATACAAATTAATAAATTAATGAGAAATTTGTGTAAGTGAATTTTGGAACATACTTTTTCCATATTTGTTATTTCCAATGTAGAGAAAGCCTCATGTATATATATATATATATATGGTATTTATACACCATGATATCATCAATTTATGTATTTGTTTTTATTGACCATTAAAATAAGGGTTTATTACACGGGTGTGTATCGAACTTGTCACGTTTTTTCATTGTATGTACCCACCTTTTAAAATTGCCATTGTATGTACTAAACTTGAAAAAAATTACCATTGTGTGTATTTTGGATACACTTTCGTGAGAAGTTGGATACATTAAATGGTAGGTTTTTGATAAAGTTGGATACATACAATGACAATTTTAGTAAGTTCGGTACATACAATGACAATTTTAAAAGGTGGGTACATACAATGAAAAAACGTGACAAGTTCGATACACTCCCATGTAATAAACCCTTAAAATAACTCAATTTAAGTATTGATGATGTCAGCCAAAAGACTCTTTTAATAGATAGTAGGGATTACTTCTTCAAAATGTATCCAACTATCCCCAATATACTATTGTGTGTATCAACCTAAAAAAATTCTTTTTGTATATATCAAACTTTATTTTTGAGTCTATTATGTGTATTTTTTAGTCTATTATGTGTATCCAACTGTCCCCTAATATAATATTGTGTGTATCAAAAATACACACAATAGACTAAAAATCAAAATTTGATATATACAAAAGAAATTTTTTTAGGTGGATACATACAATAGTATATTAGGGATAGTTAGATACATTTTGAGGAAGTAATCCCTAGATAGTATAGCTTTAGACAATTATTTAATCAAAGTAGTCTTTAGTGTAGTGGCTAAAGGCCTTGGAAGTTAGCAACCACTTTGGTGGGGCCTTACATTGAATCATAGACATTGCATTGTTTTAGTTATGTTTATTTTAGGGATTACTTCTTCAAAATGTATTCAACTATCCTCAATATACTATTGTGTGTATCAACCTAAAAAAATTCCTTTTGTATATATCAAACTTTATTTTTGAGTCTATTATGTGTATCCAACTATCCCCCAATATACTATTGTGTGCATCAAAAATACACACAATAGACTAAAAAATAAAGTTTGATATATACAAAAGAAATTTTTTTAGGTAGATACATACAATAGTATATTAGGGATACTTGGATATATTTTGAAGAAGTAATCCCTTTATTTTATCCCAAAAATTTGAAAATTGTTTTCAATTAATGTAACTTTATTCTAAATTTTCTTAGGTTTAATTAAACATACAAAGTTTGAAAGATTTTTTTCTATATATTTTAAGTTTCTTTTAAAAAATAAACATGTGAACCTTTCTAACTATTTCTTTTCCCTAATTCTTATTAAAGCGATTTTTAAAGTTTATAACATGTTATATTATAATGTGTTATACGAACCGAAATAAATCTGGTGTTTCAAAATTATACCTCACAATTAGTGAGACTTTGAATCGCATCAACAAACAAAGTTTGAGGTACCCACGATATCCATGCGTACAATCCGAATCATTTGCCTTCTCGTAATGCTAGTCAAAATTTTAAAATTTTTAAAGAAAAAAGAGCATATGTTGTAGGTGAGTTTGAGAAAGAGTTATGCAAGGTGTAATTGAGTCGAGTTGAGCCGACACAGTGCCAGGCTCGAGCTCGACTCGACTCTCAAACTCGTAGCTCGATACTCGACTTGAACTCGGTCGAGCCTAAATTTTCATGCTCGAGCTCGAGCTGGTGACAGGTATCGACTCGACTCAACTCGCTTGTGTCTTAAATAAATACTTGGCAACATAAATATTAATTGTTAACAACCATTTTCAACAAAAATAAGCACTTTCAATATGAAACTAGAATGCACCAGCCCTTACAATATCCTGTCTAAAATCCCAAAATAATAGCCAAACAGTTTGTACAGTTTTTATAATCAACACTTTGAAATAAAAAGCAACCAAAGTTTAATATTCTACCAGCCCAAAAGTAAATAAGCACACTTCTCTAGCTACATCATCATTCATCAGATCCAAAAAATATGAAATCACTTCACCTCATCACCTGTGTAATGACAAGTACCAAATATTAAGATTTCAATTTAATATACCCCATCAAGTAAAAGAACGCAAAAATTAGCTTGATATTTATTAATTTTATTCTAAATTAACTAAAAGTTTATTTGTTTATACCTTTCAAAAAACGATCGCAATGCTCCACTGGTAGGCTGTAGTAACTAGTAACCAACAAAATGAAGTGGGCAAAGGTAGTGAAAATTACATCAAAATATGCTGCACAATCTGTTAAAAAAATTATGATAAATATGCAATATAGAAAATAAAAAAGCTAAATAGTAATGTAGAAAACAAAAAAACACCACCTTATAAAACTTCAAGGAATTGGAAGGACGATCTCAGTTGCTTTCATTTCCTTCTAAAGTTCAAAACAGTTAGGTAAATGTTAGTATGTTTAGATCCATAAAAACGTGTTAAAATGAATGGAACATGAAAAAAATAATGGGTTTAGTTCACAAAAATGTATCCAACTTGTAACGAAAAGTTATTGTATGTATTGGACTTCTATTTTTTCCATTGTATGTATCAAACCTATCAAAACTACCATTTAATGTATCCAACTTTATCAAAACTTGTCATGAAAGTGTATCCAACTTGTCACGAAAGTGTATCCAACTTGTAACAAAATACATTAAATGGTAGGTTTTTATAAGTTTGATACATACAATGGAAAAAAATTAAAGTCTAATACATACAATAACTTTTCGTAACAAGTTGAATACATTCCTGTGAAGTAACCCAAAAATAATACCTTGTTCTTTCTTTTTATCCATGGAGGCTTCTACATCAATCTGTTCCACAAACGAACACTTGAACAGTTTCAGGTGATAAAGATGCTCTATAGTCATCAATAACTCTACTACCCTACCCGCACTGAAAGTAGCTTCAGAAGCAACTGTTGTGATAGGGATAACAAGTATATTGTAACATCCCAAAAAGGGGGAAACCAATTTATTTATCTGTTTATTTAAATTTTCTATTGTATTTATCTTTTTTTTTAGTTTGGATTTGTTGTTATCTCCAAAAAGAGGGGAGAGATAGAGTTTGACTAGGTAGGGGTTAGGTTTATTTAAAGTTGGTTATCAGATCCACTTTTCTTGTTACTTTGAGAGAAAAGAAAGAGAGAGAGAGATACAGACCGAGAGAGAGAGAGACGGGAAGAACGAGAGAGATCAGCAAGTCGCCGGAGTGAGTTCGATTCGCGTTTGTGTTGTCGATAATTTGAAGGTAAGGCCTGATTTTAGTATTCTTGTAGGTTAAATTTCGATTTGGGAGAGGTTTTGGGCGGTTCATGGCGGTAGCCATGATCGCCGGCCTTAGCAGCAAGGTGGTGGTGGTCCGGGGTGTCGGTGCCGCCGGCTTTGGCTGGTGGTGGCCGAACACCACCGCTACTGGTGATGTCCGGCGGTGGTAGCCTTAGCTACTGCCGCCGCGTTTTTATGGTGTGGTCGGCCGGCAGTGGCGATAATGCCACTGCTGTTGCTGTTGTTTGTGGAGGGCGGCGGTGGCCGTCCGTCGTCGGCTGCCGCTAGCTGCTCTGGTTGGTGGCCTGACCGGCGGTGGTAGTGGCGGTCCTCACCGCTGCTGCTGCTGCCATGGTGTGGTTCGGCGGCGGTGGGTGGCAGGTTCCTTGCCGCCGCTGCCGTTGAGCGAGTTATCCGGCGGTGGTGGCAGGCTACCTGCTGCTGCTGCCGTAAGGTGGTGAATGGGCAGCGGTGGCAGCCTTGATGCTGCTGCCGTCTTGTTGACGTTCCCGGCGGTGGCGGTGGCCTTGCGCCGTCGCTGCTGCCGTGGTTGTTCACCAGCGGTCGGTCCGGCGTCGGCGGTTTACACTCGTGGCTGTCCGGTAAGCCACGGCTGTCCGGCAGCGGTGTCGCGAGCCGGATTGACAACCGGGTAGACCGTAGGTCGTCACGATACCGTTAGTTCACTCGTAAACAAGTTGCGTTGAGGTTATAGGGGATTAAGCGAGTGTGTTCTTACGAAGGTGCGTGCGTATACGTGTTTTAATTTCAGATTTGTTGTGTGGGTTGTTGTTTACGCAGGATAGCTAGATTGCGGTTACGTAACGAGGTGAGTGGGTTTTACGTATGTTATGTTATAACCATGTATTTGTATGCTTGATGTTGTTGATGTGTTGATGAGGCCGGATCGTGGGACGATCCGAAGAGCGAGTAGTCGCTAGGCCGGGTCGTGGGACGATCCGAAGGGTGGGTAACCACCAAGGTCGGACTGTGGGGCGATCCGATGAACGGGAAACCGTTAATGTGGATGATGTATGAATATGTATATGTGTGTTATGATATAGTGTACGTATTATATGCTCACTAAGCGGTTGTGCTTACCCCACGTTTAAATTTCTCTTTTAAAGGTACCAGCTCGAGCGTGGATAAGGGAAAGGCTCCGACTTGATGGGATCCAACGAGACAGCTTCCGATCTTAGACTCGATTTATTATTTTGAACTTGTTTTTGGGAATTATTTTTTTTGACGTATTAAACTTAGATTTTAAAAGTCGTTGAATTTTTTATGGAAATTTTTGTTTTGAGAATTGGGTGTTACAACTTGGTATCAGAGCCGAGGTTTAAGTGAACCAGCATGCGCACTGGTGGGTGCGTGTGTGGGTGGACTTAAACTAGGCGATTTTGGGAAAAATAAGATCGGAAAGGCTAACGGAACCGTCAAGGCGGAGGTGAGCAATAATCGTACTTTTACATATATACTTATACATGCGTGAACTAGACTTGTATAAAATTCATGCGAGGATACATGCAGTAGATGTTATGACGTTATGTATTGTTGAGGTTAGTTAATGTGCGAATACCTGCATAGTCGATAGGTTAAGGCCCATTTAGGACGGTATCAAACCCAAACGAATACACTGTGGTCTGTTGAGGACGGGTCTTCGGGCATGTTCTTGTTTGATTGTTGCCCGGTGGTCTTGAATTGACTGCCATGTATGGATGGTTATAGTAATACGGCGCCAATAATAGTGTTACTATAAACTCCGTGTGGTGTTGAATCTGATTAAGTTCTGGGGACTTTAACATATTGATGACAGTAGGGACAAGCATATGTGTGTTGTAGTTAACGTTTGCATGTGGTTAGTTGCTAAGTGTGGTACCTATGTGTGTTTGGGTGAACTAGTTATAGGATGGCATGCGCGTTATAACTAGAAATAGGTACCAGCATGAGCACTAATAGAATAGGAATGCAGTTAGATGAATTGCCTTATGTGAATGTAAACTAAAATGCCTCGTAAACTCCAGAATGGTAGTAACTAGACAGACACCTGAAGGGAGCGGGACCGAACAGGCGGACCAGCTTGCCGCGCGGATTACTGAGACGTTGCAGGAAATTCTGCCCGGACTTTTCGATCAGATGAGAGAGGAGCTTATCCAGACCGTGGATCAGCACATTGATGCAGCGCTTACGGCACGCAGTACTGGGTCTGGGAGCACCGCACAGTCTCAGATCCGGACCGTCACTTACAAGGACTTCATGATGTGCCAGCCGCCGTTCTTTGAGGGGCAGAAGGACCCCGTTGCTTGTTACCGTTGGTACTCGGCGGTGGAAGGGGCTTTCCGCACAAGCGGATGCCCGGCGGGTTCGAAGGTGATATTCGCGGTGAATCTGTTGCGGACTGCGGCTAAGGACTGGTGGGATCTGGTCCTCAAGAGGCTCTCAGAGGCCCAGGTTACTGCTTTGACCTGGGAGGAGTTCAAAGTTATGATGGATGAGGAGTTCGCGCCTAGCATCGAGCGGGAATGTTTGGCAGCTGAGTTCCTAAACATGACTCAGACGACCGAGTCGGTGAACGAGATCACCGCAAAATTTCTGGAGAAGCTATTGTTCGTGCCAGGCTATGCGAACGACGAGTCCCTGAAAAAGGCTCGTTACTTGGGGGTCTTGAAGACAGACATCAGAGGGGTAGTGTCGACGAAGAGGTGCCAGACCTTTAGCGAGATGGTGGACACAACGAGGGCACATGAGCTACATTTGGAGGAGATTCAGCGCGGGAAGCGCATGGCAGATGATCATTCAGCGCCGACCAAGCGGTTCAAGGGAGCGAGGGGCGATGCTAGAGGTGGGTCGACGGGTTGCGCCAAGTGCGGGCGAAACCACAAGGGCGAGTATAGGGCTGGGGAGACGGTATGCTTCAAGTGTGGCAAGCCGGGCCACTTCAGCCGCGACTGCAAGGCAACGGTGAAGACCTGTTTCCGTTGTTTCCAGCCGGGGCATGTTCAGAACGACTGTCCTCAGCTGAAGGGCACATCGGCTTTACCTCCAGCTCCAGCGCCGCTCCTGATTACCGATGGTACCATCAAGGGGAAGAGTGGAGCCTCTTCTGGTCGTGGGCGAGCCTTTCAGATGACTGCCGAGGAGGCTCAAGCGGCATCGGATGTGATCACAGGTACTCCCCTAGTTACGTTATGTCATTTATAAACTGTGTTAGACTGCTTATCCAAATCTTTATGCTTATCCACTCATGCATGAATCAGGCATATTCTCTGTAAATGAAAAACCTGCATTAGTACTTTTCGACACGGGGGCCACGTGGTCCTATGTGTCGCATAGGTTCTGTAAGGACTTCTGGTTAGAGCGAGGCAAGTTGGATAAGCCCTTAGCGATAGACGTAGCTGCGGAAGAGGTACAAGTGGTCGAGGACGTGTTCCGAGGGTGCGTCATAGATATCTTTGGCGTGCAGTTCAGCATCAACCTCATACCCATCCCCATGAATGGGATTGACGTAGTAGCAGGAATCGATTGGATGTATCAGAATCATGCGACGACTGATGTAGCAGGACAGTTGGTGCGTATCCAGAACCCAAGTGGGGGAGAACTGGTGGTGTACGGCAAGGGCAGTAGAATGAACACCTTGTTCTGTTCGGTTGCGAAGGCGCGGAAGTACATTCAGCAAGGGTGCTCGGGGTTCTTGGCTTACGCGGTGAGTGAGCAAGCGGAGGAGGGAAAACCAGCGGTAGCTGATGTACCGGTAGTTAGCGAGTTCCCAGATGTGTTTCCGGAGGACTTACCTGGCCTTCCACCCGATAGGCAGGTAGAGTTTGGTATCGATTTGGTGCCCGGAGCAGCTCCGATTGCTCGAGCTCCTTATCGTTTAGCACCACCAGAACTTCAGGAGTTGTCCAACCAGTTGCAAGAACTCTCAGGGAAGGGGTTTATCCGCCCGAGTAGTTCCCCATGGGGAGCGCCAATCTTGTTCGTGAAAAAGAAGGACGGTAGTCACCGTATGTGCATAGATTACCGAGGGCTCAACAAGTTAACCATCAAGAATAGGTATCCTCTGCCTAGGATTGATGACTTGTTTGACCACTTCAGGGAGCGTCGTGGTTTTCTAAGATCGATCTTCGGTCGGGGTATCACCAGTTGAGGGTGAAGGAAGCGGATATTCCCAAGACCGCGTTCCGAACCCGCTACGGCCATTTCGAGTTTTTGGTGATGTCGTTCGGTCTTACCAACGCTCCAGCCGCTTTCATGGACCTTATGAATCGGGTCTGTCGACCGATGCTCGATCGGTCCGTGATTGTGTTTATCGATGATATCCTCATCTACTCAAAGTCGAAGGAGGATCATGTTGTGCATCTACGAGAGGTGCTTGAGGTACTGAGGAGGGAACGTCTCTACGCCAAGTTTTCGAAGTGCGCCTTCTGGTTACAAGAAGTTCAGTTTCTGGGCCACATTGTAAACCGGGAGGGCATCAAGGTAGATCCGGCAAAGATTGAGGTGGTAATGAATTGCGAGGTTCCGAAGACACCAACGGAGATCCGGAGTTTTCTAGGGTTGGCCGGCTACTACAGACGGTTCATCAAGAATTTCTCCAAGATCGCGGTACCTTTGACGCGGTTGACGAAGAAGAGCGTGGCGTTCGAGTGGGGTCCCGAGCAGGAGGAAGCATTCGAGACCTTGAGGAAGAAATTGTGTGAGGCGCCAGTACTGACATTAACGGAAGGGGTGGAAGACATGGCGGTCTATTGTGACGCATCGTACCTTGGCCTAGGGTGCGTTTTGATGCAAAGGGGTCGGGTGATAGCCTATGCGTCGAGGCAGCTGAAGCCGCATGAGGCTAACTACCCCACGCATGACCTCGAGCTTGCGGCAGTTGTTTTCGCCCTTAAGATTTGGAGGCACTACCTGTACGGGGTGAAGTGCACCATTTATACGGACCACCGCAGCCTGAGGTATTTCTTGGAGCAGCCGCACCTGAATATGCGGCAACGGCGATGGTTGGATGTAGTTAAGGACTACGACTGCGAGATACTCTATCACCCGGGTAAAGCGAACGTAGTTGCGGATGCTTTGAGCAGGAAGCCGTCACCTATATCATTACGAGTTTCGCATCTGAAGATGGCCGTGACTACTTCGTTTCTGGAGTTGGTTCGTCAGGCGCAAGAAGAGGCGAGTCGGGAGGAAAACCTGAACAAGGAGCGGATTCGGGGCCAGTTGTCTTCCGTGGTAAGAGATAGTCGGGGATTGTTGACTAAGTTTGACCGTGTGTGGGTTCCTCGTGCGAGTACAGCTCGGCAGACCTTGCTTGAGGAAGCACACAAGTCCAAATTCTCGATTCACCCGGGAGCTACCAAGATGTATCGAGACTTGCGGACTAACTACTGGTGGCCGGGGATGAAGCGGGATGTAGCACGTCACGTGGAGGCGTGTTTGACCTGTCTAAGAGTGAAAGCGGAGCATCAGAAGCCTCACGGCAAGCTCCAGCCGTTAGAGATTCCAGAATGGAAGTGGGAGAACATCACTATGGACCTGATCACCAAGCTTCCGAAGACTCCTCGGAAGTTTGATGCGATTTGGGTAATAGTGGATCGGCTGACTAAGAGCGCCCACTTCTTGGCTATTCGCGAGAGTTCGACGGTGGAGCAATTAGCGGATATTTACGTTAAGGAGATAGTCTCGAGGCACGGGGTGCCAGTGTCGATTATTTCGGATAGAGATGTGCGTTTCACTTCTCGTTTTCGGGAGAGGTTTCACTCGGAGTTGGGGACTAGGTTGCACTTCAGCACCGCGTACCACCCACAGACTGACGGACAGAGTGAACGCACGATTCAGACGTTGGAAGACATGCTCCGAGCTTGCGTGTTAGACTTTGGTGGCAGTTGGGATACGTATCTGCCATTGGCAGAGTTCTCGTATAACAATAGCTACCACTCGAGCATTCAGATGCCGCCTTAAGAGATGCTGTACAGGCGGAAATGCCGAACCCCTATCTGTTGGGGTGAGGTCGGCCATCGTATTCTCGGGAGTACCGAAGTGGTTCAGAAAACCACGGAGGATATCCAGAAGATCCGGGAGCGGTTGCGAATGGCTCAGAGTCGACAAAAGAGTTATGCCGATCGGCGGAGGTCGGATTTGGAGTTCCAGGTGGGTGACCATGTTTTGCTGAAGGTCTCCCCTTGGAAAGGAGTGATCCGGTTCCGTAAGAGGGGCAAGCTTGGTCTCCGCTACATCGGACCGTTCACCGTTCTAGCGCGAGTTGGGAGGGTGGCCTACCGGTTGGAATTACCGGAGGTGTTGGGACAGATCCACGACACGTTCCACGTGTCTCAGTTACGTAAGTGCTTGGCGGACGAATCCGCACACATTTCGATGGACGACATTCAGGTAGACGAGAGCCTGAATTATGTCGAGAGACCGATAGCGGTGTTGGACCGGAAGGTGAAAAGGTTGCGGAGCAAGGAAATAGGAATCGTGAAAGTGCAGTGGCAGCACCGGAAGGGTTCCGAGTGGACCTGGGAGCCGGAAGCGGAGATGAGGGAGCATTATCCGGAACTTTTCTCCGAATGATTTCAGGGACGAAATCCCGGTAAGTGGGGGAGAGCTGTAACATCCCAAAAAGGGGGAAACCAGTTTATTTATTTGTTTATTTAAATTTTCTATTGTATTTATCTTTTTTTTTTGTTTGGATTTGTTGTTATCTCCAAAAAGAGGGGAGAGATAGAGTTTGACTAGGTAGGGGTTAGGTTTATTTAAAGTGGGTTATCAGATCCACTTTTCTTGTTACTTTGAGAGAAAAGAAAGAGAGAGAGAGATACAGACCGAGAGAGAGAGAGACGGGAAGAACGAGAGAGATCAGCAAGTCGCCGGAGTGAGTTCGATTCGCGTTTGTGTTGTCGATAATTTGAAGGTAAGGCCTGATTTTAGTATTCTTGTAGGTTAAATTTCGATTTGGGAGAGGTTTTGGGCGGTTCATGGCGGTAGCCATGATCGCCGGCCTTAACAGCAAGGTGGTGGTGGTCCGGGGTGTCGGTGCCGCCGGCTTTGGCTGGTGGTGGCCGAACACCACCGCTACTGGTGATGTCCGGCGGTGGTAGCCTTAGCTATTGCCGCCACGTTTTTATGGTGTGGTCGGCCGGCAGTGGCGATAATGCCACTGCTGTTGCTGTTATTTGTGGAGGGCGGCGGTGGCCGTCCGTCGTCGGCTGCCGCTAGCTGCTCTGGTTGGTGGCCTGACCGGCGGTGGTAGTGGCGGTCCTCACCGCTGTTGCTGCTGCCATGGTGTGGTCCGGCGACGGTGGTGGCAGGTTCCTTGCCGCCGCTGCCTTTGAGCGAGTTATCCGACGGTGGTGGCAGGCTACCTGCTGCTGCTACCGTAAAGTGGTGAATGGGCAGCGGTGGCAGCCTTGATGCTGCTGCCGTCTTGTTGACGTTCCCGGCGGTGGCGGTGGCCTTGCGCCGTCGCTGCTGCCGTGGTTGTTCACCAGCGGTCGGTCCGGCGTCGGCGGTTTACACTCGTGGCTGTCCGGTAAGCCACAGCTGTCCGGCAGCGGTGTCGCGAGCCGGATTGACAACCGGGTAGACCCGTAGGTCGTCACGATACCGTTAGTTCACTCGTAAACAACTTGCGTTGAGGTTATAGGGGATTAAGCGAGTGTGTTCTTACGAAGGTGCGTGCGTATACGTGTTTTAATTTCAGATTTGTTGCGTGGGTTGTCGTTTACGCGGGATAGCTAGATTGCGGTTACGTAACGAGGTGAGTGGGTTTTACGTATGTTATGTTATAACCATGTATGTGTATGCTTGATGTTGTTGATATGTTGATGAGGCCGGATCGTGGGACGATCCGAAGAGCGAGTAGTCGCTAGGCCGGGTCGTGGGACGATCCGAAGGGTGGGTAACCACCAAGGTCGGACTGCGGGGCGATCCGATGAACGGGAAACCGTTAATGTGGATGATGTATGAATATGTATATGTGTGTTATGATATAGTGTATGTATTATCTGCTCACTAAGCGGTTGTGCTTACCCCACGTTTAAATTTCTCTTTTAAAGGTACCAGCTCGAGCGTGGATAAGGGAAAGGCTCCGGCTTGATAGGATCCGACGAGACAGCTTCCGATCTTAGACTCGATTTATTATTTTGAACTTGTTTTTGGGAATTATTTTTTTTTGACGTATTAAACTTAGATTTTAAAAGTCGTTGAATTTTTATGGAAATTTTTGTTTTGAGAATTGGGTGTTACATATATCATGAGCCATTAAAGACAAAATACGATACCTTAATGAATTTGTGCGCCACCATTCTAAAGCATCAAAAGGTTTTGAACCATCTTCACAAATATAACACCCTTCTTCATAATACCTTTTCAACTCTGATTTTTCTGGTTGAGCATTTTCTACTATCTTCACAAACTGAGTAAATTAAGACCAACCAGAAGAAGACTCTTGAACTTTGACATTATTGCTTCCAACGGTTGTTGCACCTACTTGTTCACCATCATTAGAACAATATTCCTTGGCGTATTCATCATATAATTCTTTTATTGCTCTCTCCATTGTTGTCATATTTTTCTCGGCTTCTTTTTCGGGGTACATTCTAGGAAAGCAAAAGCTAATGGCTCTCTTTTTACACCTCGGATCTAAGACGGCAGCAACTGAAAAGGTTTACACTCGCCCCAATATTTATCAAATTTTTGTTTCATGAAATCAACCATTTCATGCACAAAGTCATCTTCATTAGGATCTTGGAATTTCTTATCTAATAGAACTTTCACCCAATAAACTTCATGAAGAAACATATTAGCAGTTGGATATTCACTTCCAGATATGATATTGGTGACAGAACTAAAATCTTCCAAAATGGAACAAACCTTTTCCACTTTTACCCAATCTTTATTGCTCGGACAACAAAGATATCGTGGTCCTCTCTCTTGATATCTGGGAAACACCTCCTTGAACTTGATTGCAGCGGATAACATTTCATAAGTGTAATTCCACCTTGTCTTGCATTCAAGGATCAACCTTCTATGTGGCAATTGTAGCTGTTGTACAATCTTTGAAAATAATGTAAGCCGTGATTCATTTTGGTTGATAAAAGTAACACTATGATGTACAACCTCGATGATATACTCAATTCTTGAAAGGTCGTCGTGAACCATGAGATTCAAGATATGAGCACAACAACGCACATGAAACAACTTGCCTCCACAAGGTAACTTCTTATTCCTTGAGAATGTATCAGTTAAGATCCTAAGGGCTGAATCATTGTTTGAAGCATTGTCTACTGAAATAGTATACACTTTATTCTCAATCGAACACTCCTTCGTGCACTTGTAAGATTGTCTGCTATCTCAACACCACGATGAGGAGGGGGTAAGTGAACAAAGCTAAGAACACGTTTATGCAATCTCCAATTAAAAACAACGAAATGACCGGTCGAAACCATATACTCAATCTTTTGGTTCTTTAACTTCCACAAATCAGTAGTAACACTAATCTTGTTAATGTCTTTCAACACATCCTTCAACTTCTTCTTTTCTTATTTCATATACTTTCTCATAATCCTTTTTTATGGTGTTTCGTGTGATGTTTGCCCATTCAAGAATCCCACGCTTTTGCATCATATTAAATCCTTCTTCTTCTACAATTGTGAAAGGATGCTCGTGCATGAGAATCCAATGTGCCATTAATTCTCTGTCAGGATCGAATATTCAAACAAGAATTTAAAATATACTCAGTTATATTCCTAAAGAAGTTGCGGAAAAACACTTTAACAAAGAAAATTCACAATGAACTGCAAATCACTTGTATATTAACTGGAGATCGAATGATTAAAAACGAAAAGCCCTAATCTGTTGAACAGGCTCAACAAACGTACAATACTTATCAATTGTAAGGATCTATCTTGTGGCTAAAACTTTTCTATCAATTCGAAAATTAATCAACTCGTAATATGCTAAAACAATCTATCATCTATATATACATATACAGATTACATGATAAGGAATAAGAAATAAGAAAAACAAATCTTCAACAAATCTCCATGATCTTCGCAATCTTTGCCTTATCTCTTCAACAACATCCTTTCCTTATCGTAACACTGAAGCAATAGTAAAACATAAAAGCAATAGTCATTTTACATACTCATAAGCTAGTTTTTGCCAAACATGATTTGTTCATGAGGTAGCTTATCAGCTATAAGCTAGCTTATCAGTCACAACTAGCTTATCAGCTAGTTTGCCAAACATAGCCTAAGGCTATAAAGAAAAGTTAATTAAGTGGTTTATAAAGTTATAAACATAAGTAACAACACAAGAATTGATGTTTTAATAAATAGAAATCGAGCTTATAACAAACAATTATACTCTAGATGTCTGTAAAAAAATTAATTAGGTCATCACCCCTATTTAAGTAATTGGGCTTTGGGCCCTAGGCCTTAATCCCTTTCCTCAACAAGATAAGCCCAAAATCAATCTATTCCCAAATTTCTCAAAAAAACACATTTAGTCCTTGAATTTTAAAAAGGTTCTCAAAACAAATCTCCATTGTCAAAATAATTACAAACCCAAAAGTCTTGGTTATTACATTTGGATAAATCTTCCTCGAGGAGATACCACTTGTATCAATTTGGATAAACAACTTTATAATATTTTAACTTTTAAATTATTATTGTGTTTTATTCTTCTACCCAAAAAAATTTGTATATATTTATCTCACTTAAAATATTTAAAGTTTCTTTTTAATAAATACCTCTTGAGAGAGAGAGAGAATGATGTGAATCACAATTAATTTTGGGGTTAAATTGCTCGTTTGGCCCGCCCCTATACCATGTACAAAGATATTGGTTTCATCTCTTTAATCGATACGATGATGTTAACTTTAGAAATTTGGCGGTTTTTTGTTCATTTGTTTTTAGTAAAACTTTTAAAGAAATCGTTGGAGTAAACAAACCAAAAAAAAAAAGATCTTGTTCCAAAAATCTCCATTTTCTACATATATTTTGAAGTATTTGTTGAAAATACTTTAAAATGAATAAGGAAGGGTACGTAGGAGCTTATACGTTTAGGCTATTGTGATTAGGGTTACATGAACATTGTTGTCTGAGCCTCCAACCAAGGCATATTTAGGCACAACATGGTCTTGGTGCTACGAGAACGATAAAATACAAACCACCAAATTTGAGAATGTATGAATTACAATTTAAGAAGCATAATGTACAATTGGGTAATACTTGCTTTTAACACCTATTACCATCACGAGATTTGGTATTGAAAAGTTTTTTTCTAGGTCTGCAATGAAGTTTTCCATCTTCATGTATGCTTTCCCCAATTCAAAATTCAAAGAGAATGAAGACTTGAATAATTGTGATTTTCGTTTTTGGTATCTTCAGAGATTAATTTCTTTGGTCAGCTTTTCCATCATTCTTCTTCTTGCTAAGACCTGCTATTGATTTTTGTTTTGCATCAAAGAAATCACTACACTGCCCTCAGCTTTTGATATCCCTACAGATTTTAAGAACCCTACAAGTGCATTTTAATGTGTTTAGACTATTTTTATTTTTCTAAAAAACGGTTTTTAGAAAATGGATGGATTTGAGTTTTTATTTTCAGTTTTCTACGAAAATTTAGAAACACGTTTGGTTGAAATAGTGGAGTGTTCCTTTTCTATTTTAGAAAATTAGAAAACGCATTTAGAAAATTTTAGAAAACTACTAAAATTCAGTTTTCTAATTTACATAAAATTTTGAAAACAAAAAAAATCATTTTTCTTGGAGAACCTTTAACAACTGAATGGACCAAACGTGTTTTCTAAGGATGCGTTTGGTTGTGGAAAATTGTTTTCATTTTTCTAGAAAAAATGTTTTCAGAAACTGATGAGTTTTTTAGGAAAATTTTACAAACGGCTGCTGTGAAACCATTATTTATGTTCTTTGAACTTAGTTTCGATAATAGACTTGATTTCTTTGATGATTCGATGCTTGATGAACAATTGTCTGGTGGGTGTCACTAAGGCCGAGCATACTGGTAGCTTGGGTTCGGCGGGTTGGAAACAGCCGGCCTAGCGAGCTCAGTGGGCTGTCGGTACGCCAGCAGGAGCTTGGGCGGGCCGGAGAAGGAGCGGTTATGCCACACCGCTAGAAACCGTGTCTTTTGTGTGTGTTGTGGGTATGTGTTGTGTGTGTGGGAGGGTTGGGTACTAACTAGAGAGGGTTCCAGAGGGTTAATTGTGGGTTAGAGAAAAGAAGTAAACTTGATGATAAAAGCAACAAAGGTGTTTTCTTTGGAATCAACGATGAATCAAAAGGCTACCGAATTTACGATTCTGTGACATATAAGTAAATCTTCAACAAGGATGTAATCTTTGAAGAAAACTCCAACGGGAAGTGGGATAAATATTACAACAAGGTGCAGAAATGGTTCTTAATTAGTCTAATTAACCAAGTTTTTAGTTGGAAGTGCATGTTGAATAGATACATCAAACATTATGGAGCGCAGCTGCCGCTACCTCAGCTCTTATAGCTTTGTAGGAAAACACAACATACTTACAAAACAAGAATCCCGAAGTGAATGTCCCAATTTTATATGTGACCTACCAAAACAATAAAAATATAAAAGAAAATTTTATAAAACTAGATAGATTACACCAATTATACAAGAGAAATGAGAGGTTTCTATACCATGTTGAAGTAATCGAGTTTGGGATAAGCAGGTGGTTTGAGGGTAACATAGACAACCCAACAAATGTTGTTTAGAGGCGTACCAAATGCAAGGAACAGTGACATAAAGTCCTGATCAACATTCGGTGCTGTCAAGCGTTCCTTTTTTATAAAATGAAACCATACAAGAATAATCAGTATCAATATATGAAATCTAGAAGGTTGGAAAAAAAGGGAAAATTTCATCTATATCCTTTAAGACTTTCTAAAAAAAATGACCTCCATTGATTCTACAATCTGGAATGAGCTAATTGAAATTGAAGGAACATACCCATTTATCGAGATAATCAGCGCTCCGTATTACTCCAAACACGGCGGATGTTATTCTAGTAAGCTAGGACCTCCCAACATTTGTAAGGATGACTTTATAATTAAAACTTACAAACCTTGCCATAGCAGCAAGTTCTGCAATTATGATCCATATTATCCATTTACCCACCTGTTCCTGTAAAGAAAAGCAGCCAAGTTATATAACAGAACAATACTTGAATATCAAAATAAGATAACATTATTTAAATAAGAAAACAAACAGCCTAGATTTATAAGTGAACAAATACATACCATGCCCTCATCTCCTAGTCGATATACCATGAACGAAATCAGAAAGAGAACCTCGTTGACCACCGAGGCGATATGAAAAAGCCTTAGCTGGGTGTGGTCATGCTCATTGGTTTGGTATGTGTAAAATATCCATAAACTCGACACAAAGAGAGTAAGGAGGGACCATATGGAATGGCTACGTCATTAGCGTTCGCGGGCCCTCCGTCGGCATCAACGTTCGTGTCCCCTCCGCTTGCATCATGGTTTTCGGCCGGTCGCTCCCGTGTGGCGGCGCGCAGCCACGAGACAAGAGATTGATATTCTTTGTCCATATTTAACTTCTCTCATCTTAAATCTCTTTTTTGGTTCTTGATATCCTTTGTCCTTATTTAGTTTTGTTTCCAGGCAGCCTATGCTTTTTCAAAATTATTAAGTTATGTGAATGTAATTTTAGCTATAATGTGCATTTATTCATCTCTCTCCTTTTGTGTAAAGTCTTCGAAAGATGCTTGGTTTTTACCCAAAATGATAATAAAAAAGAATCTTTGCTTTTGTTGGATATTAACCAATGGACAATAGAATTGATAATAGAAGGGGATATTTGCTTTTGTTGGACGATAACCAATGGACAATAGAAGAGCATCTTCAAGTACAATTGGTACTATTTTCATCATGGATATTTCCTTACACCTTTTCTCTTTTACAACCAACACCGTCAACCACCTTGATATTTGAGAGACACTTAAGATTTGTTGATGTAAGCAAAAAGATGTTCCATAACTCATTTTTAACTTAAATCCCAAAGTTATTTTTGTCGCTTAGGAATGGCAATGGAGCGGGTTCGGGGCGGGTTTTGTGTTCCCCGTCCCCGTCCCCGAAAATGAAATGCATCCCCACCCCGTCCCCGTTGGGTTTCATTCAGGGCGCCCCGTCTGGGAATTATTTTTGCCCCGTCCCCATCCCCGACCTGATGGGGAATCCTCGATCCCCGATTCCCGACCGAATATTAAAAATAACAAATCAAAAAAACTTGAAAAATCATATCCAAATGTCATCTAAATCTAAACTATCACAACAGACAACACAATTCATTCTAAACTAAATTGTCCAAACATAATCCAAAACAAGCATTTGTTAACAACTAATACAATCCAAATCAAAGTTTGTTAACAATTAACACAATCAAACATAAACTTGTTCCAAATTTAAATCATCCGACGAAGATACAAACATCAAAGCAGATCATCCAAAGTCGTCACGCCACTTTCTTTAATATATCCCTACATTAAAATTTAAGAAATTCATCAATAAATCAACCAAATTAAAAGAATGTGCGCAAAAACTATTACCAACATAGTAATTTTTATGAATATTATTACCTCTTCCACGTCCTCATCAAATTCAATGGTTTTGCAATATGCCTCGATCTCTTCCGAACAAGTTTCTATATTAGATAACATGACACAAATATATTATTATATATAGTATACAATTAACAGGCACACCGACCCAAACCCGCTTTGACCCGTACGACCCTATCCGACCCGTCTTTTTTCTCTCTGTCATCCCATCTCACCAGTTGCCCCACCCACGCGCCCAACCAACTTTAATTCTACACGCATTTTGAATTTTACAAATCAGCCCCTCAAACTTATAAGACTTATTCATTTTATATCTTTTACTTTTCAATATTTCATTTTACGTTTTAGTAATATACCGTATATTAGCTAAAATATGTTAAAAAATATGTTTTGTGTTAACAAATTACGCCATTATATTGGTATCGTCGATACGATCAAAATGAGCCTAATATTGAATATTTTTTGACGTACTTATTTTATTATATGCTATATATACGTTTCAACTTCGAACCAATCCATATCCTATATCCATTTTCAAATGTACATATTAGTCCCCTAAACTTAGAATTTATAAGGTTTATTCACTTTACACCTTTTAATTTTCAATATTTCATTTTACGTTTTAGTCATATATTTGTATTAGCAAAAAGACGTTAAAAAAATACATTTTAATTTTAACAAATTATGTCATTAGGTTCGTATCGTTGATACGATCGAAATAAGCCTAATATTGAATAGTTTTTGATATATCTATTTTATTATATACTATATATAAGCTCCAACTGACCCGAATACTATACCCATTATCAAATTCACATATTAGTGCCTTAAACTTATAATATTTTTCTATATTTCATTTTACATTTTACTCATATATCGTATAGTGGTTGGAACATGTTAAAAAAATACGTTTTAATTTTAACAAATTACGTCATTATAATCGTATCGTCGATACGATCTAAAATATGTTAAAAATACGTTTTAATGTTAACAAACTGCGCCATTATAATCGTATCATCGATAAGATCGAAATGAGTCTAATATTGAATATTTTTTTTTCATGTATTTATTTTATTATATACGATATATATACGCTCCAACCGACCTGAATCCTATGCCCACCTTTAAACTTACATATTAGCTTCCTAAACTTATAATATTTATTCACTTTATATTTTTTAGTTTTCTATATTTCATTTTACGTTTTAGTCATTTATGGTATATTAACTGAAATATGTTAAAGTGTCGGTAGCTACTGTTCATGAACCCGGTGCGAAGCCCGGGCTTATCAACTAGTTTAAAACAAATGGCACAAATACATTACTTAAAACAATTGACACATATATTATTCATGTTTATATATATTATTTAGGTATAAACATAACATATAAGTAATACACAATATATTGTAACCTCAAATCTCATTCAACAACCAACTTTGAGCACACATTAATGCCTCCAAAGTTTTTGGGTAAGACAACTTCGATGAAGAGTTATCAATCTTCCACTTGTGCTAAACGTGGATTCTGAGGCAATGGTGGAAACTGGAATTGCCAATATATCTTTAGCCATCCTTTGAAGCGTTGGATACTTACCTCCATTTGTCTTCCACCAAAGCAACAAATCAAGATCTATGTCTTTAGGCAAAAGCTTCTCTTTCAGGTAGTTATCCAACTCCGCCATATCACCAGAATCATCATTCTCGCTAACAATGACTTTAATGTCGAACATAAATTTTTTGAATCCACCACGATACTCATAAGAAAACCCCGAACAGAAAGAAGATGAACTAGAACCACCACCTATAGTTTAATGTGAAGTAAGATAAATCAAATACTAGCAATATTTTTATTTATTATTAGCAATGTTTTTATCTATACTACTTATAAAAAAATATCTCACTTTTACAGTTATTTGTTCAACAATAACTGATTTTACACAGTACAAGATTTTAAGCCTTAGATACAATGTTTTGATGCATAACCCTCATCCATCCAAACCCACGTTCATCCCCATTTGACGTCTTTTTCTTCCCCACGATCTTTCCCCCTCCGGTCTCGCTCTCCATCTCCCCTCTCCCTCTCCCTCTCTGCTTCTCCGTTTCATTTGTGGAATGCCAGTTTCAGTCCTACACCATCCTTGCCACCGCTGGTAAGTCCCCTTTTAGGGGTGTAAACGAGTCGAGCCGAGCTCGAGCTCGATTAGGCTCGAGCTCGGCTCGTTTAAGTGTATAAAGCTCGAGCTCGGCTCGTTTCGAGCCTTATGTGTCAAGCTCGAGCTCGAGCTCGTCAAGAATTAAGCAAGCTTAGGCTCGGCTCGAGCTCGGCTCGTTTACCTATAAATCAATATTTATTATGTATTTTTTATTTTTTAATATTTTTACTATTTATTATTTAATTATTTAATAGTTATTTTTTAATATATATTTATATAATATATATTAGTTGAGGCTCGTTTAGGCTCGCGAGCTTAATTGTAAAAGCTCGAGCTCGATTTATTAAACGAGCTCGAAATAAGGCTCGAGCTCGGCTCGGACTCGTTTAACTCGAGCTCGAGTCGAGCTTTTAACGAGTCGATCCCGAGTAGCTCACGAACAGCTCGGTTCACTTACACCCCTATCCCCTTTCTCTCCCCCTTTCTTCTTTTCTTCCTCAACCAAATCCTAAACCTAGCTCTAGTTTTGTTTCTTCAGCCTGGGATAACATACGACTAAAATCAGTTACTTTCTCCCTCACGTCCACTCTCCCTAATCTCCCTAAATTCTTGCCCACATCCCCAAAACCCAATAGCATTCCATCCCTCAAACACATGCTTTAGTTCAATCGATTCAATTTCAACACCCTTAAATGCTTTTAGTCGATTTCCCTATTTTGTGAATATGGTTTTTTGTGAATATTGTTACTTTCATTTCGCTTTGAGTTGATATGAGTTTATTTGATTCACAGGCAAGTTAATACGGAGCAAGGCAACTGGCACTTCCAGAATGTTACAGGTTTGTGGAGTTCTTGCAACATTCTGAATGTTACAGGCAAGGCAACAAATTTATTATTGGGTTGTGGCTTTCTAAGTCTTATCGTTTACTTTATGCTCTTTGATAAAAAGTTTTTGATTTTGGAATATTATCACGAAAAAGTAACGGTCTCTTATGAAGTTATGATCATGATTTATTCGATTATAACTGCCCTTACATTGTGATGAGTATCTTACAGATAAATTACAGTTGGTAATGTCTAGAGGAGTGGGATTCTTTGAGTAACTAACGAGGCTACTTCCTGATGTGTTCAGTATCAATTATGGGTAAAGTTTATGTTTTGGTTTCGTATTTGATAATATTTTTTCTCTCTACCTAATTCTATATAATACTGACCCCAAGGAGTCAGAAAAAGAAGGAGTCAATCTCCACCGTCCGATCATACTGAAATTAAATCTGAGCCGTTTAAATTGAGGTATTTTACAGTTAAAAAACTAACCCTAACCCCCTCTCCACGTCCCTTCCCCACCTCCTTCTCCCCACTCTGCAATGTCTCTCCACTCTGCGTCCTTCTCCCCACGTATCTCACTGAAAATGGCTCCCTCCTCCACTCCTCCACTCCGTTTAGGGTTTTCCCACGTCCCAATTTTTTCTGTTTCGAAATTTGATCATGGTTACCCCAATTTCCGCCATATTCATGGTCCACGTTCATAGCATTGCAGGTGTATATAAAGGGATGAAGGCTAACCAAAGAAATAATCTGTCATTTTGAGGTAATTTTGTTTTCCCATTTGTTACTCCCTCTCATTCCTACATATTCTACATTTCTACGTATTGTATGATGTTCGGTATTCTACGTTGTTCTGTTGATCGATTTGATGTTGAATTTAGGGTTTAATAATGGACAATATGTAGTGTTATTGGTTGTGGATTTTTCAGGATATGCTGCCTTTCTGTTACTAAGAGAATTTTGGATGTTTTTTTTTCTTCTAAATTTTGCCTTTTTGTTACTGTAAATTTTTTTGCTGTTTTATTTAAAATTTTGGATCTGTAAGAACTTTCAGCGTTGAGACTATTGGACTATTATTGCTGTTTCAGAAGGATATAGTTGAATATCTAAGATGGTTTTTCTACACGGCAAAAAGTAAAATACATATATCATGTTATCAAATGTTTAATATGCAATTGATCCTATCACCAAGTTTGCAGAAAACTTTAATTTTATAGACATATGATTCCTATTCATTCTATTTATTTGGTGCTTAAATATGCAGCAATATTCTGTAGCTCTTAAATGGCTTCCTTCGAAAACATTTGGCAAACTTGCAAGGTATGTACGTCTATGCTTCTAATGTATGAATGATGTATATCCAATGTAATGTCAAATTTCACCCTCTACTTATGAATTTTGTATCTTACTCCCATTCAATCATGCAAAAATTTGGCATGAATTGGGTTATGAAGCTCTTGCTCACCAGCCGTTTGTAAATTCATTATTATATGATACTATTTATCTATGCTTACGTACCTAACACACACATGAAAATAAGCCAATACCAAATGTCATTGAGTTGGGGAAAAAAAGAATTAAAGAAAAAGTCATTTATAATAAGCATTCACACCCTTCTCCTTCATGGTTTCATCATATTTGATGCAGCAAACGGTTATTGTCATTCGGTGGTGGATATGCAAGGTATCCAGGAACTAAAATCCTACTCGATAAGTAAGTGATCAGTCCTCAGTTTAATCGGTAAGAACTTATCCAGGTAAGTGTTTGGTAAACGGCCCTTGCTACCGCTAATTCTCATGAATTGCTTGAACTTTGAAAAGCAGTGAAGTAAAAGCACTAGACCAAGAGTAAGGGGATTTTTGGTTGGTTTCCATTAAGTCCTGTATGGATAAACCTGTCTAATGGATTAATTAGTCTGTATAGATTGAAAAGTTTTTGTTTGGGAGGTATTTTTCATATATGGAGGAACAGTTTTTTATATGGGATAAACATGTTTGAAAAATCATGGCTTGCTGCATAAAGTTCTCCCTTAAAAGCTTACTAAATAAGCCACTTTATATATCATTAAGTCGCTACATAACAGTCATATATAGTTGACCGAAAAAGTTGTGAGTCCCATTAACCTTATTAAGCTGCTAACAAACAGGCCCTAAAAAGCGTAATCAACAAGTTTTTTCTCTTTTTCAATATTAGGATACATTGGTTGTATTTATAATTTCAAATTTGTTTCAACGTAAGGATCTAAATAATGAATACGACCACCAAATACATTCTAGATTGTCTTGAATCCATTGCGTAAATTATTAACAGACATTATATTCAATCAGGTTGTATCATTTTTTAAAATTGGTAAAACAACGATGCACGATGCACGGATCTTATGATGACAATCGATATGAAGGGTCTTATGGGGTAAGATGAAGAGTATCTCCTTTAACCTTTTTTGTTTGGTGTTTTAATTTGGGTGAAGTAAAAAACAATGATCCTCCTTGAACTAATCATCTACTTTGAACTAGAGTTCTTTGTAAAAAATAAACTAATTGCTGTGAACTAATGAGCCATGTTAATTTGTTAGTTAGTTACTGAACCAGTGATCTAATTGGAAGTGGAAAATGATGATTATCAACTAATGTGCCATGGTATAGTATTTTTGTTTTTTGGTAACACAACCAACAGTCCACTATGAACTACAAAATGAACCAATATGAACTGCCATTTGACATTTGAGGGTGTCTTGTAATCTAAGCTACTGTTCTTTTGGAGTTTCTTTTTCTTCTAAATCACAGTAGTTGCTTTCAATATTTTAGCTTTGAGGGTGTCAATCTTCTAAAGCTACTTTTCTGTTGGCGATGGCATTTTACTTATTTTTTTTCTCTTACATTACTTTTCTGGTCATGGCATATCAGTTTTGTGGATATTGTTTGTAGATATACCACTTATGGTGTTTTGGCTTTACAAGCAGGGGGTCTTCATGTAAACTTTTTTGTTTTTTTTTAATTAGCGATTTCCATTTTTTTGTGTTTGGCATCTTTCCAATAAGTTGTGAATTTTACTACTTGAAAAGCACTTGTGATTTATCAAAGAGAATTCAGGGATAATTTATATTATTTAAGGAAAGACACAAAAACTTATTCATTCATTTAGATGGTTCTTGACGTTGCGGGTGGCCATATTCATTTAGAGAGGAGTTTTCATGATGTTTTATCGGTGGTGAGGTGTCTTGTAAGCAAAACGTTTCTGGTTGCAGATGCGGGTGCACCAGAGGTTGAGCTTTTGAGGCAACCGCAAACCGAGGTGCATGGTCTAAAGTCGTCACGGGATGGAGAGTTATTCGTGAAGTCTTACGGAGGCTCTTGAAGTTATTCCTTACACTTTGGCTGAGAATGCAGGTTTGAAATATCAATTGCTATAGTGACAGAGCTTCATAATAGCATGCCTATGGTGAAATCAATGCAGAGTGAACGAGGAAGGGGTAAATATTGGAGGAGAATGTGGTGATAGGTGCCATAACTACAAAGTGTGTTAGAATGTTTTTTGATGACATTGTTACAGTTAGTAAACTAAAAGTAAGTGTATCGTTTGGAGTCTGTTTGAATGTTTTTGGTTATTATTGTGTTTATACAGTTTTAAGAACCCAATTTTGAAAGTTCTTTATTTATGTTGCTAGGTTTGCTCTCTCATCTTTTAAGCTGTTATTGAAATAGATTTTCACTAGACACTTCTGTGAGATTTTTCATATATGATTAATATCTTCTGGAGAATTCCCATTTGGCTAACATCAAAACGGTTTATGCTGTTACTATTTTTGTATTATTAAAATAATGTTTTTATAACTATAATTGCTTTGTTTTTTTTTCTTTTTTATTGACAGCTAATCTCACAGGCGATATACACATTCTCATCTTGGTTCAAAGATTAGGTAATGTGAGGAAAATTCAGTTCCAAACAACATTATTTGATCAAATATATAATTTTAGATATCAAACAACACCAGTTCCCATATCGTCAAGGCATACAAACCCAGGACTGTGTATTCAAAAATAGAATGTCTTGCAAGCTTTTACCATATTTAATGCTTTCAATGAAAAAATATGTCCGATAATTTCAAACAACACAATTGAATGATTCACACCATTTTAATATCTTAAAATAAATATAACAGTTTATTTAGTAGAGGAAGTTCATTTGTAAACACAAAAAACTGTAAACGTGTAAACTCATGGTTGCTACGTAAATCAATGCAAAATCTTTTGTATAGTTGTTTAATATGATGAAAATGTTTCATATACATAAATTTTGATGAAATTGTTCATATGAAGGTGTTTATTTACCTAGAAATGAAAATTTCACAGAAACAAAAATAAAGTTTCATATGAATAAAAACACCAAAATATGAAACATTTTCATCAAAAAATTTAGTATATGAAACATTTTTATATATTAAACAACTCAATGAATCAATTTCATGAATTAATCTATGCAACCATGAGTTTACACGGTTTAACGTTTTTTGTGTAATCAAACGAAAACATTAATTATTTAAGAAAACAAGAAAAACTTCGTTATGTAACAAAAATACATGTAATTTTACACTAACGAAAAAAAATGGAAGCGGACAACTAAGTCGTGTGAATCACATATGATTTTGTACATAATTTAATATGTATTAATCAAATAAGAAATGCGTAGTTTATGATAACTGTGAGAACCCATATGAATACCATTTTATAAAGAAACATAACTTTGAAATGGTAATACAAAATAACTCAAACTAGATTAAACCCATGTTAAATACCCGACCACGACGGGTATATTGTAGTTAGTATTAGTTCGTGAAATTGAAATAAATTATAATGTTAATAGATAATAAATGAATAACTGTTGTTTGAGTTTGTGCTTAATTAATGAGCATGTCGATATGATATGAGGAGATTAGAAATGGATAACATGGTGTGTAAAGCATAACCAAGGTGACTTAACTATTAAGCCTGCTCTTGTTGAATCGTTAACAAGTGGCTCATGAATAGCTCATTTAACCCATTAAGTTGATTAATCCATAAATAAGCACTAAGTGGTGAGTGACTTATGTATAGCAATCTCTATTATTGAAAATCCACAGTTGTTTGATCGTTTTTTTAAAGGCAAACAAACTTTTATTAACAAACCAACGTTATAGTACAACGGAAACCAACCAAATGTGGAGCCACAACAATCCTACGAAGAGCCAAAAATGAAGGCAACCCACAAACAAACTTGAACCAAATACGGTTCACAAACACAACCAAAACAGCAATTTACGAGCAGTAAATTACCAAGAAACAGCAAAAGACCAAGCTGTCACTAACCAGCCGATATAAAACAGAACCACATAAAACAGCAGCAGACTGTGCAGCCAATTGTACCGAAAATAGAAAAAAGTGCCACCCAACAGCCTTAATGCTTGCTGTCACAAGCGAAATTCTACGAAGAATACAGATGGTTGTAGTAGTACTGTGATAGCAATAACGTATTACATCTTCAAGTGCTAGAATGAATCTACTGTAACTTCAATCTCGTGCAGCAAGAATCGCAGCCTCCGTGAAGCGCTGCAAGTGCTGCCAATGTGGACAGCAAACAGATCTGCCGGCGAATATATCGAGACATAGTCGAAGGAGATCCTTTATCTGCTTACCAAACCGAAACGCCAACTGCAGGTCTGTATCTCTATCTCGTAGTTGTCACGACCACATATAAAGCCTCAAACACCATCAAACGAGACCAACCACTCTGTTGATGCCGAAACCTGCTTCACTGGACTGTCTGTGCCAAAACCATGTTTACAAAAATGGTTTGACGTCCAACAAGATTGCTAACAGAGCCGATCGCAAAAAAGATTTGGTACACAGCGTCTGTGCCAATCCACCATGGCACGGCTAATGTGCAACGCTATGATTCTTAGTCTGTTGATCTTTTCCCTGCGTCTAGTTCATGTCTATACATATGCTTACATGTAGTTTAAGCTATGTAAAGATCATTTCAATCTGTTTCGTTGAGTTTATGTTTCTAATATCAATATGCTTAGATAGGATGGTAACGCTTGGCATTCACCTAAAAGACCGGGAATGAGGCCCCTTTCGCGTTAAATATTTCTATATAATAATGTAAATATGTGTGTCATGTGCAGGTTAACTGTAACTAACAAAGGAAAGGCTTCGCAATTGTAAATGAGAATTTGATTCTGATATGATGCAAGGTATATATAGTTGATTAAGACATCCATTTCAACATATGTGCTTGAAATGATGAATATTGATTTTTTTCTTATGGACTCATATTTGATCCAAGTTAATATTGTAAAACAAACAATCAGCTATTGTACAAATGCTATGTGGTGCATGTTGAGCGTTGTGTTTGTGTGTATGTGGATACTAAAAAATGTTTGGTCCTTGTCTTCATTTATGTCCCTGGTTGATACAAGATAAAACTTGGAGTGAAATCTATGAGTAGTAGCTAGACTAAGTAGTCATTTACCCAAACATGCTTACCGCTATTATATGCAACAATTTGTTCGGTAAGAGTCGTGACCCTCACTTGGCATGTCATTCAGGTCTCTACATCCTTATCATTGCTCTTACAAGGAAGATTCTCAATTCTTGCCATTATCATCCGGTAAGGTAAATGACTTGGTACACATTTAGTAAACTGTAAACGGTTCCTAAAATGATGGCTAACTACTCTATATTTGTAAGTTAGTATCGTGAATGGCTATAATCTTTTAAATGTATAAATTTAACAAATTTATTAACACAAAACTACTTGATTAAAGACCAACTCCAATATGCTTTTGAAATTACTTCATTAACTTACTGCGATGAAACACACAGTTGTTGAAAGATGTGCACTTACTATGTTAAATTGTTAACAAAAGTGAATTCATGATTTTGACAAGGAAGACAATGTTCATGTAAATAAATAGATTGGAAGTGTTCTCTAATATAAGTTTAAAGATTGAAACATAGTGTTTAATGTTTACTAGATACTTTATAATATTACAGTCTGATTAGTTTTAATGGAGTTTTATCCAAAATATGAAATCTCATTGAATTTAAATACATGACAATAATTGCATTTTATTAACATTTTGTTCTAAATGTTTGAATCTAATGAAAGTTTTATTGATATATGTATCTAAACATATTCCTATTATGGAAATTAGTCCTAAAATGATGAACATAATTGATAACAATATGTTTACAAATTTTATAAAACTTTATCAATATTACCAACATTGTATTACGATTACTAATCAGTTTGACAACTCAAATAATATTAACTCATTAATATATATAATTTGACAAAACTAAGCATTTTTGGCATCTACATAATGTTTAAATGTTGAACTTATTTAGAATTATAATATATTTAAAATTTATACCATTTACATTAATGTTTTTATTAACTAAATATACTTATATTTTAAAATATTACCTAATATATAATTATTACTAAGCATCCTAATTATCTAATTCATATTCTTTTTTAATAATAATACGTTTGAACTAAAATACTCAGAATACTTTTATTTTTGCAATTACAACATTTATAATCGTCTCTTCGACATCTTGAATAGCCCAATATGAATATTTTTTATCATTAGTTATGATTTTTTATATAATACAATAATATGCTAATAAAAATAATTTTAAATATTTAAATATCATATCATACTTACGAGTCATGTTTAGAATATGACTTTTAAAAGTGAACTTAATTGTGAAAACACACTAAGAGTTTTAAACTCATCATTTGCCTTCTCATGTCCATATAACGTAGGCATTAGCAACTCTACAAACTTTAACTTGTATCGTGGATCTAAAACCGCCACCATCCCCATAATTCCATGAATTACAGACCAATATTTGTCAAACTTTGAAGTCATTTTATACGCCATCAAACTGATCTCCTCAATAGAAGACTTCACCCATTCACGCAAAGAAAAACTAATCTCACAGATTAAAGGGAAAAGGACATTAGCTAGTCACAAAAGGTAGATGAGAAGGCATGGTATTTTTAGCAACACTTGGTTAATACGAGAGACAAGTTAGCACGTGAATTATTTATCGTATAAGCGAATAATTAGTCGTAATCTTCTGTAGGTTGATTTATAGACCGTCAGTTTATCGCTCCAGGTTTCAGTTTCGGTTAGCTGTCGAATATCAGGTGAGTTGCACGGACTTGTACATGTGTTATGTAACCCATGTTTGTATGTGATGACATGTTTTATATGTGACTGGACAGTCTTGTTCTCGTAAGAGGCAAGAAGACAGATTCGCGCTCGCAAGGGTCGGAGAGACAGTATTGTTGTCATAAGAGACGAAGACAGATAAAAAACCGTTCTCTTTGAGACGGTAGACAGGTTTATGTGCAGATATGTGTTATATGATATTTGTGCTCGTTGTGTGTGCTCACTAAGCTATTAGCTTACCCGTGTTGATTTTCCTCTTTTAGGTAGCAGTTCGGGAATTGATAAGGGCAAGGCTCCAAGTTGACACGAGTTGATTTCCGCTTGAGATGGAATTGGAACGCTATTATCGTTTTAAAATTTAGTATTTTAGATTTTTGGGATTTCAGTTTATGATTGATACGGTTAAACTCATGTTTTTTTTTCAGTTTTTGATATTTCTGCAATTAAATTTATTTATATTTCTATATCGAAAAATTGGGTTTTACATTTCCCAAAATAGCCTAAGCCCATTTCGTTAGCTAGTTTTCTTAAAATTTCGAATTTGACCCCCAACTTATAAAATTTAACAATTTAGATCCAAAGATTAATAACTACATATAAATGTAAAAATTTTGGTTATTGCAACCGCCGCTGCTACACCGCCTTTGCCACCTATTTAGGGTTTACTTTCTGCTGTAGTAAAATATTAGATGCCTAGAAAAGCTTGAAAGTTGTTTTTAAAACCATGGAGGTTGGATGGGTTGGTAGGGGATAGGGTTAATAGGGGATAGGTTGTCATCATCATTGGAAAGATAGCCTTTAGGCATTTTTTGGTAAAAATAAGCTAACTTATAAGTTGACTTATAAGTTAGCTTATTTTCTATGTATATGTTTGGTAATACCAAAAGTAGCTTATATGCTAACTTTTTGATAAACTACTTTGAATAGTTTATAGGAGCTTTTGTGACTTTTTCCAGTTATAGCCCTTATTAATATCAACTATTATTAATTAAAATTATATATTAATCATTAATAAATAATAATAATAATTTATTATTAATAAATATTATTTTTTAATAATTAAAATTAATTATTAATTAAATTTAATTATACATTATATACTGTTTATTTTTAAATGTTATTAATTATATTAAATATTACTTAATATTTTTAATTATCAAAAAGTAAATATAATAATTTTTAAATTTTTATATAGTTAGAACATATTAAATACTTTAATAAAAACATACTTATATCTAGTTCTTAATTATATTTTTTTGAATTATTAATTATTTAAGATATGTGAAGTTGATAAATTTCTTCTTTTCTTTGGAAGAGGTATCCCAGACCACATTGGGTCCAGACTAATCCTCGGCAATTTTACTTGAACTCGGGTTCACCACTATGTAGTGCCCAAGCCTTACCACTAAGCTAACACTCATTTGGTGATAAATTTCATTTTTATTTTTATTATATTTAATAGTAATTAAAATTATAAGTTAATTTAGATTTTTTCTGAAGTTTATTTTAACAAAATCTAAATTTAGACTGTGTATATATAATAATAATAATAATAATAATAATCATCGTCATATCTCTATTATTTCAATATATTATATTATATAAGTTTTTTTTGTTGTTTGTGTTATTAACATATTGTATTATTAGAAATTTAATCTAATTATATTATTAAAATTTTGTTTTAATTATGTTATAAAATACGTGTAATTGATTATTTATTAAAGATGTCCTTTTTGGTTATTTTACATACTCATAAGCTAGTTTTTGCCAAACATGATTTGTTCATACGGTAGCTTATCAGCTATAAGCTAGCTTATCCGTCACAGCTAGCTTATCAGTCATCAGCTAGTTTGCCAAACATAACCTAAGGCTATAAAGAAAAGTTAATCAAGTGATTTATAAAGTTATAAACATAAGTAAGAATACAAGAATTGATGTTTTAATAAATAGAAATCGAGCTTATAACAAACAATTATACTCTAGATGTCTGTAAAAAAATTTAATTAAGGCAAGTTTTATAATTCAGATTAAAATTTCAAACGATACAAAAACAAACGGTCTTAAAAATTCTGATTTCAAACTTCTAACACCATCTCATATTAATTAGATGTGAAATAAGATTTCCGACTTCAGACATCTTAAAAAACAAACAACACCTAAAAGACAATCTAATAAAATACTTATGCATCTACATAACTTTGAAAATCCAATCCTAAACCACAGACTCTACCCTTTTATTCAAATTTGCATCATCAACAGATGATACATCATCTTTTGTCAACACATGACTGAAACACCTATTAAATCTGAATTATTGTTAAATTCGACATTAGGTTATATATTTTAGTAAATTGCTTGGATGAATGCATGCAAACCATGAGGAGTAAAGTTTACTGTTAGAGGTTTCATAGTTATGAAAAAAATGGGATTCAATTGAAGGAGCTCTAGTTGCCACCGTTGTTTTGTTTTTATATTTATTTTTGTCTTTTTGTTTGGATCTCCACTATTTTCTAAATGTTGCTCGAAGTCACCACTAAAAAGAAACAATTGATATGAATCTTTTTCTTCTCTTTTAGAGTGATATACATTCAAACATATAGTACACATATATGGGAGAAGACTCGGAAAAAAAATGAGTTAACATGAGAAGCATGAGAAATAGATACCAGGACCGACACCGATATTCCCTATACAGTCCGATTCTCGGTCCTTCAAATCCTCATTTTTTATTCCGATTCCATATCGATTTCGAATTGTTTTAGACCCAATGTTCACCCTTAAAAGACATCAATCCATTTGAAAAAAAAAGTACAAATCCTATCTTAATACATGGTAGTTCCTTCTACCATGTAAATTATAATATATCCAATGATAATCATTTATATATATTAAAACAAAAACCAAACAAATGACGTGGCACTCTCAGGGATCAAGAATAGCTCCAAGAAATTTTCTCAATTTTTTGATTTTTTAAATACTTAATACATTAATTAACAACCCTAAAAACTCTTCACATACATTAGTAATTAGTGGAACATTAAATTTATATTTCATTTCTTACCTTTGTCTCTTCATTATCCTTTCCATTTTATGTTATGGTTTCTCCCTTCATGCTTCCATATAAATAGAGGGTACATGGTTGAAAAAGGGATTGACAATGCAAAAATGGGGTTAAGGTTTTCTCTTATTAATTTATGGCTTTAAAATCATTTCCAATTGTTCTTCCTACAATATGTGTTTTTCAAGAATTTCTCATCTGTTAATTATGTCTATTTTCTGTGTTTTTCAGGTGATGGATACATGGAGCTAAGAAGATGCATTACTTTTTACACATTACTTTAGTCTTTGATGTTCTTTTTCTTCCTTTAATAAAAAAAACTTTTGGGTTGATTGCAATTGAACGTGCTTCTGTGTTTTTTTAGTTGGTGGAGACGAAGATGTGCGTTTTATGGATATCATATTGAAATCCCAAAGAATACGTAAGTTTATGGATGGTTACTTCTTTTCTAATCCTTTTAATAAAAACTTTAGGTTTGCTTGAAATTGAACTCATGGATTAAATTAAATTGTGCATGCCAATTAATTTGTTTTCCAACTGTTTACGTACATGACTTATATATAACAAGGTCAAGATAAATATTTAACATGAAATTCATGTTTTTTGAACGAGATGTATGGTAATCTAAAATACCATTTATTTGTCTTGGTTGTTAATGATTGAATTGCTCAAGTTATATAGATATACAAGTCTTCTCACAATATTGCATAGTAATATAGTACTATATGGGTCTTGGATTGCTAATATATGTTGGGAATTTTTGGATGGCATTTTTATGGAAGATGGTAGATGTTTAACATACATAAATCTTTGAAAACTTCCAAACTTTAGAGCCTCAATACCGGTAAATGCATGTTGGGTACACTTTTTACATATCATCTAAATTTAAAAGATTGAGTTCTTCCATAGTTCATATCAAAATAAAAACATATACTTGATGCAAAACAATCCACATAATTAATTAAAATTGATCCCATAGAGACAACAAATTTTCTAGCGGAATGCCAAAATCTCAGGGATGTCCAATCATTTTAGAATACGTAACATTCATATTCTTAATCTAAACTATTAAATTACATAGATCAGCCTTCAATAACATCCATTTCTAACTTATACATGTGTATTAATGATACATTAATATTTGTTTATAAATAATTATAGACATGATTATCACTTCTAAATTATAGACAAATGGATTTGGATGTTATTTGTTTGTTTTGGATGAACTTATATTAAAACGATGAAATCGTCTCTCACTTTAACGAAGATTTTTAACAAAGTTAGTGACTCAAGACTATATTAGAGAAAAAAAATGAGAACCATAAAGACCATCTCTTAACTTATTAATTTTTAAAGATTTCATCAAACCATATAGACCAAAATTAGAGTTTACTCTAGACTTTATGCAATCAAATTATCTTTATTTTGATTTTACTATAAGTTCCAAGCTATACAAAGGCTTTTGTCTAGACTATCCCTCACCAATTATTTAATCGAAGTTTAAAAAAATTAAAGTTGAATATATTCTTTGAAAGTTTATTTTTTGAACTATTTATAGTATACTTGGCTGATAACCTTTATTTATTTTGATTTTGTTAAAAAAATAATCAACAATTAAACGTACTTGAATATAGCATTGTCTACTATTCATAATTTTAGATCCATCTAATGTATATCCATAATATTCTATTCAAAACTTCACTCTAATATATTAATATTTTTTTATGTTAGAAACTTTTTACTTGATTTGATAAAGTTAGTATATGATTATGTTGTTAAATAATTAGTTAACGCAATATTCTTGAACTATACTTGGAACCTTTTACTAATTGTTACAAATTACATAATATGATTTATTATATTTATCAACTAAAATTGATTTATATATAGTTTACTAATTACTATCTAAATTATTTTCGCTACCGCGCAACGCGCGGGGTTTTCACTAGTTTGTTTATCAAATAGAAACCCCTAGGAAGATAATGATGGTGGTGACACATGTTTCATGAAAATGGGAGGGATGGAGAGAAGAATATTTTTTTTAAAAAGAAAAGTAAGAAAAACATAAAATACAAAATTATCCATGAGTATATGAGTTCTCAAATTTTAACGGACCTCACGATAAAATGCTAATTTAGTATCGTGGCAGATTGGTTATCGTTTGGAAGGTTCATAACGTTCTAACCGAGTTTGTGTACATGTCTGGAGACATTTAAGTAAGGTCATGTTTAACCTCTAAAATTGTGAGAGATTAGTGAGCCTTTGGTCCAGACACCATCCCAAAATAGTGCTAATTTATATATGCTAAGTTGCTTAAAACAAAAAAAAAATACGCCTATACTACTACTAATAGAAAGCAAAAAATATAAAAGATATTTTGTGTTTGAAGGAAGGCAAAAATATATAATAAGATATTTATTTAAATGAAATAGATGATATCGGTTATTTTCAAACAAAAGAGATTCCCTAAAAATTAAACCACAAGTTACAAGAAGAATATTCATTATATAACAGGCTACAAACAATAATAATAATAAGAGTAAATTACGGATTTGGTCCATGTGGTTTGGTACTTTTTATGGATTTGGTCCCTAAACTTTAATAATTATGGATTTGGTCCCTGTGGTTTTAAGTTTGAATTGGATTTGGTCCTTAGCATTGACGTCCGTCAACCAGATCTGTTAGAGCCAAGGGTATGATTGTCTTTTCAACCTTTTTGATATTATTTTTTGTTTTTTAATAAAATCCAATTATTTTACACCAATTAAGTTATGCCATGTGTCTTGCCTGTTTTATCTTTTTTATCAATTACAAAAATAAATTTAAAAAACCAATTAATATATTTTTTATATACATATATATTATTATATTTCTGTAAGGGAGAGAGAAAGAGAACCATCACCCCTTCCGACGAACGGCACCACCGTGCCACCACCTCTTCCGACTAACGACACCATCGCACCACCACCTCTTTCGACGAACGATAACACCACACTACCACTGGTCCAGATCCGCGAACGGCACCACCTCTGCACCAAGGGGTTTTCAAGGTCATCGTCATGGAACCCAACCACCATGGCACCAAGGGGTAATTTGCAGATTTGTGCTTTTAATAGTTTTAGGGTCTTTGATTTAGGTTGTTTGAAACATCTCACCATGTAATTTAGTTTTTGGGTTTTTGATTTAGGTTTTGATTTAGTTCAAGATCTGTGGTTCTAATAATTTAGGGTTTTATTAATTTATTTAGGTTGTGATTTATAGATTAAGCCGGAGAATCCCACACTGGTGAGGTTGCCATCGGTGGCTGGGGTGTGGGGGAGAAGGTAGGAGAAGGGATTTTCGAGAAGGGAAGAAGAAGAGGCTGGGGTGTGGGGGAGTTCGCCGGAATTTGCAGGTTCGCCGGTGGTGGTGGTTTCACGGTGGTGAGTGTGTGTTGATGTGTGTGTGTGTGTGTGTGTGTGTGTTGAAGTGTTGCTGCCAACCGAAGATGGGTGACGGTGGCGGTTTCTGCTGTTTAGGTTGAGGTAGGCTTTGAAACGTCGCCGGAAAATGTAGCCGGAAAATCATGAGGTAGAAATGAGTCGACTAATGGTGGTGGTGGTGATGGTGGGTTAATGGTGGTGGTGGTGATGGTGGGTTAATGGTGGTGTTGGTGATGGTGGGTTAATGGTGGTGATAGAGGTGGTGGTGGTGGTATGTTAATGGTGGTGGTGTGTTAATGGTGATGATGATGATGATGATGGGTTAGTGTTTGATACAGAACACAAATGGGCAAATCTTATATATATATATAAAAATAAAAAGGTAAAAATGGGAGGTGTGTGTAAAATTATAAAAGGACAAAATATGAAAAGACATTAGTGCCCTTGAAGTTAACAGAAAGAATAAACAGATGTTTGGTCTAGGGACCAAATCCAATATGAATTGCAAACCACAGGGACCAAATCCATAATTATTGAAGTTTAGGGACCAAATCCATAAAAACCCTCAAACCACAGGGACCAAATCCGTAATTTACTCTAATAATAATAATAATACACAAATCAAAATTCATAACCCTTTTTACTTTTGTTTTCATAAATCTTTTTTCTCTCCAAGAAAAAATCTACACTTCTTAACTTCCTGCTGGATAAAACTAAAATTAGTTTTCTTCTTCTTCTTCATTTACCCCCATTTCCAATTTCTAGGGTTTTGGCTTCATAGATCTTTTCGAAGCTTTATTGCAGCGTCTACTGTAAGCTAGGTTTCTGGATCTGATTCAATTCAGATCGTTTTCAAGATGTTTTGGCGTATGACTGGCTTGTCTACTGTATCTGCTGTAAGTGATTATTGATTTTATGTTTTTATGAATTTGTTATAGATGCTGTATTCATCTCTTTTGAACACTTGATTAGCATTTGATATTACTATAGGCTCTGATGTGTTTTCTATTTCTCTACTATCGATTAAGTGTTTTTATTGGTATTGTATTGAAGTTTTGTTTTGGTTTTAGGTTTATAAAGGAACTGCATCTGTTTGTGTAATGCAACAGTAGGTGTTATTGTTCGCATGAATCAGATATTGGGACTATGTTGTTGAATTTACACATGGAACGTTTTGGATCTGTGTGTGGTTGATTAGCAATTTAACACATTAGATTAGGTTTTGGAGTAGTTGAGGGAGGTCGGTCTATATTCTTGTGAATGTTCATAAAGTACATAAGGATGTTTAATTTTGAAATGCTTCAATCATGCTTATACTTGATCAATTACCTAATTAACTTAATTAAGTTTATACTTTGGTGGGGATATATCAATAAGTTGATGAAAGTTCTTAAGTATTTCTTGAAGTAGCATGCGAGCGAATAAAAATTGGTTTGTCATGTTAACGGTTAACCAAGTCTTTAAGCTTCAATATGTTTTATCTTGATGAATCTTCTAAATTTACCAGCAAACACATAATTGGATGATGAGTAGGATGATAAGAATAATGCCTGATTCAGTTACTCGTAGAACAATACTTCACATTTACACATATTTCATGGAAGGCTAATCATACCCGTAGTAGAGGACCAGGGAGTACATATTATTTGGTTCTATCTATAAGGATCCTCAATGTATGGTAGCCTGGGGAGTTTTTTGCAGTTTGCTAGGGTTTTGGACGAGTTTTGTTTTGGGCCAATCAGAGTTTATGCAATTTGCCATTCTTGAAATGATGAGACCATAAGGGTTCTAGGTCTAGGGTACATATACTAATGAGGAAGCGAATGATGCACATAGATGCTATCATGCTAATACGTCATATGGGCATTTGTCAATTTTGGTGCTCGCTCTTCTACTTATTGTAATATGGTCGGATGTTGCAGAGTTTGGTAATTCATTCCATGCCATAGCTATCACACATGTATATTGGTATATTGACTTGGCCTTAGTTGGATTACATGAATTGTTTATCTGTTTGTTGCATGTGTTGTCATAAAAATATTTGAACGATCTCTGTAGGTTTTCTTGCAAGAAAATCTTTTGTTGGTGTTGTCGCAATGTAACAGAGATACTTGCGGGAGCCGGAAGGGGGTACCATGGCTCTTGGTTTGTCACCTGTCCTTCATAATTGTGCATATTAAATTGCTAACCGTGGATCACCTTTGCTACAATGCTTCACTCAAAGTTTGCATTGCAATTAAAGTGCCTCAGAGGAGTACCCAAATTAAATCCTTAGTGATTTTGTGAAATACAAGGACTGAAAGAAAATGTGGCCATAGAAACTAAATCCTTAGTAACTTTGCAAAGTAGTTTGGTTTTAACATTGGATATACTCTTGACTTAGACTGGTCTAATGCCTCCAACCAGCATCATAGTTTAACAGTGGAATGTGTAGCAAATATTGTGGACAATATGCCTCTATACCTAGTTAGATCATTTGGGGTATGTGAATCAACAATCTAAGTATTGATAACAGGCATACATATACATACAGATATTAGGCTACTTTAGTGAATTGTGATGGTACAAGGAGTAACTTTCTTTTGAAAGGAATGGAAAGTGAGAATGAGATCGAGGCATACATCACTGAATTAGATACTGCAGTAGAGAAAACATTATCACAGAATCAGCCTCTTTGCTCGGGGGTGGAGTCGTAGAGGTAAGGCCTGCGTACATCCTACCCTCCCTAGACCCTACTCCGTATGGGATTCACTGGGTTCTTTTGGTTTTGGTTTTAGTAGAAAACACTATGTACACTTCCGACTAAATTCATGTGAACCGTGTGAGTGGCTCAAACTGAGAGGGCCCCTCTACTGATGCTCTAGACAATGCCACTTAAAGTAGTTAGGTGTTTGATAGTGGTTACAGGTCATATCGGATATCCTGGAGTTGTCAATATATGACCTCCTAAACCCTCTATTAGAGTGATGGGATCTGTAGGGGTGTGGGTAAGGTAATAACTTGTAGGAGCACAAATCAAGCGGAAAAAGAAACAGAAAACTTATGTTCGACATGAAACAATATTGAACTTAAGGTTCCAAAACGGAAATTTTAAATCAGTCAAAATGGGAAACTGTCAAACAGCATAATTGTGGAACTCTAAGGGTTAAAGTGTATAAATGTCGAGCTGCAGAGGCAAACACAAGAGTATCCGGTTTCTTGGTTAAGACAGGGGTTAGTGATAAATTTTTTACCAATACTTGTTGCTTCCTTGGCCTACGAGCCATCTCGAGACATAGACAAAAATGATAGCAGGTCTATGAAGGAGATAACATCAAACTTGCAACCAAAGAGACCATTCAGAAAATGCTATTATATTGAGTACGAACAACCCTATAAGAGAACTTTTATGCAGTCTATACAAGGTCCAATATGTCAGACAAAGTTCTGTCGTTTATGTGGTGCCTGATTGCCAATATCTGACAGATTGTGTGTTTGAACCTTAACCCGTTGATTCTAGTAATATGCAGAGTTCAATTTAGTAAGAGATATTATAAAGTTTTACTATAGCCGGTATGAAAAGGAACAGTTGTATATAATGGAAGACAGAAAAAGCAGAGATCTGAGTTTATATATATTTATTCAGATGAAGATCTCTGAAATCATGCTGATTTGTTTGTTTGATGTACATCTTACATTCTATGCATATAGTGGCTTGCATTTTCTTTATGCGGATGCATGTATCCTCCTTGTAAGCTTATAGAACTTAGCAAGAACCTGATACGATATGCCTCCCTCTGCCCCAAACATGCAAAGTTTGACTTGACACATAGTTCAGTAAAAATGTTTGATTATTGGTCAAATGTCTAAAATGCACCCTTAGCAAGGACAAAGGATAGAAATTTTGCAGACAACAATCACAGTTATTAATCTTAACTTAAGTAATGATCACAAATGGGAAAAAATGGGATTGAAAAGTTTCCAGAAAAGGAAATTGGTGCATTTGTGGGCACAACCCAAAATGGAAATGGTTGCATTTCTTCAGTATTGCGTGTTAATTATTATCAAGGTGTAAGTAAACATATATGCAATTGCTATCATTTGGTTCTTATTTGTGATTAAATTGATTCTTAACCAATCCAGGTTGATACAATCTTGGACAAGGGAAACTTTACGCTAGAGGAGCTTCTTGACGAGGATGAAATAATCCAAGAATGCAAAGCTCTTAATAGCCGACTTATCAATTTGTAAGCCCCACAACCTGAGCTTAAATATTTCTTTCTACCAACTTCTAGCATTCATAGCTCATCGGTGGTGTCTTTAACATTTTACACACTGATTCATATGCCTTTATGTTTATATGCTGTCTAGAATGTTCTTTGTTTTGTTTCAGCTACATTTCTCTATTTGTAGATGGTTCCATAACATTACTAGATGATAAGAAAGCCTTGAGTCATCATTTGTAAGGAGTAAACTACGATTTTCGTCCCTGTGGTTTGATGTTTTGATGTTTATAACGATATTCGTCCCTGTGGTTTAAAAATTGCTTTTTTCATCCTCATGGTTTTCATTTGCTACTATTTTCGTCCCTGAAACTAACACCGTTAGAAAAAGCCTGAGAAAATAAAGGGTAATCTTGTCTTTTCCTGTTTTTGTTTTTTTCTACCTTTTTATTAAATAATTTATGTATAATATATTGTTATATTCTCTCTTATCCACCCATCCTTCTTCCCCACATATACCACCTGACCCTCCACCATGTATACATCCTCCTCCCTTCCTTTAACCTATCTATGGTAAACCTACAATTCTCGACTCCAAAATTGATGTAGTCCATCTTGTAACGATTAAATATTTAAAAATGGTGGTTTTCGTACTTGTAGAGTATACTTTACCTCACAAAAATGCCGTTCCATTTCATGCTTTCATAAACAAGTAGAATGTTGAATTGGTAGATTTAATCAAAAAGCTATTGAAATTTTAATTTGTATTGGAGTTTTAGTTTCGATATTTTACTGAACCTGAATTTCGAGCATCTCCAACTCCAACATTTGCAAGGATCATTATTCAACATTTGCTGAGTTTTAGTTTTCATTTGCTGTGTTCTTTTTGGGAGGAGGAAGCCAAGAAGGTGTTGGGTTTATCAATTTGAAGAATTGAAGATGAGGATGGAGGGACCCTGTAAGGCTCTAAAGAGTTTTAACAATTTTAGAAAGATTTTAAAGAAAATAGTTCAGCCAAACCCAACTATAATTTAAAACGAGTCATCATCTAAAACCGTTGTAACAACCTTTACTGCCAAATAATTAAAAGTAATCAAAGTTGCAATTCAAATCCTAACGATAACTTAAATAAAACCCAGGTTCAAAGTTTGATAAATAAACTAATAAAACTAGTCTAAGCCAATCGGGAGTTCGGATCCTTCGAGAGTACTATCATGCCACGCCTTTGCCCTTCGCATCCGCATTACTAGGACCTGCAATATCTGAAAGATGAGGGGGTAAGCTAATGCTTAGTGAATCCCTACATCTCATCATAAATCAATCACATGTAACCACACATAACGCGCCCGGAGACCCGGCCCTTAACCGATACCACACTTGTACCTCCAAGGGGACCACGAGTCTCCACGTCCGATGTCCGACATCCAAACACCCCAAGGTCACTCTACCTCGACATCCGATAATAGCCGTGAACCCTTGGCTAGACAAAGTCACCCCGCACCCGACATCCGAGCCAGTGACACTTATCTAGGGACTAAGCCAAACAAATACATAACATCTAAACAATCAATAACCACGCAACAACCAATAATTTCAGCCATACAACAAATAATAACTGTAACATACAAACATCATACATAACCATGAATTAAGCGAGTGTGCGAGACAAGTAATATCATCATAACAAGACGAGGAACTCACCTCGAGTCCTAGCTAACGGCAAACCTTACTCACGAAATCGCGAAACTCCCGAAAGACCTAAAAACCCGCAAAACCCTAAGTTTAATAATCGGTAAGGCGCAAACCCGTGTAAAGCTGTCTCCGACAGCCACCACCAACAGCCAAGGCTGCCGGTGGCCGGAACAGCACTCCGGCGGCAGCAGCCGCCTTCTGCTGCCCGCCGTCGATCAGCCACCCAAACACACACGCCGCACACATACAAACCATATACACACACATACACACACGCAGATTACGCACACACACACAAACCCATCACACACACATACACACACGCAGATTACGCGCACACACACCACTGCAAGGGGTGGTGGTGCGGCAGCCCTTTAATGCCGCTAGGCAGAGGGCGGCAGTCCCTCTTTGGCGCTGCCGGCGGGAGAGAAAGATAAGAGAGAGAGATAGATAGCTTTACCAAGAGAGAGAATCTGATCGGAAAGAGAGAGGGATCAGAATCGAGAGAGACTTCCGTCTCCTTTGCTGCCGGCCGGAAAAGTGAAGGGAGAGGAGGAGAAGTGAGGTATGTGGCTGCTAGGGTTTATTCCAAAAGCTGGAATACGACCCTTAGGCTCCCTTTCGGTCAATATATAAAGAGAGGGAAAGCCCGTTTTATGTGCTACGGGCCTGACTTCTCACGCAAGCCATCTAACCCTTGGCTTCTCACATAAGCCATATAACCCTTGGCTTCTCACGCAAGCCATATAACTCTTGACTTCCCACGTAAGCCACATAACCGTTGACTTCTCACGTAAGTCATAAAACCCTTTTTATTAACTAATTAATTATCTACCAACTAAAATAATTAAATACAACTAAATTAGGAAAGGTAACAACTTACCAGAAAACCCGGGGCGTTACAACTCTCACCCACTTGAATCAGACTTCGTCCCCGAAGTCGACTCCGTCAAACAACTCCGGGTAGTGAGCTCGCATCTCTGCCTCGGACTCCCAGGTCCATTCCGAACCCTTCCGATGCTGCCACAACACCTTCACGTACTTGATCTCCTTGTTACGCAAGGTCTTCACCTTCCATTCTAACAAGGCTATCGGTTTCTCAACGTAGTTGAGCTTCTCGTCGATCTGGATATCCTCCAACGGTACTACAGCCGACTCATCCCGTACACACTTCCGCAGTTGCGAAACGTGGAAGGTGTTATGGATTAGCTTTAACTCATCGGGTAGCTCTAGCCGGTACGCAACCTTCCGACCCGAGCTATGATCTTATACGGCCCGATAAAACGAGGTCCTAACTTACCCCTCTTCCTGAACCGAATCACCCCCTTCCAGGGTGAAACCTTCAATAGGACATAATCGCCTACCTGAAACTCGAGGTCCGAACGTCGCCTATCCGCATAACTCTTCTGGCGACTCTGAGCAGTAGTTAACCTTTCCCTGATCATCTGCACCAACTCGGTCGTCTTGAGCACTATCTCGGTACTCCCAAAACCCGATGACCGACCTCGCCCCAGCAAATAGGCGTCCGACACTTCCTACCATACAACATCTCGAAAGGCGGCATGCCAATACTCGCGTGAAAGCTGTTATTGTAGGAAAATTCCGCCAAAGGGAGATACCTGTCCCAGCTGCCCCCAAAATCTAACACGCAGGCTCGGAGCATATCCTCGAGCGTCTGGATGGTACGCTCACTCTGACCATCCGTCTGAGGGTGGAAAGCGGTACTGAAATGGAGTTTAGTACCCATTTCCTTCTGGAACCTCTCCCAGAAACGAGAAGTGAAACGGGTGTCTCTATCTGATACAATAGACACTGGCACCCCGTGCAATCTCACAATCTCCCGAACGAAGATATCCGCAAGCTTATCCGCCGAAGAACTCTCCTGGATAGGTAGAAAGTGAGCGCTCTTGGTCAAGCGATCCACTATGACCCAGATAGCATCAAACCCTCGTGGTGTCTTGGGGAGTTTCGTGATTAGGTCCATAGTGATCTGCTCCCACTTCCATACCGGAATCTCCAAGGGCTGTAACTTACCGTGCGGTCTCTGGTGCTCTGCCTTGACCTTCCGGCAAGTCAAGCACTCCTCCACGTATCTAGCCACGTCCCGCTTCATGCAAGGCCACCAGTAGTCCTCTCGCAGACCTCTGTACATCTTGGTAGCCCCCGGGTGAATGGAAAACCTGGACTTATGAGCCTCCTCAAACAGAATCTGGCGATTACCCCCCAGCTGAGGTACCCAAATCCTGCCGTTTAGCGCGTCAATAGGCCCCGATTGTCCATATCTAGCTTCGGGATCTCGCCAAATATCCGCTCATGCTTTGCATTAACGTCTAACACTGCTTCCTCCTGAGCCTTCCTGATTAACTCCAATAAAGGAGTCATAATCGTCATACGCAAGCACAAACCCCGAATGGGCTCACCGATCGGATTCCGACTCAAAGCGTCCGCAACGACGTTCGCTTTACCCGGGTGGTAAAGTATCTCGCAGTCGTAATCCTTCACCACATCAAGCCACCGTCGCTGCCTCATGTTCAAATTCGGCTGATCCATCAAATACTTGAGGCTTTTGTGGTCAGTGTATATTGTGCACTTGACCCCATACAAGTAATGCCTCCACATCTTGAGAGCAAAGACCACCGCCCCCAACTCCAAGTCGTGCGTCGGATAATTACATTCATGAGGCTTCAGCTGCCTCGACGCATAAGCGATCACCTTCCCGCGCTGCATCAGAACGGCGCCCAGTCCCTGGTGAGAAGCGTCGCAATAAACCACCATATCCTCGATCCCCTCCGGTAGAGTCAATACTGGTGCCTCACAAAGGCGCTTGCGCAGTTCATCGAATGCTTCCTGTTGCTTGCCGCCCCAACTAAAAGCGGCCGACTTCTTGGTTAGGCTCGTCAGCGGTAGAGCAATCTTGGAGAAATCCTGGATAAATCTCCGGTAATACCCTGCCAGTCCGAGGAAGCTTCGGATCTCGGAGGGTGTCTTCGGTATTCCCCATTGCATGACTGCGGATATTTTCGCCGGATCAACCATGATGCCATCCTGATTCACTACGTGCCCCAGAAATTGCACCTCTCTCAACCAAAACGCGCATTTGGAGAACTTCGCATAGAGCTTCTCTTTTCTCAGCGTCTCCAAAACTTCCCGCAGATGGATCTCGTGCTCCTCCTTCGTCTTGGAGTAGACCAGGATATCGTCGATGAATACTATCACCGAACGATCAAGCATACGGCTACACACTCTGTTCATGAGGTCCATGAAAGCCGCGGGTGCGTTGGTTAGCCCGAACGGCATCACCACGAATTCATAGTGGCCGTAACGCGTGCGAAAAGCTGTCTTCTCGATGTCCGCCTCCCTGACCCGCATCTGATGATATCCCGATCTCAAGTCAATCTTGGAGAACCACGAAGCTCCTTGAAGCTGGTCGAACAAGTCGTCTATCCGGGGTAACGGGTATCGATTCTTCACTGTACGCTTGTTCAACTCCCGGTAGTCAATACACATTCTTTGCGATCCGTCTTTCTTCTTCACGAAGAGAATAGGAGCTCCCCAAGGCGAACTACTGGGTCGGATAAACTCCTTCCCAAGCAGCTCTTGCAGTTGATCGAACAGCTCCTTCATCTCTGACGGAGCAAGTCGGTACGGGGCTTTGGCTACCGGCGTTGCTCCAGGCACCAAGTCAATCCTGAATTCCACCTGCCGTTCTGGAGGGACCCCCGGCAATTCTTCCGGAAAGACGTCCGCGAAATCTTGCACTACCGGCACGTCTGTGGCCGTCTTCACGGGACCCACCTCGCGAGTATCTCTGACATAAGCTAGAAGACCCCGTCCGCCGTGCTGAGAATGCCTCCGAGCCCTCCCGATCGAACGTAAGGCTGCGCCCTGGCTTGAGGTATTGCCCTGGATGACGAGTTCTCCCCCACTTGGGGTTCGAACCCACACCTGTTTGTAATGGCAGTCAATCATTGCCCTCACCGAGTCCAGCCAATCCATGCCCACAATTACGCACAACTCCTTCATCGCTATAGGTATTAGATCAATCTCGAACTTCGTTCCCGAAAACTCCATACAGCAGCTGCGATAGACGTCCGTAACCGACACCGTACGCCCATCCGCCACATCGACTATCAGTACATGACCCAAGTTTTCTGCTTCCCGATCCCACAACGCGCAGAAGGACAGTGACACAAAGGAGTGGGTTGCCCCACTATCAAATAGTACAAGTGCAGGCATGGAGTTCACAAAAAAAGTGCCTAACAGATAGTATACAATATGCAAATAAGAACCACAACTATAGGCAATTCATACATTCAAGGCGGATGCGTACCCGTCACCGCCTTCGGAGCTGCATGAGCTTCCTCCGCCGTCATCTGGAACGCTCGACCCCGAGCAGACTGAGTGTCCGCCGCTCCACTACGGCCATTGGTAATGCGGAGTGTTGATGGAGCAGGGGCCCGCACATTTCCACCGCCAGTCCCACTAGCCTTCGGGTGTGGACACTCGTTCTTCATGTGACCACCCTGGCCGCAGTTGAAGCAAAGTCTGAGACCCTGCTTGCAGTCTTTCATAATGTGGCCAGGCTGGCCACACTTGAAACACGACACCGGCTGCCGGCCCGATCCGCTTTGCTGCCCCCGGCTGTATCCATTACCCTTCTTGCTAGTCCGGCTATCGATCGCTTTGAACTTCTTGGGTTGCGATGCAGAGTCAGGCTGTGCTGAAGCGGCTCTCTTGCTTCCCATTTGATATTCCAGCTCCAGCTCCCGCCTCCGTGCGGCCTCAATCATCTGATTTAGGCTAGTATGAGGTACCGCCCTCACAAACTCGCGGATTTCGTCCCTCAGCATCCCCACGAACCTCTCCATTTTCATGTCCTCGCTCCTGGCGTATTCAGGGCAGAAGAGTGCCATTTCACGAAACTTGATGGTAAGTTCCGTGACAGACTCATTCTGCTGCTTGTAACTCAGAAAATCTCGAGTGATCCGCTCGACCTCTACCCGAGGTACGTACTGTTGACGAAAGCGCTCCACAAACTCGCCCCAAAGCAACGCTCCCAGCTGAGCCTCAGTCATTTCCGCAGCTTGTAGTTTCCACCAGTCTTTTGATGGTCCTCGAAGCAAGTTCAAGGCGTAACGAACCTTGAGATTCTCCGGACAGCCGCACGTATGGAAGACCCCTTCCATGTCAGAAACCCACCGCAGTGCCGCGGAAGGGTCCAGCTCCCCCTTGAATTCCGGAGGAGAGCAAGCCGCGAAATCCCGATAATTGAATCCCCGCTGCGGACCACCTCCAGCCGTGGTAACAGTAGCCAGACGTTCCTCTAACAGAGCCGTGAACTGATCCCTAACCTGATTGATAAGCTCGGGAATCATGTCGTTAAAGGCGTGATTCACCTCCTCTGCCACTAGTTCCCTAATCTGGTCAGAAGTCATCCCCTGACCATTTCGCGTGGTCACCATCGTCTAAAGAAATAGTGGAGTCAGTTTAAGTTCCAGTATCCTACTTTACTTTACACACCTAACCCTAAGTTATCTGATTCCTTCGAAATCTCTCGGACATTCAAGCATAGTTCCTGTAATGACAATGGTAGGAGCTCTTCTACCACCTCATTACCGATCTATGGTTGGTTCCGATCGATCCCTAAGTACTCAAACAACTCATATAGACAGTGGTTTATAACCCAATCCCAAATATAGATAGGCATGCTACTCAGACATTAACCTATCTCACACGCAACAGTCAACAATCAGACAAGGGATATGCAAAAGAGTCCTACTGCTTATCACGCAACCGCTTAAATACTCAGTTGCAAAAATAACCACAACAACATCAACAAGATATTAACAGACACTCCTAATCCACATGCGTCTATTAATACAAAAGTACCTTGAGCTCCGGCTGGCTAGATAGTATAGAACTCTCGATCTCGAACTCCTACATAACCGAACTCCAGCTTGAGATCAGAGACACGCACCCGTGCCCCCGATTCACTCAAGCTCGGCTCTGATACCAACTTGTAAGGCTCTAAAGAGTTTTAACAATTTTAGAAAGATTTTAAAGAAAATAGTTCAGCCAAACCCAACTATAATTTAAAACGAGTCATCATCTAAAACCGTTGTAACAACCTTTACTGCCAAATAATTAAAAGTAATCAAAGTTGCAATTCAAATCCTAACGATAACTTAATAAAAACCCAGGTTCAAAGTTTGATAAATAAACTAATAAAACTAGTCTAAGCCAATCGGGAGTTCGGATCCTTCGAGAGTACTATCATGCCACGCCTTTGCCCTTCGCATCCGCATTACTAGGACCTGCAATATCTGAAAGATGAGGGGGGTAAGCTAATGCTTAGTGAATCCTACATCTCATCATAAATCAATCACATGTAACCACACATAACGCGCCCGGAGACCCGGCCCTTAACCGATACCACACTTGTACCTCCAAGGGGACCACGAGTCTCCACGTCCGATGTCCGACATCCAAACACCCCAAGGTCACTCTACCTCGACATCCGATAATAGCCGTGAACCCTTGGCTAGACAAAGTCACCCCGCACCCGACATCCGAGCCAGTGACACTTATCTAGGGACTAAGCCAAACAAATACATAACATCTAAACAATCAATAACCACGCAACAACCAATAATTTCAGCCATACAACAAATAATAACTGTAACATACAAACATCATACATAACCATGAATTAAGCGAGTGTGCGAGACAAGTAATATCATCATAACAAGACGAGGAACTCACCTCGAGTCCTAGCTAACGGCAAACCTTACTCACGAAATCGCGAAACTCCCGAAAGACCTAAAAACCCGCAAAACCCTAAGTTTAATAATCGGTAAGGCGCAAACCCGTGTAAAGCTGTCTCCGACAGCCACCACCAACAGCCAAGGCTGCCGGTGGCCGGAACAGCACTCCGGCGGCAGCAGCCGCCTTCTGCTGCCCGCCGTCGATCAGCCACCCAAACACACACGCCGCACACATACAAACCATATACACACACATACACACACGCAGATTACGCACACACACACAAACCCATCACACACACATACACACACGCAGATTACGCGCACACACACCACTGCAAGGGGTGGTGGTGCGGCAGCCCTTTAATGCCGCTAGGCAGAGGGCGGCAGTCCCTCTTTGGCGCTGCCGGCGGGAGAGAAAGATAAGAGAGAGAGATAGATAGCTTTACCAAGAGAGAGAATCTGATCGGAAAGAGAGAGGGATCAGAATCGAGAGAGACTTCCGTCTCCTTTGCTGCCGGCCGGAAAAGTGAAGGGAGAGGAGGAGAAGTGAGGTATGTGGCTGCTAGGGTTTATTCCAAAAGCTGGAATACGACCCTTAGGCTCCCTTTCGGTCAATATATAAAGAGAGGGAAAGCCCGTTTTATGTGCTACGGGCCTGACTTCTCACGCAAGCCATCTAACCCTTGGCTTCTCACATAAGCCATATAACCCTTGGCTTCTCACGCAAGCCATATAACTCTTGACTTCCCACGTAAGCCACATAACCGTTGACTTCTCACGTAAGTCATAAAACCCTTTTTATTAACTAATTAATTATCTACCAACTAAAATAATTAAATACAACTAAATTAGGAAAGGTAACAACTTACCAGAAAACCCGGGGCGTTACAACTCTCACCCACTTGAATCAGACTTCGTCCCCGAAGTCGACTCCGTCAAACAACTCCGGGTAGTGAGCTCGCATCTCTGCCTCGGACTCCCAGGTCCATTCCGAACCCTTCCGATGCTGCCACAACACCTTCACGTACTTGATCTCCTTGTTACGCAAGGTCTTCACCTTCCATTCTAACAAGGCTATCGGTTTCTCAACGTAGTTGAGCTTCTCGTCGATCTGGATATCCTCCAACGGTACTACAGCCGACTCATCCCGTACACACTTCCGCAGTTGCGAAACGTGGAAGGTGTTATGGATTAGCTTTAACTCATCGGGTAGCTCTAGCCGGTACGCAACCTTCCGACCCGAGCTATGATCTTATACGGCCCGATAAAACGAGGTCCTAACTTACCCCTCTTCCTGAACCGAATCACCCCCTTCCAGGGTGAAACCTTCAATAGGACATAATCGCCTACCTGAAACTCGAGGTCCGAACGTCGCCTATCCGCATAACTCTTCTGGCGACTCTGAGCAGTAGTTAACCTTTCCCTGATCATCTGCACCAACTCGGTCGTCTTGAGCACTATCTCGGTACTCCCCAAAACCCGATGACCGACCTCGCCCCAGCAAATAGGCGTCCGACACTTCCTACCATACAACATCTCGAAAGGCGGCATGCCAATACTCGCGTGAAAGCTGTTATTGTAGGAAAATTCCGCCAAAGGGAGATACCTGTCCCAGCTGCCCCCAAAATCTAACACGCAGGCTCGGAGCATATCCTCGAGCGTCTGGATGGTACGCTCACTCTGACCATCCGTCTGAGGGTGGAAAGCGGTACTGAAATGGAGTTTAGTACCCATTTCCTTCTGGAACCTCTCCCAGAAACGAGAAGTGAAACGGGTGTCTCTATCTGATACAATAGACACTGGCACCCCGTGCAATCTCACAATCTCCCGAACGAAGATATCCGCAAGCTTATCCGCCGAAGAACTCTCCTGGATAGGTAGAAAGTGAGCGCTCTTGGTCAAGCGATCCACTATGACCCAGATAGCATCAAACCCTCGTGGTGTCTTGGGGAGTTTCGTGATTAGGTCCATAGTGATCTGCTCCCACTTCCATACCGGAATCTCCAAGGGCTGTAACTTACCGTGCGGTCTCTGGTGCTCTGCCTTGACCTTCCGGCAAGTCAAGCACTCCTCCACGTATCTAGCCACGTCCCGCTTCATGCAAGGCCACCAGTAGTCCTCTCGCAGACCTCTGTACATCTTGGTAGCCCCCGGGGTGAATGGAAAACCTGGACTTATGAGCCTCCTCAAACAGAATCTGGCGATTACCCCCCAGCTGAGGTACCCAAATCCTGCCGTTTAGCGCGTCAATAGGCCCCGATTGTCCATATCTAGCTTCGGGATCTCGCCAAATATCCGCTCATGCTTGCATTAACGTCTAACACTGCTTCCTCCTGAGCCTTCCTGATTAACTCCAATAAAGGAGTCATAATCGTCATACGCAAGCACAAACCCCGAATGGGCTCACCGATCGGATTCCGACTCAAAGCGTCCGCAACGACGTTCGCTTTACCCGGGTGGTAAAGTATCTCGCAGTCGTAATCCTTCACCACATCAAGCCACCGTCGCTGCCTCATGTTCAAATTCGGCTGATCCATCAAATACTTGAGGCTTTTGTGGTCAGTGTATATTGTGCACTTGACCCCATACAAGTAATGCCTCCACATCTTGAGAGCAAAGACCACCGCCCCCAACTCCAAGTCGTGCGTCGGATAATTACATTCATGAGGCTTCAGCTGCCTCGACGCATAAGCGATCACCTTCCCGCGCTGCATCAGAACGGCGCCCAGTCCCTGGTGAGAAGCGTCGCAATAAACCACCATATCCTCGATCCCCTCCGGTAGAGTCAATACTGGTGCCTCACAAAGGCGCTTGCGCAGTTCATCGAATGCTTCCTGTTGCTTGCCGCCCCAACTAAAAGCGGCCGACTTCTTGGTTAGGCTCGTCAGCGGTAGAGCAATCTTGGAGAAATCCTGGATAAATCTCCGGTAATACCCTGCCAGTCCGAGGAAGCTTCGGATCTCGGAGGGTGTCTTCGGTATTCCCCATTGCATGACTGCGGATATTTTCGCCGGATCAACCATGATGCCATCCTGATTCACTACGTGCCCCAGAAATTGCACCTCTCTCAACCAAAACGCGCATTTGGAGAACTTCGCATAGAGCTTCTCTTTTCTCAGCGTCTCCAAAACTTCCCGCAGATGGATCTCGTGCTCCTCCTTCGTCTTGGAGTAGACCAGGATATCGTCGATGAATACTATCACCGAACGATCAAGCATACGGCTACACACTCTGTTCATGAGGTCCATGAAAGCCGCGGGTGCGTTGGTTAGCCCGAACGGCATCACCACGAATTCATAGTGGCCGTAACGCGTGCGAAAAGCTGTCTTCTCGATGTCCGCCTCCCTGACCCGCATCTGATGATATCCCGATCTCAAGTCAATCTTGGAGAACCACGAAGCTCCTTGAAGCTGGTCGAACAAGTCGTCTATCCGGGGTAACGGGTATCGATTCTTCACTGTACGCTTGTTCAACTCCCGGTAGTCAATACACATTCTTTGCGATCCGTCTTTCTTCTTCACGAAGAGAATAGGAGCTCCCCAAGGCGAACTACTGGGTCGGATAAACTCCTTCCCAAGCAGCTCTTGCAGTTGATCGAACAGCTCCTTCATCTCTGACGGAGCAAGTCGGTACGGGGCTTTGGCTACCGGCGTTGCTCCAGGCACCAAGTCAATCCTGAATTCCACCTGCCGTTCTGGAGGGACCCCCGGCAATTCTTCCGGAAAGACGTCCGCGAAATCTTGCACTACCGGCACGTCTGTGGCCGTCTTCACGGGACCCACCTCGCGAGTATCTCTGACATAAGCTAGAAGACCCCGTCCGCCGTGCTGAGAATGCCTCCGAGCCCTCCCGATCGAACGTAAGGCTGCGCCCTGGCTTGAGGTATTGCCCTGGATGACGAGTTCTCCCCCACTTGGGGTTCGAACCCACACCTGTTTGTAATGGCAGTCAATCATTGCCCTCACCGAGTCCAGCCAATCCATGCCCACAATTACGCACAACTCCTTCATCGCTATAGGTATTAGATCAATCTCGAACTTCGTTCCCGAAAACTCCATACAGCAAGCTGCGATAGACGTCCGTAACCGACACCGTACGCCCATCCGCCACATCGACTATCAGTACATGACCCAAGTTTTCTGCTTCCCGATCCCACAACGCGCAGAAGGACAGTGACACAAAGGAGTGGGTTGCCCCACTATCAAATAGTACAAGTGCAGGCATGGAGTTCACAAAAAAAGTGCCTAACAGATAGTATACAATATGCAAATAAGAACCACAACTATAGGCAATTCATACATTCAAGGCGGATGCGTACCCGTCACCGCCTTCGGAGCTGCATGAGCTTCCTCCGCGTCATCTGGAACGCTCGACCCCGAGCAGACTGAGTGTCCGCCGCTCCACTACGGCCATTGGTAATGCGGAGTGTTGATGGAGCAGGGGCCCGCACATTTCCACCGCCAGTCCCACTAGCCTTCGGGTGTGGACACTCGTTCTTCATGTGACCACCCTGGCCGCAGTTGAAGCAAAGTCTGAGACCCTGCTTGCAGTCTTTCATAATGTGGCCAGGCTGGCCACACTTGAAACACGACACCGGCTGCCGGCCCGATCCGCTTTGCTGCCCCCGGCTGTATCCATTACCCTTCTTGCTAGTCCGGCTATCGATCGCTTTGAACTTCTTGGGTTGCGATGCAGAGTCAGGCTGTGCTGAAGCGGCTCTCTTGCTTCCCATTTGATATTCCAGCTCCAGCTCCCGCCTCCGTGCGGCCTCAATCATCTGATTTAGGCTAGTATGAGGTACCGCCCTCACAAACTCGCGGATTTCGTCCCTCAGCATCCCCACGAACCTCTCCATTTTCATGTCCTCCGCTCCTGGCGTATTCAGGGCAGAAGAGTGCCATTTCACGAAACTTGATGGTAAGTTCCGTGACAGACTCATTCTGCTGCTTGTAACTCAGAAAATCTCGAGTGATCCGCTCGACCTCTACCCGAGGTACGTACTGTTGACGAAAGCGCTCCACAAACTCGCCCCAAAGCAACGCTCCCAGCTGAGCCTCAGTCATTTCCGCAGCTTGTAGTTTCCACCAGTCTTTTGATGGTCCTCGAAGCAAGTTCAAGGCGTAACGAACCTTGAGATTCTCCGGACAGCCGCACGTATGGAAGACCCCTTCCATGTCAGAAACCCACCGCAGTGCCGCGGAAGGGTCCAGCTCCCCCTTGAATTCCGGAGGAGAGCAAGCCGCGAAATCCCGATAATTGAATCCCCGCTGCGGACCACCTCCAGCCGTGGTAACAGTAGCCAGACGTTCCTCTAACAGAGCCGTGAACTGATCCCTAACCTGATTGATAAGCTCGGGAATCATGTCGTTAAAGGCGTGATTCACCTCCTCTGCCACTAGTTCCCTAATCTGGTCAGAAGTCATCCCCTGACCATTTCGCGTGGTCACCATCGTCTAAAGAAATAGTGGAGTCAGTTTAAGTTCCAGTATCCTACTTTACTTTACACACCTAACCCTAAGTTATCTGATTCCTTCGAAATCTCTCGGACATTCAAGCATAGTTCCTGTAATGACAATGGTAGGAGCTCTTCTACCACCCTCATTACCGATCTATGGTTGGTTCCGATCGATCCCTAAGTACTCAAACAACTCATATAGACAGTGGTTTATAACCCAATCCCAAATATAGATAGGCATGCTACTCAGACATTAACCTATCTCACACGCAACAGTCAACAATCAGACAAGGGATATGCAAAAGAGTCCTACTGCTTATCACGCAACCGCTTAAATACTCAGTTGCAAAAATAACCACAACAACATCAACAAGATATTAACAGACACTCCTAATCCACATGCGTCTATTAATACAAAAGTACCTTGAGCTCCGGCTGGCTAGATAGTATAGAACTCTCGATCTCGAACTCCTACATAACCGAACTCCAGCTTGAGATCAGAGACACGCACCCGTGCCCCCGATTCACTCAAGCTCGGCTCTGATACCAACTTGTAAGGCTCTAAAGAGTTTTAACAATTTTAGAAAGATTTTAAAGAAAATAGTTCAGCCAAACCCAACTATAATTTAAAACGAGTCATCATCTAAAACCGTTGTAACAACCTTTACTGCCAAATAATTAAAAGTAATCAAAGTTGCAATTCAAATCCTAACGATAACTTAATAAAACCCAGGTTCAAAGTTTGATAAATAAACTAATAAAACTAGTCTAAGCCAATCGGGAGTTCGGATCCTTCGAGAGTACTATCATGCCACGCCTTTGCCCTTCGCATCCGCATTACTAGGACCTGCAATATCTGAAAGATGAGGGGGGTAAGCTAATGCTTAGTGAATCCTACATCTCATCATAAATCAATCACATGTAACCACACATAACGCGCCCGGAGACCCGGCCCTTAACCGATACCACACTTGTACCTCCAAGGGGACCACGAGTCTCCACGTCCGATGTCCGACATCCAAACACCCCAAGGTCACTCTACCTCGACATCCGATAATAGCCGTGAACCCTTGGCTAGACAAAGTCACCCCGCACCCGACATCCGAGCCAGTGACACTTATCTAGGGACTAAGCCAAACAAATACATAACATCTAAACAATCAATAACCACGCAACAACCAATAATTTCAGCCATACAACAAATAATAACTGTAACATACAAACATCATACATAACCATGAATTAAGCGAGTGTGCGAGACAAGTAATATCATCATAACAAGACGAGGAACTCACCTCGAGTCCTAGCTAACGGCAAACCTTACTCACGAAATCGCGAAACTCCCGAAAGACCTAAAAACCCGCAAAACCCTAAGTTTAATAATCGGTAAGGCGCAAACCCGTGTAAAGCTGTCTCCGACAGCCACCACCAACAGCCAAGGCTGCCGGTGGCCGGAACAGCACTCCGGCGGCAGCAGCCGCCTTCTGCTGCCCGCCGTCGATCAGCCACCCAAACACACACGCCGCACACATACAAACCATATACACACACATACACACACGCAGATTACGCACACACACACAAACCCATCACACACACATACACACACGCAGATTACGCGCACACACACCACTGCAAGGGGTGGTGGTGCGGCAGCCCTTTAATGCCGCTAGGCAGAGGGCGGCAGTCCCTCTTTGGCGCTGCCGGCGGGAGAGAAAGATAAGAGAGAGAGATAGATAGCTTTACCAAGAGAGAGAATCTGATCGGAAAGAGAGAGGGATCAGAATCGAGAGAGACTTCCGTCTCCTTTGCTGCCGGCCGGAAAAGTGAAGGGAGAGGAGGAGAAGTGAGGTATGTGGCTGCTAGGGTTTATTCCAAAAGCTGGAATACGACCCTTAGGCTCCCTTTCGGTCAATATATAAAGAGAGGGAAAGCCCGTTTTATGTGCTACGGGCCTGACTTCTCACGCAAGCCATCTAACCCTTGGCTTCTCACATAAGCCATATAACCCTTGGCTTCTCACGCAAGCCATATAACTCTTGACTTCCCACGTAAGCCACATAACCGTTGACTTCTCACGTAAGTCATAAAAACCCTTTTTATTAACTAATTAATTATCTACCAACTAAAATAATTAAATACAACTAAATTAGGAAAGGTAACAACTTACCAGAAAACCCGGGGCGTTACAGACCCACATGGGGTGTGTGTGGAGGTGGAGTGAGCCACGTGTGGGAGGAAGTTTATTTGGCTTTTTTCTATTTAGTAATCTTGTATAAAATAATAAAGAAACATAAAGATTACAAAAAGACTAAAATACCCTTAATTTAAAAGGTTAGTTTTAACAGTGTTAGTTTTCAAGGACGAAAATAGAAATAAATAAAAACCATGAGGACGAAAAAAGCAGATTTTAAACCACAAGGACAAAAATCGTTATAAACATCAAACCACAGGGACGAAAATCGTAGTTTACTCTTTGATAAGCTAACCTCTTGAGCTAGTCTGTTGGAAATAAAACGGCCCTAGCCACTTTGATAGGCCCTAGCCACTTTGATATAAAACGGGATAATGACAACAGTTCATAAAACTAAATATTGAATTATTGTTACAAATTTGATAAATATTAACGAGATAAAAGCAATTACGTTGTTACAACGATAAAATAAACATAAATGTGACGACTTAGTTGATTCGAGGCAATTATAAAATGTTTTGTTGCTCTAAGATCCGAATGTCTTAATAATAGTAAACGTGTATTATTAAACACGAGATTTAACAAAAGGGTGATACCATTGAACTAGTGAAAGTAAGACAGTCACATTAGGTAATTGATTTTGTGATTTGATCACATTTGATGCATCAACATGGTGAACAGTATGTTGAATTATCATTGTTAGGAATTCCGAAAGTTTATCATATTCTAAGATGCCAAGAAATCACAGTATGATGTTTTTATACCCTAATGTAAATGAAAAAGTAAGGATCACATCAATGTAATTCGAGAAGTTGAAATATGGTTGACTTTTCCCTTGATTCACAACTTGTGGATTGTTAACTTTGGCATTACTTGTTATAAAGATGCACAATGTTTGCCATATGATGATGGTGCTCTTAACATATTTCTATTTCGATCTCTTTTGTTGTCACTGCAAACAATAACCTATCTTGTGAATCTAAATGTACTTCCATTGCTGTCATTCTAGTTTGAGGGAAAGGACTCAAGTTGAAAAGCTTGTGCAGTACGTAATCGAGGAAGCTCCGGAAGATGCTGCAAATGGGCGAACTTTTAAGTAGGTGTTTGTGGGTGCACATGGAAAATATGATTCTTTGCATCCTTTTTATCTTAAACAGATTTCCTTCATGGCATTCCCTTATTTTCATGCTTATATAGGCATTCACTAACAGATTATATTTGGCTATATACCAGGTTCCCATTTATTGCTTGTGAGATATTTACCTGTGAGGTTGATATCATACTAAAAGCCTTGGTAGAGGATGAGGAGGTGAGTTAGATCATAAATCAGAAAGTATCTGAGTTTTTGTCCCACTGTGATTCATGTGAATAAGTTCATTTATTTTGCAGCTGATGAACTTGCTGTTCTCCTTCCTGGAACCAGAACACCCTCATAAGACCCTACTGGCTGGTTACTTCAGTAAGGTAAAATTGCTTTAGTTTAGTTTAATTGTGTGGATACATTTTTGTTATTTGGTAGAATTTGTACATCTAATGTTCCAATTTAACTTTTCTTCTTGGCGAATATAGGCGTTTTTTTACTAGTTTAGATGGTTGATGATGATTTGTTTTTTTATGTAGGTTGTTGCATGCCTCATGTTCCGGAAGTCAGCTCCTTTAATGAACTATATTCAAGTAAGCTCCTTGCAGAAGTTGGATTGTTGTATCAGGAAGTTTATTACCCTAGTGCTAGTCAACATTTAAAAAATTTAAGTTCAATGGATTTGGGTGTATCTCTTCTCATGCTAGTATGATCATGACTCTGCTAATTATACTGATTTTAGAATTTATTTGTTATTTGCATACTATGGGACACTTGTGTATCTCTCTCTCCTCTGTGAGAGATCTTGTTTTCTTCATTCTCTATGCAAATAGATTAACATAACACATGTTTATGTGTGTATGATATCTATTTTGATGTTACATAACCAAGTTGCTAATGATTTAATAATCAGGCCCATCCAGACATCATCAAAAAGCTGGTTGACCTCGTAGGAATTACATCCATCATGGAGGTGCATTCTCGAACATCCCTATTTTTTACACCTGTATCTGTATCCCTTCTAATTAGTATTTTTCTGAACAGGTGCTGATTCGTCTGATTGGCGCTGACGAACATCTTTACACCAGTTATGCAGACTCCACGAAGTGGTTAGAAGATATTGATGTGTTAGAGATGATTGTTGATAAATTCAGTTCTTCGGTAAGTTGCATTATCTATCAACTGAGGCATTGATCGTTAAGAATAATAACTAGCATTGCTTTTCTTCTTATTGTTTCTCGACCTCTTTGCAAATCCTTTGGATGGATGGGTGAGTGGGCATGCTTTAGGTGATGGACTCTGTTATTGATTTTTGATGGAAGTTCATTTGTAATGGGTAACCATGAGGACTCATTGTTTCATTTTCCCGTAATTGTGCACAATAGGCAATTATGGTGAAACTTATTATATAGTACTGCATAGACCGTAAACTTATTTGTGGTAGTATGTGGTTTGATTGGTTTGATTTTAACAGCGATTCATTTGTTGAGGTTGAGTTTGGTCACTGTCTTTACTTTAGATAGCATGCTCTGTTATTTGGAATTAAAATATTGTTTTAACTAAATTTTGAATTCAACTCTTCAAGGATTGTCCTGAAGTGCATGCTAATGCAGCAGAATCACTTTGTGCTATAGCTAGATATGCTCCCCCAGGACTAACTGCCAAAATATCAACCCCAAGGTTAGTATTAATTATATTCTTTTAGTTTTTAATGAGCAGTTTACAGCTGACCAACCTCTTCCTCACATCTTATAATGACCACTTGATTTTCCATGTGTTTGAAGTTTCATAGCAAGATTATTTCATCATGCATTGGAGGAATCTCGGCCAAGATCAGTTTTAGTTCATGCATTGTCTGTATGTATATGTTTGTTAGACCCAAAGAGGCTAACATCTGGGATGTATTACATTTATAATCGGCAATCAAGTCTTGGATCCGCGGTAACAAATCCTGAGACTGTGGAAGGCATGTTGGAGAGCCTAGGTGTGTTATCTTGTCAATAAATAAATGTATAATGTTAATCTGACAGTAGTTCATAACTTGATACGGAATCGATATTACGACCAGTGACATCCCAAACTTGTGCACCCTTTTACATTGTAATTTAATCTATGATACCTTGAGGTGCTAAAGTATGCCAGTTGTACTTTTCCACTCATTTTCTTTAGTATGCTAATCTTATTATGGCATGGTGTATTAAGAATTGATGAAGCCACTTCCTTGTGTGCAGGCAATTTGTTAAAGCTCTTGGATGTTTCGGCAGATGAAAATGTTTTACCAACAACATATGGAAAGTTGCAGCCACCTCTTGGGAAACATCGCCTGAAGGTATCTTTTTTTGTGTTTTTTTTTTTTGCATTTGTAGTACTATACTTCATTGTTCTCACAAAGTAAATATTGCTGAGGATATCGTTTACATAGAAATAGCCTAGTGTGTGTAACTTCATAGCATTTAATTCTTTAAAGCAACCCTTTCTCTCTCTTTATCGTGTTTTCCTTTGTTAGTCCAGTACACCATTTTGAAGTATCTTATTGCTTTAAAATTTGAAATTTCAGATTGTTGAATTCATCTCGGTGCTAATGACTGTTGGAAGTGAAGCTGCTGAGAAGGAGTTGATCCGCCTTGGTGTCCTAAGACGTATTCTGGAATTATTTTTTGAGTAAGAGCCCCAATTTTTTGCTGCATTTCCATAAATGGTCTGTGTCCAAATATTGAACTCTATATATAACCTAACTTCATTTTGATGACTGTAGGTATCCATACAACAATTTCATTCATCATGATGCCGAACTGATTGTAGTTTCATGCCTTGAGAGCAAGAATGTTTCACTGGTTGAGCATATTCTTGAGGATTGTAATCTTGTCAAGAGAATTATTGATGCCGAAAGGGACAGTGCACTGACCACTGAGAAAAAGAATGATATGGTAAACTTTTTCATGGTATCAGGATAATTGTTTTATATAGAGGTTGGGGTTGCCTGTTGTCTCTGGTTCCCATCATTGCATGACTGTACTTCTTCTTTATCTTCTCTATTCATCTTGAATGCTGTATTATTCATCATGAATAAGGCATGAATATTCACCTTCGTTATTCATACTGAATGTGGACACATGTCGCGATCTCGGCTATCCTCACGTTGGCAATGAAAAATGAGTTTACCGCCGAGCTTTCGTCTACATATACATATCTAGGGGAGGGTTCATGTAAGAATCTCAAATAGATTGGGAACCAAGGTACCAATTTTGTAGTGTGTATTCATGAACAAAATACAATATATGAATTTCATCAAAATATGTATATTGTAAATGACTATTCATCAATGAATACTATATATTCATTGATGTATATATTCACTTGTATCTGTATTCTGTCAATGATATAATTGAACAATGAATATACACTAAAAGAAATAGTTCCCTGGTTGTCAAAATATTTGCTGATGCTGATCTCATTTGAACTGGGCTATACACACACAAATAAATATACGTACATATATATGCATGTACATATGTAGACATACACATACATAGATACGAATATATGCATACATTTAGATATATACATTCACACACATGCATGCGTGTACTCGCATACATATCTATGCATATATACGTAGCTAGATGGATACACACATACATGGACAGACTTAATTATTCTTATGCTGAATTTGGTAAACATGATGCAGCCGACAGTCCCTGCTGAAGGAAGAACGCCACCAAGAATAGGGAATGTTGGACACATGACACGTATAGCCAACAAACTCCTCCAATTAGCGGATAGTAACAGCTATATACAGGCACATTTGCAGGTTTTTCCATAACTTTCTCTTTATCTCCTGTCATTTTTTTATAGTTTACGACTTTATGGGATTTCTTAAATCATTTACTGCATGGCTAAATCATTTATGTTATTTTTTGTCAGGATAATAGTGAATGGGTGGAGTGGCATGCAAATGTACTTGTGAGCCGCAATGAACTAGAAAATGTCTACCAGTGGGCGTGCGGGTGGGTATTCGTATTCTGCAGTTATTAACTTATTATTCTATGTTGCTTCATGCTGGGTTTCCTTTGTTTTCTTTTCTCATGAATGGCACATGTAGTAGGTTTCCCAAGTTTTGGTCATTTATATAAGTATTATTGTCTTTGTTTATAGTGTTTTGCTTTCCTGTGTTCTCTCTAGCTTGAAAGACATTGCCTTTCCCTAGCCAAAGTTTTACTTGTAGATAAATTAATTGGTAGCAAACACTTAAAACTGAATTTGAAGTCACAAAATAGAGTTTCATGAACTCATCTTGTCCTTGAAATTATTACCATATATGAATAACGAGTGATAAATGTTATGCTTGAATGTATGTATTATAACTAGAACAACGGTGATTAGAGTAGAATAGTGGTGGGCCATGTCTCACATAGATGAAACCTTACCGGACACGTATATTTACAAAATTCCACAAGTAGCCTAATATGATGAGAACTCATACGGGTTTTGTCAGTATGTCAGCAACCCAATCTCTAGAGCAGATTCAGATCGACTCTATGGATGGAGCTCACAAGAAATACCTACTACATTTTTCGTGAATATAGTGGCAATCAACTTTATTATGGTTGGTGCGTTTATGGATAATTTGATTCTATGAGATGGCACAACAACCTTACTATTGCAGTAATATACATTAGATAAAGCGAGGAATTGCTCAACTCATTCATCAAACAACAAACGGAAGTTAATTCACAAGTAGTTTGAGGCATGCCTACATCCTATTTCTTTCTTTTTCATAATATAAGATTTCCTCCAAACAAAACACAATATTATCTCCTGAAAACACAACTTCTCCAATATAACCTTGACAAAATCGTTATTGATCGGATACAACTTCGTTCCGTCGAGGAATTGGCAACCCGAATGTAAGGTACCTCCCCTACTAGGAAAGAATGTCAAGAACCTACTTTTTGTAACATAGAAAGATACAGGTGACCTTAATACCAAATAAGTATTTGAGTTTTGGTAGGTGCTTTTTTTGAAACTCGTTTTTGGGTGAAGAATTTTGGAGTTATGAACCTTAATACTTGACATGCTGCTGATGCAATGGCCAATGATCAATAGTTGACTGAGCCATAATGCTACATGTTTGCAACTTGTTTCAATTCAATGTCTAGCTGTTATAACCATAACTAGGTATGGTGAGAGAAAAAAAACTTTGCATGGTAGGATGTCATTTTGCTGTTTGTTGGTTCCTTGATACTTATATATTTATTCACTTATCCAAATTTACAGGAGACCTACTACACTTCATGATCGGGGTAGAGATAGTGAAGATGATGATTACCACCAAGATAAAGATTATGATGTTGCAGCTTTAGCCAATAATCTAAGCCAGGCGTTTCGGTATGGTATCTATGAGAATGACGATAACAATGAGGTATCCCTCAAATCGTTTGTGATCTTGCGCTAAATTGTTTACTCCATAATTTATTTAATTGTTGATGTTTGTGGAACTTCCGACAGAAAACTAATTGCCTTAAGAGACTGGACCAATTAGCAGGGACATACATTGTTAAAAGTAATAAGGTTTTGAACTATTTTATTAATCACTTTGGTTCAACATAACCACATACTTGCTAAAATAGAGTTTATTTTATTAATCATTTTATCCAATATTCCTTGAGCTAATTTTTTTACTTGAAATTGGGAACCCGTAGTGGTAGCTCAACTATTAATACCTTTGGTTTCGAGTCCCCTCGGGACCATAGGAGGTTTGACTTCAGTCCCCCCTTTGGATTAGTGGAGGTGTGTGCAAGCTGGCCTGACACCCTTGGTTATAAAAAAACAGTAGTACAATCAAATGTAGTGTTATGAGTCAAGAGAAGTTTGATGATCTTGTTATTTATCATATCCATATCCTCCGATGAACTCGCGTACTATAGGGTATTTATGGGGTCTGATTATTTGTGACAAAAAAACCATGGTCATCCACTGACTACACATTTTTGAATAACTTCTTTTTTTGTGTTCAGGCTCATAGCTCACTGGAAAGAGATAATGAGGTATGTGTATCAGTCATCCTTGCAATTTCCAATTTCAAACACACAAAATAATTAAAGGGGATGAAAAATGGAGCAAATTTTGAGGGTTAGTTTTAGTTTTATGTATATGATAATATATATATGTTCCTAACTTAAATAATAATGACTATGGTAATAATTATTTGCTGATGGTATTAAGGTACTCTATATGTTTTTTTTTAACACTCTAGTTCATGTAACAAGTGTTCTTACTTGATCCTTTTGTAATGGATTTTTGAGCTATGCAAATACCTTATTATATATTATAAAGTTTATATTATGTTAGTGACATGCAAGTTGACCTCACTTTTGCAGGATATCTATTTTGATGATGAATCTGGTGAAGTAGTCATATCTTCACTTGGATTAGGAGATGACCAACAAAGGTTTGTTAAATATCTTCTTAATATATTCAATCACTAAATGTTTTCTTTTTGCATGTGTTGGTTTCTGAGTTATTTTTTATTTTATTTTAATTGGGTTTATCATGTAGGATTGCTGAAATTCAAAAAGTATTTGGTATTTATTCTGTTACTTTGAAATCCATTTTAGTGGTATGTTTGGCAAACTAGCTGATAAGCCTGTTGATAGTTGTGGATGACATGTAGAATTATCTAAAAATACATGTTGAAAAAAGTGAAAATAAAAATAAAGGGAGCTGGAAATAATATGGAAAAAGAATTTTGGAGCTAATTCAAAAAGCTAGCTTACGGCTTACCAAAATGGGGCTTTTTCCTTGAATAATAAGCTAGCATATGGTTGTCAAATAATGACTAAGTGCATAATTTCACACAATTTAGTTTTGTTGAAATTATTGATCGATGATTTATATTTTATCTCTTGTTTCCTTTTTAAATATTTATTGCAGCGGGTCTCTTTTTGCAAATTCAAATTGGTTTGCATTTGAAGAAGAGGACGAAGTCGATGAACTAGCAGCTGATACAGGACCTTCACCTTCACCCAGTGGCAATGATGATGGTGGTTCCAACGAAAACGACAACAACTTCTCAGAGTCAAAATCGAGTTCAACTGAGAGTGACTCGCTAACCGAGTCGAGAACCAGTGAGACCGATAAGCCACCTGAAGGGGTCGAAAGCAGAGATTCCGTTGAACCATCTGATTCAATCACAGAGCCAGCTGGAACCTCTCAGCCGTACAAATAACCCCCCAGGCCCAGACGATGAACTTGAGCCCAATAAGAGCAACAAAGAAGGAGACTTCAACATCTTCCACCACTGATCATTCAGAGGCAGAGGATGAAGCTGGCGGCAGCCCACTTGATCAGAGGATTCCAAATCTGAACGGGAAACTGAACCACGTAGTGATGGTTCGGTTGACGACCATAAGGAGGAAAAGTGAGTCTGTTGGTTTATTTGAAAGCTGTGCAAGAAAATGTATGTTGAGACTAGTTAATGAATGTACATTGTTAACAAAATAGGGATGACCATCCATTCTTTCCCTTCTCCCATAGGTTTTTTACTACATTGGCTACTTGAAAACATGTTATCCAAAGAAAAGGCTACACTTTTGCTTTGCTAATCCATTTCAACAAGATGTTGCTCCCATATGTTTATGTACAATAAAAATGTGCTTAGTAATGGTTTTATTTTTACTAGTTAACTGAAGGATGATGATGGCCTTGTGTTATGTTGACCCCTTGCAACGTTGCCTTTCACAGCACCATCATCCCTACTCCCCCTAGATGTTGTCTTTTATTTTCAAGTTTTACTTTTTTTATTCCGACAACCGGACAAATTTAGTTTTTTTTTTTTGAACGGCTGATAAACTCAAACACATGTTCTGTGGTATCCAGAATCCATTTGAACACCCGACTAATCCACATCTTTCTTAAACCGGCCTGGAAATAAGTCTGACTTACCATCGTGGGGTTTTGCACCCTGGTAATCAGGGATACCATCCACTACCATTCTACCTCTACCACTGGGTTAAACAAACTTTGTTAGACAAATTTAATTAATCATAGTTAAACCTGTTCTTGCTTGTGTTCGAGAATTTAAAGGGCTAGTCGAGCTCAAGTAAATTTCAAACATAAAATAGAACTTCATTAATATAAAAAAAATTGATCTTATAACATGAACAGAGGGAGGTTCATACGAAATATATAACTTTTTAAGAAAACGCGGGGAGTAATCTCAACCACTCATCTCGGTCAACAAAGGCGGCTTTGATCGGTTCCTCCCTTTAATAATCTCTACCTTCCCATAATCGCATCAATCCTCCGTGATCACCTCACGTCCACAGTAACCGCGAGATAAATGGCTGAAATTGTCACTCACTTATTTCTTAAATTGACATGTTTTTTGTTTGAGCCTTTCCAAACATGAACATTATAGTGTTTGTTGAATTAAAAAGATTTGGAGCTGAGTTATTCCACCATACATTTTCAAGCCAAACATATTTATAGTTGATTGATCTTAAATTTATTACATGAAACACTCTAAAAAGGAATCTAACTCGAAACCCTAGTTTCAAAAACTTGTTCGAGTCAAATTCGATCTCCTGTAACCCTAATTCGCGACTTTCAGATCAGATTTTCTGAATTCCATCGATTCCACTTCCATTTTTTGCAACGATGCTCGGTGGATTATATGGAGACTTACCTCCTCCATCATCACAGATGAAGATTCTCACAATCGGATCGCCAATTCCTCCTCCAATGTCTGGTCCAGCAGCGTTAAAATGGCACCTCCAACTCTCCGTAAGCCTTCCTCTTCTTCACTCATCCCGCCCCCAAAAACCCTAGCCAAACCCCAGCAATCCAAACCTAGAATCGTTAATTCCACGGCGGTTACCACCGCCGTGCCGGAGGTCATCACCAGAACCACCACCACCGCCTCATCGTCATCTTCCTTCCAGCCGGCGCTCGTCGGCGTGACGTCGTCGGTGGTGGAGGAGTATGATCCTGCTAGACCTAACGACTACGAGGAGTACAAGAGGGAGAGGAAGCGGAAGGCGGCGGAGGCCGAGATGAAGCGGGAGCTCGACCGGAGACGGCAGGAGGAGGAAGAAAGAGAAAGGAGGGAGAGGGAGAGTATGGAGAAAGAGAGGGAGAAGGATTTTAATATTTCAGGCGAGGAGGCGTGGAAGCGGCGGGCTGCCATGAGTGGTGGTGGTGGTGTGCCGAGGAGGTCGCCTTCACCGCCTTCTGGTGGCGGTGGTGGTGATGGGTTTAGTATTGAGAAGTCTGAAACAGGGGGTTTGGGGGTTGGTGCTGGTGGACAGATGACTGCTGCGCAGAGGATGATGGCCAAGATGGGGTGGAAGGCAGGGCAGGGGCTTGGGAAGCAGGAGCAGGGGATTACGACTCCGTTGATGGCGAAGAAGACGGATAGGCGGGCAGGGGTTATTGTGAATGCCAGTGAGCCTAAGCAGCAGGTGGAAAAGAAGGCAAGAGGTGTCAATATCAATGGTCAGCCCACCCGTGTTGTTCTCCTTCGGAATATGGTAAATACATTTTTAACCGGCTTTATTGATCCTGTTTAGCTGTAATCTATTATATATTGTTGGCAAATTGGAAATGATAGTGTTTATATGAATATAGTTATAGCCTTAGGGTGGAGTAAAAATGATGGTTTTTGTTTAACTTCATTAGGAGAATGAGTACATGAATAACCTGAAATCTGTATGGGGATTAGGAATGAAGGAGAACACTTAAACTTAGTAGTAAGAGTAGTGAGTTAGAAACCATTCATGATCCATACATGGAACATATGAGTGACATGAATAGTCTTATCTACAGGTGTAGGAAAAACAAGAGTATTTACAAAGACAGGTTTCGTAGGTAATTTTGTTCCATTTAGTTGTAGTACTGATTCTTTGGTGAGTGGAGGCCTAATTTATAAAATGTGAGATCATGTTCTGCTTGCTTATCTTTGTGTTTATGATGGTCCAAGAAGGAACTGTCTTGTTCGTTTTCTTTTCTTGTTTCTTCAATGCATTAGTGATGTTCACATGTTGGTGTGGCATCATTGACCCAAAGGTGTGATCATCTTAGCCATGGAATTAGGGGATGCTGGTCACAATCTATACTCTATAGAAACTAAGTTCGTGAAAATTCCTTAGCCTTCTATTTGGGATTTCTCTCTCACATGCCCAATATGGTAGTCAAGTGTGTGACATCCTTTTACTTGTAAAAATGTTAAATTGAGTTGATGTGAGAAGCATAACGTTACTACATTTGTAGGACAGAAGCATATGTGGAAGTCAAATCAATGCATGATGGTGGTGTATGTAAGAAGTAAGATAAATAATTTATGTATCTAATTTTTGCTTTTTAGAAATCATACAATAATCTTTGGTTATTTACCTGAAGATTTCACATTAATCAAGTCAAATGAACTGGTTTCAACATCAAATATGATTCTTAACTTTTGAGATACATTGATAACCACATTAAACTAGATAAGAAAGAATGACATACAATCTAAACAAAAAAATTACGGTAGGGTGTGACCACCTGCTAATCAAGGAGTCCTTGTTTTGGAAGGTAGGTAACATATAGTATGATATAGATGGTGATTAGTGTTCTGTCAGTATTGGGTTTGATCTTGCATTATTGTTATACATCTGGTTTCATATTCAATATTGGGGAATACTTATGACTTGCAAGTACATCAAATTGATGTACTTGCATATCTTTGTCAGCCATAAGCTGATTTTTTATCTCTTTGGTGAGGGGTGTTTTATAGGCTCTTACCAATGTTGTTTAAAGTTTTTAAGTTATACCTGAATAAGAAATTTAGGGAGAAGTCCCCATCGAAATTCATGGTATACATGCTATTCCATGAGAATCAATGAACATTTGCTCATTATATTGTCCCTTCTCTTGAAAGGGGTTCTTTACTATTTAAACAATACCATGCCAACTAGACATAGTTGACTTGGAAAGCTCTCTGTTAACCAACCACTACATTGTGCTTGTTTTGCATTGCTTTTCTTATTCATTCAGTTGGGTAGAGTAAACTTCTTAAATTTTCAGATGTTAAGTTTTTTAAGGTATCTTTTTAGGTTTTAGATATTAGTGTAACTTAGTTTCATTTGTCTGATGGAAATATTGAGTTGCAATTTTGTTCTTCTTGCAATCTTCTTGTAACTGGTTGTACTTCCTCTAAGTTTAGTATAGTCTGAGCAAAAGAGTAATAGGTTATGAAAAGTTTATTTCTGGTTCAGCAATTTAGTCATTCTCTGGTGTCTTAACGAACTCATGCAATTCTTTATGGATAGCTCAGTTTGTAGCTATGAGACATCTGGTTTGATAGTTATAGAAACCCTAGCGTTTCTAGTCTCATGTTCTTCTTTCCATCGATATTCCCAAATGGTTTCTTTTTTGCATTTATGTGTCAATGGGAAACCATGTATAAGCCTTTAGTTGCTACTTGATGAACTCGCTGTTTACTGGAAATTCAATAGCAAGTAGCCTAGCAGACAGACAGACCACTTTAGTGGCAGAGAAAAGGACGTGGGAAGCAACATGGAGCCCTGAGATAATGGTGGAAAACCAATGCCACTGATTAGTAATGTCTTATAATTCGTAGTAATCAAAGTTTTGGAAACGATTCCGATCTTCTTGTAGTTAGTTTGTCGCTAGGACCATTATCTTTTGCTGTTGCTATGCACGATGCCACTATATATATATATATATATATATTGTGCACTCAGTATGTGAATCAGTGGTGTGTGTGGAGGAGGCATGGGGACAATCAAACTAATGGCCACCTGAAGCAAGAAAATCCCAGGATTCCAGCAAAATCATAATCACCTCACGGGGTTTTAGTTTAATCATAGTTCTCATTGTCCACGTGTCAACAACATATGAGGTAAGTGCATTCACATTTGGGAGCTTATGGCAACACATTCACTAGGCAATAGTACTAGGTTTTCATGCCAACACTAGCAATGGATTGTTATGCACCGGTTTGTGGGGAAATTCTGTTGAGAAGAGGGCATGAAGTCTCTAAATTGCATGGCAGAAGTAGTCAATAGAGATATCACTGCAATATGCCTCTAAGGAACTGGCTATTCATGTCCTCAGAGTTGACTGTTTCGATCTCTTTTCAAATTATGATGAGTTCCATTTTTAGCCAACCCAACATTGGGACCAAACGTGTGTTGTTTATTGATTGTTTGCATTTCTTTTCATCAATTGTTGGAAAGCTATCTATAGGTCTTGTTGCCCTTTCATGACAGATGGTGTGGATGCCTCCAAGAGGGAATGGATGGTCCTTACTCCTCTCAGGGTGGGAGACCCTACGTTAACAGAAGGGTGCCATTAAAAGAAGTTTTCCCATATGGTCAAAATGTATTGACAGTAATTAGAAAAGGGGCCTCATGAGTACAAAACTAAAAGAACTGCCTGCAATTATGTTTAGACATGACCTAAGAGAAGAAGCATTACCAGTTTTGTGTGCAACATGTGTCTTGATATATCCTCATTGATTACAGTGATGATATCCAATGTTAGTGCAATTTTTCTTGTCATACGAATTCATCTATTCACTCCCTTAGGCATCATTACAAAAGCATTTACTTCAGCTCGGAAACAAAGAGTTACTTTATAACATTTTTTTCTTAGTGTTGTGAGGGTTGGGTTCCGGTGAGAAGTGCCAAATTTGGTGAGAAGTGGTTATCAACTGTTGGATGAGAAATGGACGAACATTAGGATGAGATGCACCGAAATGCACTGGATAATTTCCCTCTTTAAGCTGCAATTCATGGGAGGATATTTGATTAAAAGTGATCAACGGTTTAAAAGCACTTCTCACACTTCTCACCAAAAATGGCACTTCTCACATAATCCCATGTCGGTGTTTGTGATGGAAGTCTATTTATCCATTCTGCTAATAATGAAGCATTGCTATTATTAATATTCATTTAGAGTTTGGTGCAACTTCAATGGCACTATGGAGTGTGGTTAATGTTCTGATAACTGATGTTTCTGTTGGTTTGAGGAAATATATTGTGTATGTGTTAATAGTCTCGCATCGGCTTGATTTGGATCATTTCTCCAATATATATGTTGGAACCTCCTTTCTATCCTTGAGGGCTCTTGGAGTGTAATATGTGGGTTCCACATATTCATAAATGGTATAGCCAAGGTCTACCACTTTAGGAACCCCTCACCCGTCTTGCCCCCTCTCAAGTCTCAACGCTCTAGGACTACCTGCCTTCATTAAAGGAAGCATATCAGAGTCTCACATCGGCTAGATTTGAACCATTTCCCCTCTCTATATATGTGGGAACCTACCTCTCTCAGGGCTCTTTTGAAGTGTAACAAGGGGTTCAATATATTCTCAGAATATGTATTTTTACATTCCTGGCTTGGTGGCACTCTGGAAAATGCTGCTATATGCCTTCTACTCCATCCCTTGAAATTTGCCAATTTTCCATTTTGGGATGTCTCATGAAAGTTGAAACATGTTCCTTTAGGGAACTCTTTAAGCCAACATTACCTGTTTATCCATTACCATCTTAAAGAAAGTATGATATTGGCCTGGATTCATGGAGCCCTCTTATTTTGTCATTTATCAAAGGGTATTTGACTTGTAGTCAAACACCCTCTTGTCACGACGTGATTGCTCTTCTATTTCTTGCTTCTTTTTACCTATGTTACGCAAATATCTACGACGGTGTTAATGCATTGGTTTCATAACTCCACCCTGCCATTTGGCTTGGTTGCAACAAACTCGTCTCTCTTTACATTGGGCTGCCTTTCGTTACTCAAATAACTATCTTCTAAAACAACCGATTTTCAAGAAGGGTATAAAGCAATATTAAATTGAATTCTGCCTTCTTTGATATGCTCATTTTTCTATATTTCACTGTATATTTTCTTATTTCTATAGCCATATATCTTCTAGTCTTGGTTCTTACATTTCTCGCTCACCCTTTATGCACAATCTGGGGTCTTCATAGAAAACAAAATTTGCTCTACCCTTTTAGGGTGGAAGATAGGTTTGCATACATCTCAACCCTAGACCCTTCTTTTGAGTGGGTATAGTGGGTTTGTTTAGTTTTTTATCTCTAACATGCTTGTGTAGAGATCAGAACTGTGTACATCCCATCACCCTGCTCAAATATTATGGGTTTGTTTTGTTTGGTTATATGTTTGTGAAGTGTGATGTTGAATTGGATATGACAACAAATGAATTGTTTTTATGAATGAAGGTGGGTCCAGGTGAGGTGGATGATGATCTAGAAACGGAGGTTGCAGAGGAATGCGCAAAGTATGGGACAGTGACGAGGGTGTTGATATTTGAGATAACGGAGCCTAACTTTCCGGTTGATGAGGCCGTTAGAATCTTTGTGCAGTTTGAGAGATCAGAGCAAGCAACGAAAGCATTGGTTGATCTTGAAGGTCGGTTTTTTGGGGGTAGGGTTGTGCGTGCCACTTTTTACGAGGAGGACAGGTTTAATACCAACGAGTTGGCTCCCATGCCTGGGGAAGTCCCAGGGTTTATCTAGTTGGATTTCTAGTGTTTTATTTTGTTTGTTGTTACTATTTTATATATCAACTAATGGAACAACTTTGATAATGCATAAGGAGCTGCATTCTGTTTATCAAGATTTTAGAGATTTTGGATGTTTGAGGAACATTTTAAAATGAGCTGCTTTATGGTCACCCGGTTCAGTTGGACCGGGCATGACAGAGTCTGGTTTTTGCCTGACCGGTTAAGGTTACAACCTTTCGATATTTTAAGTGATTAGCAAAAGCAAATACAATCTTCAAAATAAACCATGGATGTTTGAAAAATATATTTATTTGAAATCCAGTTGAAGGAGATTTGGTTACGCCCGTTTTTCAAAAAGTTCGTGTTCTGTTGAAGATTTGTAATTTATGGGCAAATCCAAATAAGAAAGTACATTTGAGATGTGGTTTTTGTTTATTAAGGCATGACTAAAATAAAATAGTATGGTTAAACATAGAAGACAAATACATGATCTCTAATTTAATTTGATCACTTGCTAAATAATTAAGTAGGGTCAGGTTCACGTGAGACCAAGCTGTTTCAGTAAGGAAATTGCATGAGACCAACATTTTTTACATGTAACTTAAGAGCAAAACACTGTGAAGGTAAAAAAACTTTAAACATTCATAGTAAAATCATTGTAAATGTTATGTTCACGGTGTTTTTTGATGTGAAGGTTCAAACTTCTTTTATCTTCACATCATTTTCGCTGTGAAGGTTTCATTCTTTTACCTTGTTTTCGATGTTTTACATCGATAGTGTTTTTAAGTAAGAGTATTAGAATTTTATTTACCTTTACAGTGTTTTGTTTGTGAAGTTTCATTCGTAAAGTCTTAGTCTCACGCGATCGAATCTAAGTCTAGTTAAGAAATGAGACCATCAATTTTCAATGTATTCCAAAGGATTTCTGACAGTGGGAAGTATGGGTTAATGGGTGTGGTGAGTCTTCATAAGGATGATGAGGGGAACTCTTAAAGTTGATGTTTACACTTGGTTATTTTCCCTTTTTATCAATCATTTTCTTGTAGAAATTAAACGAGAATGCTAACTATTTAAGAGAATATGAAAACAGTCAATACACATGTGATTTTACATAAACAGTCAATACCAGATGTGCAGGCGACTTTGGCACGTCTTCAGGTCATGGGGTAAAAGTTGCACGAGTCACATATGATTTTCTACGTGATATTTGTGTAAAAGCACATTGTAATTCAACCATATTCTCAATTCTCTAAAATAGGTACCTTTCTTTTTAAACCCGACTCTCTCTCTCTCTCTCTCTCTCTCTCTCTCTCTCTCTCTCTCTCTCTCTCTCTCTCTCTCTCTCTCTCTCTCTCTCTCTCTCTATATATATATATATATATATATATATATATATATATATATAGTATTAGGTTCAAATGAGAAGTGCTAAAAAAATGAGAAGTAGAGAAGTGATCTCCACCACTCATCCGGTCAATAATTACGGCTTTGACCGGGTCCACTCCTTTAATAATCTCTACCCTCCCATGAATCGCGTCAATCCCCCGTGATCGCGTCCACCGTAACCAGTCAAAGCCACCTTTATTGACCGGATGAATGGTGGAGATCACTTCTCTACTTAGTATTTTTTTTAGCACTTCTCATTTGAACATATATATATATATATATAGGGGTGGGTTCAATTGCAAACCACTTTTTCATTGTGAACGTGAGGACAAACGAGAGCGCGCCACGTGTCACTCTGAATTGTGGGCGACTTAGTGTTATTCATACTGAATAACACTATTATTCAGAGGACACGCGCGACTTGTAACCAAAAAGCCCGCGACCTTAGTGTTATTCATACTAAATAACACTGTTATTCAGTATGAATAACACTAAGGTCGCGGGAAAGGTCTCGGGAAAGGTCGCGCGTGTCCTCTGAATTTTTTTGCCACGTGTCGCGCTCTCGTTTGTCCTCACGTTCACAATGAAAAGGTGGTTTGCAATTGAACTTTCACCTATATATATATATATATATATAGAGAGAGAGAGAGAGAGAGGGGAAAGTTCAAATGTGAACCACTTTTTGGTTGTGAACGTGAGAACAGCCGAGAGCACGACACGTGGCGGCTTTGAGTGTGGTCCCCCCCCCCCCCCCCTTTAATTCAATGCCCTCCCATGAATCGCGCCTAGTCATCCGCCGTGGACATGACGTGGAGCCTAGTCATCCGCCATGTGTCGCGCTCTCGGTTGTCCTCACGTTCACAACCAAAAAGTGGTTCACATTTGAACCTGCCCCTATATATATATATATATATATATATATCATGATACAAGGTATAATCGAATGAGAACCACAAAATGGCTAAGAATCGTGAGAACCAGTAATCATATGAGCAATAACCGTGAAAAGACGGTGTTGTTTCACAACATGAAACAAAAAACATGTACTAGAAATAACCACATGTATACATACACATACATCCATCTGTAACTCACAAATGTTAAGATGATTTCTATGTTACTGCTAGATACCTCAAAAAAACAGAACCTCTTGGGTATTATGGGTAGCAAATGTCAAAAGAAATTTTAACCTTTTTAGCACGGAAAGAATTAGAAGAACGAACGTGCATATAAACCCCATCTATAGGATCATGTAGTTTCCTCACTGAGCAATTTCAAGATCCGGTCTTCTATCGAGAGCTTCTATTGTTGAATCATCTGGGAATGCATCAGGATATGTGGCTTTGATCTTTGCTTTCAGACCCCTAAAACAAAACCATATATACATATATGTTGCAACTGTTTTAGAACATTGAAAATTTGGCCTTTTAACCAAAATAACCAAATCAAACCAAACGAGCCAGTATATATATCCCACCTAGAGTTAAGGTATGGGGGTACCATATGATGTATGCAAATTTGTTCTCTACCCAAAAAGTAGAGTGGTTGCTTCCATGAAAACCCTTAGCTTGCGGAAAAAAAAAACACTTGAGAAAAATAAAGTTTGAAACATGAGGGATTACTTTATTTTGGTGAAAAGAGATGAAACTTCTCATGATATTAATAGAAGGCTTGCACATAGAATCAGAGTGCTAAAAAGGATAGACAACCCTCCCTGAGAGGTGCCCCCCACTGCACAAGTCATCGTAGGGTAGGTAAATTAGCACATGCATCCCATTGGCACCAGGCTTGAACCCAGGACTTCACTCATATAAATTACACACACTTCGATCATTGGGACATAAAATCGGAGTGTTTGGACTTTCAAGAAGTGGCAAAAATAAATAAATTAGAGTTAGATAAAGCTAGATGGCCTTATAGTATTATTTCACAAACAATAGGCATAGTATGGTTTCCAGCCTAACAAAATAAATAAAATTTTCATATTGGTATAAAGTTTATGAAACCATAAAATTGGAACAGGGCTTTTGAGCATTTAAGTGCTAATACTAAGGGTTTTTTATGCTAGGGCAATCAACAGCAAAAGGCAACTTTTCTGATCAAATGACTCATCAAGATGTATATGTGTATATATATGTATAAGAGATATAACAAGGAATTGCACATTGATCAAACCAAGGGTTATGTAGATCATCAAAAGAAGTGAAGTGGTGGGCTCTAAAGAAGCTGAAAGTCCCTACGATATATCTGAATGGGATTAAAGGCATGTAGAAGTGTGCTAATGAACATCTGATAACAAGACAAAGGCTACAAAAAGCACTTATCTTTTTCTTTCATTAGCTCATTACAAATAAACACGCTGGCACCTTATCTTATGAAAAAGCTAAAGCTATCAAACATCTATGCACATTAAAACATCAAGAAACACATTTATATTCCCCCTTTGCTCTAAGGTAAGTTTCTCATTTGCATTTAAGTGCTTCCTGGCCAACCTTAAATATCTCTAGTGGAAACTTAAATCCTAAAGCAAATATATTTCCAGCAATAAGTGAGAAACAAACACAATAGAGTGCAAGATAAGTGGCCAACCAACCTCAGCTTTAGAAATATATAATCAAGGTCCGATTTCATGGACTTTAAGAGGCGTGTATTTTTAGAAAGATCGCTGGACACCTCAGCGAAACAATTCTCTGAATAGTCATTGAAATGAGAAAGAACTGCGTTACTGTCCTGCAGACGCCCTAATCTGCAATTATGTCACAAACAGAAAATTTTATATTTAACAAAAGATCAATTGGCTTACTAAAGCTGTAATTCATGAAGAATAAGCAAAAGAGACACCATCAAGTCAAACGACAAGCGTAATTTTAGCACCACAATATCACACAACGGGTATATAGATGAACTTTGAGTGGGTTCTCTTCATTGGGCAGAGGATGAATGCATCATGCCATTTACGTAAATTTTTTAATAAGTTCATATAGTAGCCTTCTGAAGTAAAAAGCTATTGATTAAGCACGTATGTTGTTCCATGCAAGCTGAAAAGCTGCTCTCGGGTTTTAACCTTTGTTATATCTTTATATGCATATCCGTACAGCTCCAACAGGCATCCAGTATGGCAGCCTAGTGGTGAAGGTCAGTTCCATTTTCTGCTTATTAAAGAAACTGGATGATAATAGTACACTAGTATTGTACAAAACACCCAAGAAGCAACAATAAACACAATATATTTTCTAACATAAGATATGTTCCATAAATACAAATGTACTTCAATAAATAGAAGGCAGCAGATGCCTATGCCCAATAATCTTTACCAGTTCAAGCACCAAAGAGAATCAACTAATCAAACACTAGTCTCACCATAAGCAACACCTAGCTTGTGGAAAACTGTTTTCGTTTTCAGAAAACGGAGTTGAGTTTTCATTTTCAGTTTTCTATGAAAATTTTAGAAAATGCATTTTGGTCGAAATGGTAGAGTTTTCATTTTCCATTCTAACAAATTAGAAAACTACTAAAACCAGTTTTCTTATTCACATAGAAGTTGAAAAAACAGAAAATCTTCATTTTTCTTGGAAAACTGACAGAATCAAAAGAGCTTTTCAAATTTTCATTTTCCTTGGAAAATTTTCTTGAAAAACTAGAAAATGTTCAGCAACCAATTACACCCAGTCTTTTCAGATCCCCCAATAATTGTTAAAACCCTAGATTTAAGAATCCTGTATATCATAAACAGCCTGAAAAACAACAATTTCAATTCTATAGTAGTTTTCCTTTAACTGTAGGGTCTCCTGATTCTGCTATAACGAATTTATGTGTTATCCATTAATTCTTTATTTTCAAAGTGATGATAGAGTTGAAGCAGAAAACAAGCAATTAAATCTAGGGTTAGTAAGGAAAGAGAGAGAATGTATACATACATAATGTGCTGTAATTGCTTCAAAGAATCCAAATCCTGTTGACGAATTAGGGTTTTGAATTCATCGGAGACCTCTTTGGATGCTGCTGCAATTGCTTGTTTCCCCGATTGCTCCATATCTTCTTCTTCTTCTTCTTCAATGGTGGTATCTGTGGATCGCCTTCCTGTTTCCATTCTCTCTTCTGATTATTCTTCTGCAAATCCAAACATCATCACAACAATTTTTATTTATATTCTTTCATTTTTCCTGTTATGTAAGCAATGAGCAACTTTTTCATCTTTTTCATGATCACCCCCCCTCAATTTTGTTTGATTCTAACTTTCTTACTTTAATGTTTTAAGTAATTAAACTTTTGAACAATGGTGTTTTTAGAAAATTGTTATATGTATACTTTTAATGTGAAAAAACTATCTTAATAGGCTAAGAAGATTTTAAAGTAAAAAACTAGTTAAAGGAGTCTTACTGTTATCATACGGTACGTCATTTAAACCCTTCGCATCAAACGACATGGCCCCCTCTTGTTGTGATATTCGTGTCCGTTCTTTATCACTACCCGTTAGGGGCGAACTTGGATTTAGGTATAGGGAGAGCACGGACGATATACAAGAATCGTCTCCGTTTGTTGTTTGCACCCTTCCTCGGTTTAATCATTAGCATTATGTTCATGGATTATCTGTTGTTTTTTGATCATTTTTGTAAAGACCCGAAACCGTTTCCTTTTAAATTTTAAATCTCGTTAAAAAATGTCTCGTTTTATTTATTAATCGGTTGGTTTTTATTTAATTATTTATATTAGGTTATATTTGTTAGTTATCTAAATTTTTAGGATAAATACAAAAAAAAAAGAAAAAAAAAGGAAAGTAGATGAGTTGTAGTAGGTTAAGGACTTTGACTTTGAGGTAAGTTTAAAAGGGGTAGGGTGTCAGATTGGAAAAAAGAAAACCCTTTCTTTTCTTTTGTTGTTTTGTGAAAAAAAAAGGGAGAGAGAGAGAGTTAGTTATACAAATCGAGAGGGAGAAAGAAACCAGCGAGTTTAGCCAAAAGAGGTCGCCGGAGAAGCTTCTTGCATCGCCGGAGGATTTTCTCGTGTCGCCGGAAGTGTAAGGTAAACCTCACCCTCGTAGTTACGTTTTCCTTATCGTAAGTAGTTTGGTGTTCGACCTAGGCGTTTCACGGCGGCAACGGTAGTCGCCGGTCTTGGCCGGCGACGGCAGGGGCTGTGGTTGTTTTTGGCCAGCGGTGGTGGTGGTTATTCACCGCTGCCGCCGCTGCCTTGTTGTTGATTACGGTGGTGGTGGTGATGGAAACCGCTGCTGCTGCCGTACCTTGCCGTCGCTGCTGCCGTACCTTGCCGTCGCTGCTGCCGAGAGGCAGCTAGATGGCGGGATCGGTCACCGCTATCGTCGTAAGGGCGGCGGTGGTTTGGATGCCGGCGATAGCCGGTATGGGTAGTGGAGACGGTTAGCGGTGGCGACAATCGTCGGGAGTTTGTCCGTCGCATAGGACGCCGGCGAAGGAGTGTGGCCGTCAATGGTGAAGCTGGGTTTCTGTGATGATGATGATGATGAGATGGTTTTTTCAATTTCTTGGGTTTGGTTATAAACTTCATGCATGTAGATATGTATGCTGTTTTTTTTTTTTTTTTTTAAAGTCAATGACATGATTATTGTTTGTCTTACAAACTATATATAATATGCTGACTTTAAAAGATGTTAAGATTATTTATTTTTCTTATTTTTAAAAAAAAACTATATATGTTTATATAAATATATTTTATTAGGTTTAAAAAAAAGGGGTTAATCGTAAGAGTTAGTATTGGAGCCAAAAACCTAAGGGTAGTTATTTGTGTGCTTTCAGGTGATCGTAGGAATTGACTGTAGCTTAATTGATAGCTTTTCGTGGTGTGTTTTCGGTTACAAGGTGAGTGGGTTTTTACGTGCTTTATGTTGTGATTTATATATGTGTATGTTGTTGATGAGGTCGGGTTGCGGGATGACCCGAAGAGTGGGTAACCACTAGGGCCGGGTCGTGGGACGATCCGAAGAGTGGGTAACCACTAAGGCCGGACTGCGGGATGGTCCGAAGAGCGGGAAACCGTTAAGATGTGATGTTTTAAAGTGGATGAGATATATATATATATATATATATTTGTTGCGATATATTGTATGTGATTACTTGCTCACTAAGCGGTTGTGCTTACCCCATCATATTTCCATTTTTTTTAGGTGCAAGTACGAGCAAGGATAAAGGCAAGGCTCCGGCTTGACGTACCCGACGAATGGCATTCCGATTGACGTTATTACTTAGTTATTTTTATTTAATGGGAATTACGAATGATTTATTATTTAAACCATGTGAATGGTTTTCTTAAGTATTTTATTTATAAAAGTTCTTTGTTTTTAAAAAAAAATTGGTTTAAAATTACGGGTGTTATAACTTGGTATCAGAGCCTAAGGTTTAAGAGAATCAGCATGCACACTAGTGAGTGTGTGTGTGTGGTTGGACTTAAACTAGGTGATTTTGGGAATAGTTAAGATCGGAATGGCCAGCGGAACCGTCAAGACGGAGGTGAGCAATAGTTGAGCTTTTAAATTTATATATATATATATATACACGCATGATGTAGAAGTAAATTGTGTATGTGGATACATGTTTATATGCATACAAATACGTGGGTTGATATAATGAGTTCTGAGGAATAGTGTTATGTTGCGAGTACCTGCTTAGTCGATAAGTTAAGGTTTAGGTAGGATGGTATCAAACCCAAACGTAGGCACCTTGGTATGTTGAGGATGGGTTATCGGGCATGTTCTTGTTTGATTGGTGCCCGGTGATCCTGATTTGGCTACCAGGAATGGATGGTTATAGTAATACGGCGCCAATAATAGTGTTACTATAAACACCTGTGCAGTGTTGGGATTGATTAAGTCCTGGAGACTTTAACTCATTGATGACAGTTAGGGATGAGCATTTATGTGGTTAGCTAATATGAATAGTACTTATGTGGAAGGTGTGAATTTATCTATGATTTGCATGCGCACTAAGACTAGAGGTAGATACTTGCATGAGCGCTAGTAGTTTAAAGATACGGTTAGGCGACGCGATGTAGTTTAAACTGCCTTATCGTAGTTAAGATCTAAGATCTTCTTGCACCCTCAGAATGGTGCAAACTAGGAATAATCCCAGTGGGAGTGAGGCCGAGCAGGCAGGCCAGCTTGCTGCTCAAATTACTGCGATTCTGCAACAAACACTGCCAGGGCTATCTGACCAGATGAGGGAGGAGCTAGTTCAGACCCTAGATCAGCGTATCGATGCGGCTCTTACGGCACGGAGTTCGGGAAGCGGGAGCACGGCACAGTCTCAGAGTCGGGCGGTCACCTATAAGGACTTCATGACATGCAAACCACCATTCTTCGAGGGGCAGAAGGACCCCATTGCTTGTTATCGCTGGTATTCGGCTGTGGAGGGGGCTTTCCGCACAAGCAGATGCCCGGCAGGCTCGAAGGTTCTTTTTGCGGTGAACCTACTCCGGAATGCGGCTAAAGATTGGTGGGACCTGGTTCTAAAGAGACTGTCGGAGGCACAGATTACTGCACTGACTTGGGAAGAGTTTAAGATTATGTTCGATGAGGAGTTCGCTCCTAGCATTGAGAAAGAGCGGATAGCAGGTGAGTTCCTGAACCTAACTCAGACGACGGAGACGGTGAATGAGATCACCGCCAAATTTCTAGAAAAGCTTCTTTTCGTACCGGGCTATGCGAACGACGAGTCTCTGAAGATGGCTCGATACTTAGGGGTTCTGAAGACAGAAGTTAAAGGGGCAGTAACCACGAAGAGGTGCAAGACCTTTAGCGACATGGTGGAGACAGCGAGAGCTCAGGAGATTCACCTGGAAGAGAAGCGGCAGGGGAAGCGTAAGGCGGATGATCAGTCGGGGCCAGTTAAGAAGTATAAGGGAGCGAAGAGCGATTCTAAGAGCGAACCTGCAGCTTGCAGCAAGTGTGGGCGGAACCACAGGGGTGAGTGTAGGGCACATGAGTTGTCATGTTACAAGTGTGGCAAGCCGGGCCATTTCAGTCACGATTGCAAGGAGACAGTGAAGACCTGCTTTCACTGCTACCAGCCCGGGCATATCAAACCCAATTGCCCCCAGCTGAATGGAGCACCAGTTCAGGCCCCGGCCCCAGCGACGCTTAGGATTACTGATGGTACCACTACGGGAAAGAGCGGACCTATTACACGAGGACGGGCTTTCCAGATGACTGCTGAGGAGGCTCAGGCGGCACTTGATGCGATTACAGGTATATCCTTGTTAGGTTTAGTCTAATTAAATTCCTGCCTTGTGTAGATAGAAAATAGCATGCTGTATGTGAGGTATAGATATCTTCCCTGTTAACTCCAAAGCCTGCGTTAGTACTTTTTGACACGGGGGCCACTTGGTTCTATGTGTCGCATAGGTTTTGTAAGGATTTCCAAATAGAGCTATGTTAGGAATTATGTGCAGAGTTGACAAACCAAGTGATTATACATCCAATGTTACAAGACACTTGAGGGTCACACCTGTGAGGACCTATAAGTCGAACAAGTTAGATGAAACCCCAAAGTTGGAGAGTTAGGATTTATAATAGTGTATTATAAATCAGTTGGGTAATTTCAGTCAGAATTACAAAAGTTGGAGGGTTATTAATTAATTAGGATATTATATATTTATTAGATAAATAAATATATAATAGTTAATTAATAAAGTTTATATATATTAGATAAATATATATAATCGTAATTATCGTCTGCAAATTCTTTTCCAGCTAATTAAATAAGGAAAGGATTTGAGATAATTATTATAAGGAAACTGGATTCCATACAAACTGTATTTTTCCTTCATATAAATAAAGCCTATGGGTTAAGGAAAAAATACAAGCTTTCAACTAAGAAAAACCAGTTCCCAGTTTCCTCTCTCTCCTCTCTCACCACCGGCGCCGAATACCCCCCCCCCCCCCCCCCCCCGGGTCGGTTTTCAGTTTTTGGTTATTCAGGTTTCATAGTTCTGCTAGAGGAACGTTCGCTGGTCGATCATTGGTGGATCTATTCTCAAGCAACCAGGTAAATTGATCTAAACCAAATTAATAGGATTAAACTATAACGATTAAAAGATCAATAGGCTTTAATGGGTTTTTAACTTTTATCGCTTCCGCATGATTAGATCCGAAACAGCGAGTTTCTGATCACGTGGGTTTTAACAGTCTGTTTTTAAACCTATGAGTTATATCAAACCAGCGAGGTTTGATAGATCTGGGATAATCCTTGAGTCAGTTTGATCCGAGGATACCCACAAAAACCCAACAGTGGTATCAGAGCCATTGTTAACAAATCGTTTTTAGTTGTTTATCAATTTATCAGTTTTTGTGATCCGTTGAAATTGGTTGCTTGTGTATCAATTTTTGATAAATCTGATTTTTAAAATTTGATTGTTTCGTTATCGTCTTGATCATATAAACCCTAATCAACGATCGGTGATGTTCATAACACCAAACCGATGATCGGCGGTGGAACGGTGGCAGCTAGCCGACCAGACTGCCAGGCCGATCACCGGCTTCGATGATCGTATCACACGAACACCAAGCCACACCACCCGGTTGGTGGTGGTGGCGTTACCTATCGCTGAAATCCACCAAGCCGCACCACCCGATTGGTGGTAGGCGGCAGATGGTGGTGGCTGTATTTGTTCACGGCAATGGCAGCGCCACCAGTCGGTGGTAACCGCACCGTAACCACCAGAAAAAACCGCCAAAAGCGGTGGTGGACAGCGGTGTTCACAACCAGTGGCGGCGATTAGTGGCGGTGGTGGTCCGTTGTTTAATCGCCAAACATGACGACGATGGCGATCGATGGCGGTGGCGTTTGCCATCGTTATCGAACCGGTGGGGCGACGGCGCCGATACGTCGATCGTCGCCGCCGTGTACGCCATAAGCAGCGGATGGTGGTAGCGGCGCGTGGTCGTGGATAACACCACCAGTTTGGTGGTAGTAGATCGGAAAATCGCAACCAAACCAAGCCACGGTGGCCAAAACAGCGGTGGTGGATGGTGGTGTCCTCAACCGTCGACGTCGGTCCTCACAATCGCCGGCCAAACCGCAGTTAGCGGTGGCGGCAGACGCCTGGCCAAAACCACCGTGATGGTGGCGGCGGTATTCTCGACCACCAGAAACCACTATTGGTGGTGGTGGTGCGTATCGTTGTTAGTAACGAGAGAAAACAACCAACCAACCGCCGGCTGCCCTAAGGCCAAGCCAAGGCGGTGGCGTTGGTCACCGCCAGACCAACCACCACTGGCTGCCTCACGGCCACGCCTAGTGGTGGTGGTAATCGACGATACCGCATTCGATCAAAAACCGCACCACGATCGGCCGTAACCGGATTGTGGATAGACCACGGCAACACCACCAGCATGGTGGTGACAGCCTTTTGGCGGTGATCGATGGTGGCCACAACCGCACCACTGCGTCGTGGTGGCGGTACCGGAAAATCAACCAACTACAGCCGAGCCACCAAGACGATGATGGTAGACGACGGTTCTTGACCACGAATTGTACCTAGGGTTTTTCCGTTTTTTTGGGCCTAATTGCGTTACCAAAAGCCCAATTCTTTGGACCAAGTTATGACCCAAAATAGGGCTCGTTTGGTTTTAGGCTTACTTACCCAAGATTATTAATTTTATCTGATAAAATTTATTCAAACCAATTAAATTATTTTTCAGGTTTGATAAATCTTTTATAAATTAATTTTTCACAGGTTTTTCAAAATAGGCCCAATATTATGTTTTTACCTTTTAATTAAAACACTAAGGGGCCAATATTGTAAAATTGAATCAATAAAACCTGTTTGATATATTTTTGGGTAAGAGGATTAATTTTAGATAAAATGGTTTTAGTTTTGTAAAATAAGATTTATTGTTTATAAACCTTAGTTTTAAGTAAAAACCATTTTCATCTAAAAGTTTTTGGGTTCATAAAACAGTTTGTTTTTCCGAATCAGTTATAAAGCCAAGTTTTGCGATAATTAAAACAAGATAATTTTAACGGATCCAGTTTATTACTCGTAATTATAAGACTGCTTTTATTATATTGCATATATATTTACGTAATTGCTTGAGCTCGATATATACATCTCAGTTTGAATTTATATCTATCTATTATAGTATTTTGCCAACCTAGACCCTTGACATATTTGCGGGGAGGCCTGCGTGCCATTTACAACCCCTTATGTAATAATGACCTTAGGATAGAAATTTGTTTTATTCTTTTGGGATGACGAGGCCAGTGGGAGCTATTAAAATTCTTCATCTTACCGGAATACTAACAAGCATGGCGAAGCCAGTGGGAGCTACGCGAAGTTTTGAAGTTGTAGAAAAACTAGGTCATTATTGGTCCCTAGGAACAAAATTGGCAAATCCTATAATTATCTGTTTTACAATTGCGTAGTTGTTATAATTATCTGTGTGCATGATTAACTATGTAGTTGATGCTAATAACTGTTAGTTTATTAGATATGTTTTAAAAAATATTTTTTTTTAAAAACAAGAAGAAATTAGGTTTTATTAACTTTTCAATCGAAAACCTTTAAAGTGAAGCTTTTTAATAAAACCTAGTGTATTGTTAAAAAGGAGCAAAGTTGACAGAACAGTTAGCTTTTGTCAGACGGAAAAGGTTATTGAAACAGGTAGTTTCAATCAACCAGTACACTTTAAATCAGTTGATCTCAATTAGCCGATATTTTAAACAGTTGGTTTAAAATAACATGAATATTTAAAACAGTTAGTTTAGAATATCAATTGCTCTTTATAACAATCAGTGGATGATTATTTAAAAAAAAAAAAGGCATAGTTGACAAAAACAGTTAGTTTTAATCAACTAGGTATACTATTAAAACAGTTAGTTTTAATTAGCAAGTAATTTTTAGAACAGTTAGTTTTAAAATTACATGTATTTTTCAAACAGTTAGTTTGAAACATAAATAGCCTTTATAAACAATCAGTTTTTCAAAAATCCTGGAAATAAAGTTTTTCAAAACCCCGAAAATCATAGATCAGTAGTGCAACCCATCTAGGGGCACCTTTGGCGTAAAGTACATAGGCGTTGTAAGTGATCACACATTCAACGTCTGTGTTCAAACTGAAGCTGAAGGGGTTACATAACTCTGCGAATTATCTCCGGGTGGTACCGGCCAGAGTATAGTAATCAGGTCCCCAAAATGGTGAGATCTGTTTTGGTACTATAATGTTCACCGGGTGGTACCGGGCCAAAAAGCACTAAGAGGGACTAAAACATGCACAAGTAGTTGCCATGGTCCCGAAAAGATCTAGGAGTCATGTCAGTTAGATATGATTGGTAAAAGTCCTTACCTACCGAAATAAATACGGGTCTGGTGGAGCAAGAACATTACGCACATCAGGACGTATGAAATAAGGATCCTAGTCCAATAAATTGATCATTTAAGGGTTTATTGATATTTTATTGGAAATTAGTCTATTTACAGTTGCTAAGACCAAAAGTTTTATTTTGTGTAGATGGCAAGCACTGTTACCAGCACTAACAATCTTTCCCTCCGCTCTATCCTAGAGAAGGATAAGTTGACCGGCTCTAACTTTCTCGACTGGGAGCGCAATCTAATGATTGTGCTCAGACATGAGAGAAAGTGGTATGTGCTTGAAGAGCCACTTGGGGAGGCACCTCCGGCAAACGCTCCGGCTGCTGCCAGAAATGCCCACAAGAAGCACTTAGATGATCTCCTTGATGTCGCATGTCTGATGCTAGCAACTATGAGCCCAGATCTGCAAGCAGGGCTCATAAATACGAATGCTTACGACATGATCCGCCAGCTGAGGGACATGTTTCAGACTCAGGCTCGTACAGAACGTTACGATGCCACCAAAGCATTCAATGAATGCAAGATGGTAAAAGGGACATCAGTAAGTGACCATGTCATGAAAATGAAACGGCACTTAGATCATCTGGAGAGGCTGGGTCATCCTGTTCCGTTGCAGCTAGCAACTGACACCATACTTAATTCACTGTCAGAAGACTACAGGCCCTTTGTAGTCAACTACAACATGAACAACATGGAGAAAACAATAGCAGAATTGCACTCCATGCTTAAGACAGCTGAATTAAATATGGGGAACAAGAACAAGACAAAGGATGTCTTAATGGTAAAAGACGGAGGGGTTAAAAAGAAAAATGGGCATGCTAGCACCAGCAAGGGAAAAGGACCAGTTCAGGCCATCCAGAGTGCACCCAAGAAAGGCAAGGGCAAGGGCAAGGGCAAGAAGGTTAAGCCAAACAAAGCTAGGACCGAGAATCGCTGCTTCATATGCAATGAGATCGGTCATTGGAGGCAAAACTGCCCTAAGCGTCATGAAGCAGGTATGTAAACCTCAGAAAATTTATGATTGCTTTTGTCACTTCTTACTTGTTAGCTTACAAGTATACTGATACCTAGAGCAAATGATTATTGCAGGAAGTCAGAAATGAAGTGAAGTGCCCAGGAGTTGCCGAGGATCTTAAGTACGAGATGATTTAAAGTCAAGACATTTTTTTGAATTTATAGTTTTAAAACAGTTAATTTTGGGGGTTTATGTTTTAAACATTTTTGGATAATTATATTTTATAATTTCATGGTTTTATTTTCAAAAGTTATTGTCTTGACATAGAAATATCTGATTGTGACTGATATTCTTATATCTGTATGATCCTAGTTGATGCCTGTTATAATTGAAGTAATTTGTATAAAAACTATCAAAACACACGAGATTCTATAGGAATGTGTTTTGAGAATAAAAACATTTATAAATAATAAGTGATCAAAAGGGAGAATTTAGGATATTAACTCAGATGGCGTTAATAACAGTATTTATAAAACTAGAAAGATTCCAAGTTCTGGAATTAGGATTTGACCAAATCCAGTTAAGTTTTATAAAAGAAATTCTCAAGAATTAACTAATCAAGTTTGGTCAAGTTTTATTCAAATGTTTTAAAAGAGAATCTAGGATATTAACTCAGATGGCGTTAATAACAGTATTTATGAAACTAGGAAGATTCCAAGGTTTGGAATTAGGATTTGACCAGATCCAGTTGAGTTTCATAAAAAGGAAATTCTCAAAGTTCATTACTTGAAAATTAGGATTGACTAATCAAAGTTTTGACTAAGTCAATAATAAATTTTGAGTAATAGTTAGTTTTTATGCAAGTAAGTGGGAGCCCAATTTATTCTTTATCTAGTCTGAGATAAAAGAATAAAAGATATAATTATTGATATATCTCGGAATTCATAAATCCAGGTAGGATAAGAATTCATAAGATATAATTTACCCTTTTAGTTAAAAGGATAAAAGTTTCAGGACCCATGAAACAAAGGTCGTGACTAACTTAAAAATCAATAATTAAAGTGTTGGATTAAAAAATATAGCATTCCAGTAGATTTGCAAATGGAATTGGATTTCAGGTAGAAATCATTCATCTACACAAGCAACTAAGGAAAGTTGCAGTCTTACATATTCAGGAACTGGAAGTTGGTCCAGGTCTCCGAGTTCACGGAATATGATAAAAGACTAGTTATTGTTTAAGAAGTGTTTGCAGAACAATAATTAGCAGATACAAGAAGATCGTATGAACAGACTTGTATTTTTGGTTATCACTTTGATTAAAATGGTAAACTTTAATCAAAGGGTTTAAAAACTGAAGATGGGTGATACTTCATTTTAGACCAGTATTTAACAAATGTTAAATAGATAAAATGAAAGTTGTTAAAAGAAAAGACATTCAAACTTGTTATTATTACAGCGTGTAATATGGACTATACAAGATTGATTTCTTTATCACTTTCACATTTTGCATGTTTTAACTAATCCAGGAATGAAACTAGTTTCCAGTTTTCATTCAAAATCTGTCCGTGACAACTTATCATTGTGGGAACATGATAAGGCGTTAAAGTCATTGTGAACTTTTAGGTAGTTATGATCAATAACAGCTACAAGTGTTGTAGACTAAAAGTTGCACAGATATTTGATAGAGTAGCAAATATCGGACGTGATCCGCGGTTGAGATTACTTCTTGGAAACAGTCATAAGTAAATCTCACAGTGGTTGTCCCTATCACCTGAGGTATCTGATTTGATATCATGAGGACTACTGAATTCTTAGTGCACTCAACCGCTACGCCGTAACAGGGTGGCTATAAAGGGTGTAACTAGATTCAGCGGAAGCCGTGGTGTTAAAGGCAGATATGCAAGATGGGATTTGCACCTCTTCTCAGAAGAGAGATATTTCTGGGCCCATCTTGACTGACTAAGTATACTGATGAAGTGCATGGCCATGCCCAAACGAACTGATTAGTTCTTTGTCGTTTACCTATCAGTGAAAGTCAGATAATCAAGAAAACAGAATCTTGAGTATTTAGAGTTGACATTTTCCAAGCTCATACTCACAGATGAAATATCGCGATGCAAAGGGAAAAGCCAAGTTATACCCAATCAATGAACAGTAGTTTCATAGATACCGGTTCCTTACGGAATGTTTATATCACCAAATCTGGGTATAAGAGTTCTTGTAACCTGGTCAGCCTAAGTGCCTGTCTAGGGGCCTCCTTAGGTCCGTATAATCAAAGGTGGTATTGCCAACTTGCACAAGTGGGAGTCTGTTAGGAATTATGTGCAGAGTTGACAAACCAAGTGATTATACATCCAATGTTACAAGACACTTGAGGGTCACACCTGTGAGGACCTATAAGTCGAACAAGTTAGATGAAACCCCAAAGTTGGAGAGTTAGGATTTATAATAGTGTATTATAAATCAGTTGGGTAATTTCAGTCAGAATTACAAAAGTTGGAGGGTTATTAATTAATTAGGATATTATATATTTATTAGATAAATAAATATATAATAGTTAATTAATAAAGTTTATATATATTAGATAAATATATATAATCGTAATTATCGTCTGCAAATTCTTTTCCAGCTAATTAAATAAGGAAAGGATTTGAGATAATTATTATAAGGAAACTGGATTCCATACAAACTGTATTTTTCCTTCATATAAATAAAGCCTATGGGTTAAGGAAAAAATACAAGCTTTCAACTAAGAAAAACCAGTTCCCAGTTTCCTCTCTCTCCTCTCTCACCACCGGCGCCGAATACCCCCCCCCCCCCCCGGGTCGGTTTTCAGTTTTTGGTTATTCAGGTTTCATAGTTCTGCTAGAGGAACGTTCGCTGGTCGATCATTGGTGGATCTATTCTCAAGCAACCAGGTAAATTGATCTAAACCAAATTAATAGGATTAAACTATAACGATTAAAAGATCAATAGGCTTTAATGGGTTTTTAACTTTTATCGCTTCCGCATGATTAGATCCGAAACAGCGAGTTTCTGATCACGTGGGTTTTAACAGTCTGTTTTTAAACCTATGAGTTATATCAAACCAGCGAGGTTTGATAGATCTGGGATAATCCTTGAGTCAGTTTGATCCGAGGATACCCACAAAAACCCAACAAGCTAGGTAAGCTAGATAGACCCGTGACAATTGGCGTAGCCATGGAGAAGGTGCATGTAGTCGAGCGCGAGCACTGAGCGTGTACCATCGACATCTTCGGGGTGCAGTTTAGCATCAATCTCATACCCGTCCCCATAAACGGAATCGACGTGGTGGTTGGGATTGATTGGATGTTTCTGAATCGGTCGACAACAGAGGTTGCGGGTCAGTTGGTGCGGACCCAGAATCCGAGTGGGGGAGAGCTGATAGTGTACGGCATGGAAATCAGAATTGTAAAGGTGCAGTGGCGGCACCGGAGGGGTTCCGAGTGGACTTGGGAAGCAGAAGCTGAAATGCGAGAGCTTTTCTTAGAATGGTTCACCGATTGATTTCGGGGACGAAATCCCGGTAAGTGGGGGAGAGTTGTAACGACCCGAAACCGTTTCCTTTTAAATTTTAAATCTCGTTCAAAATGTCTCGTTTTATTTATTAATCGGTTGGTTTTTATTTAATTATTTATATTAGGTTATATTTGTTAGTTATCTAAATTTTTAGGATAAATACAAAAAAAAAGAAAAAAAAAGGAAAGTAGATGAGTTGTAGTAGGTTAAGGACTTTGACTTTGAGGTAAGTTTAAAAGGGGTAGGGTGTCAGATTGGAAAAAAGAAAACCTTTTCTTTTCTTTTGTTGTTTTGTGAAAAAAAAAGGGAGAGAGAGAGAGTTAGTTATACAAATCGAGAGGGAGAAAGAAACCAGCGAGTTTAGCCAAAAGAGGTCGCCGGAGAAGCTTCTTGCATCGCCGGAGGGTTTTCTCGTGTCGCCGGAAGTGTAAAGTAAACCTCACCCTCGTAGTTACGTTTTCCTTATCGTAAGTAGTTTGGTGTTCGACCTAGGCGTTTCACGGCGGCAACGGTAGTCGCCGGTCTTGGCCGGCGACGGCAGGGGCTGTGGTTGTTTTTGGCCAGCGGTGGTGGTGGTTATTCACCGCTGCCGCCGCTGCCTTGTTGTTGATTACGGTGGTGGTGGTGATGGAAACCGCTGCTGCTGCCGTACCTTGCCGTCGCTGCTGCCGAGAGGCAGCTAGATGGCGGGATCGGTCACCGCTATCGTCGTAAGGGCGGCGGTGGTTTGGATGCCGGCGATAGCCGGTATGGGTAGTGGAGACGGTTAGCGGTGGCGACAATCGCCGGGAGTTTGTCCGTCGCATAGGACGCCGGCGAAGGAGTGTGGCCGTCAATGGTGAAGCTGGGTTTCTGTGATGATGATGATGATGAGATGGTTTTTCAATTTCTTGGGTTTGGTTATAAACTTCATGCATGTAGATATGTATGCTGTTTTTATTTTTAAAAAAAAAAGTCAATGACATGATTATTGTTTGTCTTACAAACTATATATAATATGCTGACTTTAAAAGATGTTAAGATTATTTATTTTTCTTATTTTAAAAAAAAACTATATATGTTTATATAAATATATTTTATTAGGTTTAAAAAAAAAGGGGTTAATCGTAAGAGTTAGGATTGGAGCCAAAAACCTAAGGGTAGTTATTTGTGTGCTTTCAGGTGATCGTAGGAATTGACTGTAGCTTAATTGATAGCTTTTCGTGGTGTGTTTTCGGTTACAAGGTGAGTGGGTTTTTACGTGCTTTATGTTGTGATTTATATATGTGTATGTTGTTGATGAGGCCGGGTTGCGGGATGACCCGAAGAGTGGGTAACCACTAGGGCCGGGTCGTGGGACGATCCGAAGAGTGGGTAACCACTAAGGCCGGACTGCGGGATGGTCCGAAGAGCGGGAAACCGTTAAGATGTGATGTTTTAAAGTGGATGAGATATATATATATATATATATATATACTAGTTTTGATCCCGTGTAATACACAGGATAATTTCAATAAATTAAGTTATGTCAAAAACCTTATATTACAAATATGAATTGTTGTGCTATTGATATTTTAACATCAATATTATTTTCTATCAAATACATTAATTATATTAAAAAAGTACAAACTTTATTTATTTTTAATTTAATTCAATTGATATCAAATTATCAACAACGAAAATATAACAAAGAAATTTTATAGATCAAACTATAAACTATCTTTGACTTTAAAATGACGTTAATATACTTTCACATATAAAGAGAAAGTTATACATACAAAAGTGTACTTGGATTGAAATATAACAATGGATACGTTTAACAATAGTTTGTTATAAAAATATTAATTAACTATTATATTAAAACTCAATGATTATCTTCATTATATTTAAAATGAAATATTTATTTTCTATTTGATGACGTTTATCAATTAGTTACATGAATACAAATAAAATTATTATATAATGTGGAGAACAAAACTTAGTTATGCTTCTACTGATGTAGATCAAAAAACTAAAAAAAAAAAAAAAGTAAATCAGGAGAAAATCAAACCATATTTAGTTCATCATAAGAAAACAATGATACAAATTTTCTTACCATTCTTCGAATAATTGCAAAAACAAATAATAAAAAAAATTATGCATGAATGTTCTTCGAAAAAATGGTTGACGAACTTACCTAAGACGTTTGCAGAAAAAGTAATGGAAGACCTTGAAAATTTTTAATGGAAAAGGTAAGGTTTATACGATTTTTGTTGAATCTGTTTAGTATTTAAATATCAATTTAGGGAGAGAGATAGAGATATAGATAACTTCATACTAATAGATAGAGATAAAGTTTGTTATATTTAATAGATAATTTTGGATTAATTTTTAATAATTTTAAATTTTGAATCAGTGTCATGTATCAACATATGACACATGACACATATGCATATGATGTGGCAATGGCTCACCAGAGCGCGACATGTGTCAATGAGTTACTCAGAGCGGGACACGTGTCAATGAGTTACTCTTTTATTATATATAGATATTTGTTGCGATATATTGTATGTGATTACTTGCTCACTAAGCGGTTGTGCTTACCCCATCATATTTCCATTTTTTTTAGGTGCAAGTACGAGCAAGGATAAAGGCAAGGCTCCGGCTTGACGTACCCGACGAATGGCATTCCGATTGACGTTATTACTTAGTTATTTTTATTTAATGGGAATTACGGATGATTTATTATTTAAACCATGTGAATGGTTTTCTTAAGTATTTTATTTATAAAAGTTCTTTGTTTAAAAAAAAAAATTGGTTTAAAATTACGGGTGTTATAATTTTGGTATTTATTAACTGACTAGTACAAAATTTAAACTAAGTGTCGTTTACCAAATGGTTATCCAGGTAAGCATTTACTAAGTCAAATTACTATACCGTATGAAAATGACAAAGGCCAAGAATCTTACCTGTTAAAAGCTAAAGCAAGGACCGAGAGTTTTACTTGGTAAATGATGGATCTCACCACGGTTAGCGCTTACCAAGAAAATTATATTCAATACCATATTGGTGGACTAAAATTTTACTTGATAAGTAAGCAATAGTGTTGAGTTTTTGCGGTAAGTAACTCAAAGGAATTTACATTCCACGAGCAATTTACATTCCACCATTTTGTGGAATTCAAATTCCTTTGAAAAACTCAAAGAGTAGGGGTGCTCATAAATCCGATGAACCCGATCAACCTAACCCAACCCATCTAGACCTAATGTGAAATAACCTAATCCGAAGCAAACCAATGTCTAATTGGGTTGATTTTTTTTTCAAATTGTAGGTATTAAGTTTATATCGAGTTAGCGTCATTTAAATCCAACCCACCCCATCCCGATGAACCCAATATTTATTTTATTACTTGAACTTAATTTGATTCTTACACCTTATTAATATATATATATAGAGGGAGGTTCATACAAGAACAAGGGTATTTGCAAGAACAAAGGAACCCATTTTGAGCCACACATTGATGTGGGCCCATGTGGGTCCCACATAATAAAAAATCATATATGATTTAGTGGTGGGACCCACCTGAATCATATATGATTTTTTATTATGTGGGACCCACATCACATGTGATCAAAAATTGTTCCTTTGTTCTTGCAAATTAATTTTGTTCTTGTTTGAACCTTTTTCTCTCTCTCTCTCTCTCTCTCTCTCTATATATATATATATATATATATATATGACAATTACGTCATCACATAGTCTCTTCGTATGCATATATTTTAAATCTCTTATTCATTTCTATGTAACTCTCTCTCTCTCTCTCACACACAATAGTGGTTCAAATAGTTGGTGGTCGACAGTGGTTCAGATCGACGGTGATGGTTCGAATGGAAGTCATATGGCCCTCGATAAATCAAGTAAGAAATATTGGACTAATTTTATCTCTCAAAAAAAAAAAATAAGATTAACAAACTTGAATTCCTTCTCAATTATGATAAAACTACTAAATCATTCATAGGTCAACTAAAAATAGAACTTTGATTAAAGAAACTAATGACTCAAATTGGTACCACCAATAAAGAGATTAAACCTAGCCTTTCCTTATTCTTCCTTTGATTGTCAAAATCCAACAACACAAGATTTCCACATCCTACTTGGGCGAAAGACTGCCACCAGCTTCTCCACAACACACATACCTTCGCAAAACGACAACTTTTCTCATTAGCGGCACAGAATTAATCAGACCCAGAAACGGAAACTTTCAAATTCATATCAATCTGCCTTCAACCTTCTTCATACTCAGGTAACCTTCAAAAATTCAAACCCTAGTTTTCTTTTTCTTATCGAATTGGGATATTTCATATCCTCTAATACTTACTTATTCGTAGCTTGTGTAATTTGAATTGGATTTAGATTGAAAATTTCGAACATATAGGTTTGTAATTTTCAATCTAATTAGTTAATCATTCTAGGTTGGCAGATTAATTTCCTTCTGCTTCTGTAAGAGAGATTTTGGGGTCTAGTGGAATTGATTTCCTTTTTATTTGGGTATTTCTTGGGTGGGTTCGAAATTGAATACCATGCGATATCGACTATCTTGGAGGGTGGGATGAGGGTTGAGAAGGGATTATATGTGATTTTGTTGGCATATATGATGAGTTTACTTGGTTCGATATTCGGTTGACTTGAAATAGTTGTTTTCTGTAGCGTGTTTCGTCTGCAAATTGGCTGAATCAATAACTGTGGTTAGATTCTGATACTTTTGTTGAGTTTGTTTGGTAGGATAAGTTTTGTTTTTGATGGGAAATGAAAAGGGATTGGTAGTAAGGAGGATGGTTTCTTTGGACCTTCTAATGCTATTAGTTTATTTGATTGGGAGGTAAGTAGGGGTAATCTGGTCATTTGTATATCATCAATCCATCAAACATGGTAAAGCATTTTTGAGATCTATACGACTGTCCTTCCCGTATTGGATATCATTTTGTGTGATTTCTTGAGTCGCTAGCTGATCTAGGAAAAGTAATCTTTGGTTGATAATTTACTTTCTTATGGATGATTGGTTCATTAGTTGTGGACATAGTTTGGTTGCACTTGTACTCGATATCGAAAGAAAGTAGTATACGTTGGAATGTTTCTTGGTCAATTTCCGTGTTTTGAAAGAAAACGGATGTCTCTGGGAGGTTCACAAGGTGATTGCAAGAATCTCACCCATGCATGCATTTTTAGGTGTTACAGATATCTGTAACAATATTAGTTGACTAGAAGTTAACCTTTTTTTTATTTTCTCAATGATTTGTGATCCAATATATTCCATCTATTTTTCTATATTTTTATTTTGTTGAAGATATTTCTTCATAATTATGCGTGCACGTATTGGTTTGTAGGTTCAACGCATCATGTACGTAAGCAACAGACGTTTACCATGCTAGGGCTATGACTCATCAATCTTGTTTGACTTTCATGCTTCTATTCGATAGAAACTCCCTAACCACAAACAAGTTGGTAACCCTTGTAGAGACCTGTACATTCTTGAAGTTTTAGGTTGGCTATCCTTATCTCATTGGATTGCAAACATGACTTTAAAGTGATTAGATGATGCGACGTATGCCCTTATCAAAATGTCCTATAGCTCTAAGTTCCTTTTTCTCCAAACACTTTTAAGCTATCCATTCTTGGTTCTTTTCACAATAGTTACTTGGTTCTATTAGTCTTTTCTTGGTTTCCATAGCGTTATTTTTAATACTGTTAGGTATTAATATTGTTACTATTATTACCCCTTTGTTACGAACAGAGTTATGGTCCCATGGTTTCATGGATGCAAGAGTTGTTTACTTAATAGAGTATGGAGTGTTTTACCTAGTTTTCCCTAATCCGTGTAAGGCTTGGATTTTGAAACGCTACCCAATTTTGATATCGGTTTTAGGCATCTCTTGTCCACTATAATTAACCAGTGTGTTTTTAGCTCTCGGTAAAAATTACCAAGGATGTAGTCTGGGCAAACCCAGGTGAACCTTATCAAAAAAAAAAAAATTTGATATCGTAGAATTATTGATATATTGTTTTCACTAGTGGATCTTCTTTTACAGTCTAACTATTAATTAACTGTTGTGTTTTTTGATGCTGATTTTGGTCATTTTTTATGCCAGATCGATCCCGGTTCAACAGATCTGTGGCTGAGACAGCATCATGTCCTCCTCTGCTCCTGAATTTTCCGGTATTTGCAACTATTTTGGTTTCAATCTGTATACAATAATGATTGTTGTTTCTTCTATCCTGCTAATTGCACATTGCTTCACAAGGTTTTACTCATGCTTGCAAATTCGCTTTTAATATTCGTTCTTTGCTTAATTGCTTCACAATGTTTTTCAAATTTTTGGCGTATTATTTCTTTCATTTATCTGAGCTACCGTTTAAGTTAAATTTGAAATGAAAATTGTTCACAAGGGAAAATGAAAATGGATACGCAACAGTTCGGTTACTAAAAAAGTCTCATATAATAATAGTCTATGTTCGAAAATGTATACCAGTGTTTTACAGACTACCATGGTCACACTATTATCCAAGTTACATGGCCCGAAAGATTCAGAAGGAGGTATCGGAAGTGGTGATGATGAGGTTGGTCGTTCTATGGTGATGATGAAGTTTGATTGGCTACTTATTCTAAAATGGACCACTATTTTATCGTATCTTTTATATTCATAATCAACTAAAAACACGCATACATGCTTTGAATTGTGTGATGAATCAATGTTTGAGAAAGCTTGTGGAACAATTATGCTAATGTAGAAGGTTTCAAAGTGAACTGAAAAGAAGTGGTAAAATTATGAAGCAATGTGCAAATTGCTCTCCTTTTGTCTCTTTATGGGAGTTCTTTGTGTCCAACTTGCACAATACTAAACAATACTTTATGGCATTAGGGTACTTTTGATATTAGGACTCACTTAGTAATTGATCTTCTAGCAAACATGCTCAAGATCTTGTGGTTGACTTGGTGGAGAAGTTCAACACATTTCTATAGATGTGGCATGGACTAGTTTCAATCCATTGTAGAGTAACCCATAAAACTTTTTTGCCCATGCTTTTTTTTTCTTGCAAATAATGTATTTACTTCACAAAGGAGTTCTTAAGAGCATTTTCAACAGCTTTGCTATTATATATATTAAAATAGAGAATAGAATATTAAAATCTCTAAAACTTTATTTTTGATCTCCAATAGCTTTTCTATTTTAGAGAATCTATCATCATTTATATTATTAAAATATACATTATATTTATTATCCCAATAAACTTTTCAAAAACTTTTAAACAATAAATTATGTCATTGGTGGAATACTTTTAAAATAATGTTTCTCTCTCATCATTTAGAGATTTTGGAGAAATCTCTATATTTAGAGAAAACTTCAAATTTTTCTATTTTAGCAAATGGTTTAGCAATGCTGTTGGAGATGCTCTAAGTGCTTCAATTTGCATTAGTTTCCATTTTATCTTCTTGGAATTTTAGCAAGACCTCTTTTCTTTGTTTAAGTTCCTTCATTATAAGGTAAATATGATGTCATTTTTTCTGAAAGCAATGGTGCATTTTTTAACCATCTGATATAGCATAAGAAATATTTATATAAATATAATCATGCGAAAGTTGCAATGAGCAGAATGTTTTCTCAAGTATCCTATTCCTTAACCAGTGTTGCCCCTAAAAGAAATTAGTTTTGCACTACATCATGGCAAAGATGTTTAGGTCCAAGATTTGGAGGAAGTAGGTGGTGTAGATTATTAGTTTCAAAGATGAGTCAACATGTTGGTAGGACGCCTAAGGGCATAAGTGACAAAGGTGAGGTGTTTTGTTGTAAAGGGAAGCAAGAAAGACTTATCTTGTGAATTGTATCCATCCAGAGTACGAAGGGCCAAGATGAGTCAAAAGCATTGGTAGGGTGTCTAAAGGCATAAAAGGGACACACAGATCAAGAAATTTAAAACGGTCATCCGCTGATCCAATGCCTTGTTTTAGCGGCATCCTCCAAATTCAACCCAAATGATACCACTACTCAAGAGAGGGAAATTCAGTTGAAAACTATGGTTATACATTTTTCTTGATCTAGTTGGAAGTGTTGTTGACCTAGGTAGTTGTTTTTTTCCTTATACCCTGGTTTTATAACCGTATGCCTTCTTCATGTCTTACTTATTTTATCTCATTTTTGTAATTGGTGAACAGATAATAGTGAAAGTGAGGTCCAGCAAAGCCGATTGGATGCTCAGATTCACTCTTCACCGCCTTCAACCGGAATATCTCATCCTTCTATTTCGACGCCAAACGTCCCATACCCAACTCAGCTTGGAGCCAATGCTTTGGTATCTCTTCGAAGTTGCTGAAAAGTCATTATACTATCCTTAATTGTTCATAACTTGGGCTTATTTGGTAACACTTGCTTTTTATGTTTTAACTTTACGTTTTTTTTTACAATGTGATATTGGGTTTGAAACCTATGATACTAAAATACTTGCATTTTCAAAAGCATATGATGTTAAAAATATAAAATTGGGAAAAAAGATGGGTTTTATTGGGTTTTGAAACCTCAACCTCATGTGTGTGAAGCGGTCTGCATATTTCTGTTTCATGAACCTGTTTTCCAGACGATCAAAACATTAAAACAAGTACACAATTTATTGATAACGTGAAACACGTAAACTGTTGCCAAATATTTACTGAAATAGTTCTCTTGCTACTTGTTTTTGTTGAAGTGAATGGTTTCCGTTATAATCTCAGGGGCAAGCAGCTTATCCGTATCCAGATCCTTACTACAGGAGTATGTACGCTCCATATGAATCACAACCGTATCCAACTCAGCCGTATCCAGTGCAACCTATGGTATACTAGCTTTCATGCATCTTGGTGTTTAGATTTGGGTTCGTGTTTTAAGAACGAGAGATATATTTGCATCTACTTCTTCAGGTACACCTTCAGTTGATGGGAATTCATCAAGCTGGTGTTCCTCTCCCATCAGATACGGTCGAGGAGCCTGTCTTTGTCAACGCTAAACAATATCATGGCATCTTGCGGCGCCGGCAATGTCGTGCAAAAGCTGAATCTGAAAATAAAGCTCACAAATCTAGAAAGGTATGACGAGAATTACACAACCACTTGCATCTAGGTAGGTTCTTTTTGCTATAAGGACCGTTGAACCATTAACTTGAACCTCATTTGCTAAAGCTCTTGTCTCTCTCGAGATATTATGCATCTTAGCCTCACTGCCTTTTTTTGGGGGGAGGGTGGCCTGGGCTATGCCCAGACTAAACCCTACAAGTTATAGCTGCAAGACATTATCCCTGATAAACTCAGTGGCCACAAATTGGTGGACACCTGGAATTGAACCCATGGAGATGGGATATTCCATTTCTACGACATCCCCAGAGCCTCAACCCTTGTGGTTTCTATTCATAGTTTTATACGAGGCTCTCTATTAAAGAAATACAAATGAGCCCTTAAGTTCTATTATTGATGAACATGAAAAAATGGTCTTGGTCACCATGGCCCGACTTGCTATAAAGATTTGGTCACCGAATTGCAAGATTTCATGATTGAGTATCTTGTCTGAATTTTTTGTAACAATCTTGCCACTGGTCTCCTTTTGATACTCAACGACATGTGGACATTTAATCACATATTGCCTTTCTTAAGATTAAAAAATAACAAGAAAGATAAAAGAAGCATGTTTGTCCCTCCATATCAAATCTCAATTTTCATGTCACCAATCACAAACCACAGATACCGCTTTTTTCTCGTCCAACTTCCATGATGCCATGGATCAATCGGGAATCCTTGAGTTGGTGTATGGATGTCGATCATGCCCAAATGAAGTCAATTTGGTGGTTCCGAAGAGGCTTTGTGTGGATATCATCTGACTCATACTCGATCCAGATATGAATTGTGGGGATAGTTTTGTGTACTACTTGATATCCCCCACTATATACTTGCTGATGAGATGCCGATTTACCCTTTTATACTATATCTCCTGTGTGGTTGGTATCATTGGGTGAAAAGTCGCTTGGTAGCCATGATTGAACCATGATTTTATCATTCCTTGTCAGTTTATTTAAGTTAAGACCATGGTTAACGACAATTTTCCACGGGCATCAATTTTGTCTACCCAATCATCAGGGTATACAAAATCCCACTAAATTTTTTATGGTGAGGCTAATGTTTGTAAAAAATTTCAGCCATACTTGCACGAATCACGTCACTTACATGCACTAAGAAGAAGCAGAGGATGTGGTGGTCGATTCGAGAAAAAAGATAAGCATCAAAAGGAGATGAGTTCGGATGATAACTCTGAGTCACAGGTGAATATCAATCTCAACTCGGACAAAACCTAGCAAAGTTGTGGTGGAGACAGACATCATCAAGCTTAGTAGGTGGTGTATAGGCAAGCCGAGGTGTGTGGTCTTAGCTTTCGTGTTGTCTATATTATAAAGGTAAGTTTCCATGTGGATGCGGTCGTTGAGTGCCTTGTTCGGCCTTGTTGATCGTTTGTTTGTGTTTTTACTGAAATGGTGTTGGAGTAGTAAGTGAGGGATGCTTTTTTGGTTTGATTTTTTGTAGCTTTTGGTGTAGTGGTTGAAGTATGTTTCTTGTTATGGCTGAATAAGAAGTTGATGTAGTGAATTATATTTGTTGTATAATCATCAAATGTGGAAGGCAAGAGTAGTGTACTCTTTTGCATGGCTGAATGAAGCTACAACATGACCATCTTATTACAATACTTAGATTTAAGATGAATATAAGTTTTTGAGTAAATTTACAGATTTGGTCTGTGTTATGTTGAAACTTGTAATTAGATCCCTAAACTTCGTTTGTTATACTCTTTTGAACATGTCGGTAAATTCCGTTCTATTAACGAGTTCAAAGCAACAAGAATATGTTTTAAATACACATATGAACCTAGATGTTGGAGTTTGAAGAGAGAGAGACATGGTTGATACCAAGTATAGTTGGTTAGTATAAAAATGTTTATATACCAATTATAAATTTATAATTGGTCGATAATATAATGGGTTAATTACATGGATATGTATCGAACTTGTCACGTTTTATCATTGTATGTACTCAACTTATATACTATCATGTATGTATCGAACTTGCTAGACTTGCCATTGTATGTATCCAACTTTATCAAAACCTCAAGTTCGATAACTTTCGTGACAATAGAATACATTCAATGATAGTTTTGATAAAGTTTGGATACATACAATGGCAATTTTAGAGAGTTCGATACATACAATGGTAAGTTTATAAGTTGAGTACATACAATGATAAAACGTGACAAGTTCGATACATACCCATGGAATTAACCCATATATAATATATGAAAAAAGAACATGATACCGTACCATGTTCACCACGACTTTCCATGCGATTGTGGTTTTGTGAGGTGGGCCTAGAACACATGCATTATTGGTGCCTTTAGGTTGTCAATACCACCTTTAATAGAAATAAAAATTCCTACTGGATAAGTGCTTACGAGTTACAATAAGATATTCACCTTCATTTACCTTATCCTGTAACATCATTGTTCACAAAAATAGAATGTTAGTAAGCATTGACTCGGTAAGCACTTAGTAGGTAGAATCATTTCCAACACTTACTGGTTAAGACTCTCGTCCTTGCCTCATCTCTTACGGGTAAGCTTCTCGATACTTGTTAGCTCAATTAATAAGGTAAACAATATCAGAAAGCGCTTAACCGATAAGCGTTTAGTAAACGACCCCTTGGTGTTTGTCCTCTACAACTAAGAGTAGAGCGCAAGCATCCTGGCTTGACCTTGAGGCTCCTCTCGAGATGTCAACGGTTCAAGTCTCTCCAAAGCCATTGGGATTTTGCCTTGATGTTCTTAGCACCTCATGGGATTAGTCGCGTGAGCGCAAGCTGGCTCAGACACCACAAATTACAAAAAAAAAAAAAAAAAAAAAAAAAAAGCTGGTTTGAAAAAGTGGTTGCATACAAGTCATACTTGAACTATAAGTTCCTTTTAGATAATAGTCCAAGTATGAAAATGCTTCATCTTAATCACCATTAAACTTCTAATTTAGAAATGGTCCATACTCCATTACAAGTAAAACAACAGTAACTTGTAGACAACTCCAATTTCCTTATCTCATAAACATGCAACTTATGATACAGTCAATCCCATAAAAAGTTGATACTTTTAACTTTACAAAATTCATCAACAGAACAGGCTTACATTCTACAAACCCGTAAACAACATTAGGGGAACGAAAAAATAAGATCAGTTGTACCATGAAATATACCTGCTATTGTTGCCTCTTCAACATCGCCACAAGCAGGAACACAAGTCTCCAACACTTGCTCTCATAAACTGCAGCCACCAAGCTAAGAAATCGAATCAAATATTGATTAAATCCTGAAGCAGTTCTATGAATTCAAACCTCAAAGATGGTAGAGATTCATATTTCTTCACTCAACTCCACATCAACCGGATGATTCGAAAGCTTAGATGGCAGGGAAATGCTCATTGTTCTGAACAAGGAAGAAGCCTTCCTGCATATAAGCTGTTTATGATCCACTTAAATGGCATTATAGGAATCTTTTGCTCCAATGCACATTGTTTCAAGTGCCGTGAAATACCATTTTCGTCCTCCACGACAACACCCCCACCGATACCCTTTCAGATTCCAGGGTCTTCACAAGCCAGTGAAACGTCTTGAACACCAACCCGCCTCCATGCTTGATAACTTGCGCCATTTTGCTGCAGAATTTGTGTTTTCCATGAAGCATGATGGCAACATTTTCGAAGATAAAGTAAGTGCAAGGCACTGGTTTTCCTATCACCATGCAACTTTTGGTGGCATTCTGTTTTAGGATCGTATATTTGTTAGGTGGTAAGATCGAACCTCCATCAACTGAATCATACAGCCAGTTTACTTTAAGAATGGATGCATTTACTGCACATCCATACAAGAACTTGGTTGTCAATAGCCTTCTGGGACACAAAACAAGAGGAAGTTGCTGGCATTTGTACTTTGAGCTTTTCTTTCCTCTGGATGTCGAAGGAGAAGGAATATCGTCCAAAACTATGCCACCATTCTTCTGAATTAGACTCTTTATCTGCTTATGCTTCTTCACAGAAAATCCCGTAAGCAAGAACTTGAGATTTTTAGTAAAATATTGTTATCTGTGACTCGGGGTCTTTTCACTTCATAAGCTCTAGATTTAGGTTGCAATTTAGAATTTCGCAACGCTCTGCAAATTCTACTTGCAACTAAAGGATCTTTGACTCGGGTTTCTGGCGTTTTTGAATTTCTTTACCTGCGGATAACTAATTTCAGCTTCGGTAAAATGAACACGTTTCCTTCTCGGAACTAGATAGCTTTTGCAGTTGGATTCTACTTTTCGGGAAACTTTGGGCAGCAGCAAGTCCTCGTTGCTATCTGGTACCACCGTTCGATCTAGATTTTCTTCTCCGCCAATATCAGGTGAAATGCATCTAGAACTATTCCCATTGTTTATAGCCATGGGTAAGTTGGTCTTTTCCACCGTGACTGGGCAACTCAGTATCTCCCTTTGCAGCCTGATTATGACCATCGTTATCATCTCTGAAGTCGAGGATGGGATTTTGCAAAGGAAGAACGCTCAAAGCACTTTTAAGTCCTTTATCCAAGTACGGAACACACCTAGAAGAAACCATGCTGTAAGTTTTAAGCGAAGACACCCGCCTACGTACGGTAGGAGAACTTTCGCCATTGATCTTTGAAACCGATCTCCCTTCCCCATAAAGAAAACCATCATCACCTTGGGGTGAGACAATTTTTAGATTATCCAAATTAGCTTCGGCTGTGAGGCTAAATTGCTTTTCGGGATTCACCTGGTGGTCGTAATTCTGAGATACAACATTCTGATGGCAAGCATCATCCAAAGTAAAACTGCAAGGAACAACAGAACACAAAGGGTCCATTGGGGACATGGAAGGAGAAATGGCCACATCCTCAGAAAACAAATTCCCGTTATCTTTAGCTTCTTCATATGTACCTTCTGGGGCTACGCTTGATTGAGAAACAATTTTGCGCTCATTGTCCTGTTTCTGAATGCAAGAATTCTTATCTGGAGCAATATCAGCAGATTCCGAAAGAGAGCTTGTTTCATTAGCAAAAGGTTCATGGATGCATCTTTCGTATTTATGGTTCGTAACTGCAGGAACGCTGGCTTCATTCTGACAACAAGAAGCAAAAACTATGAGAAAGAAAGCACTCATATTTTACAACTATCTGCAGTAAAAGAATCCTAATGTAGGTAAGAGTTACAAAAGGAAGTGGAAGACATGAAGGTAAAGCAATATCAGAAGATGATCAATTAAAACGTATAAGCAAAGTTTGAATTTAGTGCCTTGCAATATCCACTTGAATACCATATAGTTCGAACTGAGATATGATTCCATAAAGAATCCTTTGAAATTGTATACGCTTACTTAATACCATGAACGAGAGATGATCAAATGATCTGTAAGACTTTCAGTTTCCTCCTTGAAAAAAGCCGCCCCAGGCTTTATTCACTTAGATATCTTTAAAATTCTAATGTGTCATGATGAAACTCAGCCATTCAAAGAAAAGGTACAGCAAACAACTATATGTTCACCCAGTTCTCAAGGCATTTCTCCTCTTTTCACCATCTTTTGGTCAAGAAGAGTAATAGTATTAAAGCCCAAAAGTCCTAGGAAACTAATAACTACTGTAAGCGGTATCACTTGCTACAAATAAAAATGTTCTAATATAAAAGTGGTTGGCTTGACCTCAAAAAGAGCCTCTTTTCCATGGACAAAACACACATCTATTTCTTTTTCCAAAATTCAAATACATAATCATTAACATTGTCATTGGAACAGAGTTGTTCAAAAGGTGTTAACAAAACCTAACATGAGAAGCATTACATTTTCCATTAAAATCTATTTTAATGGATTTGTTAAACATGTCAAATAATGAAAATAAATTTATATCATCATGGAGATTAATAGTAATTTGCAGGGATCCCTGGCTGAAGACAAAAGACAATCTCTTTGATTTGTATGTTCTGAAAAAGCAGTTATCATTTGAGACAGAACGAGAAAAATATACCTACATCAGATTGAATGAAAATAAAAGAATACATGCATGTTGTCAAGACAGTAACAGAAAATATGTTCCCAAGAAGCACTCACCTTACATGTCCAACCACCAAACCAGCGGCTTTGAAATCTATCCGAAACCATATTTGCCGTCTTATCTTTTCTCTCTAAAAAGAACAAGAAATCGGAAAAAAAGAAAAAAAAATTAATATGCTACTCCAACCTTTGGATGAAGATATGAAAACTGAAAAGAAAATTTAGAGAGAGATAGATGGAGAAAGAAAGCATCATTTATTCATAAGAGAAGAAAATATAGAAAGTAAAATACTACCATTGTAACCAGAGCTCCCAGACTGGAGAGATCTCAAAATTGTTTGAGATGATGTCACATTTGCATGTCCCTCCCTCTGCAAGCCAGCCTACAAATCATCAAACTTTTTTTTCAAATCATCAGCTAAGTTAATACATACGTTGTATAAAATATGCTTGAGGATCTTTAATTTACCTCTTTTGTGCAAAAACCAGCTTGCCAAACCGAAACAACTCAACATGGGATCAATTTCACATGCAAGATCGACGTTCTCTGTACCTACTGCTGCATAATTGACCTGTTCCTTGTGTGTATCACCTTCAACAGATTCCAAGTCTCTCTTCAATAATATGTTGGCATCATTAACCTGTTTATGATGTTTTGGTGAAATAGAACCAGAATCAACTTCTAGGCAGCCAGGCTCATTGCACTTCTGTTTGACATTAGACATATAACTTTCTGAGGCATAGCTGTCTTTAATGCGAGATACGGAGTCATAATCACTCAGATGACCATGGCCAGAAACTGTTAACCCCACATCTTCATATGCATCTGCCATGGTGGACTCATCCAAATCTGAAAGAAAGTCGATATCACTGCATTCCCCACTACAGCAATTTAGAGTCTCTTCGGGATCCTCCAACCGTGCCTGCTTCACCCGCATTGCAGCTTCAAGTACCGTTGAAGCAGTCGGAAGTTCTGAACTTGGTTCATCTTGTACAACCTCATGTATCGTTAATGCTTCTGATGCTGCAACAGCAAGTTCAACTGCATCATCGATATCAACTTTTACAGTTTTGGCATCTACTTTAGGCTTATCCCCTTTTGCTGTTTTAAGCTGAGGTACTCATCACCTAAAATTCCTAAATGATCCCTCTGTTGACTTGGAACCATATGAGTTTCGACAGCATTATGGTTCACTTCGCGGATATCCTCCTCAGGGATAACTTTGGCATCTGGCTGCTGTACAGGGAGAGCGTGATTGAGTTCAAATCTCTCTGCTTGAGATTTACTCAAACTTGGACTCAATGAATTCTCAGATTCTTCATTTAGTGATAGACGAAGATTATATCGAACTTCATGCTGAAAGGTAACACAGAAACTCTCAAAAAGTATCAAACATTTTAATTTTGTTCTTAAATACTCTTAACTTTTCAAGGGTACAACTTATAAACATCGCAGTATAAATTAATAATGCATACATAATTCTTTCAATTCCTAAGGGAGTGCTATTTTTCCCTTCTATAAATGTTAAGAACAGAGTTTTTAGAAACCTCTACTACCCTTCCCATATATAAAAGCAATCAACCAAATAAACAATAGAATGTTTAGATTTTTGGAGACCTCATCTGACCATTGATCCAATTCCTAGAGAATCTGACAATTATATTTAAAATAAACCTTAAATTTTCGATTTACAACTATATTTCACACTATGTTGCATCGCACAGGTACACCGAGTAAAACACGGATGAAAATGATGAATACACGAGTAGCATGAGACATGACTTGCATTGTTGTTTATCAATCTAGAGCTGGCATATGAAAGGGTTTCAAGAGAGTCGATGTGATGGGCTTGCAAGAGGAAACCCCTACCACGTATGCCGATGTGGTTATAGGTCCGTATGACGATGTTATAATAAACGTGAAAGCATGCAACCGATGTGAGATGGATGCTTCCCCTATTCCCGCAGGGTCAGGGTAACCAAATTGAAACATATGCAAACCACAAATCCAAAATGACAATTTTGCCTGAAAAAAAGCTAAATAGGCTCCTTATATATTCTCACTTGTTCCTTGTTCCAAAGGCCTACTTACGAAAATACCTGCATTCCTAGTTTCCTGCTATTCCAAATGAGTAAATCTTTAAACTTCAATACAAATTTCCTAATGAAATTTCTTCAAATTTCCAACCAAGCCTTCCTCATTCGCTCATCATTGCTTGATTTTTTGAACGTAAACAGCAATTCCACATAAATGATAATAGGATATTTAAAAAGTAGATTCTCTTTATTCACAACTAGAGAAATATCAACTTTTAGGGAACATATTCATTTCAGTCACTTCTACAGTAAAACCACAAACGCAATGCAACTTTGCATACAATCAATAAGTTCATAACATGTTATATGCCAGGGCGTTAGTGAACAATCATGTAGAAAATGCTAGGCTACAAGAACCAATGATGATAAAGAATAGTTGCCATTTTATATCTTTGATGAGATATTTATGTCCAAGTAGTCTGCCTGCAAACTTACATTGCTAGAACATGAAGTAAAATGCATCTGTGAATTGTCTTCCCCTGATAAGAATAAACGAAAACTCTTACACCTGCCATCATCCGACAAATTCCCATTTTCTTTGTCACTGGTGCTTTGTTTAAGGCATAGCATTTCCTGACGATTGTAATAAAGAAATCTAATTAGGTATATGCGCATCTAAAAAGGTAATGGAAAAATCAAAGTATTCAAAGCATCCAAAGAAGAAAATAGATCACCATATAGGAAAAATAAAATGCAAAATAAACCATCAAGTATTGACTGCAATCTAGTGCTTGCACATGTCTCCTCTCTAGCCTAAACTGCAATCAGATTTAAGTTTCATGATTTCTCTTTCTCAGGGTTATTTCTTCCATGTGTGGTGTGGTGGAACAAGAATATTCAGAGTTTGAAGGCACTTATCCAAGTAGCTTATGGAATGTCTTTCAGGTACAACTTGCATGCTTTCATAACTTTTTGATATATATTTTATGTACAGTAGAAAACAGTATACACGTGAGAGCTTCCATTTAAGAAGTTTTTAGTGTTCAAGTCAGTTCCAACTACAAGAGAAAAAACCATTGATAACATATGAAACCTGGTTAAAACTTGGAATCTTCTGTTAATTCTACAGTTGTATGAAATTTCAGAAATTCACAACAGAAAATACTATATATTTTTGGGAAAATCTGAAAGTGTGACTTGACTTTCTGTAAAAGACCCTTGAACTTTCTACGATTAAAGAAAACCCCATGAAAGTGATAATACTTTAATATAGTCAAAATGCCAATGAGTTTTCATTTCTACAAAAAATAAACATGAACAATGACATCTGCAGCGTTTGAATTTCCAACTAGTCACTTAAAGTTCTAAGAAATAAGAACTGAGCTAGAGTGACATGAAGTAAAACAAAAGGTAACATACAGTCTCATATCATGATAACCCCAAAATCTTACAAATGCTCACAAACTAGAGCGGACACTTCAACTTAGTGGACATGAAGAAGAGCAAATGTAGAAGATGACCATAATTGTTCTCGTCACAATAGAAAGATGTAATGATGATCCACCGACCCTCCAAGTGCTACGATGGAAATCATGATGGCACAAAAGCTTGCTGAAGGGTCCTTGAATAGCACTTAGGTTAGATGGGTCGGTGGAGAGGTAATGACAATAGAGAGGTTATCAAAGGTCCCTATGTCATAAAAGAGACGAAAAAGACTAGAAGCATCAAGCTGGTTATCCAAGAAGGTGAGAGTCAACTGGCCCAAGAGCCTCCAACAAGGATCTATTTGATCAAATATGCCAATATTTTTGCCACATAAAAGGTGGACCACTAGCATCCTTCCTATTAGAGTCCCACGTCGGCTAGACTTGACACTCTAGGACAATTTGTATTAGAGCAAAGATCAACACTCTAAGAGCTTGACACTCTAGGACAATTCGTACACGTCTAGCCCCGTCTCCGAACACTCTAGTATAATACATCTAGCCTCCATTGAGGGGGCATGTTAGAGTCCGACACTCCAACATCAATTATACTTGGACCCTTTCTCCTCACATATGTTGGAACCTCCCTACTCTCTTCAAGGGGTCTTTCGGAGAGTAATCTAATGGAATTCCACATACTCTCCCACTTCCACCACCAACTTCCTAGATTTCAAAAACTCGAGTAAAAGCTACCTGTTGGTTCCTAAAGCTCCATTATACTGTGAAATTACAGAATCACAATTGCCAAATCCCTAATTTTTTTCTTATCATTGATTATATGTTCCCAGCACTCAACTACACCTACTGGTTAAGTGGTTATGCTCACATCAAAGCTAATGCTTGTCAATTATAACATCTAGGATATACCATGAAGGTTTGCTAGTATAGAGCCGGTAGCCGTTGGTTGCTTTGGCACTACCCATTCCAAACAACATAGAGGCCCGATTTAAATCCCTAGGAACGGAGCAAGTAAGTTATCCCTTTGCACCTGTTACCTACCTTGTCCATGGAAATAGACAAAAGCAAACATTTTTCCCTTTACTTGTAAAGTTCGTTTTACTTGTCAAACCCTCCACCAACCACTAACAGGGTACAAAACTTCTGGAGTTGAAAATTAGCCTATAAGATTCAGTACACAAAATTGTATTCATATCACAGTTCACAACAAAAGGAACAAATATATTTCATATCGGTGTCTATTTTCAGCTTAACAATAATCATGTAGCCTTCCTTACAACAAATTGCCAACAAAAATAAGAACAGAAAACAAGAAACAAAGCATCCTACCTCCAACCCTTGCCCCGAAGAACATTCGATTGCTCGATTACTGTCCTCCCTTATCATCGTAGAAGGCTGAAGCCAAGCCGGAAGCCATGCCGGATCCTGTAATAACATAAAAGCACAGATATTTCACATACTAAAGCCTATCAGACCTAATATTCAAAGCAAGGGATGCTTTTTGTAGATCAATGGTGATCTTTTTGATTGATTTGTGTAATAATGATAAGAGATTATTAGATGATTTTGATTAGAAGGAAGAGCAGATACTACATACCTCGGAGAAGTGAGGAGGATGAAACCCTAGTAAACTCGCCATTGCTGCACTGTGTGAGTGTGAGTCAGACCTTGGCGCCAATAATTTGGTTGGAGTAGGAGTGAAGGGCCAAGGGGCGTTTAAAAAACCATGTTTTAAAATTCGGATCAATACTGGTTTAACCATCAAAGTTTTAGTTCGGTTTCAGTTTAATCATTAAAGGTTTACTTTTTTTACGGTTTTATCTATAAAGTTTGAATTTGTTATATTTTAATCTTCAAAGTTACACCTTCTTTTTGATTTAAACGTTAGAAGTTTTTTACAAATGATTTAAAACCCTTAAAATTTTGTTAAAACATGGTTTAACCTCTTAAGTTTTGTTTAATAAAACTAACATGTATAATAAAATAAAGAGGGTAAAATATAAAATAAAAACCGTACAAAACTTAAGAGATTACTCAGTTTTTTTAAACAAAACTTCAAGCTTAAACCGTTTGAAAAAAAAACTTTGAGGTTTAAATCATAACAAATTCAGATTTTTATGGTAAAATCGAATAAAAAAATTTTGATGGTTAAATTGTAACAAATTCAAAACAGTTACGGTAGAATCGAATAAAAAAAACTTTGATGGTTAAACCGAAAGTGAACTACAACTTTGATGGTTAAACCATTATTTACTCTTAAAATTTTGATATTAAATATATAAAGCTTACAAAAAATGATATATGATTAGTCTTGAAAAGTAAGGGTAAACACAAGATAACCATAGAAAATAGTTGAAATATAATTACAAAAAGATTTCACTTAAATTTTATTCTTATTTATTCTTAAATCAATAACTATATATATATATATATATAGACTTAGGATCAGGTGAGACCAAGCTGTTACCGTGAGACCGCGTGAGACCAATACCTAACGTATGAAACTTCACAAAAAAACATCGTGAATGTACATAAAACTCGAATATGCAGACCTAAAATTAACTTTCGATGCAAAAAAATATCGAAAACAAGCTAAAAAACGAAACCTTCACAGCTCAAGTTCTGTGAAGGTTACATATATATAATGCGAACCTTCACAAAAAAAACTGCTGTGAAGGTTTCGTTTTTTAACCTTTTTTGGAAAAAAAATTTCGATAGTATTTTTTAGTATGTTTTAACAATGAATGTTCAATTTTTTTTACCTTCACAAATGTTTTGATGTGAAGTTTCAAGTAAAATATGTTGGTCTCACCGGTCTCACCAAGAATTATGAACAATAACATTTAACATTTATATTTACATCTTTTTTTTTAATTAGGGAAAAGTCCAAGAAAACCCAATGGACTTTAATGGTTGGAATGATTAAGTCATTGGACAATTTTTTGGAACAAATAAGCCATTAGACTTTCCAAAACCTATTAAATAAACCATTAGACTTTCTAAAACCTGTTAGATACATCCTTATGACCTATAAAATCAAGTTAATACGGAAAATAATTGAAAAGGCTGAAAATACACCCAACAAACTTTCATACATTGAACGACTAAGTTGGTAGACAGTTTTTGAACGAATAAATAACATTAAAACCGTTGTATGGTTGTTAGTTAATCAATAACTTTTTGAAAAAAAAGAGAGAAGACATTGCTTGTATGGTTTTTTATATAAAGATGATATATATATATATAATATATATATATATATTTTGAATTTTATTATTTTAACCAAGATTCTGATTTTTTTTAATAAGAAAATGACAATACAATATTTTTTTTAAATTTAGAGAATTTAAGTGAAATGCTCAAAAAAGAAATAATTTTCATATTTTATATTTTCCCAGAAAATGTATAAAAGACATCGTTCATAAGCTTTTACAAATAAATAACAAATTTTTTATTTTATTTTAACAACCTAAAAATTGTTTTTCTTTTTCGGATAGTTCGCTTAAACTTCTCTAAACTCCAAAAAAGATAAATAATTACCAATTCAATATTTTTGCTAGAAAAGAAAAAGATACCATTCATAGGTTTTTATATAATAAAAAATAGAGATATGGGATTTTTTTTTCAAATTTTAATTTTAATGTTGTATTATATCGATCATATTGTCATTTCCCTATTTAAAAATGTTGAACAATGTATCTTTTCCTTTTTTTTAAAAAATATTATCGATTAACCAACAACATTACAATCTTTTTAATATTATTTTTTCTTTCAAAATCTATCTACGGACTTAATCATTCAGAGTATGAAAGTTTGTTGAGTGTATTTCGAACTTTTTTAATATTAACTTGTTTTATAGGTCATAAGGATGTATCCAACAGGTTTTAGAAAGCCTAAGGATTTATTTAATAGGTTTTGGAAAGTCTAATGGCTTATTTGTTTCAAAAAATTGTCCAATGACTTAATTATTCCAACCACTAAAGTCCATTGGGTTTTTTTGGACTTTTCCCTTTTAATTATGAACAATAACATTTAACATTTATATTTACATCTTTTTTTTTTAATTTTTAGGTTGCCACGTGTTCAAGATGACTCATTTAGCATATTTTATTTCCCTTATTTTTTTAAGCTTACACCTGTCCATTGACTCATTTCTTCTTTGTTTAAGAGCAATTAGGTTTAAACCTGCAACTTAGATAAATACAGGCACCATTTTCATTTGCACATCAACTCACCTAGATAAATACAGATACACCAAAATCACTTCTGAATGCAACAATTCGCCGGCGCTATTCAGATTCAATGTAGCAAAGTGTTAAGCATCATGAGTTGGTAAATTCCTGATTATATATTTAATTGGTTTTTCATATATCTTATGTGTTACGAAGTCTACATTTTGCTTAAATTAGGTTTATTTGATGAATTGGATTTTGATTTGGTTTCAGAATCTTTTACATTTATTACTCACCCATGATGATTTTTACTCTATTTTTTAATTTGTCTGGTATTGAATCCGTTGAAACTTGTGAAGAAGATTGTCAATCTGGTCGGTTGAAGAGTTGGATCTTGAAACCACCGAAGATAGCTTTCCCTCATAACCACGCTCAACCACAAGGTTCCATGGAACTCCCTGTCTAACCGTTCCTAGGTCGGTCTCGGTTCCGGTTAACCACCGGTTGCGCTCCCGGACCTGACTTTTTGTCCACCTAATTGGAACTGAATTCAAAATCTTATTTACCTTCAACTTGTGGTTAATAAATTCTCACTTTTAGTAGATAATTAGAATCATTAACATTTAGTTTAATAAGCCACAAATTAAAAAGTTAAAAAAAAACCCATTCACGCTCAAACTCGCTTCAAACACTCCATAATGCAAGTTACACCTCAAAGGCATGCCACAAGCTTTAATGAAACGACAAGGACCATGCCTCATTGTTATGGTGATAACGCGTTTTTTAAAACCTTGGCATAGAATAGTTTAGATTGTAGATTGTATCACTTCATGCAACGAAGATGGTTAATGCAGTTAGAGTATAATATGAGAGCTTAACTCCATCCTCAATCTAAAGAGCGTCAAAAGATTTTATCCACTAGTTTTATGTTATCTTGAAGTTATGTGCTAAGCAAACTTACAAACGTGACATGGCAAATCCAATTTTTTTATAGTTTTGATCAGAATTAAGTAATACAACCTCTAACATCATCGGCGTTATTTTTTGTATCAAGTATAATGTGATCCATCTTTTATCCATGGACTATCTTTACGAAAACGTATCTAACTTTACCCTTATTCCTATTATGTGTATTCAACTCAAAATGTGTTATTGCATGCACTATAGTTTTAAAAAGTGTTATTGCATGTACTATAGTTTTAAAAAGTGTTATTGCATGTATTATACTTTTAAAAATGTGTTCTTGCATTTACTACACTTTTAAACAATATGCCTTGGGGCTTGTCCTTGGCGTTTCTTAACTTTGTTTGGGTGTTAGTGCCCTCCGCTTTTTCTTTATAATATTGCCGGAGTTTCCTCCAAAAACAAAGTAAAAAATGTACAATATTATATACAATAGCACATTTGAAAGTATAGTACATGCCAGGGATGGACCTATATAGGCGGTGGCACGTGTCACCGTATCGTTCCTCCGTCGCAGTGTAAAGATCCTAAAAGTGCAACTATATTAATTTATTGTGTGCCACCATATGTATTCTGAAACTGCAATAAAGACATAAATGCTCATGGGCTAGGTTAGTTTCTTGCTTTTTAAAGGGTTTTACTTCACGAAAGTGTATCCAACTTGTCACGAAAAGTTATTGTATGTATTGAACTTCCATTTTTACCATTTGACATATCAGAGTTTAAGAAATAGTTATTGTATGTATTCAACTTTATCAAAACCTTAACATTTAATATATCCAACTTGTCATGAAAGTGTATCCAATTTGTTACGAAATACATTAAATTGTAGGTTTTGATAGTTTTGATATGCCAAATGGTAAAAATGGAAGTACAATACATACAATAATTTTTCGTGACAAGTTGGATACACTTTTGTGAAATAAACTCTTTTTTAAATAGGAGGTCATGGGTTCAAAATCTTGTTTGAGTCATTTTTTTTTTGTTTTTAACTTTTAATATCATATTTATTATGTTTCTTAAAAAATTGTAATATCAAAAGTTGAATCTCAGACTTTTCATTTAAAAATCGAGGAACAACCACTAAATTGATATTGACTTAATAAAAAATATCTTTACAAATGTTCCTTATAGTTAAATGGTGCCACCATTAAAAAAAATCTCTAGGTCCGTCCCTTGTACATGCAATTGCATATTTTAAAATTAGATACCCACAATAGAAATAAATGTAAAGTTAAATACATTTTTATAAAAATAGTCCTTTATCTATTACAGCATTTTTAACATATAAGAGCATCTCCAATGGGTAACATGTTGGTCCCAATGAGGTGACCTTCAAATAAGGATAGTGTATGGGATTATAGAGGGGGGGGGGGGGTTGAATATAATCACACAAATTTCACTTTTAAATTCTTTGTTGTATTAACAATATGAATTTACAGATTGTTGCGAAAATAGAAAAGACAACAAGTCTAAACTAAACAATCTAAGTTCTTTCACTATGCACTAGAGTGAGAAGATAAGAAAAGATAGAAAATAGAGGAAATAAGAAAGAAAGGATTAGGGTATTTTTAGGATGATGAAGAAGTATGGAGAACATCTCTTCACGTCCTATTTATACCCAATGCATTAAATGCATGCAGACTCACTTTTGTGTACGTGTCACATTCTAAGTGGTCCTATGTACTATTTACTATAAACAAATACCCTTTGCATGGTGTGCAAAAGAGGATGTAAGTAAACAGTTGCCTTGAGGTCTGATAAGTACGGAGGGAACAGAAAAGAGATTGTCCTTATGTACTTTTGTGTCAGTAAAGGCGGATAATCCTTTTGTGCATTAGATTTAGACATTACACTAGTCCTTCAGGATCAGGATACTGATCAGTGAGGAATGCTCTGATACTGAGGTTGATCAGAGGTCACTGTATCCTGACGCATCTTCAGGATGTCATACGAATTTGAGCAGCCTGCTATCACTGAGTTCCGTCTTCAGATCACGAGCATGCTGGTCCTGTCATCAGCTAATTCTTTGACTTCGGTGATGGTTCTTTGAGTACGACTTTGATGTCTTCAGGAGGTCTTTACTTCGGTGGTTAGGATCAGTAGACTGCATAACAAGCTCGTTCGTCTCCTGATCCTGATCCTGATCATTATAAAAACAAGTTACAGCATAAGTAACATGGAATAACACTGAACAATCTCAGTGATAATTCCTCAAGCTATAACAATAGTAAAAACCTATTCACTAAGTAAAGTAACAGGATCATTATCATTTCATCAGGTCTTAGGAGAGCTGGATCAACATAACACTATTTTTTACACAAAATATCAAAAGTAGTGTAAAAAATAGTGTAAGATTTAGTGTTAGTAGTAAATCTTCTCCAATGGGTAACACTATTTTTTACACCAAATCCTTTTACATAGAAAAGTAGTGTTAAAAATAGTGTAAAAAATAGTGTTACACCAAATATAGTGTGATACTATTCATCACACTAAATTTAGTGTGAAAAATAGTGACCCCATTGGAGATGTGAATAGTAATATTTACATCAAATTTAGTGTTTAGTGTAAGATTTGGTGACCCCATTGGAGATGGTCTAAGGGAATATTTCAAGTATATTTCTCATTTTGGAATTCTATGGATTTCACTAATGCTCTTATATTTATTAAATTAATTGTTTATAAGTACGATTTATGATTTATTTTGTTACTATAACATGTTTTAAACTAGTTATTAGGAGCCCAGGCTTCGCGTCGGGTTATAAACTGTGATAAATTTTATCATTTATCTGAAACATAAAGTTTGTATATATGTTATCATACAAAAGGTTAGTATGATGGACTTCATGCATTGTGTTGGGTATTTAACTATATGCTCACAATCAAAAAGAGGTTTATGATGCAACTGGTGTCTATTTTATGTGGTTGTTAAAATGTAGATAATATATAGATAATGTGTGTGGGGGGGGGGGGGAGGGTGTTATATGTCGATGGTTATTTAAAATAAATAAAAACTCTTAATAAATTAAATAAAAAATATTAAATTTAAGAGATGTAACCTAAAGCTTTAGAAAAGCTGAATACTTATGGTCATCAAACATATTTTTTTTTTTGAATGAGTTAACCACTTAATTAACAAACTTAGATGAAGGGATGAAAATGGAATAAAAATAAAATCACGGGAATGAAAAAGCAACTTTTAAAAGAAAAACATTAAAAACATTAATCTACAAGGACTAAAGTTGTATAATTACCTACAACTTCAATGTTCATATTTCCTCATCAATGTTTTATTTAAAATAAATAAAAACTCTTAATAAACTAAATAAAAAATATCAAGTTTAAGAGATGTAACCTAAAGCTTTAGAAAAAACGATACTTATGGTCATCAAACATTTTTTTGGATAAGTTAACCACTTAATTAACAATGTTGAATGAAGGGATGAAAATGGAATAAAAAAAAATCACGGAAATGAAAAAGCAATTTTTAAAAACCAAGAATGAAAAACATTAAAAACATTAAACTACAAGGACTAAAGTTGTATAATTATCTACAACTTCACTTTTCATATGTTATAATGTCTCTTCTGATTTTTCATTTTTTATTTTCTCGCATTGCAATATACATGTGAATTTGATGTTTTATTTTAAAGGGTTGAGATTTGGTGCAAAGTGTTATATTTAGTGAGAAGCATGAGAAACGGTTTAACTTTGTCAACAGTGTTGTGACGAATTGGTTAGCACTTGGGGGTTCATAGCTCCTAACCAAGTTCGAGCATTTCCTTGTGCATGCCTGTGAACATTTAAGTGAGGTCATGTTTAGCCCCCAAAATTGCCGGGGATTAGTCGGGCTTTGGCTCGGACACCCTTCCAAAAACAAAAAAAAAAACCCTTTGGATGAGAAATGAATGTATATAAGATGCACCAAGATAAGAGCATCGAGATCTACCAATCAACTCTTTTCAAAAATGTATTTCACAAGAAGACATTAGATTAAAAGAGATCAATAGTTTAAATCAACTTCTTACGATTTTCACTATTAACCGAGCTTCTCATGTAATCATTTACCTTATTTTAAATATATTATCATGTTTCATAACTATTTAACTTTATAAGAAGAAGTGTCGGACATAAATATGTATCTTTAAGGACAATAGCGTAATTAAAAAAAAAAGTTTCACACGTAGTATTCATCAACACCGAAATGGTGTAAGAGTTGGTGTTGGGTTGATAACTTGATATTGTATTTTAATTGTATTATTTTACAACAAGGTTAATATCTTATAGATTTATAACGAGTATTTTAATTTTTGTATACTTTTTATAACTTTTCTTATTTTTGTAAGACAAAAAAAATTTAGGGCAAAACATTTGATCAAACAATTATGTATGATCTAGTAATTTTGTTTGTATACGAATACTTGATACTCTATAAAAGAAATATTTTCCCATCTAATGTTTTTCCTTTTTACGATATTTCTATTAAAGGTATTATTATATGCATAATTATTTATGTCAAAAGTCAGATTAAATCTTATATTAAATTGTAAAAATAATATACTTAATTTTGATGTTGTCTACCAAATAATAAATGTGGATTCTAAAGAATTTGAGTTCCACCATTTCACTTTTTATAGATACCACACATTTCTCAACTCTCTATTTAGATAAGACAACTTTAGTAGTTAAAGATTTGATCTTTACATATTTAACAAGATAATAAAGCATTAGTATTATGATATAATTATTAATAACTTTCTAAAAACGCAACAAAATTATTAGAACACCAAATACGAAATTAATTGAAAGTGATATCATACACTTGCACTACAATAACATTATCCAAAGTGTAAGCATACATCATACACTTCTCTTTGTATTATTTTTTATATCAAATACTCATATTATATTCACTTATTTTGACCACTTTAGTTGTTATAAACAAGTTGTTATAAGAAAGTGACACCTACAATATCAACTTAAAAAGGATAGACACCATCTTCAAAAATGTTTCTAAAAAGGGTAGACGTCACCTTCAAAAATATTTATGTTTCTAGAACAGAAAGACGCCACCTTCAAAAATGTTTATGTTTCTAAAAAGGATAGACGTCACCTTCAGAAATGTTTCCACTGCACCAGTTCGATGATCATTAAAGGGGAGTTAAAATAATACATGAAACCCAAGACTTCCACTTTAAAACAGTGCCTTGGCTCGAACCTATAACCTCAGATATGGATTACACCCACATGGTCACACCTCAACTGCACTTCTTAAGAAGTACAAGAAGTACATCAATAGACATACAAACAAAAGTTCCACACCATTTCCGGATCTTCTAAAAACATTATATACCACTCGTGCTAAAGCATCCAAACCATATCATACATATTTCGAATATTTTGTGTCAAACGCAAGGCATTCATCACGATTTCCGAAAGACTAGAAGTATTGCATAACAACTGGTTTACACCACAAAAATGGTCCAGAAACACCACCCAAAATTGGAGGATGCAGACCAGACAGTGAGTCTGCCTGCTCTGCATCCTCCATATTGTCAGCAAGCTAACTGCAACATATACACATAACACCGCGCACCACTTGGAGCCGGACCCTGATGCACCACCGATGGTCGGTTTGGACCGGAGGCTTTTAGGCATGTGCTTGATGCAAAAACAAGTGACCTCCAAATCACAAAAAGGAACAACCTTTTTGATGGTTGTTTTCAAGGGTGCATCTTTACAGGTTAGTAACTAGTAAGCAGTTGGTTGTGCCAATTCCCGCATGCCGCCCATGGGGACCTCCGCATCGTCTTCATAGTCCGTTTGATGATCGTTGTCCTCATAATCAAACTTATTAAACATGAGACTGGCAACGGCTCTGTCAATAACGTTTGTTTTGGATTCTGAATCTTCGGTTTCATCGGACCTAAATGCCATTAAATAAGATATAACTATCAATATTAATCCATGAGATTTATGCAAAACGAACAAAAACATATCATTTTTGGCAATTTTCAACGGTGGGTTTACCCATTTGTACATCAATATCATTAAGACATTGATACAAATGATTTTATCTAGAGAAAGTGTCAAATTATATGTGCATCAATATTGTTAAGACGTTGATACTAATATGTAACAATCTATTAGTTCAAAAACCAAAACAAGAAAAAAAAAATATAGAATCGTAAAGGGTATAATAGTCAATTAACCCAAACGGCCGACCCAAGTAAAACCTTTCAAAAAATGACATCACAATTCATAAAAGACACCAACTTGTGTTTCTTTTTTCTTGTTTTTGTTCTTCTTTATGAAAGAAAAGAGATTGATTTCTTATCAAGATCACCCAAAGATTGCGAAATCTGTAAGCACCTATTAGTTACCCACTACGGTCGCAAGATTACAAAATGCTAAACTTGGAGGATAGAAACGTAAATTCACCGCGTAAAAAAGAGTATGAATGAACAGAAGGTTATACACACCTCAATGTATCATCATTAGAAGTCATCATCGGCTCTCCATCTTGGCATGAATTTACTGATTGTTTTGAGCTTTCCGCAAGGCGGTAGAAAGCATCTCTAAAGCAAAGTCGAGTTTTGTCTGTGAACTGATAAATTCAAACACAACGAAAAACAAACGGTTATTAACGGTCTTTCACACATTTACACAAATTCAAACTTCCAATTCTACCCACAAAAAGTTTATTACCTGTGAAGTCACCCTTTCAAGATCTTTCAGTACTGATTCTTCCATTGAGTTCTCGTCGATTGCATATTCCTAAGAAAGATTAGAAACAAACATCAGCCACAACATTAAAAAATATATATGTTTTTCATAAAGTTTCGATCTTTTTTTGTGGGTATTAATATTTACGACAAAATTTGCAGCCAATCATCAAGAATCAAAATATTCATCTCACCTCTGGCATTTCATAAGGAGTTGAAACTTCTCCATTCCAGTCGTTTGATGGGGAGAACGCATGTGTTTTCAGATATTTTGAACTTCCCGTGCTTTGTCCACGGCTTCCAACAGTCTGTGAGTTTACCATTTCACCCTCGAAGATGTTAACATTGTTGTTGTCAAGCATCGTGTTCTCATTGGACTCGGTTGAATCTTTAGTTGGATCTTCTTGAAGTAAAGAACTGCTGCAAAATAGAAATGTCAAACCATGAGAATGCAAACATAATAAGACAATAATGCATATTTCTTGAACCAATTCAAAGAATGAAAAACTCATTTTTCCAAATCCCACTAACATATATACATGTTTCAGTGGTTCGTGTCTAGCTGATGTGGGACTCCAACAGTATTGACTCAAGCCCACGAAGGGTTAGCCTTGCCCCTAAATGACACCATTATCATAAATGAAAACAAGATTTCATGTGTGAAAATGGAGCAAAAAGAAGAGCCAAAACCAGACCTCACCAAAATCCGATCGTTTTCTTACCATCCGGAAAAAGAGCCAACCCTTCATACCAAAAATGAAGCACTTGATCCATTGTGTCATATTCCCAAAACACAACTTCTTTTAAAAACAATAATAGTGGATGATGATGATGACATGTGATATACATTAAATCAAGAATCTTAATCCCAAGAGTTGAGCATGTACAAGAAAAGGTCATCCATGTGGTTGTTGATCCTGGCTTCTTCTTCGGTAAATTGTTGAAAATCCGCTTGATCGTTCCACAGAAGCGAACCACCATTGTTGTTGTAGAGCCCTTGGTTCATGCTTGAATTGTTGGATTTCTGTCTTCCGTTATCGGAATCATCCATGTCGATTGAAGTGTAGAAGTTTTTGCCTCCATTAAAGGTGAGTTCTTCGCGAGTCATGTTTGCATTTGCATTCGGATTGTAGTTCTTTTTCGGAAAGTAAGATCCTCCAAAAGCATTGATTTCCCATTGTGACCAGTTTTCTGGTGATGATATCATCTCGGGTTGTTCATAGTCCTTTGGGACAACAAGATCTTCAGCTTCATTACCGAAATACCACTCCATAATATCTAATGATCATCACAATTAAGCACCAAATTAGAAACCCCATCAGTCAAGATCAAAAACACTTGAAGTTAAAAGAAAATTAGCAAATTGAAGATAGAAATTTTAGACAATTTAACATGAATTTAAGTCAAAGATTATGATTCATGAATATTGAAAGATGGTCCATCATAAACCCAAATTTGTAATTGATTTTAGAGAATCAAACCAAGAAAAGGATATATATGTTAGCATCTTAATAAGCTTAATGATACTGCATCTTATTCGTCCGCTATACATGATTGTTTGATAGTGCTTAATGATAAAGAAACTGGCTTATTTAGTAAGCTTCTTGGGAGCTTAGTAAACGTTTTTCAATCTACAAATAGATCAAATCCATATAGTCAGCTACAAAATACTTCATGGAAAACTAACCAAACAACCCCTAATTTGCAAATTGTAAATTTTGCATTCATATTTTAGTCTTTTAATTTCTTTTTGAACACCCTTTAATTCTAAAATGTTTCTATTTCAATTTTGAAACTAAAAATTCAAAGGTTCATGTCAATTTTGAAGTCAATACTCAACCATACATAAAAAAAATTAAAATTTTGAAAATCAGAACATAAAACCCAACTAGAAAGAGCTTGATCTGAACAGATCTACAAGAACCCAGTTGATTTAAGATTACAAGTACTACACATCAAATCATAATCACTAGCTTATAAGCTCAAAAAAAGCCATATAAACAGGAATATTAGCATCAAAGCAACCAAAAGTTTCAAGAACCCAAAAGGGGCAAACAGAGCAGCTATCAATCAAACAAGAATACTAAAATTCAACAAGATAAAGTGATTTTGAAACCAATAAATCAAAAGGGGTTTTCAAGTAGAAGATAATCAAGATATGGATAAGATAGAACATAGTCACACCAAAATTGCATAAACCCAACTCAAATAGAATCTAATCAAAGTAGATAAAGTAAAAAAAACAGATGATTTAAGCCAATAAACCAAAAGGGTTTTTTAAGATAAGGAAGAACATACATAAAGATACAAACTTGCAAAGAAATTAACAAAAACTCACCTGAAGGTAAAGAGAATAGAATCGAAAGTGGATAGAATGAAGAGATGAACAAGAACCCAGATGAAGAAAACAAGATCTAAAGGTGTGTGTCTTTGTGTTTTTTTAGAGAGAGAAAGCTAGAGAGAGAAAGAGAAAGAGAAGAAGAGGAGGCGGCTGAAAATGGATTTGTGGGTGAGAAAATTTTGCAGGATTATGGAGTGTTGTGAGGTGAGAGAAAGAGAAGTAGAGTTTGTTTAATTTGATTGTGTGGTGAGAGAATTTGTGGCTGAAAATGGATGGATAGAAACTAGTGGTTATTAAGACACCATCATCTAAATCTCTTCTCTCCTTAATCCACGTTGGCTTTTGTGGGCCCAACTCAGACAGCCACGAATCCTATACACATCTTTTTGCTCATTAAATGATACCACTTTTGTCACATTATTTGTTTATTATTAACAATAACATTATCCTCTCGATAGAGGGTAAAGGAGACTTAGGTCCAATGGTAAGGCTATTTGAGGAATTATTTACTCCAATGGCATATTTTATGATAAAAGATTCATACGCGTAGTCCCAACCGGTCTATAAAATGCGTATCGGATGGTTGGACTGGGTGGGCTCGTGATGGACGGATTGACGGGCTCGGGTTTAATTGATTTGCCTAGATCGATTCTATCTCTGTGTTGTGTGTGTGGTGTATGGTATGTGTTGTGTGTTTAAAATTAAATAAAAAAGTGAGAGGGCTTGTAAGTTCGAGTACTAATAGATATGGCTCTAGAGAGCTTATTATGGTCTATGAAAAAGTTGATGTGATGCAGATGTGGCAGTGGGGCTCAGAGGGCTCGGGTGCTGATGGCCTAATCTTTTGTTAATTTTTTAATTTGAGTGATAGGTATCTGACTTATTCAATGGTTGTGGTTATGGAGGCATCTCGAATTCGAACCCAAGATCATTTAATTTTGAACAAACATTATCCACAAGTATTATCAACTAAGCTATGCGTCAGTGTCGCTTGAATAGCTATATTTGTTAAGGGTTTCTAATTTTTAATTGCTTGTAGGAAAAATATAAAAATAATTGGAATATAGTAAGTTTGATATGGTACGCCAATTTTTATTTGTTATGTCGGTTTTGTTGACACTTTTCTTTCAAGAAAAAAATATTAAAATATGAAATTGTAAAATATAAAGAAAAAACTATAACTTGTGTGGTTTTGAAAACAGGTATCAACATCTTGTAGAATCACAAATAGTAGGTGGCATGGTAGAACCACAAACTTGGTTAGAAAACCATCGTGTGTGGACCGCAACTTGCGGTTGTCATTCAATTATTTAGAATTGCTATTTTTGTCCTTATGGTTTGTAGATTGCGGTTTTCTCACATAACTACAACTTGTGGTTTCATATGCTTTGTTAAAAATGGGTATTTATTAATTAGAAATTAGACCAGGGGAAAAATCATAGGGATCATAAAATCAACTTTTAAACCATATAGACCAAAATAGAATTTATTGAAAATCCAAAGGGAGGAATAATTTACTCGTTTATATAGATTGCAAGTTTTTTTACGCTGAAAATTTTACGTTACACCTTCCTTATTTGGCTTACTTGGAAGTTCACCAGCCATCGACATAATCCCCACCACACATATTGCATCCATGCCAAACCAATGCACATGTGTAAATACGTGGAACCGTTAACCTAAACACATTATTTTTCATGGTAAAACAGACACACCATGAGGATGTATTCTCACATATCTTAACAGAACTCGTCGTTTCCTATGAGAATAGAGACATTATATGCATTTGAATTAGAGTCTTTCGTCGAGCCCACTCTACCTATAAAGGAAATTAAGCAAATTGCATTAGGAAGATGAATTGAGGAGTGTCGTCTCAAATTCACTGAATAAGTTGTTTAAAACTTGGTAACGACGTATCTTAACCTCCTTCATCATCTCTTCATTTTTTATTCTCAACCTATTCCTGTCTATTTTGTTTGCATTATAATTCTCTGAGGGGACTGTTTAGTTCGTGGAACTAAAAGGAATTTGTTGAAACTAGAATGACTAATTCCATTGACCAAATCCTTAGTGACGTTTGGTTCGCGAAATGAACTTGATGGAATTCTTTTAACTTCATTGAATTCCACAATTTAACAAGTTCATCATTCTTTAGCTTAAGTGAAGTAGTTTAATTCCTACCAACCAAACACATGATGAAATTCCATTAAATTCATTCCAATTCCTTTGAAGTCAATTTCCTTAGATGGATTCCAATTCTATCAAATTCCATTATGCAAACCAAACCCTTCCTAAGAATCTAGCTCAGAGATTGCAAGAAAAGGTAATTTTGTTTACCATCTGGTTAAGTTGTTATAAAAATCTTGACTCAGTACTTCCTACAGTAACCCACACACACACACACACACCACACACACATATATATATATATATATATATGATGTGAATATTTCATAATCAAGGTTTCAAATCTTCAAGTCAAATCACTCATTTTAGTGTTTAGGCATGGAAATGGGGCAGAGACCTTAATTCCGACCTTAATTCCATTATGTGTTGGAGAATATCATCACAACCCTATCTCCATCTCCAACAAGGAAATGAGAATTTTTCCTTGTTTATGTAAGATATTTTAAATAAAATATGTGAGACAAGCATAGGTTAAAACTCACACATTTATAGTAAACCTAAAATCGAAAGAAATTTTATTAATACATAAAATATAACATCGTATACCAATTAATAACTAAAAACTAAAAGAAATTCAATCTAATCTAGAAAAACCTTAACATCACGTGTACTAAAACATATTGAGTAATATTCAAAACCATATTGAATATCTATATTTTGATTTGACTACCAAATACATATTAACATCCAAAAAGAATAACAATTTTAGATTCTAAACCTAGATAGAAAATAGAAAAATGTAAATTACCGATTTAGTTTAAATAAATGATATATATTTAACTTATCAATTAGATTATATAACAGGAAGGTCTGGGGAATAAAGTGTGATACCTGTACCCATCCATGGTTTAGTGGCGAATCCCCATCCCCGATTGGGACTGATGGATCGTGTTTCCTGATGAGTCAGGTCTTATTTCCGTGCTTATTAGTACTAATACAATTATAAATACTTTGGCAAAATAATAACTTATCATCTTTTAATCTGACATTTTCTTCAAAGATATATTCTAAAGCGTTATTTGATTGTTACAATAAAATACAACTCATATGCATATGTATAGGAAATTTGACTCAAGTAGCCAAAGTAAATATTTGATCTATTAGTTATTTTTATTCAAATATCACTACATCCATAATATTTGGATTTGCAATATTGCGGACCTAGCAAAAAAAACTAATTTGGTTAATTTTTCTTAAAAATGATTTTTTTCCAAACCTTGGTCCACAATTCCGAACCCCATGTCATTGTTGCAAACTCATATATAAATTGTTAAAGTTAAGTTGATCAGATTCATTTTTAACTACATTTGCAATATTGTGGACATCGATATTGTGAACGTAATGAAATCTAGGTAAAAGTAAGAGATAAATCACTATTTAGCTATTTGAGTCAAATTCTCACGTCTATATGGATAAAAATGTTATGGCTCAGGAGACATTAAATATATAACTTTAAATGAAATTTATTTATATTCATGGATTCCAAACTTATTTTATAAAAAAAGGTTTATACATATTGTAAAGTTATGAATTTAATTAAAATCTTATTTAGATTTATATACCTAATCCCCCACTTCCTTTCTTGCAATTCCAAATTCCCAATCCAACAAATTAGGTGATTTTCAGCCAAACAGGCTACTATAATAGTACTATTTGAATTGAAACTCATGTGGGTGGGTTGATTTTATATATGGATTACATGTTGTAATTAAAGATTGATGTCGTTATCTAAACTTATCTTGAAAACCTAAAAGCATATTATAAACGTTGATATTTTTTCTCTTGAATCTATTTAATACCACTACTTAACTTTGGTTAAATGAGATATTTATTGTATCCTCAACCTTAAGAATGTACACCCATTTTTTATTAATAAGTTAAAAGGATTATGGATTTAATTGAAATCTTATTTAAGATTATATAACTAAATAAGACAAGGACTCGTTTTCAACTTAATTTTCAATATGTTTGCTACTTAATTACAAGTTTCGAATAATTAAATTCTTAACCTCTATTTTCCTTTTCTTTTTACTCCAAGGGTAGCAAATGTTTATTGTCAATGAACTATGAAGATCTATTAAAGAAGGGTAATAATGAGATATGAACTTAAACAAGTTTTTAATTGAACTCCTTGTCTCCTAACCCTCCAAAGAAAAAAGGTTGATATGAAGGTATGAATTCAATTAAAATCTCATTTAATGTTATATATCTAAAAATCCTTAGCACGACATAGGAAAATGATATGAAGTCATCACAAATGAATCACTATAGCTAAAAGGGTTTTACCGTGCTTGAATTTGAATACGAATTGGTCGGTGTACGCAAGTTGGTCTGGAAACCCACAATGGCGGAACACGACACTTAGAACCTAGGGGGCCGAATCCAAGGGTGTCGATCTTGTATCAACGAATTGAGTTTATAAGACGCTTAATATAAAAAAACATCCTAATAAAGTGTTTTAGTTGCAACAAGTTTGTAGGATGTTTTGAGCGCCATAACAAGGTTTTAACAAAATTTTCAAAACAAAGTGACTCATTTGTTAATTTTATAGGACGCTTTTGAGAAGTGTCCAACAAACCCATATTTTAGAGGATACTTGTGTTTATAGGATATTTTCTCGAGTAGTGTCTTGTAAAATAGTTAATATGACGTTTTATTTAAAAAGTGCTATAAAAAACTTTTTACGACGACCAAAAACGTCCTATAAGCTTTTTGAGCACTTTTAGATATGACGATTTCTTCTTTGGTCCTATAAACTAGAGTTTGATAAAATACTCTATTAAGAGTTTTTTATTTATTTTTATTTTAAACGTTCTATTATAACTCAATTTTGTTGTACCACAACTAAACTAGCCAAAACGTGCATCGATTAACTATACCAATCAAGCTGGTACAAATAGACATCCCGTCAGGAACGCACCCAAAAATTCTTTTATATGGTGCCAAAAATAATTAGAAAATGAACGGTTTTTATTGATGCCTATTCATCTTTTTATCAACGTCAATATCGTATTATGCATTTTTAGCCGAATTCAACTGTTTCGAGGTGTTTCAGTATAATATTATTATCTTAAGCATAAGAAGGTAATTCCACCAAATCAAATCTTACTAAATTGAACTAATTATTCAAAGTATAAATTGTTTAAATATTAATGGACTGGCCCACTTAGGTAAAAAGCAATGGAGAGGCCAAGTAAAAAACCTAAACTAGTTTAACTAGAGTATTTGAAGCATTAACAATGTAGCAGTTAAATAGGGAAAAAATCGGAGCGGTCTTGGCCCCCCATTGCCCATATGGCCGTCCGCCACTGGAAACCCATGGTTACCCGAAAAATGTATAACCATGAGATTTCACAGATATTCGAACATATGCTTTCTCTTTGAAAGGGAAGCTCGATTATATTCAATCCGAACTCAAAATTAGGGGTATTTGGAAAAACCACTGGACTATTCAAACCACAAAAAATATTATAGTTTGACTTCGTTGACCAATTTGAGTTGTCTAGTAGTCCAGTTTGAGTTATAGCTAAATCGTGGCCCGTCTGCTCTATGGTTTGAACATTTTTGAGAAGTTTAGACCGAATTGAAGACCAAATATAGTTAAAATTAAAATTTTGGTCATAAATAACTGTCATTTAGTATCAATTTGATGACTTTAATGCTAATTTTTTATTAATTGAAGCTTTTTGGATTGCTACATCCTAATTTTTTTATTAATTGAAGCTTTTTGGTTATTGCTAACATCCTAAATTTTTATTAATTGAAGCTTTGGTAATTGCTACCGAGTTTCAACTCGAGTCTTTAACTAACCTTTAGACATTGTAATCAACTCACGAGTCACTAGTAAGATTTTAAATTTTTTTTGTTTTTCTCAATGTTATTTTAATTAAATTATTTGTCTTTATATCTTTTTGCTTTCGCTCAATGTTATTTTATTTAGATTTATTTGGCGTTCCTTCATAACATCCACTATAAGAAAACACGCAAATAAAGTTTCCTATTTTGTATGTATTTGTTTCTTATCATATTATTTAGTTAAAATAAAATAAATATAAACTGTAATTAATTATTCTAGTAAAAAAAAGAACTCTTATTCAATTCTGAAAGTTATTTATGTTATCAAGATTTTTTGAAATTATTGTAACAAATTACTAACCGATAAATATTACTGAAAACATTATTGTTAAAATATATGAAAGGTTTCATTTACAAACCTTCGATTAGAACATAAATCGTACCATGATCAACTAACACATTGTTTTTTTTTTTTTTTTTTTTTTTTTTTTTTCTATTTAGTTGATTATCAAGGGTTTCTAGATAATTTTAATATCTTATCATTATATATGGCATTTATCCATTCAATGTATTTTTGATATTTATTTAAGGGATATTGACGTTTTCATTATATTTTTAATTAAAGAGATAGTGTTTTGATCGCTTGTTTCTTAATAAACCTCCATTGTACCTTTTGTTTTGTTTACTGATTTCCCATTGATATTGTTTAGTTTCAGGTTTCTCACAATGAAAAAACCTTGAGAGTGATTTACATTTCTTAGTGGTATTATAAACAACGACGATGAATTCATATTGTCGTTCATACGTAATTCCTTGTTAATATAGTTTATTATGGAGAACGGGATTTTTTTTTTTGGAAAAAGTTCATCTAGACTTTGCCTAAACTATATCTTTTGACAATTTAGAAATTAAGTTTCCAGGTACCGTCTGATACTAAGCCTGCCTACAAGATGATAACGTCCAAAAAGTTCCACCACACACCTTTTACCAGTACGCTATCACCTTGTGGTTAATGGAGAACGAAGGTTCCTGGTGAAGAAAGTTGTTACCAATGAATTACTGGAGGAATGCAATGATGTTCGGGGTTTGAAAAATTAGTCCGAAAGGTAAGTCCATTTTTAATCTCCGTTTTCATATCGGTTCATCTTTGTTTTCATATCAGTTCATTTTCATTTTCATATCAGTTCATCTCTAGCTATTTTCATATGGGTTCATCATATCGTTTTCATATTTATCTTCGTACATCTCGGCTCATCCCCATTCATCCCCGTTTTATCTCGTTCATACCTGTTCATCTCTGGTTTCAGCCGGTTCATCTTCAGTTTCATCTCGGTTCATCCCATTTATCTTTGTTCAGTTTTCCGGCTACCGTGGTACATACGAATGGAAGCTTAATGTGACACAAGATTCACTCCCTTTAAAATATTTCATAATTTAAAATAGGGTTAAGTACACCACAATGTATCCAAGTTGTCACCTTTTATCATTGTATGTACTCAACTTAAAAACTTACAATTGTATGTACCGAACCTGCTAAAATTGCCATTATATGTACTAAACTATCATTCTATATATCCATTCAATGTACTAAAAAACTTACCATTTAATGTACCGAACCTGCAAAAATGACAATTTTTGAAGTTGAGTACATACAATGATAAGTTTTTTAAGTTGAGTACATACAATGATAAAAGGTAACAACTTGAATACATTTTGGTGTACTTAACCCTTAAAAATATATCCTAATTAAAACCGATATACCCTCCAAGATATTTTTAATAGAAATATTAAAATAAAATAATTTTTTTAGTCTAAAAATATTATACTTTTCATCTAGACCATTTATTTGTTTATCTTTGGTAATTGGGTAGGTTTCATAATTCGTATTCTAAGAATGGTTTGCAAATAAAACACCTCTAAAAGTATATTACTCTTAGTTACAAGTTACAACCCACCAAGCAAAGCAAAAGGCTTGCCATTTCCCTTTAAAACTTCAACATAAAGTATACTAGGCAAAAAACTAAATATGTACGTAGATGATGCTGAAAAAAGAAAGAAAGTTACAAGTCTGTGAAATGGAAGGACATAGGAACATGTCCTATGAGGATGCCAAAAACTTTATAAGGAGGTCTAGATGGTCTGGACCATTTCCTATTCGTAAAGTCTACTACCCATATGGACCTATTGACCTAGTTAACCATGAGGACTTGTGTTTAAAGTAAATGGTGACAGAGTAAAGCTATTCCAAGATCTCGTAGCAATCCCAAAGCATTGCCTTATAGATTTTGTTACCCTTTACTAAAAGCTTCAATAAAGGCATCTAGTTTTTGAAAGTCCTAAAGTGTTTGTAAATATGCATTTTTAATTAATCCTTCATTTACTACTTAAATAGGGCAATACTGTTTAATTTGTTTGTTATTTGTGAATTGTGATGTAACCTTGTTATGAGAAAGGAATGATGCATTCATGCCATAACAATGGAAACCCTAGCCTTCTTGAAAGAAAATATTATAGTTTAAGTAGGAAAGAACAAAATGGAGCAAAAAGTTTTAGAACGTTACAAGATTATGTCTTACTTACACTCCAAGCCAACAAGTAGGAGCATTTTCTACTTTTTCAAACATCTTTACCTTCTTTTACAATTTAGCTCGACAAACAGTTTTCTTCTTAACCTCTTAAATAACCACTCCATCTTAGGCTGTGTTTGACAAAAATAAGCTAGCTTAGACCATCCTTACCCGTACCACCTTTACCAGCTGCCACCTCAGCGCCACATCAGCTTTCCAATTCCTTACCAACACCATACCATACCATCCTTACCCATACCAATTTCATACCATTCTAATTAACTAGTTAAAAAAATAAAAGAAAAAGAAAAGAAGAGAGAGAAAGAAGAGAGAGATAGAGAGAAAGGTAAGGTGGGGTGGGTAGAGGAGAGAGAACCGCAACTGGGTACCGGCCTCCTTCCCTGTCGGCCTTCTACCGCCGACCCACAATGGTGTTCCTGCCGGTACCGGGTGGTACCGGCCTAGTACCGACGCCTGGCCACGGATGGTCTTATAAGCTAGTCCATCCAAACATGTACCATAAACTAGCTTTTTGAAACACTACTTTAAGTAGCTTTTTGGGAGCTTATTGTAGCTTTTTCTAATTATACCCTTATTAATACTAATTATTAAATTCAAAGATACCATTTTTGGTCATTTTACATACTCATAAGCTAGTTTTTGCCAAACATAATTTGTTCATAAGCTAGCTTATCAGCTAGTTTGCCAAACATAGCCTTAATCTTCATTTTTTTCTTCTTTATTCCCCACCCTTGAACCTGATAACTACCCACTACAAAAACCCTTACTATTTCCATTGACCTATATCTTTCTCTCTCTTTGTCCCAAGACGTCCCAATGATTTTGTCCTCCCTTGATTTGAAACTCACCAATGGCATAAGTGAAAAGAGCAATGTTTAGAGATCAAAATGAAGATGAAAATCAATACCATGTTCGAAGATGCCACCGTAATTGAGCAATAGTGAAACTAAACAAATAGAGGTTCGAACTGTTCATGGTAGACTATAACGTAGTCCTACCATTTATTAGTCCCCCTTAACGGTAAGCATTAAACGTGAAGACTATCTCGAAAATCGTCAAATAGTACTTTTGGAAGACCCTTGGTGAATACATTTGCATATTGGTATAGTGAGGGTACATGTAAGACTCCAACTCGGCCGCGTGCCACTTTTTCACGAACAAGGTGGATATCTATATAAATTTGTTTTGTCCGTTGATGTTGAACTGGATAGAAATGGCACTCACATTATCACAATGTACCAAAGTTGCTTTCATAATCAGTAATCGAAGTTCCATCAATAGATTTCGTAGCCAACATACGTCGGACTACATTGGCTATACCCTAGTATTTGGCCTCGACACTTGATCGAGATATAGTTTGCCCAAGTCCTTCATCGAAGATTCGGAGGCCAATATGGATGTAATAGCAACGCGTCAAGAGGTTGACGATGCGGTCAATATAATATCGTCAATGTATAAGAGAAAATAAGTTGTGTCAGTGCCTCATTGTAGAGTGAAAAGGCTCATGTCCGATTTTTCTTTGAAAAATGCAATACAAGACACAAATCGTTGGTACCACGTCTTTGGTGCTTGCTTTAAACCGTAGGGGATCATTTGAGGTGACATACATGGTTGCGGTATTTAATACTTGTAAAACTGGGCGGTTGATAAATAAAGACAGTTTCATGTAAATGACCATGTAAAAACGATTTCTTAACATTTATTGATAAATGGTGGTTCGCTTAACGACCGAGCTAAAAGTTTTTGTGCAAATCTATGCCAACCTATTGGGACCTACTGTTGCACACTAAACGAGCTTTGTGTCTCTCAAGAGGCCCGCTAGCATGAAATTTATGAGTAAAAATCCACATGCAACATATCAGATGAACATCAATAGGCCTCAGAACAAGCTCCCAAGTATCATTTTTGTTTAACAAAATATACTTATAAAACATTTCTTTGGTTGAATTTGGTCACGTAGAGCATTAATATGAGACTTGGGAAAAGGCAAGATATTTTGAGTGGCCACACAAGCATATTTTGGGTTAGACCTGTGAATCTCATATTGACTTCAAGTAGTCATGCGATTTTGAATAGGAGGAGGAGGAGAGGAGGGGGAGGACAACCCATGAAGAGATGAAGACATCCGAGTTGTGTATTTGGAAAGGCAACAAGCTATTTTTGGAATGATTTTGGGGTTGTTCGGGAGTAGGTGTAATGTTGGAGGAGTTGCCACATGTAGGAGGGCTTCCATAGGGTTCGGAAACAAGTGAAACAGGGAGGGAGGGGGTGTTTGTGGGCTATTTGTATCATTTTGGTAAGGTGAGGATTTTGGAAGACATTTTTGTTAAGGAGAAGAGGCACGTGGAAAACAAAGACAAACGAAATATTTTAGATGTTTATAGGATGTGATTTTATGATAAAGACGGGTGGTCAGGGAGGAATAATTTATGACCTTGGAAGGGAGAATATTATATAGGTACGTAGCCATGTAAAGAGAGTATGGCCAAAAAAATGTTGGAACATTGGCATGGAAGTGAAAAGTTTAAGAGATATTGTTTAGTGTAATGATTTGCGTTCGACCTTCCCATTTTGGGAGGACGTATACGAACAAGAGAAACTTAAATGAATGCCACTTTTTGGCACAATTGATGAAAATAGTGAGTATTAAATTCTTTCTCATTATCACATTGGAAAGGCTTAATATCTCAACCAAATTGATTGGTGACATAATTTCGCAAAAGGATTAAATTAAAGAAGGTTTGAGATTTATGTGTAATAAGAAATGTCAAAATATAATTAGTAAAATCAATGACAAACAAGAGATAGTATTTATGATTACTTATACTCATAATCGGAGAAGTCCAAACATGACTATGAATTGTATCAAAAAGTGCAATAAAATTTTACAGATTTGGAAAACGGTAAATATCTTGTTATCCAAGTTGGCTAGACTTAAATACGTACAAACTAGTAAAACTCGAACAAGTAATTAACCTATCACTATGCAAGTTATTTAAGATATTATCGCCCAGGTGATGAAGACATGCTGCCAAACAGGACTAGTAACGAAAAGAAAAGTAAACTGGTAGGTACTTTGGACTTGACGGAAATTGGAAGCGGGTACAAAGTCGCCTTCACTATTGCATCATATTAGATTAATCCCTATCTGTAAATCCTTCCCACAAAATCCATAAGGATCAAAACCACAAGGCTTGTGGTACACCGGTTAAGACTTGTGGGGAATGTGGCTCAATAACCCATCTACCTTGGGTTCGAATCCAGGCATTAACGACTTGTGGCCACTGAGGAATTATCTTAGGCTGCAAGTTCTAGCAATCAATAGTTGTCAAGGATTAGTTTAGGCATGCCTAGGATGCCTTTTTCCAGAAAAAGCTATAAAGACCAAATTCTATGCAGAAGGAATTGTCTTTGGTATTCGAAATAAGATGTTTTACGATGTTAGGAATGAGACACATTTTTAGCAAAAAAAGAGGCGAAGGTGTGAATGTTTTGTTTGACCATAAGACTTGATAGGAATGAAAGACCTGTCAGCAACGATAACTTGATAAGTAGTGCGTAAATTAAAAATATTTGAAAGTGTACCTTGTGTTTGGTGTCACATGTAATGTCCCCTCGTATCCAATCATATACCATTGGTCCCCCACGGACTTAAACGACATTGTAGTGCAAGGGATATCAGTTTTAGTGGGAGCATACGAAGATGGAACATGAGAATATTAATCCTGTTGTGGTCTTGGGCCCAAAATTCCTTGCGAGTTGGGCTTAGGAGAAGTTGGACAGCATGGTGCCCCACCAGTCATTGGGTAGGGGCAAGGTCGTGGGACCTGTTGCCATTGTGGTGGTCATTGATATGAACCATGTTGCTGCTAGGAATAGTCGTTGCAGTTGAAGCGACCACCCCGTTCGCATTCACTGTTTTGCTATCGGCTAGATGCGTGATAGGAGCCGCTGGTGGTAGCACTGTTGTTGTTGGTCTTGGCAATGGAGTTGGAAGTGGGTGGCTACTACAACATCATGGTGGAGGTATGGAGGGTGGTGGGACTTGAGGCATTTTCTTCCACTTGCTTGCTTTTCCGGGATTCTTCCAATGACAACATGCTTTGGGCTTGATGAAATGGAGGCAATGCATTTTCTTGTTTAATGATCGTGGCAACACCATCATAGGTGATTAGGTGGTAGAAGTGTGACATGCGATAAATTGGAGAACAAGTCAACTTTCTGACACCATTGCTCTTAAATTTGTCAATTGGTTAGCGATCCTTTTGAGGGCTTGACAATAAGTCAAGACAGATGAGAAGTCTTCTTGGTTGGTTTTGTAGAGCTGTTGCTCGAGATAGACGGCTTGGAAGGGTTTGTTTTCTTGATATGTTGTAGACAGTTCCATGCAAGTTGCATGGTTGAATCTGGTTCGATGATGGTGGGGAAAACCGGAGAAGGTCATTTGATATCGTGCCATATACCTATCACAGAACAATGGCATCGAGACGAGACCAAAGAGAAGCCTCGATGGAAGTATTCTTAAGTGGGATGATATGATCATAAAAAGGTAAACATGGGCATGGATCTTAAAAATTCTTACCATGGCGTATATTGATCCTTCTTGATTTCCATGACAATAGGGATCAGAGATTTGATATTCGAGATTGTTAAAGTAGGATGATATTGAGAAGGTTGTTAGAACTGATTCTGTTGCATTACCACTGCTGAAGGTCTGTTGATTAACACTGCTGGCTTTGGAGGTGTTACCACTGCTAGTTCATATGAAGGTTACCACTGCCAGTATGTGAGGTTTCACTGAAGATAAGATTATCATTGCTCTTGAAGATTACCACTGCCTATAGAAAGTTAACACTGCTGGTTGAAGGTTAACACTGCTTTTGTTATTACCACTGCTGTCAAGATAATGATAAGGAAAGGATTGCGATGATTTGAAGATATGGACAAGATATGATCTGCTTGGAGATATTTTAGAGATTATCTTGTAAATCTAGTTTCCTTATTGTAATCTTGTAATTCGTATATATAGTTGATAGGTTTATCTTTGTTAGATACGAGTTTTTCATAGCTTTGGTTTAGAATTGGAGCCTCAAGATTGTTCTTGTAATCCCTGCAATTGAGAAGAGTTGCACGTCTGTTTTGAGCTTGTTCAAACAGATTGGGGCTTGTGTTTGTAATCATTAAGCTATTGAAATCAATATACATACAGTTTGTTCAAATCCATTGTTTAATTCATACAATCAAAGTGTTATTCCGCAAACTTCTTTGATTAAGTTTTCTGATCTTGATATATAGATCCTGTCAAAGGTCGAATCTCGGTGGTGTTGGAGTTTGTCGACTACATGATGATTGTGAGTCACAAGGAAAGAAAGAAAGAAAATATAGAGAAGGGAGAGTAGCTTTGATACCAAAAAGGTAATTCACCGTGAATCATAATGTATATTTTCACAATTATTTATAAGAGTATAAGGCTAAGTGTGAGAAAAATAATAAGGAAAAACACTTTACAAGATAACAATCCCTTTAATGTAGTTCTGAAATCCCTATAATGTAGTCCTACCATCTATTAATATCGATCCCTCTTATATAGAAGAGTCTTGGGTAGGTTAGATGCAAAATGCCAAGAAACAAAATATGGCTATCATACACAATCACAAACAATGGCAATGACATCTTTACTCTCTCTAGTTTACATATCAATTTGATTTTGTATTTCATTCAAACGAAAAAGAAAATTTCATAAACTTGTAGATTTATTCATATCAAGATAAACAACCAAGTAAACGTCAAGGGTGATAGACTTGTTTTACCCGTGTCTTAATGTGGAACACACAACATAATAATGACAAATAATGGCTCTTGAGATTAATTGATGATTATAATGGTTGATAAGATATCCACCTCTTGAACATGGCAAAACATTCATCAGGCTTAGACTCAGGGGCTGCATGCCCACCACCCTGTGATGTTATAAAAAATTACTAGGGTTAACAACAATAAATATTACTCAAAATAATATGATAATTAATTGTTAGATTGCTTGCCTTCACGGTGGCAAATGTCATCATATTAGAATAACTCTCTGTGTACCTGTTCAAACACCATCACCCAACTTCAATAAATTTAATCATATCATGATAAGAACATCGGTTATTAGAATAAATGCATTACCCAGCAACTTGACCACGAAACTTCCATGGTCGCCATTGATCGGTGACAGAGTAGTTCAACTCTTTTACCCATAATTGAGTTGATTGGCGTGGAATAACCATATCATGATCACCGCTGTGCCAAATTATAAAAAGTTTAGTTGCATGATTCAAATTTTCACCACACATCAAATCTTAGTTTATGCCATAAACGAAGCGGACCTAAGTATGAGAGAGCGGTAACCCTTTTTGCTGAGATTCAAATGATAAGGTCTAACGTCCTCAATTGTTCTGGTGAAGTTTTCTGGATTACATCTTATCCATTGTCCTTTGCTCCCCTGTATTTCCGTAGCATGTGTAAGCAATTTCATAAGTCTACTCTACTATGAAAATGTATAGGAATACCTCTCGGATATGCAACGCTTCTCTAACACTGGCATCATTAGCCCAATATTCGATCAATTCCTCTATTTCATCCTGCACCCATCAAAACCATCCTCTAAAATTTGTTATAACTAGTTTTTCCTTACACGTAGGTTCCAATGTGGCGTTTTAGGGGAATAAGATTCTTACATGACAATAAAATGAAGAAAGAGATTGTGGCTCTTCCAACCGCATTTGACTAGGTAGTTTGATTGAAGCAATAGCACTACAGTTTGGTTCCAAAATATGAGGATTGTTAATCCCGTCTATGATCTACACGAAAAACGATCATTTAGTTTTGTAATTTCTCTTTTTGTGTTAAGATCAATATATGATAAACTAAAGAGCCAATGTAATATAAGTAAAGAACCTGTTGGTACAACTCAAAATTTCGTAGACATGCTATGTTGTTGGGGCTTATATATTCAGATCGATATTCTCCACCGCAACTGTGGGACAATGACTATATAAAGACATGGGATAATTAGGTGCCACAAAAAGTAATAGCTTTATGATATAGTTATCATAGATATGGAACAAACCTTGTAGAATTCTTCTGGTATTAGTCCCATACCATACGCAAATTCGATTTGAAAATTCTTTTCCGTTGGAAAAGTCGTAGGATTACCAAGCACATACCCCTGTCGCAAAAAAATTAGTCCTTCAGCAAATGGATTTTCTAATCATACAACAAATAAAATACAATCTTATATGAAAGATTTAACATTGTATAAAAGTGAAGTAGATAATATCCTACAATACAATACCCTCTCAAGTTTAATTTTCATCTTTTAATTATCGATTATGTCACCTTAACTAATGTGGCTATTATACTTTGTTGTGAAAAAAAGAATAATATTAGACAACTCTAACCAAAAGTCAAACTAAAAGTCATGTAACCAAAATCTTTAGGAACAAACTAAATTCAAGTTGAAAGAAAAGAAAAATGGATGATAGTGATTAACTACTAGCAACTACAATCAATATGTAGAAAACAAATTTAGCAATACAAAACCAATATGCAAGTATATAGAGAGGGTGACACCATAATGTTACACGGAAAAAGCCAAATCAGAAAAACCACGGCCAGAGAATGCTAAGAAATGTTCGATTATAGCGATAGAGGGTTACAACGCTTGAATAAATGAATTTGAAGCTTAAACCTATTGGTTTTAGAGATCATTTAATTTAGGGAGGCATAGATATCAATTAACTAATAAATAAACCTTAGAAATGGTTTAAATCTTATTAGTCCTCCTATGCGACCAAGGGTCGCATACTACAACTCGCTCACTTTACCAATGCGATCAAATGGTAACCTCGCATGCACGAGTCGCAAAAAGTGGACAAAACGTCCTACACGATCTCGTAAAGTGACGTAAAATCATATACAAAGTTCACCTAGAGAGGCTTGAATTCAAAACAATGCATTTTCTGATAAAGAGAGTTATTCACATAGCATGTATGTCCCTCTTTGATAAATATTTCGCTAGTTTATTAATCTTATTGGTCATCTTTCTTTTGTTTTTGTCTTTTGTTTTTGTTTTTTGAAGTTAAATAGACAGGAAATTAGTCTATAGATTCAAGGATTGGAGCTCACTTTGACTTCAAACATTATTTTTGAGAATTAGTTAAACTTTTGGAGCAATATTCTCATGCATATATGTTAGTGGTTTTAGTGAAATCATCATATGATCATTTTACGTAGATGGATTTGCAAGATAATAGTGTTCCTTGGAAGAGTCTTTTAGACTACATAGGAATATGCGTTTTTCATAAGTAAATAAGTTTTAAATATTGGTCGATTGTGGTGTCACATACCCATCATCTCGATAATAGTGGCCACTTTTGTTTTTTATAGATAGGTTTTGAAACTATATAGCAGCTTTTGATTCAAAAAAAAAAAATTTAGATATGTGTTCAATGTTCATTGAGGTAGGTAGGTTCCTATGTTGGGCTACATGTAACCGGGCTTCAAACGCAAGTAAAATTGGGTCTCAAAATCTTAGAGGCCCTGTTCAAAAACCAAGATTTAGCATGCTAATATATCGATAGTCATGATAGGAATGTATAAGATATATAATTAATAGCTCGTAAATAATTCAATCATGGTTTTCATAGGATAAGAATTGAGGGAGCCAAGTACCTTCAGATTAATGTAAGGCTCAATGCCACCTTCATTTCCTGCACATTGCAAGATTTTTTTGATAAATGGTGAGTGGAGATGGATGACCAATTCATCCCAGATAACGTGTTTATGTAAGTTTCCATCAATAGGATGAACCAGACTACTTGGAAAAAGATGTTACCGTTTGATATTAGTTGTGAGATTATGGGGACCGGATGTCCAGAGAATGAATTTCCTCCAACGTAGAAAGGGTTGGAAATAAACCTCGGATGACTATTTAACCACTGCAAAATTAATGCTTCAAACTATCAACAAGACTTGTAAAGACTAAGATGAACACATTTGTATTTCGATCTTCAATAAGCGTCGTGTCTTTATTTATTAGTTAAACGAGAAAGCATAGACAACTATATATCTATGGTAAAATGTCACTCTAGGATGCAATGTCACTCAAAAACAAATCGTCTCAGAGAAATTGCATACTAACAAATATATAGAAAGGTTTTTGAAGACTTTGTTGAAGTTATTTCGTAAATAAATGTACCTTTCTCATAAATTCATAGGCGTGGTCAGGATATATGAGGTCATTAGAATAAGAAGCATGTTCCGTTCTTGCATACGAGAATCCAGTACCAACAGGAATATCTAGAAAGATTATACTTGCCATCTGCATTGATTTCAATAAAATTCACAAAAAATCAATTATCAAGATGTTCCAAATCATGTAGGCATGGGAATGGGGCGGGTTTGGGGGGGGGGGGGGGGGGGGGGACCCCAATCTCCATCCCCGTCCCCGAGCCCTCATCGTCATCCCCGTCCCCTTCCCCATCCCCATCGGGGAATTTGATCGTATCCCCATCCCCGTCCCCAACGGGGAACGGGGATCTCCAATGGGGAAACGGGGATTTTATGTCCGTTTATATAATCTATTTTAAACTAAATGTTGAGATACAATACTTGTTTAATTTCACATATTTCCAATAAAAACTAAGAATGTATCGTGTAATAATTTATAGACATAATTGTATAATAATTTTTAAACGTAATACCAAAATAAGCTAAACTTAATGCTAAAATAATTTTTAATGACACACGTACCAAAACGTATCAATTAATAGTCAAAACCACATCAACTAATATTCATAATTTATCGAAGTTGGAACAACCATATACCGATATAATAGGAAAATAATATATAATTTAAATAATTAATTAATATATATACGGGTACGGGTATGAGGCGGGGCGGGGAGTGCTAAACCCGTCCCCGTCCCCATCCCCGGTTGGAGAAAACGGGGATCCCCGTCCCCGTCCCCAATACCCGGTTTACCGGGGAATCCCCATCCCCGACCGGGGCGGGTGGACCGGGTTCCCCGATGGGTCGGGGACAATTCCCATGCCTAAAATCATGCATAGATGATTTATGAGAAACACCTAAACAATGTTGTGGAAAATATAACAAGCACCTTTAAAAAAGCCTTATTCTATAAATATAATCTTTTTGAGTAAACCTCAAATGTAGTAGTTTATATATTCCCTTCCCAAGCAATGAAGCAAAGGTGTTACAAATGTATTCAAAACAAGATCTTTGTTGTTTTAAAGCTTTGATTGGGAAAAGATGGAGGAGAAAGTAACTTGGGTTTCAACTAATTTCATTTGTTTAACTTTCTTTCCCTCGTTATAGTTCCTTCTCCCATTGTGCAACAAAAACCATCAGATTCAAAAATCATTTTTCAATTAATATAGGTTTTTAAGGGCGGAAAACTGTTTTTATTTTTTAGAAAATGTTCCAGAAAATGGAGTTTTCATTTTTCTATGACAGTTTTAAAAAAAACGCGTTTAATTTACATGATCGATGGAGTTTTTATAGTCTATTTTAGAAGATTTACTAAAATCGTTTGTTTCGTGTATAATGCATCAAATATGTTATTAATTTGAACACAATAGTGCACTCTTATATAACTTGAAGTGATGAGATCCATAAATTATTGGAACTTATTGTAGGAAAAGAGAACTTGTTCCACATAGGAGTTAAACCAAAAACTAGAGCATCTAATAAACTCCAACCAACTATCATTTAATGAATCATTTAATTGCTTGGTATTGGAGTGTGGTGTTCATAGTGGGCTCTCATTTGACCCATATAAGTATTTAAGGTCAAAAGATGGGCCATGGGGCTCTTGGGTCAACAACATGGTTTGATTTGCTAGATTCAAGATCCTATCTTGAATAGATTGTTAGTTGTATCCTCAAGACAACACCGATACACCGGTGAAAATTTTGTCTTGAGACATTGCGATTCTCGCGGGCCTCAAGCAATTCATGGAACGAGGATTCTTCAATTACAAATAAAACTTACAATTATTGTTGTATCATGAATTGATACATAATCTTATGAGTTTGGATTGATTATCTCTAACATAAATAACTTAGAGTAAAGGTTTTCATTAAGAATATGTTGACATTTTCAAGTTATTAACGAAAATAAAAGAAAAAAGCTATAAAAAAAGTTGTTGGTATTTATGGATGCTCATGCTCTAAAGATGTTTGGCCTTATTTGAATATTTCATCTCTTTGGGTTGGGTTCGTTATTTTTATGGACTATCTTCACGAAAATGTATCCAACTTTACCCTTATTCTTATTGTGTGTATCCAACTTCAAAATGTGCTATTGTATGTACTATACTTTCAAAAAGTGCTATTGCATGTACTATAATTTTAAAAATGTGTTATTATATGTACTATACTTTTCAAAAATGTGTTATTGCATGTACCATTTCAACAGTAAGTAAAGTACAATATTACATACAATAACACATTTTGAAAGTATAGTACATACAATAGCACATTTTGAAGTTAGATACACAATAGGAATAAGGGTAAAGTTGAATACATTTTCGTGAAGATAATCCTATTTTTATACCATATGCTATTTGGGTACCAAGAGTTTATATAAGCTCTAAAATTTAAAAACGATAGAAACAATGAAATAAATATTAATTGTGAGGGTTGGTTGAAGTCTTGAAGATCTAAATGATTATTTGAATAATCATATTATATAATCAACTATAATTTAATATCTTATACAAAATAATTTGTTGATGTCTTTTGATATTTGAATTGGTAATAATTATATAATCAGACTTTTGAGTACGTGGTTAATTTAACGTAAGATTCTTATATGTTGTTGATTAAATATTTTTGAGAATTTTCTTTTGGATAATTTGTTTTGTTGTGGTCTATGTAAAGATTATTTTCTTTTATATATTAGTGATTTGTCTAAATATATTATGTAATGTTTAAAATGAGTAACATTTAGCATCACGTGCATTTAGGTTATTTACGTTTTTCTACTACAGTATCAACTAACTTTTTGTCAAATATAACTATTCATCAACTAATTTATTAGCTAACAACTAACTTGTTAACTACCATTTTAGCTAGGAGGTAACTTATTAGGTAATATATAGCTTATCGGTTGGTTTGTCAAACATAAGCTACACTCACTATATAACAAGTTTAGGTTTATAGGACACTAAAATGTTTTAAGTGTTCTCATAGATTTTGTAGGACCACACTTTCGTGTCCTATCCAGAGTGTTGTAATAAGTTTATACAACAGTTCTAGGTGTCTTAACAATCTTTTTAGGACATTTTTTAAACTAAGTAATATTATTTAAATTAGTGTCCTATAAAAACATGTGTTATAGAATACTTCCTAAAAGTGCCCTACAAAAGGGCTAATAAGACACTTTATTTCAAAAGTGTCATAAAAAATGTGATAAGACACCCACAAATATCATGTAAACTTATTATAATACTTTTAGATAAGACACAAACGGTAGCAATAAATAATCAAGATAAACTAAATTCTATTAAAAAATATAAAATATAATCAAGATAATTATTGAAATTTTATTTGTTTAAATTAATTTTTGCAGTGGATATAAAACACCATTTGTTTTATGTATTCAATTTTTTAAACTAATTATTTTTATTTTAACTAATAGATGATATGACTTCTTAAATTCAGATTTAAGAAATTTTGTATATATTGTATGCAGGTTCAGTCTAGTAATATAATATACAAATTAAAATTTGCAAAAGATACAGTACGTATAGAAATATAATATACAAACTAAAATTTGTGGTTAGACATTTGTCCTTTAGTATATGTTATTGAATATAAATAAATTAATATTCGTTTTAATTAATTGATTCTTTAAAATCTACGCAGAGTTATAAAACCTTTTTAATTCATGTCGACCATTATCTTTTCAACGGAAAAAGTCCTCGGATCTATATATAATAAAAGAGTAACTGATTTGACACGTGTCGTGCTCAGAGTAACTGGTTGACACGTGTCGTGCTCAGAGTAACTGATTGACACGTGTCGTGCTCTGGTTGCCACATCATATGCATATGTGTCATGTGTCATATGTTGACACATGGCACTGATTCAAAATTTAAAATTATTAAAATTTAATCCAAAATTATCTATTAAATATAACAAACCTTATCTCTATCTATTGTATGAAGTCATCTATATCTCTATCTCTCTCCCTAAATTGATATTTAAATACTAAGCAGGTTCAACAAAACCCGTATAAACCTTACCTTTTCCATTTTAATTTTTCAAGTTCCTCCATTACTCTTTTTGCAAACGTCTTAGGTAAGTTCGTCAACCATTTTTTCGAAGAACATTCATGCATAAAATTTATTTTATTATTTGTTTTTGCAATTATTTGAAGAATGGTAAAAAAATTTGTGTCATTGTTTTCTTATGATGAACTAAATTATACGGTTTGATTTCCTCCTGATTTATGACTTTTTGCTTAATTATTTTTTTTAGTTTTTTGATCTACATCAATAGAAGCATAACTAAGTTTTCTTCTCCACGTTATATAATAATATATATTTGTATTCATGTAACTAATTGATAAACGTCATCAAATAGAAAATGAATATTTCATTTTAAATATAATCAAGATAATCATTGAGTTTTAATATAATAGTTAATTAATATTTTTATTTTTTGTATGTATACCTTTCTATTTATATGTGAAAGTATATTAACGTCATTTTAAAGTCAAAGATAGTTTATAGTTTGATCTATAAAATGCCTTTGTTATATTTTCGTTGTTGATAATTTGATATCAATTGAATTAAATTAAAAATAAATAAAGTTTGTAGTTTCTTTTAATATAATTAATGTATTTGATAGAAAATAATATTGATGTTAAAAGATCAATAGCACAACAATTCGTATTTGTAATATAAGGTTTTTGGCATTATTTAATTTTTTGAAATTATCCCGTGTATTACACGGGATCAAAACTAGTTCAATAATATATTAGTACATCACCTTTTAACTATTTTTATAAATAAGAGTTTATTTTTTTAATGCTTTGTTAGGTATAAAGTTTTAATGTCATCAAATCAGATGTTAACACGTTTTTTTTAATAATTTTTATCATGGCGTGTTATTATAGTTCCCAAAGTCATAAAGTAATGGTGGCCAGGCTTGTTGTCCTCTGGAAAAAAAAATATCGTTTTTAAACTACAAAATAGTAAGATAAGAATATGATAGAGAGATATTTCTATATTGTATACATAATTGATTTATATTTAACACCGTACTACTATAAGGAGGAGCCTAATTGCATCTTTTGACTTGTTAATCACAGTTAAAGTGAATTGTTTCTCACACACATCAACATCAGACCTTATTTTTACATTTTCAACGCATCCTTTTTATAAAAAATAAATAATTAAACTATCTTGTTAGTGTGATTGATTAATACAAAATAAAGATTTTTTCATATTATTTAAAATGCTATTATATACAAATCCTACTAACTCATGTAAAAATACCAACCATTGTTGTGGCATTTAAAATTTTTATGTTTACGCGATTTCAAATCCTAACATGTACTTGAAATAAAATTCAAATAATCTAAACATTCCCTTAAGAAGTTTTAATAAAAAAAACTCAACTAATCTTTAATAACATGTTTAGATAGAAAAATACCTTCGTCCAAGATTGGGGTCTTAAAACCAATGTCGGCAAACTTCTGTTTAGATGTTCGGTCTTAAACTTTATTGGACCTTTATTGTTTAAATTAAACTGCGTTAGATTCGAAATAACCAAGCAAAAAAAACATATATAAAAACTTACATGTAATTTTCAACATTTAAGTATTTATTCTTAAAACTAATTAATTTTCGAGGCTACATATAAAATTTTATTATAATTATAAAGTATTAATGCAATCCTTTAATTTCTAAAATATCTTTACTTTGCCCTTCTAGAAAAGTTATCAACAAGGTTTTTAAAATCCCCTATTACCATTCCTGAATATAAATAAGGTCAAGCCAACGAAATATACAGTAAAATATTTGAGGTTTTTAGAAATATTGTTTCACAATTAAACAATTTTCAAAAATATTGAAAAAAAAATACTTAAAACAATTTAATTATATTGCCAGTTTATAATCAAACTTTCTAATTTGCTGCATTGCACATGTACACTTCTAGTATATTAACAAAAGGTATGACAAAGCTCCGTGTTGGTGCTTCTTACCATTTCAAGTAGACAACGCTTTCATTTTCACATTCTCCAAGACTACTAAACAAAGAAATAAACATACCCATTTCATAGAGGAGGCCAGAGATGGAAGAACAACCAGGACCACCGGTGAGCCATAGCATGAGCGGATCTTCTTTGGGGTTTGACTCTGATGGAATGAAGTAGTAAAACAACTGAACATCCTCATTTTCATCTACTCCCACATAACTACACAAATGTTTTTATCATAAAAACCCTACAAGCAAGAGAATCTGCTTAACGCGAGCAAAAGTAAATAGGTGGGAAAGAACTAGTACCCAGTTTCAAGATGAAAAGGAAGACGTCCTTGAAAACCCGGAAGATATTCTACTCTGTTCATTGACGTTGAGATTGCAACATGATAGCAGATAACAATGACGATAATGAGAAAACGTTTCATGATCTTGGCTTAGTAAGTAGTCACTTAACTTAGACAACAATTTCTGCTAAAAAAGCAATTGCAAAAATTCATAGATTGATCTATCTAGCTATGAACTAAATGAATAGCTCCTTCCATATAAACAAAAGAGAGATATATGTGATGAATATATAAGAGACAAAAGTTAATATGGAGGGAAAACTTGCCACTCAACGTGTCAAAATGTGATTGGATATAATTGTTACCAATTATAGAATGATTCTCGTGAATCATAGGTGTACTATACTTTTAGTAAATTAAAATTTTGATCCCTTAAAATTTCTCAATGTGCAATTTTAATCTAAAACTTTAATTTGATTTTTTTAACAGTCGACTATAATGATTTGGTGCATAATTTAGAAACGACTAATTGTTCTTTTAAGTTTAACAATTGTTTTGGATATGAACTTTATTAATTTAAGGGCAAGTCAATTTGCTTGGGGGTTTAATTTATGACAATTCCGGTTTTAAACCAAGTGAACTTTTTTGTTTCAATAAAAGGAACGAAAATTTCCGAAGTCATGCTTATAGCGATTTATGGGTTTAATAAGAAAAAAAATGGATGTTGCTAGTTAAACCACATTTAGAGCATTAAGAATGCAAAAAAGAAAATTTGTGATATTGATAAGTAGATAAATTGATCGATATGAAGGTTGTCGAAGTAATATGTATAAGGTTCATTTAAAATAAGCGAAAAAAAGAATAACAATACAGAAAAATTAGTGTTATTATTTGGAGCTCATATACCAAAATACATATATATATATATATGTATACATATATAGGTGAAAGTTCAATTGCAAACCACCTTTTCATTGTGAACGTGAGGACAGCCCAGAGAGCGCCACGTGGCATCTGAAAAATTTTCGACTTTAGTGTTATTCATACTGAATAACACTATATTCAGACTGAATAAAGCGTTATTCAGTATGAATAAGGCTTAGTTGCACTCTGACTTGGACGCGGGCGGGTAATGCCGCGGGTAAAGCCGCGGGTAAAGGCTTATTCAGTATGAATAACACTAACCCGCGAGTTTATTCAGAATGAATAAGCCTTTACCCGCCGTTTCAGATTGCCACGTGTCGCGCTCTGGGCTGTCCTCACGTTCACAATGAAAAGGTGGTTTGCAATTGAACCCACCCCTACATATATATATACATACATACATATATATGTATATATATACATACATATATACAAATATACACACACATCTGCGTGTGAGAGAGAGAGAGAGAGAGAGAGAGAGAGAGAGAGATTTCCATATCAATCAAGTAACTACAATAACATTAATCAAGAATCATCATCTTCTTTGTTGAATTGTATGGAAAGAAAGTATTACATAAGAATGTTTCACTATTTGTATCTTTAACCTCACTCTAGATTTGTAACCAATAAATTCTTACACAATGCTTACTAATACAAACTATTTAAACCCTTGACTAACAATACAACTAGACAACTAAATTCCTTGTAACATTGACTTTTGACTTTAATAAATGACCATTCTTTAAGTCTTCGATCTTTGTGATATTGCGGACCACACAAGAACCACAAGAGTTCCTATCCACCTTGAACTAAAGCATCAACGACCACCATATTATCTATACAACTATAGCATAGGTTTATAATGATCGTATTTATGCCAAAAATCACACAAAGCAATTTAAGGTTTGAAATGCACAGCTATCAACTAGAGATTAAACCTTTGAGACAAATAAACGAAAGTTAAGATAATCGAAAAAGGTAATTGGTGATGCAAAAAAACGTCGAAGGTAAAATTCGCTTACGATCGTGGATATTGTTGATGCACTCTATAGATGTCAGTTAAGGACATCATCCTTGGAAACAATGATTGCTAATTAATATAGAGCACGGTGAACTAAAATACCGTAAACAAATTTAAAGTAATAACTTTATCATCAAAGATTTCTTAGAAAGCACTTTAAGGCAAATTAATCGAAGTAAACGTTGTGTCCCTTGTAAGAATGCCTGAAGTAATCTTTGGCGGTTGTGTTTGAGTTTTTTTTTTTTTTGAAACGACATGTTGGTGCAACAGAGTATCATTCTGCCATCATGGCACCAAGTTACGATGACATGCGTTTGAAACCTTTCCAAGGAGAATAACCACCCCTAGCCTACCATCCAGTTTCCATTTAAAGGCTTCAAAGAATCAACTAAGATTCGAACCCGGCACCTGTTCAGGGAAAATCCCCCACAATGGACTCTAGTAGAAGTCTAACTCCTGACCTTCACGATATGGGAACTACAACCCATGCATCAGACCAACTGAGCTGACCATCATTTGCTTGTTTGAGTATTAATGAGCAAATCTTGGTCGTATATCTCCAATTGTAATGCATTCCTACAATTAAACATGAACAATAGTGTTTCTCGAGTGTAATCAATATAAGTGAAGTTGTGATTATTAATGATCGTATGTCGACAATATTATTCTCGTCGAGATTATTCCATTTTTCTAGGATTACCACAATCAATTGAGATTATGGTTTTTCCACCTAAATAGATCGTTAATCGCCAACCTCACTCCATTTCTACAACTACCTCGCCATCTTTGATTTTTTGTCGGCCACCATCACAATCCATCTCTTAGCACCACCACACCATCTTCGCTTCTCTTTTTCTAAACCCTTTTATCTTATCTACAAATCTCACATTGACATATACGTACAAATGCATGTATACTTATTTGGCATAACCGCGAATTTTGACTAGTCAAATTCGCAAACTTTGACTAGTCAAATTTGATCTTAATCATATGAAGTGTGACAGTATCAATTTAACAAGAACAGAAAACTAAATCAAAGTAGTTTGTGGAATAACACTTTGAATGTAATAACAATGAATTGAAGAACGGATTGTATATTGATCACAAGCTTAATGATTACAACCAAAGCCCCAATCTGATTTGAACAGACTCAAACCAGACGTACAATACTTCTCTATTGTAGGGATTCAAGAACAATCTTGAGGCTTCTAATTCTAAACAAAAACTTATGAACTCATATCTCTAACCATCTATCAGTTACCTACTTATACGAATTACAAGATTACAATAAGGAAAGTAAATCTAAACAAGATTATCTCTACAAAATCTCCAAGATAATCGTATCTTGTCCATATCTCTAATCTGCACAATCCTTTCCTTATCGCAACTCTTCAGCAATGGTAACACAAAAGCAACAGTAATCTTCAATCAGCAGTGGTAACTTGAACTTCAGTAGTAATGTTGCCCAGCAGTGGTATTTCACATACTAGCAGTGGTAACTCCCAACTAAGCCTTCAGCTGTAATACTCCAAAGCTAGCAGTGGTAATCTTCAATAGTAACTCAGCAGTAGTAACTTCAGACCCAACAAAGTGTTAGGATCACTTCTACACGATAAGTTTTTTTAGCACTTCTAATTTTAACCTATGGCTCTCTCTCTCTCTCTCTCTCTATATATATATATATATATATATATAGAGAGAGAGAGAGAGAGAGAGGAAAGTTCAAATACAAACCACTTTTTGGTTGTGAACGTGAGGACAACCGAGAGCGCGACACGTGCCGGCTTTGAGTGTGGTCCCCTCCTTTAATTCAATGCCCTCCCATGAATCGCGCCCAGTCATCCACCGTAGACATGACGTGGCGCCTAGTCATCCTCCACATGTCGCGCTCTCGGTTGTCCTCACGTTCACAACCAAAAAGTGGTTTGTATTTGAACCCAACCCTATATATATATATAGAGAGAAAAAGGATCATGTGATAATGATATCTTTTTAAAAGAATACGAGAAACAACAAAAATCATAGATGATTTTGCATTAAATTTTGGAAAAGGCCATGAGAATGACTTTGACTCCAAATTGCAAAGTCTTGCGAATCATGTATGATTTTTTACATGAATCATATATGATTTTGTTTGTTCTCGTATTCTCTTAAATAGATATCATTCTCATTTGAACCACCCTTATAATATATATATATACACACATATAGGGGTGGGTTCAAATGTGTACCACTTTTTGGTTGTGAACATGAGGACAGCCCAGAGCGCGACATGTGGCAATGTGACTTCCGCGGGTCAAGACTTATTCAGTCTGCATAAATCTGCGGGTTAGTGTTATTCAGACTGCATAATGTTATTATGCAAACTGTATAAGCCTTGAATAAAGCTAACCTGCGGCTAACCTGCCCGCGTCAGAGTACGAGCAAGCTTTATGCATACTGCATAACGCTTTATTTAGTCTGAATGATAGCGTTATGCAGTATGCATAAGCTTAGTCGAGAAAATTTCAGATTGCCACGTGACGGGTTCTGGGCTGTTCTCATGTTAACAACCAAAAAATGGTTTACATTTGAACCCACCCCAATATATGTGTGTGTACGGACGCCTATATGTGAAAATTGTAAAAAAAGAAAGAAATATGATTGAATTTGAATTATTTTAAAATGTTCCATGATTATTGTCCCTTTAACTAAGAAATGATTAAATTTGAATTAGTTATATATTTCCATGATTATCGTTTCTATTTAAGAAAACATTATCCATGTGGTTTTGTGTTTTTTTAGAGCATCCACAGTGGTGGAATCTTCAAGAACCTCACTTACCATATTTTTTTCCTACCAAGTCATTGTCATCTTAACATACCAAGAACCTCCTTAAAACTGTACAATGAAGGTTCTTACAATAACCTCGTTTCCTTTTTCTTATTTATAATATAATTTTTATTTATGTAAACTATTATATAACAGAAAAGGAAACTATTACAAGAACCTGGGTTCTTGTTCAAGCACCCGGGTTCCAATAAGAACCTGTGACTGGGCAAGAATCTCTGTCTCACAGTGGAGGTTCTCGTAAATACCCCATGAAGAACCTCACGAAGAACCACCATTGTGGATGCTCTTAACTCAAATACTCTAAGTCGTTGATTTAATTGATCTACAATGGTTAACGTTTAATACGGTGAGGGAAGTTAGGGACGAAAGTCTTCTGGATATATGTCTGCATATTATATATAATATACACACATACATGAAAGTTTAAAAGAAAACTCAAATCTAATTGTGAATGTAAGGACAATCGAGAGAGCGTCACATGACATATTTAGTCTGAGTAATACACGATTATTCAGACTAAATATTATGCATTATTCAAGTTGAATAATACAACATCCTACCTGAATAATATTGAATGCTATATTATTCAGCCTGATCGAATGCTGTATTATTTAGACTGGATAGGAGTCGAATATGACACATGTTGCGTTCTCGATTGTCCTCACGTTCGCAATATGATTTAAGTTTTCATTAGAAGCTGCCCCTATATAAATATATATATATATATATATATATATAGGGGTGGGTTCAAATACAAACCACTTTTTCGCCACATGTCACTCTGAATTTTCGCAACTTAGTGTTATTCATACTGAATAACGCTTTATTCAGACTGAATAAAGCGTTATTCAGTATGAATAACACTAAGTCGCCGAAAATTCAGTGACACACGCGACTTGTAACCAAAAAGCCCGCGACTTAGTGTTATTCAGTCTGAATAACACTATATTCAGACTGAATAACACTATGTCGCAGGAAAAGTCGCGCGTGTCAGAAGTTTTGTTGCCACGTGTCGCGCTTTGGGTTGTCCTCACGTTCACAATCAAAAAGTGGTTTGTATTTGAACTTTCACCTATAGATATATATATATATATATATATAATTTAAGAGGATAATTAAAACGATAATACTAACTGTTTAAGAAAACATGAATAGTTTGGCGATGTACAAATCACATGTGATTTTATGTTGACGACAAAAAGTTGGACATTGGAACTTTGGCTGTGACTTAAGTTGCAAGGAAAAGTCATGTGAATCATATATGCAATGGCAGAGCCACCATTGGCCTTGGCTATTCCCAAGCCCACCCTCACCATTGTAATTTTTTTCTTTATAGCTAAAAAAATGCTTACATAGTGAAACTGTATGATATAGTTTTACACTCTTTTTTACAAATATTTTGGTTGAAAGTGACTAATTGAAGTTTATTCAAAATTTATGATACACTCACGTTCATGTATTTACGAAATTGGAAAAGGCATTTTATTGAAATTAAGGTTTTAATAGGTATTTATTTAAAGTTAACTCGCACGTTAAACGTTTTATCGGATCATTTACATTAACAAAGTCGATGATCGTAGTAGGTAAACCAATGATATAGATCGAGAGTCTTAATCGGTAAACGAGGATAGCGACTCTTACCCAGTAAACGTTTACCGAGTCATTTACATTAACAAGGGTTGATGATCTTGTTGGGTTTTTATGGGATCTCGTATCGAACTGACACGAAAAACCCCGTGGATCTCAATTCCGTCCGGAAGAGATACACGATCAAACTGACCAAAAGGTTTAAACTTTATCAAACCTAATTGGTTCAATGATCGCGGAAGCTTAGAATTAAAAACCCGAAAACATTCACAGATCTTAATCGTTTTAATTATTTAATCCTAACAATAAAAGGGTTTTGGTTAGTTTACCTGGATTGCTTGAGTTTGATCCACCCGTAAACGATCAGACAAATTGCCTTCTAGCTGGCTGAAATCCCGAGATCACGAAACAAGCTGTTTTGCGAGATGACTACCGAAAAACTGAACTCCGTGGGGTATGGGAATTGGCGCCGGTTTTAGGAGGAGAGGAAAGAGAGATTTTTTTGAGAAACTGGTTTGATAACTTAGTTGAATGAATAACTGGTAAACCCCTTAACCTATATTTATATAGAGGAGTTTCCATATAAACCAGTTACCTTATAATTATCCATAATTCTTTTCTTTTCCTTAAAGAAAAGAATCTTCATTAAATCTGATAATTATATCTTATTAATTAATAATCTATTATATATTTATTTTTCTCAATAAATACATAATTTACCAATTAATAAATCTATATATATTTATTTACCTAATAAATATATATAATCCATTTCAAACCTTTATCTCTGGGATTTCATACGGAAAATACCCATCTGATTTATAATTGACTATTATAAACCTAATCTCTCCTAAACTGGGATTATTTTACTTATTTGATTTACAGATCCTCACAGGTGTGACCCTCAAGTGTCTTATAACATTATTTGTGAAATCACTGGTTTGTCAACTTTTGCACATAATCACTAACAGATCTTACTTGGTAAGAGCAATGATAAATATTGAGAGTCTTAATAGTAAACGAGGATAACGACTCTTACTCGGAAACGTTTACCGGGTATATTGTCACATACCATACAATTTTTAATGGACTACAATCTTACTGGTAAAGTAATTAGAATGTTGAATTGTAACCATAAAACGCTTTTCAGCTGTTGGTTATAGCAAATTGATTCATTTTGTTCGTTTGGGTCCAAAGTATTGTTATATAATAACTTTTTAATCTATAAAGGGATTAAAAGATGTTTTATATATCCTCACATTATATCAGAGCAAAATCTATCACTTCTAGAGATTCAGTCACACTCTAAAAGAGATTGATAACCACAAGGCTTGTGGCGTAGTGGTAAGGCATGTGGGGAATGTGGATGGTACGTATCTCATTCACCCCAGGTTCGAATCCCCTCGTGCGCATCTTGTGGCCAGGTTTAGTCTTAGACGGCCGGATTTTCAATTTCTGTTCTAAATTGCCAAGGATGTAGTCTAGGCAAAGCTGGCCACCAAACTGGACGAACCTAATCCATAGTTACACTAATTAATATATATATATATATATATATATATATAACACTATATTTTCTATGAATTATGGAAAATAATAAGATCACCAAAATATCTTCTACTATATTGAATTTAATATAAAAAAGATTAACTAACAGTTGTAATATAAAACTAAAACCTGCTAAAAATGAACAAACAATCATAAACAAAAACCAATAAAATAAACTTCTATGACAAAAATCAGACACTATTATAAAATATTTATGAAATTCTTGGATACACCAAAAATCAATAAGTGGACCAGATGTAGATGGGTTCACAATTCCCGTACCTACTCAATGCAAGTCGACTTATATATGTTCACCGACCTCACAAACTATAACGGAAATGATATGACGCTTTTAAATATATCTGTTTTGAGGTTGCCTTTGATAAACTAGTTGATAAGTTAGCCGATAGCTAATAAGCTAACTTATGAATAAAGTATGTTTAACAAAAACTAGGTTACAAGTATGTAAAATGACCTAAAAGGATATTTTGAGATATAACAATTGGTATTAATAAGGGTATAATTGGAAAAAAAAAAATTATAAAGAGCTTTTAAAAAACTACTTTAAGTAGCGTTTTAATAAAGTAGCTTATAGTACATGTTTACATGGACTAACTTATCAGCTTGCTTATAAAATAGCTTATTTTTTGCCAAACACAGACTTAGAGTAAGGCTGTGTTTAGTACAAAGAAGCTAGCTTGATAAGCTAACTTATAAGCTAGTTCATCCAAACATGTACCATAAGTTTGGTTATAAGTTAGCTTATTGAAACAGTAGTTAGAGTGACGTTTTAGGAGTTTTTTTTCTTCAGATTTTTTATATTATATCCTTATTAATATTAATTATTATATCTTAAGATAACCTCTTAATTTGCCAAACACAGCCTAAATCGGTCGGTATCATCCCTACGATGGTATGTAAATCATGAATTAAGTGCTTCAAACGAAGTAACTATTGTAATTATACTTTCGTTGTCAGTTGAGTCCTTGCTCTTATTTCGCTTTTCATTACTTCCTAGTGAATGTTGTTTTTATCTTTTTACATTTTTCTCTTTGTTTCATCTAAAAATAATAAGTTGTATAGCTTATATTAAGTGGATGTCTAGAATTGCTTATTTAAGTTGTTTATTAATTTATTACGTTGTTCTAACGGTAATAAGCATTTTTTATACCAAAGATGGTCTAGCTTAGTGGGTGGAGGTAACACCCTTGTGCCTTTAGGAGATGGTATGATAAGTTGGCCAAGGTTCAAACCCCGCAGGCGACGACTTGCTGCGGTATTTAGTTCATGGGCCGGTCCATAGGGCCGGTTCATGGGCGCGGGGGATTAGTTGATGCCCGTTTGGATCCGAATACCCCTGGAACGTGTGTGTGAGTTATCTACCGTTCAAAAAAAAGCATTTTTTATGGTTTGGATGAGAGAAGAGAAAAACGCTTACAATTTTTGACAAATGAGATTAAAAGAATTTGAAAAGTCATTCAATTCCACCTTATTAACTTTTTTGAAATAATTTTTATCAGCTTTTTTATTATTTTACATAGGGCTAATAATGGTTTAACCATCAAAGTTTACTTCGGTTTTGGTTTAACCAGCATAGTTTTTTTTAATAGTTTTCATAAAGTTTGAATTTGGTATGATTTTTTTAACGGCAACTTAATTAGTTGTTAGTATACACCTTAATTAGATTAGAACATGTGACTTCTACTCCAAGAAGGTAACCCCTCTACCAATCAGGCTAGCCCCAGTTGGCAAACATTAAATGATTTAACCTTTAATTTTTTTGTTTGACAATGGTTTAACCCCTTGACTTTTGTTAAGTTTCTAATAAAACTAACATGTATAATAAAGTAAAGTGGACCAATGAATGTCTAGCCCAGCGGTGGTAGCTAACATCCTTGCGCTTGCCTTGAAAGATAGGCTGGCGCGGGTTCGAGCCCCACTCGGTACAAAAAAAGGCCAAAGGCCTTATACTCTTTTGCGTATCCAGCTTTTGACCGGTTTTCGGGTCGGCTCATGGGCGCGGGGGATTAGTCGGTGCCCGTATGGATCCGGATACCCCCGGAACGTGTGTGTGAGTTAAAATGCCGTTAAAAAAAATAATAAAGTGAAGTGGGTAAAATTAAAAAAACAATACAAAATTATAGAGATTAATCATTTTTTTAACAAAACTTCAAGGCTTAAACCATTTGAAAAGAAAACCTTTGAGGTTTAAATCATAACAAATTCAAAACTTTATGGTAAAATCAAATAAAAAACAATTAACGGTTCAATTGAAACTAAACTAAAACTTTGATGGTTAAACCATAATTTACCCTTTTACATATACAAGCAATCCTAAACACCCTCTAAAAACTATATTAACTTATTATGTTTTGGTACCGTTATAAGTTAATCCATACACTCTTTTAAAACTATTTTTTGCCACTTCAAAAGTTGTATATCATTTAAAACGTTATTATATACAAACTCATCTAAAATACCAACCATTGTTGTGGGATTTAAATTTTTTATGCTTACAAGGCTTCAAATCCAAACAAGATTGAAATAAAATTCAAATAATCTAAACTTTTCCTTCAGGATTTTTAAGAATAAAAACTCAAATAATCTATAATAACATGTGTGGATAGAAAAACCTTTGTCCCAGATTGAGGTCTTAAAACCAGGGTCGGCAAACTTCCAATTAAATGCTCATTCTTAAACTGTATTGGACCTTTGTTGTTCCATTTAAATGCTCATTCTTAAACTGTATTGGACCTTTATTGTTTAAATTAAACTGAATTAGAATGGAAATAACCAAACAAAAAAAACACGTATAAAAACTTATATATACGTTGTTATAGAAGAGATTTTGAGTGCACTAGATGCAAAATGCCAACAAAACATTATGTTCACTATACACAATCACATACAATGCCAATAATGATATCTTTTACTCTCTAGTTTTATTTATTTTTCATTTGATTTTGTAACTCATTCAAACAAAAAAGCATATATAGACATTCATAGACCTGTAGATTTATTCATATTTGAATACACAACACACGAACCGTATACATCGGTTCATATACTTATTCTACCCATGTCTTTACGTAGAACACACAACATAAGAACGACAAACCATTGATGAGATTCATAGATGGTTATAATGGTTGATAAGATATCCACCTCTTGAACATGGCAAAGCATTCATCAGGCTTGTTCTCAGTGGGTATATGTCCACCACCCTACGACATAACAAAATTACTTCGGTTAACAACAATTATTATCACTAAAAAGAATAACACCGAGATTTCTTGCCTTTATGGAGGCAAATGTCATATTATTGGAATAACTCTCTGTGTACCTATCAAAACACCATAAACGAACTTCAATACGTTTAGTCATATCATAGTAAAAAACATCAATTGTACATGTATTACCCAGCAATTTGACCACGTATCTTCCATGATCGCCATTGATCGGTAACAGAGTAGTTGAGCTCTTTTATCCATAATTGAGTTGACTGGTGTGGAATAGTCATGTCTTGATCACCACTATGCCAAATTATAAAAGTTTAGTTGCATGTTTCAAATCTTAACCAGAAGATCAAATCTAGTTTAAGTTGTAAAATCAAGAGTACCTAAATATGAGAGAGCGGTAACCTTTTTTGCTGAGGTTCAAATGATAATCTCTAACGTCATCCAATACTGTGGTGAAATTTTCTTTATTACATCTTATCCAATCTACTTTGCTCCCCTATATATGTTTTAGTACCATTTGTAAGAACATACATAATTCTTTTAGCTAGAATTAATGTAAAAAAGAATACCTTTCGGATATGCAATGCTTCTCTAACACTTCCATCATTAGCCCAATATGTCATCAGACTATTTAACTCATCCTGCATCATATAAACCGTCCTCCAAAATTTGTTATAACTCTCATTCCTTTGAAAAGGTTTTTGGGAGTAAGGATTAGAGTATAGAAACTTACATAACAATAAATTTTAGAGAGAGGTTGTTGCACTTTAAGTCGATGGCTCGGCAGTTTGATTGAAGAAAAATCACTACAATCGATTTCCAAAATATTTACCTCTAAAATCCCATCCATGCACTAGAAGAAAGATGATCATTTATTTTTATTACTGATCAATTTATAATCAACTAAAGAGCCAATGCAGAGTAAGTAAAAAAATACCTGTTGGTACCACTCAAGATTTTGTAGACATGCTATGTTGTTAGGGCTTATATATGCTGGTCGATACTCTCCATGACAACTGTGGAATAACGACTATAACGACATGGGGATGAAGAGATCATAAGTCACAAGATGTAGTAACTTTAGAAGATGATTATCATAGGAACAATACAAACCTTATAGAGCTCATCTGAAATAAGTCCCATACCATTAGCAAACCGAATACCAAAATTTTGTTCGGCTGCAAAAGTCCTAGGGTTGCTAAGAACATACCCCTGTTGCACAAAATTCATTCCTTCAAAAAATCAGATTTCTCATCACACAAGGAATAAAGAAAAATTCTTTAATAGAAGATTTTACATTTTAGTAAAGTAATCTTTAAGTAGATGATATCCTACAATGCAGTTCCCATTCAATTTGTTCATATATCTTTGAATTGTTGGTTGTCTAACCTTAACTATTATGGCCTTTATATGTGACAACTCTATTGTGAAAAAGTAAACTAATATTGGCAAGTCCAATTACTAAAAGTTAAACAGTTTAAATCTGTAAAAAGAAATTCAATCCAAGTTAAAACAAAGCATATATGAATGTTCATGATTAACTACTAGCAAAGACCAAGGGTGATCCTTCACCCTCTGATCTCTCTTGTTGAGCCCCATCATGAAGCATGTATAAGAAAAATGGCCTATATATATTAGAACTGGAAATGAAAATGAAAACTCAACTTTATTTTTTGAAAACGTTTCTAGAAAAATGAAAACAGTTTTTTCACAACCAAATTGCTCATTTTTATCATTACAAAGCAACGAAGATTAATTCAACTATCTAACAATTATAAATAGGTACAAAAAATATAAAGTATGCAGTCTTGTTTTTTCATAGGATAAGATCTGAGGGAGCAACTAATTACCTTTAGATTAATGTAAGGCTTGATGCCACCTTCATTTCCTACACATTGCAAGATATATTCAGATAATTTCTAGATGGGTGCAGATAACCAATTGACTCTTGATATCATGTCTATGCAAATTGCCATGTTCTTGATAACAAAATATATTATTCGTTAATAAGATAAACCAAACTATGTACCAGGAAAAGGTGTTACCGTTTGATATTAGCTGTGAGATTATTGGGATTGGAAATCCGGAATACGAGTTTCCTCCAATGTAGAAAGGGTTGGAAATTGTTAAACATTTGTATAGTTTAGGGACCCCTTTGTAACTTATTTGTCTATATAATTGTTGTCAATACACGCAACCCCTTTCATGGGTTTTCCACATATCTCACATGGTATCAGAGCCGACCCAAGAGAAACCCTAAGAAACCCTAATCTCTTCTTTTCTTTTTCCAGCCGTCGCCGCTGCCAGCCAACTTCCGGCAGCCTCCGGCCAACTTCCGGCAAACCGTCTCTTCACGGGTTAAGAAAGAGTCTCCTGGTCGCTCACTCCTTTCCCCCCCCCACGCCGCTAACCGCTGCACTACAACGCCGTCGCACACGTAGCCGGCATCTGCAAATCCTCGCCGGAATTTGCGTTCGGCGTTCGTCGTTCTTCTCGACGTTCTCCTGCTACCACTCCACGCTGGTTTGGAAACCCCTCGCGACGGAAACCGCTGCTGGATTCCCCCCATCTCCGTCGTTACCAGCCAACTCCGGCGTGACCTACCTGCTACTTCGTCGTTACCGCGTGACCTGCCTCGCCGGCGTGACCTACCTGCTACTTCGCCGGTCACCTACCGTCTCTTCACGCTGCTGGTTTGGAAACCCCTCGCGTGACCTGCCTCGCCGCCACACACAACCTACTTCGCCGGTCACCTACCGGCGTCTGAATCTCACCGGAATCCGTTTCGCCGCCTGCTGTTTGAAAATCGTCGCCGTTTTCTGCAACCCTCGCCGGATTATCGCATCTGGTTCTGGTTCACGTTTTCTGTCTAACTGCTATTTGCAGTGAAAAGACAAAGCCACACCATCCTTATATATTATTAAAAAAAAAAAAAAAAAAAAAAAAAAAAAAAAAAAAAAACAACAAAAAAAAAAAGAAAAAAAAAAAGAAAAAGGTGTTGCTCTCAGATTGCGTGTCGGTACCGCTGTTTTGCCGCCAGCTACCGTCTCCCCATCGCCTGTAGGGTTTGTGGTACATTACTATCCCTCTACCCACGGTTAAGCTTCACGCACATCTATTTCTCGCACTTTATTAGTTTTAATTTTTTGTGTGTTTTTCATTTTGTTGCAATGTATACCCCTGCACAAACCAGTACCCTCGCTAGCCCTACTGCTAGCCAGCTTGTCTTTGCTCTCACAAATGTCTACTCACAATTTAGTTTTAAACTTTCCACCGACGGTTCCAAATACAAACTTTGGCGTCGAATTTTCCTTGACATGTGTAAAGGTGCCAAAGTCCACGGCCACATCACTGGCAAGTCTAAACCTGCTAGTGATGATGATGAGGACTGGGAGGCAATTGACTCCCGCATCAAATCTTGGTTTTACTCCACCTGTGATGCAAATCTTCTGCAAATCATCTCTAGTGATAACTGTACTGCCAAAGATCTTTGGGATAAACTTGACGAGTTCCTTCTAAATAATAAGATGTCTCGAATGCTTCAGCTACAAGAGCAATTCTGTAACACCAAAAAGGGTGCCTTGTCCATTACTGATTTTTGTCACCAATTGAAAAATCTGGCTGATGCACTTGCTGATTGTGATTCCAAAATCGATGAAATTGAACTTGTCATGCAAATCCTGCGTCAGTTACCTCCCTCTTATCATAGCATTGTTGATGTCATCACCAACACCAAACCCTTTCCCTCTTTTCTTGAAGCGAAAAACATGCTTCTTCTTCATGAGTCTCGTGAAGAGTCTATTCAATCCCATACAGATCCTCCTCTTACCTCTTCCGCTGCCTTGTATTCCTCTGCTCAAAATGGAAAACCGAAAAATAAAACTAATAGAGGGAAAAATAATGGGCGCTTTGCTTCCAAGGGGGTGGGTAATACTAATGTTTCTGCAAGCTCTCACTCTTTTGCAGGTCATCAGGGACACTCTCAGGCATACTTTGGGGCTTCTCCTCATGCTCCACCAACTCAGCCAGGCCTTCTTGGTGCACCTCCTGTGCACTCCTTTGGGGCAGGGGCTCCTCCGCCATCCCCGACGATGTTCAGTGCTCCTCAGACTTCCTCACCGCAACCTTCCTTCAGCGGTTATGCTTCACAGTATGGACAAACACAGTTCACTAACCTTTCTTCTGTGTTTCAGGCTACATCAGCTCAAGTGCCGCAAGACAACAATTTTTATATGGATTCTGGTGCAACCAGGCACATGACATTCAATCAAGGTACAATGCACTCTCTAACTCCTTGTAATTCTAATTTCATACAAGTTGGTAATGGTGCTGTGGTTCCTGCTAGATACATTGGACAATGTAGCTTTCCTTTTTCCTCTTGGCCTCTTAAGTTAAAAAATGTTCTTGTGTCTGATAAAATCATCAAGAATCTCATTTCTGTTCGTCGTTTTACTGTTGATAATTCTGTCTCTGTTGAGTTTGATCCGTTTGGTTTCACTGTCAAGGATTTTCAAACAGGTCGTCCTCTTCAGCGTTGTGACAGTGATCATCACGATCTTTATCCTGTCCTTCCCTCCTCTCCTCCGTCTGCACTTGCGTCGGCCAATGTTGCCGTCTCCTTTGACACCTGGCATCGGAGACTTGGTCATCCGGGTGCTCCTGTTTTTCAGTTTCTTATGTCTCGCAAGTTTATCTCTTGCTCTGGTAAGACATCTTCCTTATGTCATGCTTGTCAATTAGGAAAACATTGTCGATTACCTTTCTCTGTGTCTTCCACTAAAACCTCTCGTGTATTTGAACTTATACACTCTGATCTTTGGACATCTCCTGTCACTAGTTTAAGTGGTTTCAAATATTATGTTCTCTTCTTGGATGACTTCTCTCACTTTTTATGGGTGTTTCCTTTACGTGCTAAATCTGAGGTGTTTTCGACTTTCAAAACATTTCGTGCTTATGTGCTCAATCAGTTTAAAACGGATATACAACTTTTCCAATGTGATAATGGCCGTGAATTTAATAATCAACCCCTCTTGGATTTTTTCAAAACTCATGGCATTAAAATCCGTTTTTCCTGTCCTTACACTTCCCCCCAAAACGGGAAGGCTGAGCGCACGATTCGTACCATCAACAACACCCTTCGCACGTCTCTGATACAAGCCTCCCTTCCACCTACTTTCTGGGTTGAGGCTCTTCTTTCCTCTGTTCATACCTTCAACCTTCTTCCGTCCACAACCATTCAGTACAAGACTCCTTTTGAGGTCTTGTTTGGTTTCTTCCCTACCTACACCCATCTCCGTGTCTTTGGGTGTTTGTGCTATCCTAACACCTCACCCACTAGTCCCCACAAGCTTGCTCCTCGATCCTCAGCCTGTGTCTACCTTGGTCCAAGCACAGATCATCGTGGGTATCGCTGTTTAGATCTCATCACACAAAAGGTCATCATCTCTCGTCATGTCACCTTTGATGAAACCCATTTTCCATTTCCTGACTTCCAGCCTCGTCCCTCCTCGGAGGACTACGACATGTTTGATATTGACGAGTCTCTACCTTCCCTCTCTCCTATGGTCGACACCTCTTCACCTGCACCGGATGTTGATCCCTCTGCCTCTGTTTCCTCTTCTCAGCCTCCACCTGCTGAGCCTTCTGGCACTTCGTCTTCTCCTTATGTTCCTACTACTGGGCTTTCTCAGCCTCATTCTGTTCCGGCGGCTACCTCTAGTCATCCGATGACTACTCGTTCTCGCACAGGCTCTCTCAAGCCTAAACAGATCTTCAACCTTTCGGTCACTAGTGACATCTCTCCCATTCCTCGGTCTACTGCTCAGGCCATGTGTGACCCTCATTGGCGGGCCGCCATGGATGCTGAAATGGCTGCCATTATTTCTAACTACACATGGGATCTTGTTCCTAAACCCTCTGATGCTAACATAGTTGGCAATCGTTGGCTGTTTCGCCATAAGTTTGACAGCAATGGACGTCTTGAGCGTTACAAAGCCCGTCTTGTTGCTCAGGGTTTCTCACAGCAACCTGGACTGGACTTTGATGACACTTTCAGTCCCGTTGTCAAACCTGCCACTATTCGCACGGTTCTTAGCATCTCCATCTCCCGCAACTGGCCTATTCATCAGCTTGATGTTAAGAATGCCTTTCTTCATGGTGATCTCACTGAGACTGTTTACATGCGTCAGCCTCCTGGCTATGTAAACAGTTCTTTTCCCGATCATGTATGTCGCCTACGCAAGGCTCTTTATGGCCTTAAGCAGGCACCTCGTGCGTGGTATCATCGTTTTGCTGTCTACCTTTCCTCTTTAGGCTTTCTTAGCAGTAAGACTGACACCTCTCTTTTCACGTATCATCGCGGATCTGATACTATCTACCTCCTTCTTTATGTCGATGACATTATTCTTACTGCCTCCTCTTCTACTCTTATTTCCATGGTTATCTCTAAGTTATCCTCTGAGTTTCCCATGTCTGATTTGGGTCCGTTATCCTTCTTTTTAGGAATCGCTGCGTCTCGTAGCCAGTCCGGACTCTTTCTTTCTCAATCTGCCTTTGCTCAGGAGATTCTAGCACGTGCTGATATGGTCTCGTGTAATCCCTGCAGCACTCCGGCTGACACCAAAACAAAGCTTGCTGTTGATGGTGAGCCTGTTTCTGATCCCACCTTATATCGAAGCCTTGCTGGTGCCTTGCAGTACTTGACTTTTACTCGTCCTGATATTGCCTATGCCGTACAACAGGTCTGTCTCTTTATGCATGACCCGCGTCTTCCGCATCTCAATGCGCTTAAACGCATCTTACGGTATTTAAAAGGTACCTTGTCTTATGGTCTTCATATCAAGCCGTCAGCCGTTGATCGCTTGGTTGCTTATTCGGATGCCGACTGGGCCGGGTGTCCTAATACTCGTCGGTCCACCTCAGGGTTTTGTGTCTATCTGGGTGACAATCTCGTATCTTGGTCCTCCAAACGACAGCATGTTGTTTCCCGCTCAAGTGCCGAGGCCGAGTACCGGGGGATAGCCAATGTAGTTGCTGAAGCTGCTTGGTTACGAAATCTCCTGCTCGAGTTGTCTTGTCCTCTCTCTCATGCCACTGTTGTCTTTTGTGATAATGTCAGTGCCATGTATCTAGCATCTAACCCTGTTCAGCACCAGAGAACCAAGCATGTGGAAATTGACTTACATTTTGTTAGGGAGCGTGTTGCGATTGGTCATGTGCGTGTTTTGCATGTTCCATCCGCTTATCAGTATGCAGATATTTTTACAAAGGGTCTACCCTCTAGTTTGTTTCTTGATTTTAGAGATAGTTTGAACATTCGTGTTCCCCCTGATCAAACTACGGGGGTGTGTTAAACATTTGTATAGTTTAGGGACCCCTTTGTAACTTATTTGTCTATATAATTGTTGTCAATACACGCAACCCCTTTCATGGGTTTTCCACATATCTCACAGAAATGAACTCTAGGTGACTATTCAACCACTGTAGAAAAATAACGCTTCTAAATATAAACAAAACTTTCAAGGACTAAGACCACGACATTTGTATTCGATTAATAGTAGGCCTTGTGTCATTATTTTTTCACTTGAACAAGTATAGATAACTATCTACGATAAAATGTCACACTATGATAAACCTAGATAGAATCATCTCAAAAATTGCATACTAACAAACACATAGAAAAGTTTTTGCAAACTCTACTAGAAGAGTGGGAGTTATTTCCTAAAAAAATGTACCTTTCTCATAAAATCATAGACGTGGTCGGAATATCTGAAGTCATTAGAATAAGAAGCATGTTCTGTTCTCGCATATGAGAATCCAGTACCAGCAGGAATATCCAGAAAGATTACACTTGCTATCTGCATAAATAACAATAAATTCCCATAAAATCGATATTTACGATGTTGACATGCATAGATAATTTCTATGCAACTCCAAAACGATGTTATGGAAGATGTATAGAAACTCATAAACCACATAAAGTAAAACCTTACTCCACAAAATTATCTTTCCGAGTATCCTCAAAAGTAAGCAGTTCATATGATCCTTAGCCAAGTGATACCACCAAAATTATACATGTTTTCTCGGTGCCGATATCTTGGTTTTTACTTCGGTTTTGATATAAATCACAATGTTTTTATGAGCTAAATTGCATAAATCTTTATTTTATAGGTTTGGTAGTCACTTGGGATGAAAAACGTTGAAAATAGGCAAAAATGAGAAAAGGTCAAAAATAACCCAATAGTAGCTTTTTCGTGCCGCGAAAGTGGAGGATCGAGCCGCAAGATTCTTCAGACTGGGATTTATTTTTTTAAAGTGTTCAACGTGTTCATGTCATGAGAAGGTATTTTGCGGCGCAAAGTTTGCATGGAAATTGTTTTCTTTGTGTGCAAGTTTACCAACTTTAGAGGATCCACACAATCTCCGAATTTCTAGAATAGATATGAAGCTCCCGCCGCGAGGTGTCAGGGTCCCAACGCGAGAAGCCCACGGACCAGCCTTGTTTAATTTGACTTCAAGCCTAGGGTGTTAAGTAAAATTTAATTTGACTTCAAGCCTAGGGTGTTAAGTAAAATTTTACGTATTTGGGCCTTGTAATTTTTAATATGAAATAAATATATTAGAAATGACTAAATTGTCCTTCTAGTAAACCTACTTAACAAAAACATGTTAACGGTGTTAGGGTAGATAAACCATATGCATGAGAAAATGTAAACCATATAGACATTTAGTTATTTAAAAATAGGAATGCATAGTGCAAATTTATGTAAACCACATGGACCAATCATCTAATTTACTCTTGATCTAAAATTGTATAAACTTTTTAAGTTTAACTATAAAAGGCCAGAACCGCCTAAATCGGTGGGATTCAATACATGGTGGGATATTGGACTTTGTTAAAATAGATATTTAATTAGTAATTTTCTATTTCTCCTATTATTTGAGGTTTTCGCTTGAACCTTTCTCTCTCTCTCTCTCTCTCTTTATGTGTGTGTGCGTGTGTGTGCGCGTGTGTGCGTGCGTGCGTGTGTGTAATGTATAGAGGAAAGCAGTGGCGGATCAGAAACTTTTGAGAGGAGGGTCGGAATTTAAGTAATCTTATATTACGAAAATTATTTATTACCATCGTTGTTTGTTGCAAATCTTACATTTTTATTTTCATATATCTTTTCATTTTTTAGCGAGTTAAACAACAACTTTTTTTGGAACATCTTTTCGTTTCTGACGAAATAATAGTATAATTAATATTTAGCCCAAAACAATTAACAACAAATACTTAAAAAATATAGATTTAATTTATTTTTTATATTAATAATTATGTATTTTTTTATAAAGATTATGATGTACTATTATAGTATTTTATTAGTATAGCTCAATGATTATTCTTGATGTGAATGTATTTATTAGTTAGTTAAATTTTATAAAGTTTAAAGAGCTTCAAGAAATTATGTATATTGAATAATTACTAGTAAATTTAAAATTTATGGGATTATACATAATTAACAGTAGCCAATACCAAATTATTAATTAACTTATATTTTTATCTAATAGTTTATAGACAAAGGATCATCAATCGTATAAGAATTTAAGTTAACATAAGAAACGTAACAAATAGATTTGAACCGTTGATCACTTTTAACTCAACATCTCAATAGAACTTAGTTTATAATATGTTATAAATAAATATAAATAGGTAATTATACATAAAATGACATTAAAATAAAATAAAATAACAAAATTATTTATGCTAATAACATTTAAAAAAAACTACTTTTACGGACATGAACTTTAATTGGAATTGTTCAAAATTGGGGGTGTCTAAGTAAAAATTTTGGGGGTCAAAACCATAAAATATGTTCATAAGTGATAAAACCCATTATATAAAATGAATTATTTAGGGGACTTATGGGTGTCATTTGACCCCCTTATCAAAAGGGTGTGTCCGCCTGGAGGAAAGTTCAAATGTGAACCTATCTTTCATTGTGAACGTGACGACAACTAAAATCGCGAAATTGCCAAGGATTAGTCTGGGCCCAATGTGGTCTGGGATACCTCTTCCAAAAAAAAAAAACCGCGACACGTGGCAATATCACTATGAATATTATGCATTATTCGGGTGGTCTAAACCGATTGTGACATTTGAGTATATAAGTATCTATCTTTTAAAATAAATGATATAATTGTGCTTATAATTCATCTCCTGTTATGGAATAATTATAATTGGTATGGATGTCAATCCCTCTATTAATGATATGGATATATACCATATTGTGTATTATCTTTCTTAGAGGACAAGTAATGTATGTGTATATATAGATGTACCCTCTATTGAATAATATACATACTTTCTGGCTCTCATCTCTCTCTCTCTCTCTCCCGATCTCGTCTCTCTCTATATTCTTGTTATATTCATAACACGTTATCAGCACGAAGCTCTTGACGAAGACGACATCGGCAGCAACAAAGGCAATCCGACGAAGAAAATCTAACTACCTAGGGTTCTACCTTAAGAGGTAAGTTTTAACTTTATATTGCAAATTATTAATCTATAATCAATATGTTTCTATTAACATCCCTATCAAAGGGATATAGAATCGTTCGCATGATTTATGATCTTATGACTTACAAATATTTATCGTGAAACTTTATTATTTATGTTTTGTTAATCTGCAATTTCTCGGTTTTCACAAAAACCCTACCCAATCGAAATTTTGTTTCTGAGTCGTCCTCGCGGCGAGAGCTCTTATTTTTTCGCGGTGCGATGATGTTTTTTTTAGGGTTTGAGTCTCCCGTGTGATGATCGCGACGCGAAACGGCGTATTCGCAGCGCGAAAAGAAGCCCTAGCTTCGATCGATCTTCGCGACGCGAGGAATCAGATTCGCGAACGCGAGATGGCTTCTGTTTTTATGATCGATGCCTCGCGACGCGAAGTCCTTACGCGAAATTCCCTTATTTTGAAAAATTACTTACTTCGCGGCGCGATATAATGTTTCTCGCGACGCGAGATTCTTGCTGTTTTAAAAACAAATATTTATTGATTTCCCAAACATCTTATATGAAGTTTTAATATTAAACTCTTGTATCTTATCATAGTTAATCATGTCAAACCTTGCAAAACTTGAGTTTTTGGCTTTGGATATCACCGGAAAAAACTACTTGTCTTGGGTATTGGATGCCGAAATACACCTAGATGCTAAGGGCCTTGGAAAAACCATTAAAGAAGGAAACCAAGAATCTATCCAGGATAAGGCAAAGGCGATGATTTTCTTACGCCATCATTTACATGAAGCCCTAAAAACTGAATACCTCACTATAAAAGATCCACTTATCCTCTGGAAAAATCTTAGAGATCGCTACGATCACTAAAGAACTGTGATATTGCCAAAGGCACGTTATGAGTGGGTTCATCTGAGGTTTCAAGACTTTAAGTCTGTAAGCGAGTATAACTCAGCTATGTTTAGAATTACCTCTCAATTAACCCTATGTGGTAAAAAGATTACTGATGAGGAGATGTTAGAGAAAACATTCTCCACCTTTCACGCTTCTAATATGCTCTTGCAACAACAATATCGTGAAAGGGGATTTAAGAAATATTGTGATTTAATATCATGTTTACTGGTTGCTGAGCAAAACAATGAACTCCTCATGAAAACCGTCTTACTGGAACCGCCCCATTCCCAGAAGCGAATGTGGCAACATATAATGATCAAAGAGAAAATAATGGACGTGGTCGGGGTCATGGTAAGTTTCGTGGTCGTGGCCGAGGCCGTGGACGAGGTCGCGGTCGAGGAAGTGGTCGTGGAGGATATCCTGGTGTTCAATTTAACAATCCGAAGGCACATGCTCATGAAAAGAAAAATGCACACGAAAAGAAAGAAAAACCGACAAGTAGTACGTGTAATCGTTGTGGCATGGAAAACCATTGGGCCCGCACATGCCGTACAGCAAAGCATCTAGTGGAACTTTATCAAAAATCACTCAAGAATGAGAGTAAAGGGGCATAAGCGAACTTCGCTTATGAACATAAAGATGATGACAACCCCGATGGTCCTGAAGACCATAACAATGCAACTCATTTGGATGTCGATGATTTTCTAATAAATGAGTGATCACTATCCTAAGATCAATCCATATGTCGAAGTTTTTCTAGTATTTTGAACATTCTATCAAATTTCTTTTATTTAGCATGTTTTATGAACTCTAGTAATTAAGTATTATGTTTTTGAACTTTGGTGATTGAATGTTTCCTTTTGAATTTATAAATTTTCTTTTGCAATTTTGTTAGAATATGGATTGTTTGAAAATTAATGATGAAGACATATGTCTGGTGGATAGTGGATCAACACACACAGTTCTCAAGAAAAAAGGATATTTCTCTCATTTGACTCCCCAAAAGGCAAATATTAGCACAATATCGGGTGTTGTAAACATAATTGAAGGCTTTGGAAAAGCACATGTGCTATTACCGGGCGGAACTAATTTGAACATTGAAAATGCATTTTATTCCCCCAAGTCTCAAAGAAATTTATTAAACTTTAAAGACATCCGTAAGAATGGATACCATATTGAGACTATGGATGAAGGAGAATCTGAATATCTCCTCATTACAAATATAAGCTCAGGAAAGAAAAATGTGTTGGAAAAATTGTCTATGTATTCTTCCGGCTTATACTATACTAAAATAAGTGCAATTGAAACAAACATGGTCATAAACCAGAAGTTTATAGACCGAGAAAATTTTACCCTTTGGCATGACCGGTTGGGCCATCCCGGTTCAGTAATGATGCGAAAAATAATAGAACAATCATGTGGGCATCCTTTGGAGAACCAGAAGATTCTCCAAACCAAGGATATAACTTGTGTTGCGTGTTCAAAAGGAAAGTTAATTACTCGCCCATCACCAGCCAAAGTAGGGTTTGAAACCCTCAATTTTCTAGAAAGCATACAAGGGGATATATGTGGGCCCATACATCCCCCTTGTGGACCATTTAGATATTTTATGGTTTTAATTGATGCATCAACCAAATGGTCACATGTGTGCTTATTATCAAGTCGCAATTTGGCGTTTGCGCGATTACTTGCCCAATTAATACGATTAAGAGCACATTTTCCAGATTATCCCATAAAGGCGATTCGTTTAGATAATGCTGGTGAATTCACATCCCAAATATTTAATGATTATTGTATGTCTATTGGGATAAAAGTTGAGCATCCTGTAGCTCATGTTCATACACAAAATGGGCTTGCTGAATCGCTTATTAAGCGACTAAAATGATAGCCAGGCCAATGATTATGAAATCGAAACTACCAGTTTCTGCCTGGGGCCATGCTATCTTACACGCAGCAACATTAATTCGCATCAGGCCAACAAGTTATAATGCCTCATCCCCTCTAAAAATGGTTTTTGGTCAGGAACCGAATATTTCCCATCTAAGAATTTTTGGTTGTGCGGTTTATGTCCCAATTGCTCCACCACAATGCACAAAGATGGGACCTCAAAGAAGGTTGGGAATATATATTGGATATGAATCCGCATCTATAATTAAATATCAGGAGCCTTTAACGGGGGATTTATTTACGGCTCGATTTGCTGATTGTCATTTTGATGAATCAGAATTCCCAGCATTAGGGGGAGGAACTAAACAGCTGGATAATCAAAGTAAAATAAGCTGGAGTGAATTATCATTGTCTCATCTTGATCCTCGAACTAAAGAATGTGAACTAGAAGTTCAAAGGATAATTCACTTACAAGGATTAGCAAATCAATTACCAGACACATTCACTGACCCAAAGAGAGTGACAATGTCACATGTACCAGCTGCTAATGCTCCAATTAAGATTGATGTCCCAAAAGGACAAAATAATATGAGTAATGAGTCTAGGGCACGCCTGAAGCGTGGTAGACCACTCGGTTCCAAAGATAAAAATCCTCGAAAGAAAAAGGGAGCAAATAATCAAGATGGTCATATCGAGGTAAATGAAACGCCAAGAGAGTCTCCTGTAGAGAAGCTAGACATGTTGGTTCCAGAAGAACCTCAGGTACCTGAAAATGAAGAGATCTCAATAAATTATAACATGTCTAGAAAAGTGTGGAACCGAGACAAAACCGATGTCGATGATACATTTGCATATAACGTAGCGCTAAATGTAATGGAAAATGAGGAGGATCAAGAACCAAAGTCTGTCGATGAATGCATGCATAGAAAAGATTGGCCAAAATGGAAAGACGCAATGCAGACAGAATTAAATTCCTTGACAAAACGGGAAGTTTTCGGGCCTGTGGTCCGTACACCTGAGGGTGTAAAACCTGTTGGGTACAAATGGGTCTTCGTACGTAAACGTAATGAAAAGAATGAAATAGTGAGATATAAAGCACGGCTAGTGGCACAAGGATTCTCACAAAGACCCGGAATTGACTATGAGGAGACTTATTCTCCCGTGGTGGATGCAACAACTTTCCGATATCTCATAAGTCTGGTAATACTGTTGGTCCCAATGAGGTGACCTTCAAGCAAGGATAGTGTTTGGGATTATAGAAGGGGGGGTTGAATATAATCACACAAAATTTCACTTTTAAATTCTTGTTGTATTAACAATATGAATTTACAGATTGTTGCGGAAATAGAAAAGACAATAAGTCTAAACTAAACAATCTAAGCTTTCTTTCACTATGCACTAAGGTGAGAAGATGAAGAAAAGAAAGAAGATAAAGGAATAAAGAAAGAAAGGATTAGGGTATTTTTAGGTTGAAGAAGAAGTGTGGAGAACATCTCTTCAAGTCCTATTTATACCCAATGCATTAAATGCATGCAGACTCACTTTTTTGTACGTGTCACAATGTAAGTGGTCCTTTGTACTATTTACTATAAACAAATACTCTTTGCATGTTGTGCAAAAGAGGAAGTGTGTAAACAGTTGCCTTGAGGTCTGATAAGTACGGAGGGAACAGTAAAGTGACTGTCCTTATGTACTTTTGTGTCAGTAAAGGCGGATAATCCTTTTGTGCATTAGACTAAGACATTACACTAATCCTTCAGGATCAGGATACTGATCAGTGAGTAGAGTCCTGAAACTGATGTTGTTCAGGGTCACTTGTATCCTGATGAATCTTCAGGATGTCATACGATATTGAGCAGCCTACTATCACTGAGTTCCGTCTTCAGATCACGAGCATGCTGTTCCTGTCATCAGCTAATTCTTCGACGTCGCTGATGGTTCTTTGAGTATGAACTTGATGTCTTCAGGAGGTCTTCACTTCAGTGGATAGGATCAGTAGACTGCAGAACAGACTCGTTCGTCTCCTGATCCTGATCCTGATAATTATAAAAATAAGTTACAGCATAAGTAACATGGAATAACACTGAACAGATTCAGTGATAATTCCTCAAGCTATAACAGAAGTAAAACCTATTCACTAAGTAAAGATTCAGGATCATTATCATTTCATCAGGTCTTAGGAGAGCTGGATCAACAATCTCCCCCTAAATGATAATGATAAGACAATGGAGAAATTGTCTAAGTCTAGAAAGAAAAAAATTTCTAAGTCTAGATGAAACAGTAGGAAATAGAACTCATAAAGGTACATGTCCCATTTACTGTTTTGAGGGATCTTTTTCAGTACTATGATGGAGTAAAGTACAATGCACTGAATTGCATTTTCATTAATCTTAATAAGGTTACAAGAGTAAAGAAAATACATAAGTACATGAATGAAGTACTGAAAGGAAATTACAAAAATTCTAACTATCAGAGTCTTCGCTAACTACTTCAGTTTTGACTTTGATTGGAACAGGAGTGTCACTGAAGGCGATTCTATGATCGAGGATAGCTCTGACAGTGCGAATGATCTCTTTATTATCTTGGTTTTTCTTATCCTTCTGAGCGATGAAGAGAACTAATACCAAGTGTTCATATGGTGCTTTGTGTAGCTCGCTGAAACGCTGAAAGCGTAGGATTTTGGAGTTGTCGCTCACACAAATACCATGAACAGGTTCTCTGATAACTTGTCCTTCAGAGAGAGAGAGACTCCTGTAGGGAAGGAAAGATCAAGCATCGAGAGGTCCAGTGGCTTGATAACAGTTCTGGGCATGCAAGGAGTTGGTCTCCTTGTTGAGGTGCCTGCAGATCTTCGAACTGGAGGTTTTGGTAGAGCAGAGGGAGGCTGGAGCAGGACATCAGGTATTTCAGTTGTTCTTCTGATTCGAGCAATAAGTCCACCAATGACTTCTTCTACTTCAGCCCTGTAGTTCTTGTTGGCTTTTGGAAGTAGGCTTCTTATTTCGTTCCACTCTGACAAGTTGTAACGATCCAACTTGTCCAGAGTGTGCTCGACGTCCTTCACTCCTGAGCGTTTGACGGTGAGCCAGGTTTTGCCAGGAACTCCTTTCTTGCCGCGGCTTCGACGAAGATGGATCCCTGTTATTCTGGCACCATGCTTTCTGAGATGAAGTCGGTCTCTGCACCAGTCAAGCTTCTTGTCTACTACCTCTGTCTCTTCCTCTGTTCTTTTGGTTGAAGACCTTCAGAGCAGCCTTCTGTGCAAGAATTGGATCTGCACTTATTTCTTTGTCTTCATCAACGAAGTCAAAAGCAAGCTTCTTTGCAGCTTGAGCAGAGAGGAATGCTTCCTTCTGCTTTTTATTATGCTCCTCCTGAGCCTGTACAGCGAGGTCGTACTCCTCCTGCGATAGATAGGCGAACTCGGAGTCCCAAGAGGTACGAAGAGGAATTTTTACTCTTGTACTCTCGAGTCGCTCTATCACGGCGTCTAAACGCCCATCCCTGTCGATAGTAGCAGAAGTGTCAGGGTAATTCTCACCTTCAGATCTAGGAGAATTAGAGGGAGGAGATCTAGGGGAAGAAGCAGGGGTAGAGAATGTTAGGATTGTGTGCAAGACAGTAACAGGGTTACCGTGTCCAATGTTATAAGACACTAGTAGGTCACACCGCTGCACACCTAATTGAGAAATTTGTGTGAAAAAGAGATATATGAGAAGAGAGAGAACTAAATAATTATTAGTTAAATAATTATTTATTTGTTTCAATTAATTAGTAAAATTAATTAAAGGATTAATTAATTAAGGAATTAATTGGAAGGATAATTATGAAAGGAATCATAATTAGGTTAAATCACTGCCTTATCTGATCCTATAAATAAAGGGTTGGGGCTTTGATTAACAGTTGAACAATTCCTACAAAAATCTCTAGATCTTCTCTCTCTCTCCCAACCGTCGTTTTCTCTCTCTCTCACACATCGGTCGGATTTTTTCCCGATCAGTCACGGTGGTCTAGCAACCTCTCGCGTGGTTGTCAGTAGCGGTGTACCCCCTACCAGCCTTCCGGAAGTTTTAATCGCAAAAGGTAAACTGATATACCCACTTGATTGTATCTGTTATGGTTTAAGATGGGTCCGGGTTTGGGAATCGTTTTTGTTATCCGCTGCGCACCGTCAGTGCCCACGGTTCCCCAACAGTGGTATCAGAGCCACTTCTTAAACCTACAGATCAGGTTTATCTGTTAGGTTTGTTAAAAAATTCGTTTTGCATAATTGTTTAAAATTGATTTTTGTATAAACCGAATCGTTGGTGGAACGGCGGCAGTTAGCCGACCGAACCACGAGTCACCGTAAAACCACCGCCGGCGGCACCACAGATGGTGGTGGCCGACGGCTGATCCTCGCAAGAACCACCGAGAGTGGTGGTGGTAACGCTGCTGTTGCTTAGCGACGGTGGCAGAAGGATGGTGGTGGTGGCAGCGGCTTTGGCCGTTGTCATCGGCTGAACCGCAAAACCACCATGCCACCCGCCGGCTGCCCTAGGGCCGAGCCAAGGCGGTGGCGGCGACTGTTGAATTAAACAACCACCACACAGAAGTGTGGTGGCGACGAGATTGTGGTTCGACCACCGAAGCCAAAGGACGGCGACGGTGGTGATATCGATGACGGCAGCGGCGGTGGTGGTAGCAATTGCTACTGCTACCGTCGTTCTCCAAATCAACCGCCACACCACCGATTGTGGTGGTGGCGGCGATAGCATTCTCGTTGATTGAAATCGCCGGAAACGACGGTAGTGGTGGTGATTCTCGCTACTATCGTCATATCCCAAATCCACCGCCACGCCACCGTTTGTGGTGGTGGCGGCGATCGTGTTGCTGATCGAGAGAGAGGGACGGCGGCAGCGGTGGTTTTGGCTACCGTTGTCGTCGATAATGGCGGTGGTGATCGATCAAACCACCGGGCTGCCTTACGGCCTCGCCACGGGTGGTGATCGTGACCGGACGGCCGGCGATGGTGGCCAAAAGGCCGCCAATGTCGCGGCGATGGTGGTGTTGTGCGACCGCGGTGGCAGCGGTGGTGTTAAACCGCTGCTGTTGCCGGCGGTGAACTATGGTGATCGACTAACCCGCCGAGAGGCGGCGGTGGTGGCGGCATTACGCTGCTGCTGCCGTTGGTCTCTCAATCGACCGCCACACCACAGTTTGTGGTGGTGGCGGCGATGGTGTGATAATGTTGCTGTAACACGGCGGAGGTGGTGACACCAAATCACTACCATCGTTGGTTGAATCGATAGTATCGTGATCAAGATCAGTTCAATAACGGATAAGGGTTATCTAAACCAGATAGGTTATAAAAACCCTAGGGATAATTTTAATTTTAATCTCTTGATAAATTAGTAATTAAAATTATCTGTTTACGTCATAGTCAAACCCTTTTGACCCGTGGTTGTGTTTTTCATGTTTTATTTATTTATTATTTACGGGAGGCCTGCGTGCCATTTACAACCCGATTATATGTAATTTAAAGTTGTAAATAAATCGAGACCCGAAGATGGAGTCAAGGAGACAATCATGGAGCTTGGAGCCAGTGGGAGCACCGAGAAGTTTTGTCCCTTAGGAATTAGACCGTCGTTTTGGGTTGGCTCACAAAACGACAATAGTTAAGGGTTCTTGACTATGACATGTTATTTTAACTGCGTGGTTGTTTACGATTTTTGGTCTGCGTGGTTGTTTATATTTAATCATATTACGTAGTTACGTTTTTAAATTAAATATAAATGTTTTTTTTAAAATTGGATAAAATACAGTTTGTGTTTAAATCCAAAGTTTTTGAAAACTGGCATTTTTTGACCCTTGTTAAAATTATAGATTAGTAAGTGCAACCCACTTTAGGGGCACCTCCGGTGTAAGGTACATAGGGCGTTGTAAGTGCACACACTATGAACGTCCGTGTTCAAACCGAAACTGGAGGGAGATAAAACTCTGCGAATTATCTCCGGGTGGTACCGGCCAGAGTTTGTCCAGGTCCCGGGTGGTGCAGTCTATTTTGGTAATTATTTATTCACTGGGTGGTACCAGGCCAAAATGCACTAGAGGGACTAAATATGCACGGATTTATAATATCCGATGTCCCGACGATCTAGAAGTCGTATTTTCAGATAGGAATACGATTGGTATAGTTTTACCTACCATAGATCGCATGAGTCGGTTTGACATGATCACATGCTTCCCGACACATGTGAGATATGGATTCTAGTCTAATAAATTTATTTTAAGGGTAATAATTTATTAGAATTGTATAATTATAAACTAAAACTGGAATTTTGTATTCTTCTGTAGATGTCTCAAATTAGTATTCCGTTTTATTCACCTGAAGAGTCACTTCGCCTTATTATGGGCAAGTGGAAGCTTACGGGCCATAACTTTCCAGTTTGGAAGTTACACTTGAGGAACGTTTTATGTGCCCAGGATAAGCTTTATGTGATCAACAAACCCGTATCACGACCTAAAAGCAATGCCCCTGAAGAGGAATTTGCTGAGTATTTTAGATACTTGACAGATGAATCGGATGTAATGTCCATTCTGATTTTCTCTATGTCACCCGAGTTCACGGGAGATTTAAGAGTTAAATCATGTCACGAGGTTGTGAGAGATGTGGAGAACCAGCTAGGTCTCTACAAGCACACGGGAAAGTTATTGATCATGCAAGAGATTCTCTCCCTGAAGCTACAGAAGGGTCAGTCAGTTAAAAACCATCTTGTTGATATGAGAAGGCTTTTTAAATGTTTATCACGTCTGGGGTACAAGATGACTCAGGAAGAGTTAGTGTATCTCATGTGGTTCTCCCTCACAAAGGAAGTTCAGGACACAGCTAGTGCCTACATGAAGGAACCAAAGAGCGACGTGGATAAAGTTCATGAAGATATCCTGGCCAGTCTAGAGCCAGTACCCGAACCTGCGAATCTCATGGACACTGACATAATAGATGAGCTGGGAGATCTGAGTTGCCCAGAGTGCGGCAGCGAGGATATTTGCGAGCACTCGATGAACATCGACCAGATGGATATCGGTTTACCCGATACTCCAGGTATCTTTATGATAGATTGCTTAATCACTTCTTATGAATCATGGGTAATTGATACAGGCAGTGGTAACCACATTTGTAATCATTTACAGGGATTCACTAGAAGAAAGACTCTGAGGAAGGACCGTTCGAACCTACGAGTGGGCGAAGGCACTCCGTTGATTGCTGAAGCCGTGGGATCTTATAGTCTTAGTTTACCCTCGGGTCTAGTTTTGGAACTGGATAATTGTTATTATATTCCAAATATGATTAAGAATGTATTGTCTTTTGATTTGTTGGTAGACCAAGGCTTTTACTATAAATATTCTTATAAAATGATTTCAGTTTTTAAAGATAATATTTTCTATTTTAAAGCAACACCCGTAGATGGTCTATACACTGTAAATCTTAAAGACAACAATAGTGAAATCTATCATATAAGTAAACGATCCAAGGATATTGAGGATCAGACTTACCTCTGGCATTGTCGTTTGGGCCATATAAACAAGAAACGCGTTGAACTACTCCTAAAAGGAGGTTTTCTTGGAAATTTCGACTTCAAACCTTTTTGATAATTGCGAATCTTGTTTATCTGGTAAAATGACAAAGCAACCTTTCAACAGTGAGAATGAAAGGGCTACTGACTTGCTTGAAATAATCCACACAGATGTATGTGGACCTTTCAGTCATGTAGCAAGAGGAGGATACCGGTACTTCATTACCTTCACTGACGACTTCAGTAGGTATGGATATGTCTACTTGATGAGACATAAATCTGAAACCTTTGAGAAATTTAAGGAATATCAGAATGAAGTACAGAATCTACTTGACAAGAGGATCAAGTTCTTACGGTCAGATCGTGGTGGCGAATATCTCAGTGATGAGTTTGACAATCATCTGATGGAGTGCGGGATTGTATCCCAACTTACACCTCCGTATACACCTCAGATGAACGGTGTATCAGAAAGGAGAAATCGTACTTTGCTTGACATGGTACGAACGATGATGTGTCATTCTTCGCTGCCAGTATCATTCTGGGGACACGCGCTCGAAACAGCAGCACACATACTGAACAGAGCGCCAACAAAGTCGGTAGAAAAGACTCCATACGAGTTATGGAAGGGTAAGAAACCCAACATATCTTTTCTGAAAATTTGGGGTTGTGAGGTTTACGTCAAACGACCTACCTCAGAAAAACTCAAACCCAAATCCGACAAGTGTTTCTTCGTTGGATATCCCAAGACCACCGTGGGATATTATTTCTACAACCCTGAAGAGAACAAAGTGTTTGTTGCTCGAAATGGAAAATTTCTGGAAGAGAAGTTTCTCAGCTTAGAGAACACCAGAAAGGATGTAGATCTACAGATAGTAGACGAAGAAAGCACTACACCAGTTGTTGAGCCAGAAATTCAACATAGCAATGTTGAACCTCAATCAGAGCCGATTGAGGAAGTGCAAACACAGGACCTTCGCAGATCCAGTAGGATAAGACAAGAACCAGATAGGTATCTTGGGTTCTTGGTCTCTCAAGACAGTGGAGACTTAAATGAACCAACATCCTATGGAGAAGCTGTGTCAGGCAGTGAGTCTGAACAATGGCAGGAAGCCATGAAGGCCGAGATGCAATCCATGTATGACAACCAAGTCTGGGAGTTGACTGATTTGCCACAACACTGTAAAGCTGTTGGACGCAAATGGGTTTTCAAGAAGAAAACCGACATGGATGGAAATGTACACACCTTCAAGGCCAGACTGGTCGCAAAAGGATTCACACAAACTCATGGTATCGACTATGATGAAACCTTTTCACCAGTGGCCATGCTAAAGTCAATTAGGATTCTAATGGCCATCTCAGCGTACTTTAACTACGAGATTTGGCAAATGGACGTCAAGACAGCCTTTCTGAATGGAAAGTTAACAGAAGACGTCTATATGGAACAACCAGAGGGGTTTGAAGATCCTAAGAATCCTAATAAGGTGTGTAAACTGCTAAAATCTATTTATGGATTAAAGCAAGCATCTCGAAGCTGGAACTTACACTTTGATGAGCGAATCAAAGAGTTTGGTTTCGCTAAAAGTGAGTTCGAGCCATGTGTTTACACTAAGTTCAGTGGGAGCATAGTAACCTTCCTGGTCTTGTATGTAGATGACATACTACTCATAGGAAACGATGTACCAACTTTACAGAGTGTTAAGGAATGGTTAAGTAAATGTTTCCAGATGAAAGACCTTGGAGAAGCCGCTTATATACTAGGTATAAAGATCTACAGAAACAGATCTAAACGGCTTATCGGACTTAGTCAGAGTACATACATTGACAAGGTCCTGAAAAGATTCAGGATGGATGAATCCAAGAAAGGATTCATTCCAATGCAACATGGCATAGTGTTAAGTAAAACACAGTGTCCTGTTTCTAGTGAAGATCAGGACAGAATGAAATCGATTCCATATGCTTCTGCAATTGGATCGATTATGTATGCCATGCTATGTACTAGGCCCGATGTTGCTTACTCAGTAAGTGTTACGAGCAGATACCAACAGAATCCAGGTGAGCCTCATTGGGTGGCTGTCAAGAACATTCTCAAATATCTGAGAAGAACGAAAGAAATGTTCTTGGTCTTTGGAGGTTCTGAGGATGAAATTAGTGTCACAGGATACTCTGACGCTAGTTTCCAGACCGACAGAGATGACTTCAGGTCACAGTCAGGGTACGTCTTTACCCTAAACGGAGGTGCGATCTCGTGGAAGAGCTCGAAGCAGGACACGATTGCAGACTCAACTACAGAGGCAGAGTACATTGCAGCATGTGATGCAGCAAAGGAAGCTGTCTGGCTGAGGAATTTTCTATCGGATCTCAGAGTGGTTGCCAGTATCTCGAGACCGATAGATATATTCTGTGATAACTCAGGAGCCGTGGCGCAAGCAAAGGAACCTAGAGAGCATCACAAGTCGAGACACGTGCTCAGAAAGTATCACCTCATCCGAGAGATCATTGGAAGAGGAGATGTAAGAATATGCAAGATTCCAACAGAAGACAATGTCGCAGATCCGCTGACAAAGCCACTAGCAAGGGCAAAGCATGAGGCACATGCGAATTCCATTGGGATGCAGTACCTGGAAGCCAGTAGCTAGTACTTAGTTTATTAATTATAACTATAGTCTAATTTAGAAACAATGTAATCATGTAAAGTTTTTATTTCACAGTGTGTTGGAAATAAATGGAGGTTTTAATTTCATGATTGTTCTAAATTAACTATTTTTTCGCATATTTAACGTATCCTTGATTCTACAAAGTCTTGTATGAAATCTAAATTTCCGTAGCCACTTATTGAAATGGGAATTTCAATAGGGAGTTTAACGCTATTATAAATACTTGATAATTTATTCAAAGTAGAGAATAAAAGCACAAGTGATGTGACCAAGTATTTATAGATACTCATCAGAGTGTTTGGGTATTGGAAGTGACCAGTAATCAAGTCTGCTTCATGGAGCCTCAGTCATAGGCACTGACTTGATAGGTTGTCCTTAGACCTGAGATACTTGGTTTGGGAACACGAGGACCACTGTACTCTTAGCACGTACTAACGCTGCACCGTAACTGGGTGGCTATACGGGACGTGACTAGATGCAGCGGAAGCCGTGGATCCAAATGCAAGTAGTCAAGAAGGGATTTGCACCTCTTTCAAAAGAGAGATATTTCCGGGCCCCTTGACGATTAAGATTGGCAGAAAACGCGTGGCCACGCTCGGATAGAATAACAGGGGTTATTTAGTAATATCCGTTACTGCAGGCAATCGAAATCAGAGTCAAGAAATACTTGATCTTAAGAAATGAATCCTCCACTCCATGTCTTAAATCACTTTAGAAATATCGTGTGCAAAAGGAATGAACCTGTGTACAAATTCAAGCGTGAATTGTATCTCTGGATGTAAGAGATCTTATAACCTGGTTAACCTAAGCGTCTGGCTAGGGACCTCCTTAGGCTAATGGTAACAGGTGTAGTTACGTGTCTAGCACAAGTGGGAGTCTGTTAGGATTGTGTGCAAGACAGTAACAGGGTTACCGTGTCCAATGTTATAAGACACTAGTAGGTCACACCGCTGCACACCTAATTGAGAAATTTGTGTGAAAAAGAGATATATGAGAAGAGAGAGAACTAAATAATTATTAGTTAAATAATTATTTATTTGTTTCAATTAATTAGTAAAATTAATTAAAGGATTAATTAATTAAGGAATTAATTGGAAGGATAATTATGAAAGGAATCATAATTAGGTTAAATCACTGCCTTATCTGATCCTATAAATAAAGGGTTGGGGCTTTGATTAACAGTTGAACAATTCCTACAAAAATCTCTAGATCTCTCTCTCTCTCTCCCAACCGTCGTTTTCTCTCTCTCTCACACATCGGTCGGATTTTTTCCCGATCAGTCACGGTGGTCTAGCAACCTCTCGCGTGGTGTCAGTAGCGGTGTACCCCCTACCAGCCTTCCGGAAGTTTTAATCGCAAAAGGTAAACTGATATACCCACTTGATTGTATCTGTTATGGTTTAAGATGGGTCCGGGTTTGGGAATCGTTTTTGTTATCCGCTGCGCACCGTCAGTGCCCACGGTTCCCCAACAGAGAAGTCATCAGAGATGAATTCATCATCTGATGAAAGGCATATAGTCTCAGGAGGGGCTCGGATTTCAGGGGTTCTGGAGGAAGATGCTTCAGAGTTAAAGCGGGTTGGTTTAGAAGGAATGGATTCAGGGTTTAGGGGAGTTACTCTGAACGTCATTCTGCTCAGTTCGGCTCGTGTCTGTTCTGATGGACTGTTTTCCATAAGGCGAACAATCTCACCAGTGACAGAACCAAAGTTCACTTCCTGAAATTCAGAGTCTGTTTGGTTTTTAGGTTCAGGGGTTGGTTCAGGAGTAGATTGAGGTGTTGGTTCAGGGGTAGGTTGTTTGGGTGGTTGGTAGATAACCATTTGTAGGTTGTTTGTGGGTGAGTATTCAGAGGAGGTGTCGATGGTGATGGTTTCAGGGGTTGGTTTAGGCTTAAGAATAGTGGAGATGGGTTGGTTATCAGAAGATGAGGGAGAGGATGGTAGGAGTAACATACCAGGTGCACCGGGGTTCTTCCCCTGAGAGTGTGCAGGCCATGGAGTGGGCGTTGACGCAGGAACCTTCTCGACGAAGAAGTCGTCGTCTTCATCATCATCATCATCTTCATCCTCATCCTCGTTCGTTCCCCTGTTCATTGGTTCTCCAGTTGGTGGAGGGGGAATAAACGGAATGGTCTCGCTGGGGCTGTCTCTCCCCCTCAACAGGTGCCTGAGTCAAGGCGGCTGTTGAAATATACCTCTGAAGGAGAGAGGCCATGTCGTTCTCTAGCTTGCGAGAGATGAAGGAAGAGGAGATCAGGGATTGCAGAATATCCCTGTCTGCGCTGGTGAATGATGGAGGAGGTGGAGGAGCAGAGGTGATGGCGTTGACAGCGTTGGTGAGGCCAGTCACCTGCTCCTGGAGAGCGCGGAGGCCTGCTTCTTAGGCATCCAACCTCTGAACCACTGTTGTTTGGAAAGTGGTGAGAGAGTTGGTGCTGTTGTTGATGGTGGTAGAGAGAGCAGGCAGAGCAGTGGCCTTCAGGTCATCAACAGATGCCTGAAGGGTGTTGGAGGAGGTGGCCACTTGGGAAACCTTGTCGTGGATGGTATCCAGACAAGGGATCGAGAGAGTTACGGCCGTCGGTGGCGGAGTGGCGGCGGCAGCAGCAGCAGTGGCAGTGGCGGCGGCGGCTTCAGCGGCGGTCGCAGCGGCTTTGGCCGAGGCAAGCTCTAGCTCCAAAGCCTAGAGTCGAGCCTGGTGCGCATCCTCCTGCTGTTGGAGTGCTGCGCGTGCCTCCTGTAACTGTCGTTCAGCGGACTGACGACGAAGTTCAGCTGCACTCAGCTGTCGTTCGGATTCCGTGAAGACGAAATCTTTAAAGGGGTCATCCTTGTGTAGTTGAGGATGCCCTTCAACGGCTGCTTCTAAAGAACCTGTAAAATTAGCAGCTAAATGAGTACTAGAGGACTCAGAAGCTTTCATAGAAGAAGGAATAGCAATATTATGCTTAGTAATATTACCTGAGGTTAGGAGGGCATCAGAGCGATTACCCTCCACATTCTCTGAGTGTTCGAGATGAACAACCTCAGGTTCTTGTTGGACAGGAGCAGTAGCAGGGGTGTCTGCAGGTAAAGAAGTTTTAGATAAAGGGGAAGGTTTATTAAAAAGTTGAGGTAGGGTAATATAATATTTCTTACCAGCTGGAGCCTTCTTTTTCTTTTGCGCCTTAGACTTGGCGCGCTTTGGCTGTGGAGGAGGAGTAGAGCCAGAGGGAGGAGGGCGCTTCAGGGGCGCCGAAGAAGTAGGTGCAGCTGGGGAAGTCAGTATTGGGTTAGCTACTGACATAGCATGCAGAGAAAGAGAAGAAGATGGTTTGGATGAGAAGAGAGAAGACATACCTTGAGCAGGAGGAGAGGTGGGTTGCTCTTCTGCGTCTGGTTGTGGTTCAGGAACAACCACAACATCAAAGAGAGGAACGTCGTCAGGTTTTGGAGAAACCTGGTCCAGGAACTTGTTCCCCAGGGCATAGTTGTTGAAGTTGCCCTCTGTTGGGTAGTTGTCACCCATGTGTAGTGCCAGAACGGCAGAGAAGAACCTGGTGTAGGGGACGTTGACCACCCGAGTCCTGTTCTTGATCTTCTTGATCATGTCATCCCATATGCAGCGAACATAGTCAAACTTGCGATTCTTGATCGCAGAGTAGACCATGTTTTGGATGGACGTGGGGAATTGCTCTGTGCTCCCCGTCTTCCCTGTCAGACAGAGACCAAACGTGTTCCATATGTAATAGAACGTAGCGTTTAGCCCCGTCTTGTGGACAGTGGCAGCAGTCTTGACCAGAGGAAGGCCTTCTCTCACAGGCCAGTTGTAGCCTATGGCGTCCAGGAACTCGATGATTTCGTCAGAGGAAGGAGGAGGAGGAAATTTCTCCTTCTTTGGGAATTTGAGGACGTTCCTCAGGGTCCCAATGCTGAATGAAATGATGTCGTCCTTGATTTGGAACTTGATCACTTCGTGCATCTTGCCCTTCGAGTTCCTTTCTTGGGCAGCAGTAGCAGTGGACCACAATTGTAGAAGCAGAGGTTTGTTGGGCGCCGTGTTGAGAGTGAACGCCGTTTTCAGAGGACTATTGAGAAGAAAGTCCCTGGCTGGCTTCAGGTAGTCCTTGCTGGCAGGGATGTCAAATAGGCCAATAAGGTTGTTGGCCTTAAACTGAAGATCGTGCTGGGGAATGACGATGGGCAGGCTTCCAGTAGCCGTTAGCAGAGTGGTGGCCTCAGAGGAGAGCTGAGCGTCAAGAGATGTGGATGTAGTAGCAGCCATCCTGTCAAAAACAAAAATAACATATGTGGATGATTAAGAATCCAAAATATGCATTTTTCTTCACTTTTGAATGAACACAGAATATGTTCATAAAAGTGGTGAAATCCTTTATACTTGGAATGGATTAGATACCAAAATACACAAAAGGAATGTGTTTTGGTATTAAAAAGAACTTCTATTTTGATGAAGAAATATCAAAATAGGAGTTTATGATTGTTCTTAAAAGAAATAAGAAAAATCATTTTAAACAGTTTTAACAAAAATCTTAGAAGATTTTGGGAAAACTAAGATCAAACGAAGTGATCTTAGGGTTTTTGAAAAAACGTTTATCAAAATAAGTTGTTGTTAGGGAAGAAAGTCAACTTAGATTGTGGAAAGAACAAAGAACATAAAGATACTTACGTTGATCTTGTTAAGAAAGTGGTAAGTGTGTGTTCTTGGTGTTCTTGAGAACGCAGATTCGAGAGACAATTGTTTTCTTGCTTTGAATTCTTTGAGAGCGAATAGTGAGCGTAAAGAGTGAAATGGGTTACGAGTGAGGTTTTTATACCTCGTGGTAGGAGAGAGAAAATGGATGAGAGAGAAAAGAGCGGCTAATTTCAAAAGTAATGATGAAAAAAGAAGTTCTACGCGCGGTCACGCGCCTGACACACGTCGTGGGGAACAGGAAACGTCCCATTACGTGTCAGTGCAGATGAAAAGTTTGTTTTATTCGAAAACTTAAAAACCACATTTTCAGGGGATAATTCCATTTTGATGAAAGGATTGTTTTTTGGAATTAGAGTACTTATCAGATAAGTACTGTTTTGGGAAAATCCTCTTATCACATTTATTGCGATAAGGTTTCAGGAGCAGAGGTACTTACCTGAGAATCATCAGTCTTCGGATTTTGAACAAAGATTTTGTAAGTACTGAATAGAGTTATCTTCTGATGAGAGTTTCATTCAAGAGTTGTTAAAGAAAGAGTCCTGAGAAAAGTTATTCTTTAGATTTAACAACTGTTTGTCCTGATAAACTTCAATCATCAGGATTTAACATCCCAAGTTCACTGATGAGCATATTAAAACGCGTTACATCTAGTGGTTTGGTAAAGAGGTCAGCAAGCTGATATTCAGTAGGGACAAAATGGAGTTCAATATCACCATTCATCACATGATCCCTGATGAAGTGATATCTCACTTCAATGTGCTTTGTCTTGGAGTGTAAGACAGGATTGTTAGCGATGGCTATCGCTGAAGTGTTGTCACAGTAGATAGGAATTTTAGAAAGTTGTATGTCATAGTCCTGAAGTTGATTTCTCAGCCACAGGACTTGAGCACAACAGATTCCTGCTGCAACATATTCAGCTTCAGCGGTTGATATGGACACAGAGTTCTGTTTCTTGCTAGTCCAACTCACCAACTTGCCACCTAGCAGGTGACAACCACCAGTGGTGCTTTTCCTGTCAATCTTACATCCTGCAAAGTCACTATCAGAATAAGCTGTTAGATCGAACCCTGAGTCCTTGGAGTACCAAAGACCCAGATTAGGAGTTCCCTTCAGATATCTGAAGATCCGCTTTACAGCGATCAGATGGGATTCTTTGGGTTCAGCCTGATAACGAGCACATAAACATGTAGAATACATGATATCAGGGCGACTAGCTGTGAGATACAGCAGAGAGCCGATCATTCCTCTGTAGAGAGTCACATCGACAGGTTTCCCTTTGGAATCCTTGTCAAGTGACAGAGGAGGAGCCATTTGAGTCTTCATCGGTGTACAGGATGTGAGATCAAATTTCTTTAGCATCTCATGTACATATTTACCTTGATTGATAAAGATTCCCTTTTCAGATTGCTTGATCTGAAGTCCTAAAAAGAATGTTAGTTCACCCATCATAGACATTTTATATTCAGATTTCATGAGCAACTCAAACTTTTCGCAGAGTTTGGGATTGGTGGATCCAAAAATAATGTCATCGACATATATCTGGACAAGAAGGATATGCTTAGGATATTTCTTTAGAAATAAAGTGCTATCGATCTTACCACGAACAAAACCTTTAGAGAGAAGAAAGGTTGAAAGGGTATCATACCAGCACGAGGAGCCTGTTTTAACCCATAGAGAGCCTTGTTTAACTTGTAGACGTGATCAGGGAACTTAGGATCTACAAAGCCAGGAGGCTGAGCTACATAGACTTCTTCATTAAGTTTTCCATTCAGAAAGGCATTTTTGATGTCCATCTGATAAACCTTGAAGTTCATATGTGCTGCAAAGGCTAGGAAAAGTCAATTGCTTCGAGCCTAGCAATGGAGCAAAGGTTTCATCGTAATCAATGCCCTCTTCCTGCCTGTATCCCTGAGCCACAAGGCGAGCCTTGTTTCGAATAATCGTACCAATCTCATCAAGTTTATTTCGAAAAATCCACTTGGAACCAATGATAGTACGTTTTCGAGGCCTAGGGACGAGAAGCCAGACATTGTTTCTGATGAACTCTGCTAGCTCTTCCTGCATGGCTGAGACCCAGGCAGGATCACGCAAGGCATCATCTATTTCTTTAGGTTCATTTTCAGAGATGAAGTTAACATAAAGACAGACGTTACCAGATTGACGTCGAGTCTTAACACCAGAGGAAGGGTTACCAAGAACTTGATCAATAGGATGATCCTTGGTCCATCGAAGAGCAGGTGGCTGATACACCTGTCCTGAAGTGGAAGCTTCATTTACTGATGGATCAGGGAGAAGATTAGTAGGAGTAGGCTCACTAACAGTGGTTTGAGAAGAGTCTTCACTGTTAGTGGGTTGATCAGGTTCAGTTGGTGTGATTTGGGTAATTGGAGTGGCATTTATCAGAGGTGGAGTATGTATTTCAGTGGGTGGTATTGGAGGATCTTCAAAACCATCAGGAAGGTCTTGAGGAGTTGGATCAATAATGGGAATATCAGGGACTTGAAAGAAGGAGTCAGCCCACTGATTTATTTCAGAGTTATCATTAGGGTGAGGAAAGGTAGGACCCGATTCATCAAATTTGACATGAATCGTTTCCTCTATGGCTTGTCTTCGTTTGTTGAACACACGGTATGTTTTAGAGATAGAGGAGTATCCAAGGAAGATTCCATCATCAGACTTGGAATCGAACTTTCCAAGGTTATCTTTGTTGTTCAGGATGTAGCAGACACAACCAAAGATATGGAGATGTTCGATTGAGGGTTTCCTGTTACGAAAGAGTTCGTAAGGAGTTCTTCTAAAGCGCTTTACTATCAGAGATCTATTCTGGGTGTAGCAAGCAGTGTTAACAGCTTCAGCCCAGAATTGGGTGGCAAGGTTGGCTTCACTCAACATAGATCTTGCAGCTTCGATCAGGGTTCTGTTACGACGTTCAGCAACACCGTTTTGCTGAGGCGTTCTAACAGAGGAGAAGTTCTGGGAGATACCTTTCATATCAAAGAAGGTTTCCAGAGTACTGTTTTTGAACTCAGTACCATGGTCACTTCTGATAGAACGAACGGAAAGGTTGTTGAGCTTGGGATGCGCCGACTTAAAGAGTTCAAGTGATGTGATTATCAGGGGGAGAAAATACGCGTTGCACTCTTTTTCCCTTGATCATCGTTTTGTCCCACTGGTTTTCCTGACAAGGTTTTTAATGAGGCAACAACCCCAAGCGTATTTGGAGTAACTATGTACTCTTTTTCCCTTCACTAAGTTTTTCCACAACGGTTTTACTTAGTAAGGTTTTTAACGAGGCATAGTACTCTTACTTGACATCCAATGGGGAGTGTTATGGCATAATTATAATTGGTATGGATGTCAATCCCTCTATTAATGGTATGGATATATACCATATTGTGTATTGTCTTTCTTAGAGGACAAGTAATATATGTATATATATAGATGTACCCTCTATTGAATAATATACATACTTTCTTGCTCTCATCTCTCTCTCTCTCTCTCCCGATCTCGTCTCTCTATATTCTTGTTATATTCATAACATCTCCTTTATTTTAGAATTGGCCTTTTACGTTCCATATTGAGCAAATACTTGCAAGTCATAACATCTCCTTTATTTTAGAATTGGCCTTTTACGTTCCATATTGAGCAAATAATTGCAAGTGTTTCCAAAATTTTGTCATTTTTAACCATAAGTTATGATTTAGTATATTTAGAGTATGTTAACATTATCTGTCACTAGAATTTAATACACCAATTACCAGGGGCGGAACACAAGCATGTAAACCGCACTTACCGGATCTTATCTCTTATATACTTTTAAAAATGCAAAAAATACATTATCTAAAGTTATGGATTTGGGCATTTTCCCTCACGTGAGGAGCGAAGCAATTTGGGCTGACAAGTAGAAAGAAATTGGATATGGATGATGGATTGAATAAGTGGTGAATTAAGCGGAGTTGGGTGAGTACATAGGGGCCAAGAAATAAAAAGTTCATCGATGGAGTGGCGAGTACTTAGAAGCAAGGTTGTTAAGATCGGGATTCTAGCTAGGATCGTTTTTTGTCTTTGCAAGCTCGGATCGTAAGCTCGGGCTCGGGATCGTAAGATCCTACCTAGTGCAAGTCAGTATAAATTTTATCAGATCCTACTTCAAATTTCAAAAACATACATCCATATTTCAACATCTAAATTTCAAATTAATATACATCCACATCCAAAATAACATACATCCACATCTTAAAATAACAGTCTTAAGTCTTAACTCTTAAGCCTTAACAATCCTCAAAATAACATAGTCATAAGTCTTAACTCTTACCAATACTCAAAATAACATAGTCAAAAACTCAAAATAGCTCCAAAATTTTAAAATAACATAGTCTGCACGATCTTACGATCCGAGCCGAGCTTACGATCTTACGATGCGATCCTACGAGCCTACACGAGCTTACCTAAAAACGATCCTATAAGCGAGCCGGCTAGTTTTAGTAGGCTAGGATCGTAAACTCGTACGAGCCTACGAGCTTGATCGCGAGTTTGACAACCTTGCTTAGAAGCCTATATTTAGGTCATGAGTATCATACAAAATTTTGGTTTCGTGGTTTCATTACCAAGTCAGCGTTGCATCAGCTTTTCATTATCCTACCTTCAAACCATCATTGACCTTTCAAATCCCGTAATAAAATCCTTTAATCTTTCATACCCTTTACCATGTTTTATTAATTTTAAAATAATATATATATATATATATAGAGAGAGAGAGAGAGAAAAGAGTGGTTTCACCAAACCTCTGCCGAAACCAACGATGAAACCGCGGGATGGCGTATCACATCCGGGCTCGAACTCGCGAGCCCACCGTGAAACCAACATGAAACCAACTATGTGCTATGCATGACCTTAAGAGGAAAATAAACGCAGGGGCCATGGCGCCCATCCGCCCGAATTACCAATATAGGGTTCTTTCAAATGAATTATCAACATCTTTAATCAACCAATTACTAATTTGAAAGTATGTGTGACGGATGGATTATTGATTGTGGTTAATTTTTTATTTATAAGCTATATATATACCTATATATATATATAGAGTCACCTTCTTTTGTAAACCAAGTATTTTGTGTTAACTTTGTTAACCAACAATAACCATTGATCATTTTCATCAATGGCTAGGATTAAATTCTAAAATTAAAAGGATTTTAATTATTTCCTTATTTAAAACCGTTGGAACACAGTTGCACAAGGGTGTTTTTGGAAAAATAATCAAATTTCAAAAAACACCAAATTTAATAGCACTCTGATTCATCCAGATTTCAAAATTCAAATAAGATCCTTCATGAAAAAAATGAAACTACCAAAGATAATCAATTTAAAAAAGAAAAAAACATTAATAGGGCTTTGTGTTGATCTTAAAAAGAATGTGCACAAATGTTTAGGCAGAAACACAATGGTTTCATATCAGGTGCACATGTGTATGACTTATCAGGTGCACATGTGTATGACTGTGCATATGTGTTTATCAGAGTGCATATGTGTTTATCAAAGTCCTCTCGTTGATCCACCATTGTTACTAGAGATAAGAACACACCAACCAATTTTATTTTTTTTGAAAAAGAAAAAATCAATAACTGCCATCTTTATCTCACCCTAAAAAAATGGAAACAGCATCCGTGATTGTTATAACACCAAAAGGACAAAACTACCCCTGGTCGGTTGCTAATAAACCTAAACAAATGCTGAAAAATGATTGGATGACACTTGGTTAACATAGTTAACACAAAATTAGTGGTTAACAAATGAAGCTAACTCTATATATATATATGAATTTAATGTTTTTAATTCATGATTTAAACTTTAAAAGCCTATAATTAGTCTTAAAACTTCTAAATCCATTAGATCACAAAGTATTTTTGTGATGTACTTTGACCGGTTTAGACACTTTATTTTAAGTCGTACCGTTGGAAAAAAAAAATCTTAAATCTCTACTTAGAGTTTGATCTGTTAAGAAAGACCTAACTGTTAACTCGTTAAGACCATAAATATCCTATTATAACAAATTGTTAACATTTTTGAAAGGAAGTATCATCCATGCTACAAAGGCGTGGGTCTTTAAAGTTTGATTCACTCATTTAGCAAAAGATATTATGTAATTTAAAAAACCCTTCGAGCTCTTATTCTTATTATTATCTTATATATACAAAGAGCAGGCGCCGGCTCCGACCCGCCGGTGCGACCCGCCCCCAAACCCAAGATCCATAGTCCAAACATATATTTATATTTACTTTTACATATTAGCCCTCTGTACTTATAATATTTATTCAGTTTATATCTTTTACTTTTCAATATTTCATTTTACGTTTTAGTCATATATCGTATATTAGCTATATTATGTTAAAAAAAATACGTTTTAATTTTAACAAATTACGCCATTATAATCGTATCGTCGACACGGTCAAAATGAGCCTAATATTGAATATTTTTTGATGTAATTATTTTATTATATACTATATATATTACGATTATAAAAAAATCATATAATCCTATACACATTTTCAAATATACATATTAGTCATCTAAACTTATAATATTTATTTACTTTACATCTTTTATTTTTCGATATTTCATTTTATGTTTTACTCATATACCATATATTTGCTAAAATATGTTTAAAAAAATACGTTTTAATTTTAGCAAATTACGTCATTATAATTGTATCGTCTATACGAACGGAATGAGTCTAATATTGAATATTTTTTGATGTAATTTATATACTATATATACGTTTAAACCGACCCAAATCCTGTACCCATTTTCAAATTTACATATTAGTCCCCTAAAATTATAATATTTATTCACTTTATACCTTTTACTTTTAAATATTTCATTTTATGTTTTACTCATATAATATGTATTTGCTAAAATATGTTAAAAATGTACGTTTTAGTTTTAACAAATTACGCCATTATAATCGTATCGTCGATACGATTGAAATAAGCCTAATATTGAATATTTTTTGATGTAATTATTTTATTATATATTATATATAGTACGATTATATGAAACAATATAATCCTATAGTCATTTTCAAATTTACATATTAGCCTTCTAAACTTATAATATTTATTCACTTTATACCTTTTACTTTTCAGTATTTCATTTTATATTTTAGTCATATATCGTATATTGGCTAAAATATGTTAAAAAAATACGTTACAATTTTAACAAATTACGCCATTATAATCGTATCGTCGATACGATCGAAATGAGTCTAATATTAAATATTTTTTGATGTAATTATTTTATTATACACTACATATAATACGATTATATGAAGCCAAAACACTGTTCATGAACAACGGCTACCGACATTTGGTGAAACTACATTTTAGCCTCTTAAACTTATAATATTTATTCACTTTATAGTTTATACCTTTTAGTTTTCTATATTTCATTTTGCCTTTTAGTCATATATTATATATTGGCTGAAATAGTTGAAGTGTCGGTACCTACTGTTGATGAATAGTCTTTTGGGTTCCTGGTAATTGTTAGTATTATTAAAATCTCCTAAAAATAAAATTTTTGATTTAATGATTTCTTAAATCTTTTCATTTATTTTATTAAATCTTTCGTATGACAACATCTGTACAAACTTTATGTTTCATATAATTTAATGTTACTACTTACAATCAAATTTATCACAGTTTATAACCCAGTGCAAAGCCCCGGGCTCTTTATAGGTAACTTCCTCTAAACTATTGTTCACAACAACGGTCTCTTACAATATTAACAAAACTCACCGCAGCGAAGCGCGGGCAAATCCCCTCGTTATAATATACAAACAGCAGGCGCCCCGGCCCAACTACAACCCACCCATGACCCAACCCGACCCGATACCCAAACCCACCCTTTCTTCTCTCATTTTTGACCCAAACCCGCCCTTTGACCCACCCATGACCCATTTAGACCCGCGCTTCCTTCCAGCTTTACCCATCTCCAAGTTTACATTTTTGGCCCCCTCAACTTATTAGATTTATACACTTTATACCTTTAACTTTTCAATATTTCATTTTTCATTTTAGTCAAATATCGTGTATTGACCAAAAAACGTTAAAAAATACGTTTTGATTTTAACAAATTACGCTATCATATTCGTATCGTCGATACGATCGAAATGAGCCCAATATTTGAATATTTTTTGACGTAGTTATTTTATTATATACTATATATTACGTTCCAACTTCTGACCGACCCAAATCCTATATCAATTATTCAAATTTACATATTAGCCCCATAAACTTAGAACTTATAAGGGTTATTCAGTTTACATATTTACTTTTAAATATTTCATTTTACGTTTTAGTCATATATCGTGTATTGGCATAAAGCCGTTAAAAAATACGTTTTAATTGTAACAAGTTACGCCATTATGTTTGTATCGTCTATACGATAGAAATGAACCTAATATTGAATATTTTTTTTATAGGGCTATTTTATTATATATTATATATAAGCTCCAACCGACCCGAATACTATACCCATTTTCAAATTCACATATTAGCGCCCTACACTTATAATATTTATTCACTTTATACATTTATTTTTCTATATTTCATTTTACGTTTTACTCATATATCGTATATTGGTTGAAACATGTTAAAAAATACGTTTTAATTTTAACAAGTTACGCCATTATTATCGTATCGTCGATACGATCTAAAATATGTTAAAAAAATACGTTTTAATGTTAACAAATTGCGCCATTATCGTATCGTCGATAAGATCGAAATGAGCCTAATATTGAATATTTTTTTCATGTATTTATTTTGTTATATACGGGAGTGATGGCCAAACGAAACCGAACCGAACCGAACCGAAGGGCTAGCCCGAACCCGACCCATTGACCAACCCAACCCGACCCAAACCCAGGCCTCAGACCGCGGGCCAGAAACCGGTCCGGAACCCGGGTCGAACCCGAAACCCGGGCCGGAAGCCGGTCCGAACCGGGCGAACCCGGCCCGAACCGGCCCGACCAGACCCGGTTTTCGTCAAACCCGGGTTTGACCAACACTGTAGCAAACCGGGTTTTGGTCAAACCCGGCCCGAACCGGCCCGAACCCGAAATTTGGCCAACACTGTACGGGATATATATGCTCCAACCGACCCGAATCCTATACCCACCATTTAAACTTACATATCAACCCCCTAAACTTATAATATTTATTCACTTTATATCTTTTAGATTTTTATATTTCATTTTACGTTTTAGTCATATATAGTATATTGGCTGAAATATGTTAAAGTGTCGGTAGCTACTGTTCATAAATCCGGTGCGAAGCCCGGCTTATCAACTAGTTATATATAAAGTGATAAAATAAGAATATTATAAAAGATTTTTAATATATTAAATATTTTAAGAGCTGTATTTTTTACAAATTAAGTTTTTGAGAACAAAAACTAAGATAATTAATAATACAACATAAGTATGCATAGAGAGAGAGACCTTCGTCCAAGATTGGGTTCTCAAAACCAAGGTTGGCAAGCTTCCATTTAAAGGACTATCCTTAAACTGCATTGGACCTGCTTTATTCAAATTAAACTGGATTAGATAAGAAATATAAAAGCAAAAGAAAATACACATATATTTATTTATACTGTATTATAATTTATTTGGATCTTTATTCTTAAAAACTCTTAATATCTTAATGTTTAATTTATTTAGATCTAAAGTATTAATTATATAAACATACATTTAGCAGTAAACTGTAACAAAGCATTTTTTTAATATTCTTTTCGATTATGAATAGTAACAAAACATTTTTTTTTTAAATTCCATTGTGAATAGTAAATTTATATTATTTTAATCAATTTAGTTTTGAAATTTACATTTTATCCCTCTACACTTTCTTATATATAATTTCACGTTTTAACCATATATCGTATACCGGCTAAAATATGTTAAAAAAATGTGTTTCATTTTAAACAAATTACGTCATCATAATTATTTATACATACAATTACAACCTTTTTAATTTTTAAAATATTTTAAGTTTGCATTTCTTGAAAGATTATGAGGAGTCTTCTTAAACTATACCACAATTCCAAAATATAATGTCAATGAACCTCTAAACAACGGAAAATCGAGGAAAACCTTTGTAGCCTTTCATCTGGATCGTATGTATTTGTGTATAGCAGTAAATTAACTTTCTTTTTTTTTTGTTTTTATGCGCAAATGAATTATGCACGTGTACATATTACAAATTGCATCTATGCACTTGAAGTGCTACAAAGGTAATTTTGTAACTTTTCTCTTGAACCTGACCCTAAACAAATATACAACAAGATATATGATATTTTATGGGGAACCTCATCTCACAATTAATCCATTTTCAAAAGAAAAATAAAAAAATTAGTTTTTAATTTACATGTGAATTTTCATTTTACTATACAGTTAGAGTACAATCCAGTATAGTAAGTAAGGTATGTTTGGCATATTGGAGAGAACGAAATAAAACAAAACACTTTGTTTGGCCAAACTTTTAATCTGGAATAAATGGGATTACGGGAACAAAGCGGAACAAAAAATATTCTACCCTCATCTTATAGAACAAGGTGAAATAGACTTATATTTTATCAACATAACATCAAAATAAAACTTAATACATCTCCCTCTTTGCATTTTATTTATTTTTTACACTTTATTTGTTGTATTTTATGCTATTTAACTTTTCAATTTAATGTCCTCAATATATTATTTTGGGATAGTTTTTGACCCTCTCTTTTAGAATATATGAAAGTGTGATAACTTGAGAACTGGTGCCTGATGTGTTATTTCATATGATTATTTTTTTTCATTTAAGACTGGAATTTAGAATATTGATTAACATGTATTCATTTCACAATATGATTGTTTCACATTTACGCGGTTCATAATGTGATTACTTTTGATGTGTCTGTGAAACAAAATATATACATAAAAAAAATTCGCATTGTGAACTCAATACATATGAAATGATCACATTGTGAAACAAATATATGTTAAATTAATTAATAATAAATACATTAAATACTACTCTTAGATAACAAATAAAATCATGTGAAATAAAATCATAACATGGAAGTTCTCACGGATCTCACAAATTCTAGATTTCTTAAAGGGAAAACATACCAAACTCAGTGAGGAGACCGCAGATGGAAGAACAACCAGGACCACCACTAAGATATAGCAAGAGCGGATCGTCTTTGGGATTTGACTCCGATGGAATAAAGTAGTAAAACAACTGAACATCCTCATTCTGATCCACTCCCACATAACTACATACATACATACACATGCACAACTTTCATCATCAAAAACCTCTAAACAAACGAATTTTGTAGAATGCAAAAGCAAAAATTACATAAATGGAATCATGAAGTAGTACCCAGTTTCCAAATAAAAAGGAAGAGGTCCTTGGAAACCAGGAAGATACTCTATTCTCTCCATTGTCGTTGAGATTACAGAATGAAAACAGATAACGACGATGACAATGAAAATGAAAAAACGATCCATGATCTTGAGTTACCAAGTATCACTCAATTATAACAGAAATATTCTGTTAACTTAAAATTGCAAACATTTATCTATCTAGCGATAAAGTAAATTAGTACAAATGCTCCGATATATAAAAATAAAATGATGAACTTATAGGCATAAATTACAAGCATGTCCCACTAATATATAGTAGGGCCGCCAATAATACTAAACAAAGTCCCAAGCAGCCGGGCTAGGGAATTTTTTTTAATTAGGCTACTAGTACTCTAATCTTTCCAACCTAAGTGTCACATCAGCTAGGGGTGAGCATCGGAACCGGGTATCCGCTTTTGGAACCGGAACCGCTATGGAACCGCCGGTTCCGGAACCGGAACCGATGTGAGTGGTTCCGGTTCCGGTTCCTAAAATACGGAACCGGTCGGGACCGGTTCCGGTTCCGGTTCTCATTTTTGTGGAACCGCTAACCGCCGGGTACCCGCCGGAACCGGTTAGGCTATATATGTATATATTTATATATTAATAAAGGTAATTTTATATATATGATTATTATGTTTAATAGACCAAACTTAAAATTATTATTTTACATTTTACATTACGCATAAACTTACGACCACTTTTTCACTCGACTTATTTATTCTCTTTTTTCGATATTTTTATATCGTATTTAACATTTCAAGTTGTGTTTTTTTGATATTTTCATTTTCAAAAATTGTCGTAATTATTTATATAGTTTTTATCGGATAAGTTTTCATCGTTTTACTATTTATTTCGTTACGTTGTGACTATGTAATAACTAATAATTTCTTTTTTATAACATAAAATTTAAAAAAAAAAAAACATTTAAAAAATTAGACACCGGGTACCCGGTTTCGGAACCGGAACCGGCGGTTCCGGGACCGGTTCCCAAATATGAAGAACCGGTGCAACCGGTTCCGGTTCCGGTTCCTTCATTCTAGGAACCGCCGGTTCCGGTTCCGGTTCCATGAATTTTGGCCGGGTACCCGGTTTTGCTCACCCCTAACATCAGCTCCATATCAGATTTTTTCCAATCTTTTCATTAACCCTTTGGAACCCTCTCTAATTAGTACCCCAACCCTCTCACACACAACATACACAAAACAGCGGGTTGGCCAACCCGCATAGCCTGGAGCCCGCCCAACCCTTCCGTCACGTACCCCAACCCGCTCCTTCAAATGAAGCCGGCGGCTTCAAAGACCGCCAACGCGACTATGCGTTACGCATAGCCTTAGGCCTACATCCCAAGTATTTAATAATTTGATTATGTCTCTCTAATTAGTATGGCTCTAAACTCTCATCACCATTCCTTTCCATTTTCTATCTGTCTCTTGGCGCTCTCATTCTTAGACTGTCACTAGTACAAATATGCTTTTTTGCCACGGTTTTGAAATTCATGTTAGTCACATTTAGGTCTAGAACCGTGACTAAAAGTAATAAATAAAATTGGAGTATTGTTTTAGCCACGATGTAATTCAATAACCATGACCATTAGAAAACATGTTTAAACATAATGTCATGGTTTAAACAAAACCGTGACTAAATTGTTCCTATGGCCACAATTTTTTTGTCGTGGCAAGTAACATATAAAAATCGTGGCCATAGACATATATATAGTCACGGTTTTTTTGTGACAATTATTATTTGTGACCTTAGACCGCATATGGCCTCATGAAGTCATTTTTTCGTGACCAAAAGAATATACATATTTAGCCACGAAAATTTGTAAAACGTAGCCATAAGTCACATGTATTTGTAGTAATGGTTTTATTATTTTGTGTGACAAGAAGATAACCAGTAGCCACGGTTTATTGTATGAAGCGTGGCAATATGTGATGATTTCGTCACAGTTAATATGAAACGTGTGTAGCTATTAATATAGTTAAAACCAAGACTAAATTAATTCTATTGTCACTAAAAGCTGACCAATAGCTACGATTCAACATAATCAATTGTGTGACTAATAAATAGTTAAACGTCATGATTTTTAATATTTCGCATGACCAAAAGGCATTTAATACTCACACTTCTAAAATATAAGTGTAATCGTATGTCTTGAATTAGCCATTGTTTATTATGTGTGTGACCAAAAAGATACATATAGCCACATTTCTAAAAATTAAGTGTAACTATATGTCATGAATTTGCCCATGATTTTTAATATTTAATGAGATAATTTTAACAAAATCAATATTGTCCTAGTGGTCGGTCCATTTCTTATCAAAGATGAAGTCTGAAGTTCGAGCCTTGGCCACGTCAAAAAAATATACATGATTATAGAGCGATCATCGGCTACATTAAAAAAAATTATGTGGCTATAGATAGTTTGTTGTCATGCTTTTTTTTATATTGTGTGACCAAAAGATAACTAAATGCTACGTTTAATGTGAGTTTGTGTGGCAAAAGGTACTTTATGGCCACGGTTTTAGGTAAAATGCTCCAATACCATAAAAATTGGATATGTCTATAGCTACGGTTTTCAAACTATGGCTATGGTTTTTCATTTCATTTGGTGACACTTTTAAGCGTGACCAAAAGGGTATCAATTAATGGTCACGGGAGAATAGGCTATGCTTTGATAAAAATGAAAAACCGTGACTAAAGGCCTATGGCCACGCTTTTTAACCGTGGCAAATGTGAATTTTTGTACTAGTGTGTGTTTGGGAAAAATAAGCTAGCTTATAAGCTGGTCTATTTAAACATGTATCATAAGTTAACTTTTTAAAACGTTATTTTGAATAGCTTTTTGAAAGTTTTTTTTAGCTTTTTCTCTATTTTTATCTCTATCGTCACATCTTTTATACGATTAAAAACTTGTCTTAAAACAAATAAAAAAATAAAAGCAATTAAAGTAGAAACCAAAACTTTGATATTTCAGATGTACGAAATGACGAAATCTACAGCAACACAAAAATCATGTGGACTAGATGGGATGGGAATTGGATTTCCCATACCTACTCAAAGTTGAATTTTATACCTTCACCACCTACCTCTGAATCAACGGATAAGATGATTTTGGATTAACGGTTAATCTCTTTACATCCCTCTTATCAATTATTCAATTACACTGTAGTTTATAATTGTGTGCAATGCAGTGTGATGTATCTAAAACTCAAAAGTAAAATCGAGAACTTAAAACGCTAATCATGTTTTATCTTTCGTTCTATTTATTTTATTTTGGATGGTATTTTTATGGATCTATGTGGTTTTATATTATAAATTAGATACGTATGCATACTATGCGACGCAAAACATCTTAAGATATGGGCACTTCAACGAATAATTTTGTTTTGTAACAGTTTTATTCTCTATCACTTCATTCCAATTTTATGGTTTTATGAGTTTTTAAGTTAGCATATCAAATATATAAAATTCAAGTTCTATTGATCAAAAAAATGAAAAATATTGGCTCAATGAAATAATAATTTTATTTTGAAAATAAATCAACTCCCATTTTTGTATGTTAGATACAAAAATTAATTAACTTGAATAATTCAAATTAAATAAGTAAATAAGTAAATAAGTAAATAATTTAAAAATAAATCAACTCGTAATTTTTACATGCAACGCAAAAATTAGCTTGAACACTTCAAATTAATAAGTAAATCTTGTTTTACAATTTACTAAATTAGTGGGATTTATTAAATAATTTTTTTTTAATTTACTAAATTAGTGGGATTTTTTAAATAAAAGGTTATATGTCAATCAGATAAGTCTAAATGAACTGAAAATGTAAACTGCATCCAAATTCATCTTTAGGTGATAAAATATTGATTCTGACTCACTAGAGGACAACACATAACAACCCAGTTACTTATTTATTACATATAGATCAAATAAGTAAATAATTTAAAAATAAATCAACTCGTATTTTTTTCATGCAATGAATAATTAGTTTGAAGAGTTCAAACTAAATAACTAAATCTTGTTGTTTTTTAATTTACTAAATTAGTAGGATTTATTAAATAATTTTTTCAATTTACTAAATTAGTGGAATTTCTTAAATAAAATATTATGTATCAATCAGATAAGTCTAAATGAACTGAAAGTGTAAATTGCATCCAAATAAGCTTAAATGAACTGAAAGTATAAAAGACATTTAGGCTGCGTTTGGTATGCTGGAATGTTTTTGAAAGAATTGGAATCCTGAGGAATTTAGAATCCTGAAGGAATTGGAATCCAATTCCATAATCTGTTTGGTTGGCAGGAAATGGAATTGGAATCCAATTCCATAATCTGTTTGGTTGGCAGAAATGTCCGATGGAATTGGAATTCAGATATGCAAAATGACAGAATTGCCCTCCTTTTGTTCTTATGTCGAAGCGGTAGCGGTGGGTTGAGGTGGCGACGGCGGTGGGTCGAGGCGGCGACGGCGGTCGACGGTGGGTCGAGGCGGCGACGGTCGGCGGTGGGTCGAAGCGGTTGCGGCGGTCGGCGGTGCGTCGAAGCGGTGGCGGCGGTCGGCGGTGGTCGGAGGTGCGTCGAAGCGGTGGCGGCGGTCGGCGGTGGGTCGAAGCGGTAACGGCGGTCGGCGGTGGGTCGAAACGGTAACGGCGGTCGGCGGTGGGTCGAAGCGAAGTAGTAAGTTAGGGCATCTAATTGAAGGGTAATCTGATAATTTGGCAATTCCCATGTTAAGGGATTTTAAAATCCTTCCATGTACCAAAGGATTTCAAATTCCTTCATACGAGGGATTTTAATTCCTTCCCCCAATTCTAATTCCCTTCTCTAAATCTTACCAAACGCAGGAATCCTTGGGAATTAGATTCCAATTCCTTCAGATTCCCAAGGAATCCTGCATACCAAACGCGGTGTTAGATTCATCTTCATGCAGGAAAATACTGATTCTGGCTCACTAGAAGACAATACATGACATCCCAATTACTTATTTATTATATATAAACTAGATAGTATATAAATTGAAGATCAATATGGTCGATCGGTTTAATACTTTTAAATGGAATTGATCGATAAACCATGGAGTTTTCAAACTCAAAACATTGGTTGTTCTTATCTTTTAATAGCTGACTTATGCATTAGTTTGTATTTTTTTTTCTTTGTAACACGCACGTAATTAAAAAAAGAAACTAGAAATTTTATGTATACTCCAAACTAAAAACAATTGCAAGAAAAATATGGTTAGAATGTCCAAAAACAGGGCCGTCCTTGATGTATATGCCATAAGGATAAATCTACTAAGTATTAGAAAGTTCAAATTTAATAGTTTTTTAAAAATTTCTAACGACTTATTTGATCTAAAAAGTTGTTCAAAAACCTTAATTATTCTAAACAGTAGAGTTTACTATTGGGAAGTTGTAGAAACATCATTTATATATTTTGTGACAATATGGATAAATAAAACATTGTTGGTTATTGTTTGAATTTTTTATTTTTTATTTAAGTCATGTACGGACAAATCATATGCCAAAATAGTGAAAATTTATAAACTTCAAAACATATGATATGTTATAGGATAAGTGTGTCATCGTCTAATTAATAATATGACAGTAGAGATATAGATAAATATATCAGAGTTAAACTATAATTGAAATGTCTTGTGATTATCTATTTGTAACACATCCTTATTTAAAGGACTTATAATCATTAACGAGAATAACATAATCATCTCTCTACTGATTGTTGTTCTCTATTATATTTTTACTTTAACACGTTATTAGTATGATGCTCGTCGGCTATCTGATATATCATCCATCAATTCATCTGCAACTAGTGCAATTCAAGTAAGCATTAAGTGCTTGGTTATTTGAGAGTTGTTATGATCAAAAGTGCTTATCAATTTATAATATTTTTAAGAAGTTTAAAAAATTTGACTTCTTAAAAATCTTCTTATTGTTTTCCTAAAGAGTCATAAGCACTTTACCTAAACATCTTAAAACAACTTATTGCCTTCCACAAAAGCTAATAAATTATAAGCACTCACAAACATCCAGACTCATTTGTTCCAAAGAAAATAAGAGGTTTAGAGAGAGGAATAGAGGAAACTTAGGAGCAAGACAATGGCATTTTCAAATGGAGGTAAGAAAGTTAACTTAGACTTATGTTCTTTTTTACGTTTCATAGCTACGTTTTTTTAGCTCTCCATCAAGTCTCGTAATATTATTTCTTAGGTTTATGATTTTATGGGTGAATTTGGTGTTTCAAAGCTATTGAGTTTTAATTTAAAAATCTAAACTTCAACGTTGTGTTATAGAGGAAAGAAAAGAAAAGAAAGGGCTACAAAAGAAAAGAAGAGAAAAGAATTGAGAGGAAAATAATTTTTCTATTTGTGTTTGTTGGAAAACTAATATCAATATTAATTTTAATTTAAATGGAAATTAAGATGAATGTTATAACAAATGAAATAATGCTCCATTATGGTTGACCTTAAAGATGGGAGGGTTAGAGCATCCACAATGGAGGTTCTTCATGAGGTTTTTATTGGGGTTTTTACAAGAACCTCCATTGTGGGACAGAGGTTCTTGTCTAGTCACAGATTCTTATTGGAACTCGGGTGCTTGAACAAGAACTCAGGTTCTTGTAATACTTTCCTTTTCTGTTATATAATAATTTACATAAATAAAAATTATATTATAAATAAGAAAAAGAAAGTGAGGTTTTTGTAAGAATCTCCATTGTAGAGTTTTAAGGAGGTTCTTCGTTTGTTGAGATGACAATGATGTGGCATGAAAAAATATGGTAAGTGAGGTTTTTGGAAGTTCCACCACTGTGTATGCTCTTATAACCAAAGAAATAATGTTTCATAATGGTTGGTTTTTAAACTTTCTATGAGTAACATATGTGTTATGCATATATATATATATAATATATATAGTACTCAAACCTTGAGTTCTATGAGAGACATATGGAAAAGTAACTACATGGAAAGCCAAACACAAGTGAAAATCGAGACATAGATTCTCAAGTTCAGGCATGACGGTGAAGTCCGGCAGAACTCGATTCTGTTTCAAGTCGTTGTATCCTGGGAAATCGACGCACCGGTAGGAGGCGAATCTGTTTTAAGGAAACCGTGTATAACACGGGCCTCGACTCATTACTTGGGTTTGTTCTCATCTCTCTTTATTTCTCGATATTTCTGTTTTGGTGAAACTATTTTCCTACAATCTTAAAACCGATTCTCTTTCTTTATTTCACCAATCAGATAGTGACTTTTTGTTACAATTGTTTTCTAAGTGAAAATGGGCACGCATAAGGGATATTTTTTGAAAATAAAAATTTAATCTTCGATTATTGTAGTAGATGGGTTTGTATAAATCAACCATCATTGCTTTCTTCTTCTAAAACAAGAAAAGAAATGATATGTTTGTTTCTATTATATTTTGTTATCGTTTGAAACAATGAAATTATGTTGTTTTTGACAAATTTCAGATTGTGAAATATGAATAAAATCTGAATAGTTAGTCTGACGATGTGTTTCGAGTAAAATACATCTATGGTATCTAAAACAATTGTTGGATTTGCAATATGTTTTCACATGTTAAAGTTGTTAGTGCATAAATTTAAGCAATCCTTGCTTATTTATGCACAAAGTTTATAAGTGAAAAAAGATCATTTATAAAATGCATTATCTTGGTTTAAGTGCAAATGTTTGTTCATAACCTCATTTGATGTTTATAAAAGTGAAACTTTTATAAATACAAATGTGCATGTTTTCTTTTGTGGGAAACAAAATGGGTAATGCTGGTCTTAAAAGTAGAATATCCCTCAGGAAGTGGATGATACTTGGTTTTTGGAACCAAATGTCATGTGAGTGGTTCCAAATGAAATATTTGGTACTCATTAATGATGGGTGCTTAAATCTGATGGAATTGATAAAATTAGAACAATGATTCTATAAGATAAAATAAAAACTGTTTAGTATCCACAAGCAAATTGGTTAAATATGGATATTTTTGGCACTCCATATTGAGGGAGGGGTTTAATTGATGAATCTACGATGAGATGTAAAATTCTTGATATGGATATCTCAAAAAGTGAAAACTTGGTATACATAAACTCCATTTATTATTTGATGGGATTTTGGTTTTTCAAGAAAATAAAGTAGTTATCTATTTTAATGTAACCAAAATTTGGATAAATTTTGATTATTTAAATATTTTCTTAATATTAAAGCGGGTTTTAATATATGTTTAAATCCCAATTAATATAATAGTCGATCAATAATATTTTGATGAGTAAATACATTTTGACTATGCATCTTTAGTAAGTCAAATAAAATGAAAAGCTTATAGAATTTTATTCTATGGAAAGATGAAAGGTAGATCATTGATTTTGTATGTGATAAAGTGATCATAGTGGTGAATATGTTGATTCTTATGATTTAGAAGTTAGACATACGTCATGTTATCGGCTTGCAACTTCTAAAAGTATATCTATGAGAAAGAAAGGTTGAGTACCTTGAAATGTGGGGGTATCTTACCAATTGAAAAAAATGATGTGATAATTAATTCGTTGGATTAATTCGTTTAATTATTTGTCAGTTTATTACGAATTAATTACGTTCAGTTACGAATTTTGGTTTTAATTCGTCTAATTGTTTGTCGGTTATGAATTAAACGAATTAATTACGTTAGTTACGAATTTCAGTTTTAATTCGTTTAATTGTTGTCAGTTACGAATTATTTACAAACTTCGGTTATAGTTATGAAGTAACCATGTCGGTTATAATTCATTTAATTACGAATTAACCATGTCGGTTTTAATTCATATAATTGTTTGTCAATTATTAATTAACCATGTCGGTTATAATTCGTTTAATTACGAATTAACAATATCGGTTTCAATTCATGTAATTGTTTATCAATAATGAATTAATTATTTCGGATTTAATTCGTTTAATTTTGTGTAAATTAACGATTTCGGTTTCAATTCATTTAATTGGTTGTCAATTATGAATTGATAATTACAGTTTAATTTGTATATTATTTGTTAGTAACGAATCAATTATGATTGGCTATAGTATGTCATGATAACAATGGATAGACGAATCCAATAAGTTTGGATCAAAGTCGTCATATGAGTTTTGATGAAAGATATAACCATTTGTGTTATCAAGTTTGTGACAAAAAAAGACTCTAATATAAGAGTATCAAAAGTTTGGCCAAGTCATGATCGAGTATGATGATATACCGATCATTGAATATGGCTAAGGGAAATAGAACAACTAGGATCCTAAAATTTTGGATGCCTAGGTTGTCACTTATAGACAGGGTTGGTCCTGAGATTTTAGAGGCCCTGTGCAAAAAATCTAAAAGTGGCCCTTATTTTTATGTTTCCGACGTCTATTTGATAATAATTTGACTAACGTACTATTCTTTTTATAAGGTCATCCGCTGTCGACCCACTGCAACCCAATGGTTTCAACTGCCACATCAGCGCCACATCAGTTTTCCACTATTTTACCCAAAACTACCCAATTCATCCACTGTCGACCCACTGCAACCCACTCCATCAAAATTCATTTTAATTAATTTTAAAAAACAATTTCTAATATTAGAAATAAAAATAAAAAATTACATTTTAAAATTTTAATAAAAATAATATTAACATTAAAAATAAAAACAAAACGTTACAATAAAATTAAAATTAAAATTAATTTTGGGATGCCCAAAAGTATTCCGTTAAATCGGCTCGAAGTTGGAGGTGTGTTTCACTATTTTTGACGTCGTTGACGTTTTGCGCTCGTTCTTCTTCGGATATATCTACTTCGATATCATCAGATGTAACCCAACTTTAATCAAAAGAATAATTTGCAAAGCATTCGTTTTCACGAATCATGTTGTGTAAAATTATGCACGTGTACATTGTATAGCTTAATTTTTTTTGTCCACGCCCGTGCCGGATACTTAACAATGTGCCATTTTGATTTAAGTATCGCGAATGCACGTTCGATATTCTTCCTAGCTGATTCTTGATGCTCCGTAAACGCTATCCGTTCGGGTTCCGTTGGATAACTATACGCTTTGACAAAAGTGGCCCACTTCGGATAAATCCCGTCCGCGAGATAGTATCCATGTTTGTATTATCTGCCATTCACTGAAAACGAGCTATCGGGTGCTTTGCCTTCGAACAAATCGTTGAATACCGGTGATTGGTTTACAACGACTATGTCGTTTGTGGCCCCGGGGTTCCATAATATGCGTGCCAAGTCCAAGCATCGTACGATGCTACAGCCTCTAGAACAGTTGTCGGTCCAGCATGATCACCTCTATGGTATTGACCCCTCCATGCTACGGAACAATTTTTCCAATCCCAATGCATACAATCTATGCTACCAAGCATGCCGGGGAGGGCGTGTTGTTGCTCATGCTATGCGAACAACAACTGAACATCATTTGCGGTATGCTTCCGTAAATATCTTCGCATATAAAGATGTATAATACCTTAACAAAAATTAGAAAAACATTCCCTTGATGTCGTTTCGGACATTTGCAAGTACTCGTCCGTGGCATCGGCAGCAGTACCGTACGCCAAATGTCGGATAGCAGACGTACATTTTTGAAGCGGAGAAAACCCCTTAACTCCTATTGCATCATGACTCCACCTAAAAAATCCGTACTCCCTCTCAAGATCCGCAACTATTCTAAGGAATAGTCGTCGTTTCATACGAAACCGCCGTTTGAAATCGTTATCGTCATACACCGGATTATCTGAAAAGTAGTCGTTAACAAGTTTCTCGTGTGCCGCTATACGATTTCGACTTTTTGGCGGCCTCCTCGTTTGTCGACTCGAAGTTGCTTCGTCACCGACAACTAGTTTGATCGCTTCGTTCATGGCGGCTATGTCCGCCAAGTGGTTGAGCTCCAACATGCCGTTAGCGTCGTCATCGTAATCCGGTGGTAAACTGATGAAAGATATGATGGCGATGATGATGAAGACATTTTTTTGGAGAGAAAGTGGGAAGAGATGAAGAAAAAATGTTGAAAGAAAGTTTGGAAGAGATGAAGAACAATGGTGTGTTTGAAAGTAGTGTGGAATGGTGTGTTTGAAAATGGTATATATATAAAATTAAATTGAAAAAAAATAGCCGTTATTTTCGACCGTTGGGGGGGGGGGGGGTGAAACGGATGAAATTGGCAACGGTTTGGAGGAGCCGATCGGGGAGTACCCGACCACAGCCATGGCAGTGTTCCTTGAACAAGCCGTCGGCTTTGTGGCTACCCGATGGCGTCGGGTTCATCCACAGTGGATGACCTAAACAAACTATTTATCTTTCATTATTTTTTGACGTTTAAAATATGGATTTAAAGTTTATATAGTCTGTGACTGATTTTTATAAAGAAGCAATCAATCGTAATCGATATTATAGAAACAAATATCAACAAGAGCACTTATTAATCAATCGTCATTAAATAAACACTAACATTGAAAATTAAAAGCGTTCTATTAAACATATAGAAAAAATGAACAACAATTAAAAAAATTAAATTTATTAAATAATCAAAGATAAAAGTTATGGAAAAAATCACTAAAAATAAAATAAAATAAATAAAAGAACATTACATATTCAGGGGAAGGTTCAAACGAGAAGCATATCAATTTAAGAGAATACGAGAAGCAATCTCAGCCACTCATCTCAGGCCAATCATATATGATTAACCACTGAGGAAAAAAACATGTACAAAATCATATATGATTCATATAGTAAATCATATATGATTCATGTTGTTAATCATACATGATTAACAACTGCGTGGGTCACATGCGACTCACGACCCGCATTTTGACCCTGCCGCTTCCCTTTTTTTCATCAGTACTTAATTGAATGGCTGAGATTGCTTCTCGTATTCTCTTAAAAAGTTATGTTTCTCGCATGAACCTTTCTCTTTCATATTCAAAGTTATTGAATCTAATTTTATTATTGCTGAATATATATAGATTTATAAACAAAGTATAAGAATAAATTATGTATCAGTAATTTTAGGTTTGAGTGTGAAAAATAAATTATAAAAATAAATAAATGAAACAAGAAATAGATAATATAATTATCCTTAATATAGAATTTAAAAACAAAGAAAAAAACAAAAAAAATAAAAATATGTTAATTGAAAATTTGAAATTATATTTAAAAGTTTATACACATTAAATTTAAAACAAGAAAAAGATAATAAAAACTAAAAAAATTAAAAAACAATGCTTGTCAGACTCGAACCTTGACTCTCTAGAATATATGCAAGGCGTCTTACCACTGCAGTAGAAGTGCTTTTCCTATTTAACTAGTGCAGAAAATATTTATATACTACATTAAAATATAAAAAATTATCCGGATACCCCTCGTGAACGGAGGACTTGTGCGATGGCACCACTGGTACACCCCCATCGCCGGCCCTGCTTATAGAGAGTTGTGTTTAAGCACATTGGTGGCGACAAGAACACTCATGTATGGTGCGTTGACAAGAACATCTGACCAATGTTTTTGTGAATTCATCAACACATGTATGTTTTCTTGATATACTTAAATCGTATTTAGTGCATAGCCAACAACTCTTTTCATGATAAAGAAGAAGACACTACTCAATAGAATTTTTTAAATACACAAATTGTATCAAATTATCTGAAACAAATTGAGTAGATACTCATATCATTTGAATCAAGAATTGTGTAAAAGATTCATATATGATTTTGAAGACTCCAAACAACCAGTTGGTTGGTGGTCACACTTGGTGAGACTTACAAATCCTAAAACACTTGATAAGCTATGATGTCTTAACGGTGGAAAAGGATGGAGAAGAACATGATCACTAGGTCCATAAATGGCATGCCATATAATTATAAATTGGTATTTTATCTAGACATCTTCATCAAAAAAAGATCTAGATTACTTTGATATATATTCGATAGTAAAGCAAATGACATCCGTTAGGATGGTTTTGGCAATTGTAGCCATTAGAAATCTATATGGAGCAGCCAGAGGGATTTATTGCCCTAGGTAAGGAGAACAAGGTGTGTAAACTTGTTAAGTCCTTATATGGCCTAAAACAAGCTCCAAAATAATGGCATCAAAAGTTTGATCAAGCCACGGTGGAAAGTTGTTTTAGAATAAGTGAGTGTGATAAGTGTGAAAGACACCACTCATGGTTATGTCATCTTGTGTTTATATGTTAATGATATGCTTATCATCGGCAGTGATGAAAAAATGATAAGGTCGACGAATGATATGTTGAAATCAAAGTTTGACATGAAAGACATGAGTTTATCAGATGTGATACTTGGAATCAAGATCACAAGAACTCAAACGGTCTAGTGTTAAGTCAAATACCTTATATGGACAAGATTCTTGAGAAATTTAATCAAGAAGACACTAGTATAGGTATAACTCCGATTAACACTAGTTAACATTTATCCAAAAATAGAGGGGATGGTGTTGCACAAGTGGAATACTCAAGAATAATAGGCAGTCTGATATATCTTATGAGTTGTACCAGACTTGACTTAGCATATGCAGTAAGAAGGCTAAGGAGATACACTAGTAATCCGAGTGTTGAACACTGCAAGAATATTACTAGATTGTTAAGGTACATAAGATACACAAGAGAGTATGGACTGCACTAATGAAGATATCCAATTGTAATCAAAGGATACAATGATGCAAATTGGATATCTGATATAAAAGATTCCGGATCTACAAGTGGATATGTGTTTACACTTGAAGATGCGGCTATATCTTGGAAATCGTCCAAGCAAACTGTTATAGCCAGATCCACGATGGAATCTGAGTTTATCGCCCTAGATAAATGTGGCAAGGAAGGAGAGTGGTTGCGTCAGTTTGTGGAGGATATTCCCAAATAGCCTAAGCCGGTAACGACCATTACTATACATTGTGATAGCCAATCGGCAATTGACAGAGCTCAAAGTACAATGTATAATGGGAAGTCAAGTTACTCTCTATTGAAGTTATCTCGATTGACTATGAGAAGTCAAAAGATAAGGATTGTGGATCCGCTTACAAAACGCCTAAGAAGAGATTTAGTTTATAAGTCATCCACAGGAATGTGACTGAATCCCTTGAATGAATAAATTCATGCGAAGGACACCTTACCTACAAGACTGGAGATCCCAAGATTTGGGTTCAAAAGGACAACCTAGTTGTATGAATATGGAAAGTCACTGTGGGGGGAGTTAATAAACTTCAAAGACAGTGAAAAATGAGGATAAGCACAATGCTTTTAATGATTATTGATAATCACCTATGAGAAAGAGAAGTGGGGTCGCTTCATAGGGAATGGGGATACATTCATAAAGCTTTCTATGAACCAGGCAGTGTTCATGACCATAACGAACACGACAATGAGGACTTTACCATGTCAGAAAGAATCTTGTGTAAAGTGTGTTAACATTTATACAAATGGCAGAACAATTCAAGGACATCGCGTCTACTGATTTTCTAGTAGACTAGACATGCTTCATAAGGGAAGGTTCAAAGGTTAACGCCTACCCATCCTTTGAAAGATTCCGACATTGAATTTGAGTATCATGATATATGAAATGTCTATGATAATTTACATTCATGTGGGGGATTGTTGGAAAGTTAATATCAATATTAATTTTAATTTGAATGGAAATTAAGATGGAGGTTATAACAAATGAAATAATGCTTCATTATGGTTGACCTTAAAGATTGGAGGGTTATAACCAAAGAAATAATGTTTCATAATGGTTGGCTTTTAAACCTTCTATGAGTTACATATATGTTATGCATATATATAGTACTCAAAACCTTGAGTTCTATGAGGACATATGGAAAACTAACTACATGGAAAGCCAAACACAAGTGAAAATCGAGACATAGATTCTCAAGTTCAGGCATGACGGTGAAGTTTGGCAGAACTCAATTTTGTTTTGATTCGTTGTATCCTGGGAAATCGACGAACCGGTAGGGGGCGAATCGGTTTTAAGGAAACCATGTATAACACGTGACTCGATTCATTACTTGGGTTTGTTCCCATCTCTTATTTGTCGATATATCAGTTTTGGTGAAACTATTTTCCTATAGAAAGATGTTCTTTATTCGAGGAAAAGGAAAGAAAATGTGTCATTTTTTTCACATATACCTTTTAGAAATATATATTTCATAATGAAAGGTTGGGTAATATTGTAATTTTAATAATTTCAATAATTTTTTAATTAGGTTTAATTTTTTTTCTTTTCCTTTCGTTCCCGTCTTGGAAGGAAACTAAACTTGTTTTTCTTCCGTTTCCTTTCACATTTCTCTTCTAAAAGAGTTTCAGAACACGACTTTTTTCTACTTTCATCCCTTTTCCCTCATTTTCCTTTTCTTTTCTTCATAAAAGTGAGTTTTCGAGAACACAACGCAAATGAGAAAATGGGACTATATAGATGAGGGTTTTGATTGATTTTTGTTCCTATGGTTAAAGAAAATGATGCTCTAGAGTTTTCACAAAAGAAATCAAGAAAAAACAAAGCTTGTCTAGCACAGTGGTAGAGGTAACATCCTTGGGGGGCAGTGAATGATATTGGCCTACCAGGTTTCGAAACCCACGGCTGCAATGGCGTTATCCATGTTTTTGAGGCCAGCCTTTAGGCTGGTTTGAGACCGATACGGATTAGTCGGGTGTCCGAATGGATATCGAACACCGTAAAAACATGTGTGGGTGTTGGTTGGCGTAGAGCCGACGTCCATCTACTATTAGGTGGGCTGTTTAAGTTTTAGGTTTATTCGAGATAAAGTTTGGGCCCTATATACATAATTAAATTTGGGCTTTTTTCACCATACAACTTTGGGCCCACCTTCAATTATTGTGGTGAAATATTAAATGTAATTTATTTTGAATGAAATGCCAATATGATGCTATCCACTGTCTAACGCAACTATTTACAAAAACAATTTAAATAAATTAATTAATTTAGTAAATATTAACTCCATCCTATATAATTAATTGTAACTGCAAAATAAATTAGATTTGGTCGATTTATTACGAAATATTAATGTATTTAAGTTTGATTTTACCTATTGTGACTTTATTATTGTAATTTGTAGTTTTTGTGTTAATAATAGCTACTGTCTTTTAGTTATAATAAAAATGTTTAACTATTATAATCTTATATTGTTTTAGTTTTTGTTAATTAGTTCATGATTGAAATAAAATGTTTATAAAATCGGTAAAAAAAAAAAAACTGATTGTGAATGCTCTATGCACTCAAAAATATTTTATTTGGGCCAGATAGACATTAGTTTATTATATCAACTTTTTAGGCACACTTAAAGAAGTTTATTTAGTTCTCGTGTTTCGAATCTATATAATAAATAAGTAACTGGGTTGTTACCTGTGGTTTTTTGATGAGTCGAAATCATATTTTTCCTTTTAAAAATGTATTTGAACGTAATTTACACTTTCAGTTCATTTATGCTTATTTGATTGACATGTAATCTTTTTTCTTCAATTCAAAATTCTTCGATTAATATCTTCTCAATTGCTTAAGATGTTTTGTACCGCATCATACGCGTACATATCTAGTTTTAAATAAAATGTCAAGTCTTGAGAGTCATCTTATTTTATGTCTCATGGATGTTTATTTAACCAAGTAAATTAACGAACGATTCATTTATGTTTTAATAATTAAGTAATGTAATGTCTAAATAATTATATATTGCAAAAGGGGGTGTATTAGATTAGTAATGTAAATTCAGAGCCATAGTTTGTTGGTATCGTGAGGGTTATTTTCAAGATTCACAATGATTATAGAAAGGGTGGGGTGTATTAATTGACACATTATTTCACTTTTAAATTTTATTTGTGTTTATTTGTATAAATTACAGAATTTACAGATTGTTGCGGAAATAGAAAGAGGTACAAAACCTATTCTAAACAATCTGAAGTTATCACATAGCTTTCACCTTTGCACAGTTGAGAAAAGATGTAGAAAGAAGGAATACAGATTAGAACAAACAAGGACTATGAGTAGCTGAATTCAAAAGTTTGTGTGTCTTTGAAGAAGACACTCAACAACTATTTATACTCACCGCATTAAATGTTTGTTAGATCACATATGATTAATTAATGATAAACAAATAGTTTCACAAAACCTAACTTAAATATACAAATTTATGTTTGACATAAACCTTAGTAATAATTAATCAATACAAATAAATAAATAAAATGAGAAACACAAATGATAACCTTTTTGAACTGTTTCACATTTGCACGTTGGAAATTACAAAGAATGAAAGTTTGAAACCGATGAGAAGGATGGGAATGGAAGTGACGAAGATATGTCCTCCAAGCTTCTACTGGAAGTTTGAAAATATTGGGAATTTGAAAATTGGAATTAAGAATGCTATGGAATTTTTTTTGACTTTATTTCTATAATTTATAAAATAAATAGAGACCGTGTGTCTCCCTTGTTAAATGCAAGTCCACTTTAAAAATGCATCCTTGTAGGCCCAAAAACCAATTTAAGTGTAAATAATTAAACCTATAATTTAAGTAAACAATTTTTTGAAGATTTAAGGGTTAGCACTGGCAGCTACTAATCGCTAACCTTTGCTATTAACTCCCTCCGCCTCTACAAAAAAGCATAGAAATTCATAGACTTATAAATTTATTCATATTTGAATAACAACACAATAACCGTACACTTCGGTTCATATAGTTATTCTACCCATGTCCTTATGTAGAACACACAACACAAGAACGACAAATAATGGTTGATGAGATTCATAGATAATTATAATGGTTGATAAGATATCCACCTCTTGAGCATGACAAAGCATTCATTAGACTTGGAATCAGTGGCTGTATGTCCACCACCCTATGACAGAAGAAAATTACTTCAGTTAACAACAATTATTACCACTAAAAAAATAACACTGAGATTTCTTGCCTTTATGGTGGCAAATGTCATCTTGTTGGAATAACTCTCTGTGTACCTATCAAAGCACCTTAAACCAACTTCAATACCTTTAGTCATATCATAGTAAAAACATCAATTGTACATGTATTACCCAGCAATTTGACCATGTATCTTCCATGATCGCCATTGATCGGTGACTGAGTAGTTGAGCTCTTTTATCCATGATTGAGTTGAGTGGTGTGGAATAATCATGTCATGATCACCACTGTGCCAAATTATAAAAGTTTAATTGCATGTTTCAAATCTTAACCACAAGAACAAATCCAAGCTCATGTTGTGAAATCAAAAGTACCTAAATATGAGAGAGCGGTAACCTTTTTTGCTGAGGTTCAAATGATAAGCTCTGACGTCATCCAATACTGTGGTGAAATTTTCTTTAGTACATCTTCTCCAATCTTCTTTGCTCCCCTATGTTTTAGTACCATTTGTAAGAATATACGTAATTCTTTTAGCTGGAAATGTAAAAAAGAATACCTTTCGGATATGCAATGCTTCTCTAACACTGGCATCATTAGCCCAATATGCCATCTGATTATTTAAATCATACTGCACCATATGAATCGTCCTCTAAAACTTGTTAGAACTCTCATTCCCTTGAAATGGTTTTTGGGAGTAAGAATTAGAGTATAGAAACTTACACGATAGCATAATTTAGAGACAGGTTGTTGCACTGTAAGTCGATTGCTTGGCAGTTTGATTGAAGAAGAAAAATCACTACAATCGAGATCCAAAATATTGGCGAGTACGATCCCATCTATGCACTGGAAGAAAAATGATCATTTAGTTTTTTTTTAATTCTGATCAATTTAATTCTGATCAATTTAATTCTGATCATTATGGAGGTACGGGGGCTTCGACCCCGGGCTGCATGCTTTAGCAGTCGGGCTTTGGCCCAAAATTGTCGAGGATTAGTCTGGGTCCAATGTGGTATGGATACCTCTTCCAAAAAAAACTGAAGAGCCAATGCAAAGTAAGTAAAAGATACCTGTTGGTACCACTCAAGATTTTGTAGACATGCTATGTTGTTAGGGCTTATATATTCTGGTCGATACTCTCCATGACAACTGTGGAATAACGACTATAACGACATGGGGATGAAAGAATCATAAGTCACAAGAAGTAGTAACTTTAGAAGATGATCATTATTATAGGAAGAAAACAAACCTTATAGAGCTCATCTGAAATAAGTCCCATATCACAAGCAAACTGAATTCGAAAATTTTCTTCGGCTGCAAAAGTCTTTGGGTTGCTAAGAACATAACCCTGTTGCAAAAAAAATTCATTCCTTCAAAAAATTAGATTTCTCATCACACAACGAATAAATAAAAATTCTTTTATAGAAGATTTTACATCGTATTAAAGTGATCTTTAACTACTAGCAAGAGTGCAAGACCAAGTAATACTTTCAAATGTAGTAGGGAGAGGATAACCAAGGTTAATAACTTTGATAGACCACAAGAAGGGTGGCTTGCAATTTAGCCTATGGACTCACGAATCAAACCTCGTCGGTACTTCAAGCATCAACATATATTATAAAAAATTAGTTAAATGTATTTAATTAGCAGTACTCTTTTGCATGATTCATGATGCTCGATCATGTCATTTACTTATAACTTGGTAACAAATAACATGTCTATTGTCAAGTTTGAGGGTATGATGACTCTCATTTTAATTAAGAGTTACTTAGTGCCTCTTTGTTTTTCATTTTTATTCATTATATGACCACTTGTTATGGATAAAAGTCAAGAGAGTGTTCAAAACCCCTAAAAACTACGAGACGATTGTGGAGCTTAATTATCCATTGTGGTAGCATTTGGTTCGCAGACAAGATTAGACAAGAGGGGCCAGGACTGAACTTGACTAGACAAGAGAGTAGAAACTGGACAGAATTGGGCATGACAAGAATGGACAAAACAAGTGTTTGTCTGGTGTTTGGTACAACTAGGACTTGATAGGACAGAACTGGTAAAGTTCCCTTCAAAAGTATTTTTTTTTTTGTATTTCATAAAATGGTAATAATTAAAACAAATAAAGCTAGTAAATAAATCTAATTTATAAACATTTTTACACAATTTTCATAAAACAAAAATACATACATATATAATAGGTGGTGTTGGTTATGGTAGAATAGAGGTGGAGGTGGTATATTAATTTATTCTCAACAGCTACTCTCTTCTCGAAAGGATAATATACTTAGTTTGGTGCATTCCAATGTTTGTAAGGCTAGTCGCACCGGCTCATGGGTAAGACAGCGGGCTCACGGCGGGTAGGAGGGAAGGAGAGCCGGCGGGTTGGCGGTTTGGGTGCAAGGTGTTAGAAGCCGGCGGGTTGGCGGCTTTGGAGGGTAAAGGAAGCCGTTGTAGCCGTGTGTGTGTTGTGTGTGTATTGTGTGAGAGGGTTGAGAGGGTTGGGTGTGTGTTGTAGAGGGTTATGGGAGGGTAAAGAGAGGGTTGACCAAAAGCTGATGTGGCAGCTGATGTGGCATTCAAAAAGTGAGTGGGTTGAGAGGGTTGGAGAGTATGGGTGCGAGTATGGTTGCTCATATTTTGTCACATTCATTGATAAACACTCAGGGAAGGTATGGATATATACCTTTAATTAGTCCAAAGATCAAGTATTAGATGGATGTGTCAATGCCTCAGTAGAGAGACAAACGAGGAAGAAGCTCAAGTGTTTTCGAATAGATAACGAAGGTGGATACATTGGGCTACTGATGCTTATTGCAGAAAGAAGGTGTTCGACATCAAAAGACTCCTTAAAAGACACCACAATTGAATGGTTGAAAATGGTTTTACATGTTATAACCCATTATGTTCCTTTGCATTGATGTTTCTGACATGGTATGGAGTGGCAAAGATGCTTCATATCGTCACTTATGATTGGATGGAAGGATTTAATTTGTGCACATACCCAACGACGAAAGATCAAATCTTGGCATGAAGACTAAGCCATGTATGTTCCTTGGTTATGGCCAGGATGAACTTGGTTATAGATTATGTAATCAGGTTTAGAAGAAACTTATCCGGAGCAAAGATGTTATTTTCATGAAAGATCGGACATTGAGAGATGTTGAGAAACAAAAAACAGTTCCTCAACATAATGATGATCTTACTAATTTGGATCCAGTTCCTCCTAAGCATGTTGACACACATAGTGAAGATGGAGTTTAAAATGATGAACAAGATGACACTAACGATGTTGATGTTCAGTTCTAGAGCAAATTAAGATGGATGCAGAAGTTCATCGGTGTATCATCTTTTAGGTGCGTTTAGTATGGGAGTCAAGACCACTGTGATTGATTGGTAAGGATTGGTAAGGTGTTGGTAACATAGTGGAAAGCTGATTTGGCACTGATGTGACAACTAGTACCATTGGCAAGAGTTAAGACCATTGTAATGGATGGTAGCACCTTTTTTTAGTGTGGGCTTTAGTTAACCTAAATTAAGGTAATAGATAACACTTGCATGGTATCATGCATCATTGCTAATTAAACTCTTGATCAAGGTCAATCAAATTCAAGAACTTCCAATTAAGGCACACAAATTGATCACCTAAAAACTGTTCACGTCAATGTCTAGACCTAGGAATGGGCAAGAGTTATAGACACAACTTAGGTGATGAATGAAGACCTGGAAGAGTCTTTAACATTTTCATGAAAATTGTAGCATTCCCTGCTTATAAAAAAATGAATTTCCCTAATTGCTCATTTTTATAATTACAAAGCAATGGAGATTAATTCATCTATCTAATAATTATAAATAGGTACAAGAGATATAAATGATACGTCGTAAATTAAAGTATGCAGTCATGTTTTTCATATAGGATAATCTGAGGGAGCAACTAATTACCTTTAGATTAATGAAAGGCTTCATGCCACCTTCATTTCCTACACATTGCAATATATTCAGATAAATTCTAGATGAGTGCCACCATTTTGATGCTAAGAGATAACAAAACATATATGTATAGTTAATAAGATAAACCAAGCTATTTACTGAGGAAAGGTGTTACCGTTTGATATTAGTTGTGACGTTATGGGATTGGATATCCAGAGTATGAGCTTCCTCCAATGTAGAAAGGGTTCGAAATGAACTCTAGGTGACTATTCAACCACTGTAAAAAAAATAATGCTTCCAAATATAAACAAAACTTTCAAAGACTAAGGCCACCACATTTGTATTTCGATTAATAGTAGGCCTCATATCAATATATTTTCACTTGAACAAGAAAGTATAGATAACTATCTACAATAAAACGTCACTCTATGGTATACCTAGAAAGAAATCATCTCAAAAGTATCATACTAACAAATGCATAGAAAGCTTTTTGCAAACTCTACTGGAAGAGTGTGAGTTATCAATATATATACTAAAAGCAAAAACCACAAGGTATGATGTGGCATCCTATCTATTGAGTATTTGCCTCTAAAAATTTTCTCCTTTTTTTGAATTTTTTAAATATCCAATAATCTAAAGACTATTTTACCCCTAAATGAAAATTACATGTTTTATTATAAGAAGGACTCTTTGGTAAATTAACTTAATAATTTAATTAGTTTTAACTTCCATTTATTTAACTTTTAAAAACATTTATTTTACCTCTTCACTTTCTTATTCATTAATTAAAAGAAACCTACCACATAATCATCTATAAATTACAAGTTTACAACCAAATGTTCTACAAAAAAAATGTAATCCACAACTTTTAGTTCTATGTTATGCTATTGGGTTTCTATGGTTGTTTGTTGTTTCTAATTTTTATTTGTTCCTTTTGTAGGTTGATGTAATCTTGATGTAGCTTCACCAAACGTCAACATGTCATTTTTAATGGTTATAATGATGCGGCATCTTCTAAGCATTGTAAGCTTACCTCTATCTCTTTTTTCTAAGTTTTTGATTTTTGTAAATACTATATATGTTGAAGACTTTTGTATTCCTATACCTTCAAAGCTTTTCATTTTTGAAAATGGAACCTCCACATGTTTTCATCTTCATTCTTAAAGGTAAACTTTCAAACTCTTCCATATGATTTGTTCATACTAAATGGCTTATTCTTCCTCTCTATCACTTGATGTATCCTTCATTTTATAAACAATTATTCATTAACAAAATCATTTTAGGTAAACTCTTTTTCTTCCTTTCTGTTAGTCACTTGATTTGTTCTGTCATTTCATAAACGGTTATTCTTCAAGCAAGTCGTTTTCAGGTTACTTTAGGAATACTTCCGAGTATTATTACCTATTGATTTTTGTTGGCATTTGTTTATTTTTAATTTTGTATTCTATTTTTATTGTATTTCTCCGATGGAAGCGTAGGGTTGTTTTTCACAACGGTTTAAAGTTTTGATAGCAACAAGATTCGATAATCTAATCTTACAAGTAAGTGTAACAATCTAAGATGTATAACCTCAACAGTTTTTCAATATGATATTTTTCAATTGGTGTTCTTATTCTTTTAAGTTTATTTAAAGAAGACTAATCCATGTATTATTTTCTTTTGACATTTGTTGGAATTTTAGAGGGTTTTTTTTTTTGTCTTCTATTAATTTTTTTTAAGTTTTAAATCAATATATTTTTGTTTACATGAAATTTGAGATAGTAAGTTTTTGATTTTTGTAAATACTATATATGTTGAAGACTTTTGTATTCCTATAGCTTCAAAGCTTTTCATTTTCATTTTTGAAAATGGAACCTCCACATGTTTTCATCTTCATTCTTAAAGGTAAACTTCCAAACTCTTCCATATGATTTGTTCATACTAAATGGGTTATTCTTCCTCTCTATCACTTGATGTATCCTTCATTTTATAAACAATTATTCATTAACAAAATCATTTTAGGTAAACTCTTTTTCTTCCTTTCTGTTAGTCACTTGATTTGTTCTTTCATTTCACAAACGGTTATTCTTCAAGCAAGTCGTTTTTAGGTTACTTTAGGAATACTTTCGAGTATTATTACCTATTGATTTTTGTTGGCATTTGTTTATTTTTAATTTTGTATTCTATTTTTATTGTATTTCTCCAATGGAAGCGTAGGGTTGTTTTTCACAACGGTTTAAAGTTTTGATAGCAACAAGATTCGATAATCTAATCTTACAAGTAAGTGTAACAATCTAAGATGTATAACCTCAACAGTTTTTCAATATGTTATTTTTCAATTGGTGTTCTTATTCTTTTAAGTTTATTTAAAGAAGACTAATCCATGTATTATTTTCTTTGACATTTGTTGGAATTTTAGAGGGTTTTTTTTTTTGTCTTCATTAATAGCTTGAATATTTTTGTAAATTTACATACCTAATATTAATCTCCAAGTTTAGGTTTAAACTCCAACATTTGATATGCCTCTTCATTTACTTTCTTTTTATTTTATGATTTTCCACACTAATTATCCATCAATATTAATTATTCATTTATGTTTGTATTTATCATCAACTATTCATTTTTCCTAATATTAATTATTCGTTTATGTTTGTGTCCTCAGTTAGATTAAATACGTCTTTGCCCGGGTTTGAACCCGGGACTTCTACTCCAAAAGGGTGATCCATCTACGAACCGGGCTAGCCCCGGTTGGCATTTATGTTTGTATTTACCATCAAGTCTTCATTTTTCTTACATACTCTTCAATCTCAGTCATTTTATACTATAAATTATGATGTAACCTTCAAATCTTTTCATTTTCATATGATGTAACATGACATTTGAGTTATTATATGTGTATGTTTATTTATATAACAATTGAACACGATAAGAAAATGATTATAATTGATTTTAAAGTCATTTTTAACTTTCATCTTCTATACATTTTCTAAGTTTTAATTTCAATCATTTGTTTTTTAACTCTTATTAAAAGGTAAATATTTTATTTATATGACACTTGAAAATAATAATATGTATATTTTAATATAAAAATTAGATACAATAAAAAAATTGATTGTAATAGATAAAAATAAAAATAAAATCGAGATAACTACTAATCACGTCAATTTAATGCATACTAATTTACATGAAAAAAAACCTTAATGCAAACAATACATACATATACATAAATTAGATACTTTATAAAACTTAATAAAGTAATTATTTATTATTTATATAACATTCATTATATATTTTAATATAGTTAAATAACAAAAATGAATTATTAATTACTAATATAGGTTATTATTTATACAATACTAATTATATATATATACAAATATAATTCAATGAATATTATTAATCACTGTTATTTAGACAACATGTTATATGTGTATATATATTATATTAATTCAAAAAAATTTCAATGATTTTTTATTTTAAAATTAATATATATGTACAATTAAATACTTATAATTGACCCTCAAAGAAAATTTTTAATACGATCAATATTGATAATATGTGTACAAGATGGAAGCAATATATATATATATACTTTTTCAATTTTTAATTCAATATAAAATCAAACTATATATAAAATAAGACAACTTTCTGTTTTCATAAAATTTAGAATTCTTTACAAGAAACTAAACTATGAAAAAACTATTTTAAATAAATCCACTTTTTGACAATTCAAATGAAAAGTTAACAAGGTGGTTACAATATCGATGATTATAGTTTCTTTTCGTGCAACCATATATAAGAAAAAAAATGGTTTTAATGGTGTATTTGGCTAAAGTTGCAAATATGTGCATTACAATAAATGTAAACAAATTATAAAATACTCAACAATTTTACAAAAGTAAATAACCCAAATTTTGTTTGGTGAATATAAATATTTAGTGAGAATAAATGTAGGGGATACATGCATTGATATGCATTACGACAAAACAATCATAATTATATAATTTCAACGATTATTATTGATAGCCTCACATATTTCTTTTATTATTTGAGCCAATTACAAAGTTTGATATAATAATTTGGATATATAAGACCTTGAAATATTCATCCTTCAAAATAATGGTAATATGATATATTGAAAGAAGATGATAGTATAACGAGGAAACAAATGGTTATCTATATGGTTGAAGTTAGAACTAATCAGATGTTAGTATTATAATGCAAAAATAAAAGAAAAATCAATGATGAAGACTATGTTTTGTTATAACTGAGAAATTTCGTTTCATTTTAGGTCGTTCAATACTTCTTTAACGAAATTATCGTCACCGTGCAACGCACGGGCCCAACACTAGTTTCCTATAAAAAGTGTACCTTTCTCATAAAATCATAGGCGTGGTTAGAATATCTGAAGTCATTAGAATAAGAAGCATGTTCTGTTTTTGCATACGAGAATCCAGTACCAACAGGAATATCTAAAAATATTATACTTGCCATCTGCATTAATTAGAATAAATTCCCATAAGATCGATATTTAAGATGTTCACATATAGATAATTTCTATGTAACGCCGAAACAATGTTATGGAAGATATTATTCATACCAACACATAAACCGCAAAAAGTAAAACCTTACTCCACAAAATTATCTTTCCGAGTATCCTCAAAAGAAAGCGGTTCACATGATCCCTAGCCAAGCAAAAGTGATCCAAAGTATTCAAATGAAGATACTTGTTTTTTTAATTTTAAAGCATTGATCGAGCAATAAGTCGCCCAAACCGAACCACAAACACTTGAGGTGATTTATCTAGTGTTTGATGTCTCTTTAGATTCAATTTGGAGAAGATATTTATTTTTGGTAAGAAGATGGCAAACTACTCTAACTTTTACCATCTAGTTGAATTAATTAACATATTATATTTATTAAGGATTTGATGTTAAATATGTTATAAAATGTTAAATTTGACTAACTTATTAACATGCACTTTTTTTTATCATTTTGCATTTTCCAACAAGCTTATTAGGTAGTTTTAGGTGCTGTTTGTTTTTTAAGTGGTGTTGAAGACTGAATCTGTTTCCACTTCTGAATTTTAAGTGGTGGTGTTGAAGACTGAAACTGAATCTGATTAGACTGTTTGTTTTTTTGTAAACTGTCAAACATCTTAATCTCATTTTTAAGATACTATTTTACTAAATCCAGACTTCTAAAATGATACATGCTGCAAATCGAGAGCTCCAAATAAAGACCTGCAAAACCCCAATCGACCTCCAAATCGAGACCCGCAAAAACCTTCTGATTGCATCTTCCATTGCTTTTTCTTAAAAATATGTTTCAATTTTTGTTTCGCAACATCTAATTTGCTTCTTCCATTTTTATGTTTCTGAAAAAATGGTGTATCTTGGTTCCAGATATGGTTTGTTAATTATAATGAGGAAATACACCCGAGAAACATGAGTTTGTGTGAATCTGTGTGTTTATATGAGATGTGTGTGCAGTGTAAATAGTGTGTAATATGTGTTTATATGATAAACAAACACAATTCAATGATTTTTTGATTTTAGATTAATTATTAGAAAAAAATATTAGGGGTAAATCGGTCATTTAATTGATCTTGTTCTGTCATGTCCTGTCCAGTCTAGTGACGTCTTAACAAATACTGAACAACTGTCATGTTCCGTCCTGACATATTCTATTATGTTCCGTTCCATCTTGTTCTGTCCCAATACCAAAGAACCCAATCAAATCCAACCCATCAAGCCGCTAAACCGCTAATTAGAATTAGAAGGGTTGAAATTGGGTTACGATTTATAAAAAACTAAACTCAACCCAAATCCGCCAAGCAGTCACTAACATATATTATTTTGATAAAATTATCCATACACATATAATACTTACAACCCAAGGGTGGAGAGTAACTACTTGTGTAAAAAGTTATGAGACACTTGTGAGCTCATCGAGATTGACTCGGTAAAACCTCAATTCGAATAGGCTTGACTCGACATACTAACAATTCGAGTCGAGCTACCCAATACCCAACACAAAAATCTCGTGAGATACTTGATTATATATATAATTAGTGGGTTAGGTTCAGGTGAGACCAAGTTGTTTCCGTGAACCGGTGAAACCAACACTTTTTATATGAAACTTCACAGCAAAACACTTTGAATGCTAAAAAAAATTGAACATTCATCGTAAAAACACTATCGAGGAAAAAAAATCCAAAACAATGTAAAAAATGAAACATTCACAGCTCAAAACACTGTGAAGTGAAAACAAATAAATAATTTGAACCTTACAGCAAAAATGTTGTGAAGGTCAAAAAAATCGAACCTTCACATCAAAAAACACCTTGAACTTTACATTTACAGTGTTTTTACTATGAATGTTCGATTTTTTTAACCTTCATAGTGTTTTGCTGTGAAATTTCATGTGTAAAGTCTTTGTCTCACTGGTCTCGCGGAAACAACTTGGTCTCACCTGAACCTAAGTCATAATTAGTTTAATAACATAATATGTAAAATGCAATGTGAACACGTGAGACCGACCTAGTTGTTTCAGTGAGACTAGGGAGACAAAGACTTTACACATGAAATTTCATAGCAAACACTGTGAAAGTAAATAAAATCGAACATTCATAGTGAAAAATATTGTCAAGGTAAAGAAAATTCAACCCAAGGTAAGAAAATTTGAACTTTCACAGTAAAAACACTATGAACGTAATATTTACAGTGTTTTCATTATAAAAGTTTCATTTTTTTTTTCTTTCACACTGCTTTGTGCTGGACACTGAGACACAGAAACATTATCTGGAGGGTCGGTTGGATCCAACAGACCACATGGTCAAATTTTCTCCAGGGTTCATAAAAATATGCATAGGGAGAGAGGGAGACCTTGGTCCAAGATTGGGTTCTCAAAACCAAGGTTGGCAAGCTTCCATTTAAAGGGTTGGCCTTCATTTGTATTGGACCTATTTTGTTCAAAAAAAACTGGATTAAAATAAGAAATTCATAAGCAAAAGAAAATACACATATAGAAATGCTTAAAATCTCTTAATATCTTAAATGTACAATTACAACCTTTTTAATTTTTAAAATATTTTAAGTTTGCATTTCTTGAAAGATTATGAAGATATTTCATAAACCTGTACCTTAATTCCAAAATGTAAGATCAATAAACAAAAAATAAGGAAGGTTTAAGGAAAAACTTCGAAATAATAGAAAACTGAGAAACACTTTCGTAGTCCTCTATTTGGATCGTATATAATTATATATTTGTGCAAAGCAGTAGATTAAGTTACTTTTTGGTTTTTATGCACAAGTGCCTTATGCACATGTGCATACGGTCTAGATGAAATGCTACGAAAATGGTTTTCGTTTTTTATTTTTTAAAGTTTTCTCTTGAACCTAACCCTAGACAAATATACGAACAAAATATATGATGTTTTATGGGAAATCTCATCTCACAATTAATCCATTTCTAGAAGAACAATAAAAAAAACCAGTTTTAAATTTACAAGTGAATTTTTATTTTACTATACGGTTGGAGTACAATCCCAATATATTAACTAAGGTATGTTTGGTACATTGGTTAGAACAAAATAAAACGAAACACTTTGTTTGGCCGAACTATTGATGTGGAATAAACGGGAACAGAGCGGAATAAAAAATATTTCACCCTCACCTTATAGGACAAGGTGAAATAGATTTATATTTAATCAATATAACCTCAAAATAAAACTTAATGCACCTCCGTCTTTGCATTTTATACTTTATTTATTATATTTTATGTTATTTAAGGTTTCAATTTAATGTCCTTTAAACATTATTTTTGTATACTTTCTATATTTGATTAACTTATGTAATTTATTAAACATCAACAATATATATAGGGGAGTATCCGTTGCAAACCATATATACATATATAGGAAAGTTCAAATGAAAACTCATTTTTCATTGTGAGCGTGAAGACTACTGAAATCGCACCATGTGGCAATATTCAATCTGAATGTCGTGCATTATTCAGAGTGAATAAAGGCGCCCAAGCTTTATTCACTCTGAATAATGCATGATATTCAGAATAAATATTGTCACATGACGCGATTTTAATGGTCCTCACGTTCACAACCAAAATTGAGTTCATATTTGAAACTAACCCTGTTATATAAAAAAAGGATCATGCGAGAATGAAATCATCTTAAGAGAATACAAGAATGATTCTTAGCCTCCCATTTTTATATTTCAAATATATCACTCACACCACCTCCATGGCCACCCACTTCCCTCACCTCTGCTGTCGTTGCCACCACCACCGCCAGTAGCACCGCCAGCACCACCTCTACCACTAGCAGCACCACCCACACCACCGCCACTGGCACCACCACGAGTACCTCCGGCACCACTGCGAGTACCTCCAACACCACCACAAGTACCTCCGGCACCACCACGAGCACCTTCGGCACCACCACGAGCACCAACGGCACCACTACGAGCACCACTGGCACCTCCAACACCATCGGCACCACCACGAGCACCTCAGGCACCACCATCCCCACTACCTCCGCCACAACCACCCCTGCCAACAGCAGCAACACCACCACCTACACCACCTTCGTTGCCACCATTTTGCATATTCTATATATGATTTTGTATTGATGATCTTACATATGATTTTGCATTGAAATCACACATGATTCTACATTGAAATCATATATGATCTTGTGATTACACATGATTATGCATTGAACTCACATGTTAACCCATCAGCTTATATTAAATCACATATGATTTTGCATTGAAATTACATATGATTCTTCATTGAAATCACATATGATACTACATTGAAATCACATGTTAACCACTACAATCACCTTTACCATCATCTACACACCACCACTACCACCCACACCATCTCCACCACCACCTGCAACACCATCGCCACCACCTCTGTCAGTATCACCAACACCACTCCACCATCAACACCACCTCTGCCACCACCAACACCAATGCCACTGGCACCGACATCATCAACACCATCAGAAGCATCACCAACACCACAATCGCTACCAGCACCGCCGCCGCCACCACCACCACCACCACCACCACCAACAAGAGGTGGTGTTGTGTGTGGGGTGTTGGTGGTTTTGCAGCTGCTGTTGATTTTTGGTGGCGCCATAGTGGTAGTGTGTGGTCGGCGGCAGCGACGGTGTAGGTGGTGTAGGTGTGTGGTGGGCTGGTGCTGGCGTTGTGGAGGCGTGGCGGTGGTGGTGGCCATAGAGGTGATGTGGGTAATGTATTTGAAGAGTATAATTGGTGGCTAAGAATCATTTTCGTATTCTCTTAAATTGATATCGTTCTTGTTTGAACCCACCCCTAATATATATATATATATATATATAGGACCCTTTATTTAGAATCTATGAAAGAGTGATAACTTGAGAATGGGTACATGATGTCTAATTTTATATGACACTTTTTTCATCTAAGACTAGGATTTAGAATATTGATTAACATGTATTCATTTCACAATATGATTGTTTCACATTTACTCGGTTTATAATGTGAATATTTTTGTCGTGTTTGTGAAACATAATATATTCATAAAAAATCACATTGTGAACCCAATGCATATGAAATAACCATATTGTGAAACAAATGTATGTTAATAAGCCTTCCAGTGCTGTGGCGGATTAGTTATCGCTCGGGAGGTTCATAGTGCCCTAACCAAGTTCGAACCTTCCGTGCACATGTCTGGGGACATTTAAGTAGGGTCATGTTTAGCCCTTAAAATTGACGAGGATTAGTCGGGCTTTGGACTGGACACCCTTTTAAAAAAAATATATGTTAATAAATACTTTAAATACTACTCTTAGATAAGAAAAAAAATCACGTAAAAAATCATGGATCTCACAAATTCTAGATTTTTTAAAAGGAAAACATACCAAACTCAAAGAGAAGACCGCAAATAGAAGAACAACCAGGACCACCATTAAGATATAGGAAGAGCGGATCCTCTTTGGGATTTGACTCCGACGGAATAAAGTAGTAAAACAACTGAACATCCCCGTTCTCATCCACTCCCACGTAACTACATACAACCACATGCACAACTTTCATCATCAAAAACCTCTAAACAAACGAATTTTGTAGAATGCAAAAGCAAAAACTACATAAATCGAATCATGAATTAGTACCCAGTTTCCAAATGAAAAGGAAGAGGTCCTTGGAAACCAGGAAGATATTCTACTTTCTTCATTGTCGTTGAGATTACAGAATGAAAACAGATAACGACGATAAAAATGAAAATGAAAAAACAATCCATGATCTTGAGTTAGCAAGTATCACTCAATTATAACAAAAATATTCTGTTAATGTAAAATTGCAAACATTTATCTATCTAAGTATCACTCAATTATAACAGAAATATTCTGTTAATATAAAATTGCAAACATTTATCTATCTAGCGATAAAGTAAATTATATAGTAGCAAATGCTCCAATATATAAACATAAAATGATGGAACTTATAGGCATAAATTACAGGCATATCCCACTAATATATAGTAGGGCCCCAGAAATAAATACTAAAGAAATATCCAGCCGGGCTAGAAAAAAGATTATTAGGCCTACAACCCAATTATTTATTAACTAGTGTCAGTACCCGCGCGTTGCGCGGTAGTGCAAGTAACTTTTTAGTTATATGTAGATTGTAATCGTCGTTCGTTGCATTTGCTCAAAACCATTGTTACAAAATCGAGATGTTTTCATATAATATTGGTTTATATAAAACGATAAAACTAAAATGTTTAAAGTTGCATGAAATATTTCTTTAAATAAATAAAACTTACTATCTAACCCAAAAATGTATACAAGTTTAGATGAACATTCAAGTTACTACATTATCCTTATTTTCAATTCCAACATTTTCCTTTTACACATTAATGTATTTTTCATATAACTAATAACAACTCAACCCCATTATTGGATTAAAATTTGAATGAACATTCAAGCTACTACCTTAAATTTATATAAATATAAAAAATGAACAACTGTACTACGGTAAATAAAAATAATTTGTAAATATACTGATTATTTTGTAAATAAACATTAATTTTGAAACTAAAAAAAACAATATAAACTTATTCATATTGATTGTTAGGTAAATAATAAATAAGATATACATATTTACTAATTAATGTGTAGAATTTAGAAAATGAAAAGTACATACAGTAAATGAGCTGTTATTTTAAAATAGATAAAATTAAGAATAATTTTTTAAATAATTAATTATATATACATATATCACATTAAATGTTTTATAAATATAAAATAGTCACGTTAAATACAATAAATAAATAAATTCGGGTGCCACGAAAGAAGATGAATGATTAAATTACATAGATATTTGATAATAATTATATCGATAAGAAAAGAAATACGAGAAAAATAATTGAAATTTGGATACTTAGAAGAATCTATATTTTTAATGGTGGTTCGTTATTTAAGATGCATACATAATTGCTATAGTGTCGTATTTTTTAAATAACTAACATTCTCATTTTTCCTCAATCCAATCAAATCCAATCAAGATCAACTTTCCTACCTTCAAAAAATAGACAGAACAAAAGTCATGAAATTAGGTGATTATATATAAACATGATATAGAAATGTAATTAAAAATAACATCATATACCATTTAATATCTAGCAAAGGTTTTGGCTTTGACTTTGTAATTTGGATTGGTTTAATTTTCTGCATGTTTACAAAAGATAAGATAAAATATACGAAGACACTGTAATCATAAATAACGATAGCTACCCTTAGTATGACAACAACAACAATAACTCAGTTTTAGTAATTCTACAACTTTTATAACCACATAACAGGAAACAATTCTATGTATAAAAAACTCAAATAATTAAGCCAATATTTGATAAAAAGAGTAGATATATTTCCATTAATTACGATATCTATTGATGAAATATTTCATTTATACTCTAAGTTAAATAAATATTAAATAACATTGTGAAATTACTTGCATAATCTTTTATACGCATATTAATCAAATTAGATTATTAGAATAATACATAACAAAAGATTACATGAACTTGTTGGCCCCATTAGAAGAATCTAATTTTCATTGAAGAAGATAATCGTCACGTACATGTTCGGGATGTTTGAGATTTTAGGTATTCTTTTTTTGGACTGAGAATTCTTTGATCTACCTAACCAATTTACCTCTTTCATGTCTATTCCTCAAGTACCCTCTTTTAAGAAGGTTTTAGAGGAATGAGCAAATGAATAGTCGTAGGTTAAACCCATAAATGAAAATTACAAAAAAAAAAAAAAAAAAAAAAAAAACTCACTCTTATATATATCTTTCTTTTAGAGGTGCATAAGTCATTTACATATTAAACCTTTTAAAAATCAAAATTTTGAGAAAACTCATACTCAAAGTTTTTAATACACCATAGTGCCACATTATTGGATGTGGTTGTTCCTTTCAATATATATTTATATATATATATATAATAGATATAAAATATATTACTATATATTCTTTAAAAATTGAGGAAAAACACAAATAACTCATCTACTGAATAGGTCACATAAAGCATACTCAAAATTTGATTGTCGTAATCAATAAACAATTATTTTAAGAAGCTATAATATTATAAGCAAAATGTAGTCGAACATAAGAAAAAAAACAAAGAAAAAAAATATTAGAGTCATAATAAACAATACAAAAAAAACTTTATAATCCCAACAAAAGGTAAAAAAGATGCATACCTGAATTAATTTTCCCAAACTTTTCTTGAAACAATATCTCAATCCATCATCAGAAAAAAACAAAGAAGAAAATATTAGAGACATAATAAACAAAAAAAATGTTGTAATCACAACAAAAGGTAAAAAAAGATACATACTTGAATTGGTTTTTCCAATGTTTTCTTGAAAATTGATAAAATGATAACCATGAAGAAAGAACATTGTGAATCAATGATATTTATAGTGTGAGATGATTAGGAGGTGAAAAGTAGGTAGAGAAAATGAAGAGATTGTTTTAAATACAAACATAAATAGCAATTAATTAATATTGATGAGTAATTAGTACTTGAAATTAAATTAGTGTTTGATATTAAAAAATGGAAAAAAAGAGATTGAATGAGAAAAAAAAAAGATAAATATGTTTATTGTCTTTAGGAGGTACCACCTAGGTGAATAACAATTATTTTTGTGGATGTATTTATATTATTTAAAAATAATTTAATGTTGAATGGTTAAATGAAAAAATAAACTCATTTAATGAAAAGTTTTTTTATTTTAAAAAATTATAAATTATGAGAAAAGAAAAAAAAAATGAGTGAAGCATTCTCATTGTGTCACTTAAGTAACCTTAGATTTTTTTTTTTTGTAAAATTTTGTTATTGATATTATTTAATAAACTTTGGGTTATGGAAAAAAATAAAGTTTTATTTAATAAAAACTATTAGATTAGCAAAATAATCAAAATAATAGAGAAAATGATAAATATACTTTTTTGATGCAACATTTTATTTTTAAAAATGCAAAATGTTAAGATGAAAAAAGAAAGGTTTATAGAAAAAATAAAAAATTGAAATACTTATGTCTTAATAATGACCTCAATAACATTAGTAAGACGAAGAGTTTTGAATTTAATGTAAAATAAATTCTAATATTAATTAATATTAAATTAAATTAAAATTGAGAATTGAAAAAAAAAATTAGAAAAATGGAGAAAGTGCCACGTGGCAATGCCATGTTTCGGCTTTATATAGATATATAGATTTGATTATCTCTCTCTAATCTTTATGGCTCTAACAAACTCTCATCGCCACTCCCTTCCATTTTCTATCTGTATCTTGGCGCTCTTATTGACTGTGTTCGGCAAAAATAAGCTAGCTTATAAACTAGGTTAATCAAACATATATTATAAGCTAGCTTTTTAAAACGTTATTATGAGTTGTAGGGAGTTTTTTGTAGCTTTTTTTCAATTATACCTTTATTAATTATTAAATTTAAAGATATATTTTTTGGTCATTTTACATACTCATAAGCTAGTTTTTGTTAAACATAATTTGTTCATAAGCTAGCTTATCAGCTACTAACTAACTTATCAATCAATAACTAGCTCATCGACTATCAGCAGCTAGCTTATCAGCTAGCTTGCCAAACATAACCTTAATATTGTATAGGAAATAAGCACTTTTCAATATTACAAATGAAGTTATTAGCCAATTTCAAAAAATGAAGAGTTGTAGAGCACAAATTAAAAGGTAGCATTTCATCATTTTTAATAAAGTCGTATGTTTTAATTAGTTTTTTATTTTATATGGAAAAAGTCTAAAAAAACTCAGCGAACTATTCCATTTTGAATGGTTAAGTCTCTAAACAATTTTTTTTAAATCATTAAACTTTCTCATTTTGAATGATTAAGTCACTAAACTATTCTTTTGAATGAAAAAAACCATTAAACTTTTTCATTTTGAATGATTAAGTCCCTAAACATTTTTTCCAACAAAATAAATCATTGAATTTAAAAAAAATCTACTTATATTTGTTTAACCTAAGCTAACATAGTTATAATTTACATTTAAAACCTCCATGGTCGGTCACATTTAATTTTTTTATTTTTATTAAAATGGGGTAAGTAACCAATTTTTGAAAGTTTAATGGTTTATTTATAGAAAAGAATTTGTTCGAGGACTTAATCATTCAAAACGAAAAAGTTTAATGGTTTTTTTCATTCAAAAGAATAGTTTAGTGACTTAATCATTCAAAATGAAAAAGTTTAATGGTTATTTTGTTCCAAAAAATTGTTTAGGAACTAACAATTTAAAATGAAATAGTTTGTTGGGTTTTTTTAAACTTTTTCCATGAAAAAGAAAAAAAACTGCAGGACAATAAATAATCCATGTAGTTAATTAGTGATATATATAGAGCTCTTATTAAATGTATTAATTGGATTACTCATAACATAAAGTAAAGCTTAATTATGAATGAATGGATATTGCTTAACAAACGTAATGAAACTTGGATTATAGTAGAGCTTGACGAATCAATTGATGAAGTTGAAACCTAAAAACTGATTCATTGAGCATATGTTCTGATAACGTGTTAAAGGAAAAAGGGAATAGAATAATAATAGAAAGGAAAGATTGAATCTGTGATTCTTACTAAACAAACACTTTTTAAATAGGGTTGAGATACAAGTAGATAACTATAAAATATTGTAACAAATCATGTCCAGCTCAGTTGGTCTTCTTAAGGGCGGTAACACCCTGGGGGGACTGTGGATGGGATTCTAGTCTACCTGGGTTCGAATCCAAAGGGAGTCAATTTAAGGGCATGCAGAGTACCTAGTCATTGGGCTGGTCCAGTCATAGACTAGGCCGCCCCCCAGTCCACTCAAACGCGGCGTATTAGTGGCTGCCAGTGGATGCTCGATACCGCCCGAAAAGGTGTGCGTGTGTGTGTTCATGTGTAACACGGTATGTTCATAGTAGTCATTCATTGTTTCGATGCCGCTATGTCTTCCAATATATCTTTCTCTATTTTTATCTCTATCGTCACATCTTTTATACGATTAAAAACTTGTCTTAAAACAAATAAAAAAATAAAAGCAGTTAAAGTAGAAACCAAAACTTTGATATTTCAGATGTACGAAATGACGAAATCTACAGCAACACAAAAATCATGTGGACTAGATGGGATGGGAATTGGATTTCCCATACCTACTCAAAGTTGAATTTTATACCTTCACCACCTACCTCTGAATCAACGGATAAGATGATTTTGGATTAACGGTTAATCTCTTTACATCCCTCTTATCAATTATTCAATTACACTGTAGTTTATAATTGTGTGCAATGCACTGATTAACTTTGATTTTGGTAAGATATGATTCTCGTTTCAAGTTCTCCATTTTAACTTTGATTTTGATAAGATGATTTAAATTGTTTACTATAATAATAAAAACCAAGTTCCACGACATGTGTCAACAAATAACACGTAGCATAAATGAATTGATAATGTAAAAGTGTCCATGTACATATTTAGGCGAGAAAAACCGGAAACTGCCTCACCAGAGTACGACATGTGGCATCCAGTTACTCTTTTATTATATATAGATTAGATACGTATGTGCATTATGCGACGCAAAACATCGTAAGATATTGAGCATTTCAACAAATAATATTGTTTTGTGTCAATTTTATCTCTATCACTCGATTCCAATTATATGGTTTTATTCTTTATCAGTTTTATGCGACGCAAAACATCTTGTGGTTTTATCAGCTTTTATTATATATAAGATTAGATTCGTAGAGGAAAATTCAAATGTGAACCACTTTTTGGTTGTGAACGTGAGGACAACTTTATAGATAATCATAAAATTATGATAATCATAAAATTTGGTTGTGAACGTGAGGACAATGGAGGACAAACAAACCATCCAACAAAAAATAAAATTTTATAGTAAGCCGCCGGCCCTAGGAGGCGATTTTGGCATTTCTTGCTTCCCACCGCCGCCGTTCTTTTCCGGCATAATCAGCCGGCCGCCGGCCGTGATTTCCTGTGGGGTGGTAGGGGTTGCCTCCTCTACGAGCCTATGGAGGTCAAACGGCCTCCTGATCCGCCTTTAACTCGCAATCGTGCGAAGAAAAACAATCAACGAAAGGGTTCGGCATCGCCGACCATTGTTCTGCCGCCGCCGGCCACCACAGCCGCCGTACCGGCGTGTGGTGGCGTTGATGATGATTGCCGGTCCGAGAGCAACCCAACGGTGGTGGCCGATTGCACAACCAACACCACAGTGGCTGCTTCGTTTTTCTCGTCGGCGAACTCTACACCGCCGGCCGCCGCCTCGCCATCGGTGGCTTTCTCGTCGCCGGTGTTGGATGTGCCGGGGAGTGGTGATTCGTCACCTACCTCGCTGTCGCCATCCGTGGCTGCTGATGGTGGTGGGTTGGCCGGCACCGGGATGGTAGCCTCGGCTATTTGTCCGCTGCCGCCACTTGTTGACACGTTAGGATCGGTGTCCGGCGCGGTGGGGACTGCTGATAACACTGCCGCTGCCTTTTCTACGATGGTTCCTCCTTCGTGTTTGGTTTCGCCGGCGGATTTGTCTGCTACTGTGAAACCATTTGTGGAGACACCGAAGGGAACTATGGGAGCGTTTGGTGATGTGGGTCCTTTTCAACAGTTGCTGAGGGATGTTACGGGTCCTCTTGGTCATCAACAGCAGTCACCGATGCTGTCACCGTCTTCATTCTTGGCTTCTCCGGTGTCAAATTCGGAGGCAGCCACCCTTTCGTCCCCGGAAGGGTCTCTAAAGCCAAGTAAGTTGTCGGTAGATAAAGGACCAAATGCTGGTAGCTTTGTGGATTCTGAGGGTAATGTACACTTGCACGCTGAGGAGTCGGGTGTTGCTCATAAGCCTGTGTCTTTTGCTGATCTTTTGAAGAAAAGTACCAACCTCGCGACCGGTAAAGGTAAACTTAAGTTCTATCCTCCGGTCGTAACTGAGCTTGGCACTAGACGTGCGATTATACCTGATGAATTGATTCAAAAACAAGCCAGTGATTGGGCTCTTACTCTTGCTGGCTACTTTATTGGTAAAAGGCCTGCTTTTCCTTTCGTTCAGTATCATGCTAGACGAATGTGGAAGCAATTTGGTCTGTCTGAGGTTATCTTAAATGACCAAGGCTATTTCTTCTTCAAGTTTAATTCTGAACAAGGATTGAACTTTGTTTTAGAAAATGGTCCATGGCTATTTAATGGTATGCCTATTTTCATCCAACATTGGCAGCCTGGGCTTTGTTTTGACAAGCCTGAACCTAAGAAGGTTCCTTTGTGGGTTAATATTTATGGTCTACCATTGGATGTTTGGGATTTTGAAATAATTAGCTACATTTCTAGTGTGGTTGGAGAACCAATTTCTGTGGATAGATATACAGAAGAGATGTGTGAAACCAAAGCTGTCAGAGCTAATTTTGCCAGAGTATTGGTGAGTGCTTCTGCTGATTATGAGTTGCCTACGGAAATTGATGCTATTATCCTGGGTAAACTAAGGAAATTTAGAACTGAATTTCTTTGGAAACCCAAGAGATGTAGCTTTTGCAAGGTGTTTGGTCATGACTTAACCTCTTGTTCATTCCGGCCACGTACTGTTGAGGAGTTAAATAAAGATAAACCTGTGCCGTCTAGTGTTGGTGAACCTTCTAAGGCTAAGGTTGTTGATGATGGGTTTATATTTCCCAAACGGAAAAATAAACTTAAGCCGAAAATTGCCCCTCTTAAAGTTGGAGGGCAAAACCCGAAGGTTGCTTTTAATACTGGTGTTAAGATCAACCAAAGGTTTGTTCCTAAAACAGCTATCCCTTCTATTGATACGATTGATAAGGGTAAGGCTATTATTGGTGATGATAAACCCCTCCTAAGGTGGTAAATTCTGAAAGGATGACAACAAGGGTGGAGGATAACACTAATTCCAAAGTGCAGAACTTGAATAATGAAAGGATTCCTTTTAAGGTTTCCAATCAGTTTACTGTTTTGGAAGAGCATCCTAAGTGGACCGCGGATAAAAAGGAAGTAGACTGCTATGTTGAAAAACGTGGGGTGGGACTTGAGCCGGTAATCATTAATTCTTGGTCACGTCAGAAACTGGACTACTTCATTGATAGGTGGGAAAGAGTTTTCGGGAAGGAGCTTGATGGCACACTTCGTGGCTTTACTCTCCCGGATAGGATTGATGTGGGGGATGATGATGATGACGATACGTCCGATGATGATGCTTTATCTGACCATGATATTGTCATGGACTCTAGACCAAAGAAAGTTTCATGGTCTGACAGGCAGGTGATTACGAAGATGGAGCAGGACACGCAGTGATTTTCGTTTACAGAGAGATCTTAGTGTTGTCTTTCTTTAGATTCTTGGGATTGGGTTTCTCTGTTGTTAGTATCTTTTGATACTTTTGGTGTGCGGCTTTGTGTCCCTTGTTTGTGGGATACTTAGTTTGCTTTTTGTATTTGTACTTTTATCTTTTATAAAATTGCCAGGATTTTCCTTTCAAAAAAAAAAAAAAACGTGAGGACAACTTTGGTTGTGAATTGTGAACTGAGCAACTTTATTAAAGCGCTTTAAGTGGATAGAAAAAACTATGATAATCATAAAATTTTAAGAATCACATACATTGCCAATGTACATCTTTTTCTCTCTAGTTTACATTTTCATTTAATTCTATAATTCATTTGAACAAAACAAAATAGAGATATTTCTTAACTTCTAGATTTATTCATATCTAAATACATAACACAAGAACCGTATACGTTGGTTCATAGACTTCTTGTTGTATCGATGTCTTTATGTAGAACACACAACACAAGAAAGACAAATAATGGTTCATGAGATTCATAGATGGTTATAGTGGTTGATAAGATATCCACCTCTTGAACATTGCAAAGCATTCATCGGGCTTGGATTCAGTGGGTGCGTGTCCACCACCCTGAGACATAACAAAATTACTTTGGTTAACAACAGTTATTATCACTAAAAACAATAACACTAAGATTTCTTACCTTCACGGTAGCAAATGTCATGTTATTGGAGTAACTCTTTGTGTACCTATCCAAATACCACAAACCAACTTCAATATACATTTAATCTATCATAGTAAAAACATTAAATGCACATGTATTACCCAGCAACTTGACCACGAAACTTCCATGATCGCCATTGATCAGTGACGGGGTAGTTGAGCTCTTCTATCCATAATTGAGTTGATTGGTGTGGAACAACCATATCATGATCACCGCTGTGCCGAATTATAAAACTTTAGTTACATGAACCAACTCTTAAACCACAATATCAAATTTCAATCTATGTTGTAAAGTGAAGACTACCTAAGTATCAGAGAGCGGTAACCCTTTTTGCTAAGGTTACGATGATAAGATCTGACGTCGTCGAATAGTCCAGTGTAATTTTCCGGATTACATCTTTCCCAAACTTCTTTGCTTCCCTGTGTTTTAGTAGCATAAGTATGCAATTCCATAATTCCATCAACTAGAAATGTAAAAGGAATACCTTCCGGATATGCAATGCTTCTCTAACACCGGCGTCATTAGCCCAAAATTCCAATAGAGTATTTAATTCATCCTGCATACATGAAAACCATCCTCTAAATTTTGTTATAACCATCATCCCCTTGAAACATTTTTCGGCGAATAAGGATTAGAGTATAGAAACTTACACGACAGTAAAATTTAGTTAGAGGTTGTTCCTCTTTAAGCCCTTGGCTCGGAAGTTTGAGTGAAGGAGATAGAGCACTACAATTTGGTTCCAAAATATGGGGCATCGCAATCCCATCAATGCACTGGAAGAAAAATGATTATTAGTTATGTGTTTCTAAATATCAAAGTACGATCAACTCAAGAGCCAATGCAAATTTAGTAAACAACCTGTCGGTACAAGTCAAGATTTTGCAAACACGCTAAGTTGTTGGGGCTTATATATGCTGATCGATACTCTCCATCACAACTATGGGATAACGACTAACAAAATGGGGATGAAGAGAATTAGAAAGTCACAACTAGTAACTTTAGAAGATGATCGTTATCAAAGGAAAAAAAAACAAACCTTGTAGAGTTCATCTGTAATAAGTCCCATACCGTGAGAAAACTGAATTTGATAATTTTTTTCGCGTGTAAAAGTCGTAGGGCTACTAAGAACATACCCCTGTCACACGAAATTCATCCAATCAGCAAATAGGACTTCTAATCACACAATGCTTGAAGAAATGAATAAGAAGCTCAAATTTTTTTGTTCTAAAGTGCATTTAATGTAGATAGACATACATATCAAAGTAACTAACAAATTAACGTTAAACATGTTTTAAGACCCGTAAATCTTTCTATACAACCAAGGGTCACATACAACACCTCACTCGTTTTTTCTATGCGATCAGATCGTAACCTTGTGAGCATGACTAATAAAAAAGTGTGCTAAAAAACATATCTTTTTAAAAAGTGTATTGTGATGATAAATTTATAAAATATTTTAATAATATAATGGGTTTTGAAATCTCTAGAATAGAGAATTTGTTGTAATAAATGAAATTCTTTATAAAGACTTTGACTTGTGAGTCCCTATTTTACAGAAATTATAGAAAATCTATTGGAGGATGCATAGCGTGTATTATACATAGTGTGAATCCTGATAACAGTATTATACATAGCGTGTTTCTGCTTTTGTTTTTAATTATTATTTGTTGATGAATATTTTTTGGTGGATGCAGATTGCAGAGTTATTTAACTCATTATTGTGCAACTATTTTGATGACATTTTCGTATGCATCCACTATTGCTAGTACAAACTTGGTATTCTAATTTAAAGAACCAACTCTTCATATCATCATTGGCCTAAAGTGGATAATGTAGGCCATTTTTCTTATACATTGTGTCCACACACTTCCAGTTGTTACCCTCCACAAGGCTATATGATGAGAGATGTGCAAAAATAAGATAAAAAGACAAAAACCTAATGGAAAATTTATTGGTGGCATAAAAGGGTTAATTACATGGGTGTGTATCGAACTTGTCACGTTTACTCAACTTTTAAAATTGCCATTGTATGTATCGAACTTGCTAAACTTTGCCATTGTATGTATCGGTTTACCTTCTAAGCAGGTAACCGGTCAATGGCAACATACATACAATGGCAAAGTTTAGTTTTCGTAACCATTGTATGTATCGAACTTGCTAAACTTTGTCATTGTATGTATCGAACTTGCTAAACTTTGTCATTGTATGTATCGGTTTACCTTCTAAGCAGGTAACATACATACAATGGCAAAGTTTAGCAAGTTCGATACATACAATGACAATTTTAAAAGTTGGATACATACAATGAAAAAACGTGACAAGTTCGATACACACCCATGTAATTAACCCTTGTCACATTTTTTCATTGTATGTATCCAACTTTTAAAATTGTCATTGTATGTATCGAACTTGCTAAACTTTGCCATTGTATGTATGTTACCTGCTTAGAAGGTAAACCGATACATACAATGGCAAAGTTTAGCAAGTTCGATACATACAATGGCAAAGTTTAGCAAGTTCGATACATACAATGGTTACGAAAGCTAAACTTTGCCATTGTATGTATGTTGCCATTGACCGGTTACCTGCTTAGAAGGTAAACCGATACATACAATGGCAAAGTTTAGCAAGTTCGATACATACAATGACAATTTTAAAAGTTGAGTACATACAATGAAAAAACGTGACAAGTTCGATACACACCCATGTAATTAACCCATAATATGAACTTTAAGGAAACAAGTGTAAAAGATAAGTATAAAAAATAACCCTAAACACAAACCTTATAAAGCCCTGCTAATTAAGATTAATGGCTTTGATAGACCACACATGAAAGGTGAGTTGCAACTTAATTAGCCTATGAAATCACTTTTAATGTTCATGATTTATAATGTTCATGAGTTTGTGTGGTTAAACATTTTTTTACTTGAGCACAAATAAGATTTCAAGCTTGGGGGGTATGATGACTCTAACTTTAAGAGTTTATTTAGTGCTTCTCTGTTTTGCTTTTCTTTATTCGTTATATGACCACTTCTTATGGATAAAAGTCGAGAAAGTGTTAAAAAAACCCTAAAAACTACGAGACTATTGTGGTACATCATTCACTGTGACTAGTGGCCACTATCTTTTGATCCCAAGTTAAGGACTTCCAATTATGGCGAACAAGTTGATCACCTTAAAATGTTAATGTCAATTTCTAGACCTAGGAACGGGAAAGAGTTGCGGACACGACTTTGGTGATGCAGAGTCTTTTAACATTTTCATAACATATTGTAGCATTCTCTTCTTATAAAAAGATTTTAGTTCCCTAGTTGCTCATTTTTATCATTACAATGCAATTAATGGAGATTATTAAACTATCTAATAATTATGGATAGGTACAAGAGACATAATTGATAGGAAGTATGCAGTCATGTTTTTCATAAGATAAGATTTGAGGGAGTAGCTAATTACCTTTAGATTAATGTAAGGCTTGATGCCACCTTCATTTCCTACACATTGCAAGATATATTTTGATAAATTCTTAGATTAGTGTAGATAACCAATTGAACCATGATATCATGTTTATGCAAACTGCCATGTTCTTGTTTAGGGTAATGGTGCCACCATTTTGATGCTAAGAGATAACAAAATATATATATATACGTACATCTATTAATAAGATAAACCAAACTACGTACTAGGGAAAGGTGTTACCGTTTGATATTAGTTGTGAGGTTATGGGGACTGGATGTCCAGAGTATGAATTTCCTCCAAGGTAGAAAGGGTTGGAAATAAACTCTAGATGACTATTTAACCACTGCAAAAAATTAATGCATCCAAATATAAACAAAACTTGCAAGGACTAATATAAGCACATTTGTATTTCAATTAATAGAGGGCCTCGTGTGTTTTTTTTAATTTTTTACTTGAATAAGAAAGTATAGATAACTATCTAGGGAAAAGTCCAAAAAAACCCAACGAACTATTCCATTTTGAATGGTTAAGTCCCTAAACAATTTTTTTGAACAAAAAAAACCATTAAACTTTTTCATTTTAATGATTTAAGTCACTAAACTATTCTTTTGAGTGAAAAAACCATTAAACTTTTTCATTTTGAATGATTAAGTCCCTAAACATTTTTTTCAACAAAATAAATCATTGAATTTTAAAACTTTGCTACTTATATTTGTTTAACCTAAACTAACATAGTTATATTTTACCTTTAAAACCTTCATAGTTGGTTACATTTAATTTTTTTATTTTTATTAAAATGGGGTAAGTAACCAATTTTTGAAAGGTTAATGGTTTATTTATAAAAAAGAAATTGTTCGAGGACTTAATCAATCAAAACAAAAAAGTTTAATGGTTTTTTCATTCAAAATAATAGTTTAGTGACTTAATCATTCAAAATGAAAAAGTTTAATGGTTTTTTTGTTCTAAAAAATTGTTTAGGGACTTAATCATTCAAAATGGAATAGTTTGTTGGGTTTTTTTAGACTTTTCCCAACTATCTATGATAAAGTATCTACTCTATGACACACCCAGAAAGAAATCATCTCGGAAATTGCATACTAACAAATTCATAGAAAGGTTTTTTCGAACTCTGTTTGAAGCGTAGGAGTTATTTCCAAAAAGATTGTACCTTTCTAATAAATTCATACGTGCGCTCAGAAAATTTGAGCTCATCAGAATAAGAAGCTTGTTCCGTTCTTGCATATGAGAATCCGGTACCAACAGGAATATCAAGGAAGATTACGTTTGCCATCTGCATTAATTACAATAAAATTCCCATAAAATTAATACTTAAGATGTTCACATGCATAGGTAATTATTAAATTCAAAGATACTTTTTTTGATCATTTTACATACTTATAAGCTAGTTTTTTGTCTGACATAATTTGTTTATAAGCCAACTAGCTAGTTTGCCAAATATAACCTATATAGTGATGTCAATATAGAATTAAGTTTTTTTATGCAACAATGTTTATTAAAACATTTGTAAATGTAAATACAATGAGAATGTTTTAGTAGTAAAAAGTTAAAATAATAACACGTTCATAAAGTATTTATAAATATAATGACAGAAAAAATACTTTTGATAATGAAACATAAAGATTAGAAATCTTGTATCAATTAAATAATAAAGTTTAAATTTTTTTATAAAAACAATCAAATAAAAAAATTAAGGGAAAAAAGAAAGATAAACAACTCTAGCAGGCTCCAGGGAAAAAATGGGACAAACAACTTCATAGATTCGATCTTGGGATCCACGTTTGCGATCTTGGGACATACGCGTTAATCATAGATATTGAAAATGAAAATGTAGGAGAATGAGAATAGGAATGATTATTGCATTGATGTTGTTTGGTTAACACAATATAATTAATGAAAATTGCTTCAAATTAAAAAAATATATTTTTTCAACTTGAAAATACAAAACATCACGTATAGATGGAACAATGCATGGAAAAAGAACCGAGTAGAAATAAAATTTCATTCCTCCAAATTTGGTCAGGAATGGAAATTAATGGATCTACATAAATGATTTCATTATATAATATCAAACAAAACAACAGTTTTTATTATCATTCTCATTCCTGATCCCTCAATACCCCATACCAAACGCCCTCCTAAGTCTATATAACCAACACGCCAGCTTACTATGTCTATTATAATTTCCTCATATAAAATATATTAGGGGGGCTTAGGCAACTAGTAGCGGGACGCCTGGGCTAGCGGGCTGGTGGCGAGCTCCACTACGCTGGACGGTGGGCTGGCGGGCTCCAGCTTCAAATACGTGGGGAAGCCGAGGAAACCGCGGTGTCTATGTGTGTGGGGTGTGTGTAGTGTATTTAAATAATAAAAAAATGAGAGGGTTGGGAGGGTTTAGGTACTAACAGAGGGGTTTCTAGAGGGCTTATCGTGGGCTTATAAAAAAACTGATGTGGCACAAAAAGGTTGGAGGGCTGGGGTGATAGTGGCCTTATACCATCCAGCCAGCTGCTGGCTAAGCCACTATTCATAACTTAAACTTTAAAGCCTAAAATGATTCTAAATTCGATAGACCCATATTTTTGTGATGTGGTTTGTTTGATGGATCTGGCACTTTATTTAAAAATGCACAGTTGGAAAAAATGTCAGACCACCATTTATGATTTCTGTTACAAAAAAGCTTAAATTATTCAAACAAGACCACATACATAAGAGCATCCACAATGGAGGTTCTTCACGGGGTTCTTATTGGGGTTTTTACAAGAACCTCCACTGTAGGACAGAGGTTCTTGTCCAGTCACAAGTTCTTATTGGAACCCAGGTGCTTGTACAAGAACCCGGGTTCTTGTGATACTTTCCTTTTCTGTGATTATTTTATTTATTATTTTTGTTATTTCTTAATCATTTGTTCTTTTAATAAATCTATAAAACATATATATTGTAAATAAAACATATATGTTAATCTGAGAAAAAAAATAATTATTATAAAAGATATTTTTTGTTTTTTTCTTTCTTGTAATCTTTGACAAATATTGTAAATGATTTTTAATTATTTAATTGGATTGATTAAGAGGTAGATAACTCCATACAAATATTTCAAGGTTCCACCCATGAATTCCAAAAACATCTTCAAAGAAATTCGGAGATACGCTCAAATGAAGTTCATTATGAACTCCGTGCCGACTTGTTTGAACATATTTGATCGAATCGAGATTGCGAGTGATCTATATTACTATGAACTACTTACTCGTACTTTTTAAAGAATAATATTTATGTAACGTTGCACATTTTTTTAATCGTAGTATAAAAAATTGTGTGTTTTAATTGTTTTTCAAATATTTTAATAAAATATATAGATTAAAAAAATGAAAATTAATATAAAAGTGAAAAATAATAAATTATATTTGAATTTTTTAATATATATATATATATGTATACATTTAATGTATATAATAATTTATAAATAAGAATAAGGAAAGTAAGGTTTTTGTAAGAACCTCCATTGTAGGAATTTAAGGAGGTTTTTAGTTTGTTGAGGTGACAATGATGTGGCAGAAAAAAAATATGGCAAGTGAGGTTCTTAGAGGTTCCACCACTGTGGATGCTCTAATATTATATCAAATGGTTAGCACTTTCTAAAAGAAGTATCATACATGCTACAAGTGGATTTTTAAAATTTGATCCGTTTATTTGGAAGAATATAATATAAGAATTTTGAAACTCTTCTATCTTTTACTTTTATTGTTTGAATCTATTATATTTTAGACTTTTAGTAGTTGTAATTTTTTTAAATTAAGATTTTTAAAAACAAAAACTAAGATAACTAACCATATATATAACATAAATATGTGTAGAGAAAGAAAGAAAGACCTTGGTCCACGAATGGGGTCTCAAAATCAAGGTTGGTAAGCTTCCGTTTAAATGCTCAGTCTTAAACTGTATTGGACCTGTTTTATTTAAATTAAATTTGGTTAGAATAGGAAATATTCAGAGGAAAAAGACAAATGAAAATGCTTATATTTATCTATATTGCATTATAAACAATTTTGGATTTTTTATTCTTAAAGCCTCTTAACGTTTTAAATGTATCATTTGACATATAAATTATATATATGTACAATGAAAATTATTTTATTTCTATTTTCATTTCTAGTTTTTAATTTTGCACTTCTTGTAAATTAAGAACAAAGGTTTTTTTAAGCCGCCCACTATCACGTTTTAAGAATATAATACAACAAATTATATAAGATATTGTGGGGAACATTATCTCACAACTAACTCATTTTCAAAAGGCAATAAAATAAGTTTAAAAGAATTCACTAAGGTGCCGTTTGTTTTTTAATATGTTGGAAGTTTGAAATCTGATTTCACATTCAAAAAATAAGAGGATAGTAAGAGGTTTTCAGACTTTTTCTTATAAATAAAACAAACAGTCTTAAGTGTACGAACTTCTAAATTTTTAAACTTAAGAGGTTTAAAGAGGTATTTGTAAAAGAAAAAAAAACTACCCCTAAATCTACATTCTTGGTGTTCCATCTTATGAACAAAATTAGAGAAAAACATACCAAACTCATAAAGGAGACCGCAGATGGAAGAACAGGAAGGACCACCAGTAATCCATAGCAAGATCGGATCATTTTTGGGATCTGACTCCGACTTGAGGAAGTAGTAAAACAGCTGAACATCCTCGTTCTGATCCACTCCGATATAACTACATACATACATATAAAGACATCCTATCATAAAAAACCTACAAGCAAAAGAATTTGCAGAACGAAAAGGCAAAAGTATATAGATGGAATGAGTTAGTACCCGGTTTCCAAATGAAAAGGGAGAGGTCCTTCAAAACCCGGAAGATACTCTACTCTCTCCATTGCCGTTGTGATTGCAGCATGAAAACATACGATGACGATGATAACGAGAAAACGACCCATGATCATCTTGAGTTAGTAACTAAGTAGCTATTACTTAACTTTTAACAGAAATTTCTGTTAAAAAGGGAATCAATAAAATTGCAAACGTTTTTCTATCTAGCCATAAGGTAACCTATGGGAGACAAACTTTTATACAGGACTTAGCGTGTTAACATATGAGTGGATTGAATATTCTTTCGAGTATTAAATTTTCAATAATTTACAAATTTGGTCACTCTAATTTCTCAGTATGCAGTTTTAGTCCAAAGGTTTCAGTTTTATTTTAGTGTTAAATGATCTTGTAAAAGATAAATAATATATAATATTATTATAAAATATATGTTAAAATTGAATTATACAAAGTGATTAAACTATTTTTCATTTAATTAGATTAAATAAAAAAATTAACTATAATTTGACATAGAAATAATATACATTAAAAATAAATAAATGTAAGATAATAAGAAACAAAAACCGATTAAAACAACTTGATGAATGAAAAGAGTAAAGCAAATAGACTTTAAAGATGGAGACCAAACTTTAATGAATTCATAAAATATTAAAAAATCATTCAGCCACCAGATTAAGATATGTTTATATTAAGCCACTAGATTAAGATATGATTAAATGGGACTACAGTTTTTCATACCTACCCGAAGTTGATGCGCTTATTTTTGCCCACCTAACCCCGAATAAAGCCGTCTATTATTTTCATTTTTTTATAATTAAGGTTAACGCATTTTTTAAATACGTATATGTAAATATATAATATAAATTAAAACCAACCCAAAAGTGGTTTATTTAGTAATACCCTTCTTGATTGAAGTGATTTCACTATTGTCACCATGTGATATTGTAATGTAGTGTCGATGTGAAGGATTCTAGGTATCTACAAAAAACCATCAGTTTTTTTCTATAGAAAGGAAGAAAAAAGGTTTTTTTTATGATATGTGTACATAAATATTAAAAAAGAAACAAAAAACTTGCGCACAATTAATTTGTAACATGCATATCTGTATATGTATAAATGTACACATCATTAAAAAAAACCTTTTCTGTTCCTTTTTTTTAATACGAAAGCTCGACTGTGATTCAAATTTCATTGTGTACGTGAGGACAATGGATAGCGCATCACATGCCTATTCATTTTGAATAATCATGTATTATTCAAAGTAAATAACACAACATTCAGTGTTACTCAGAATAAATAATACAGAATATTATGTTATTCAATCTGAATAGCATTGAATGCTGTGTTATTTACTCTGAATAATACATGATTATTCAAAATGAATATGCTACATAGCACATATCGACTGTCCTCACTTTCACAATAATGTTTAAGCGAGCTTACTTTTGAACATGACCCTATATATATATATATATATAGAAAGAGAGAGGGGGGGGGGGGAATCAAATGAACATCTTGCAATTGTTGTACACCTTAAGAACCAATGAATTAGTATTTTTTATGGAAATAATGAAGATTCATTTATTATGATTTAAATATTTATATATATATATATATATATAGAGAGAGAGAGAGAGAGAAAGAGAGGAAAATTCAAATAAAAACTCATTTTTCATTGTGAACGTGTGGACCACTAAAATTGTGTCACGTAGCAATATTCACTCTGAATACCATGCATTGTTCAGAGTGAAGAAATGCGCCCAGCTTTATTCACTCTCAATAATGCATGATATTCAAAGTGAATATTGCCACATTACACGATTTTAGTGGTCCTCCCGTAATTGAGGTCACATTTGAACCTAACCCTATATATATATATAGGGAGGTTCAAACGAGAAACATATCAATTTAAGAAAACGTGAAGAGCACTCTTAGCCACTCATCTCGATCAACAAAGGTGGCTTTGACCGATCCCCCCTTTAATAATCTCTACCCTCCCATGAATCACGTTAATCTTCCGTAATCACATCCACCGTAACCGCGAGATGAGTGGCTGGGATTGCTCCTCACTTTTTTTAAATTGACATGCTTCTCGTTTGAACCTTCCCCTATATATATAGTACTACTATATAGAGCAAAGTTCAAATTAGAAGTGCTAAAAAAATTCGAAGTAGATAAGTGATACCAATCGTATCGTTGATATCATAGTTGACTAGTCAAATATTGCAGCTTTGACTAGTCAAAAGCCGCAATCTTTGACTAGTCAAAATTCGGTTGGACGCTATTCATGGAACGCAGAGATCAAAGCTGCCTTTATTGATCGGATGAGTGATGGAGGTCACTTCTCTAGTTCGTATTTTTAGCACTTGTCATTTAAATCTAATACTATATATATATATATATATATATAAAGTTCAAATGTGAACTCAATTTTGGTTGTGAACATGAGGGCGAATCTCAGTCACTCACGCAGTCAATAAAAGCAGCTTTGACCGGGTCCCCTCCTTTAATAATCTCCACCTCCCATGAATCGTGTCAATCATTTGTGATCACGTCTATCATAACCGAAGATGTGTGGCTGAGATTCGTCCTCACGGTCACAACCAAAATTGAGTTCACATTTGAACCTAACATATATATATATATATATATAGGGGGAGAGAGAGAGAGAGAGAGAGAGAGAGAGAGAGAGAGAGAGAGAGAGAGAGAGAGAGAGAAACTTAGGTTCAGGTAAGACCAAGCTGTTTCCATAAGACCGATGAGACCAACACTTTTTACATGAAACTTCACAGCAAAACATTGTGAAGGTTAAAAAAATCGAACATTCATCGTAAAAACACTATAAATGTTATATTCATGGTGTTTTTTGATGTGGAGGTTCGAATTATATATTTATTACCTTCACAACGTTTTGAGTTGTGAAACTTTCGTTTTTTACCTTGTTTTCGATTTTTTTTCCTCGATAGTGTTTTAAAGTATATTTTTACGATGCATATTCGAATTTGTTTAACATTCACAGTGTTTTGCTATGAAATTTCATGTAAAAGATGTTGGTCTCACTGGTCATACGAAAACAGTTTGGTCTTACGCGAACCTTAACCCTATATAATCTAAAGCCATCAAAATCATATGATGCAGGTGGGAATGGAACATGGGACTAGAATTTCCCATACCTACTTAAATTTGAAAGTTAATACGTTCACCTAACTTCAAATAAACGAACACGAGGATTTCGAATTAACGTGATTCTTTGTTTTAATTAAATACTCTATTTAATTAACGTGCATGTTCACCTAATACCATGCATATAAACGTTTAAACATTATTTTTGATTAATGTTATTACTTTTATTTTTATTATTTATCGTTATGTTAGTTTTATTATAGTAATATTCTAAATAATTAAAGATTTGGTCCTTGTGATCCTGTGTTTTGATCCCTTTTAAGACTATATTAGTAATACATTAAAATAAATTGTTTTAATGGATTTGGTCCATATTATATACAATTTATCCAAGTCATACTCTTTTTATTAACACCATTAAAATAAATTGTTTAAAAACTAAACAAAGTTTCATATATATAATATAAATCATTAATTAAAATTTCACCTTTTAAAATTATTTAAATCCTTTCAAAGATATTAGCATTAAAGCACTATAAATCAATAGAACATACAAAAAGTTTCAACTTCAGTAGTATTCGTATTTTACCTTTTTGTAAATACTAAAAATGAAAGGTTGAAGATTTTTTGATAACTTGTTTACTTTATTCATATAAATAGATGCAGCTTAATCTACAAATTTATCTTAATGTTAAATAATGAATCATGTTTAATATAATTAGTTTAATTAAACAATTGAAACGTGCTACGGTGCTACTACATTCTCGAATCATCACCGCAAGAGCAAAGTCAAATGTGCCCACGTAATAAAATATATTCATAATAATATTAGGCATATGAAATTTTAAATATATTGTTGTTGATCCAATTCTTTTAAGACTAATGAAATAATGATGATCTAGGCCTTATTTTGTGTAAATATTTTCCTTCAACTCAACTTGAAATTATTATTGAGAATGTTTTGTGATAGTTCTTGTAATCTCTCAAGTTTAACTGTGTAATTCATGTATCGAAGTCAAGGACTCGCTGAATTTGTTCAGCGTCCCTGATAGAAGACATCGAGAAGTGAAATACCGCCCTTAGAAGAAAAAAAAGTAAAGCATACAAATCCATCAGCGATGTCAAAGAAGTAGCTAATAATAGGGTCAATGTCGCTCGTAATCTAAAGACGGATTAAGTGATAGCTGCCTGATTAGACCTTCCTAACGATCTGAAGCATGCAAGCCTCAGCGACCACTGACCTCTCAAAGATCTCAACAACCTTTAACCGCTGATCAGAGACTTGCATCTGAAGATTTTCTTATTTGTCTTATTACCTTTAATACACGAAAAGGACAACTATGCTTTTCTGACATAGTATAAAAGAGACGTTCACTACACTATTCCCTCCGTACTTATCAGCCCCCGAAAGCAACTGTTTACTATTGGTACCATACTACTTTATGCGCACGGTGGTATTTGTTTATAGCGACCACTGACCTCTCAACACGTGTAAAATTGATTCTGCCATGCATTTAATGCAAAAGTATAAATAGATACCTTGAATGTGTTCTTCAAACACATCAGTTCCTTTCTATTCTTACTGAGTCCTTATTTTGTAGTTTCTATTTCTTTTTATTCGCTTATCACTTAGAGCATAAGTGAAAGTTGTGTGTCAAACTTAAGATTGGTTAGAATATTAGGTTTATCCTTTTTTATTTTCACAATAGTCTTATAAATTATGTATTTCTGTTATAAATACAACCAAAATTTAAAAGTGAACAATTTGTTTAATTTGTATTCCAACCCCCCCCCCCCCCCCCCCCCCCCATTTTTTCTACAATTTCATGTTAACTTGAAGGTCATCCCCTCAAGACCAACAATTACACATAAAAATTCTTGTAACATCATCACGCCTCTTAACTAGTACATTTATGTCAACCCTATAGCTCTCATATATAGGGATGGTAAAAATACCCGAACCCAATGGGAATCCCTGAACCCGAAACTTTTGGGACGGGATTGGGCCGGGTAAATGGTTATGGGAACGGGTATGGGATTTTTTCAAAAAAGTTTCATGCGTTTGGGACGGTTATGGTTTTAGTAAATACCCGTTCATTTACCCGACCCCGAACCATATATATTTAATAAATTTATAATGTTATTATTAATATAATATACATTACAATTTTATTAAGATTTAGAATAATAGAAATGACGGATTGATTTTATTAGTATAGAAAATATATATTTAATTTTTTCAAGAAGATTAATCTAGTAATGTTCCCACTTCCATTGACACTTCGGTGGTAGTGCACTGAGCCAGAAAAGTCATTTCCATTTTGTTATTTGGTAATGGGATACCCGATACCCACGGGAATACCCGCGACCCCGATGGTTATTTGGTAATGGGATACCCGACGGGACGGGACCGGGTATGAGATATGGTTTCATAATAGGGTATGCGACTGGGATTACCAATCCCGTCTCATACCCGTCTCATTGCCATCCCTAGTCCTATCTTAAAAGTTATACCCCCATCTCACAAGTCATTAACTTAAAGTCTTAGCTTAGCATTAGCCATCTTAAGTTTATACCTAATTCGCTTAAACTAAAGGTTTGATATCAACTTGTAACCTAAAATGAGAGCAAAAATGCAAAGTAAATAGAACATCAACAAGTACATAGATAATTTTCACCCAAAAAGGGGATTGTAATAGCATTTACATCAAATGAATAGAAATTATCTAACAATATACTAATCTAGCTAATTCTAAGGTTGGATTATGATTGAATGTCGCTACCATCTCCAAAAGGATTCTACCAAGTAATAATGCCAACTTCACCAGAAGTTAATTCTTTCAAAAAATGCTTCTACCGGAAATCAACACTTCGCTCAACAAATTGTCGTCACCTAAAAAACGTGATACGCATATCTTTTGAAAAACAATTAGGCTTATTCCTAGAAAGTTCAAACAATGGATATATAAATCATAAAATAATTTTACACACCATAAAGTCTCATAGGGTCAAGACAATTCGAATACAAGAGTTTAAAGGTTCAAAATTTAGGATACATCATCTTACAATAAGGGGGAGACCCAACTTTCCACTAATAGTGGTGTACACAAAAGTAGGCCATCAGATATGTAATACGAGTGTAGGGATGGCAAAAGACCCCGAAGCCGATGGGGTAACCTGAACCCCAACTATGTTCGGATCGGATCGGGTTGCAATATTTAAGGACGGAGTCGGGTATGGGGACTTTTTCGGGTTCGGGTTCGGGGACGGGGCATGGTATCCCCACCCCGCCCCGCCCCAATATATATTATTTAATATAAAATAAAATAGTATATATATAATATATAATATAAAACTATAAATATATATATATATATTTAAGTTGTTTATTTAACAATAAACTTGTATAAATTTTAGTAGTTACTAATATCAAGTTAATTTTTATATTATTTTTCAACATTTTTTTTTTGGATTTTATTTTTAGTGATCGGGTTGGGTTTGGGTTCCGGGATAGGGGATTCCCCATCGGGTCGGGTTCAGGGACGGGGCGTAAAAAATCCCCGACGGGGAACGGGGCGGGGACGGGGATGTATTTTAGTTTCGGGGATGAGGACGGGGAATGCAAAACCCGCCCCGAACCCGTCCCGTTCCCATTCCTATATGAGTGTCACTATGGGTAAATGGTTATTAGGTTCAACCACCACGATCTATAGTTTAATAATTTATCAAGTTCAACCACCTATGTCATATAGGTTGAGATCTCCAAAGATCCATAGACATAGTAGTTGACTTTATTCATCTATGCCCGACTCTGATAGTCCAGTTGTATTGCCTATGATGATCAAATGCCTATTTCAAATTATAGTCCAGTTGTTTTGCCTATGATGATCAAATGCCTATTTCAAGTTATATTTATAGGAGTGTACATCCCAATTAAACTCAACTACTATGTCTATGGATCCATTGCATCAAAACTCTATAATGTGAAAGAAGCTCTTAAAGTTTCAATCATCAACACTTAAATCTTGGATTTATGCTCTTAGATGCCTTCAAAAATCAATAAAATGGAGCCTGTGATTACTTAGGGTTGGAGTAAATAAAAAGAGTGTAAAAGCAAAAATACTGACAAGTCAATAAAATAACCCTTTTACCAACTGGTGGGACTCCCACGACCATGGCTCACGATCCTAGGTTCATAGCACAAGGTTGCTCATGTGTAATGCTTGCACTTAGACCATCTTTAACCGTACCCCTCATACATGTTGCTACCTCAGCGTCACATCAGCTTTACCAACACCTTACCAACACCATACCATACCATATCATCCTTAACCATACCCCTCATACCCTCTCTAATTAATTGATTAAAAAAAAGAAAAAGAAAAAGGTAGAGAGAGAAAGAAGAGAGAGATAGAGAGAAAGGAGAGAGAAGGGGGGTGGGGTGGGGTGGGGGTGGGGTGGCTTCTTCATCGGCATGGCAGTACCGAAGGGGTTGGATACTGGCCTCCTACCGGTCACCCGCGGCGGTGTTACCGCCGATGCTGGTGGCGGTACCGGCCCCGTCCCGAACCCTTGAACCTGCGTTTGGTATGTGGGACAGGACAGAGCAGGACAGGACAAAATTGACTGTCCCACGTTTGGCGCAGCATGGGACAGAACAAAAATTCACTGTCCCATGTTTGGTGCAGCATGGGACAGAGACAGAACTGGAACAAGGTGGGACAGCATGGGACAAAAAGGGGGTCTTTTTGTTCCACCAAAATAGGTGGAACAACATGGGACAGAAATGAAACAGAAACTAATATATTACTAATTAACACTCGTTTGCTATATAACTTAAATATTGTATTTGTTTTAGTGTTTACCACCACTAGTCGTGGACATCGCCGCCACCGGTAGCCACTATCGGCCACATCTACCTCCTCTTTCACTACAACAACCTCATCCACCACCTCTACAACTACGACCGATTACCTACCACCACCATCTACCACCTCTACCACCACCACCACCGTTGGTGACCTCCACCACCACTATCCACCATCTTCACGTTTTCCACAACCACCATCGTTACTGCTATTGTTACCGTTGGCCATCACCATCACCATCACTTACATAAAAATCTTACATATATATATATATGTGTGTGTGTGTGTGTGTGTGTGTGTGTGTGTGTGTGTGTGTGTGTGTGTGTGTGTTTGTAGTGTGTATGTGTTTATGAAAATTGTGTAATTTTTTTATAAATTATATAGTTTACTCCAAGGTTGTTAAGATCGGGATCCTAGCTAGGATCGTTTTTGTCTTTGCAAGCTCGGATTGTAAGCTCGGGATCGGGATCGTAAGATCCTACCTACTACAAGTCAGTATAAATTTTATTAGATCCTACTTCAAATTTCGAAAACATACATCCATATTTCAACATCTAAATTTCAAATTAACATACATCCACATCCAAAATAACATACATCCACATCTCAAAATAACATAGTTAAGTCTTAACTCTTAAGCCTTAACAATCCTCAAAATAACATAGTCATAAGTCTTAACTCTTACCAATACTCAAAATAACATAGTCAAAAACTCAAAATAGCTCCAAAATTTTAAAATAACATAGTCTGCATGATCTTACGATCCGAGCCGAGCTTACGATCTTACGATGCGATCCTACGAGCCTACACGAGCTTACCTGAAAACGATCCTATAAGCGAGCCGGCTAGTTTTTGTAGGCTAGGATCGTAAACTCGTACGAGCCTGCGAGCTTGATCGCGAGTTTGACAACCTTGGTTTACTCTATTTTTGTTCATTATAACTATTATGTGATATATAAAATTATCAAATAATTTTTTGGGGGAACTTGTCTAGTTCTCTCCAGTCCACTCCTAGGCGTACCAAACACAAAACAGACATTTGTTCTGTCCAGCCCTGTGATGTCCCGTCCAGTCCCGTCCTATTCTCTTGTCCTGTCCAGTACTGTGCAGTTCTGTCCTGTTCAGTCCTGTCCAATCCTGTCTGCGTACCAAACGCTACCTTAAGGATGGCCTTAGAGTACCTTATATGTGACCATGGCTCGTTGGTGTGTGGAAATACTAGGCATGGTATTGGCCGTCCTTAGACGGCCCGTGCCCACAGGTCTTATAAAGTATCATGTTATAGTTGAAGATGGAATGTCAACAATAAGAAGTAACAACCTTAACCTTCTTCTTTAAGGAACTGCAAATAAAGATCACCCATGAAACATACTGCAAATAAAGACCACCATTAAACATACATAGACGAAGTTAAGTAATCGGGCAATGCCTCTCAAGTCAATTCCTTTTACCACATCCATCTGTTGGTCAATATCAAACTCTTGAAATAATCACTCAAAACAACTTGTTTGATTCTACGTACACCCCAACTTTATGAAGACCATCTTGATGAAGCAAATGCTTCTGCATAAAAGAAATCATTGATAAAATATTTGTGACAAAGTTGGTGTTGGTCCCAATAAGGTGACCTTCAAGCAAGGATAGTGTTTGGGATTATAGAAGAGGGGGTTGAATATAATCACACAAAATTTCACTTTTAAATTCTTGTTGTATTAACAATATGAATTTACAGATTGTTGCGGAAATAGAAAAGACAATAAGTCTAAACTAAACAATCTAAGCTTTCTTTCACTATGCACTTAAGTGAGAAGATAAAGAAAAGAAAGAAGATAGAGGGAATAAAGAAAGAAAGGATTAGGGTATTTTTAGGATGAAGAAGAAGTATGGAGAACATCTCTTCAAGTCCTATTTATACCCAATGCATTAAATGCATGCAGACTCACTTTTGTGTACGTGTCACAATGTAAGTGGTCCTTTGTACTATTTACTATAAACAATTACTCTTAGCATGGTGTGCAAAAGAGGAAGTGTGTAAACAGTTGCCTTGAGGTCTGATAAGTACGGAGGGAACAGTAAAGAGACTGTCCTTATGTACTTTTGTGTCAGTAAAGGCGGATAATCCTTTTGTGCATTAGACTAAGACATTACACTAATCCTTCAGGATCAGGATACTGATCAGTGAGTAGAGTCCTGAAACTGATGCTGTTCAGGGTCACTTGTATCCTGATGAATTTTCAGGATGTCATACGATATTGAGCAGCCTGCTATCACTGAGTTCCGTCTTCAGATCACGAGCATGCTGTTCCTGTCATCAGCTAATTCTTCGACGTCGCTGATGGTTCTTTGAGTATGAACTTGATGTCTTCAGGAGGTCTTCACTTCAGTGGATAGGATCAGTAGACTACAGAACAGACTCTTTCGTCTCCTGATCCTGATCCTGATTACTATAAAAATAAGTTACAGCATAAGTAACATGGAATAACACTGAACAGACTCAGTGATAATTCCTCAAGCTATAACATATGTAAAACCTATTCACTAAGTAAAGATTTAGGATCATTATCATTTCATCAGGTCTTAGGAGAGCTGGATCAACAATCTCCCCCTAAATGATAATGATAAGACAATGGAGAAATTGTCTAAGTCTAGTAAGAAAAAAATTTCTAAGTCTAGATGAAACAGTAGGAAATAGAACTCATAAAGGTACATGTCCCATTTACTGTTTTGAGGGATCTTTTTCAGTACTATGATGGAGTAAAGTACAATGCACTGAATTGCATTTTCATTAATCTCAATAAGGTTACAAGAGTAAAGAAAATACAAGAGTACATAAATGAGGTACTGAAAGAAAAATTACAAAAATTCTAACTATCAGAGTCTTCGCTAACTACTTCAGTCTTTACTTGAATTGGAACAGGAGTATCACTGAAGGCGATTCTATGATCGAGTATAGCTCTGACAGTGCGAATGATTTCTTTATTATCTTGGTTTTTCTTATCTTTCTGAGCAGTGAAGAGAACTGAAACCAAGTGTTCATATGGTGCTTTGTGTAGCTCGCTGAAACGCTGAAAGCGTAGGATCTTGGAGTTGTCGCTCACACAAATACCATGAATAGGTTCTCTGATGACTTGTCCTTCAGAGAGAGAGACTCCTATAGGGAGGGAAAGATCAAGCATCGAGAGGTCCAGTGGTTTGATAACCATCCTGGGCATGCAAGGAGTTGGTCTCCTTGTTGAAGCACCCGCTGATCTTCGAACAGGAGGCTGAGGCAGTGCTGAAGAAGGTTGAAGAAGGTCATCAGGAATTTCGGTTGTTCTTCTGATGCGTGCAATAAGTCCATTTATGACTTCTTCTACTTCAGCCCTGTAATTTCTATTGGCTTCAGGAAGTAGGCTTCTGATCTCGTTCCACTCTGACAAGTTGTATCTTTCCAACTTGTCAAGAGTGTGTTGCACATCCTTGACTCCTGAGCGTTTGACGGTGATCCATGTTTTTGCTCTTTTGCCGCGTGTTCGGCTGAGATGGATTTCAGAGATAGCAGCACTATGTTTCCTGAGGTGTAGGCGGTCTCGGCACCAGTCAAGCTCTGAGTTCACTTCTTCAGTCTGTTCCTCAGCGTTTCTGTTGAAGACCTTCAGCGCGGCCTTCTGTGCTAGAACAGGATCAGCACTTATTTCATCATCTTCATCAACAAAATCAGATGCAAGCCTTCGAGCGGCTTGAGCGGAGAGGAAAGCTTCCTTCTGCTTTTTATTATGCTCCTCCTGAGCCTGTACAGCGTTGTTGTACTCCTCTTGTGATAGATAGGCGAACTCGGAGTCCCAAGAGGTACGAAGAGGAATTTTTACTCTTGTACTCTCGAGTCGCTCTATCACGGCGTCTAAACGCCCATCCCTGTTGATAGTAACAGAAGTGTCAGGGTAATTCTCACCTTCAGATCTAGGAGAATTAGAGGGAGGAGATCTGGGGGAAGAAGCAGGGGTAGAGAAGTCATCAGAGATGAATTCATCATCTGATGATAGGCAAATGGTTTCAGGAGGGGCTCTGATTTCAGGGGTTCTAGAGGAAGATGCTTCGGGGTTAAAGCGGGTTGGTTTAGAAGGAATGGATTCAAGGTTTAGGGGAGTTACTCTGAAAGTCATTTTGCTTAGTTCGGCTCGTGTCTGTTCTGATGGACGATTCTCCATGAGGCGAACAATCTCACCAGTGACAGAACCGAAGTTCACATCATAACATTCAGAGTTGTCTTGGTTTTCAGGTTCAGTGGTTTGTTTAGGAGTAGATTGAGGTGTTGGTTCAGGGGTAGGTTGTTTGGGTGGTTGGTAGATAACCATTTGTAGGTTATTTGAGGGTGAGTCTTCAGAGGAGGTGTCGAGGGTGATGGTTTCAGGTGTAGGTTTAGATTTAAGAAGGGTGGAGATGGGTTGGTTATCAGAAGATGAGGGAGAGGATGGTAGTAGTAACGTACCAGGTGCACCGGGGTTCTCCCCCTAAGAGTGTGCAGCCCCTGGAGTGGGCGTTGACGCAGGAACCTTCTCAACGAAGAAGGTGTCGTCGTCTTCATCATCATCATCTTCATCATCCTCATCCTCGTTCGTTCCCCCCTGTTCATTGGTTCTCCAGTTGGTGGAGGGGGAATAAACAGAATGGTCTCGCTGGGGTTGTCTCTCCCCCTCAACAGGTGCCTGAGCCAAGGCGGCTGTTGAAATATTTCATTGAAGGAGAGAGGCCATGTCGTTTAGGAGCTTGCGAGAGATGAAGGAAGAGGAGATCAGGGATTGGAGAATATCCCTGTCTGCGTTGGTGAACGATGGAGGCGGTGGAGGAGCAGAGGTGATGGCGTTGACAGCATTGGTGAGGCCAGTCACCTGCTCCTGAAGTGCGCGGAGGCCTGCTTCTTGAGCATCCAGCCTCTGAACCACTGTTGATTGGAAAGTGGTGAGAGAGTTGGTGCTGTTGTTGATGGCGGAGGAGAGAGCAGGCAGAACCGTTGCCTTCAGGTCATCAACAGACGCTTCAGCGGCAGTCGTAGCAGCTTTGGCCGATGCAAGCTCGAGCTCCAGAGCCTGGAGTCTATCTTGGTGCGCATCCTCCTGCTGTTGGAGTGCTGCGCGTGCCTCCTGTAGTTGCCTTTCAGCGGATTGCCGACGAAGTTCAGCGGCACTGAGCTGTCGTTCGGGATCCGTGAAGATGAAATCATTGAAGGGGTCATCCTGGTGTAGTTGAGGATGCCCTTCAACAGCTGCTCCTAAAGAACCTGTAAAAAGAGTAGCTAAGTGAGCACTAGAAGACTCAATAGCTTTCATAGAAGAAGAAACGACAATAATTTGCTTAAAAGTATTACTTGAGGCTAGGAGGGTATCAGAACGATTACCCTCCACATTCTCTGAGTGTTCGAGATGAACGACCTCAGGTTCTTGTTGGACAGGAGCAGTAACAGGAGTATCTGCAGGTGTAGAATTTTTAGATAAAGGGGAAGGTTTAAAAAGTTGAGGCAGGGTAATATAATATTTCTTACCAGCTGGAGCCTTCTTTTTCTTTTGCGCCTTAGATTTGGCGCGTTTGGGCTGAGGTGGAGGAGAGGAGCCAGAGGGAGGAGGGCGCTTCAGAGGCGCCGAAGAAGTATTTGCAGCTTGAGCAGGAGCAGAGATGGGTTGCTCTTCTGCGTCTGGTTGTGGTTCAGGGACAACCAGGACATCAGAGAGAGGAACATCGTCAGGTTTGGGAGACACCTGATCCAGAAACTTCACGCCTAAGGCGTAGTTGTTGAAGTTTCCCTCTGTTGGGTAGTTGGTACCCATGTGCAGTGCCAGGATGGCAGAGAAGAACCTGGTGTAGGGGACGTTGACCACCCTGGTCCTGTTCTTGATCTTCTTGACCATGTCGTCCCAGATGCAGCGGACATAGTCAAACTTGCGATTTTTGATCGCAGAGTAGACCATGTTCTGTATGACCGTGGGGAATTGCTCCGTGCTCCCCGTCTTTCCTGTCAGACAGAGGCCGAACGTGTTCCATATGTAATAGAACGTGGCGTTCAGCCCTGTCTTGTGGACATTGGCAGCAGTCTTGGCGAGAGGGACACCTTCCCTCTCAGGCCATTTGTAGCCGATTGCGTCTAGCAGTGAGATGACGTCGTCAGAGGAAGGAGAAGGAGGAAATTTCTCCTTCTTGGGAAAGTTGAGTACATTCCGCAGGGTTCCTATGCCGAACGAAATGATGTCGTCCTTGATTTGGAACTTGATCACTTCGTGCATCTTGCCCTTAGAGTTCCTTTCTTGGGCAGTGGTAGCAGTGGACCACAGTTGCAGGAGTAGAGGTTTGTTGGGCGCAGGGTTGAGAGTGAAAGCCGTCTTCAGGGGACAGGAGAGGAGAAAGTCCCTGGCAGGCTTCAGATACGCCCTGTTTGTTGGTAGGTCGAATTGCCCAATCAGATTGTTGGGTTTGAACTGCAGATCGTGTTGGGGAATGACGATTGGAAGGTTTCCGGTGGCCGTCATGAGTGTGGTTGCCTCAGAGGAGAGCTGGGCGTCTAACGATGTAGAAGTAGTAGCAGCCATTCTGTTAAACATAAAAACAACATATGTGGATGATTAATGATCCAAAATATGCATTTTTCTTCACTTTTCAATGAACACAGAATATGTTCATAAAAGTGGTGAAATCCTTTATACTTGGAATGGATTAGATACCAAAATACACAAAAGGAATGTGTTTTGGTATTAAAAAGAACTTCTATTTTGATGAATAGATATCAAAATAGGAGTTTATGATTGTTCTTAAAAGAAATAAGAAGAATCATTTTAAACAGTTTTAACAAAAATCTTAGAAGATTTTGGGAAAACTAAGATCAAACGAAGTGATCTTAGGGTTTTTGGAAAAACGTTTATCAAAATAAGTTGTTTTTGGAGAAGAATGTCAACTTAGATTGTGGAAAGAACAAAGAACATATGAATACTGACGTTGATCTTGTTAGAAAAGTGGTAAGTGTGTGTTCTTGGTGTTCTTGAGAATGCAGATTCGAGACAATTGCTTTTTCTTGCTTTGAATTCTTTGAGAGAGAATAGTGAGCGTAAAGAGTGAAATGGGTTATGAGTGAGGTTTTTATACCTCGCGGTAGGAGAGAGAAAATGGATGAGAGAGAAAAGGGCGGCTAAATTCAAACGCAATGATGAAAAAGGAAGTTCTACGCGCGTTCACGCGCCTGACACACGTCGTGGGGAACAGGAAACGTCCCATTACGTGTCAGTGCAGATGAAAAGTTTTTTTATTTGAAAAGATAAAAACCACCTTTTCAGGGGATAATTCCATTTTGATGAAAGAATTGTTTTCTTGGAATTGGAGTACTTATCAGATAAGTACTGTTTTGGGAAAATCCTCTTATCACATTTAATGCGATAAGGTTTCAGGAGCAGAGGTACTTACCTGAGAATCATCAGTATTCGGATGTTGAACAAAGATTTTGTAAGTACTGAATAGAGTCATCCTCTGATGAGAGTTTGTTCAGGAGTTGTTAAGGAAAGAGTCCTGAGAATAGTTATTCTATAGGATTTAACAACTGTTTGTCCTGATAAACTTCAATCATCAGGATTTAACATCCCAAGTTTACTGATGAGCATATTGAAACGCGTCACATCCAGTGGTTTGGTAAAGAGGTCAGCAAGCTGATATTCAGTAGGGACAAAATGGAGTTCAATATCACCATTCTGTTAGGAATTATGTGCAGAATTGACAAACCAAGTGATTACACATCCAATGTTACAAGACACTTGAGGGTCACACCTGTGAGGACCTATAAGTCGAACAAGTTAGATGAAACCCCGAAATGGAGAGTTAGGATTTATAATAGTGTATTATAAATCAGTTGGGTAATTTCAGTCAGAATTACCAAAGTTGGAGGGTTATTAATTAATTAGGATATTATATATTTATTAAGATAAATAAATATATAATAGTTAATTAATAAAGATTTTATATATTAGATAAATATATAAATTATAATTATCGTATGCAAATTCTTTTCCAGCTAATTAAATAAGGAAAGGATTCGAGATAATTATCATAAGGAAACTGGATTCCATACAAACTGTATTTTTCCTCCATATAAATAAAGCCTATGGGTTAAGGAAAAATAATAAGCTTTCAGTTAAGAAAAACCAGTCCTCAGTTTCCTCTCTCTCCTCTCTCACCACCGGCGCCGAATACTTTCCCCCCCCCCCCCCCCCGGGTCAGATTTCAGTTTTTCGGTTATTCGGGTTTTCATAGTTCTGCTAGAGGAACGTTCGTTGGTCGATCACGGGTGGACTAAGTCTCAAGCAATCCAGGTAAATTAATCTAACCTAATCCTTTAGGTTTAAGAGCTACAAACGATTAAGATCATTAGGCTTTAATGGGTTTTAGCTTTTATCGCTTCCGCATGATTAGATCAGATACAGCGAGTTTCTGATCACATGGGTTTTATCAGTTTGATTAACCTATGAGATATATCAAACCAGCGAGGTTTGATAGATCTGTGTTAATCCTCGAGTCAGTTTTGATCCGAGGATACCCACAAAAACCCAACAGTGGTATCAGAGCCATTGTTATAAATCGTTTTTAGCTGTTTTATCAGTTTATCAGTTTATCTGTTATGTATGTGATCCGTTAAAAGGTTGTTTCTTGCATATCAAGTTTTATAAAAATCTGAATTTTAAGAAGTTCACATAAAAATTCTTTTTTTTTATTGTATGAAAAAAAAAAAAAACCCGGAAAAACACCAAACCACCATAGCCCCGCCATCAGAGTGGTGGTGGTGGCATCACAAGGCGGCTGTGATTAGTAACGATATTTATCGTAGCCATCGCCGGATAAGCCAAGCGCCGACCGCACCACAGCGAGTGGTGGCGGCGGCGGCTGTTACTTCCAACCACCAGATCGCACCACAGTACGGTGGTCGCATCGAATGGTGGTAACCGTGGGTGAAACACCACCAGATCGGTGGTAAGACGACAACCACCAGAAGCTGCGATAGCAGCGGTGGATGGCGGTGGTCTTTTAATCACCGGCGGACAACCGATGGCTAACACACCGGTGGCGACGGGTGTAAGCCGTGGCTACATCACCAGATTGGTGAATGGCAGCCGGCCACTAATCGCGAAACGGTGGCGGCGGTGGCGTCGATTGCGCTGCTGTCGTTGCCGATCCATAGCGATGGTGGCGGTGGTCGAATAGCCACCAGAAACCACACCACCAATTCGATGGTGGTGGGTACCATCGTCACCAGATGGTGAGGCCGTAAGGCGGTGGCAATGATTGATGGTGGTCACGCGGTGGCCAAGTGCCACGCACGGAAGACCGTGGCTACACCACCAGCAAGGTGGTGGCGGTATTTGTAATGGCCACGGCCAAACTACCTATTGGTGGTGGTCAGCGGTTTCAAACCAATTGACGATGGCGGCGGTGAAGGATGGCGGCGATTTCGCGATCGCCAAGCCGAACCACCAGCGAGGTGGTGGCGGCGATTTCGCAACCGCCAAGCCAAACCACCAGCAAGGTGGTGGCGGCGATTCCACGACCGCCAAGCCGCACCACCAGCTAGGCGGTGGTGATTTCTTTTTCGGCGACGACCCCATAAACAATGATGGCTCGTAATGCTACCGTCGCCGAAGGGGATAACGGTAGCCGAACGCAAACGTTACTACCCTAGGGTTTTTCCGTTTTGGGTCAAGTTACGTTATCAGGCCCAAAAGCCCAGTTCTTTGGACCAAGTTATGGCCCAAAGGAGCTCGTTTGGTTTTTAAGATATTTTATCCAAAATAAGTTTACTTAGGATTTTTTTTATCAAGTGAATTTTGGTTTTTCCAATTTAATAAACTTTTATAGAATCAGTTTTTAAGTAAATTCAAAACACTAAGGTCAGTATTATAAAGTTGGATCGTTAAAACCAGTTTAATATTTTTGGGTAAAAGAATTGTTTTTAGATAAAATGGTTTTATTTTTGAAAAGTAGGATTTATTGTTTAATAAACCTCAGTTTTAAAAACCATTTTTCAGTCTAAAGTTTTTGGGTTCATAAAACAGTTTGTTTTTCGAATCAGTTATAAAACCAAGTTTTACGATAATTGAGACAAGATAATTTTAACGGATCCAGGTTTATTTTCTCGTAATTATAATATTGCTTTTGTTGCATATATACACATAATTGCGTGATTGCTTGAGAAATATATATGTTTTTCAGTTTGATTTTACATATATATATATACGTTATAGTTTTTGCCAACTTAGACCCTTGACATATTCATGGGGAGGCCTGCGTGCCGTTTACAACCCCTTATGTAATAATGACCCTAGGATAGATCTTTGTTTTTCTTTTGGGATGACGAGGCCAGTGGGAGCTATTCTTCATCTCGCCAAAATACTGACTAGTATGGCAAAGCCAGTGGGAGCTACGCGAAGTTTTGAAGTTGTAGAAAAACTAGGTCATTATTGGTCCCTAGGAACAAAATTGGCAAATCCTATAACTATCTGTTTTACAATTGCGTAGTTGTTATAATTATCTGTGTGCATGATTAACTGCGTAGTTGATGCTAATAACTGTTAGTTTATTAGATATGTTTTAAAATATTTTTTTTAAAACAAGAAGAAATTAGGTTTTATTAATTTTTCAATCGAAAACCTTTAAAGTGAAGCACTTTAATAAAACCTAGTGTATTGTTATAAAAGAGCAAAATTGACGGAACAGTTAGCTTTTGTCAGCCGGAAAGGTTATCGAAACAGGTAGTTTCGATCAACCAGTACACTTTAAATCAGTTGATTTCAATTAACCGATGTTTTAAACAGTTGGTTTAAAATAACATGAATATTTAAAACAGTTAGTTTAGAATATTAATTGCTCTTTATAACAACGTATAGATGATTGTTTTATATAAAAGGTTAAGCTGACAAAAGCAGTTAGTTTTAATCAACTGGGTATGCTATTAAAACAGTTAGTTTTAATTAGCGAGTAATTTTTAAGAACAGTTAGTTTTAAAGTTACATGTATGTTTCAAACAGTTAGTTTAAAACATAATTAGCCTTTATAAACAATCAGTTTTTCAAAATCCTGGAAATAAAGTTTTTTCAAAACCCCGAAAATCATAGATCAAGTAGTGCAACCCATTTAGGGGCACCTTCGGCGTAAAGTACATAGGCGTTGTAAGTGATCACACATTCAACGACTGTGTTCAAACTGAAGCTGAAGGGGTTACATAACTCTGCGAATTATCTCCGGGTGGTACCGGCCAGAGTATAGTAATCAGGTCCCCAAAATGGTGAGATCTGTTTTGGTTCTATAATGTTCACCGGGTGGTACCGGGCCAAAAAGCACTAAGAGGGACTAAAACATGCACAGGTAGTTGCCATGGTCCCGAAAAGATCTAGGAGTCATGTCAGTTAGATATGATTGGTAAAAGTCCTTACCTACCGAAATAAATACGGGTCTGGTGGAGCAAGAACATTACGCACATCAGGACGTATGAAATAAGGATCCTAGTCCAATAAATTGATCATTTAAGGGTTTATTGATATTTTATTGGAAATTAGTCTATTTACAGTTGCTAAGACCAAAAGTTTTATTTTGTGTAGATGGCAAGCACTGTTACCAGCACTAACAATCTTTCCCTCCGCTCTATCCTAGAGAAGGATAAGTTGACCGGCTCTAACTTTCTTGACTGGGAGCGCAATCTGATGATTGTGCTCAGACATGAAAGAAAGTGGTATGTGCTTGAAGAGCCACTTGGGGAGGCACCTCCGGCAAACGCTCCGGCTGCTGCCAGAAATGCCCACAAGAAGCACTCGGATGATCTCCTTGATGTTGCCTGTCTGATGTTAGCAACTATGAGCCCAGATCTGCAAGCAGGACTCATAAACACAAATGCTTACGACATGATCCGCCAGCTGAGGGACATGTTTCAGACTCAGGCTCGTACAGAGCGCTACGATGCCACCAAAGCATTCAATGAGTGCAAGATGGTAAAAGGAACATCAGTAAGTGACCATGTCATGAAAATGAAACGGCACTTAGATCATCTGGAGAGGCTGGGTCATCCTGTTCCGTTGCAGCTAGCAACTGACACCATACTTAATTCACTGTCAGAAGACTACAGGCCCTTTGTAGTCAACTATAACATGAACAACATGGAGAAAACAATAGCAGAATTACACTCCATGCTTAAGACAGCTGAATTAAATATGGGGAACAAGAACAAGACAAAGGATGTCTTGATGGTGAAAGACGGAGGGGTGAAAAAGAAGAATGGGCATGCTAGCACCAGCAAGGGAAAAGGACCAGTTCAGGCCATCCAGAGTGCACCCAAGAAAGGCAAGGGCAAGGGCAAGGGCAAGAAGGTTAAGCCAAACAAAGCTAGGACCGAGAATCGCTGCTTCATATGCAACGAGATCGGTCATTGGAGGCAAAACTGCCCTAAGCGTCATGAAGCAGGTATATAGACCTCAGAAAATTTATGATTGCTTTATTTGTCACTTCTTACTTGTTAGCTTACAAGTATACTGATACCTAGAGCAAATGATTATTGCAGGAAGTCAGAAATGAAGTGAAGTGCCCAGGAGTTGCCGAGGATCTTAAGTACTAGATGATTTAAAGTCAAGACATTTTTGAATTTATAGTTTTAAAACAGTTATTTTGGGGGTTTATGTTTTAAAATGTTTGGATAATTATATTTTATAATTCAATGGTTTTAATTTTTCAAAAGTTATTGTCTTGACAATTGAAATATCTGATTGTGCTTAGTGTTTGTATGATCCTAGTTGTTGATGCCTGTTATAATTACTTTAATGAAATTGAAGTAATTTGTATAAAAACTATCAAAACACACGAGATTCTATAGGAATGTGTTTTGAGAATAAAACATTTATGAATAATAGTTTTGTGATCAAAAGGAAGAATTTGAGATATTAACTCAGATAGCGTTAATAACAGCATTTATGAAACTAGAAGGATTCCAAGGTTTGGAATTAGGATTTGACCAAATCCAGTTAAGTTTTATAAAAGAAATTCTCAAGAATTAATTAATCAAGTTTGATCAAGTTTTATTCAAATGTTTTAAAAGGAGAATTTAGGATATTAACTCAGATAGCGTTAATAACAGTATTTATGAAACTAGAAGGATTCCAAGGTTTGGAATTAGGATTTAACCAAATCCAGTTAAGTTTCATAAAAGGGAAAATTCTCAAAGTTCATTACTTGAAATTAGGATTGACTAAATCAAAGTTTTGACTAAGTCAATAGTAAATTTTGAGTAATAGTTAGTTTTTATGCAAGTAAGTGGGAGCCCAATTTATTCTCTATCTAGTCTCAGATAAAGAATAAAAGATACAATTATTGATGTATCTCGGAATTCATAATCCAGGTAGGATAAGAATTCATAAGATATGATTTACCCTTTTAGTTAAAAGGATAAAAGTTTCAAGACCCATGAAACAAAGGTCGTAACTGACTTAAAAATCAATAATTAAAAGTGTTGGATTAAAATATATAGCATTCCAGTAAATTTGCCAGGATTGCAAATGGAATCGGATTTCAGGTAGAAATCATTCATCTACACAGCAACTAAGGAAAGTTGCAGTTTTACATATTCAGGAACTGGAAGTTAGTCCAGGTCTCCAAGTTCATGGAATATGATAAAAGTCTAGTTATCGTTCTTATAAGGTGTTTGCAGAACAATAATTAGCAGATACAAGTAGATCGTATGAACAGACTTGTATTTTTGGTTATCACTTTGATTAAAATGGTAAACTTTAATCAAAGGGTTTAAACTAAAGATGGGTGATACTTTATTTTAGACCAGTATCTAACAAACGTTAAATAGATATTATGAAAGTTATTGAAGAAAAGACATTCAATCTTGTTATTATTACAGCGTGTAATATGGACTATACAAGATTGATTTCTTTATCACTTTCACATTTTGCATGTTTTAATTAATCCAGGAATGAAATCAGTCTCCGATTTTTCATTCAAAATCTGTCCGTGACAACTTATCATTGTGGGAGCATGATAAGGCGTTAAAGTCATTGTGAACTTTTAGGTAGTTATGATCAGTTGCTGAATAACAGCTACAAGTGTTGTAGACTAAAAAGTTGCACAGATATTTGATAGAGTAGCAAATATCGGACGTGATCCGCGGTTGAGATTACTTCTTGGAATAAAGTCATAAGTGAATCTCACAGTGGTTGTCCCTATCACCTGAGGTATCTGATTTGATATCATGAGGACTACTGAATTCTTAGTGCACTCAACCGCTACGCCGTAACAGGGTGGCTATAAAAGGTGTAACTAGATTCAGCGGAAGCCGTGGTGTTAAAGGCAGATATGCAAGATGGGATTTGCACCTCTTCTCAGAAGGGAGATATTTCTGGGCCCATCTTGACTGACTAAGTATACTGATGAAGTGCATGGCCATGCCCAAACGAACTGATTAGTTCTTTGTCGTTTACCTATCAGTGAAAGTCAGATAATCAAGAGAACAGAATCTTGAGTATTTAGAGTTGACACTTTCCAAGCTCATACTCATAGATGAAATATCGCGATGCAAAGGGAAAAGCCAAGATATACCCAATCTATGAACAGTAGTTTCATAGATACCAATTCCTCACGGAATGTTTATATCACCAAATCTGGGTATAAGAGTTCTTGTAACCTGGTCAGCCTAAGTGCCTGTCTAGGGGCCTCCTTAGGTCAGTATAATCAAAGGTGGTATTGCCAACTTGCACAAGTGGGAGTCTGTTAGGAATTATGTGCAGAATTGACAAACCAAGTGATTACACATCCAATGTTACAAGACACTTGAGGGTCACACCTGTGAGGACCTATAAGTCGAACAAGTTAGATGAAACCCCGAAATGGAGAGTTAGGATTTATAATAGTGTATTATAAATCAGTTGGGTAATTTCAGTCAGAATTACCAAAGTTGGAGGGTTATTAATTAATTAGGATATTATATATTTATTAAGATAAATAAATATATAATAGTTAATTAATAAAGATTTTATATATTAGATAAATATATAAATTATAATTATCGTATGCAAATTCTTTTCCAGCTAATTAAATAAGGAAAGGATTCGAGATAATTATCATAAGGAAACTGGATTCCATACAAACTGTATTTTTCCTCCATATAAATAAAGCCTATGGGTTAAGGAAAAATAATAAGCTTTCAGTTAAGAAAAACCAGTCCTCAGTTTCCTCTCTCTCCTCTCTCACCACCGGCGCCGAATACTTTCCCCCCCCCCCCCCCGGGTCAGATTTCAGTTTTTCGGTTATTCGGGTTTTCATAGTTCTGCTAGAGGAACGTTCGTTGGTCGATCACGGGTGGACTAAGTCTCAAGCAATCCAGGTAAATTAATCTAACCTAATCCTTTAGGTTTAAGAGCTACAAACGATTAAGATCATTAGGCTTTAATGGGTTTTAGCTTTTATCGCTTCCGCATGATTAGATCAGATACAGCGAGTTTCTGATCACATGGGTTTTATCAGTTTGATTAACCTATGAGATATATCAAACCAGCGAGGTTTGATAGATCTGTGTTAATCCTCGAGTCAGTTTTGATCCGAGGATACCCACAAAAACCCAACACATTCATCACATGATCCCTGATGAAGTGATATCTCACTTCAATGTGCTTTGTCTTGGAGTGTAAGACAGGATTGTTGGCGATGGCTATCGCTGAAGTGTTGTCACAGTAGATAGGAATTTTAGAAAGTTGTATGTCATAGTCCTGAAGTTGATTTCTCAGCCACAGGACTTGAGCACAACAGATTCCTGCTGCAACATATTCAGCCTCAGCAGTTGATGTGGACACAGAGTTCTGTTTCTTGCTAGTCCAACTCACCAACTTGCCACCTAGCAGGTGACACCCACCAGTGGTGCTTTTCCTGTCGATCTTACATCCTGCAAAGTCACTATCAGAATACGCTGTTAGATCGAACCCTGAGTCCTTGGAGTACCAAAGACCCAGATTAGGAGTTCCCTTCAGATATCTGAAGATCCGCTTTACAGCGGTCAGATGGGATTCTTTGGGTTCAGCCTGATAACGAGCACATAAACATGTAGAATACATGATATCAGGGCGACTAGCTGTGAGATACAGCAGAGAGCCGATCATTCCTCTGTAGAGAGTCACATCAACAGGTTTCCCTTTGGAATCCTTGTCAAGTGACAGAGGAGGAGCCATTGGAGTCTTCATCGGTGTACAGGATGTGAGATCAAATTTCTTTAGCATCTCATGTACATATTTGCCTTGATTGATAAAGATTCCCTTTTCAGATTGCTTTATCTGAAGTCCTAAAAAGAATGTAAGTTCACCCATCATAGACATTTTATATTCAGATTTCATGAGCAACTCAAACTTTTCGCAGAGTTTGGGATTTGTGGATCCAAAGATAATGTCATCGACATATATCTGGACAAGAAGGATATGCTTAGGATATTTCTTTAGAAATAAAGTGCTATCAATCTTTCCACGAACAAAACCTTTAAAGAGAAGAAACGTTGAGAGGGTATCATACCAGGCACGAGGAGCCTGTTTTAACCCATAGAGAGCCTTGTTTAACTTGTAGGCGTGATCAGGGAACTTAGGATCTACAAAGCCAGGAGGCTGAGCCACATAGACTTCTTCATTAAGTTTACCATTCAGAAAGGCATTTTTGATGTCCATCTGATAAACCTTGAAGTTCATATGTGCTGCAAAGGCTAGGAAAAGTCGAATTGCTTCGAGCCTAGCCACAGGAGCAAAGGTTTCATCGTAATCAATGCCCTCTTCCTGCCTGTATCCCTGAGCCACAAGGAGAGCCTTGTTTCAAATAATCGTACCAATCTCATCAAGTTTATTTCGAAAAATCCACTTGGAACCAATGATAGTACGTTTTCGAGGCCTAGGGACGAGAAGCCAGACATTGTTTCTGATGAACTCTGCTAGCTCTTCCTGCATGGCTGAGACCCAGGCAGGATCACGCAAAGCATCATCTATTTCTTTTGGTTCATTTTCAGAGATGAAATTAACGTAAAGACAGATGTTACCAGATTGGCGTCGAGTCTTAATGCCAGAGGAGGGATTACCAAGAACTTGATCAATAGGATGATCCTTGGTCCATCGAAGAGCAGGTGGCTGATACACCTGTCCTGAAGTAGAAGCTTCATTTACTAATGGATCAGGGAGAAGATTAGTAGCCGTAGGTTCACTAACAGTGGTTTGAGAGAAATCTTCACTGTTAGTAGGTTGATCAGGTTCAGTGGGTGCGATTTGGGTAATTGGAGTGGCATTTATCAGAGGTGGAGTAGTTATTTCAGTGGGTGGTATATGAGGATCTTCTTCAAAACCATCAGGAAGGTCTTGAGGAGATGGATCAGCAATGGGAGTTTCAAGGATTTGAAAGAAGGAATCAGCCCACTGATTTATTTCAGAATTTTCATGAGGGTGAGGAAAAGTAGGACCCGATTCATCAAACTTGACATGAATCGTTTCCTCTATGGCTTGTCTTCGTTTGTTGAACACACGGTAGGTTTTAGAGATAGAGGAGTATCCAAGGAAGATTCCATCATCAGACTTGGAATCGAACTTTCCAAGGTTATCTTTGTTGTTCAGGATGTAGCAGACACAACCAAAGATATGGAGATGTTCGATAGAGGGTTTCCTGTTACGAAAGAGTTCGTAAGGAGTTCTTCTGAAGCGCTTTACTATCAGGGATCTGTTCTGAGTATAGCAAGCTGTGTTAACAGCTTCAGCCCAGAATTGAGTGGCAAGGTTGGCTTCACTCAACATAGATCGTGCAGCTTCAATCAGGGTTCTGTTTCGTCTTTCAGCAACGCCATTTTGCTGAGGAGTTCTCACAGATGAAAAGTTCTGAGAGATACCTTTCTGATCGAAGAATTTTTCCAGGGTACTGTTTTTGAATTCAGTTCCGTGGTCACTTCTGATTGACCGAACAGTAAGGTTGTTGAGTCTTTCCATCTTCCTGACGAACAGAATGATTTCTTCAGGAGCATCACTCTTGGATCGAAGAAAGAACACCCAAGTATATCTGGAATATTCATCAACGATTACCAGAGTATATTTCTTTCCAGCAATGGATTTGACGTTGACAGGTCCAAAGAGATCCATGTGGAGAAGTTGTAGAGGAGAGCTGATAGAGGAAATCTGCTTGGACTTGAAGCTAGCCCTGGTCTGTTTTCCTTTCTCACATGATGAACAAAGAGATACCTTTGTGTAGCGAAAGTCAGGAAGACCAATGACAAGATTGTTGATGCAGAGTTGATTCAGCGTCTTGAAGTTGAGATAAGAAAGACGCTTGTGCCAAAGCCAATTTGTATCAGAGGAAGCACGAGATACAAAGCAGAAGTTGTCAGTGGAAGTATTCATGTTGATGATGTAGATATCAGTATGTCTCACTCCAGTGAGAATAACTCCCTTTCTTCTGTTTTTGACTTTGCACTTCTTCTTTGAGAAGGAGACTTTGTGATTCTTATCACACGGTTGACTGATGCTCAGAAGATTATGCATCAGGCCTTCAACATAAGCAACTCTCTTGAACGTAGTTACTCCGTTGGTCAGTGTGCCATACCCTCGGGTTTGGCCTTTACCGTTTCCACCAAAGGTCACAGCAGGACCTCTTTCTTCACGGTAGTTAGAAAGGACAGATTTAGAACCAGTCATATGTCGAGAGCATCCACTGTCCAGATACCAGATGCCCTTATCCTGTAAAATTTAGAGTTTAAGTTTTTCTTGGTACCCATAGAACTATGGATCCAGAAGTATCAGTAGGACTGGTGGAGTCAGTGGCAGCCTTAACTGATTTATCAGTTTTTGAGGCTGGAGTCTTGACTGAAGAGACAGTCTTGACAACCTTCTTTCCTTTGACTGACTTATCAGTCTTAGGATTTTTCTTTACCTTAGCTGATTTTTCAGCTTTGGTAGCATCAGGACATTTACTCGCAATATGGTCATTTAATCCACAGTGATAACATTTGCGATATTGAAAGCGTTTAGTGGAGTCCAGGAAGTCTTTGAACTTCAGATGAGCAGGACCAGCACCAAGTATGCCTTTAGCATTGGACAGAGGAGGAATTGGTTTCTTCTCCTGAGTCTTTTGCTTTAGGTCAATCTTCAGTCTGGGAACAGGATTTTGGGAAAAAGATTTTGATCCTGAGACTGAAGGACCACCACCCAGAACTTTGTTCTTGGGTTTAGGACTCTTGGTCTTTGAAGGTGTTACAGTTTTGGATTTTTCCTTAACTGTTTTCTTTTTGCTCTCAGGAGCACCTTCAGAGTGTGTGTTAGAAGAAGAAGAAGAAGGGATGTTTTCAGGAGCATTAGGATCAGGGATAGAAGAAACAAATCTTCCAAACTTAAGCATGGAACAATCAGATTTAGTTCCTCCACGAGTGTATCCAAGACCCTTTTTATTTTTAACATTTCTTCCTGAGGCTAATATTTCATCAACCTTTTCAGAGGCGTCACTCCATCCTTTGACGGTGACTTTTTCAGCGTTTAACTGAGCCAGGGCTCTTTCTTTGGCAGCAAGAGCCACTTCTCTTTCAATACAAAGAGTTTTATTAACAGTGACCTGGTCTTTGTAGTTTTCTTCCATAATGGTAAGTTGTTTTATTTTTTCTTGGCATTCTCTGAGTTGATCACGAAGATCAATGTTCATTTTCTCAGCAGAGGTTTTACCATTTAGGGCTTTGTAAAGATCAAGAGTAACCAGGTCCAGCTGAGTTAAGCTTTCAAGAGGGACAAGAGGAATAGATACCTGACTGGGAGAATCAGTCGCAGAAGTGGAAGCTTCAGGAGTTGTAGAGGAAGAAGCTTCAGGAGCCTGAGTAGGAATTTCTTCAGGGACCTCTTCTATCTTAGCCATGAGAGCTAAGGTAGGTTCCTCAATAATGGCCATCAGTGCCACTTGAGTGTCTTCCTCATCAGATGAGTCATCAGAGGAGACATCATCCCAATCGCAGTCTTCTGCGATAAGACCTTTACCCTTGCGCTGAATTTTCATCTTTTTGTATTTTTCTTTCAGGCGCTGGTATTTGGGGTTCTTAGAGGAAGATTTGGCAGAGGAGGGAGCAAACTGACTTTTTCGGTACCTGCAATCATTAGCAAAGTGTCCTTTGCCCTGACAGTTGTAGCAGATAGCAGTAGCCTTATCAACAGGGTCTGATTTAGGCTTGTCAGTAATAGCAAGATGTTTCTTTTTATGGAAGTTTCCCTTTTTGGCAAACTTCTTAAAGGATTTAGTTAATAAAGCAAGAGATTCATTGAATTCAGGATCTTCTGACATGTCAGAGTCAGAGGATTCTAATTCAGTAATAGTTACTGAAGAAGGAGTGGCAACAGTAGGAACTGAATCAGAGACCAGTGCAACATAGTTGCTTTTGGTATCTTTAGTATCTCTTATTAGATTCTTTTTCAGTTTCTTCTGTTGTTCACGGTTAAGAAGAATACCGTACAACTCACTCAGTGTGAGTGTCTTCATGTCCTTTGACATAGTTAAGCAGGAGGTATAGATTTCCCAATGTTCAGGAAGAGCTTCCATGAACTTGGTAACCACCTCAGAGTTAGGATAGATAGTACCGATGGTCTTCAGATCAATCAGAAGACAGTTGAATCTCTGATGTAGCTGGGAGAGAGTTTCATCCTTCTGATGAATAAAGCTTTCATACTGACGAACCAAGAAAATCTTTCTTGATTCCATGAGAACAGCAGTACCTTCATATTGAACACAGAGGGTGTTCCAAATCTCTTTGGCAGAGCGAAGGTGACAGACAAAGTGGAATACATCATCAGGGAGTGACATGGCGATGAGAGACCTAGCCTTAGTGTCAATGTTGACCAGGCGTCTGTCTTCATCATTCCAGTCAGTCACAGGCTTTACCAGTTCCCTTTCAGGTACAGCTGGTTGGTTGCCTGCAGCAGGAATGGCATGAACGGTTTGTGTGGGCACATGTGGTCCATTTTCCAGAAAGTAAGGAATCTGGGGATCAGAACCAGAGAGAAAGAGTTCCATCCTGGTTTTCCAAAGAGAGAAGTTATCTTTGTTAAACCTAGGCGGTTTTCCAGAAGAGCCGGTATCAAAGTAGTTATCCTTAGCTTGAAGAGCCATGAATAAAAGAAGAGAGGATCACAAGATTTTTCTTAGAGAAGAAAATGAGAGCTTGTATCTGCTCTGATACCACTTGTTGGTCCCAATAAGGTGACCTTCAAGCAAGGATAGTGTTTGGGATTATAGAAGAGGGGGGGGGGTTGAATATAATCACACAAAATTTCACTTTTAAATTCTTGTTGTATTAACAATATGAATTTACAGATTGTTGCTGTTAGGGTAAAAATCTACAATCGCACGACGACCGACTATAATCGTAAGACAAATGTTAGGACAATGGTCCTGTATTAAGATAAGGTCCTGAGATAAAACCTAAAAGAACAATCGAACTAAGATCATTAAATATCGAACATATACATCGAATAAGTCGGACGATGACTATAATATCGTACGACGGTACTAACGAATAAACATACGAAGTTTACATCTTTGATGCAGGTAAGCTGATTATCATTTCTAACAATTGCCCACCTTTGAGAAAGTCCGAGATTGAGTACTATGCCATGCTCGTTGGAGTCCATCATTACAATGAGCAAGTCGTAAGTTATGTATCGTTCGACAGCATCAAGATCGACCGTTACAAGCAAGATTCTCGTAGCGGTTACAATCTGGACATTAACTCTCAGCAATACCGTTGGACAGTTACTCTCCGAGCATTAATTAAAGACAATAACGTTGGACGGTTACGATTCAATCATTGATAAGCCAGAATACCGTTGGACCGTTATTCTCAAGCTACTATAAAAGAAGAGTCAAGCCAGCATTTCAACACACGAAGTCTATTTGAAGCTCACAAGTTCTATAGCAATTATTCTTGATAATCATCTGTAATTTACATTCGATCTCGTTGTTATTTCACTTGTAATCGTACGATCAAAGCTGTATACCCGAAGGACGTCACCCCTGATTGGTGATCATAGCGCTCTGTCGACTTACCTTTTAGGTCGACCGCAGGTTTTTTCCTCCGTCGTGAGGTTTTTCCTGCGTCATCAAATTATTTGTCTCATTTTACATTTTCGCACTTATCATTGACTGTAATTTCTTTCTCTCGACGGTTAAGCCTCACACAAGTTTTTTACGACATCGAGTTGTGTAATTTTTTACATAAACAGTTTGGCGCCATCCGTGGGGCTCCGTTTTGAGAAAAATTTCATTCGGTGAAAAGTGCGCCTTAGTACTAACTTTTTTCTTTGAGTTCTCTCTGAGCTATTTACGCAGGATAATGGATAACGGATTCATAGCATCTCTACAACAACAATTGCAAGAAGCCAATAACGAAATTCAACGTCTTCGAGCTTTGCCAGGACCATCGATGTCTATTCCGATGTCTATTCCTCTTCCTTATCCTCCTCAACATCTAAGACCGCCACCTCGACCACAGTTCAATGCCTCGGTGCCATTTTCGACTGTGAACCAACAATACAACAACGTACGACCGTCTTTACCACAGGTTCCACCACCAATACCTCATGGCCCGCCACCTATGCCTCGGGGTCCACCTCCTATGCCTCAAGGAGCACCGATGTTCACGTTCGAACCTCTTAACAACGTATCCCAACAAATTCCTATCCCTGGTCATATACCCACAGCTGCTAGTTCCACCGTTCATACGACAATACCACCTAGTACCGGAATCTCTTCTAGTTGTATTCCAACAATCCCAATAACCGTTGAAGATCCTCTGAACGTACGACTGAAGTCCCTGGAAGAACAGAATCAAAAGTTGTTTGCACTACTCACAAAGCTACCCGGAGCAGCAATACCTGTCGAAGTTGAACCTAAAACTGGATTTCAGGCCTCACCGTTCGTCGATGAATTAGCTCTTGTTGACGTTCCCAAGAAATATACCATCCCAGCTTTCGCAACAAAATATTCTGGAATCACAGATCCAGTCGAACATATAGCACAGTATAAGCAACTTATGTGGACAGTTCCTATACCGGCACAATATCAAGAAGTTTGCATGTGCAAAAGCTTTGGATCAACTTTAACAGGAGCAGCATTACAATGGCTTATCAACTTAAAGCCAAAAAGTATTGGATCCTTTGCAGAATTGGTGAACCAATTCACTCGACAATTTGCTAGCAGTCGTAAGATGGAGAAGCAGACCAGCGACCTGTACTATATTGTACAGAAATCTGGAGAAACAATCCGCGATTACTTCAACAGATTCAACGCAGCAATGATTGAAATAAAGAATTGTGACGTGAAAACTGCAATCGAGGCGTACAAGCGTGGATTAGAAGATTCCTCTGGATTATATCTGGAATTGACGAAATATCCACCAGAAAACTTCGACGACGTACGAGCTAGAACACTAGCTTTCATGAGAATAGAGGACGATGCTCTCTTTCGACGAAAGCATTCTGCCGAAAAGAAACCTCTTGGTGCTCAAAAACATGATTTTAAGCACAAAAGAGTAAACAAGATTGGAAATCCTCGACATGAGTCAAAAGCTCGACCAGGCAAAGGTACTGTTAAAATACGATATCCAGAGTTATCTACTTACAATTTTGCAAGTACGTCAAAAGATTTGGTGGATTCGTTACGAAAGATCGATGCAAACGTACGATGGCCAAAGAAATCTGATAAACCAACAAGGACAAAGATCAGAATAGATGGTGCGATTTCCACGACGATCATGGTCATACGACGGATGAATGCATCAGTTTAAAGAAGGAGATTTCATATTTGAAATCTAAGGGGCATCTAAAAGGCCTCATCCCAGAAGAACAAGGACGACCAGCGTCACCGGTTCATACAAAAGTCGTAAACTGCATCACTGGAGGATCAGAAGTGTGCGGACTTACATATTCGGCTGCCAAACGACATGCACGAGATGGTCCAGATGAACATCCTATTCCCGGAGAAGCCAAATCAAAGACGGAAAGAGAGCTCGATGCAATGACAATTACGTTCGATCAAGAAGATACACAGGGGGTCCATCATAAGCATCATGACGCTCTAGTCATACAGTTGACAATCGGAAACTGTTCGACTAAGAGAATATTGATTGATGGAGGTAGTTCAGCTAACGTTATTTTTGCAGATACTCTTAAAGTCATGGGAATCGAACGAACAGAAATCGTACGACGAAGTACTACTCTGATTGGATTCAATGGAGACCCGATGAACACTCTCGGAGAAATCATCCTGCCTGTCTTCGCCAAAGGCATCAACAAACAAACAAAGTTCAATGTTGTGGACTGCCAATCAGCCTACAATGTTATTCTTGGAAGACCATGGATCTACGAGATGAAAGCAATTCCTTCGACATACCATCAGAAGATCAAATTTCCTTCTCCATGGGGAATTCAAGAAATTGCTAGTGAGAACAAAGTCGCACGAGAATGCTACAAGATTACGATGAAGACAAAGTCGCAGGACATCTAGCAATTACAGAGCCAGGATGGGAAGAAATCGAACGACGATCTTCGGCTAGAAGAAGTCGTCCTTGATCCTGAACATCCTGATCGAAAAGTCTTCGTAGGAGCCTCGCTCCCCCCTGACATAAAAAATACGATTATATCTTTTTTGCAGGAACACTCAGACTGTTTTGCATGGTCGCACGAAGATATGGTTGGAATAGATCCAAGCATTATATCGCATAAATTGAACGTGGATCCTACTTTCAAGCCAATTAAGCAGAAACGTCGCAAGTTCGCGCCTGAAAGAAATAAAGTGATCAACGATGAAGTCGACAATCTGCTTAAAACAGGGAAGATCCGAGAAGTCAAATATCCAGAATGGTTGGCTAATGTAGTCGTCGTACAAAAGAAGAACGGAAAATGGCGAGTCTGCATTGATTTCACGGATCTAAACAAAGCTTGTCCAAAAGATCCTTTTCCTTTACCTCATATCGACGCCATGGTTGATGCAACAGCAGGACATGAATTGTTGACATTCATGGACGCATATTCAGGATACAACCAAATATTGATGCACACGGACGACCAAGAAAAAACCACATTCATGACAGACAAAGGCATATACTGTTACAAAGTTATGCCATTTGGTCTCAAGAATGCAGGATCGACATATCAAAGATTGGTCAATATGATGTTCAAGGAACATCTTGGTCGAACGATGGAAGTTTATATCGACGACATGCTTGTGAAATCAGAACGTTCGATCGATCATGTCGCACATTTAAAGCAATCCTTCGACATCCTACGACAATACAAGATGAAGCTCAATCCAACAAAATGTTCCTTCGGAGTACGAGCAGGAAAATTCTTGCGGTACTTGGTGACGCAACGTGGAATCGAAGCAAGTCCGGAACAAGTTAAAGCTATCACCGAGATACAATCTCCAAGGAATGTCAAAGAAGTCCAGAAGTTAACAGGACGAGTGGCAGCTTTAACCCGATTTATCTCACGATCGTCGGACAAATGCCATTTGTTCTATAATGTACTACGAAAGAATCAAGGCTTCCTGTGGACGGACGAACATGAGAAAGCTTTGCAAGAGCTGAAGCAATATATGACATCACCTCCTCTGCTGACAAAACCAATCGAAGGTGAAAGTCTACAGTTGTACTTGGAAGTGAGCAAAAATGCGACAAGTGCAGTACTCGTGCGAGAGGAAGATCAGCGACAACAACCAATTTATTATGTCAGCAAATCTTTCCTCGACGCAGAAACCAGGTACACATCAATAGAGAAATTGCTACTAGGTCTTATGACGGCAGCAAAGAAGCTAAGGCATTACTTCGAGTCGCATCATATCATTGTTGTGACCAATTATCCACTCAAGACGGTGCTTCGAAAACCAGAACTGACAGGACGTCTAGCCAAGTGGAGCATTTATCTCAGTGGGTTCGACATTGAATTCAAACCCAAGACGGCAATAAAATCGCAAGTATTGGCAGATTTTGTGGCAGAATTTTCTCCAGGACTGGAACCCACGACGTGCGACGAAGTTGTGATGATTTCAGACAACAAACCTTGGATACTCTACATTGATGGTTCCTCGAACGTACGAGGATGTGGGTTAGGAATTGTCTTAAAATCATCACAAGGGGGAAATATAGTATACTCCGTACGATGCGAATTCAAAGCCACAAACAACGAAGCAGAATATGAAGCTTTGATCGCAGGATTAGATATTGCTCTTAGACTGGGGGCAAAACAATTGCACGTTCGAAGCGATTCTTTACTGGTCGTAAACCAAGTAAATGGAGATTTTCAAGCAAAAGACTCAAAAATGATGAGTTATCTCAAAGCCGTTAAAGATCGAATCGCACGATTTGAACAGTTCCTGATCGAGCAAATACCAAGAGATCTAAATATGCAAGCGGACGCACTGGCCAATCTGGGATCTGCATTTCACGATCCATTCATGGAAAATATCCCAATACTTCATCTCACAACACCAACCATTGCGGCAAACGATGAAGTACAGATGAACGAAGAAATTTACAATTGGTCGCTCGACATATGGAACTACCTCAAGCACGACCAACTACCTGAAGATAAAATGGAAGCTCGAAAGACAAGGTCGAAAGCTTCAAGATATACAATTTTTGAAGACCAACTTTATCGAAGATCCACGACAGGACTTCTCCTACGATGTATCACAAGTAAGGTACAAATCAATCAAATTCTCCAAGAAATGCACGACGGAGAATGTGGGAATCATACAGGGGGCAGAAGTCTTGCTAACCGAATCTCACGACAAGGTTACTATTGGCCTACTCTACGAGAGGATGCCATAACGTACGTCCAACGATGCGACGCATGCCAAAAACATTCGGGTATGATCCATCGACCATCTGAACCTCTACATTCTGTTCTAGTTCCATGGCCCTTCATGCGATGGGGAATGGATATCGTGGGAAAATTACCTCCAGCCCCCGGACAAAAAGTTTATCTACTTGTGCTCACCGATTACTTCTCGAAGTGGATAGAAGCTGGTGCTTTCTCACAGGTCCGGGATAAAGAAGTCATATCTTTCATTCAGAAGAACATTATTTATAGATTCGGAGTACCAGCTGAAATTATGTGCGACAACGGCTCACAATTTATAAGTGATAAGACTCGTACGTTCTGTGAAAAACGAGGAATCAAGTTAATCACTTCAACTCCAAGATATCCACAATCTAACGGATTAGCAGAATCGAGCAACAAAGTCATCATCAATTCAATCCGAAAAAGGTTGAAAAGAGCAAAAGGAAAATGGGTAGAAGAATTGCCATCTGTCCTATGGGCGAATCGTACGACACCAAGAGCATCAACTGGACAAACTCCATATTCTCTAGTATATGGATGCGAAGCAGTCTTACCAATCGAAGCTCAATTACCAATTGCCAGAAGTCGCACTTATGATCAAAACGCAATAAATCTATCTTACGATCTGGACGCTTTAGAAGAACTCCGAGAGAAAGCACTACGAACGATGGCTGCACAGAAAGGAATTGTCGAAAGACACTTCAACAAAAAGGTAAAGGCCAAAAATTTTCAAGTTGGAGATTATGTCTTACGACATGTGTTCCAAAACACACAAGAGCCAAACGCTGGAAAACTTTCCATCAAATGGGAAGGACCATACATAATTTCCAAAGTCATTGGAAACGGAGCATACAGACTTACGACAATAGAAGGTATGGAAATCCCACGAAGTTGGAACGCCCATCACCTCAAAAGGTACTATTTCTAAACCTATTTACATATGATTTATTCCTCATTATCCATTACTGACTTAGGCATCGGAGCGACGTTGGCTAAGCCAACGGCCACCCCTTAGTCATCCTTTTTCGCAGGTATCGCACGATAAATCGCATGGATCGCACAATCAACGCAAGTATCGCACGATTTAAACGCATGCTTATCGCAGGAATCGCACGACAAAAATCGCATGAATCGCAAGAAAACTGCTATAACGCACGATTATGTCGCAAGAGCGCAAGTCAACTCGCCAGTCGCACGAATACTCTCATGAGTACAAAAGAAACGTTTCTAAATCAAGTCTAAGGACTTTAAAACAAATGCATGCAAAAAAAAAAAACAAAGGCTGAAACGCAAGATATAAGCTGAAACGCAAGATACAAGCTAAACGCACGATATAAGTTATAGTGATATAACAGAAAAAAGCTAAAACGCACGATATTCAAACAAAAAATTTTTCATTAATATTTTTGCCTAAAAACGGCAAAGTACAGAGAAAATTTTACGATTACAAAGATAAAAACTATTCTAAAGGAGCATCGGTGGAAGGTGGATCTGCGACAGGGGCCTCTTCAGTCTCTTGAGGATGCGCAGGAACGGATCCAGAGGTTTCAGGAACCTCCTCCTCGACACCTGCGTCCTTGACCTCAGCAGGCTTTTCTTCGTCCAGATCCTTTAGATCCTCCTCATCGAGAAGGTCTTCAAAGCCCATCACCTGAACGAAAGATGTCACCTCGTCCTTCGCCATCTGAGGAGTTACAGTCCCAGCAGCTACTCGTCGCATGACCGCAGTACATGCGACCACGCGGACTAAGGCGGCGTCTTCTTCCAGTTCCTGGATCTTGGACGACAGCGCTTCTTCCCTCTCAGCTTTTTCCCGTCGAACGACCAGCAGCTCCTTCTCCAGCTCTTTCGTATGGTCTAAGGCCAACTTCAGCCGTTCTCGCTGTTGGACTTGAAACCGTTCGCTGAGTTCCAGCTTAGATTCCAAGTCCCCAATCTGGACCGACTTAGCATTAACTTCGTCGGTCAGTTAGGCCAGCTTCTTTTTGGCCTTGTCGGCCTCCTTCTTGGCCACTTTGGCATCGTTCTGGTTTGACGCCATCTCCTCTTCGATCTTAGCCATCCGTGTATGGAGGCTAAGACTAGTTTGGAGAGCCTATGCAAAGAGAAAAGAAAAAATTAGAGGCTGAACAAGTAAAGTGAAAGCAAAAAACGTACGACAGGGACTTACCAAGAAGGAGATACCCGCGATGGAGGCATCCAGGTCTTCGATGTCGGCCTCCTCCATGCGCGCCTTTTGAGCAGGGACATGAAACTGCTCCAGGACCGAGAAGGTGGACTTCGTCCTAATGATATCATCCACCATGAAGTCAGAGGGCATCTGGATTGTCATGGTCGTAAGACCAGATCCCTCTTTCTCCTTGCCCTTGTCGGCCTTCGACGCACCCACTCCCTTTGCAGGAGGAGCGAAGCTAAGAGGGACAGCCTCTATCCCACCTTCAGCCTTGCGTGCGGCATCCTTAGGTGGGGTGTCCACAGAAACGTACGACGACCTCGTACGTTTAGCCACCAGGCCCTCCTGGGCAGCAGCCTTCCTCTTGGCAGCACGAGCAGCTGCTTCCATCGTTGACGCCTTCTTAGAAGCTGAGCCTACACAGAAAAGAGAAGTTAGAATCAAAAGAAATTACTACAAACGAGAATATTAACGTTAATTCGACCGTTAGACAACGTATTTTTACTCCTTGTCCAGTGAACTAAAGATTTAGACAAAATTAGAATTATTCTCTAAATCTTGGGGGCAAATTGTTAGGGTAAAAATCTACAATCGCACGACGACCGACTATAATCGTAAGACAAATGTTAGGACAATGGTCCTGTATTAAGATAAGGTCCTGAGATAAAACCTAAAAGAACAATCAAACTAAGATCATTAAATATCGAACATATACATCGAATAAGTCAGACGATGACTATAATATCGTACGACGGTACTAACGAATAAACATACGAAGTTTACATCTTTGATGCAGGTAAGCTGATTATCATTTCTAACAATTGCCCACCTTTGAGAAAGTCCGAGATTGAGTACTATGCCATGCTCGTTGGAGTCCATCATTACAATGAGCAAGTCGTAAGTTATGTATCGTTCGACAGCATCAAGATCGACCGTTACAAGCAAGATTCTCGCAGTGGTTACAATCTGGACATTAACTCTCAGCAATACCGTTGGACAGTTACTCTCCGAGCATTAATTAAAGACAATAACGTTGGACGGTTACGATTCAATCATTGATAAGCCACAATACCGTTGGACCGTTATTCTCAAGCTACTATAAAAGAAGAATCAAGCCAGCATTTCAACACACGAAGTCTATTTGAAGCTCACAAGTTCTATAGCAATTATTCTTGATAATCATCTGTAATTTACATTCGATCTCGTTGTTATTTCACTTGTAATCGTACGATCAAAGCTGTATACCCGAAGGACGTCACCCCTGATTGGTGATCATAGCGCTCTGTCGCCTTACCTTTTAGGTCGACCGCAGGTTTTTTGCTCCGTCGTGAGGTTTTTCCTGCGTCATCAAATTATTTGTCTCATTTTACATTTTCGCGCTTATCATTGACTGTAATTTCTTTCTCTCGACGGTTAAGCCTCACACAAGTTTTTTATGACATCGAGTTGTGTAATTTTTTACATAAACAGTTGCGGAAATAGAAAAGACAATAAGTCTAAACTAAACAATCTAAGCTTTCTTTCACTATGCACTTAAGTGAGAAGATAAAGAAAAGAAAGAAGATAGAGGGAATAAAGAAAGAAAGGATTAGGGTATTTTTAGGATGAAGAAGAAGTATGGAGAACATCTCTTCAAGTCCTATTTATACCTAATGCATTAAATGCATGCAGACTCACTTTTGTGTACGTGTCACAATGTAAGTGGTCCTTTGTACTATTTACTATAAACAATTACTCTTAGCATGGTGTGCAAAAGAGGAAGTGTGTAAACAGTTGCCTTGAGGTCTGATAAGTACGGAGGGAACAGTAAAGAGACTGTCCTTATGTACTTTTGTGTCAGTAAAGGCGGATAATCCTTTTGTGCATTAGACTAAGACATTACACTAATCCTTCAGGATCAGGATACTGATCAGTGAGTAGAGTCCTGAAACTGATTGTAACACCCCGCTAAAGCGGAAACACGAGGTGCGACAGTCTCGATTTCAAAGCAATAGGAGATATACACCCCAATCATTCATAACATTAATAATTTAAATATGTTTACAAGACATATAAATCCAACCGGAGTTCATAAATTACAAATTCTTTTACAAAATCCGAAGAACATCGAAACATGGTTGGCGTTCACAAAAAGCTCTAAAAGCCTAAATCAAACCTTCGGGTTCCCTGAAAAGCATGTTAAAACAAGTGTCAACTACGAGAGTTGGTGAGTTCACAGGTTTTTATAAGTACAAAACAGTTATGTACAATATCAATTTCAATAAAATATTTATTCGCAACATTTTTGTAAACAGTTTGGTGAATCAGTTCATTCACCCAATAAACAATTTAGTGAATTAGTTCATTCACTCAATAAACAATTTAGTGAATCAGTTCATTCACCCAATAAACAATTTAGTGAATCAGTTCATTCACCCAATAAACAATTTAGTGAATCAGTTCATTCACCCAATAAACAATATAGTGAATCAGTTCATTCACCCAATAAACATTTAGTATCAAGTAGTGAGTAAATTTCCCGGGTGACGTGTTAATTACATGATATATATCAGTGAGTTACTACAATCCTTCATTTTGTGACATTGCTACGCCCCTATTCAGCCTTACCGGGGGAAACTAATTCCAGCCGGGGTGAATCTTTTTCAATACAGTGCACCTATCACTCGTCAGTTCTAGGTGGGTATGTCAATCCAAATAGCGCTATCCACATGTATCATAGGCCCAATTTGTGAGGGTTAATAGTAGTGCAGGGGACATTTTCATTTTGTGCTCACTATATCATGTTTCAACATATCAAAATTTAGCTCACATTACATTTCATTTCATTTTATTTCGATACTAACAATACATTTCATTTCATTTTGTTTCAAAACTCAAATTCATTTCATTTCAATTCATTTCGATACTCGAAACACATTTCAATTCATTTCATTTCAATATTCACAAAACATTTCATTTCATTTCATTTCAATAAAACATTTCATTTCAATAATCACATAACATTTCATTTCACTTAAACATTTCATTTCAATTCCTTTCGGAATTCAAAGTTCATTTCATTTCGCAACATTTTCACAAATAGGCACATTCATTCATACGCATGCTTTTCACCCCAAAAACTTCGTAAAAACGGTAAAATGGGGCTGTGAATACTCACCTCAAGCGTTTAGTGCGATTTCGTAAGTGATGGTGCGTGATCTAATCCCGGCTCCGAACTATGTTCGCCCTATCAAACACGTAATTTTTAACGTAAGTTCTAAGTTCAACGGTCCCTATCAAAATCGTACCGATATCCATATAATGCCATTATGTTATTTATATAGTCCAATATAGTAAAAATTCATTTTATCACATTTTGGAGTCTTCCAAACATTTTGGAAGGTTCAAAGTTCATAAACTTGGATTTTATAAAATTTCCAGAATCTGCCAAAATTTTAAGTTGTAAAAATTACCACTTTGAACTTAGGTCCTCCAAATAATAAGTCCTTAAATTTTTACCCTCTGATTTAGGGGATGTTAGGAACAATTTCACCAAATTTCACTATTTTTAGAGTTCTTTTACTATTTTTAAACATTTTTGCAAAATCAGTGGTACTTTCTCATTTTCCAGAATACCTTTCAGTGATGTTTTATTCATAAATAATTCATAACACCACCAAATTACGAATTTCCAAAGGGGTTTTCTAAATAAAACATATACCAAGCTAATGAGACAAGATTCACATCATTTAGGTGATTTTTGAGAGAGATATGCCTCTTTAAAGTTGTGCATGTGGATCTGCCATCTTGAGACAGCTTGCACCATCAACTTGTTTTCATTGGTTCATCTCTTTAAAATCCACCAAATCACATGGTTTTGGACTCTTTGGAAAGCTAACTCAGTAAACTTGAATTTAGAATTAAAAATCAAGCATTTTGAACAAGTTACCTATGAGATATGCATGCATGAAGATGATAGAAGATTTCTGACAGAAGCTGTTGCACACCAAAATGTTTCTAGATAGTTGAAAGGGTTTTACTCCGAATTTTTGAGTGATTCAAAATGGGTTTTCTTCCTAACTCTTAAAACTTTCATCTATCAAATTTTTGTAGCAAAATAAGATCATTTACTATACTTTTGAGTCGTCTAAACAACCTACAAAAATCGGACAGATTCTGTCCAGAAACCAAAACCCATTTTCACTTATCAAAACACATAAAATCATAAGATTCATGAAGGTTTTCTTGCTAGTAAACTAAATACTCACTTTATGCAACAAATAAAAAGATGAAAAGTGTATTATCATCATCATAGACATGCATGAACTATCCTTTAAGTTCAGCCCCAAAATGCATAAAAAAAACATCAAATATGAAGGTTTTTTATTCAAATCTTGTGTTCTTATGGGGGATTCATGGATTTTCACCTTCTTTGAATGTTTTAACACATTTCTAAGGTTCAATCTCATCCTCAAACATCAAGATTGTTATTAAACCATAAAAGAGGATTAAACCTCAAAGAAGGTAGAAGAAAGCTCCAAAATGAGCAAAAATCGAAACTAGAATGCATACTCTACTCTTACCTTTGATAAAACAACAATGAAACTTTAAAAACTTGCTTCAATATCTTCCAAAAACTCAGATTCTTGATGGAATATGGCTGGAAATATTGAGAGAGTTGAGAGAGTTTTAGAAAGAGAGAATGATAGAGAGAGAAATGATTTTGAAAAATGAAAGATGAAAAGAGGGTGTGATGATGGTTTTGTTTGAAAAGAGAAAGAGAGGGATTGGTTCATGGGGGGGGGGGGTGGCCGGCCAACATGGCCAATCCACTCTTTTTCTTTTATTTATTTATTTTAAAGAATTAATTAAAGGGTTTAAATTATACTGCTTTATTTAACGCAGTATCGGGTTTTTCGCGTTTTCGGTAGGAACCGACTTTTTCGAAAGTAGTTTTGGACTATATGGAACAGTTTATTTATATTTTTAACAAAATTCTTTATTTTATGCATTTCGTTTTCAAACTTTGGCATTATAGGATTTTCGGACGTTTCCGGGCCGGTACGGGCTGTTTCGGGCATTTTCCGGGACTTTTAGGATTTTTGCCTAACTTTTTCACGCAACTAACCTAAATTATTCAGGCAACTTAAATTCTACCTTTTTCACCTACGGGAACGCTACTGAGTGAAGTAAACGAGTAGCTAATCTGAAAGTCAAAAATTGACGGATGTCACACTGATGCTGTTCAGGGTCACTTGTATCCTGATGAATTTTCAGGATGTCATACGATATTGAGCAGCCTGCTATCACTGAGTTCCGTCTTCAGATCACGAGCATGTTGTTCCTGTCATCAGCTAATTCTTCGACGTCGCTGATGGTTCTTTGAGTATGATCTTGATGTCTTCAGGAGGTCTTCACTTCAGTGGATAGGATCAGTAGACTACAAAACAGACTTTTTCGTCTCCTGATCCTGATCCTGATTACTATAAAAATAAGTTACAGCATAAGTAACATGGAATAACACTGAACAGACTCAGTGATAATTCCTCAAGCTATAACATATGTAAAACCTATTCACTAAGTAAAGATTCAGGATCATTATCATTTCATCAGGTCTTAGGAGAGCTGGATCAACAGTTGGGAAGTCAACAACTTCTCAGAGATAACTAATAAAGAGTTTCACAAGAGACATCAATTGCAACAAAGTGTCTTGGGCCTAGAAACATAACTTAGAGGTACGGACATTCGGTGAAAAAGACAGGGTGGGCTATTAAGAAAAAGAAAGATAAATTTTCTTTCTCTTCTAGAGATAATGTATTAAAATCTTTGAAAGCAAAAGAAAGTACAACCCAAGAGCTTGGCTAAACAAAAAATAAAGCTATATCATGAAATCCATTGGAAGTAACCTCGTAACTAATTAGGTCTCACGGTATGCAAGATAAATGAAACACGAGTTGTTGATTGAAGCAAAATTTTGAAACTACGAAATTCCAAGTGCATTCTAAAGTTAGGTACCATGGTATGGATTAAGAACATGTTCTGGAAGCCCAAAATCACGGCATTGAATTCATGGGAGAATTTCTTTTCTTGTAGTTTCTTCTTCAGCTCGAGTTAATTTTGTGCTCTGCAAACAAAAAGAGCAGTCTTAAACCACGAGTTCCACGAGTCTGGGTACCAACTGAGATGAGAGCATAACTGTATCCTTTAATTAGCAGAAAGAAATGAAGTTCAAGTGTATTCTATTATCATAGTAATATTTACAAGCCCTTAATATATCTATTGACAACCAAGGACTTTCATATTGATCAATCTGGGATGTGAACTAACATTTCCTGCCATGGGTTGATATTTGACCATTCTGATCATATTGTTTGGTCAGTTAATGTATATACATGCCTTTCTACGGAATGTGGATTTATAACTGTAAAAATGCATCCAAATACTTTTCAGATATTAAAACTCACCTATTAGCAAACACTTTCACAAGTCAAGTAAGCAGTTGAAGATTGTCATGATCATTGGCATCAAACACTTTTATAAATGAAAATGTGAATAAAGAAGTTCCTTGTTTTTAAATAAGATCACGTTTAGATGTTCTAACTTCTAAATGAGAAGCAAATGAAATTCATGTAACTCAAATGGGAGAAAGCATTTAATTTTTACACCTACAAGTCCATAACTATAGACTTATGATTACATATAGATTTTACAAGTCAAGTTTTCAATATTATGTTTCAAATTTTAGGATTAACAAACCAACTTCAAAAATGAAAATGTTTTTCCAAATCTGGAATGAAGCAAGGCATCCAATGCAAGGAAATAGGCCTTTGGCTTAGCGTTATATGGTTACCTGTAAAGCCCCACCTCATAAGAGGCCAAGGGATGGGTTTAGGGGTGAGCATGGGACTGATATGGTAACCGAAAAATCCCAATACCAATATATTACCGAATACCGTTTATAGGAAAAACATGAAACCGGTTACTGTACTGAAATACATGAATCAGTACGGGATCGGTACGGTACCAGTTCAGTATCGGGATTTGGGACTCGTTGCGGTATATAAAATTGTTGTGCTTAGTTAAGACTTAGGAAAATATAGGATATCATTAAAAGCAGAGATGATGAGCAATTGCATAGAGGAGAAAAGAAAGGTTATATTCTCCACAAGTCTAAAGCGCCATCGAACACCCAATGTTTCCACTTGTTATATTTTTCTAGAAACCATCCACCTTATCTCACTCTAAAAATTGAAGAAAAATCTGAATACCTGCCATCCACACTAAAAAAATCAGAACCCATAGGCTGCAAAATGGTAACCCAACATCTGATAATAAATTCATAAATGGTCTCTGGTCCCAAATAAACCTCCATTTATCCCAATGAAGATTGTGTAGGCCATGTTATTTATTAGCTTATTACAGATGCAGAAATATGTGCATATCTAAAATGGTTAGGGTGACACTCTTGTACTGGATCAACTTTACAAGTTTATACGCCTCGACATGCTCGTTAAGAAGCTGATATTCTATTCCATATATATAAAATAATATTGGTTTCAGATAGTATCCTCTGATATGGTGTTCATAACAAGTAAATATAAATTATCCAGTGTACCTTCGGTCGTTCTTGCAAGTTGTAATGTTTGTTTTGTAAACTTCCAAGAGCAGTGAGCTGTCATGCAAGGAAAAGCCATTTAAATAGGCTGAAATGTAATTAATAGTATCATGTTACCATCTTTGTAAAATAGCATCAAACAGAAGAGTTTTATGAAGGCAACGTCTCCCTGCCTCAAAGGATAACATTGGTCTTTTGCCATTCATTTTAGAAAAGATATTGTCACAAGGCTACGGTACCCAAAGAATATCTATTTAACTTCTCTATAAGCTTCCACATGTTTTTAGGTCTCTCAAATTGTAGAAGAAATTATGAGTCACCTTCCAAAGACAATGCTTTACATCATCAAGGTCTTTCTCATGGCAAACTCTATTTCTAAAAGCTATAATAATACAAAAAGGGTCTTGAAACAATACAAGTGACTCAAAGAATATAATTCTTATAAGTAAAAGATAACCAAGTCAGTATGAGTTTTGGTAGCTCCAAGGACAGTGTTGTAACACCCCAAAACCCATACGATAATAATAAAGCATAACATAAATTTCCAGTGATCTAATACGCAATATCAAGAATTCTCAAATCAAAGGTACGGGTTTAATTGTGCATGCGGAACATCCCTCCACAGCTGAGATTCTAATTTAGGATAAAGTATTATATCCTACCGGTAGAGCTACGCTAGACGTCTACCTTCTCCTTCCCTCTCGCAACACGATCTTTCCCTGAAAAGGTTTTAGATTTTGAAAACGAGGGTTAGACCGAAAGGTCTAGTGAATTCCCTCAAAACAGTTAATCAACAATTCCGGCCCGCTGGCCGTAAAATCACAATTTAATAATAATGGCAATGCAAATGTGTTACGGACAAAGAACTTCCACAAGGCACCGAGGCCACAATCACATCACTCCCAAGGGACGCTATCCCAAGGTACCCCCAAATGGTGGACCAGACCAAATGGTAAACACTCCCAAGGAACATACAGTTCCAAGGTACCCAATGTCCATACTTGCAACACATTTCATTCTGAAACATTTCAACATTTACATTTAAGCATGCATTAAACGTAATCCAACAATTATCCATATTTCCACAAAAAAAACAGTTCATCATCAATAGCAAATCAGTTCGCAAATCGAATGGATATATATTTATGAAAGCAGTGAAAACTATCCATTCATTTTCAGGCAAGGGAACTCACCTGAGTAAATCTCACTGTCCTCCCGTGGACCTCGTCTAATGTGCCTGTAAATATTCTAGGGCATTAATAACTGCGCTCAATAAAACCCACTACTATGACATCCCTAGGCAGACTTAGCACGGGGGTTCCGCTACCCGGTTAGCGGACGGGGTCAAGGGGAGCCGCCCTTGCGGGGTCTGAGGGGCAGCGCCCCTCGGAAAAAACACAATATCCGGCTTACAAATTTCCGATTCGGAAAACCCACCATTTTCCGAATCGGAAAATGGCAATTTCCGAATCGGAAAACCCCAACTCAAAATCCGAACTCTAAAGGTAACAAGGCCAACGTAACGACTCGACTAGCCCATTTCCCGATTCGGAAAACATAGTTTCCAATTCGGGAAAGGCATTAGAGACACTCAAACAAGTTCATAAAACCCGATTCGGAAAACATGAGTTCCGATTCGGAAAACATGAATTCCGATTCGGAAAACATGCTTCCCGATTCGGAAAACTCAATCTTCCAATTCGGAAAACCGGACAGATTCGTAAAAGCTCCAAAATCTCAATAAAAACTGGTCCAAATGCATCTAAAGCAGTTCTAGTAGGTCACTAAAGTATTCCCGCATCTATTTAGACGAATCGTACGCAAAATAACATCGAGATCTTACCTCGGCGATGATTTCCCGACCTTGAAGATGATAAAATGTTTTCCAAGCCCTCCTCCAAAACACACACTAAGCACACACTAAACCTTTCTCCAAATGGCAAAAATTAGGGTTTAAGGTTTAAATACCTAGGGTTTTGGGCCAAGCCCATACCTAAAAGGGTATAAGCCCACATCATTAAAGACTTTTCAAAAGTAACACATTCAACCCAAAAATCCTAATTTTCTCACAAAAAGGTCATTTGACAGAAACTTAAATTAATTAACTCCATCCATAAATCTTGGTTATTACAAGTGTAACGTTTAGGTTGTGCTTCAATATCCCAAATCAGGGCCTGAATTAATTAATAGTGAAAGTATACATATACGGCTCACATGAAACTTCCAAAACAACATAAAAACATTACAGTCGAAAAAGAATGCAGTCCAAAAGAAATTCACATTGCAAAATCCCTTTGAGGCATTTTCTCAAACACTTTCTCTGCATGTTGAAATAAAACAAAATCCGCTATCTAATAACAGTTCATCAACTTCTTCCTCTGCAGATTGAAATTCACATTTCCAAGGGACTTCTGAAAGCAAAAAATAGTTCATCTCGAACAAGAAATCCAAAAAAAAAATGCAGTGCAAAAAGAATTATACAAACGAAACTCAATACAAAAAGAAATAAACCTTCTTCACTCTTTGTTTACGTGCACAATAAACTTGAACGTAATAGCAGAACGATTCTTTATATGATTTGTCATTAACTAACTATGAAATACCTTCAAAACCCACCATCATCTTGATTTTGCGTTCATACTTTGAAAATCCGCCATCATCTTGATTTTATGTTCATGCCTTCAAAACCCACCATCTTCTTTGATGAATAGTCTAACCTCAGAGGAAGAAACTCTATCAACATCTTAAAACTCACCTCTGCAAAGAAAATTTTGAAAACTTTAATCTGAGTAAAACAAAGACAATTAGACAATAACCAAACAGACGAAAAATTGGGTTACAACTCACCTAATATAAACAATCCAATCAAAAGCTTGGCGACGAAGATGCCGGAAACATTGAAAGTAAGGGTGAAAATGTAGGGGTTAATGGTGGTCTTCGATGGAAAAATCAGCAACAGGTTTCAACGTAACAACATACGTGGCAACACAATACAACTCCATCCGGTTGCTGCGAGTGAGGAACAAGGGCAAGAGACGCGCCTATGCGTGATGTGGGACGCGCTCTCTTAAGCCCTACTAAGAATTTATAAGATATAGATAGATAATCCCAAAAGGGATATAGCAACTAATGCCTTCTTCTTTAGAAAATCATTAAAACTATCTCGTTTTGAAAGATTTGAATTTCTTAACTACTTATTTAATCAAAAATCAATTAAATTTTCTTATGTTAAATGATTAAGCCTGTAAACTGTTTTTTTGAATATAACAACCACTGAACTTTCATTTTAAATGATTAAGTCTCTGAAAAAAAATCAATAAATTAAATTATCGGACTTTGAGAAATTTAGTGAGTTACATCCTATTAATCGAGAAACGAAAAGCTAAATGTAGCCAACTAGGAAGTAAAAACAAACCTAAATCAATTTTATGTTCCTAACTCTACATCATTCATACTTTACAAACACACCGGTATCACTCTCCCTCACCACTTGTTGTCGCCTCTTCAATGTCTATTTTGCATATCGCCTTTCACAGTGCTAACCCTCTGCCATTGATCTTCCTCCTTTTGGTTTGTTTTTTTGTCGTTTGATTAATCCTCTCTTACAATGAATAAAAATAAATAAATAAATAAGATTGACGGTAGGAGCTAACAGCATGATACACGATACGCAAAACGAACAATGATGAGCCAATGTGTAGTGGCAAGGGGGAGCAACACCGTTTGTAAAGGGTATGAATGGCATATGGTTTAGAAGCGATAAAACTTATTTAAGTCTTTTTTTTACTTTAAACATTTCTAACAAATTGAAACTATTTTTTTGTTAAAAACATTATATGTAACTAATTTTTTAAAAGTTTGATTATTTATTTGTATAAAAAATGTTTGAAAACATGATCGTTTAAAATAAGAAAGTTTAATTATTATTTTTTTATCAAAAACATAGTCTTAAGTTTAATTATTATTTTTTATCAAAAATATAGTCTAAAAGCTTATCATTCAAAATAAAAAAGTTAATTAAGTTTTCCATTAAAAATAGTTTAAACATTTAATCATTTAAATGAAATATTTCTTTAGATTCTTTGAAAAAATTCTCTCTTTTCGGTATCTTTCAATATGAGTGGACAACACCAATACAATTATTAAATGTTTAATTATGGTATTGATCCATGTGGTTTATTTTTTAGTGTAATTTATTTTGTTTTCATTATCTTTCATATATATGAATTGACAACAACACAATTACGAAACGTTGACTATTAGTCCATGTGGTTTGTTCAATCTTTCTATAAGTCCCTTGAAAAATTACCAAGACAGTGTTATCTGGTATTATATGGTATAAATTAAGTTTATTATTTGCAAATGTTCATAGGTTACATTTGTAATGCTTCTCTTTATTTTCCTCTTATATTAGTTTTCTAATATTAATATGAACTTCAAATGACCTCTACAGCCAAGAAACTAAGGTTGCATATTCATGTTTGAAGAACATGGAAAAAAATAAACATTTTTTTTGGACGGTAGTTAAACACACACACACGCCCCGACCGAAGTCGAAGAGGTATCCGGGATCCATTCGGGCACCCGACTAATCCTCTCGACCATGGAAACCGTTACTGGCCCATAGCCTCGCCCATGCCCGGCCCGAAGGTGTTCAAACATGGAAAAAAATAAACATTTTTTTTGGACGGTAGTTAAACACACACACACGCCCCGACCGAAGTCGAAGAGGTATCCGGGATCCATTCGGGCACCCGACTAATCCTCTCGACCATGGAAACCGTTACTGGCCCATAGCCTCGCCCATGCCCGGCCCGAAGGTCGACCCATGAAGTTATGTTGCATAAACAACATTATAGAGAACGTATCTAATGAAGTTATGCAACGTATCTAATGAAGTTATGTTGCATAAACACTTCATATAGAAGGTGTATATAGGTTGTTGTACAAGTATAATGAGTGTCTGTTCCACTAGGCGATGGCGATGGCAATGGCGTTATCTAGTTTTTGGAATGCTTTCCTTTCAAGAGGACCTGCTACGCTTTATGTTTTGGTTGAAACTTTTGTTGGTTTCGGTATCTGATCGAGTATATCAGAGGTGGTTCCAACCACTTCCAAAAGTGACATCAACATAGAAGTTTACATAAAACACTTTACGAATAAAAAGGTTTCTATATACATAAGCTTTGTTTTTAAAAGATCTTTTTTGGGCCTAAATCGATCCTCACGCTAGAAAAAAGCAATTTGCATAAGGATAATGCGTAAATTTTGGCTATTTTGGGGAAACCAGCCCCTCACATGGTTAAAACGTAAACACTTGTCACAGTCCTCACCATGCCTATTAATTAAAAGCATCCACAGTGATGGAACCTTCAATACCATATTTTTTCCTACCACGTCATTGTCATCTCAACAAACCAAGAACCTCCTTAAAACTATACAATGGAGGTTCTTACAAAAATCTCACTTCCTTTTTTTATAATATAATTTTTATTTATGTAAACTATTATATAACATAAAAGGAAACTGTTACAAGAACTTGGGTTCTTGTTCAAGCACTCGGGTTCCAATAAGAACCTGTGACTAGGCTAGAACCTGTGACTAGGCTAGAACCTTTGTCTCACAGTGGAGGTTCTTGTAAAAACCCGATGAAGAACCTTAGAAAGAACCTCCATTGTGGATGCTCTAAAATTCTCAGTCTTCCCTTGATCGATCGGTAAGTGATATCATTAAGCGCTTACCTATAAGTGTCCAATAAACAACCAACAATAGGTTTCGCATATGAACTAAAAAGTTGGATGTTTGCCAAACATAAACCCAGTTGAAAAGCCGGCTATTGGTTGAAAAAAGAGCTGATGAACTAATCACATTTGGTATACTTAGTCCTAAAGGAGGTATTTGCAACATCTTGGGGGAATCCCACATCGCATTACAAGGAGGAAGATTCCGAGTAGGCCTTACAAGCACGTCAATAGTGTAACTGTATAAGTGGGGGAGTTTGCGACAACACGTCCTAAATTGATAGAAAATGGATTCGTTGCTTAGGACTTTGAGCCTTTAAAATCTCATTGTAGGGATTCAGGGTGCACAACTATATACATACATATACATTAGCATGAGGCATCTCATTATATGTGTCCGGTCGACATCACTTTCAAACTAAAATACAGGATAGAGCAACGTGCATGAAGTTAACGCACTAAAATTACAAATTATCACAAAAAGGGAAGAAACCATACATTATAATTCTTCAAAGTCGGCCATGTGTATGACACATGAGTCGTTTTAAAACGTTCATAGGGTACGTTGGATAAAAGTTTACATTTCATAATAAATGCGGTTTAATAAGGTTGAAATGAGCAGCAAGGTGACTCTTTCTAGGGCAGAATCATTGTTTCTACAATTAAAAAGAACAGATTTCATGCTTTCAGTTATCACTATCAAAATGCAACCAACTATGCTCGAGTTCCTTGGTTCTGTTTGGTTTGTAGGAATGGAACGGTTTGAATTTCATGTAGGGATTTGGATTTCGAATCCGTTTGTGTGTTTGGTACTTTGGTTTGTAGGATTTGGAATGGATTTGAATTCCATTATTTATTTATTTTAAATTGTGTTTTGTTTAACTAATTATTAGAAAAGAAATGTCTTTTAACATACTTTAAAATGTCATTATATACAAATCCTATGAAATCCCTTGAAATCCTAGCCACACCCTTGGGATTTTAAAATCCTATGTTTAAGGGATTTCAACAAAATCCTAGGATTTCAAATCTGGACAATCTTGCAAAGCAAATATGGGATTGGAAAGGATTTCTTTTTTTTCGGTTTTGGTTCAATTTTGATTTTTGCTCACCTTACTTTTTACAATTTAATTCTAATTCCAATTACATCCAACCAAACACGACCAGTGGTTAAATTCCTTCAAAGTCAAATTCCTTAATGAATTCCAATTCCACCGAATTCCATTCCGCGAAACAAACGCTACCTTAGTGTAAGTGAAGATTTTTTTTCTCCATGGTGCACCTCTTAAAATTTCAAAGATCGGTAAGAGGTTTTCAGACCTTTACTTAAAAATAAAACAAACAATCTTAGGTCTGCAAACCTCTTACTTTTCAGACTTAATAGGTTTTAAGAGGTATTTTTTTAAAAACAAACAGCCCCTAAGACAAATTTAGTTGCATTTTTCCCTTCTGGAGATAAAGCGAGTGGTGTGTGGCAAAGATGTAAAGCTAACCTGCATTGGAAGGTAAAGTTTGAATTCCGGTGGCAGTTCTTCCTCTGAATAAAGGCGGTCGGAGAAATATATCCTTCTCAAACGGCAATTAGCGTGAACTTGGACACGTAGTGTTTCAACGTAGTTTGTTCCATATGCACGTCGGGTAAGATCAGCTAAATTCAGTTGAATTTGATTCCATCCCTCATCCATCCGCAAAGGCATGGTGCATATGAAAGGTTTAACTCGAGTCATAGCCTTCAACATATACACAGAAATTTATTACTTCAAACTTTGAACAATTAAAAGTTGGATAAGATAGTTAAATGGTATGGACATTGTTATTTAAGTTGGTGATAAATTACAAATTAATCATTCAAAACTACAAATAAAAGATAAAAATACAACGTTCTACTTGGCCCGTGTTGCAAGGAAATGTTGACTGTGTCAAATACCCAAAATAGCCACCAATGAAGATATACAAAGATTCTATTGGACAACTACATGGTTTTTAACATGAAACTTTCCCATAAAAAGAAAATGTTTATGAAACACAAGTACTTAGGCTATGTTTGGTAAACTAGCTGATAAGCTAGCTGTTGACTAATAAGCTAGCTAGTAGTAGCTGATAAGCTAGCTTATGAACAAATTATGTTTGGCAAAAACCAGCTTATGGGTATGTAAAATGACCAAAAAGGGTATATTTAATTAAGGGTATAATTGGAAGAAGCTACAAAAAGCTCCAAAAAGCTACCTCCAAGTAACTTATCAAAAAGCTAGCTTATAAGCTACTTTATGTCCATCCAAACATGTACACAAAAAATAAGCTACCTTATAAGCTACTTTGTGTTTACCAAACAATACCTTAGATGTTTGGATCTATTATAAGTTTTATTTTAACTAGCACAAAAGATTACTTTACGATGCTAAATAGTAGTTTTTTGAGAGATGCCGCATGATGAAAAGTGTTAAAGCATCATATGGGGTCCACTTGATGGACCCTATGGAAGGAAGCTCCTCCAAAAGCAAGTATCCCTCTAAAACTATTTGCACCTAAGCTAATAGGGAAGACTTACACACTTGAAAATTAGACGCCCGGAAACGCCTCCTGACATTTTTGTCGTCCAGCACCTGAATCTCAAATGTGAAATACTTTTTCACATTTTTCACAATCATAACCAGAAATGGCAGCTTTATACCAAGTGTAGCAGCTGGATCAGCTGGGCATGTTATGTATGTTGACTGGACATTGGTGCCGACAATTTCAAGGATATTTGACTGAATGTCGTCATCTTGTGTACGCTTGACCTGGCCATTAACAACTAAAAAAGACAAAAGAGGATTATGAATAATTTTTGGAATGTAAAAAGGCTACAAATTAGCAAGGGCAGATCCAAGAAGCCACATATTCAGTGGCGTAAGGGTGCATTTGATGTTGGAAAAACTTCCAGCTTTCAAAGAAAATTTTCCAAGAAAAAAGAAAATTTAGAAAAAGCGTTTGGTTCATTCAGTTTTTAAAAGATTTCCAAGAAAATGAATTTTTTTTATTTTCTAACTTCTATGTAAATTAGAAAACTGATTTTAGTAGTTTTCCAAAATTTTCTAAACATGTCTCTATATTTCTAAAATCGAAAATGAAAACTCCACTATTTCAACCAAACCCATTTTCATAGAAAACTCAACTCCGTTTTTTGAAAACGTTTTCAAGGAAAATGAAAACAGTTTTCCACAACCAAACGCACCCTAAGTGCTTAACATAGATTCAAAGCCACATCTGATTGCAAATCGGTAGATTAAAAGTCATTAACTCGTCATTGCATACTGATCGTAAAATTAGATCCTGTTAGAAAGATCATACTCTCTCGAAAATCGTGGGCATGCTATTTCCAAGCAAAATCGGATGAGTACCAATGGCCACCATCATGGCACCTATGCATATCTATAATCTGAACTTACTATCTCCAATCTCAGACAACAGATGCATTTGCAGATGGTTGGAGGCCAACTTGTAAATCTTAGAATTCAAACTAATACAGATATGCTTGACTGGCCGTTTACTAAATGATTACTCGGAAAGAACTTACCAATATTATTTACCTTATTGATTGTGCATGGTAAGAGCCAAGAAGCTTACTCAATAAGAGACACGACAAGGACAAAGAGTCTTACTAGGTGAGTGTGGGAAATGACTCTTACCACCGGTAACCGTGGAAAACGACTTAAACCCGGTAAGCGCTTACTGGTTTAAGATGTTTACCAACAATCCATTTTCATGGCGAAGAATGTTACATGATAAGGTAAATGAGGGTGAATCTCTTGCCAGTACGGTAACCACTTACGGTAAGAATTTGAAAACGACCTCTAACTATATACAACTAGTAGTCATTGCAAAAAAAAAAAAAAGCACTTGAGCATGCCTAATTACTACACTTGTCTGAAAATCATTCACTTACTGGCCACTTCTGTTAGGAAACACAATTGGCCCTATACAAACATTTCTAGCTTTCAAATTATACCATCAGGCAAAATCCAAAAGGCCACTGAAGAAGGTAAAAGTTTACTTGTTTAGGTATGAAGAGCATCCTTCATTTGTAAAGTAGATACCTGTGAGGAGCTTCTTAAAAACCAACAATAATTTGAGAATGTAACAAGAGAGCAAAAGGGAGTTGAAGTTTATTGTTTAGCAAGTCAAGGGAACTTATGTCACATTTAAATCCTGGGACTTTGATCCACCACTTGTGAAATTCAAAACACATCTCTAATCTTGTGGAATCGAGGCAGGATCAGTTCCACCTCTAAACAAATATATCTGGTCAGGTACCGGTGTACTGCCCATGGTTGGTTATTTCCTCTGTTTAATTGATGATCTCTTTAAAAGAATAGAAACATGGTATGAATTGCAACATACCAACTGAACTTGAAATAATAATCGAACGATTTCCCACATTAGTCTCGTCTACATACAGCAAAAACATATATCTTAGGTTCCCAAATTGCTATTCTTTAGAAAGCCTATTTCCAATGAATCTGGGCCCTAATAGAAAGTTGTGCTTCCTGACGTACATCAACATAGCAAGAACAGTCAATCTTCTTCCAAAATGGTTAAATTGATGCTGCTAATTGGCCGAGTAAAAGAATTGAACAGACATCAATCGAGACTAATCAAGCGACAAGAATTAACTGATAATAGTAGATTAATCATGTTAATAACTTAAGCAGCCTGGTAACTGCTGGCCCAAAGAAAAAATAATTAATTCAGGTGCGAATCAGAAATACACTCCGAATTGAAAACACTTTCTACTCTTTGTGGTCAAATTACTTTCAACCCAATTTAAAACAAAACTATTACAGAATCACACTTTTTAGCTCTCCTGTTTTTGATTAACTAAAATTAAATACGCTTTGAGTGACCTACAAAAACCATCTTTCTACTTATGCTCGACAATTACTTTAGATTCCTAAGACTTGATTGCTTTATTTATCCAAGTTACAGAACCAGTACCAAAACAGACCAATTGCTTGAATTCATTAGCCTTGGTCCATTAATAACCCATGTCTGCCTTATATGGCATTGAAGAGCATTTTAGGCTTTTCAACCCACCTACAAATAGTCAAATATGATTCCACTGATGATCTAATATATTCTGCCTCCTTCAAAACAAAATAGTTGCCTGAAGGTTCTTAAAGTTCCACTAATACTCTCATAGTAGTATTAACCTGTTATTGATTCCCACACTCACCCTTGTGGGAAATTGATTGTGCATGTGAATGGCAATGTATGAAGTAAAAAAGAATTACACTACTCCAAGGGGGAAGAACAATTAACCGGTCAACGGTCATCAACTTAGAATAAAAGAGATGATTTCCCTCCATAAAGAGGGTAGCTCGAGCCTCCGACAATCTCTGACAACTTAAGTGTTCCACTAATTTTGTGCACTTGTGAGTATCTGATGCTAAGAGTAAAGTTCTTTTCTCTCCAATCAACTAGTGTTCTAACAACATCTGAATCCTTTAGCAACTAATCAGATAAAAGTGTTTTCTTCATTTAAACCATAGTTAAGCAGGACTTACTGGCTAGACAATAACTAATCAGCTCCACCTTCTTAATAACATTGATAGATATAGATTTGAGTGGGTAGTTAGTTATTTTAGTCCAACAACAAAATCAGTCCAACCAAATTCAAACCAATTAATTTTGCCAACTCAAAATCAGCTTTCATGTGATATTCTTGTGCCAAAACTTCAAACTTTTTAGTGTTAGAATAACTGAAAGTTGAAACAAATGATAACAGAGAGAGGGATCACCACTGACTGACCTTCTTTATCCCATATCTGCAAAGGCTTGCTCCTATATAACAAATCCAAATTATATATAAAATTAATGAAAGAGAAGCTTTCCATTGATTCAAATTCACATATTCCAACAATAGCACAAACAAACAAAACAAAAAAAGAGGGCATACCCAAGGCTGTATAAAATAGATAAAAAACCAGACTGGAAGGTGTTCTTGAACATTTGTAATTGCGAATAGATTCTCCTTTTTCCTAAAAAGTAACTGCAATCGATATATCCAAAACGGTTAAATTAACGAATCCTTATCGAAAAGCAAACAAATACCAAAAGAAAGACAGATAATTTGAGATTTGAGAAGATTGGAGATAGATACAGCAACGCCGTTAAAGATTAGGATGGAAGTAGATAGAAGAGGAATTGCAGGTAGGTCTGTGACCGCCGTCGGAAGCCGGGAAGTGAGATGGAGGAGAATGGTGGTGGTGATCAGAAGAAGCTTTAAATAATAAATTAGGGCTCCGTTTTTTAACCCAAACAAGTTATAAATTAATAGGTTTTGGAGATACCCGATTTAACAAAAATAACCCAGTAAACGGTTATAACCCATACAACCTTCATCTAAACCATTCATTTAGCCCATTAATTATGATTGATTCCTCATTTCATGCAATAATCTTACCTAAAGTGCATTAAAGGCATAAACTAACATGAGATGTATTGTGTGTTTCATGAAAGTATCTTGGGAAAGTCATCTCATTCATGAAACAATAAGCATTCCATGTTTGTCTATGCATTTAATGAAAATGTTATGCATTATATGTAAAATTATTGCATAAAATCAACAATCATTGATGAATCAAGTAATTAAGTATAATGAATAGGCTAAAATGAATGGTTTAGATGAAAGTTGTACAGGTTGTAACCTTTTATTGGGTTATAAAATAACTTTCCTCTATATATTTTTTTAATTTTATATAGAGTGAATTGCAATTTTGGTCCCTGTGGTTTAACGATACCAGCACATATAGTCCCTATAAAATTTTTATTGCAGAAAAACCACTGTGGTATGCATTTTTGCGTGGTTTTGGTCCCTCAAGACTAACACCGTTAAGTGTGTCTGTTAAGTCTCTCCCATGTGTCTTGCACATGAGGGCATTTTAGTCTTTTAACCCAATAAAAAACTACGGTGACCAAAATTGAAATTTTCTTTTTTGATTAATTAATTTTAAAAATGAAGTTATATTAATGCATTTATATTTTAAAGTTATACGAATGCAAATCCCCCAACTTCCCCTCCGTCAATACACCACCACCGCTACCACCGCCCGCGGCCGTCATCGAATCCACTGACCAGAGTCGTTGAACAGAGTCGCGCAACCGCAAATCGTTCGATCTCGAAATTAGAGTTTTAAGCAACGACGAGACGTTCTAGAGCTCGTCGGCGGCGAGCCGGAGCATGAGGTTGAAGACGACCTCCGATCGACAATGGCGACGGCGTTATCGTCGTCGAAATCGAGGGAGGAGACGTCGGTGACCTCACACACAGCTTTGATGGAGTCGATTGTCTTCACCGAAGGCGGTTGAGATTCCGGTGGTTTTCGTTGAGAATGATGAACGACGGTTGCTCCCATGTTTGCTACAATGTATTCTGACGGCGACGACGGCTGCGACGTATTCCGACGGCGACGACCGGTGCGACGTATTCCGACGGCACGACCCCTCGCCGGAAATCGAAGGAAAAAGGTTCGCCGAGAAAGCTTCTTGAACTGTCACCTCTCTCTCTTTCTCTCTCTCCTTCGTCACCGGGATCTGAACTTCGTCTCCGATCGAAAGCTTCTTGAACTGTACAACACCTGTTCTACCATCTCAATTCCTCTCCAAGGTACGAATCTAACGAAAATTTCGTCAATTTTATAAAACCCCCAAAAAAATTTGATGTTATGTGAAATTTATAGGATTAATGAGATTTTGATGGATTTTGGAAAACCCAGATGAGTTTGTTGATTTTATGGAAAACCCATTTGGGAATTGTTGTTTTCTTGATTTGATTGGTGAAGAGTGAGGTTTCGAAGCTTCATAAACTATGGCTTCCATGGGAACTCTGGAAAACCCATTTGGAAGTAGTTCAAAGATGAATTGTTGGTAAAGATTTGAATGGCAGATAAGTTTGGAACAAAATACTGGATGATCGTTTCATCTTCTTCGGCGTCGACGGTGATCGAAACTCCGGCAACGTAAGCACTCCATTCATCAAAACTTGGTGGTGGGTAAAATGGGTGGTGAGATGGTGGTGGTAGTGGGTAAAATGGGTGGTGATGGATGGTGAGATGGTGGTGGATGATGAAGAATTGAAGATGAATCCATATGAGAATTGAGGAAGATGAAGATGGATTTGGGAGAATCAAATTTTGGTCCTTATAGTTTGTTTTTCATGAAAAGACGAAAATGCCCTCATGTGCAAGGCACATGGGAGGGATTTAACAGATACACTTAACGGTGTTAGTGTTGAAGGACCAAAATCACGCAAAAAGACATACCACAGTGGTTTTCCTGCAATAAATATTTTGTAGGGACTATATGTGATGGTATCATTAAACCACAAGGACCAAAATTGCAATTCACTCTTTTATATAGTTAATATAATTTATATATATTTTTTTAATTTTTTTTGGACTCATTCCTATACTATACACCTTACGAGACCACAATATGTCATTCAATTTCAACTATATTTTGAATTTGCTTGGATTTTGAACCGAGTCCAGGAGCAGGTCTAAAACGAAGATCGGTGTTTGACCGAGTAACGAACCAGGGACACGGTTGGGACCCATGTACCCGGTTGGGGTCGTTTGCCGAAAAGCAGGGTCGAGTATGTAACATCCCATTTTTTAATATCCGCAAACTAGTTGCTAAGTATGCCTAATTTATATGTTAAGACGGACATTATGTGCTAACATATGAGAAAATGTTAAGCATGTTGAAAATTTACTAAGTGTACTAGTAGTGGCCATATAAGGGAACTGGTGATTTAGTGGGAGTTTGGGTTTGAAATTTTAGGGTTATACTTTTTAGCAGTGTATGAGAGGATTTAGAAATTTTCTTGAGAATCGGAGTTAAATTGAGAAAATTGGAGAAAACGAGTCAAAATATCAACAATTAAGCTATAGATTCATAGAACCAAGTTTTTTAGGAAGATCTTTTCTGGAATATTTTTATTGGAAGTTGTAGATTATTCATTACGAACGTGTAAGCAAAAACCTCATCGAAAATGGAGTTTCGTGCGAAAGTTATGCAATTTTTAGTGTTTAGTGGTCAAAATGGGTACTTAGGCATGTCAAACCCGACCTAACTCAGATTTAGCCAAGAAAACTCGAATTTAGACCCCATTTTCAGTTCCATAACTTGCGCACATAGTCAAGGTGCAATTTACACACACTTAAGCTCAAACACCTTCAATTATTGGAGAATCAAATATCAAAGTGATGAATTCTTGATGAATATGTGAAGATTATTGAAGGTATACTCCTAAAACTAAGTTTAATCTTTGTAATTAGTGTCAATCATGGAAATTAGGTTTGCATGTTTGTAATTATTGAATGATTTTGTAAGATTATGGTTTTATATTGGTTAATATCATGTTATCTTGAAGGATTAAACAACAATTTGAAGGTAATCTCATCCTTGTTCTTGTTCTTGTTCTTGAAGTTGTAACAAGTATGATGACGTTTGGGTGAGATAAGCTTAATGCATGTGTAAGATAAATGTAGAAATCATGATATTATGCTCAGACTATGATTATACATTAGTTAATTCATTGATTACATGGTTGATTTGCAAGAAGATGGAAAGAAAAAAATGAGTTTTCATTATGAATAAGTTAACTATTTGTTATATAAAGATGGATTTTGATGAAATTGGTAGAAATAGATGAATGAACCCTTTGACGGAGCCACGGAGCCAAAGTTGGCCTGGGGTGATCCTAGGATAACCCTCAAACTTTTAAAAGTTCTTCCAATATATATTATAAAAGACCATATTATTCTTGTGATTAGGGATGACAAAAAAACCTGAAACCAATGGGGAAACCCGAAACCCGAAATAAATGGGGTGGGTTTGGGGACGATAAATGGGGATGGGGAAAACCCGCTTATTTTAAACGAGGATGGGGGACCAATCCCCGATCCGATTACCCAATTATATCCCCGAATATTTCTCTGATTGTATCCCCGAATATATCCTCGATTATATCCCTAAATTTATCAAAGGGTGTTAGCTCAGTTGGATAGGTAACATCCCTGAGGGTGTGGGGGTGAAAGCCACACTACCAGGGTTCGAATCCCACGGGTGACATTTATGAGATATCCAAACTTTGAATCTGGTTCTTTGGGCTGGGTTCGGGGCCGGTATGGGAGGATCCAGTCTATGGGATCCACTTCCCTGCTGGTCGGGTTCAATCATAGGTTGCGCCGGGTCGCAGCGGATTAGTGGGATTGCCGAATTGGAGGCCTGATACCGTTGGAGCGTATGTGCATTAACTTGCCGTTCAAAAGAAAAGACATCTCTAAGTTTATTTTTATTTTATGATTGTTTAGTAGACAATATATATATATATAGCTAAATGGTTTTCATGTTTGGTCGTATATATATTTTAACATTTCAACTGTTAATATTTTGGATGCATTTTAACAATATATATAGCTAAAGTGTTACTATTTTGGATGCATTTCGATTTTTGGACTTTAATTTTCTTTATTTGATGCTTAAAAGTGATTCAGTATTTTGTGTGTTCATTGAATATTTGATGCTTAAAATGTGATTCAATGTGTTATTAATTATTTGATTTCAAGGTAAATTGGTCATTTCTTACATTTATTTAGACGGGTAAAAAGTATACTGATTATTGATATGTAAATGAATTAAATAAAAGGTGTTAATTTTAAACTGTTTTAGAGTAATAAAAAATAGAAAGGATCATATTAGTCACGATCTAGGTTAATGTTATCAAAGTGAAGGACCTAATCCATAACAAACTTGAACCCCTCAATAATGTTATACTTATACCTAATTAATTTTTTTGGGGGGAATCCAATGTGGATTTTCATGAGACCACATGAACCAAATCTTTAATCCTAAATATTTATAAATAAACGAATTTCATTTTATTTCAAATCCTATAAATCAAATGCACCAAAATTTTCAAATTATTCCAAATCCAAATCCCTCTAACTCTATTTCCAAAAAGTCTAAATCCCTCAAAATCACTCCATTAAACCAAAAGTAAACCAAATAGTTAAGATCTTTTTAAACTTTAAATCCATCCAACTCAAAATATTAAAAGAAAGTCCAAATCCTCAAAACTATTCCATTAAACCACCATAAGGATTTGCGTTTCAAAAATTTGAAATCTTTGGTACATCTAATTTGTAAGATTTAGAACACTCGGACTTGGGTTTCAAAAATTTGAGATCTTTGATGCATCTAATTTGTAAGATTTTAGAATAGTATTTGTAAAAACAAGTTGTAAATAATTAATTACTACAAAACAAATGTTAATAACACACTTTAAAACATCGTTACATATAAATCCAATAAAAAAACCAAGCACGATTTTAATAAAATAATGAGATTTCAAATCCAAGAAATCTTGCAAACTAAGCATGCAATTGGAACAAAATTTAAGTCCAAATTCTATCCAAACCTACAAACCAAAGGAGGCCTAACTAAACTAAATCATAACATACCACAACACATAGAAATCTAACATACCACACACTTCCATAATACAAGTAAAAACAAACTTAAAAGGTTTTTGGTCGATAACTCCACCACATAGAAACCAACATAGATTCCATCAAAACTCTACTAGCAAAGCTTATAAACCATACATTGCTTCAAGATAAACCAAACATACTCAATATATCCCACTTAAAGTACCGTTCTTTCCTGTCGGATACGATGTATGAAGATTAAACTAGAATCCAAGTGTAGTTACTTCACCACAAATGTTAACAAACCTTTTACCATACCATACTGAAGGCAAATAGAAAAGGCAACCCATAAATCCAAACAAACAACAAAAAGGAAAGAAGCAGAAAAACAGTAGTTTTAGACACAGCAATTGGCTTCATTTGCACCCCTAAAGGCAAAGGCATATAGGCATAAGCAATGAAACCAAAGCATTACTACCCTCATTTCATGGATTATTTTAGATAATTAGGCATGTAATAAAAGCACCCCCCAACCCAAACCAAACCAAACCAACCAACTAAGCTACCAATTCCTCTAAAATCTTCACTCAACTTAATAGGATGGATGGAAATCCTTCTGCACCCTACTTAACATTGTATCATTTTAGAGCCAACCATAAAATATTTACTTTTCAAAGAAGCAGAAGAAACCTCCAACCGCTTCGATTTTCCCCCTTTTTTTCTTCTTTTTACAAAAAAGGTACACATAGCTTTAACTGATAGATACCATGAAGGGTAGAAGGGTACTTTCAATCAAGCCCATTCAAAGAACTGACAACGAGCGCCTCTAGCAGAGGTCCAATTCCCGCACCCGAAAAAACAGCTGCCTTGTTTGGGCCCCGGTTTTCGGACCATCCCTTTGCTGCTTTTAACCCCACAGTGACAGCAAGGATAAAACACTGGAAAGAAGTGTATATCTTTTGGTTTATGAGGCAGGTGATGATGGTATGGAGGAAAAGGCATGTGTCCAAGTGGTTGTTGTTTCCAAGTGAAAGCATGGTGTTCAGTGGACTGGCACATCATAGAATTGGTGATTGAGAACTTGAAACCTTTGTGCATCATGAGAGCGAGTAGGCGGGCGGTGTTTTTGGCATCATCTAGACCGCAGTGAGCTCGACCCTGCCACGATAGACCGGCCATCTGGACCGCCTCCTTCAAATTGCATTTCGCACCACCAAAAACCTCACAGAATGGAACTTTTAAGTTGATCCATCTGGCCAGAACCGAAAAAGCATGTGTCAGCAGTAAGCACAAAAAAAAATTGGTTCAAAAATTACCCTAACGAAAATTTCACATGTTTTAGGGAAAGTTAGAAAATCCTAATTTGATGACGAAATAAAATGTTTAGTTTTGCATGCTAATTTGGTTACTTTCTGAAAACTTATATTAGAGCCCCTGTATACGGTCCTATAAAACTAACATTTTAAAATGATGGCAAGTGCATCACTTACCGGTTAAAATAAGGAGGCTTACGGATTTTCTTAAATCTGCATTCCGATTCCAACATTACACGACAATCCCAGTTTGACCATGTCACAACAGCAAAGTTGGCATTCTTTATCCCCTTCTTTTCAAGCCATTTGTCATGCCGAAGAAGAGCTTCACTAAGAGTAACCCCTCTGTCTACCTGGAATCAACTTCCAAAATCAATTACAAAAAGGTCTTTTTTGATCGCATGGGAAAGAATGAAAAAATATTGATCTCTTAATTCGCCTCATATCAAATCCAAACAAGTAAATATACATCCACAAATTAACCATCCATTATGCTTTATATAAATAAATGGAGGCCATACAAAAGCAAGCAAGATAAGTTGCCCCCAATGGTGGTGTCATGTGTTCTTTTTTTCTTTGTTGTTAGCGATTAATTTTCTTTCTGTTTTTAAGAAGTCGTCTACTAATAAGATCACAAGCTATGGGCTAGTTTTAATTGACTCTCCGATATCATGATATAATGGTAGTAATTGAAAAGAAAGAAACGGCTACCAACATAAGTTACCCCCAATGGTCATGCTGTGAACTACTAAAAAGCCGGTGTATCTTCTTTTCTCTTTCTTGTTATCCATCACTTTTCTTTTCTGACATCATCTATTTATAAAATCAAAAGCTAGACTTATCTATCTTGAAGTATTTTTAACACATCAAGAAAAACTAGTTTACCAAATTGATACAACTTAAATAATCAAATGGTATAAATCCATAATGTTGGGAAGAACAAAAATATCAGCAAGCAATGGACGATGAATAACATTTACAAACATAATTCATTATATAAATAATATTAGCATAAGATACATTTGTAAATACCTGAATTTGCTGTATTCCCGTCAAATCCTTGCAAAAATCACTAAGAAGCTGATTGCATGTTGGACGGACATATGTTTGGAAACAAGCTTCCAGTTGACCAGTCACACTACTCACTATAACCGAAGGAAACTCGATGATCTCTTGGGGATGCGGGTTCCTTTCCTTGTCACATGTAGCCTCAAAATCGATTACCACAAAATAATGGAACTCTTGATGCTGGTAATCATTTGGGTAACTTTGAGGAAACATGGTAAATGGAGCATATTGAACTCTGTTATTGACCAAGAAAGGATAAAATTGGCCTTCGATACTGTTCAAATGGCACAGCTGTGCCTTTTTAATATCGGGATGCAAAGACCATGAACCAATGTATGCTGGTTTTTTGTTGGATTCAATTGAAGATTCGAGTAATTCAGAAGCTACTGTGCGATCTAGTTCTAGAAAATTTGCATGAGTATAGACATCATTTTTGGGTTCTATAAACCCTTCCATAGGACTCCCGTTACACTGCTGCGTCTGTGGGTGTCCATTGCTCTGGAGGCCCGATGTCGGGGCCTCAGAGTTGGTTTGGATAGTTTCTGCAATCAAATAAAAATCAACCATTAGATATCAAAAATGTTACAAATCATCAAAATCAACTTAAAACAATAGTCTTTAGCTATCAAATTCTAAATGATCAGGGGTAACAACTGATAGCATGTTTGTTTGAACCTACATGACACATATGAAAAACAACACTTCCATGATATGTTAGCTCTCAATAACAAATAGCCTTTTGGTTGAATCTTCGATAAGTCGACCCATCATACCAATAATTCTACTACTTTGTTGGATACCACTAAGACCTTTTGAAATTGTTATAACAGTCTGCTTTAATGGGTTTTGTTGCTAATGGTAAGTGCTACACTAGACCTTCTATAAACTAGATCGACTTGTATTGAATTCGCAATCTGCAAATAACATAACATAGTAAGATCAAGGATATTTCAGTCAACAGTAATTGTATTCCATTAATAATATGTCGGCTTGCTATTTTGCTAATATAATGATTTTTCAACTACAGTTGTAAAATCAAGCTAGAATCTAAATGGAATGGACATATACAGCTTAACCCTATTTATAATTCCTCATGAATTATTTCTAATTCTTTCAGTCCCATCTACCTCGATCGATTCCCCTGAACTCCATCCCCTCCCTTTTTTTTTTCTTTTCCCAATCGTAATAATGGCCATGGCTGTTTTAATTGGCATCAGATCAACTTATCCAGCAATATGTTAAGTCACTCAAATCCCAAACTATCAAAAACATCCTTCACCCTATAGTTTAGATCTGTAATTCAACAATACGAATGAAGTCGTAATTTATTTCATCCTGTGACCTGCTTTCTTTTTCTGCTTATTTGTTCAATTCAGCAATGACTGTTATAGCAAAATGAGCAAAACCGAATTCAACTAGGCATATTTTGAAAGGTTGCACCAAAAAGATAAAACTAGATAGCACATTTACTCCTGAGGCCAAATCAATTAGATTGGATAGATGTTGAAGTCGTTGACACTATCTTACATAATAATGGGGAGAGTCTAAGATTTGAAGTTCTCAGGCATCAGAATCGTGTTCTAAATTCAAAGTCCTTAAATATGGTGAGCTACTACAGATTTGCAGCATTAGTGACAGAAGGATGTGTCAGTATGCATCCAATTGTTATTTACTTCATTTTCCAAAGCTAAATTCACCTAATTCAACATAATTCACAATACTTATGCATGATCCACAAGCCATTAATGCCACATTGCCCTGAATTTGAAAATCATAGCCCTACCCTATTGCAACAAGCCAATATCAAACTCTACATTTTAGGTAGGAAGCCTTATAGTTGTTTTCTTCTTTATGTGCTATATGTATATAAATTATGGGCTGTAATTTCTATAGTTGGCATAAACTATAGTAGGAACGGATTGTTTACACGAGCTTTGGTAAGACTATACTGGTATAGGTGCCGGTATCCATAGGCTTGTAGGTACGAGTCTCATGTGTTAATTCTGAAATTTATCCATCAAGTATTAATATCAAATATTTTATTCTTGATGGTTTAATGGTTGTATTTAATGTTATCAAATAATTTTATGCATATAAATAGGATTATAGTGAGTGCCTTATTTTAGCAGATTCATCGTTCTTACTTATAGTGGTATCACATGCTACAGCGCATAGGAGGAATTCCTTATGCCAGATAGAAAAAAAAGACTAACGATTTTCACTACTAATATGATGTCAAGAACTTTATGCCAATAGACAATATATGCATGACCTTGAAAGTTTGACGAGGAGGCAGTAGAAAATACATGAGGATTTAAATGGAATAGCAGTTTCTGTTGGTGCTCATGGCCAATAAAATATGGTGCTTTATATAACTTCTTATACATATCCCAAGGCACTAAACAATGACAACGAAAAGATGAAAATAATGATGCAGCAGAGAAGGCGATCAAAAGCTTTAATCTCAAGTCACTATAAGACCATCCTTTACGGGGACGGTAGGTGGGCGGTACCGCCACCGGTACCGGCGGTAACACCGCTGAGGTGTGCCGGTAGGTGAGTGGTACGCTGCCCCACCGGTACCCGCGTACCGTTCAAAAAAAATCCCAAACACACACATATATACATACAGTCTATATATATAAAGATAATATTTTAGTATTTAAAAAATAAAATAGGTGGTATGAGTGGTACCGTACCACTGGTACGGGTAAGGATGGAATGGTAGTGATAAGATGGTGGTAAAGCTGATGTGGCGCTGAGGTGGCAGCTGGTATGACCTGTATGACCTGTACGGGTAAGGATGGCCTAAAGAAGCGCATCTCTTCAACTCTCATTTCCTCTCTAAGGCTAATAGTTTTTAAAGTTTCTTTCCCTTAGATCGATGCTGGATCAGCAGTTTCCTACAGACCACATCAACCAGTACAAAACACCAGTGGATGCTAAAAAAACTACTATAAGATTCTCCCTCGTATATGCACTTCTCCATCTCTCACCAACAAAAGAACATAGCCAGCTCCAAAACAAACCCAAGACTTTATTGCCCCATAACTATGATGCAAAACACGAACAAGAGACGACCAAAGTGGCCAACAATTCTATATCCACGTCCTACCAACCAGCTACATAATTGTACTATATTGACAGCTTCATTATGGTAAAAACTGCTTGGGGACTCGGGTTCCCGTTAACATATGATTACCAACCCACAAGAAAATTAAAGGCATTGACAACTGACAAGTTCATCGCTGAAACAGCTTGGGAATTGGGATTGCAGATGTCAAGCGAAGCAAAAAAAAAACATCGACAATCCTGTTTGACATAGATTAAATACAAGTGAGATTTTGAGTATATTAGAAGTTAATTTAGTGTGAAAAGTTTCATAGGTAACACCACATATCTTGTGTTTGGCATGATTAGATAATTATGTTTGGAGTAAACAATAGAGTGCTACAGAGATGACCAAGCAAAAGACACAACACGTTGACAATTTTCCCAGAGGTTGAGCATGAAGAGAGGTTTTTCCTTCCAAGTGCTTATTAATACTCCAATGAAATACACAATTGTGAAACATGCACCAATCACACCTCCTAACAGAACATACCAGGTCAAACAAAGACCGTGGGCCAATTAAAACCATACAAGTGTGTTTGCACATGAGAGATAGAGAAAGGTGGAGACCGGAAGGAACAGCCTTTCCCTTTGACCCAATGAAGAGTCACGGACTCAAATGAAAAGTACAAAAATAATCATACACACGACATCCCCCTAAGCAAATAGAAGGGAAAATGCACATAACAAATATGTGAATGTGATACGGTTTTTGCTAATAACCCGACTCAAAAGATAGCCGTTTGACACCTCTATCATAGTACAACACTTACAATTTCATTGATACTTAGAAAGAATAAACAGCTCTCCCCCTTGTCGAGTATAACACACACTTTTACCCTAGTAATGAGGCCAAAATAATTTTTAGCCAAATCAATATTTTTGCTTTTTTCCTCCTCCATCTTCATCTTCAACCTCATTTCATCACCAACACCTACCATAGCCACCATCAACTGTATCAATCATCAGCCACCACCACCAACCACACACAAGCAGTTGGAATTGTTTAAAGTTTAAAATCCCATTTTGTGTGGCCTATACTTTCAAAAGCATTATAATTCCATTCAGATCAAAAACTGAACACCCAAAACACTCGAACATCAAAAAAAAATTTATCAGTAAAGCCATCAACTCTCACTCAACTTAAATAAGAAATAGACCACAACAAACATAACTAAAGCAGAATATGTGCAAGTAGATAACTCTTTACAAAAATAGATGATGCTAGCAGTTCCATAATGAGATTGAAGGAAAAGATTAGAACTCTTTTTGTTGGTCTAGTGTTGTGGTTTCTGGTCTAGGGTTTTTCCGTTACGATTTCTTTGAGATTGTATAAGTTGAAACCGTATGTGCCTGGGTGCTAAAGTTTGGCACAGTAACTAAGAGGCCAAGGCTCAAGAGTGTAATTTACTCTTAATATTAATAATAATTGTTATTAAGTTTACTATGTGTAATTATTTCTATTTAGGGATAGAATGCATAATTTGGTACAAACCACAGGGACCAAGAGTGTAATTTGCTCGTATTATTATTGTTGTTGTTATTATTAACTTTACATTGTTTGGCTATGTGGCAAGCAACTACTGAATTATATTATTGCTATATGAGGGAAAACTGCTATCTGTCCTTGTCTTTCAACAGACTTGCCCATTCAACTAACTAGGAGAAAGCCTCTACATGGGAAATAGTCCAAAGGGGTTAAGTGCAAGTTCCCCTTCATATATTTGAACACACAAATAAGGAAGCTTCAAAACAACAAGAATTTCATCATTCATCCATGAATCGTCTAATATTAGTTTTCATAATGGGAAGTAATTTGTATTTTCTTTCTCTTCTTTACCTGTTGTTATGATAGCAAGATATTGTAAGCTTCACCTAATGCATGCCTAACACCCAACATCTACCCCCTCAGCATGCACATGCAACTGATTCTGTTTGCATGCCTAACACCCAACATCTACCCTCTTAGTGTTGATCCATGCATAGAATCTCATGGTGCAGCTTTGTAAACCTTTAACAACATCGCTTACATCTAGACCACAAATCCTTAAGCAACTTTCCATAGGTTTCTCCTCACATGGTACCCCTCTTAAACTTAACCAAAACATCATTAGATTTTAGCCTACTTATAACAGCATAATGTAGTCTCGGAAAATCAACATTCACACATCCTAGCGGTGATCGGATGAGTTAAACCTAGTTGAACTCAATATCAAACAAGATTTATTATTTATATGGGATTCCTTGAATCAAAGAACCTTACGAATGTAGTGCAGTCCTGTATTCTCTAGGTTTTCAATAAAAGCTAAGATTTTTTGTTCCAAAATCACCAAAACATAGTAACTAGTTGCACTAATGAAATCTCACACATCCAGGGAGTAAGTAAGTTCAATCATCCACTCCAAAGTTAGGGTTATGATCATCATCCAGACTACCTACCAAAGTCAAAAAAGTACTTATTTTTAATTTAAAAACAAAAGAAACACACTCAAACCTATCTACAAATAAACCATATTTTACGACTATCTAGCTAACTGTTACCGAAAAACAATCAACCAAAAACAACAACACGGTGGTGAAGTTGACGAAAACAGAAAAAACCCTAAATTGCTGAATTCGGGGATCGTGTAATTCCAGTATGAAATCGAAGTTGAAAGTTAGAGAGAAATCTAGGTCACGAAATCAAACCTTGATTGGTTTGTAATGAAGTCATGATCAATAGAGTAGTTGAGATCCACAAGAAAGTACATCAGATCCCCCTGATAATTTGTTAACCTAAAGGAAAAAAATCGATATGAGAAGGGGGAAGTTGGAGATGATAGATAGAAAGAGAGAATGGGGAAAAAGAAGCCTTGCCTTACCTGTATTTAATTTGTTAAAGAGTAAAAATGGTTAGGTGTTTTGTTGTATGTATATGTGTATCTATATGTATATGTGTATCTATATGTGTATGTATATGATGATGATGTTATCTCTCCAAGTAGTGGTGCGATGTGGGCCGATCCTATGCCCACCCACTTCCTCTTTTGGATCTTGGATACACCAAACTTGTACCCAAAGTTTCTAAAATGATTCATTTAATTATAAAAACTTCTTAAATAATTACTCAATCCCATCCTTAAATAAGGTGAGATTTGGTTTATTGGGATTTAAAGGAATTGAGTTGCAAATATCATTTATGTTTTTTTTGTTTATTTTTTGAGTTTTAAGGGTGTTTGGTTTATGGATGTGGAAAGAATTGGATAGGCCATTTCTTTTGACCAAATAAACCTTGTGTTTGGTTTATATAATGAAAATGATGAAATACATTTAATTTTAATAAAATTCTATAAATTATAAAATTCATCATTAGTTGGTAAAAATGAAAGCATTAAACTTCATCTTTTACATCCAATTTAACCAACCTTTAACCATGATCATGCTACTATTCTCATTGTCACGTTCCTACTAAGGATCTAATAACCCCCCCCCCCCCCCCAAACAAATACACCCCATTATATTGTCGTTGCAACCGGTACCTACTCCACCCTACCCCAACTCACCACTGACCATCATGCCACCATTGTCCTTGTCACAACTACCATCCTCATCTCGTCACCCACTCTCACAACCCTATAACCACTCATCCTGCTATCGACCACCATGGCACTATTGTCGTTGTAATAACTACCATTGCGACCCTTGCCCTACCTTACTAACCATCAAGGCACTATTGGGGTGTCACGGCTACCCCCCGGCCTACTACCCATTATGGCATGATTGTCATTGTCACAACTACGGCCCCGACCTTGACCTCGACCTCGACCTCTCCCACGTCCCACCTCACACCAACTCCCATTTGTCTTCACTCCGACCACCCCAACCCCGCCATGCCCCCGCCAACCACCATTGCGCTACGGTCATTGTTAGAGCTACCACCCCTACCCTAACTCTACCCATACTCACTCTTTACTTCACTCATATACACACCAATTCCCGCCCTACCTCACACTTGCCTTCACTCCTGCCCACCCCTAATCTCGCCATTACCCTACTCCACCGACCACCATGGCAATATTATCTTGATGAGTGATAGTTGGACGACCCTACGCAAGGTGGTGTGGGGCTAGGGATAGTAGTGGTTGTAACAACAAAAGGTAGTGACATGATGGTCAGTGGGGTGGCAGCAGGGATGGGTGGGATAAATGTAGGATTGGTAGTTATGACATTGTTGCCCCCATTTTGGGGTGAAGTGGAGATAATAGCTATGACGACAATAATAGTGTCATGTGGTCGGTGAGGTGGGGTGGGGGCATGTTGTCATCACAGCTACCACCCCCACCCTCCCTCTAAACAAAATTGGATATTGCAACTTTTAAGAGATTCCATTCCAATTCTATCGAACCAAACACATGGTCAAATTCCATATAATTTCATTCTAATTCCTTCAAAGTCAAATGGAATTGATGGATTTCAATCCACCAAATTTCTTTTATGCGAACCAAATGCCCTTTAAGATATTATTCCAATTCCATGTATGGTGGAATTTATTTATTTTTGGGTTCTAGTTTCTTTACGTTACATTTTTTAAGAATGATTATTTTGTCCCTAAATTTAGGGGGTGCTTGGTTCACATAATGCAATTTGGTGGAATTGGAATACATCAATTGAATTTGGCTCTAAAGGAATCAGAATGCAATTTGATGGAATTCGACCACGCATTTGGTTGGTAGGATTTAGAATATAATTTTTCAAAAGAAACAAAATGAAATATGCAAACGATGTGGTAGGGGTCGACAATGAAGACATCAATAGTGAGTGGGGGCAAGAATGTAGTAGGAGAGTGGTGGGATGGGTAATATCCTTGGGGTGTGGGGTGAAATCCATATTACCAGGGTTCGATTCCCACAGGCGACACTTTCCTGAGATATCCAGACTCTGGATCTGGTCCTTCGAGGATGGGTTCGGGTCCAGTTTGGGTTAGTACATTGGGCCCCTAAAACCTACCGGTTGGGTTCAGCCATAAGTTGGGCCGGGTCGCAGCGGATTAGTGGGATTGCTCGTAAGGAGTCCCAATACCGCTGGAACGTATGTGTGCATTAACTTGTCGTTTAAAGAAAATTGGCGATGGTGGTGGTGCAACGACATTGCGGGCAAAGATGTTGACCCACAATATGGATGGTGAAGGTGGTCAGATTAGGGTTGGTGGTGGTGGTTAAATTCGATATAAAAATTCTTTTATCTTCTTGAAACCAAATTATAACATTTGCCACAAAATGGAATTCAAATTCTTCACTTATGTCTTTCAAACTAAAAAAACTTCACTTATGTCAAGAAATGATCACATCCCTCAACTGTGGAATTTAGTGAAATCCAATCAATTCAATCCACAATCTAAATATCATCAAGAAATTTTTCATTCCAATTATGTCGAATTCCTTCAAATTCCACGATACCAAACAATGTGTTACTTTCAATACATCCCATCACTATTATTATTGTGATTGCCACCATCATCATCGTTTCCAGCACCACCAATGTTGTCGCCACCATCATAGTCACCATTATTACCACCAATGTTGCCTCCACGTTGTAATAACCGGGATTTTTGTTATAAATGGTTGGGTTAATTTTTCCGTTAAGTTGATCTCTTCGTAAAAATAAAAGAAGTGATGGACCAATTGTGTCACCATTTGGGATTTATAAATGGAATTGGGTTATTCCATTTTAAGAATGGGCTTAGCCCAAAGCCCATGCCATATATAGCCTAAAACCCTAAAATTAAACCATTTTTGGGAAATTCGCTTAGTGTGTGTTTAGTGTGTGTTTGGAGAGGAAACTTGGAACCATTTCACCATCTTCAAGGTCGGGAAATCGTCACTAAGGTAAGATTCGATGACCAAAAAGTGTAAGATTACTGATAATTAATGTAAAATTGCTTTAGGATTAGTTTGGGTGCAATTGGATCAAGTTTAGACCTGTTAGAATCGATTTTGATCGATTTTGGGCTGTTTACGGATATGTTCGCGTTTCCCGAGTTGGGATTTCTATTTCCCGAGTTGGGAAATCATATTTCCCGTGTCGGGATTTATGATTCCCGAGTCGGGAAATTAGCGGAGCTATTGTTGTCGTATTATGTTTCCCAATGCCTTTCCCGAATTGGAAATCTATGATTTCCGAGTCGGGAATTCGGCTAGTTAAGTCGTTATAATGACCTTGCGATTCTTCGAGTCGGGAAACCTTGTTGGTCCCAAGTAGGTGACCTTCAAGTAAGGATAGTGTTTGGGATTATAGAAGGGGGGGTTGAATATAATCACACAATTTTTCACTTTTAAATTCTTGTTTTATAAACAATATGAATTTACAGATTGTTGCGGAAATAGAAAAGACAATTAGTCTAAACTAAACAATCTAAGTTCTTTCACTATGCACTAAGTGAGAAGAAAATAAAGAAAGAAGATAGAGGGAATAAGAGAGAAAGGACTTGAGTATTTTAGGATGAAGAAGAAGTATGGAGAACATCTCTTCACGTCCTATTTATACTCCATGCATTAAATGCATGCAGACCTACTATTGTGACGTGTCACAATGTGAGTGGTCTGTTGTACTATTTACTATAAACAAATACTCTTTGCATGGTGTACAAAAGAGGATGTTTGTAAACAGTTGCCTTAAGGTCTGATAAGTACGGAGGGAACAGTAAAGTAACTGCCCTTATGTACTATTGTGTCAGAAAAGGCGGATAATCCTTTTGTGCATTAGACTAAGACATTATTCTAATCCTTCAGGATCAGGATACTGATCAGTGACTAGAGTCCTGAAACTGAGGAAGTTCAGGGTCACTTGTATCCTGATGAATCTTCAGGATGTCATACGATAGTGAACAGACTGCTATCACTGAGTTCCGTCTTCAGATCACGAGCATGCTGTTCCTGTCATCAGCTATTTCTTCGACGTCGCTGATGGTTCTTTGTGTATGATCTTAATGTCTTCAGGAGGAGGTCTTCACTTCAGTGGACAGGATCAGTAGACTGCAGAACAGGCTCGTTAGTCTCCTGATCCTGATCCTGATCTATAAAGTTAAGTTACAGCATAAGTAACATGGAATAACACTGAACAGACTCAGTGATAATTCCTCAAGCTATAACAGAAGTAAAAACCTATTCACTAAGTAAAGATTCAGGATCATTATCATTTCATCAGGTCTTAGGAGAGCTGGATCAACAATCTCCCCTAAATGATAATGATAAGACAACAGAGTAATTGTCTTAAACTAGGAAAGTTAGAAATAAATCTAAGTCTAGAACTAAACAGTAGGAAATAGAACTCATAAAGGTACATGTCCCATTTACTGTTTTGAGGGATCTTTTTCAGTACTATGATGGAATGAAGTACAATGCACTGAATTGCATTCTCATTAATCTCATTTAAATATTACAAGAGTAAGGAAAATACAAGAGTACATGACAGGAGTACTGAAAGAAAAATTACAAAATATCTAACTGTCAGATTCTTCGCTAATGTATTCAGTCTTGACGCAAACAGGAACAGGAGTGTCGCTGAAGGCAAGTCTGTGATCAAGTATAGCTCTGACAGTGCGGATGATCTCTTTGTTGTCTGGATTTTTCTTATCTTGTTGTGCAGTGAAGAGAACTGTCAAAAGATGTTCATAGGGCGCTATGTGTAGCTCACTGAAGCGTTGAAAGCGTAGGATTGAGTTATTGCTAACACAAATGCCATGAACAGGTTCTATGATTACTTGTCCTTCAGATAGAGAGATTCCAGGAGGGAATGAAAGATCAAGCATCGAGAGGTCCAGAGGTTTAACAACCATTCTGGGAAGACAGGGAGTTGGTCTTCTTGTAGAGGTGCCTGCAGATCTTCGAACAGGCTGCTGAGATAGGACTGAGGAGTGTTGGAGCAGGTCATCAGGTATTTCAGTTGTCCTTCTGATGCGAGCAATAAGTCCTTCAATGACTTCTTCTACTTCAGCCCGATAGTTCTTGTTGGCTTTGGGAAGTAGGGATCTGATTTCGTTCCACTCTGACAAGTTGTAGCGATCTAACTTGTCCAGAGTGTGCTCTACGTCCTTTACTCCAGAGCGTTTGACTGTGATCCAGGTTTTACCAGGATTACCTTTCTTGCCTCTAGATCGGCGAAGATGGATTCCTGAGATGGCAGCACCATGCTTTCGGAGGTGTAACCGATCTCTGCACCAGTCAAGCTCAGCATTTACTTCTCCAGTCTGTATCTCTGCATTTTTGTTGAAGACCTTCAGAACAGCCTTCTGTGCAAGAATAGGATCTGCACTTATTTCTGCATCTTCATCTACAAAATCCGATGCGAGCCTTCGAGCGGCTTGGGCAGAGAGGAAGGCTTCCTTCTGCTTCTTATTATGCTCTAGTTGAGCCTGTACAGCTTCGTTATACTCCTCCTGCGAGAGATAGGCGAACTCAGAGTCACAAGAGGTACGAAGAGGGATTTTTACTCTTGTACTCTCGAGTCGCTCTATCACGGCGTCTAAGCGCCCATCCCTGTCAATGGCAAAGGAACTGTCAGGGTAATTTTCACCTTCAGATCTAGGAGAATTTGAGGGAGGAGATCTGGGTGAAGAAGCAGGAGTAGAGAAGTCATCAGAGATGAATTCATCATCTGATGAAAGGCATATTGTTTCAGGGGTGGCTCGGATTTCAGGGGTTCTGGATGAAGAGGCTTCTTGGTTGAAACGGGTTGCAGGACGGGTAGAAATGGTTTCTTGGTTGAGGGGTGTGATCCTGAAGGTCATTCTAGATAATTCAGCCCTGGTCTGTTCATTGGGACTATTCTCCATTAGGCGAATAATGTCACCAGTGACAGAGCCAAAGTTGATATCTTCAGGATTGGCTAGGGTATTGGGTTCAGGTTCAGGTTCAGTGTGAGAGGTGATTTCAGGAGATGGTTCAGGAGAGGGTAGTTTAGGAGGTTGGTAGATAACCATTTGAAGGTTATTAGGAGGGGAGTCTTCAGGTGAGGAGTCTAAGGTGATTGTTTCAGGGGTAGGTTTGGTTTTAAGAAGAACAGAGATAGGTTGGTTATCAGAGGTAGAGGGAGAGGATGGTAGTAGAGACATACCAGAGGCATCAGGGTTCTCCCCCTGAGGTTGTGCGAGCCCTGGAATGGGCGCAGAAGCAGGAACCTTCTCGACGAAGATGTCATCGTCTATATCATCATCATCATCTTCATCATCATCATCGTCTTCTTCATTATTCCCCCCGGCTTCAGTGGTTCTCCAGTTGGTGGAGGGGGAATAGGCTGAATGGTCTCGGGGCTGTCTCTCCCCCTCAACAGGTGCCTGCACTAAGGCAGCTGTTGATACACTCCTTTGGAGGAGAGAGGCCATGTCACTGAGGACTTTGCGCTGGATGAATGATGATGAGATCAGGGACTGCAAACACCTCCCTGTCTGCCGTGGTGAAGGATGGAGGCGGCGCAGGAGCAGAGGTGAGGGCGTTGACAGCAGAGGAGAGCCCTTGCACCTGCTCCTGGATGGCGCGAATGGCAGCTTCCTGAGCATCCAACCTCTGAACCACCGTTGATTGGAAGGTGGTGAGAGAGTTGGTGCTGTTGATGATCTCTGTGGAGAGCGCAGGGAGAGCCGTGGCCTTCAGGTCATCAATAGATGCCTGAAGGTTGGTGGAGGAGGAGGCAACTTGAGAAACCTTGTCATGGATGTTATCCAGACAAGGAATGGAGAGGGTGACGGCCGTGGGCGGCGGAGTCGCGGCGACGGCGGCGGCAGTGGCACTGGCGGCGGCGGCTTCAGCAGCGGCTGCAGCAGCTTTGGCAGCAACAAGCTCCTGTTGTAAGGTCTGGAGTTGTGCTGAGTGTTTTGCCTCCTTCTGCTGGAAGGCTGTGCGGGCCTCATGCAGGTTCCTTTCAGCGGACTGCCTGCGAAGTTCAGCTGTGTTCAGCTGATGCTCGGCATCCGTGAGAATGAAGTCGTTGAAGGGGTCATCCTGATGCCCTTCAGAACCTGCTCCTAAAGAACCTGTAGATATAGTAGCTAAGTGAGTACTAGAAGACTCATTAGCTTTCATAGAAGAAGAAACAGTAATAGATTGCTTAAAAATATTACCTGAGGCTTGGAGGGTATCAGAACGATTACCCCCCTCATTCTCTGAGGGTTCGAGATGAACCACCTCAGGTTCTTGTGGAATAGGAGCAGAGATAGGAATATCTGCAGTGGAAGAACTTTTAGATAAAGGAAATGGTTTATTAAAGTACTGGGGCAGGGTAATGTAATATTTCTTACCGGCCGCCTGTTTCTTTTTCTTGAGCGCCCTTGACTTGGCGCGTTTTGGAGGAGGTGGAGGAGTAGCAGAAGATGGTTGGGGGCGCTTCTGGAGCGCAGAAGTTGTGGTTGCAGCTGGGGAAGTCAGTATGGGGTTAGTTACTGACATAGCATGCATAGAAGTAGAAGAATGTGGTTTGGAAGAGATGAGAGAAAACGTACCAGCGGTTGGAGAGGTGGATGGTTCAGCATCCTGATCCTGAAGAGGTTCAGGAACGACCAGGACGTCGGAGAGAGGGACGTCGTCAGGATGATGAGCAACTTGTTCCAGGAACCTGGGTCCCAGAGAGTAGTTGTTTGAGTTCCCAATCTTGGGGTAGTTTTCCCCCATATGTAGCTCCAGGATGGCCGAGAAAAACCTGGTGAAGGCAACGTTGACGACCCGGTTCTTGCTTCGGACCTTCTTCACCATGTCGTCCCAGATGGAGCGAGCATAGTCGAACTCGCGATTCTTGATCGCAGAGAAGACCATCTGCTGAATGACCATAGGGAACTGTTCCGTGCTCCCTGTTTTGCCCGATAAGCACAGGCCAAACGTGTTCCATATATAATAGAACGTAGCGTTTAGTCCTGACTTATGGACAGTGGCACCCGTCTTGGGTAGCAGGACGCCTTCCTTGTTCACGGGCCATCGGTAGCCTATGGTGTCCAGGAGCTCGACGATCTCGTCAGCGGTGGGGACAGGAGGGAAGCGCTTCTTCTTTGGGAAGTTGAGCACGTTCCTGAGGGTTCCAAAACCAAAGGAAATGATGTTTTCCTTGATTTGGAATTTGATGACCTCACGCAGGACACCTTTTGCATTCTTCTCCTTGGCAACAGTGGCTGTTGACCAAAGTTGTTGCAGCATAGGCTTGTTCAGCTTCGGGTCAAGGGTGAAAGCCGTCTTTAGAGGGCTGTTCAGTAGGAATTCCTTGGCAGGCAGCAGATAGTCTTTGTCTGCTGGGATGTCGAAAAGTCCTATGACGTTGTTCTGTTTGAACTGGACGTCATGTTGTGGAATGACGATTGGCAAGCTCTCAGTAGCTTGCAGAGGTGTGGCCTCAGATGAGAGCTGGGCGTCCAGGGATGTAGATGTAGTAGCAGCCATCCTGTCAGAAACATAAAAATAACATATATGGATGATTAAGAGTCCAAAATATGCATTTTTCTTCATTTTTCAATGAACACAAAATATGTTCATAAAAATGGTGAAATCCTTTATACTTAGAATAGATTAGATACCAAAATACACAAAAGGAATGTGTTTTGGTATTAAAAAGAACTTCTATTTTGATGAATAGATATCAAAATAGGAGTTTATGACTGTTCTTAAAAGAAATAAGAAAAATCATTCTAAACAGTTTTAACAAAAATCTTAGAAGATTTTGGGAAAACTAAGATCAAACGAAGTGATCTTAGGGTTTTTGGAAAAACGTTTATCAAAATAAGTTGTTTTTATAGAAGAATACCAACTTAGATTGTGGAAAGAACAAAGAACATAAGGAAACTTACGTTGATCTTGTTAAAGAAGTGGTAAGTGAGTGTTCTTGGTGTTCTTGAGAATGCAGATTCTTGCTTTTTCTTGCTTGAATGCTTAGAGAGAATTATGTGAGCGTAAAGAGTGAAAAGGATTACGAATGAGGTTTTTATACCTCGTGGTAGGAGAGAGAAAAAGGATGAGAGAGAAAAGAGCGGCTAAATTCAAACGTAATGATGAAAAAGAAGCTCGACGCGCGTTCACGCGCCTGACACACGTAGTGGGGAACAGGAAACGTCCCATTACGTGTCAGTGCAGATGAAAAGTTTGTTTTATTTGAAAAACTAAAAACCACCTTTTCAGGGGATGATTCCATTTTGGTGAAAGATATGTTTTATTGGAATCAGAGTACTTATCAGATAAGTACTGTTTTGGGAAAATCCTCTTATCACATTTAATGCGATAAGGTTTCAGTAGCAGAGGGAAGAAATACTTACCTGAGAATCATCAGTATTCGGATATTGAACAAAGATTTTGTAAGTACTGAATAGAGTTATCCTCTGAAGAAGAGTTATTCAGGAGTTGTTAAGAAAAGAGGTCCTGAGAGAATATTTTCATAAGGACTTTAACAACTGTTTGTCCTGAGAACTTCTATTCTTCAGGATTTAACATCCCAAGTTCACTGAGGAGCATATTAAAACGCGTCACATCCAGTGGTTTGGTAAAGAGGTCAGCAAGCTGATATTCAGTAGGGACAAAATGGAGTTCAATATCACCATTCATCACATGATCCCTGATGAAGTGATATCTCACTTCAATGTGCTTTGTCTTAGAGTGTAAGACAGGATTGTTAGCGATGGCTATTGCTGAAGTGTTGTCACAGTAGATAGGAATTTTGGAGAGTTGTATGTCATAGTCCTGAAGTTGATTTCTCAGCCACAGGACCTGAGCACAACATATTCCTGCTGCAACATATTCAGCTTCAGCAGTTGATGTGGACACAGAGTTCTGCTTCTTGCTAGTCCAACTCACCAACTTGCCACCTAATAGGTGACAACCACCAGTGGTGCTTTTCCTGTCAATCTTACATCCTGCAAAGTCACTATCAGAATAAGCTGTTAGATCGAACCCTGAGTCCTTGGAGTACCAAAGACCCATGTTAGGAGTTCCCTTCAGGTATCTGAAGATCCGCTTTACATCGGTCAGATGGGATTCTTTGGGTTCAGCCTGATAACGAGCACAGAGACATGTAGAATACATGATATCAGGACGACTCGCTGTAAGATACAGCAGTGAGCCAATCATTCCTCTATAGAGAGTCACATCAACAGGTTTCCCTTTGGAATCCTTGTCAAGAGACAGAGGAGGAGCCATTGGAGTCTTCATTGGTGTACAGGATGTGAGATCAAATTTCTTCAGCATCTCATGTACATATTTACCTTGATTGATGAAAATTCCCTTTTCAGATTGCTTGATCTGAAGTCCTAAAAAGAATGTTAGTTCGCCCATCATAGACATTTTATATTCTGATTTCATGAGCAACTCAAACTTTTCGCAGAGTTTGGGATTGGTGGATCCAAAGATAATGTCATCGACATATATCTGGACAAGAAGGATATGCTTAGGATATTTCTTTAGAAATAAGGTGCTATCAATCTTTCCACGAACAAAACCTTTAGAGAGAAGAAAGGTTGAGAGGGTGTCATACCAGGCACGAGGAGCCTGTTTTAACCCGTAGAGAGCCTTGTTTAACTTGTAGACGTGATCAGGGAACTTAGGATCTACAAAGCCAGGAGGCTGAGCCACATAGACTTCTTCATTAAGTTTTCCATTCAGAAAGGCATTTTTAATGTCCATCTGATAAACCTTGAAGTTCATATGTGCTGCAAAAGCCAGGAAGAGTCGAATTGCTTCGAGCCTAGCAACAGGAGCAAAAGTTTCATCGTAATCAATGCCCTCTTCCTGCCTGTATCCCTGAGCCACAAGGCGAGCCTTGTTTCGAATGATTGTACCAATCTCATCAAGTTTATTTCGAAAAATCCACTTGGAACCAATGATTGTACGTTTTCGAGGCCTAGGGACGAGAAGCCAGACATTGTTTCTGATGAACTCTGCTAGCTCTTCCTGCATGGCTGAGACCCAGGCAGGATCACGCAAGGCATCATCTATTTCTTTAGGTTCATTTTCAGAGATAAAATTTACATAAAGACAGACGTTACCAGCCTGACGTCTGGTTTTCACACCAGAAGAAGGGTTTCCAAGAACTTGATCAATGGGATGATCTTTGGTCCATCGGAGAGCAGGTGGTTGATACACCTGTCCTGAAGTAGATGCTTCATTGGATGATGGATCAGGAAGAAGATTGGTAGGAGAGGGTTCACTAACAGTGGTTTGAGAGAAGTCTTCACTGTTAGTGGGTTGATCAGGTTCAGGTGGTGTGATTTGAGTGATAGGGGTGGCATTTATGAGAGGTGGAGTGGTTATATCAGAGGATGGTATTGGATTTTCTTCAAAACCATCAGGAAGGTCTTGAGGAGAAGGATCAGCAATAGGAGGTTCAGGACTTGAAAGAAAGAGTCAGCCCACTGATTGATTTCAGTATTATCATTTGGGTGAGGAAAGGTAGGACCCGATTCATCAAACTTGACATGAATCGTTTCCTCAATGGTTTGTCTTCGTTTGTTGAACACACGGTAAGTTTTAGAAATGGATGAGTATCCGAGGAAAATTCCATCATCAGATTTGGAATCAAACTTTCCAAGATTATCTTTGTTGTTCAGGATGTAGCAGACACAACCAAAGATATGGAGATGTTCGATTGATGGTTTCTTGTTACGAAAGAGTTCGTAAGCAGTTCTTCTGAAACGCTTGACAATCAGAGATCTGTTCTGAGTATAGCAAGCAGTATTTACGGCTTCAGCCCAGAACTGAGTGGCAAGGTTGGCTTCACTCAGCATAGATCTCGCAGCTTCAATCAGCGTCCTGTTCCGTCTTTCAGCAACACCATTTTGCTGAGGAGTTCTCACAGAGGAGAAGTTTTGAGAGATACCTTTCTGTTCAAAGAAAGATTCCAGGGTACTGTTTTTGAACTCAGTCCCATGGTCACTTCTTATTGATCGAACAGCAAGGTTGTTGAGTCTTTCCATCTTCCTGACAAACAGGATGATTTCTTCAGGAGCATCACTCTTGGTACGTAAGAAGAAAACCCAAGTATATCTGGAATATTCATCTACGATTACCAGAGTATATTTCTTTCCACCAATGGATTGGACATTAACGGGTCCAAAGAGATCCATGTGGAGAAGTTGTAGAGGAGAGCTGATGGAGGAAATCTGTTTGGACTTGAAACTAGCCCTGGTCTGTTTTCCTTTCTCACATGCTGAACAAAGAGATTCCTTTGTGTAGCGATAGTCAGGAAGACCAATAACCAGGTTGTTGATGCAGAGTTGATTCAGCGTCTTGAAGTTGAGATGAGAGAGACGCTTGTGCCAGAGCCAATTCATATCAGTCGAAGCACGTGATACGAAACAGAAGTTATCAGTGGAAGTATTCATGTTGATGATGTAGATATCAGCATGTCTTACACCAGTGAGAATGACTTCCTTTCTTCTGTTCTTGACTTTGCACTTTTTCTTAGAGAAAGAAACTTTGTGATTCTTATCACACAGTTGACTGATGCTCAGAAGATTATGCATCAGGCCTTCAACATAAGCAACTCTTTTGAAAGTAGTTACTCCGTTGGTAAGAGTGCCATACCCTCGGGTTTGGCCTCTACCGTTTCCGCCAAAGGTCACAGCAGGACCTCTTTCTTCACGGTAGTTAGTGAGGACAGATTTAGAACCAGTCATATGTCGAGAGCATCCACTGTCCAAGTACCAGATGCCCTTATCCTGTAAAATATAGAGTTTAAGTTTTCTTTGGTACCCATAGAACTATGGATCCAGGATTATCAGTAGGACTGGTTGAGTCAGTGTCAGCCTTTACTGAAGTATCAGTACAGGAGGCTGGAGTCTTGACTGAAGGAACAGTCTTGACAACCTTCTTTCCTTTGACTGATTTCACAGTCTTGGGAATTTTCTTTACCTTAGCTGATTTTTCAGCTTTGGTAGCATCAGAACACTTACTCGCAATATGGTCATTTAATCCACAGTGATAACATTTGCGATATTGAAAGCGTTTAGTGTGGTCCAGAAAGTTTTTGAACTTTAGGTGAGCAGGACCTGCACCAAGTATGCCTTTAGCATTTGACAGGGGAGGAATTGGAGTCTTCTCCTTAGTCGTTTGCTTCAGGTCAATCTTCAGTCTGGGAGCAGGACTCTGAGAAAGAGACTTAGTTCCAGAGACTGAAGGACCACCACCCAGAACTTTGTTCTTGGGTTTAGGACCCTTGGTCTTTGAAGGTGTTTCAGTTTTGGACTTATCCTTAACTGTATTCTTTTTGCTCTTAGGAGCACCTTCAGGGTGAGTGTTAGAAGAAGAAGAAGGGGTGATTTCAGAAGCATTAGGAAGAGGAATAGAGGAAACAAATTTTCCAAATTTGAGCATGGAACTATCAGACTTAGTTTCTTCTTTCTTGTATCCACGAGTGAATCCAAGACCTCTTTTGCTTTTGTCAGGCCTTCCTGAAGCTAATATTTCATCAACTTTTTCAGAGGCGTCACTCCATCCTTTGATGGTGACTTTTTCAGCATTTAATTGAGCAAGGGCCTTTTCTTTGGCAGCAAGAGCCAATTCTCTTTCAATACAAAGAGTTTTGTTTACAGTGACCTGGTCCTTATAGTTTTCTTCCAAAATGGTAAGCTGTTTTAATTTTTCTTGACATTCTTTGAGTTGTCCTCTAAGATCAATATTCATTTTTTCAGCAGAGGTTTTACCATTAAGGGCTTTGTAAAGATCGAGAGTGACCAGGTCCAACTGAGTTAAGCTTTCAAGAGGGATGAGAGGAATAGGTACCTGACTGGAAGAATCAGTCGCAGGGGTGGAAGCTTCAGGAGTTATGGAAGAAGAAGCTTTAGGATCCTGAGGAGGAATCTCTTCAGGAACCTCTTCTATTTTAGCCATGAGAGCTAACATAGGTTCCTCAATAATGGCCATCAGTGCCACTTGAGTGTCTTCCTCATCAGATGAGTCATCAGAGGAGACATCATCCCAGTCGCAGTCTTCTGCGATTAGACCTTTGCCTTTACGCTGAGTTTTCATCTTTTTGTACTTTTCCTTCAGGCGCTGGTACTTGGGGTTCTTAGAAGAAGATTTAGCAGAGGAGGGAGCAAACTGACTTTTTCTGTACCTGCAATCATTAGCAAAGTGTCCTTTGCCCTGACAGTTGTAGCAGATAGCAGTGGCCTTGTCAACAGGATCTGACTTAGGCTTGTCAGTAATAGAAAGATGTTTCTTTTTGTGGAAGTTTCCCTTTTGGGCAAACTTTTTGAAAGATCTGGTTAAAAGAGCAAGAGATTCATTGAATTCAGGATCTTCTGACATGTCAGAGTCAGAAGATTCTAATTCAGTAATAGTTACTGAAGAGGAAGTGGCAGCAACAGGAGGAACTGAATCAGAAACCAATTTAACAGATGTGCTTTTGGATTCTTTAGAATCTCTTATGAGATTCTTTTTCAGTTTCTTCTGTTGTTCACGGTTCAGAAGAATACCGTACAACTCACTTAGGGTGAGTGTCTTTATGTCCTTTGACATAGTTAGGCAGGAGGTGTAAATTTCCCAATGTTCAGGAAGAGCTTCCATGAACTTGGTAACCACCTCAGAGTTAGAGTAGGTAGTACCGATGGTCTTCAGATCAATCAGAAGACAGTTGAATCTCTGATGTAGCTGGGAGAGAGTTTCATCCTTCTGATGAATAAAGCTTTCGTACTGACGAACCAAGAAAATCTTTCTTGATTCCATGAGTACGGCAGTACCTTCATATTGAACACAGAGAGTGTCCCATATCTCCTTAGCAGAGCGAAGGTGACAGACAGAGTGGAATACATCGTCAGGGAGTGACATGGCGATGAGAGACCTAGCCTTGGTGTCAATGTTGACCAGGCGTCTATCCTCATCATTCCAATCAGTTACGGGCTTCACCAGCTGTCTTTCAGGAACAGCTGGTTGGCCACCAGCAGCAGGAATGGGGTGGACGGTTTGAGTAGGCACATGTGGTCCGTTTTCCAGAAAGTAAGGAATCTGGGGATCAGAACCAGAGAGGAAAAGCTCCATCCTGGTTTTCCAAAGAGAGAAGTTGTCTTTGTTAAACCGAGGAGGCTTTCCAGCAGAGCCGGTATCAAAGTAGTTATCCTTAGCTTGAAGAGCCATAGAATAAGAAGAGAGAGGATCACAAGATTTTTCTTAAGAAGAAAATGAGAGCTTGTATCTGCTTTGATACCACTTGTTGGTCCCAAGTAGGTGACCTTCAAGTAAGGATAGTGTTTGGGATTATAGAAGGGGGGGGGGGTTGAATATAATCACACAATTTTTCACTTTTAAATTCTTGTTTTATAAACAATATGAATTTACAGATTGTTGCGGAAATAGAAAAGACAATTAGTCTAAACTAAACAATCTAAGTTCTTTCACTATGCACTAAGTGAGAAGAGAATAAAGAAAGAAGATAGAGGGAATAAGAGAGAAAGGACTTGAGTATTTTAGGATGAAGAAGAAGTATGGAGAACATCTCTTCACGTCCTATTTATACTCCATGCATTAAATGCATGCAGACCTACTATTGTGACGTGTCACAATGTGAGTGGTCTGTTGTACTATTTACTATAAACAAATACTCTTTGCATGGTGTACAAAAGAGGATGTTTGTAAACAGTTGCCTTAAGGTCTGATAAGTACGGAGGGAACAGTAAAGTAACTGCCCTTATGTACTATTGTGTCAGAAAAGGCGGATAATCCTTTTGTGCATTAGACTAAGACATTATTCTAATCCTTCAGGATCAGGATACTGATCAGTGACTAGAGTCCTGAAACTGAGGAAGTTCAGGGTCACTTGTATCCTGATGAATCTTCAGGATGTCATACGATAGTGAACAGACTGCTATCACTGAGTTCCGTCTTCAGATCACGAGCATGCTGTTCCTGTCATCAGCTATTTCTTCGACGTCGCTGATGGTTCTTTGTGTATGATCTTAATGTCTTCAGGAGGAGGTCTTCACTTCAGTGGACAGGATCAGTAGACTGCAGAACAGGCTCGTTAGTCTTCTGATCCTGATCCTGATCTATAAAGTTAAGTTACAGCATAAGTAACATGGAATAACACTGAACAGACTCAGTGATAATTCCTCAAGCTATAACAGAAGTAAAAACCTATTCACTAAGTAAAGATTCAGGATCATTATCATTTCATCAGGTCTTAGGAGAGCTGGATCAACAAACCTATTTCCCGAGTCGGGGAATCAGGACGTTAAGATTTGTTAGTGAAATTTTGTCCGAATCGGGTTATGGCGTTTCCCGAGTCGGGTTATGCCGTTTCCCGAGTCCGGTTATGCCGTTTCCCGAGTCGGGATACCTGTTTCCCGTGTCGGATTTTGAGAGGTTTCGACTTTAGGGTTATTTTTCGGAGAGGATTTTCCATAGTGATTTGTGTTAGGAATTATGTGCAGAATTGACAAACCAAGTAATTACACATCCAATGTTACAAGACACTTGAGGGTCACACCTGTGAGGACCTATAAATCGAATAAGTTATATTAAACCCAGAAATGGAGAATTAGGATTTATAATAGTCAATTATAAATCAATTGGGTAATTTCAGTCAGAAATCCCAAAGTTAGAGGGTTATTAATTAATTAAGAAGATTGTATATTTATTTGATAAAATAAATATATAATAGTTAATTAATAGTTTTATATATATTAGATAAATATATATATATAGATAATTATCATAAGCAAATTCTTTTCCAGCAAGAAAAGAATAAGATAATTATAATAAGGAAACTGAATCCTATACAAACTGTATTTTTCCTCCATATAAATAAGCCTTATGGGTTTAAGGAAAAATATACTGAACCAACTCATAATCAGTTTCTAGTTTTCTTTCTCCCTCTTTTCTCTCCAACCGCCGGCCTCACTCCCCGCTTAAAGCCAGTTCGGTTTTCCACTTTTTTGGGTTTCATTCAGTTCAGCTAGAGGAACTATTCGTAGGTCGATCACCGGTGGATCAATTCTCAAGCAATCCAGGTAAACCATCGAAACTGTTAGAATTAATTGAACTAAATTGATTAAAGATCTGTAAGCTAGTTTAGGGTTTTTAGCTTAAACGCTTCCGCATAAGAGATCAAATCAGTGTGTTTTTGATCGCATAGGCTTTTATCAGTTTTGATAATAAACCTATGGGATTTATCGAACCAGCAAGGTTTCGAGATCCATGATGATCCTCGAGTCAGATTGACCCGAGGAAACCCACAAAAATCCAACAGTGGTATCAGAGCCACAGTTTTCTCATTCTACTTTATTGTTCTTAACTGTTTTAAGATCCGTTAAAAGCTTTAAGTTGTTCTCGTAATAACATCTTTTTTTTATCGTTTTAAACCTAATCGATTATGACCAAGGCCGCGCCACCGTTTGTGGTGGCGGCCGATCCAATTATCACCGAACAACAACCGGGCCGCACCACAGTTGATGGTGCCAGCGCCGGTCGACGGACGAAAAAACCACCGAGCCAGAACCACCCAGATTGGTGGTGGCTGTGACGGTCACGGACTCAGAACCGCAACCACCAGGTGGTGGCTGCAGCGGACACACACACACAACCGCTACCACCCGATTGGTGGTGGCGGGTTGTTCTTCGATTCCAGCAGCGACAAGCGTGGTGGTGGTGGCCGATGGCCATTACAGCAGCAAACCACAGGCCAAACCACCAGATTGGTGGTGGCCGCGGCATCACAAACCACCAGTGTGGTGGTGGTGGGCTGTTTTTTGTTTTCGAATCGAACAACAATGAATAAGAGGGCGGTGTGTTTTTCATCATCGTCGGCAATCGGTGGCAATCGATGGAGATAATGGAAGTCGTAAATCGTCACAAACCACCACAGGCCGCACCACCAAATTGGTGGTGGCCGCGGCGTTCGCCATCCGACCGCAACCACCAGTATGGTGGTGGCGGGTATCGTCGAAAGAATACAAAGGCGAATGGTGGTGATCGATGGTGGCAGTAGTGACCAAAACGCAACCGCCGAAAACCACTTGGGTGGTGGTGGCGTGCGATGGCATCTGATGACAAACCGGCCACCGCCGGCTACAAAACCGGCAACACCTCGGTGGCGGTAGTCAATTAATCGCCGGCCACAAGATCAAACAACACCGGCGGAATAATCGCAAGATACGATGGGGTGGCGTTAGCCGCTGCCGCCAGACCAACCACCGCTGGCTGCCTCACGGCCGCGCCTAGCGGTGGTGGTGATCGGCGAATCCCCAGAAACGCGACCACCAGAAACCACTTTGGTGGTGGTGGTGCGTGGCGTCGTTGGTGACGAGAGAGGCAACCGACCACCGTCGGCTGCCTCTAGGCCGTGCCATGCGGTGGCGGTGTTCGACCGGACGATCGTGGCAACACCCGATTGGGTATCAACCACCAGAAGCCACCACGGTGGTGGTGGTGACTAAAAGGTCTAGGGTTTTCGACAAAATGGTGATAACAGGCTCACGCCGCGAGCAGTCACGAAGGCCACGGCCTTCGCGACGCAAGCAGAAGGGTGCAGACCTTCGCGCTGCGAACAGAGGGCTCACGCCGCGAACAGCAATCAGTAAAAGGGTCACTGCGAGCAGTGCTCAGCTTGAACCACGAGCAATGGTCATTAGGTTTTCTGATAGAATATTTTCAATGAACGATAGTTTTTTCAAAGCAAGTCATAGGCCTAGGGCCCAGTTATTACCAGTCAGGTAAATGACTCAAAGGCCCATTATTAGACCTAGTTTTTCCTAGGAAAATCCATTTATCCAATTTTAACCCGCGAGATTCAAAAATTTCTCGTATAAAACCAATTTTTTTTTTTTGGGGGGGGGGGGGGAGAAAAATCTTTTATAAAACTATTTTTGATTTTTCAATTTAAAATATTGGTTAAAGATTGTTTTTCCGAAAAACATGTTCAAGACTTAGCAATTGATTTAAAGTTGTCTTTTATAAAACAGTTTGTATTATAAATTAAAACCAGGACCTGCGAAAAGTGAAATAAGTTTTTTAACGGATCTAGGATTATCGCTTTATTGATATATATATGATTGCGTGATTACTTGAACTTCATATATGCATCTCAGTTTGAAATATATATATATGTGTTTATTATAGAGTTTTGCCAACTTAGACCCTTGACATATTTACGGGGAGGCCTGCGTGCCATTTACAACCCCTTATGTAATAATGACCCTAGGATAGATGTATTATTCTTTCGACATGGCGAGGCCAGTGGGAGCTACGCAAGTCTAAAGATCTTTAAGAATAGATCATTATTGGTCCCTAGGAAACAAACGTTGGCAAAAGCTATAATTGGCTATTATGTGATTAATCGTTATCTAATTGCATGGTTGAGTATTTGTTTGTGATATTCTGCATGTTAGTAGTTTTAAATAGAACAGTTATTTTAAAACTAGGTTATATCACAAAAGCATACAGGTTTGTATATTTAAAATTACCAGTTTTTCAAAACTTTTCAAAACGGTAGATTTTATTTTAAAACCTATAAATGATTGTTTTATATAAAAGGCAAGTTGACAAAAACAGTTAGTTTTAATCAACTGGGTGTGCTAGTAAAACAATGAGTTTTAAATTAGCAAGTGTTTTAAAACAGTATGTATGTTTGAAACAGTTAGTCTAAAACATCAGTAGCCTTTATGACAATCAGTTTTTCAAAATTATATTTTGACAAAAATCCTGGAAATAAAGTTTTTCAAAACCCCGAAAATCATAGATCAGTAGTGCAACCCATCTAGGGGCACCTTCGGCGTAAAGTACACAGGCGTTGTAAGTGATCACACATTCAACGTCCGTGTTCAAACTGAAGCTGGAGGGGTTACATAACTCTGCGAATTATCTCCGGGTGGTACCGGCCAGAGTATAGTGATCAGGTCCCCAAAATGGTGAGATCTATTTTGGTACTATTAAGTTCACCGGGAGGTACCGGGCCAAAATGCACTTAGAGGGACTGAAACATGCACAAGTAGTTAGCGTGGTCCCGAAAAGATCTAGGAGTCATATCAGGTAGATATGATTGGTAAAAGTCCTTACCTACCGAAATAAATACGGGCCTGGTGGAGCAAGAACATACCGCACATCAGGACGTATGAAATAAGGATCCTAGTCCAATAAAATGATCATTTAAGGGTTTATTGATATTTATTGGAATTAAATCTATTTACAGTTGCTAAAGACCAAAAGTTTTAATTTGTGTAGATGGCAAGCACTGTTACCAGCACTAACAATCTTTCCCTCCACTCTATCCTAGAAAAGGACAAGTTGACTGGCTCCAATTTCCTTGACTGGGAGCGCAATCTGATGATTGTGCTCAGACATGAGAGGAAATGGTATGTCCTTGAAGAGCCTCTTGGGGAGGCTCCTCCGACAACTGCTCCGGCTGCTGCCAGGAATGCCCACAAGAAGCACACAGATGACCTGTTGGATGTTGCCTGTCTCATGCTTGCAACTATGAGCCCAGATCTGCAAGCAGGGCTCATAAATACAAATGCTTATGACATGATCCGCCAGCTGAGGGACATGTTCCAGACCCAGGCTCGTACAGAACGTTACGATGCCACAAAAGCATTTAATGAGTGCAAGATGATAAAAGGGACATCAGTAAGTGACCATGTCATGAAAATGAAACGACACTTGGATCATCTGGAGAGGCTTGGTCACCCGGTTCCGTTGCAGCTAGCAACAGATACCATACTCAATTCACTGTCAGAAGACTACAGGCCCTTTGTAGTCAATTACAATATGAATAACATGGAGAAGTCAATAGCAGAATTACACTCCATGCTTAAGACAGCTGAATTGAATATGGGGAACAAGAACAAGACCAAGGATGTCTTGATGGTAAGAGACGGAGGGGTGAAAAAGAAAAATGGGCATGCTAGCACCAGCAAAGGGAAGGGACCAGTTCAGGCCGTCCAGAGTGCACCCAAGAAAGGCAAAGGCAAGGGCAAGGGCAAGAAGGTTAAGCCAAATAAAGCTAGGACCGAGAACCGCTGCTTCACATGCAATGAGGTCGGTCACTGGAGGCAAAACTGCCCAAAGCGTCATGAAGCAGGTATATAAACCTCAGATATTTGTGATTGCTTTAGTTTGTCACTTCTTACTTGTTAGTTTACAAGTGTACTAATACCTAGAGCAAATGACTATTGCAGGTGGTCAGAAGTGATGTGCCCGAGAATTGCAAGGATCAAGATAGAAGCTCATTTTAGATATATATTTTCCAAGACAATTTTATTTTAAAACAATTGTTGCATTTTTTAATACTTATAATTTATTTATGGCTTTAAATTTTATAAGTTATTGTCTTGAATAAATATCTGATATGCGTGGAATTTTAAATCCCACAAAGTCAAGTTTTGACTTGATAAGATCCTAGATATTGCCTGTTACTTCAATAGTTTTAGTTAAATTGAAGTAATTTATATGAAAACTGTTAGAAACCAAATAAAGAACTACAAGATTATGGTTTCTAGGTAAAACATTTATGAGTAAGATTATGAAATAATTGTTGTGATCAGGTTTAAATTATTCAAATGTTTAGAAGAGAATCTAGGATATTAACTCAGATGATAGTTAATAACAGTGTTTATAAAACTAGGAAAATTCCAAGTTTTGGAATTAGGATTTAACAAAAAAAAAAAATCCAGTTAAGTTTTATAAATGTTAGAATTCTCAAGTATATTACTTAAAATAATTGACTAATCAAAGCTTTGACTAAGTCAATAGTAAATTTTGAGTAATAGTCAGTTTTCATATAGGTTACTGGGAGCCCAGTTTATTCTCTATCTAGTCTAAGATAAAGAATGAAAGATATAATTATTGATTCAATATATCTCGGAATTCATGATCCAGGTAGGATGAGAATCCATAAGATATAATTTACCTTATAGTCAAAAGGATAAAAGTTTCAAGATCCTTGAAACAAAGGAAAGACATGATTGACTTTTAAATCAATAATTAAAGTGTTGGATTAAATATAGAATTCCAGTAAATTTACCAGTAAAGTAAAATGGAATCTGATTTCAGGTACAAATCATTCATCTACACAGCAACTAAGGAAAGTTGCAATTTAGTTTTACATATTCAGGAACTGGTAGTTATTCCAGGTCTCCAAGTTCATGGAATATGATAGAAGTCTAATTATTGTTTATAAAAGTGTTTGCAAAACAATGATTAGCAGATACAAGTAGACAATATCAAACTTGTATTATTTGGTTATCACTTTGATTAAAATGGTAAAATTTAATCAAAGGGTTTAAACTGAAGATAGGTGATACTTCATTTTAGACCAATATTTAACAAACGTTAAATAGATATTATAAAATTATTAAAGAAAAGGACATTTAATTTTGTTATTATTACAACGTGTAATATGGACTATACAAAATTAATTTCTTTATTACTTTTATATTTTGCATGTTTTATAATCCAGGAATGAAACTAGTTTCCAGTTTTCATTCGAAACTTGTCCGTGACAACTTATCATTGTGGGAACATGATGAGGTGTTAAAGTCATTGTGAACTTTTAGGTAGTTATGATCAGTTGCTGAATAACAGCTACAAGTGTTGTAGACTAAAAGTTGCACAGATATTTGATAGAGTAGCAAATATCGGACGTGATCCGCAGTTGAGATTACTTCTTGGAATCAGTCATAAGTAAATCTCACAGTGGTTGTCCCTATCACCTGAGGTATCTGATTTGATATCATGAGGACTGCTGAACACTTAGTGCACTCAACCGCTACGCCGTAACAGGGTGGCTATAAAGAGCGTAACTAGATTCAGCGGAAGCCGTGGTGTCAAAGGCAGGTATGCAAGATGGGATTTGCACCTCTTTTTGAAGAGAGATATTTCTGGGCCCATCTTGACTGACTGAATATACTGATGAAGTGCATGGCCATGCCCAAACGAACTGATTAGTTCTTTGTCGTTTACCTATCAGTAAAAGTCGGATAGTCAAGAAAACAGAATCTTGAGTATTTAGAGTTGACACTTTCCAAGCTCATACTCACAGATGAAATATCGTGATGCAAAGGGAAAAGCCAAGTTATACCCAATCAATGAACAGTAGTTTCATAGATGCTATTTCCTTACGGAATGTTTATATCACCAATCTGGGTATAAGAGTTCTTGTAACCTGGTTAGCCTAAGTGCCTGTCTAGGGGCCTCCTTAGGTCCGTGTAATCAAGGCGGTATTGCCAACTTGCACAAGTGGGAGTCTGTTAGGAATTATGTGCAGAATTGACAAACCAAGTAATTACACATCCAATGTTACAAGACACTTGAGGGTCACACCTGTGAGGACCTATAAATCGAATAAGTTATATGAAACCCAGAAATGGAGAATTAGGATTTATAATAGTCAATTATAAATCAATTGGGTAATTTCAGTCAGAAATCCCAAAGTTAGAGGGTTATTAATTAATTAAGAAGATTGTATATTTATTTGATAAAATAAATATATAATAGTTAATTAATAGTTTTATATATATTAGATAAATATATATATATATATATATATAGATAATTATCATAAGCAAATTCTTTTCCAGCAAGAAAAGAATAAGATAATTATAATAAGGAAACTGAATCCTATACAAACTGTATTTTTCCTCCATATAAATAAGCCTTATGGGTTTAAGGAAAAATATACTGAACCAACTCATAATCAGTTTCCAGTTTTCTTTCTCCCTCTTTTCTCTCCAACCGCCGGCCTCACTCCCCGCTTAAAGCCAGTTCGGTTTTCCACTTTTTCGGGTTTCATTCAGTTCAGCTAGAGGAACTATTCGTAGGTCGATCACCGGTGGATCAATTCTCAAGCAATCCAGGTAAACCATCGAAACTGTTAGAATTAATTGAACTAAATTGATTAAAGATCTGTAAGCTAGTTTAGGGTTTTTAGCTTAAACGCTTCCGCATAAGAGATCAAATCAGTGTGTTTTTGATCGCATAGGCTTTTATCAGTTTTGATATTAAACCTATGGGATTTATCGAACCAGCGAGGTTTCGAGATCCATGATGATCCTCGAGTCAGATTGACCCGAGGAAACCCACAAAAACCCAACAATTTGCATGATAAATACCCATTCCGTTTTGATAAATGATTTGCATGATAAATGCCTGATGATTTATGATAACTTGTACTGAAACGTTAATCACATTTAAGCATGCTTCAAATGGTATTATATGAACTATTTTGCCGATAAGATGTGTTGCATTAAGGACACTGGGTACCTTGGAACTATATGTTTCTTAGGAGTGGTTACCATTTGGCCTGATCAGCCACTTGGGGGTACCTCGGGGTATATATGATTCATTTTTAACAAATGAGTAATAAGATCTAAGCTATGATAAAAGTTATCTACCAAAATGTTGTTGTTAAGGGATTCGTTAGTCATAGTTATTAATACTTGCTAAACAGTTTGAATGCATGCTTTATACTGTTTTTCCATCTTATTGGTAATTATATATTGATTTGTTTTTTTTTGGAAACTTATCCCTTAATGGTACTTAGATGGGAGGTTTAGACTCTTGAAGTCTGTGTTGGTGCCTCTCCTGGCCTTACAGGTGTAACAATTGACAAATCTATGGAGTTGTCATATTAAGAGCTCACAATAGCTACAGGTGACTTCAACCATGCTATAAGATTGGTCAAGTTGGTTTTGGGGTTGGTTCTATGCAGAGCTTGGAGGTGAGATTTGGAACCAGGGTGGTTCTAGATCTTCGCTGCCACTATAATTATGTTATTTTCTACTTTATATTTTGGTAATTGATGTGAAGCATGATTGTTTGGCTATAATTTGTTTTTAACATATTCTAATTGGAATGAGCATGTTGGCAGCTACTTCAATGACTGTAGGGATCAGACTTGTCTCATGATAGAGCCTTGCTAAATCGGGTGGAGATGTGATGTTCAATAATGTGAGAGGTCTCCTCCAAATAGTGCGGCAAATAGAAGTGGTGGACCATTGTGTGTTCGTTGGAAATTTTACTCTCAAGGAAGAAGTGGGTAATTAGGAACAAAATGCAAGTGTTCTTGAACATAGCCGTACATCAAAAGTTTGGACTATTAATTTAACGAATGTGTTCCAGATTCTTGAACTAAGTGGTGGACCAACCTGGCATATGACTGTGGGTGTATAGAGACATGAATCAATTACTACGACTATTTTTTTAGTGATCTTCATGCCTAATTGTTATGCTTTTTGTTTTCAAGTTGATTTGAACTTTGCAATTATTAATGAATTTTCAACTTGTATTGTCGGAGAATCCCAAAAAGTTAGTTTTTCCGAAATCGAACATTCTTGCAACAGGGTTGGATCAGCATCCATTTAATGTGCTCAATGCACCTTGTGACTGCGGGTTAAACTCCGAGACACTTGTTGTTGTCAAGGAGTTCAGTAAGGACCTAGCTTTGACCTGATCAATGCCATCAACTACATTGCCTCCTTGATTATGCAAGTTTTTGTTAATCTATATTTGTTTCAGGATTCTGCTATGAGTTTTCTGGTATCATCTTTCTTCATCCCCATGTTAAAACATTCAAATGGCTTTTACCCTAAGGGTAACTTTTTGCAATTTCTAAGTACATTGTACTTTCTTCAAGTTATGATAAGTATTCTGTTTGGTGGAACCATATGTTGAGTAGGATAAATAAATTTTTATTTGTTTTAAAACGATTATTTGGTGGAACCAATTTGAAAAGCTTTTGATATTTATTTGAATCCATTTCTTGTTTGACGAGAAAGAAAATAGTTATTCAAAGTGGCATAAGAATATACAATTCAAATATTATCCGGTTTACTATCAACCTTTTAAATACATGAAATGAGTATACACCTTGACTATTAACATTTGGCTAATCATTGGCTATTAATATACCACGATATAAGCTCATTCTCATTTGATAACCATACAATACCATAAACATAAAAGAATTGAGTTGAGAGTTTGAATTTAAGTATTAAAAATCTCGCTGCAAGGGTTAACATCTAAGCTTCCGTCCATTCACTCTACCTTGAATGGTTACGCTATTGAGCGCATTACATCATGGGTTGATATCATACATTCATACTTTATTTTAATGAGGTCATTAAGAGGGTTAAGAGCTTCTGGCTTGTAACTCAGTTGGCAAAGGGGTGTGGAGACTTTGCCCAACAATGAAGAGGGTTAACATTTCCATAGAAGTCAACATAAAACAATTTTGGGTATATATATGTATACATACTTCATTTGGTGGTTCTGTAGGGCTTCTTAGTTTGTGAAAACAGCTTCTTCTGATTTGTTAATGCATGTATTCAATTTGTACAATTTGGTTTAATCAAGATTTGTATACTCCTTGAAATTTTGTGTTTGAAATGGGTCTAGAGACATGTAGTTATATTCGAGTTATTATGATTCAACTGATATAATGTGGATGATGCTTTTGATGGATTAGAATCCATGGTAGCATGGCTAATTAGTCTGAGAACCCCTAATCTTCGTTTTATTGGAGAATTGTTATTGAATGCATTAGGTTTTTATAGAGGACTCACATAAATCTGCGATAGAAGAAGCAAAAATTGCATTACAAACGAAGGGGCAAATGGTGATAGATAGAGAAACTGGTGACTTATTTAAACTTATTGACCGTTAATAATTCATATTTCATTCAAGATGTGTGTTTTCATAAGATCCATGTCACAAGAGACTATGGGTTTGTGTCTATAGTCACAACAATATGTTTGATGTGTTCTGAGTTGTTGAGGATAAAGTTCATTTATGTTGGCTTGCAGTTTATGATTAACCAATGTGGTATAGGTCATCTTTTGTCTTATTATAATCTCTGGATGAGTCATATTTAAATTTGGATGGCTTTGATTCTCATGTCTATGTTTATGTTTTCAAGGGGCCGTTTGCTGAACTCTTACCCAAGTAAGCCCTTATGAGGTAATATTACTTACCTAATAAATATGGGAAGGACCAATAATCTTACCCGATAAGAACTTAAACAAGAACCAAAAGTCTTACCCGGTAAGTGATTGAGAAGACTCTTATCCTGGTTAGCACTTACCGGGAAAATTGTTCCATATAATATACTTTTTTGGTGGGCTAAAATCTTGCTTGGTAAGTAAGCTAAGCGATAGTGTTGAATTTTACCGCTAAGCGTTTTACCCGGTTAACCACTTGGTAAACTGCTCCTAAGTTTATGTTTTGATTCTTACTATGGACTAAGAAATGTTTATGGGAACCTTCTAATTAGTTTTCTCAAATTAGTAATATCTTGTAGACTTTTTCTGCCACTTACAGATAATTTGGTTTTTCATTTTGAGTCGATTTTTTGGTAGTTTATTGGGCCTATAACAATGTATGAATGACCATCTATATGCATGCATTTATGTTTAGGGTCCATTTATCTGATAAAACTTCCTCTCATCTCTATTTATTCTTGACGACATTAATTTCTACATCTCATGTCTTCACTTGTACCCAAATGCTAGGGACTAAGGAGTATTCAACTTCACGGACTAATATGTTTTCCCTTAACAGTGCAGGTAACACTAGAATTGCAAATTCGAAAAAGCTTCAATTCTTTCTTGAAGAGCTGCATAGTTGACTTTCAGGTAACTATTGTCATTCTGGAAGATAGAATGTTGCTTATGTTGCTATTAAATGTCTATGTTAATCATCTTCTTCAACGAACTTTGAAGAATCAAGTTATATTTTCAATTTATGATGTGCTTTATACATACTCTAAAAACTTTGTGCCTCTATCATGTAATTTTGCACAAAGCAAAAGTTCACCTTTTTGATATAAAGCCAGAGTTGTAATGTCCAAAACATTGTATACGATTATGAATTATTTGTCAAGAAGGCTCATAATTCCCAAGGTAAATTCATTTAAATTGCTTTGAGAATGTACTTTTTTATTTGCTCTGCAGTGTGTTTTTCAACTAAGCTTAAAATTTCACATGTTGCTGCCAACATTACAAGTTATAACTTATAACATGTGAGAGTTTGTCTATCAACTATGTGCCATTTTGCAAGAGAACTGTACAAGATTATTCCTTCAAGATAGAAGCCAATTTTTTTGCTTCGTATGGAGTTCACAAAAATGACCACCTCTCGTGGCTTTTGTAGATATGGTTGAGTTATTTAAATGCGCGGTGTATAATAGTGTCATACTTTTATCAACAAAACTTCAACCATTATATGTAACACCCCAAAGCCCAAAGTTATAGGTTGGCCCAATAACTTCGAGTTCAACTAAAAACCATGGTGGATGTTATTGGTAGCCCATGACTTGAGGCTTATAAGGTGCTAACTACTTCTACTTTCTATCCATGTGGGACGGGTTGTTACAAACTCCCCCACTTGAACTCCTGACGTCCTTGTCAGGCCTACCCAGAACCTTTCTCTCCTTGTCCTCGGCGATGTGGGATTCGCCTAAGATGTTACCAACATCCCCCCTCGAGGACTCATCATTCCCGATGAGGTTTGCCCCACCATCCCGATGGTACAAGGATCGGCTCTGATACCATTATGTAACACCCCAAAGCCCAAAGTTATAGGCTGGCCCAATAACTTCGAGTTCCACTAAAAACCATGGTGGATGTTATTGGTAGCCCATGACTTGAGGCTTATAAGGTGCTAACTACTTCTACTTTCTATCCATGTGGGACGGGTTGTTACATTATGGCTCAACTTGACCCATGGTATGCCCTTGTGCATTCTATTTTGTTTGTTCCATTATGGTTATTTTATCATTATTCAAGGTTTGGTCTTCAAGTTCACGGTTGGGAAAATGACCAAGGGCAGACTCAAAAAACAGGTTTAAGGTTTTTCTGGCTTCAAAATGACTCACAACTCTCTCTATCACTGTTTGTTTTTAAAGGTTATCAAATTTGGTCTTAAAGGTTCATTGTCCACAAAACGACTAAGAGCAGAGGTAAAAAGAAGGTTCACAGCTAGGAATACGCCTCCAAAAGTCGTATTAAAGTCCAAAACGAAAGGTAAGTTTATGGATGATTACTTCTGTTTTTCTTTAATAAGAACCGTAGTTTGATTGAATGCTAATATAAGTTGCGAAATTTTGATAGAAGTTTGAAGTTCACTATGACAAATGCACCTTTTGCAAATTTCATTGCTATAGGTCTATTGAGACGACTATCGTTGTTGTAGAATAGAGTTTCTTACTATATGTATGTAGCTGTAGCTTCCACGACAAATTATTTCTAGAAACTAAAAAATTTAATGTTAAACATTTTATCTACTGTGACAACTTGTCACTGTTATAGGTAAAAATTACAATGTAGATCATATATCTATTGTGACGACTTGTTGCTTTAAGTGAACATTTAAAATTAGATCTTTTATCTATTGCAATGACATGTGGTGCTAAAAAGTTAAATCATTTATTAGATGTTGATAACTCCAAAATTATACATATTTTACTCGTGCTAATTCCCCACTTTTGTATTTAATTTGAGAGTATTTTTGATACAGTTTGACTGAAAAAGGCTTAAATCTTAGTTTTGCAGGTTTTGGAGGCACTTGTGTGAAAAAGTACAAAAAGAGGGTAAAAAGCGTCAAAAGTGGAGAATTTGTGAAGAAATGGAAATTACCAATAAAAATCCATTTTTGATCTTTCTTTCCTTCCAAATTAATTGCTTCCTCCCAAAGAAAGAATCCATCAAATCTGGAAAATTCTGGAATGTTCCTGATTTCTCCACCAAAAGGAAGACTTCTTCCCGAAGCAAAGATCTTTATCAGATATGGAATAGAAGATTCTGGAGGATTCAGTTTCCATTTCGCGACCGCCAAGCTGCCTATTTCGCGCCGCCAAGTCAATGCTGCACTGTTTAGCGCCGCAAACCTGCCGTTTCGCGATCGCTAAACGGGCCTGCCGAGTTTAATTATAAATAAAAGCCTAGGGTCATTCAGTTTATTCATTCAATTTTTCTATAATTCTCTCTCAATATTTAGATTAGGTTAGATGGTGGGAGCCACTTAAGGTTTCCAACCCGAGAAGATGGAGGCTCGATGTGACGACTACGGAGGAGATTCGAGGGAATGCTACGACAAATCTACCGGTCTTTAGTTTGGTTTGTTTACACATTTATGATCAGTGTGTCTATGTACTGATTCCTTTTATGTTTTCATTGTGGTTTGAATACTTTGGATTTTTATGTTATTAATTAGATGAATGGTTTGTTGAATGTTATCTTTGATTCCGGTTTGATTCGTATTGTGCGGTTATTTGAACTCGTTGGTTGGGTGTATCTGTTTGACTTAGATAGATAGACTCCGTTAGGTTAATCAACCTTTCTTGACCTTCACTTCGGTAACACGGAGAGTTGTGTTAGGTGGTTATCTCAGACCGAGAGCAGCCAGATAGTAGAGTTCCGTGCAATAGTGATAGAATTGGGTGACTGGTACTGGACTGCCTGACAATCAGTCTATGTATTAGGACTAGGAAGACCAACCTGGTTTATAATCTTAGATATACATGTTTGGGTGCTATGTGCTTAAATTCTGACAACAATCATTAATCTATGTCTCATGAAAGTAAACCATAATGGATTCAATTATCTCCAATGTACGTTTGTTCATCAGTTTTCCACTTCTTGGTTAGGTTTAATTATTATTTGTCTTTTATCTTTTAAAATACTTTTCCAAAAGCAACCCCCCCCCAATTTTCTAGATTAATTAATTATAACTTTAGTTGACATCTAGCTTAACCGTTCCCAGTGGTAAGAACGATACCTGGACTTTCCTAAACTATATTACTCGCGATCGGGTACGCTTGCCCGTGAATGTGGTAACCGTGGTTAGGCTTTAGAGGTTAAAACTTGTGTCACTTTTTATATACGATAATTACCGCATTAGATGTTATGTTTCACCTGTAGGTGCTTTCGATAAAAGTAATACAGGACAATGCAATTGGATCAAACAAGTGTATGAATCCAATTTGCTAGGAAAAAAGATGTCACTTGAATCTTATTTAGTTACGAACCTTTGGGTCATTGTTGCAGTGGTTTGGCAAGGAGTTTGGGTTCAAGGCTGGGGTTGATATGTTTCATGTTGCTATCAAAATTGAAAACTAAAGGAGTCGAAAAGTGAAGTCCGAATATGTTGTTGGGAGATTGCGACGATAAAGAAGTTGCGGTGTCTTTTGGAAATGAATTTGTTTCATAAAGAAGTCTTTGTGGAGTCTTTTAGATTTGAATTTGTATGATTAAATTGGTTATTAGCGAGTTGTTCGAATCCGTGGATGTTGACTTCCATGGAAATGCTTTTGTATCGTAATATAATAATAATGATATTCTCATTTTGGCCTATAGATGCATGAATGACTAATGAACTGATTTTGGAACCAGCTACCGGTCCCAATCCAACAATCGTTATAAACAAAAGCCTCTTTCGTCTTAAAATTTCCCAGGACGGGTTCTTAACCGATTAAGAAAGCTTTGCTAAAGCCTAAAACCCGGTCCTTAGTTAGCCGAAAACCGATCCACTCAAAACCTAGATGTTTTTGAAAGAACACCAAAGGTTTTATATATAAATAGTAGTTGATTTGTTTCTTTTTATAGCTTGTATCATTTTATGTTTACTACTAACTGTTTTTCCGTAAAACCCTAAAGCTTTCAAATTTCTAGAATTCATACAATTGAGAATACTATTGCAACAAGTATTCACACCCGCCTTTGCGGCATGACCCAATGATACTTCGGTCAAAAAGATCAAAGAATAAGACAGGTACATAGTCATGTTAGACTCTTTGCTTATGCAATTTTGGGGAAAAAAATAATAGTTGGATATTCTTAAAGATTGTAAAGAAAAATTTTTAAGAAACAAATTTAACATTTAAAACAAATTTTAAATCATTATATTTTTCTTTGATAAATGATTTGACAATTTTTATCAGAAAAACATACCAAATAGTATTTTAGATTTTGTTAGTCATTGTTCCCTTGGTATCATTTTGAATTTTTTTCACTTTTAATACAAATATGTAAAAAATTATCAAAACTAGATGGTTTTTTTTTTGTTTTCAGAGTTAGTGTTTTCGGGGATTGAGAGCCCGGATTTAAATGAGATGTTGGACTCCGGGAGTCTAACTTTCAACCCTCGTCTGCCAAGTACTGATCTCTTGAAAAAAGTGAATTTGAAAAAAATAAGAATTTGGACTCTTGTAGTCCGAATTCTCATCAATTCTGTAAAGAGTAAAATCATGCACATGTTGGACTCTGAGAGTCCGACTCCTAAAAAAGGATGCATGTTGAAAGCTTTCACGTTGATAACTCCAAAATTATACATATTTAGATCGTACGGAATTAGATGGTTTTATCCCATTTTAGCTTATTTTTGTACAATTCACTCCCGGTTATCTTTGTTTTTCAGTTTTAGAGGGATTTGGAGGTCCGTGATCATAAAAGCACAAAAAGAGGTGAAAAAGCAAGAAGTTTGGAATGAAGTTGGAAACAGAAGTGCCTTCGCGATCGCGAGACCATAGTCTAGCGACGCGAGGATGCTATTATTCTAGAAGATTCCATCTTTTAACTGCTTTGGCGTCCCGAAAGAGCTTTCAACCGTCAACAAACAAGAAGTCAACTATGCTTTGAAGATTCTAGAAGATTCGAGATTCAAATTTAGGGCTTCTTGAAGTGGCTCGCGTCGCGAAGTGGCCGCCTCGAGATCGCGAGGTGGGTCGATCTTCCTCTTTAAATACAGACTCCAGTCCAGGGTTTTAAAGCATCAAGAAAAATACTCAGAAAAGCAGAGAGGAGTCCATATTAGCTAGCAAGGAGTAGAATTGTATGAACCAGCAGTGGAAAGCGGTGCTTAAAAAGGGTGAAACTTCGCCAGTTCTTACTCGGAGTCGTCTTGCCGGTGCTCGTTCCTCACTTGCTGCACGGTCTGCATAATGTGTTCTTACTATTCTTATGTCTTGTTTTACATTATGTTTAGCGGCTAGTTAGTTTTGTTACTTACTATGGATTGATGAACTTGTAGGATGATTTGATTATTGGTTTTATGGTTTAATGAGATTTATGGTTTATTGAATGGTTGCTTTGTGATTCCTAATTATTGTTTTAATTGTGGCTACTTGAACATGTTGGTTAGGTGTGTTTATGAATTAATAAACAGACTCCGTTTTTGGTTAAATTAAACATCTTTTACCTTTCGCTTCGTTGACGTGGTAAACAATCTATTCGGACCGAGGATAGATTGGTTAGTAAGGTCCCTCAACCTGGCAATAATTAGGGTGACTTGTACTAAAGTTCTTAACTTTGTACTTGGGCCGGGAGACCAACCTGGTTTGCAATCACAGATAATTCATGTTAGGGTGCTATATGCTTAAATTCTTACAATAACCATTAGATCTATGTGTTTTGGTATTTTGTGTCAAATCATCTGAAAAAGGATTCAATAATCCATAGTAAGTACTTTTGTTCTTCTCTTATATAAAAAAGTTTAGATTTTTGGTTTGTTTTCTTAGTTAAATAATTGTCTTAGTAAAATCCCCCATAATTAGTTGATTAATTAATTGCACTTTAAACCACGATTAAGTAGCTTCACTGTTCCCAGTGGTAAGAACGATACCTGGAACTTACCTAAACTATATTATACCCGATCAGGTACGCTTGCCTGTGAATGTGTGATTTATATATATATATATATATATATATAGAGAGAGAGAGAGAGAGAGGGGGGGGGCATCAAATGCACACTCAATAGATGTTGCACACCTTGAGTACCAATCACAACCATCAAAGATTTGATCCAACGGTTATAATTTATAGGGACCAAAATGCAAAAAATGCAAGTATTAAATGGGTAGCTCATTAATTAGAATACCATTAGGGGTAAAAAGGGCATAGGAAAAATATGTTTTCATATGAGTTTCCTTATTTCTCGCCTAAAAAAACCGTTACGAATCCATTAATTAGAATACCATTTATTTGCACTTAAATGGTGGTTATTAAAATATGTTTAAAATGTTATGAACAATTGATATGCATACATTGCATAAGTAAGCTATAAAATTAAGCATAATCATATTTGCATAACCTGCATGAATGTATGCATATATGCATACATTGCATAAGTGAGTTATAAAATTGATCATACCTATATATGCATAAATTGCATGTATGTATGCATAAATATGAAATCGACATGGTGTATTTTCTGCATAAGGTGAACATGGATGTATGCATAAATGTGAACATACCCATATATGCATAAACCTGCATGTATAATTTTTAGTTTGGACTCGTTTAATTATGATTACAATGTGAAGGAATCGATTAATTGCAAGTATAATTCACAAAAATTAGATGAAATAAACTTTAAAAAGTTAATCTTTATCATAATTAGTTAGCATGAAATAAGGAAATTATATCAATCACAATATGAGTTACAAAACCAAAATTATAATAAAAAAAAAGTGAAAAGCAATTAAAAATAGAAAATTACTTATATAACCTTTGATTTGAATTACTAAGTTTAAACAATAATTTAAAATCAATGGATAAGATTGGTTCTAAAGGTGTGCAATATTTATTGAGTGTGTATTTGATTTTCCCTCTCTCTCTCTCTCTCTCTCTCTATATATATATATATTATCACGCATCACACGTGAACTCTGCATGTTGGACTCTTCAAACCCTATATATATAATTTATGGTTTATTAGGGTTTTGGGTACTTTAGGGTTTTTAGGTGGTTTAGTGTTTTTGATATAATTGAATTGTAAAATTGACAAAAATATTAAGAATGACATAATAATAATAATAATAATAATAATAATAATAATAATAATAAGAGTTAATTACATATTTGGTCCCTGTGGTTTGGTGGTTTTAACACTTCGGGTCCCTCAATTGAAATAATTATGGGTTGGGTCCCTGTGGTATGCGTTTTATACCGCTCTGGGCCCCTCTAGCAAACGTCGTCCATCTTTGCGCCGTTAGGCCTATCATGTGCATGGCACATGATAGGTATTTTAGTCATTTTACTTTTCAGGGACCAAAGGTGTTATTTACTTTTCAAGAACCAAGGACCAAATATGTAATTCACTTTGTATACAATTAAAATTTCAGGGACCAAATATGTAATCCACTCTTTTTTAATTAAAATTAGAGGGACCCTAGCACTTAAATTACCCTATTAATTACCATATTAATTGGTATTAAAAAAAGAAAAAGAAACAAACTTTAATTGATTTCAATGCCACGATCTCATCATCTTTCCCAAAACCCTTCTTCTCCATCATTTAATGCAACCCTTCATCCTCACCAAACCAACCCTATTTATTCTCATTTCTCAACTAACTATCCACCGCCGCCCGGCCACCATCACCCCACCTTCATCAACGTCAACGTCACGGCCGTTCACCACCATCTCTGTTCACCGTCATCGCCACCGCCACCTCCATCTCCACTCACCTCCACTGTCGTTCACACCATCATCCAGCCACCTCCACCACGTCTTTACTACAACCGGCCACTTCCGCCACCGTTCACGACGAACACCATCGTAATCACCTCCTTCACAACCCTCCTCCGACGAACACCAATAGCCATCTCCGGCAACCAAAGATCTGCGTCCACCACATATGCATCTGTCTCTGTCGCGCCGCCACCTGCTTTCGTCGTCGTCGTGCCGCCGCCTGCTTCGCATTGAGCATCTCCACGCACCACCTGCTTTCATTTTTGGGTTGATTTAGGGTTCCTAAATTAGATTTAGGGTTCTTGATTTTTGGTTAATTTGGGGTTTTTGATTTAGTAATCTAACAACAAGACAAAGTGTAGATTGATTTTGAACCCAGACCTGGAAACGGTTTGGGTTCCATTTTGAAACGGTTTCTCATTTCTGGTGCATATCTGTTGTGTCTTCTTCCTCTCTTTGATTCTTCTTTCTCATGTTTATAGATTAGGATTAGGTTTGATTTAGGTTTTTTAAATTTGGTTTGATTTAGGTTTCTGGATATAACACGATTTAGGTTTCTTATAATATGAGTTCGATCAAAGAATCATGATTTTTAAATGATTTTGGATTTTGGTTTATTGAATATAAAAGCAAAGATGATGAAGATTTTTAAGGAAAGAGATGTTCTTAGAATTGTTCTTGATATGAGTTCTTGAGAATGAATGTAAATTGAAGAAAGATGGGTGAAATATATATTTGATTTTGTATGTGTTAGGGTAAAAATCCACAATCGAACGACGATCGACTATAATCGTAAGACAAACGTTAAGACAGTAGTCCTGTATTAAAATAAGGTCCTGAGATAAAACCTAACAGAACTATCGAACAAAGATCACTAAACATCGAACATATACATCGAATAAGTCGAACGATGATTATAATGTCGTACGACAGTACTAACGAATAAACACAACGAAGCTTATGTCTTTGATGCAGGCAAGCTGATTATCATTTCTAACAATTGCCCACCTTTGAGAAAGTCCGAGATTGAGTACTATGCCATGCTTGTTGGAGTTCATCACTGCAACGAACAAGTCGTAAGTTATATATCGTTCGACAACATCAAGAGATCGACCGTTACAAGCAAGATCCCCGCAGCAGTTACAATCTGGACATTAACTCTCAGCAGTACCGTTCGACCGTTATAAACCAAGCATTAATAGTCAAGAGTACCGTTGGACAGTTACGATTTGGACATTAATGAACCATAATCCCGTTGGACGGTTACTTCAAAGACACTATAAAAGAAGGATCAAGTCAACATTCGAGGATAGGAAGTCTATCCGAAGCTCACAAATTCCATAGCGATTATTCTTGAGAATCATCTGTAATTTACATTTGATTTCATATTTGTTTCAGTTGTAATCGTACGACCAAAGCTATATACTCGAAGGACATCACCCCTGTTTGGTGATTATAGTGCTCTGTCGACTTATCTTTCAGGTCGACCACAGGTTTTTTCCTCCGTCGTGAGGTTTTTCCTCCGTCATCAAATTGCTTGTCTTATTTTAGTTTTCTCGTACTTATCATCGATTGTAATTTCTTTCTCTCGACGGTTAAGCCTCACACAAGTTTCTTACGACATCGAGTTGTGTAATTTTTTACATAAACAGTATGTTTAATTGAAAATAAAAAAATAAGGTAAAAGACCAAAATACACATCATGTGCCATGCTGATAAGTGTTAATTTATTACCACTTATTATAACACTTTTTATCCTTTTTATCTCTTATTTAGCTCATTTTTAGTTAGTTAACGTCTTTAATTATATAATTATAAGCTTTTTATAATTGCGTCTAGTTTAGAATAAAACTTTAGTTTTTAGCTTAATTATAGCAATTATTATTATGTTTTACTTATGTTTCTTTTTATAAATAAATTGTAGGAGATCGTCGAGATGCCGAATTTATAGAGACGAACTTAATGAACCGGATCTCGGAATTTTGGAAGCGATTTTGATGGCAAGCTTGGACCAAATTTGGAAGATTTGTTGGGCTAATTTCTACAAGATTAATGGGCCAATTTTTAAAGCCTTTTTGGTGAAGACTTGGAGCAATTTTATGGAGCATTCATGGACCAAGTTGGAGCTCCATTCTTTTGCAACCCATGGATCAACTAGTAGACCCATGGATTTATCCATGGGTTACATACCTTAGTCACCAAGCAACAATGGCATATAAATGGAGGTAGCTAGTGGATGAAAAACACACCACAATTCTTCCCATCTTTGGGAAGAAATCCATCATCACCCATCATTCTTCCAATCATTTGGAAGAAATCATCATCCAACACCATCATTCCATTCTTGGGAAGTTCTTGATCTTGACTTCCAACTTTGATTAGTTGGTTGTCATCTCTTTGCTTCAAAGTTCTCATAGTAGTTTCTTAGATACTCTTTGGTTCTCTCTCAAGAAACCGAAATTTAGCTCTTGATTATGTTACTTGATAAACACTTTCGGTTGTTTTGGGTTCGATATTTGGTGAATTAATCTATATATGTATTTTTGGTACTAATTTGTGTTCTTGTTCAATTGCTCATAGTTTTGGTTATTATCTTGTTTGGTATAACACTTGTGATATATATATATATATATAGTTTTTTAGTTTATTGTGAACTAACCATTTTCTCTTATATAAATGTGTTTACTTACGCGCTCATAGTGTTAACTGGTCACTTTTCCAGTATACCTTTATATCAACTGTTTTAATTTTCACTGGTCGATTCCAGTAACTGCACTTTATCAACTGTTTTAATTTTCACTGGTCAATTCCAGTAACTGCACCTTATCAACTGTTTTAATTATTGCATTTTATAGTTATTTCTGTCGTACTAACGTTCTCTTGTCCAATTAATTATTAGTTTAAAAATAGTCGTACTCCAGCGTCTTCGAGCTTCACAAGGACCATCAATGTCTATTCCTCCTCCTTATCCACCTCAACATTTGAGACCACCACTTCGACCACAGTTCAATGCCTCAGTACCACTATCGACTGTAAACCAACAGTATAACAACGTACGACCGTCTTTACCACAAGTTCCACCACCAATACCTCATGGTCCGCCACCTATGCCTCGGGGTCCACCTCCTATGCCTCAAGGAACACCCATGTTCACGTTCGAACCTTTCAACAACATATCTCAACAGATTCCTATCCCTGGTCATATAGCTACAGCTGCTAGTTCTACCATTCATACGACAATACCACCCAGTACCGGAATCTCTTCTGGTTTTATCCCAACAATTCCAATAGCCATTGAAGATCCTTTAAGCGTACGATTGAAATCCCTAGAAGAACAGAATCAAAAGCTGTTCGCGTTACTCACAAAGCTACCCGGAGCAGCAGTACCTGTCGAAGTTGAACCTAAAACTGGATTTCAGGCCTCGCCGTTCGTCGATGAATTAGCTCTTGTCGACGTACCCAAGAAATATACCATTCCAGCTTTCGCAACAAAATATTCTGGAATTACAGATCCAGTCGAACATATAGCACAGTATAAGCAACTTATGTGGACAGTTCCTATACCGACGCAATATCAGGAAGTTTGCATGTGCAAAAGTTTTGGATCAACTCTAACAGGAGCAACATTACAATGGCTTATCAACTTAAAGCCAAAAAGCATTGGGTCCTTTGCAGAATTGGTAAACCAATTCACTCGACAGTTTGCTAGAAGTCGTAAGATGGAGAAGCAGACCAGCGACCTATACTACATCGTACAGAAATATGGAGAAACGATCCGCGACTACTTCAACAGGTTCAATGCGGCAATGATTGAAATAAAGAATTGCGATGTGAAGACTGCAATCTAGGCGTACAAACGTGGGCTAGAAGATTCCTCTGGACTGTATTTAGAATTAACTAAGTACCCTCCAGAAAACTTCGACGACATACGAGCCAGAACATTAGCTTTCATGAGAATAGAAGACGACGCTCTTTTTCGACGAAAGCACTCTGCTGAAAAGAAACCTCTTGGTGCTCAAAAACATGATTTTAAGCACAAAAGAGTAAACAAGATTGGAAATCCTCGACATGAATCAAAAGCTCGATCAAGCAAAGGTACTGTTAAAATACGATATCCAGAATTATCTACTTACAATTTTTCAGGTACACCGAAAGATTTGGTAGATTCGCTACGAAAGATTGATGCAAACGTACGATGGCCAAAGAAATCTGACAAACCAAGCAAGGACAAAGATCAAAATAAATGGTGCGACTTCCATGAAGACCACGGCCATATGACGGATGAATGTATTAGTCTCAAAAAGGAGATTTCATATTTGAAATCAAAAGGACATCTGAAAGGCGTCATCCTAGAAGAACAAGGACGACCAGCGTCACCGGTTCATACAAAAGTCGTAAACTGCATCACTGGAGGATCAGAAGTGTGCGGACTTACGTATTCAGCTGCCAAGCGACATGCACGAGATGGTCCAGACGAACATCCTATCCCCGGAGAAGCCAAATCAAAGACGGAAAGAGAGCTCGACGCAATGACAATTACGTTCGATCAAGACGATACACAGGGGGTCCATCATAAACATCATGACGCTCTAGTCATACAGTTGACAATCGGAAACTGTTCGACTAAGAGAATATTGATTGATGGAGGTAGTTCAGCTAACGTTATTTTTGCAGATACTCTTAAAGTCATGGGGATCGAACGATCCGAAATCGTACGACGAAGTACTACTCTGATTGGATTCAATGGAGACCCGATGAACACTCTCGGAGAAATCATCTTGTCTGTCTTCGCCAAAGGCATCAACAAACAAACAAAATTTAACGTTGTGGACTGCCAGTCGGCCTACAATGTTATTCTTGGAAGACCATGGATCCACGAGATGAAAGCAATCCCTTCGACATACCATCAGAAGATCAAATTTCCTTCTCCGTGGGGAATTCAAGAAATTGCTAGTGAAAACAAGGTCGCACGAGAATGCTACAAGATTACGATGAAGACAAAGTCGCAGGACATCTAGCAATTACAGAGCCAGGATGGGAAGAAATCGAACGATGATCTTCGACTAGAAGAAGTCGTAATCGATCCTGATCGAAAGGTCTTCGTAGGAGCCTCGCTCCCCCCTGACATAAAAAATACGATTATATCTTTTTTGCAGGAACATTCAGACTGTTTTGCATGGTCGCACGAAGATATGGTTGGAATAGATCCAAGCATCATATCACATAAGTTGAACGTGGATCCTACCTTCAAACCAATTAAGCAGAAACGTCGTAAGTTTGCACCCGAACGAAACAAAGTAATTAATGATGAAGTCGACAATCTGCTGAAGACAGGGAAAATCCGAGAAGTCAAAGATCCAGAATGGTTGGCTAATGTGGTCGTCGTACAAAAGAAGAATGGAAAATGGCGAGTCTGCATCGATTTCACGGATTTAAACAGAGCTTGCCCAAAAGATCCTTTCCCTTTACCTCATATCGACGCCATGGTCGACGCGACAGCAGGACATGAATTACTGACGTTCATGGACGCATATTCAGGATACAACCAAATATTGATGCACACGGAAGACCAAGAAAAAACTGCATTCATGACAGACAAAGGCATATACTGTTACAAAGTTATGCCATTTGGTCTCAAGAATGCAGGTTCGACGTATCAAAGATTGGTCAACATGATGTTCAAGGAACATCTTGGTCGAACGATGGAAGTCTATATCGATGACATGCTCGTGAAGTCAGAGCGTTCGATTGATCATGTTACGCATTTAAAACAATCGTTCGATATCCTACGACAGTACCAGATGAAGCTCAATCCAACAAAATGTTCCTTTGGGGTACGAGCAAGAAAATTCTTGGGATACTTGGTAACACAACGCGGAATCGAAGCAAGTCCGGAACAAGTTAAAGCTATCACCGAGATACAATCTCCAAGAAATATCAAAGAAGTCCAGAAGTTAACAGGACGAGTGGCAGCTTTAACCCGATTTATCTCACGATCATCGGACAAATGCCATTTGTTCTATAATGTCCTACGAAAGAATCAAGGCTTCTTGTGGACGGACGAACATGAGAAAGCTTTGCAGGAATTGAAGCAATACATGGCATCACCTCCTCTGCTGACAAAACCAGTCGAAGGTGAAAGTCTACAGTTGTATTTGGCAGTAAGCAAAAATGCGACAAGTGCAGTACTCGTACGAGAGGAAGATCAACAACAACGACCAATTTATTATGTAAGCAAATCTTTCCTCGACGCAGAAACCAGGTACACATCAATGGAGAAATTGTTACTGGGTCTTATGACAGCAGCAAAAAAGCTAAGGCATTACTTTGAGTCGCATCATATCATTGTCGTGACCAATTATCCACTCAAGACGGTGCTTCGAAAGCCAGAGTTAACAGGACGTCTAGCTAAGTGGAGCATCTATCTCAGTGGGTTCGACATTGAGTTCAAACCCAAGACGGCAATTAAATCGCAAGTACTGGCAGATTTTGTGGCAGAATTCTCTCCAGGACTGGAACCCACGACGTGCGACGAAATTGTGATGATTTCAGACAACAAACCTTGGATACTCTACGTTGATGGTTCTTCGAACGTACGAGGATGTGGATTAGGCATTGTCTTAAAATCATCACAAGGGGGAAATATAGTATACTCCATACGATGTGAATTCAAGGCCACGAACAACGAAGCAGAGTATGAAGCTTTGATCGCAGGATTGGATATTGCTCTTAGACTGGGGGCAAAACAGTTGCACGTTCGAAGCGATTCTCTATTGGTGGTAAACCAAGTAAATGGAGATTTTCAAGCAAAAGATTCAAAAATGATGAATTACCTCAAAGCCGTTAAGGATCGAATCACACGATTTGAACAATTCCTGATCGAACAAATACCAAGAGATCTAAATATGCAAGCTGACGCACTGGCCAATTTGGGATCTGCATTTCACGATCCGTTCATGGAAAATATCCCAATACTTCATCTTACGACACCAACAATTGCGGCAAACGATGAAGTACAGATGAACGAAGAAATTTACAATTGGTCGCTCGACATATGGAACTACCTCAAGTACGACCAACTTCCTGAAGATAAAATGGAAGCTCGAAAGACAAGGTCCAAAGCTTCAAGATATACAATTCTTGAAGACCAACTTTATCGAAGATCCACGACTGGACTTCTCCTACGATGTATCACAAGTAAGGTACAAATCAATCAAATTCTCCAAGAAATGCACGACGGAGAATGTGGAAATCATGCAGGAGGCAGAAGTCTTGCTAATCGAATCTCACGACAAGGCTACTATTGGCCTACTTTACGAGAGGATGCAATAACATACGTCCAACGGTGCGATGCATGCCAAAAACATTCGGGCATGATCCATCGACCATCCGAGCCTTTACATTCTGTTCTAGTTCCATGGCCCTTCATGCGATGGGGAATGGATATCGTGGGAAAATTACCCCCAACTCCTGGACAAAAAGTTTATCTACTTGTGCTCACCGATTACTTCTCAAAGTGGATAGAAGCTGGTGCTTTCTCACAAGTCCGAGATAAAGAAGTCATATATTTCATTCAGAGGAACATCATTTATAGATTCGGAGTACCAGCTGAAATTATGTGCGACAACGGTTCACAATTTATAAGCGATAAGACTCGTACGTTCTGTGAAAAACGAGGAATCAAGTTAATCACTTCTACTCCAAGATATCCACAATCTAATGGATTAGCAGAATCAAGCAACAAAGTCATCATCAATTCAATCCGAAAAAGGTTGAACGGAGCAAAAGGAAAATGGGTAGAAGAATTGCCATCTGTCCTATGGGCGAATCGTACGACACCAAGAGCATCAACTGGACAAACTCCATATTCTCTGGTATATGGATGCGAAGCAGTCTTACCAATCGAAGCTCAATTACCAATTGCCAGAAGTCGTACGTATGATCAAAATCCAATAAATTTATCTTACGACCTGGATGCTTTAGAAGAACTCCGAGAGAAAGCACTACGAACGATGGCTGCACAAAAAGGAATTGTCGAAAGACATTTCAACAAAAAGGTAAAGGCCAAAATTTTTCAAGTTGGAGATTATGTCTTACGACATGTGTTTCAAAACACACAAGAGCCGAATGCTGGAAAACTTTCCATCAAATGGGAAGGACCATACATAATTTCCAAAGTCATTGCAAACGGAGCATACAGACTTACGACAATAGAAGGTATGGAAATCCCACGAAGCTGGTGTTTGTGTAAAAATTTACTTAAGTTATTATCGTAAGATGTCGTGAGGCAAAATCGTCAAAAGAAAGAACTCTTGTTCGATAAAACGTGCGATAAATGAAAGTAAATGGACAAAAGATTGATGACGCAGGAAAAACCTCAGAATCGAGGAAAAATCCTGCGGCCGACTAAATAGGATAGTCGACGTTGCACTATTAATCACCAATAAGGGGCGATATCCTCGATGTTACAGTTGTATCGTACTATTACAATAAGGAAATGAACGCTATCGAATGTAAATACAGAGAATAATATTGGTATTGCTATTTCTTTCTCTGAATCAATTGTCTTGAGTGTATAATCTTGAGTCTCTTTTATAGCTGTTGAACTTGTAACCGTTCGTTCATTATTGAGCCATAAATGCAACGGCTATAACCGGCGCTGGTTTCACGATCGTAACGTTCAGGTTCTTTAGTGAAGAGCGTATTTTGTTCCAACGGTCATATCAGGCTTGATAGGCGATGACTATGCTTCGAGGTTATCTTGGATAAGCTTTCCTGCAATAAGAGCAAACTTGAACATGTATATCGTTAGTTCAATTGTACGATCATATGATGATATCGCACGATTTACTTTTTATCTTCGATGATCACTTGTCTTTGTTTGATGGTAGTTATATCTTTATTTCAGGACCTTATCTTAATACAGGAATATCATCCTGGAAGATATCTTACGATTCCAATCGTTCGATCGTTCGATGATAAAATTTCACCTAAACAGTTTGCCCCCAAGATTTAGAAAATACGTTATAGATTTTCTGAATCTTACATCTGTAAAATCAAATCGTTAGTACATCAATTTTATCGTGATTAATTTGTCGAATATGAACAGTTTCATATGTTAACGGCGTTATAACTTGGTTATTTGCTAGCTGTCAATGCAACGGTTATATGGGACAGGTGTCGATGCTCGATTCGACCTCAATTACTTGGGGAAGAGTTTAATTTGTATAAAAGATTGATTTTCGGCCATAATTATCACAAAATCTTTTCCAATTTCGAATTCAAATTCCAACCGAATCCTTCTAATCTTTAAGAAGATTTAGTCCCAATTCGCCTATAAGGTATCTTTCTCTTCCTTGTTTCAATTCAGTTCATGCGTTTGAAAGTTAGGGCTGAGAAGAATCCTAGGAATTTCGATTTGTTGCGTTTCGATAGGTTGTATAGAAGTTTAGATGGTCTAAGTTTTAGAGAAATCATGGAGGTTAAGAGTACAATCCAGGGAGAAATCGACCTAATCCATCTTAGGAAACTTGCTAGGATGCCTAAAGATGCCGTAATCAAATCACCTGGCGAAGTTAGACCCGCCGATGCTCCGGCAGGCTTCTTTGCCTTGTTCGAATACCCCTTTAAGATTGGGTTCACCTGGCCCTACAGTCCTCTATCTCGTGCGTTCATGACACGATTTAGTCTTTCTCCTGGCCAGCTCATGCCCCAATTCTGGAGGGTTGTGAGCGTTATCGAGCGAGTGACTGAAAACTGGGGTAGAGCCCCTTTCACCGTTGATGACCTTCTCACGGCGTACACCATGAAGGTTTCTGATTATGATAGGTATGGGATTTATCCCAAGGGTAGGGGTGATGCCATGTTAGTACATGGTACCCAAGCGTTTGATCGAGGGTGGAAGGCTCGATACGCGTTCGTACGATCCTCGTCGGTTTTGGAGGAAGGTGGATGGGTGGCTCCAGAATGGAACCCACTAGGTATAGGATGTTTTATGTATTTTGTTTTGTTCGATCTTATCGTATAATTTCTTATCGTGTGTTCTTTTTGCAGAGATCGAGTTTACTTTCGAGGAATCCACTGAAGCTGTTAATCGTTTCTTGGAATACGGTGTTCAAGAAAGATCGTACGCAAAATCGAAGGGGAAAAGTCCAAGAGAGGACAGCGACGAAGAGCTTGAAGTTCAGGTGTTGAGCGAAGAAGAAGTAGAAGAAAGAGAAGAAGAAGAGATGGAAGGTAAATCGTACGATGATTTTTATCCTCTTACGTTTTCTTAAGTTTATCGTGCGATATTAACGTGCATTTCTTGCTTATTTCAGGTCAAAAGAAGCCTTCAAAGAAGATGGCTAACATGGCGGCGGCCAAGAGGGCTCTGGAGAAGAAGAAGGGAGTTAGTGGTATGGAGCCACAACTTAAGAAGACGAGGTCTTCTTCGGGTGCTTCGATCTCATCGAAGGATGCCGCACGACAGGCGGACGATGTGGTTGATGCAACCCCGATTCACAGCGCTCCTCCTCCTACGATGTCTTCTACGATACCAAAGGAGAAGAGAACTCCAGCTAAGCCTTCGAAGGGGAAGGAGGGTGAGACATCGATCCACATATCCTTGCCCTCGAACTTCCTTGATGGTGATGTCATCAACCAAGATGACCTTTTCCCTGCCATCGAACAGTACCTTCTTCCTTCACAGAAGGCTCACATGGATACACGCCGGATCAGCGAGCTCGATGCTGGTGCAGTAGGATATTCTTTCATGGTAAGCTTTCTTTTATCTTACGATGTTTTATCTTACGTTTTTACAATCGTGTGTTTTAACCATCTTATGTCTATGTAGGCCTTCCAGGCGTGTCTCGGTCTTCACCAAAGATTGGAGACCGTTCAGAGGGACATGAAGATAAGGATGTCCAGTGAAAGAGCTGCGGTGAATGAGGCTAAGAAGGCAAAGGAGAAGATGGCAAAGATGGAGGCTGAGTTCGATGCTAAACAGGTCAAGTTGGATGATCTGGAGGCCAGGTTGGAGGATGCTGAGCACTTGCAATCTGAGCAACGTACGAGGTTAGTTGCCTCCAATAATCGTGCGATGAAGCTGGAGGAAGAGCTTGAAGCTCTACGAGGGGAATATGCTGATCGTGAGAAGGCATCCTCCTCTGAGATCCAGGATCTCAAGGACGAGATGGCTTTAGCAAGGATGGTGGCCCGTGCAGCCGTTATACGCTAACTTGTTGGTGGCACGCAAACCATCGAGTCACTCAAAGGGGAGTTGGAGGCCTATCGCGAGTTGATGGGATCTGATGAGCTCCTGGATGCTGATGATGCCAAGGATGCTGATGAAGAGGAGGAGGGTGCTGAAAAGAGCAAAGAGGCTGAAGTCACGATGATCAAGGAGGAGGATAAGAATGAAGATGCCTCTGGATCCGGCATCGTAGACAAGGCTGCTGAAGACGTTCCTCCTCTTATCGTAGAAGCTAGTGTAGGAGAGGGTGTTGGCGTAGAGGCCACCCCTGAAGTTTAAATTATCATTCGATGTAATCGTAGTACTTTAAGTACTTTTTTAATGAAATTATCTACTTTTGCAATCGTACGATGTTGACTTAGTACTTTATTTTTGTCTTGAGTACTTTTAGCAAATAGATAATCGTGCGTTTTAGCTTTCGTTGTATGCTTAAGGCTTTAATGATCGTGCGTTTTTTACTTGCGATTTTTGTTGTGCGTCTAAGGCATTTGAATTTTTATAGAAACGTTTCTGTTTAATCGTGCGTTCAGCATTTTGACTTGCGTTCTTGCGAATATGTTAAGTTTGATGCATCTTTTTAAATTTCATGCGTTTTAAGCATTATCTTTTATCGGGCGTTACTTGCCATAAATCGTGCGATGTTTGCAATAGTCGTGCGATGTCTTGCGATAATCGTGCGATGTCTTGCGATAGTTGTGCGTTACCTGCGAATAAAATTGGCTAAGGGGTGGCCGTTGGATTGACCAACGGCGCTCCGATGCCTAAGTCAGTAATCGTTCGATAGAATAATAGTTAAGAAAATAAAAAGGATTTTAGAAGTAATACCTCTTTAGATGAGTTGCATTCCAACTACGTGGGATTTCATTACCTTCGATGGTTGAAATCTTATAAGCACCTTTCCCAACGATCTTAGTAATGATGTAAGGTCCTTCCCATTTGATGGAAAGTTTTCCAGCGTTCGATTCCTGTGTATTTGGAAAGACACGTCGTAGGACATAATCTCCAACTTGAAATACCTTGATCTTCACCTTTTTATTGAAGTAACGTTCGACCATGGCTTTCTGTGATGCCATTTTTTGAAAGGCTTTCTCTCTTAGTTCTTCCAAAGCATCGATATCGTAACATAAGTCTATCGAATTTTGTTCAATCGTACGATGTCGAGCAACAGGAACTTGTGATTCAATCGGAAGGACTGCTTCACATCCGTATACTAGAGAAAAGGGAGTTTGTCCAGTTGAGGTTCTAGGTGTCGTGCGATTTGCCCACAAAACAGATGGTAACTCTTCGACCCATCGACCCTTTGCAGCTTTTAACCTCTTTCGAATGGAATTAATAATGGTCTTATTGCTAGATTCAGCCAAGCCGTTGGATTGTGGATATCTTGGGGTCAATGTAATGAGCTTTATCCCACGTTCATCGCAGAACTTTCGAGTTCTCTCACTTATAAATTGGGACCCATTATCGCATGTTATCTCTGATGGCACTCCAAACCTGTAAATAATGTTAGTTTGGATAAAGGAGATAACCTCTTTATCTCTAACCTGTGAGAAAGCTGCGGCTTCGATCCATTTAGAGAAATAATCGGTAAGAACAAGTAAAAACACTTTTTGACCTGGAGCAGGTGGTAATTTTCCTACGATGTCCATCCCCCATCGCATGAATGGCCATGGGATTAAGACAGAGTGTAGGGGTTCAGAAGGTAGATGTGACGTACCTGAGTGTCTTTGACAAGCATCGCACCTTTGAACATACCTTATCGAGTCCTCTCGAAGAGTAGGCCAATAGTACCCTTGTCTCGAGATTCTGTTAGCAAGGCTTCTACCCCTAGAATGGTTTCCACATTCTCCATCGTGCATCTCTTGAAGAATTTGACTGATCTGTTGCTTATTTACCACGCATCGTAAGATTAGACCCGTTGTGGATCTTCGATACAGCTGATCATCGAAGATTGTGTATCGAGAGCTTTTAAATCTGACTTTCCGGGCTTCTAACTTGTCTTCAGGGAGTTGGTCATTCTTGAGGTAGTTCCATATATCAAGCGACCAATCGTGGTTTTCTTCGATCATTTGAACTTCTTCAATTGTTGGTGACATAAGATGTATTATCGGAACACTTTCTAGAGTTGGTTCGTTGAATGCGGACCCCAGGTTAGCCAAGGCATCGGCTTGCATGTTCAGATCTCTTGGGATTTGTTCTATCGAGAACTTATCGAATCGTGCGATCTTATCTTTTGCGATCTTGAGGTACGATATCATCTTTGAATCTTTTGCTTGGAATTCGCCATTGATTTGGTTCACAACTAGTAGCGAATCACTTCGTACGTGTAGCCATCGTGCTCCTGAGTTATATGCCATATCCAATCCAGCGATCAAGGCTTCATACTCTGCTTCGTTGTTGGTGGTTTTGAACTCGCATCGTATCGAATACACCATACTGCCCCCATGTGATGATTTCAGGACAACTCCCAATCCCGATCCTCGTGCGTTAGAAGCTCCGTCAACATGCATGGTCCATGGTTCGTTGTCGTGAATCATCACATTAATGATTTCATCGTACGATGGCTCTTCGATCCCAGGACTGAATTCAGCTACGAAATCTGCTAACGCTTGAGATTTTATCGCTGTTCTTGGTTGATACGTTAGATCGAAGCTCCTAAGATAAATACTCCACTTTGCTAATCGTCCTGTAAGTTCGGGCTTACGAAGTACGATCTTAAGAGGATAGTTAGTAACAACGATTATATGATGCGATTCAAAATAATGTCTTAACTTTTTAGCTGCAGTCACGAGGCCAAGTAAGAGTTTTTCCATAGACGTGTACCTTGTTTCGGCATCGAGGAAAGACTTACTTATATAATAGATAGGTTGTTGTTGTTGGTCACCTTCTCGTACGAGTACTGCACTAACAGCGTTGTTGCTCACAGCGAGGTATAATTGCAAGCTCTCTCCTTCGATTGGTTTCGTCAACAGTGGAGGATTGGACATGTACTTCTTTAAGCTTTGTAGTGCTTCCTCGTGTGCCTCTGTCCAATCGAAGCCTTTGTTCTTTCGAAGCACGTTGTAGAACAAGTGACATTTATCGGACGATCTTGAGATGAATCTGTTTAAGGCTGCTACTCGTCCGGTAAGCTTTTGTACTTCTTTTACATTTCTTGGTGATTGAATATCAAGGATTGCCTTGATCTGTTCCGGGCTTGCTTCAATCCCTCGTCGTGTAACCATATATCCAAGGAACTTGCCTGCACGTACTCCGAAGGAGCATTTGGTTGGATTGAGCTTCATCTAGTATTCCCGTAGTATATCGAACGATTGCTTCAGATGTTGAATATGATCGTGCGATCGTTCTGATTTTACGAGCATATCATCGATGTACACCTCCATCGTACGTCCAAGGTGTTCTTTGAACATCTTGTTCACTAATCTTTGATAAGTTGATCCAGCGTTTTTAAGACCAAATGGCATTACTTTATAGCAGTAAATGCCTTTATCAGTCATAAACGCGGTCTTCTCTTGATCGTCCTTGTGCATTAGAATCTGGTTGTATCCTGAATAAGCGTCCATGAATGTCAGTAACTCGTGTCCCGCTGTTGCATCGACCATCGCATCGATGTGTGGCAAAGGAAATGGATCCTTCGGGCAAGCTTTGTTTAAGTCTGTGAAGTCGATGCACACACGCCACTTTCCATTCTTCTTTTGTACTACCACCACGTTAGCGAGCCAATCGGGATACTTTACTTCTCGAATCTTCCCAGTTTTGAGTAGATTGTCCACCTCATCGTTGATTACCTTGTTGCGTTCTGGTGCAAACTTGCGTCTTTTTTGCTTAACGGGTTTAAACGTAGGATCCACGTTCAACTTGTGCGATATGATGTTAGGATCTATCCCCACCATATCCTCGTGTGACCACGCAAAACAGTCCGAATGTTCCTGCAAAAAACAAATTATACTATTTTTTATATCGGGGGTTAGAGTTGCACCTATGAAGACCTTACGATCAGGATGTTTGTGATCTAGCACGACTTCTTCCAACTGAAGATCATCGTACGATCGTACTCCATTCTGGCTCTGTAATTGCTAGATATCTTGTGGTTTGGCCTTCATTGTAATCTTGTAGCACTCCCTTGCGATTTTCTTTTCACTTATGATCTCTTGTACACCCCATGGAGATGGAAATTTGATATTCTGGTGGTACGTTGATGGTACGGCTTTCATATCGTGGATCCAAGGTCTTCCGAGTATAGCGTTGTAAGCGGAAGGGCAATCGATGACGTTGAACTTGGTTTGTTTGTTTATGCCTTTAGCGAAGACTGGTAATATGATCTCTCCAAGCGTACTGGTTGCATCTCCGTTGAATCCGATTAATGTTGTTGTTCGTCGTACAATGCTGGATCGGTCGATACCCATGATCTTGAGTGTTTCTGCGAATATCACGTTTGCTGAGCTGCCCCCATCGATCAACACCCTTTTAGTTAAACAATTACCGATGGTTAACTGAATGACCAAAGCATCGAGGTGTTTTTGATGAGCGTCTGACATATCTTCGATATCGAACGATATCTTCGTTGCATCGAGTTCTTTATCATCTGTAGATCTGGATTCACTTGGGATTGGATGTCCTTCGGGCCCTTCACGTGCGTGCCTTTTTGCTGCGGAATAGGTAAGACCACACACGTCTGATCCTCCTGTAATACAATTTACCACCTTCGCTGGAACGGGTGATGTTGGTCTTTTCGAGCTATCGTCGAGAAGATTTTTAAGATGCCCGTTCGATTTGAGGTATGCGATCTCCTTCTTCAAGCTAATACAATCATCTGTATTGTGTCCGTGGTCGTTGTGGAAGTCGCACCATTTTGTTTGGTCTTTGTCCTTGCTAGGATTCTCTGGTTTTTTGGGCCATCGTACGTTAACTTCCAAGTTCCGTAGAGAATCCACCAAGTCTTTCGTTGTACCTGCAAAATGGTAAGTTGACAAATCTGGATATCTTACTTTACCTGTACCTTGACTCGAACGTTTATCGCGTCGGGAATTATCAATCTTGTTTACTCGTTTAGGTTTAAAATCATGTTTCTGTGCTCCAAGATTCTTCTTATCGTTCGAGTGTTTACGCCGGAAGATTGCGTCATCTTCGATCCTCATGTGGGCCAACGTACGAGCTCGTACATCATCGAAGTTTTCTGGTGGATATTTCGTTAGATCTGTGTATAACTCCGAGGATGTATCTAACCCACGTTTGTATGCTTCGATCGCCGTCCGCACATCGCAGTTCTTGACTTTGATCATTTCTGCATTGAACCTGTTAAAATATTCACGAATGGTTTCACCTGTTTTTTGCACAACATAGTAGAGATCGCTTGTTTGTTTCTCCATCTTGCGACTGCTTGCAAACTGCCGAGTAAACTGGTTACTAATTCAGACCACGATGTGATGCTCTTGGGTTTCAAATTGATTAACCATTGCAACGCAGCTCCGATAAGTGTTGATCCAAAGCCCTTGCACATACAAATTTCTTGAAACTGGGTTGGAATAGGAACTGTCCACACTAATTGCTTGTATTATGCGATGTGTTCCACAGGATCAGAGATTCCAGAGTATTTTGGTGTGAAGGCTGGGATATTATATTTTTTGGGAATATCAACGAGAGCAATCTCATCGATATAGGGCGAGGCTTGGAATCCGGTTTTAGGTTCAACTTCGATGGGTACGGCAGCTCCAGGAAGTTTGGTTAACAATGCAAGCATTGCTTTGTTTTGTTCTTCTAGAATTTTCAGTCGAACATCCACGATGTCAGTGGGAGGTGGATTACTGGAGGTTCCTGAAACATTCGATAAGTTTGGAATATGAGTTATGGGGGTAGCTGCGGTGGGAACGTGCGATACAGGTTCTGGAAAAGGTACAAAGGGACGAGGCCCTGTTTGAGGTTGGTTGTAAGTGAACGTGGTTGTTCCTGGGAAAGGACCTGATGGCAATGGAGGGAAGATAGGACGCGAGTTGTTGACTAGAGGTGGCGGTGGTAAGCTAACTTGTGACACTTGCGGTGGGATAAAAGGTTGTGATATTTGTGGCTGGACAAATGGTTGTTGGGGAACATATGGTTGATTTTGAGGGAAGAATGGCCTCGGTTGATGAGTGGAAACTGGAATGTTAGAAGTTTGTGGATTCGATGCTCTCAATCTAGACAGTTCGCCATTCATTTGTAAATTCTGATTATTCAACCATTGAATTTGTTCTTGTGCTGCTGCCAATTGTTGTTGCAAGGTTGGTTGAGAACCGTTCGACATTTTCCTGCACTTAGTTCACAAAGAAGCTCGAAGAAATAGGTTAGTAAGCTGACGCCTTATCGAACAAGATTTTCTCAAAACGGTCCCCACGGTGGGCGCCAAACTGTTTGTGTAAAAATTTACTTAAGTTATTATCGTAAGATGTCGTGAGGCAAAATCGTCAAAAGAAAGAACTCTTGTTCGATAAAACGTGCGATAAATGAAAGTAAATGGACAAAAGATTGATGACGCAGGAAAAACCTCAGAATCGAGGAAAAAACCTGCGGCCGACTAAATAGGATAGTCGACGTTGCACTATTAATCACCAATAAGGGGCGATATCCTCGATGTTACAGTTGTATCGTACTATTACAATAAGGAAATGAACGCTATCGAATGTAAATACAGAGAATAATATTGGTATTGCTATTTCTTTCTCCGAATCAATTGTCTTGAGTGTATAATCTTGAGTCTCTTTTATAGCTGTTGAACTTGTAACCGTTCGTTCATTATTGAGCCATAAATGCAACGGCTATAACCGGTGCTGGTTTCACGATCGTAACGTTCAGGTTCTTTAGTGAAGAGCGTATTTTGTTCCAACGGTCATATCAGGCTTGATAGGCGATGACTATGCTTCGAGGTTATCTTGGATAAGCTTTCCTGCAATAAGAGCAAACTTGAACATGTATATCGTTAGTTCAATTGTACGATCATATGATGATATCGCACGATTTACTTTTTATCTTCGATGATCACTTGTCTTTGTTTGATGGTAGTTATATCTTTATTTCAGGACCTTATCTTAATACAGGAATATCATCCTGGAAGATATCTTACGATTCCAATCGTTCGATCGTTCGATGGTAAAATTTCACCTAAACAGCTGGAACGCCCATCATCTTAAAAGGCACTATTTCTAAACCTATTTACATACGGTTTATTTTCTTGGACTGATTACTGACTTGAGCGTCGGAGCGCCGTTGGTCAAACCAACGGCCACCCCTAGCAACTCTGTTTGTTCGCAGGTATCGCACGATTAACGTATGAATCGCACGAACTATCGCATGTATCGCACGATTGTCGCAGATATCGCATGATTATTGCAAATATCGCACGATTAAATTGCTTCAGACGCACGATTATCTCGCAAGAGCGCAAGACAGTTCGCCAGTCGCACGTATACTCTTATGGGTATAAAAAGAAACGTTTCTAACTTAAGTCTTAGGACTTTAAAACAAACGCATGCGAAAAACAAAGGCTAAAACGCACGATACAATCTACATACAAAAGTAAAAACGCAAGTTAAAAACTAACTACGCACGACAAACAATTCCTGAATCCAAAGTTTTTTCATTAAATTTTTTGCTAAATGTAGCAAAATTACAAAAGATGAAAAAAGAAAAATTACAAAAACTATTCCAAAGGAACGCCGGTGGAAGGTGGATTCGCGACAGGAACCTCTTCGGTCTCTTGAGGATGCACAGGAACGGATCCAGAGGTTTCAAGAACCTCCTCCTCGACGCCTACGTCCTTGACCTCAGCAGGCTTCTCTTCGTCCAAACCCTTTAGATCCTCCTCATCAAGAAGGTCTTCAGAGCCCATCACTTGCACAAAAGAGGCCACCTCTTCGCTCGCCATCTGAGAAGTGATGGTCCCAGCAGCTACACGTCGCATCACCGCGGTACGTGCGACCACTCGGACCAAGGCAGCGTCGTCCTCAAGTTCTTGAATCCTGGACGACAAGGCCTCTTCCCTCTCAGCCTTCTCCCGACGAACGGATAGCAGCTCCTTCTCTAGCTCCATCGTGCGATCCAAAGCCAGCTTCAGCCTTTCCCGCTGCTCGACCTGAAAACGATCGCTGATCTCCAGCTTCGATTCAAGGTCTCCAATCTGAACCGACTTGGTGTTAACCTCATCGGCCAGTTGGGCCAGCTTCTTCTTAGCTTTGTCGGCCTCCTTCCTGGCCACTTTGGCGTCATTCTGATTCAACGCTAATTCTTCCTTAATCTTAGCCATCCGTGTATGGAGGCTAAGACTAGTTTGGAGGGCCTGCAAGAAGAAAGAAAGAAATTAGATATCGCACGTCAGAATAAGCAACAAAAGACATACATGGAGAAAAACTTACCAGAAAAGAAATGCCCGCGATGGAGGCATCCAGGTCTTCGATGTCGGCCTCCTCCATACGCGCCTTTTGAGCAGGGACGTGAAACTGCTCCAGGACCGGGAAGGTGGACTTCGTCCTGATGACGTCGTCCACCATGAAGTCAGAGGGCATCTGAATGGTCATGGTCGTAAGACCAGACCCCTCCTTCTCCTTACCTTTGTCAACCTTTGGTGCAGGTTGACTCGAAGCACCCTTCTCCTTCGCGGGAGGAGCGAAGCTAAGAGGGATCTCCTTTATTCCACCTTCAGCCTTGCGTGCGGCATCCTTAGGTGGAGCATCTAGAGAAACGTACGACGACCTCGTACGTTTAGCCACTAAACCTTCTTGGGCCGCAACCTTCCTCTTGGCAGCACGAGCAGCCGCCTCCATCGTCGACGCCCTCTTGGAAGCTGAACCTGAATAGAAAAGAGGAACAGAATTAAAAACGTACGACTACTAATAAAAGAGTTATCAACACAAAATGATTACCTTCCATATCCTTCTCTTCGATCACTTGCACCTCGGGTTCGACGTCGCTCTCGTCACCTCCCTTGGACGTCCGATACCTACGGTCTGTCACACTGTAACTCAAGAAGCGCTCGATCGCTTCAGTAGTCTCCTCGAACGAAAAGTCGATAGCTGCAAAAAGAGAAACAAAGGATTAGTTAAAGAAAGCAACTTAAATAAATTAAAGAAAGCAAGAAAAGTTCTATTACCGCCTTTGTTCCATTCAGGAACGACCCACGACTCTTCGCCCACGACCGAGGATGTTTGGACAAAGACATATCTCGCCTTCCATCCACGATCGTTCACTTGGGTACCGTGAACCAACATGGCATCGCTTCTCCCCCTTGGAAACAACCCAAAACGGTTGTAGGGAGAACGAGTCACAGTATATGCAGAGAGAAGATCGTCAACCGAGAACGCAGGACGATCCCAGTTTTTAGTCACCCGTTCGATTACATGGACGACACGCCAGAACTGGGGCATCGATTGTCCCGGGGACAAATCAAAGCGAGTCATAAAAGCTCTTGCCAAAGGAGAATATGGCCATCGAAATCCGACTTTGAACGGATACTCAAATAGGGCAAAAAAGCCCGTCGGAGCATCCGCCGGACGGATTTCTCCGGCCACCCTCACCAGGGCATTATCAGGAAGTCCTGCTAACTCCCTCAACTCTACTACCTCTAGACTCTCAGTAATCGAACTCCTAACCTCCGACGACATAGTAAATTCTAACCGGTTTAAACTGTTTCTCAAACGAGTAAACCTAAGATTATCTAAACCTCTATTACTTTTCTTCGCTATTGACTTCAAACGCATGAAACAGGGAGGAAGGAGATACCTTATAAAGCCTAGTCGTACGAAATATTTGCCGAAAATAAGGTCGGATTACGATCTCGCAAAATCAATTCGAAAATTAAGAAGATTTGTAAAATCTTTTCTTACTAACAAATACTCTATTTATAGCAACTAAATCATACATGAGTCATTAGAGATAATCACGCCACGTGTTGATAATTAACCGTTAGAAAACACGCGTCCAGGAACAACGGCTACATAACGGCTATATTCTCAACGTTGATTCGACCGTGTATCAACGTCTTTTTACCCCTTGTCTAACGAACTGAAGATTTAGAAAAAATTAGAATTATTCTCTAAATCTTGGGGGCAAATTGTTAGGGTAAAAATCCACAATCGAACGACGATCGACTATAATCGTAAGACAAACGTTAAGACAGTAGTCCTGTATTAAAATAAGGTCCTGAGATAAAACCTAAGAGAACTATCGAACAAAGATCACTAAACATCGAACATATACATCGAATAAGTCGAACGATGATTATAATATCGTACGACAGTACTAACGAATAAACACAACGAAGCTTATGTCTTTGATGCAGGCAAGCTGATTATCATTTCTAACAATTGCCCACCTTTGAGAAAGTCCGAGATTGAGTACTATGCCATGCTTGTTGGAGTTCATCACTGCAACGAACAAGTCGTAAGTTATATATCGTTCGACAACATCAAGAGATCGACCGTTACAAGCAAGATCCCCGCAGCAGTTACAATCTGGACATTAACTCTCAGCAGTACCGTTCGACCGTTATAAACCAAGCATTAATAGTCAAGAGTACCGTTGGACAGTTACGATTTGGACATTAATGAACCATAATCCCGTTGGACGGTTACTTCAAAGACACTATAAAAGAAGGATCAAGTCAACATTCGAGGATAGGAAGTCTATCCGAAGCTCACAAATTCCATAGCGATTATTCTTGAGAATCATCTGTAATTTACATTTGATTTCATATTTGTTTCAGTTGTAATCGTACGAGCAAAGCTGTATACTCGAAGGACATCACCCCTGTTTGGTGATTATAGTGCTCTGTCGACTTATCTTTCAGGTCGGCCGCAGGTTTTTTCCTCCGTCGTGAGGTTTTTCCTCCGTCATCAAATTGCTTGTCTTATTTTAGTTTTCTCGTACTTATCATCGATTGTAATTTCTTTCTCTCGACGGTTAAGCCTCACACAAGTTTCTTACGACATCGAGTTGTGTAATTATTTACATAAACAGTATGTTTAATTGAAAATAAAAAAATAAGGTAAAAGACCAAAATACCCATCATGTGCCATGCTGATAAGTGTTAATTTATTACCACTTATTATAACACTTTTTATCCTTTTTATCTCTTATTTAGCTCATTTTTAGTTAGTTAACGTCTTTAATTATATAATTATAAGCTTTTTATAATTGCGTCTAGTTTAGAATAAAACTTTAGTTTTTAGCTTAATTATAGCAATTATTATTATGTTTTACTTATGTTTCTTTTTATAAATAAATTGTAGGAGATCGTCGAGATGCCGAATTTATAGAGACGAACTTAATGAACCGGATCTCGGAATTTTGGAAGCGATTTTGATGGCAAGCTTGGACCAAATTTGGAAGATTTGTTGGGCTAATTTCTACAAGATTAATGGGCCAATTTTTAAAGCCTTTTTGGTGAAGACTTGGAGCAATTTTATGGAGCATTCATGGACCAAGTTGGAGCTCCATTCTTTTGCAACCCATGGATCAACTAGTAGACCCATGGATTTATCCATGGGTTACATACCTTAGTCACCAAGCAACAATGGCATATAAATGGAGGTAGCTAGTGGATGAAAAACACACCACAATTCTTCCCATCTTTGGGAAGAAATCCATCATCACCCATCATTCTTCCAATCATTTGGAAGAAATCATCATCCAACACCATCATTCCATTCTTGGGAAGTTCTTGATCTTGACTTCCAACTTTGATTAGTTGGTTGTCATCTCTTTGCTTCAAAGTTCTCATAGTAGTTTCTTAGATACTCTTTGGTTCTCTCTCAAGAAACCGAAATTTAGCTCTTGATTACGTTACTTGATAAACATTTTCGGTTGTTTTGGGTTCGATATTTGGTGAATTAATCTATATATGTATTTTTGGTACTAATTTGTGTTCTTGTTCAATTGCTCATAGTTTTGGTTATTATCTTGTTTGGTATAACACTTGTGATATATATATATATATAGTTTTTTAGTTTATTGTGAACTAACCATTTTCTCTTATATAAATGTGTTTACTTACGCGCTCATAGTGTTAACTGGTCACTTTTCCAGTATACCTTTATATCAACTGTTTTAATTTTCACTGGTCGATTCCAGTAACTGCACTTTATCAACTGTTTTAATTTTCACTGGTCAATTCCAGTAACTGCACCTTATCAACTGTTTTAATTATTGCATTTTATAGTTATTTCTGTCGTACTAACGTTCTCTTGTCCAATTAATTATTAGTTTAAAAATAGTCGTAAAACACACCCAAGCATGATAGGCTAATTTCATAGCTTGGGGTGTAAGGTTCAAGTCGGATTTTTAATATGGTAAAGAGGAAAAAGAAGTCTTTTATATAAACTCAGTTTTTGCCACTTCAAGTTTAGGGTTAATTTCATGTATGCCCTTATTAAAGTTGAAAATATCATATTTACCCAACTTAAACCATAAATATCATATATACCATTGTTAATCTATCAAAATATCATATTTACCCAAATAACAATTTTTATCAATTTTTAATCATTTTAAATTAGATTTAATAATTTATAATTAAAAGTTTTAGTGAAAGGTCATCTTTACCCTTGTCATTATATAGTATTATACATTATTTTCCTTCAAATTCAAGCAACCAAACTCCAGTACCATCATCCCCCCACCTACGCCTGCATATTTCTTCATCACCAATCCCACTTCAATATCAACCACCTTATACTTCCTATCCTAATCAAAATCAAACACTTCAAAAATCATAAACAAATCACCATAATAAATTGGATTTTATTCGAGTTTTTTCCCAAATCATATTCTATGAATTTTAGCAATAATCAAATATCAAAAAGCTGAAAAACCAAAAAAACCTCAATTTTAAAGAACACAATTTGGGGGTTTGCAGAAAGTTTACAATGAAAAGTAGGGTTTCAAATTAAATTTAATAAAAACATAAGACGGTGATATTTTTTTTTTTTTGAAAAACAACATTTATTAACAAATCAAAACCCACCAACACAAACATCCAACATCCACAAAGTATACAACCGCAGGGGGTTTGAACCACCCACCCAACAAGACACACAGGGAGCAAACACAACAGATGAGAGAGCTAAAATTACAAAATGCCTAGGACAAGAGCACAAGGGTTTACAAGAAATAAACAACAGCCCCTGCGATATGGTGATATCAGCTTTGATCTAGGCATTGATGATGGCAAAAAAGGTGAGTAGGGGATGGCAAAGACGACGGTCAACTACAAACATGACTTGACAAAAGTTTGGGGGATTGCCTTTGAAAGAATAATGAATAACTAGCCCTATACCCGTCCGTAGGCCGGGTATACAACATGATTTTAATTTGAATTCAATTATTTAAAATTCTCATTTAACTTTTAGCACACTTTGTGTGTGAACAAAATATTGTTTTTGGTAAGTTCTATAAGTAAAGTATCATATCAAGCATTGTAATATCAAAAGGTTGTCAAGCAAATGAACACCAACAATGGTCAGGTATAGATTCAATTATTTGATATATCAAATGGTCCGTTGATCGGGTACACGACATGATTTTAACATAAAATCAATTATTTGAATGGTCGGTCTTTAACTAAAGTATAAGTACCTTCTCTTAAAAAAGTTAAAGTATAAGTACCTATTGTGTAAAATCTTAGTCCACCAAATGGTATTGTATGTAACAATTTACCCGATAAACGATAACCATGATAAGAGTTGTGACCCTAACTTACCCGATAAGACTTAGCAATGCCAATGCTATATGTTTGTCATATTAATCTGGTAAACTAATATAACTTAGCAAGACCTTATCTGGGTAAGCATCTAATAAATGGTTCCATAAACAAAAGTTAACCCACATATTTGTTAATAAAACTCACAGATAAGAGACATATATCTTTTTTTTAAAGTGGCTTCAATTTTACGTGGTGTTTTTATCAAACGTTCAAGTACATAAATGTTATCACCCAATAAAATAAAAAAATAAAAAAGTGAGGCAAAACAAACATTTTCCTTTTCCTACTAAATATATCTTAAGTCTTAAAAACTTACATTAAAAAATACAAGTAATCTTTAGCTAGAATAGTTGCATTAGAATGAATTCAACCAACTCATATGTGCGAAGATGCCCAATGATCCCTCTTCCTTTATAAACCACCTGTCCATTGCATTAAAAACCCATGATCAAATATAATTAATTTCAAATATGTAATTACTTTGCAATTATATATATAATTAGTAACAAATGGTTAAGCTATAATCCATGAAGTAATTAACTAAGGTGCCATAAATGAATAGATTTTACAACCATCAGCAGTAGCTATAAATGGGAAACATATACAACAACTATGAAGTTACCAACATAAAAAACATATACAATTCAAACATCTGCCAAATCATTATCTTCATAAAATGTAAGATGCATAATACTTGCCAAAAGCATGCAAAATCACTCATACAACCACCATCACCCGATACAAGGCAAGGATCCAAGGACCGAGACTCTTACCGGGCTTCGAATGCTTACCAACAATCCATTTTCATGGCAAATGACGTTACACGATATGGTATTAAACTACAATCTCCTGCCCGTAAACGCTCTCGATCAGAATTTGGTAAACGATCCCTAAGACATTTCGTTGAACACTTGGGATCCATTGATAAAGATGACACTAACCTCTTGATCAAACCACACCCATGGCTGTCAAAAAATCACCATGTCAACGATCATTTGCTTGGCTGCCTCGCAATACACATCCCTAGGGTCTCCCAGTTCGAATCCTGTCTCCACCTTCACTTGCTCAAAACGAAGCTAATTTTCTGGTATAGGAAGCAATGATACCTGAGAAAATAGAACAAAAATATGATCATTAAGTTCAGTAAGTGAATTGGCAAAAAAATAAATAAAAAGAAATCAATCTGTTTAATTGAACATTTGCAACATTTTCAGAAGGGTATTTAGGATTCTACCAGATAGCATTGTTTTCGGACAACACAAAAGGCAAGTGGCAACATAAGCCAAATCTACATGTGATGGCGATCAATCGGACCATCAATCCCCGATTCCCCATAGCTGAATCAATTACCAATATCTAGTTTATCAAAGAAAAAGGAAAAACAGACCTCAAAATATCATGATGTAAGTAGTAATACCGATGGATCATGGAGAGACAACTCTTGACATGAACACTTGCATGCAAAATATAGTTTAAATTAATTCCAAAAAATATGAAATTTCATTTTCAAGAAACTGGCCAGTTAAATCCAAAATATATGAAATTTCATTTTCAAGAAACTGGCCAATTAAATCCAAAAATATGAAATTTCGTTTTCAAGAAACTGGTCAACCTACCTAAATGGGAAAGTTTGCATTTTCAAATACAGTACTTGAATGAGTAAAGTTCATGTAACATCAAGCAACAAAACCTGGTAAAGGTCTGAATAAACTTTTGCACAAATTTGAAGGGTTTCAAGAGGAGCACCACTAAGCTCAAACTGGCCACCATGTTCCGGAGAAGTAATTTGTTTTCCCTGAAAAAGAGTAACATAAATTACTTCTAATGATTCAAAAACGTAGATAGTGCAAAACTGTTTAGAGTTAAAGATGGTCAAAACATGTTGGAAATAGAACAACATATGTCTTATTTAATGACTTGCATATTTAGTTGGGAGTTCAAGCTACATTGGATTGACAATTGAGATCAGGTAAAAGACCATATTAACCAAGATCAACTCTATCATGTTTCTAGACCGGATAACAAATTCACAATGAGAATAAAGAGTACAAGCCAAGCACATCTGGATTTCAAAGAAGATTATAACTACAATAAACCATCAAATTAATTACAAAATTGAAAGTGATTGAATCAACATAAAATTTCAAAGAATGAACTTGAAAGTTGTGAATCAAAATGCACTCTTATGTAAACTTGATTATAAACTTACCACCATTATTACCACTGGAAAATGTCTCAAGAAGGCACACTTGCAAAATAAACATATCAATGTATCATCTCAATGCCTTGACAGAAGATTAAGCAGTAAAGGGGCATGTTCCAAAACCATCCATATATTCATTTCATGGTTACTAAAATTTCCCTATCACATCATCGATAAACGATGTGTACGTGTATATATACATATATCCACCATAGAAGTAATGAGATTGGAACCTTCATTGGTTGGGGAAAGGAAACTATTTTATATAGATGGATGTCTTCCACAAATTTTCTTAAATGTAATAAATCTCAGATGAATAAACCTTTATTAACATGTTCATATACATAAACCAAAAAAAAGTATGCTTAGGGTAAAATGTAACCAATACACACATGATTATGGCAAACTTATACAAATGGAAAACCAATTACCTTGATGTCCAAAAGCTTGAATCTCCTCCGGTAGAGAGTTGAAAGGTTGAAAAGAAAAAACAATAGATGGAAGGATGGGAGAAACCTAACAAATAAAAATCAATACATAGATAAAATTATCAAAGTTAGAAGAAACATTCTACAATAAGTTATAAAGTTGATTTTTAATTCATGAAACTAAAATAAAGTTCCTCCTCCTTGGTTAATTTAAAGAAACTGAAAGCAGAAAACCTTTCTGGATGTTAAAATCAGCAAGAGTGGCCATACTCAAGCAAGATCAATATTTGCAAAAGCTTATACAACCTGAAGAAAATAAAATTATACCAATCTCTAATCAGTATATAAGAATGAAATCAGAAATAACAGAGCATGAAAATCAGAAATACCAACGAAGATAGACTAATTATGGCCGAAGACTATAAATGCTTTATAGAAGTATAGAAAACAAATTCTTCAATCTTCCTTTTTTTTTCCAAAATCATCAATTCATCAACAAATTTACATGCAAAGTTATTTATATTTCAAATTTCCTCTAATCAATTGGCATCTATGGCTTTCAAAAAAAAAAAAATTGGCATCTATGGAAATATTCCATCATTCGATGCTTAACAATTGCAAGCACAAAACGTAAATTAATAAAAAAAGAAGATGAAAAGTCCAAAACACAAAACATGTTTAGGCATTTAAATAACATAAAGCACATATAAAAAAGAGTTGGCATGAATATATCTCTCAGTAAAAAATTGCATATATACAAAAAAAATAGCACATTAAACTCACGTGGGATCAACATTCTTATAATTTAACATCTGGATACATGAATGCATTTAATCAAACACCTGGAACCAAGAACCAAGTGCCCTTTTATTTATACTATTGCAATCCCTTTAATAGCTTGAACAACTTTCAAAATTACAAATTACAAATGATAATTAGAAACAAAGCATACCTGAGAAGAAACCCAAAATCAAACCCAAAGTTGATGATTTGAACCTGAGAACAACCTGAGTCAAAAAAGAAACCCAAAATCAAGTCCAAATTCGCATTTAAAAAGAAACCCAAAAACAGGGATTTTTGGTACACAATACAGATCACACACCACAAACCAGACACTATTTGTTCTCTAACTCTTACATAGATATCACACCACATCATTGATGCACCAAAAATTGCAGATTGATTTCACAGAACATAAATGGTGAACCAAAATAGAAAACACAGATAAACCAAAACAGAATAAAAAGCAAATTTGATAAACCAAAAGCACAATAGGCATACTTTAACTTAGGATTTAGATGAACAATGACATTGAAGGATCAACGGTGATGATGAAATTAAGAAATTTACCATCAAAGAAAGAGGGAGTAGCGGTGGACGGTGGCACTGACCGCCATGAACGTGGAGGATTTCTCTCATCTTCGACGGCGGCGGTGGCGGACGGAGAAGCCGAGATTAGGGTTTGGAAGGCGAGAGGTCGAGTGAGAGATTAGAGAGTAGAGAGGAGTGGTGAAGTCTGGTTGTTTATATCCAGGGCTGGATTACCGGGAAGGGGATGAGTGGTAGAGTGGAGAAGGGAAGGAGTGGGTGTGGGTGAGATCGTGGAGAGGACGAAGTCAGGGAGGTAAAGAGGTAGGTTGATAACTGTAAATACGTAATTTGAACGGACAAGATTAAATATCAAGATTGATCTAACGGCTCATATTGCTTCCTTATTTTTCTGACTCACCGTGGTCAATAGAATAATAATGTTATATATTACATGGGTAAAGATGTCCTTTTACTAGAACTTTTAATTATAAATTATTAAATTTAATTTAAAATAATTAAAAATTGATAAAAATTGTTATTTGGGTAAATATGATATTTTGATAGATTAACAAGGGTATATATGATATTTATAGTTTAAGTTGGGTAAATATGATATTTTCAACTTTAATAAGGGCATACATGAAATTAACCCTCAAGTTTAAATGCCTCACTAAAGATTGTCCTTGGATTTTTACCGGTTAATCAGATGTACGAAAATGCGGTATCTTTTCAGAAGCTACTAAAATGTTATTTTTGGGGTATATGAGTGGGTGACAATTATCTCACGTCTTTAACATTTCATTAAAGAGTATGTCTAATAATTAACTAGTAACAATCCAATGACATGAAAATGTGTTAGTCTCTTAAGAGACTACAATTGGCACTATCCCTGAAGTTGTTATCAGATCTAGTATCCCATTAAAGATTATAACTAATTATTTAACGATGAGTCAGATGCATGAAAATGTGTTAATCTTTCAGAGGTTACGTAAGTGTTGATTTTTAATACATCTTAACATTTCATTAAAGATTGCATCTAAACTCGATAAATAATTGGGCTATATGAAAATGTGATAACTTTTCAGAAGTTACTTGGATATCATTTCTGCATAATTGAGATTATTAAATTATTTCCCATCCAATTTACCTATTTTTATTCCAACTAAAAGACTTTACACCCCTGAATCCTTTTTATAATTGTTCTCTTAAAGTAGCTCATAACCAACCAACCAATCAAAATACTTTTTCATCCAAACCCCATTTGAAGTTAACTTTCATAAAGACTAAATCTCGAAAGATTGTTTTCACCGCTTCCCTGTGGGATCGATATCTGGTACTTGTACCATTTTATTACTTGTTTTTAGAAAAAACGACAGTAATTGGAGGTTTATACTTGGACCGAAGGTTACTTGTTTTATTTCTTTTGCACACCTGTTGTTGACACCGTCCGTTCACTCAATAATTAATTAATTCAAAAGAACAAGCGGGTTGTGTAAATCTGTCAACAAGTTTTTGGCGCCGCTGCCGGGGAAGCAACAAAGCAATTTTTCAATTTTAGTTTTAGAGATTTAATTTTTCTACCACCTTTTTGAGAAAAGGAAAAAAAAGAATTTATATATTAATTATATATTTTCAAAAAAAAAAACACACACAAAAAGATTTTTTAGTTTATGCAAAGAAAATCACGTGGGGAATTTCAATCTAGACCCCGATATCGAAAGAACTTTTAGACGTTGTAAAAGGGAGCAAAGAAATTTGCAAGCTTCTACTTCGTCTGCAATGGAAGAAGAAAACGCATTTTTAGAAGAACTGCCATTTCCTGGAAACCCACCTGATGGGAGGTACAATAATGATGGTCTACCTCCACCTCTACCACCACCTCCTGGAGGTAATAGTAGAAATCGGCTGCAAGACATCCAACCACGTGTGGCAGAACCACATGCTGGTCCTGTACCTATCATTCAGGAACTTGGACCACAAGTTCAGCAAGAAAATCCAGTTAATGGAATTTTACGAAATCCTCCACCACCTCTTAATAATAATCGGCAGATTGAAGATGCAGAACAACACATCTTTCGTCTGGCAAATTCCAAAGATAACAGTATGATGGATTATGCTATTCTTATTGTACATCAGTAACAAACAGGGATACGTGATCCAACATACAATGTCCCGCATTTTGAGCTAAAAACTGTGATGTTTCAGATGTTACAGAATAATGGTCAATTTGCAGGATTGTCAAAAGAAGACCCACAAGCTCATCTTAGATCTTTCTTAGAAATTGCAGGATCATTTAGACTACGAGGAATTTCTGATGACGCTTTAAAATTAAAACTTTTTCCTTTTTCATTAAGTCATCATGCTAGAGCCTGGTATAATTCCTTAAAACCAAACTCTATTTTTACTTGGGATCAAATGGCTGAAGTATTTTTAAAAAAATATTTTCCACCATTAAGAAATGCTCAGTCTAGAAATGAGATCTGTACTTTCAGACAAGATGATGATGAGGCAGTTCCACAACTTGGGAAAGATTTAAAGAATTGTTGAGAAAATGCCCTCATCATGGCATTCCCTACTGCATTCAGCTAGAGACATTTTATAATGGCTTGAATTACCCAGCCAGACAAATGCTTGATGCTACTGCAGGAGGAGCTTTTACTGCAAGTTCTTATAATGAAGGATACAACATCCTTGAAAAGATTTCAAACAATAATGGGCACTGGGCAGACTCTCGTGCAAAACCTTTACAACTACCTGGTACCAAGGATGATGGTAATTATTCAACACTTGCTAGTCAAGTACGTGATATGGCAGTGATGCTCAAGAATCTCACTACTAACAAGCAAGTGGTGTCTAGTATCAACACCCCTGAACCATCAGAGCTACCTGTCCAATGTGCATATTGTGGTGGAAATCACCTTTTTGATAATTGTCCTGGAAATCCGGAAAAAGTCAATTACGTTGGTAATAATGACAAGACTGGACCTTTTTCACCAACCTACAATCCTGGATGGAGAGATCATCCACATTTAAAGTGGAACAGTCCTTCTCTTAACTCACAGTTACCTAGGATACAAGGTCAGACTAACCAATATCCTCAACAGCAAAGACAGTCCAATTTTCAAAACCAAGGACAGTCACATTTTCAAAATCAAAAACGTGTCCATTTTCAGGATGAGGAACCACCTAGATTCCAACACACTTCACACAACCACTCAAAAAATCACCAACAGACCACCTCTCCTAGATATCCACCAAGGCAAAACCAACAGGTTGAACCTTCACTAGAAGCCATGATGAAAGGGTTTATTTCTCAAACCCAAGCATCAATCAAAAACCTTGAGACCCAAGTAGGTCAGATGGCTCTAGAAATTAGGAATAGGTCGGCTGGCTCTCTACCTAGTGACACTGAGATTCCTCAGAGACCAGGGAAAGAGCAGGTTAAAGCTGTAACTTTAAGAAGTGGAAAAGACTTGAGTAAGTCTGAAAAGAAGAGTCAAAATCCTGAAAAGAATTTTGCATCATCTCCCACTCCAACACACACTGACTCACCTACTCCAGCTGAGTCAGCTTTCACCTCACCCTCCCTGACTTTCCACTTTTGTCTCCTGTAACATCTACAGGACCCCAAAGGACAAGTTGGAAACTTCAGGAAAACACCAGTAAGGATGTGTCACAATCTGGTGACAGTCCCAAGACCATTAATAACACACTTCCCAAGGAGACAGATACCACCTTATCCACCACTGTGATGAAGCCTGTCTCTGTCACACCTTCACCATCACCATCCACACCTACACCTCAGAAGACTACCACTCCTACTCCAGTCCCTCTTTATATTCCATACCCTCAAAGGTTAAGGAATCAGAGAGAGGAAGCCCAATTTAAACAGTTTCTTGATGTTTTCAAACAATTGCATATCAACATACCTTTGTTGGAAGCAATTGAAAGGATACCAAATTACACAAAGTTTTTAAAAGATATTTTAAACAAAAAGAAAAGGCTGACTGAGTATGAGACCGTAGCTCTGACTGAGGGTTGTAGTGCTCTGTTAACCAAGAAAATCCCCCCTAAGATGAAAGACCCAGGAAGTTTTACAATCCCTTGTTCCATAGGAGGTAAGACCATTAGGAGAGCCCTATGTGATTTAGGTGCAGGCATTAACCTTATGCCCTTATCTGTCTTTACTACCCTAGGGATAGGTGAAGCAAGACCCACCACTATATCTATTCAGTTAGCTGATAAGTCCATAGTTTGGCCTAAAGGCAAGATTGAGGATGTTTTGGTACAAGTAGATAAATTTATTTTTCCTGCAAACTTTATCATTTTAGATTGTGAAGTAGATCAAGAGGTCCCTATAGTTTTAGGAAGGCCTTTTCTAGCAACAGGGAGAACACTGATAGATGTCCAGAAGGGTGAATTAACCATGAGAGTCCATGACCAAAGGGTGACTTTTAATGTGTTAGATTCTCTTAACTACCCTGATGAGAGAGAAGAGTGTTCCACCTTGAGTGAGATAGAAACCTGGTGTGAGGAAAAGACCTTAGGAGAAATCTTATGGATGCAGACACTGATGATGAGGCAGGAGATAATAGTGAGGAAGTACCCTTAGTAACTGCTGCATTTGAAGTCTTAAAGAATGAGGATAGGAAAACTCTTGTCCCTTCCTTAGAAGTTGCACCAGACTTAGAACTGAAACAACTTCCATCCAATTTAAAGTATGCCTTTTTGGGAGATTCAGGAAAATTGCCTGTCATTATTTCATATTCCTTAGAGGCAGATCAGGAAGAAAAATTAGTCCAGATGCTTAAACTTCATACCAAGGCCATAGGATGGACCATTGCTGATTTGAAAGGCATAAGCCCTACAATCTGTCAGCATAAGATCATTTTAGAAGATAAAAATTTCAACTCTGTTGAGCCTCAAAGGAGACTCAATCCAGTAATGAAAGATGTTGTCAAAAAGGAAATTCTGAAATGGTTAGATGCTGGCATCATTTATCCTATTGCCAGTAGCACATGTGTCAGTCCTGTACAATGTGTACCTAAGAAGGGTGGGGTAACTGTAATCACAAATGATAAAAATGAACTCATACCCACCAGGACAGTCACAGGTTGGAGAATCTGTATGGATTACAGGAGACTCAACAAAGCCACTCAGAAGGACCACTTTCCTTTACCTTTCATTGACCAAATGTTAGATAGGTTAGCTGGTAAGGAATTTATGCTTTTTAGATGGTTATTCTGGTTACAATCAAATTGCCATAGCACCTGATGACCAGGAAAAGACCACTTTTACTTGTCCTTATGGGACCTTTGCTTTTAGAAGAATGCCTTTTGGATTATGCAATGCGCCTGCCACTTTCCAAAGATGTATGATGTCTATTTTTTCTGACATGTTAGAAAACTCCATGGAAGTTTTTATGGATGATTTTTCTGTATATGGGACATCATATGATGATTGTTTACAAAACCTGGAAAAGATTCTTAAAAGATGTGAAGAAACTGATCTGGTTTTAAACTGGGAAAAATGTCATTTTATGGTTAAAAAGGGCATTGTGTTAGGGCATCTCATATCCAAAAGAGGCATAGAGGTAGATAAAGCAAAGTTGGAAGTAATTGAAAAATTACCAGAACCAACTACAGTCAAGGGAATCAGAAGTTTCCTTAGAAATGCAGGATTTTACAGACGATTTATAAAAGATTTTTCTAAAATTTCAAAACCTCTCTGTTTATTGCTACAACAAGACCATGCATTTGATTTTAATGACGAATGCAAAACAACTTTTAAAATTTTGAAAAAGGCATTGGTCACAGCCCCTGTAGTAGTCACACCTGACTGGTCAAAACCTTTTGAGGTTATGTGTGATGCTAGTGATTGGGCAGTTGGAGCAGTGTTAGATGTAAAGATGAATCAATCTAACATGATCTAAGCATGATCATGATAGATCTAGCATGTAGATGATGAAATCAAGTAGAGAGAGAAAGTAGAGAGAATAGAGAGAAACTCATATGTCATTCATATCTGAAAAGCTTGAATTACAATACAAGGCAATGAGGTATTTATACCTCATCCCTAAGAAACAAAAACTTTCACAATAGGTCCCTCAACTTCTATTTATAAACATAACACTAACAATCTCCCCCTTTTATAAAAGAAGGAGGGACACACAAAAGAAATTAACAAACAAAACACTTAAGACATCTTCACTGCAGGCTTTCTCAACTTGAACTTGATCTCAGCAAATCTGATGTCATTTCTCAGTCTTAATCTTCTATCTATCTCCTTTACAAAATGCTTGATCAAAACCTTGTTTGCAGCTGAGATATCATGGACATTATGCTTATCCATTTGCAACCTTGTATTCAACCCATCCATCACCATCTTCAATGTATCATCACAGAACAACATCACTTCATGTGAATACATTCTCTTCTTGTTGCCTAGAGAATCTGGATACACACACGAAATCCTGGTCTCATCCGCATCATAGAAAACAGTGTACATGACAAAGTCCTTCTCTTCACCAATCAGACTTCTTTGTGGTTTGTGGCAAAATAGCTTTGACGTCCAATTCTCCAATCCCAGCTGAAAATCATACAAATGAGCCAAAGAGATAGAAGCCTTGACATGCCTGACAGTTGCTGTTAGAGCAATTATCTCCTCCTCTGATCTAAAGGCTTTTCCTTTGAGATCATATAAAATTCCAAAAATCACATCAAAGCTCACATCCTGGAAATCTGCTTCTGTAATCACATACTCTTTCCCATCTTCTCTAGTAAAGGCAATTACTGGATAGAAATAAGCACTAAGCTTGTTAGTCTTATAACTCTTCACAGCAACAAACTTGTGATCAGACACTAACACTTCTCTTCTTTGCTTGTTCACCTTCCTCATGTGAATGTATTCTCTTCTTAACTCCTCTTTCAGATTCTCAATCCCGTACAGCTTCATATAGCTCAGTTTCCGCTCATGATAACAAAATCTGCTCTTGTATTTCTCTTCCAGATACTTTCCATTTGCTCTTGTGAATCGGTTCCACTCTGTTCTCTTTAGAAACTTCCCAGAACTAGCTTTCATTTTCTCCCACAGTTCCACTTTCTTCGGATCAACAGGCATTAGATCATTATGTGGCAACACTTCTTCTAGCAAAGGTCCTTCCACATCTTCCACTGGTTCTTCCTTCTCAAAATCAAACTGTACATCATCGAACATATCTTTCAGTTTACCATCCTCTGTACACCTTGCATCATTTATCTCCTCATTTGTAACTTGATACTCTCTGAGATCAGTAGCTACATTCTCAAGAAGTGCTAGAACTCTATCTATTTCAGACATAGAACTAGAAGCTCCTGAAAATCTAACTCCCCTTTCTTCTACATCCTCAGCTGGTATCTCCTCTTGAACAGAACTCAAGAAATCTAGAGTAGATTGCAATTCTGGTTCAGTCTCCATTTCTTGACCTCCAGTAAGAACAATGGCATCTCTCTGTCGCGTTGGTTGCTTTTCTCTTGGTTGTCTCTCTTCAAAACGATCCACCACTCTTACTCTTGGAGATGTCGGCTCCTTAGACGGCTCTCCTTCCAACCTTCTACGCTTCCTCTCCCCCTCATGATGATCATGATCATCATGATCATCATGCCTTCTGGTTGGCCGTCTAGCAGCTACTTGACAAGTCTCTTCAATCCCCCGAGTCCGATCAGACAACTGAGATAACCCCTCGGTAAACATCTTGTTGATTTCTGTGAAGGTCTTGGTTAGAGAAGCATCAAGAGTCGCCTGAAACTGCTGAAATTCGGTGTGTGTGACCAAGTGAGCCTGAGACCTTTGTTCTTGAATGGCACGTTGCTGCAGGACAGTTTGTTGTTGTAGGACACCCACAAGATCACGATCCTCAGCTGAACCCGACTCCAAGAGTTTAGAGAACAACCCCTTTAACTCCGGGATAGTAAGAGAATCAGCCGCTGATTGAGAAGGCTGTGATGGAGGATCAGACATCGGAGCTTTGCCTTTAGCTAACAATGCTACTTGCTTCTCCAAGGCTGAAATTCGGGCCGTCTGCTGTTGAATAACATTTGCCATCTGTTCATTATTCTCCCGATACATAGAACGTGTAATCAGTTGGTTTGCAGTGGCTACTACATGAATATGGGAGAGATCAATATCTGAGGTTGAAGCCGTGCCAGTCGGAGGCGGTACAGAGACAGATGGTGTAGTAGATGCGAATGATACAGGCACTGTGGAAGATGTGGAAGCTGGAATTGAGGCAGATGAGAAACTACCAATGGGTGTTGAGGAAGAACCCAAAATGGTAGACTGCTGCCTTAGTTCCGTGATAATAGTGGATGCGGGTAAACTAACACCGAGGTCACTGAGACTTCTCGTTGATCCAAGAGTGGAACTCAAGGAACCCATGTTCAGTGTTGGCGTGATGTTAACACTGATGGGATTTCCCTCCGATCCTGGCAAGCCCGCAACAAATGCAGAACTCACTACGGTGGTTCCGGCAGGGCTACTGAAGCCTCCTGCAAAGGTGGTTTGCACCTGTGTCCTAGCCAAAGAAAGAGATGTATTAGTTACAAACGGTTCTAGACTCGATGTGGAAACAATTGAACTCGTGGGCGGGGGCAGCTGCCTCACTGTCTCGGTACCACCAACCTCCAACTGAGGAATTGTTAGGATTATGTGCGAGACAGTAACAGGGTTACCGTATCCAATGTTATAGGACACTAGTAGGTCACACCGCTGCACACCAAAATGATAACGTTTGGATTACATGAGAAATAATTAATTGATTATTAATTATTTAATGAGAGAGTTAATATATAAATAGTTAGTTAAACTATTTATTTATAATTAATTAATTAGATAAATTAATTAGTTATTTATGGGAATTATATTTAGAGATAATTACCAAAGAATTTTATATGGAATAAAATTCTAGCCTTATCCATATAAATATAGGGTTAAAGGGTTTGTCAGTTGATCATCAGTTATTCAATTCTACAAACCAGAAAAACTCTCTCTCTCTCTCTCTCACTAAAACCGGCGCCAATTCCAAGAAGAGGGTCGCGTTTGTTTTTTGGGGTAATCCTTGGTGGTGGTCTAGCAACCTTTCTCGCGTGGTGTCAGTAGCGGTGTAACCCCTGCCAGCTTTCCAGAAATCTACTCGCAAAAGGTAAAATTGCTAAACCCACTTTGATTGTGTCTGTTAGGGTTTAAGATGGGTCCGGGTTTGGGAATCGTTTTGTTATCCGCTGCGCACCGTTAGTGCCTACGGTTCCCAACAGTGGTATCAGAGCCACTTCTTAAACCTACAGATCAGGTTTAATTGATTGATGATTAGGTTTAAATTTTGTTTTTTGAATTGTTTAAAAATCGAATTTTTCCTTAAAAACCTAAACGAATCGAAAACCGATGGTGAAACGGCGGCAGTTAGCCGACCGAACCAACCACCGCGCCACCACAAAGCCACCGACGGCTCACCACAGTTGGTGGTGGCCGCCAGCTACCAGACCCAAAAAGCCCACCGTACCACCGAATGGTGGTAGCGGCGGCTGTTATGTTCGAAGACCACCACACAGCCGTGTGGTGGCGATGGGGATACGGCGGAAAGCCGACCACCGCACCACCGTTTGTGGTGATGGTGGTAATTGGTTCAACCACCAGGCCGATTTACCGGCGGTGGTGATGGCAGTACGTCTTATTTGAGGCCGCACATCATGGCGGTGGTGGCAGGAAGCCGCTGCTGTCGTGATGATGGCGGCGTGGTTGTTTGTTGTCGCCGGAAGCGACGGTGGTGGTGGCGCAAGCCGCGGCTGCCGTCGAAATCCAAGCCGGTGGATGATAGCGATGGTTGATTCCATCAAAATCGTCGCCGGTGATGGCGATAACAATCGGACCGATGATGGTGGTGGTGATCGTGATCGAAATCGAAAGCCACAACAGTGGTGGCGATCGATTGAACAAACGCCGGGAGCGGTGGCGGTGGTAGCAATTGCGGCTGCCGTCATCGTGTTTTTCCCGAGTAGTGATCGGCGATGATTGACCGCCGGCCACATCACAGCGTGTGGTGGTGGCTGGTTCGTTTGTTGCGCGACCACGGCGGCAGCGGTGGTATTAAACCGCTGCTGTTGCCGGCGGTGATTGGTGGTGATGTTGAACCACGGCGGTGGTGGTGGCACCAAGTCACTACCATCGTTAGTTGGATCGATAGTAACGTGGTTGTTTTTCGAATCAAGATCGGTTCGATTAATCGATAACTGATAAGGGTTTATCCTAAACCAGATAAGGTTCGGAACCCTAGGGGTTAATTTTGTTAATTAAATTAATTATTTGATTTAATTAAATTAGATTTAATCGTTTAATTCTGTAAAATCTAGTCAAGATTTTGTTATCATAGTCAAACCCTTAGACCCATGGTTGCGTTTTTATATTTTAAGTATTATTTATTGCGGGAGGCCTGCGTGCCATTTACAACCCGATTATATTGTAATGTTGAAACTTGAAGACGAAGTCAAGGAGACGATCATGGAGCTTGGAGCCAGTGGGAGCACCGAGAAGTTTTTGTCCCTTAGGAATTGGACCGTCGTTTTGTATTGGCTCACAAAACGACAATAGTTAAGGGTTTTAGACTATGACGTGTTATTTAAACTGCGTAGTTGTTTACGATTGCTTAATCTGCGTGGTTGTTTATATTTATCAGTTATATTGCGTGGTTGCTTAAGTTACGTAATTTTTAAATATAAGCATTTGCCTTTTTAAAAATTAAATATTTTTTTAAAAGGGGTAAAATTGGAAACAAATACAGTTGTGTTTGGATCCAAAGTTTTTGAAAACTGGCATTTATAACCCTTGTTCAAATCATAGATTAGTAAGTGCAACCCACTTTGGGGGCACCTCTGGTGTAAGGTACATAGGGCGTTGTAAGTGCACACACTATGAACGTCCGTGTTCAAACCGAAACTGGAGGGTGATAAAACTCTGCGAATTATCTCCGGGTGGTACCGGCCAGAGTTTGTCCAGGTCCCGGGTGGTGCAATCTATTTTGGTAATTATTTATTCACTGGGTGGTACCAGGCCAAAATGCACTAGAGGGACTAAATATGCACGGACTATAAATATCCGATGTCCCGACGATCTAGAAGTCGTTATTTTCGAGATTGGAATACGATTGGTATAGTTTTACCTACCATAGATCGCATGAGTCGGTTTGACATGATCACATGCTTCCCGACACATGTGAAATATGGATTCTAGTCTAATAAATTTATTTTAAGGGTAATAATTTATTAGAGTTATATAATTATAAACTAAATTGGAATTTATATTCTTCTGTAGATGTCTCCAATTAGCATTCCGTTTTATTCACCTGAGGAATCACTTCGCCTTATTACGGGCAAGTGGAAGCTTACGGGCCAGAACTTTCCAGTTTGGAAGTTACACTTACAGAAAGTTTTGAGTGCCCAGGGTAAGCTTTATGTGATCAATAAGCCCATGTCACGACCTAAAAGCAATGCCCCTGAAGAGGAATTTGCTGAATATTTCAGATTCATGGCAGATGAATCGGATGTAATGTCCATTCTAGTTTTCTCTATGTCACCCGAGTTCACGGGAGACTTAAGAGTGAAATTCTGTCACGAGGTTGTGAGAAATGTAGAGAACCAGTTAGGTTTCTACAAGCATACGGGCAAGCTTTTGATCATGCAAGAGATTTCTCTCCTGAAGCTGCAAAAGCGTCAGTCAGTTAAAAACCATCTTATTGAAATGAGAAGGCTTTTTAAATGTTTATCACGTCTGGGGTACAAGATGACTCAGGAAGAGTTAGTGTATCTCATGTGGTTCTCCCTCACAAAGGAAGTTCAGGACACAGCTAGTGCCTACATGAAGGAACCGAAGAACGACGTGGATAAAGTTCATGAAGATATTCTGGCCAGTCTAGAGCCAGTACCCGAACCTGCAAATCTCATGGACACTGATATAATTGATGAGCTGGGAGATCTGAGTTGCCCAGAGTGCGGCAGCGAGGATATTTGTGAACACTCGATGAATATTGACCAGATAGAGATCGGTTTACCCGATGCTCCAGGTATCTTTATGATAGATTGCTTAATCACTTCTTATGAATCATGGGTAATTGATACAGGCAGTGGTAACCACATTTGTAATCATTTACAGGGATTCACTAGAAGAAAGACTCTGAGGAAGGACCGTTCGAACCTACGAGTTGGCGAAGGCACTCCGTTGATTGCTGAAGCCGTGGGATCTTATAGTCTTAGTTTACCCTCGGGTCTAGTTTTGGAACTAGATAATTGTTATTATATTCCAAATATGATTAAGAATGTGTTGTCTTTTGATTTGTTAGTAGACCAAGGTTTTCATTACAAATATGATTATAAAATGATTTCAGTCTTTAAAGACAATATTTTCTATTTTAAAGCTACACCCGTGAATGGTCTATACACTGTAAATCTACAAGACAACAGTAGTGAAATCTATCATATAAGTAAACGATCCAAGGATATTGAGGATCAGACTTACCTCTGGCATTGTCGTTTGGGCCACATAAACAAGAAACGCGTTGAACTACTCCTAAAAGGAGGCTTTCTTGGTAACTTCGATTATAAACCTTTTGATAATTGCGAATCTTGTTTATCTGGCAAAATGACAAAGCAACCTTTCAACAATGAAAATGAAAGGGCTACTGACTTGCTTGAAATAATCCACACAGATGTATGTGGACCTTTCAGTCATGTAGCAAGAGGAGGATACCGGTACTTCATTACCTTTACTGACGACTTCAGTAGGTATGGTTATGTCTACTTGATGAGACATAAATCTGAAACCTTTGAGAAATTCAAGGAGTATCAGAATGAAGTACAGAATCTACTTGACAAGAGGATCAAGTTCTTACGGTCAGATCGTGGTGGCGAATATCTCAGTGACGAGTTTGACAATCATCTAATGGAGTGTGGGATCGTATCCCAACTCACACCTCCGTATACACCTCAGATGAATGGTGTATCAGAAAGGAGAAATCGTACCTTACTAGATATGGTACGAACGATGATGTGTCACTCTACGCTGCCAATATCATTCTGGGACATGCGCTCGAAACAGCAGCACACATACTGAACAGAGCGCCAACAAAATCGGTAGAAAAGACTCCATATGAATTATGGAAGGGTAAGAAACCCAACATATCTTTTCTGAAAATTTGGGGTTGTGAGGTTTACGTCAAACGACCCACCTCAGAAAAACTCAGGCCCAAATCCGATAAGTGTTTCTTCGTTGGATATCCCAAGACCACCGTGGGATATTACTTCTACAACCCTAAGAGAACAAAGTTTTTGTTGCTCGAAATGGAAAATTTCTGGAAGAAAAGTTTCTCAGTTTAGAGAACACCAGAAAGGATGTAGATCTACAGGTAGTAGACGAAGAAAACACTGCACCGATTGTTGAGCCAGAAATTCAACATAGCAATGTTGAACCTCAATCAGAGCCGATTGAGGAAGTGCAAACACAGGACCTTCGCAGATCCAGTAGGGTGAGACAAGAACCAGATAGGTATCTTGGGTTTCTAGTCTCTCAGGACAGTGGAGACCTGAATGAACCAACATCCTATGGAGAAGCTGTGTCAGGCAATGAGTCTGAACAATGGCAGGAAGCCATGAAGGCCGAGATGCAATCCATGTACGACAACCAAGTTTGGGAGTTGACTGATTTGCCACAACACTGTAGAGCTGTTGGGTGCAAATGGGTTTTCAAGAAGAAAACCGACATGGATGGGAATGTGCACACTTTCAAGGCCAGACTGGTCGCAAAAGGGTTCACGCAAACTCATGGTATCGACTATGATGAAACCTTTTCACCAGTGGCCATGTTAAAGTCAATTAGGATTCTAATGGCCATTTCAGCGTACTTTAACTACGAGATTTGGCAAATGGACGTCAAGACAGCCTTTCTGAATGGAAAGTTAACAGAAGATGTCTATATGGAACAACCAGAGGGGTTTGAAGATCCTAAGAATCTTAATAAGGTGTGTAAACTGCTAAAATCCATTTATGGATTGAAGCAAGCATCTCGAAGCTGGAACTTACACTTTGATGAGCGAATCAAAGAGTTTGGTTTTACCAAAAGTGAGTTCGAGCCGTGTGTCTACACTAAGTTCAGTGGGAGCATAGTAACCTTCTTGGTCTTGTACGTAGATGACATTCTACTCATAGGAAACGATGTACCAACTTTACAGAGTGTAAAGAGCTGGTTAAGCAAATGTTTCCAGATGAAAGACCTTGGAGAGGCCGCTTATATACTTGGTATAAAGATCTACAGAAATAGATCTAAGCTGCTTATCGGGCTTAGCCAAAGTACGTATATCGATAAAATCCTGAAGAAATTCAGGATGGATTGAATCCAAGAAAGGATTTATCCCGATGCAACATGGCATAGTGTTAAGTAAAACACAGTGTCCTGTTTCTAGTCAAGGTCAGGACAAGATGAAATCGGTCCCATATGCTTCTGCAATTGGATCGATTATGTATGCCATGTTGTGTACTAGGCCCGATGTTGCTTACTCAGTAAGTGTTACGAGCATACCAACAGAATCCGGGTGAACCCCATTGGGTGGTTGTCAAGAACATTCTTAAATATCTGAGAAGAACGAAAGAAATGTTCTTGGTCTTTGGAGGTTCTGAGGATGAAATTAGTGTCACCGGATACTCTGACGCTAGTTTCCAGACCGACAGAGATGACTTCAGGTCACAGTCAGGGTACGTCTTTACCCTAAACGGAGGTGCGATCTCATGGAAGAGCTCGAAGCAGGACACAATTGCAGATTCAACTACAGAAGCAGAGTACATTGCAGCATCTGATGCGGCAAAGGAAGCTGTCTGTCTAAGGAATTTTCTATCGGATCTCAGAGTGGTTGCCAGTATCTCGAGACCGATCGATATATTCTGTGATAACTCGGGAGCCGTGGCGCAAGCAAAGGAACCTAGAGAGCATCACAAGTCAAGACATGTGCTCAGGAAGTATCACCTCATCCGAGAGATCATTGGAAGAGGAGATGTGAGAATATGCAAGATTCCAACAGAAGACAATGTCGCAGATCCGCTGACAAAGCCACTAGCAAGGGTAAAGCATGAGGCACATGCGAATTCCATTGGGATGCAGTACCTAGAAGCCAGAAGCTAGTTCTTAGTTTATTAATTATTACTATAGTTTAATTTAGAAACAATATAATCATGTAAAGTGTTTATTTCACAGTGTGTTGGAAATAAATGGAGGTTTTATTTTCATGATTGTTCTAAATTAACTATTTTTCGCATATTTAAACGTATCCATGATTTTTACAAAGTTTTGTAAGAAAATCAAAATTTCCGTAGCCACATATTGAAATGGGAATTTCAATAGGAAGTTTAACGCTATTATAAATACTTGATGATTTATTCGAAGTAAAGAATAAAAGCACAAGTGATGTGACCAAGTATTTATAGATACTCATCAGAGTGTTTGGGTATTGGAAGTGACCAGTAATCAAGTCTGCTTCATGGAGCCTCAGTCATAAGCATTGACTTGATAGGTTGTCCTTAAACCTGAGATACTTGGTTTGGAAACATGAGGACTGTTGTACTCTTAGCACGTACTAACGCTGCACCGTAACAGGGCGGCCATACGGGACATGACTAGATGCAGCGGAAGCCGTGGATCCAAATGCAAGTAGTCAAGAAGGGATTTGCACCTCTTTCAAAAGAGAGATATTTCCGGGCCCCTTGACGATTAAGATTGGCAGAAAACGCGTGGCCACGCTCGGATAGAATAACAGGCGTTATTTAGTAATATCCGTTACTGCAGGCAATCGGAATCAGAGTCAAGAAATACTTGATTTTAAGAAATGAATCCTCCACTCCATGTCTTAAAATCACTTTAGAAATATCGTGTGCAAAAGGAATGAACCTGTGTACAAATTCAAACGTGAATTATATCTCTGGATGTAAGAGATCTTATAACCTGGTTAACCTAAGTGTCTGGCTAGGGACCTCCTTAGGCTAATGGTAACAGTACAGTTACATGTCTAGCACAAGTGGGAGTCGGTTAGGATTATGTGCGAGACAGTAACAGGGTTACCGTATCCAATGTTATAGGACACTAGTAGGTCACACCGCTGCACACCAAAATGAGAACGTTTGGATTACATGAGAAATAATTAATTGATTATTAATTATTTAATGAGAGAGTTAATATATAAATAGTTAGTTAAACTATTTATTTATAATTAATTAATTAGATAAATTAATTAGTTATTTATGGGAATTATATTTAGAGATAATTACCAAAGAATTTTATATGGAATAAAATTCTAGCCTTATCCATATAAATATAGGGTTAAAGGGTTTGTCAGTTGATCATCAGTTATTCAATTCTACAAACCAGAAAAACTCTCTCTCTCTCTCACTAAAACCGGCGCCAATTCCAAGAAGAGGGTCGCGTTTGTTTTTCGGGGTAATCCTTGGTGGTGGTCTAGCAACCTTTCTCGCATGGTGTCAGTAGCGGTGTAACCCCTGCCAGCTTTCCAGAAATCTACTCGCAAAAGGTAAAATTGCTAAACCCACTTTGATTGTGTCTGTTAGGGTTTAAGATGGGTCCGGGTTTGGGAATCGTTTTGTTATCCGTTGCGCACCGTTAGTGCCTACGGTTTCCAACAGGAATAGGTACAAGTTGTGATATATCCCCGTGGGAAGATGAAACTACCATTTGTTGAGAAACGGTAGAGTGGCTTGGTTGGGTTGTGCATTGCATGAGTGGGTGTCTCATGTCTTGTTCAATAGGTGGTGGCAACATATGCTCACCCCTAGAAGTTGTGGCTACCCAGCTAGACTCGGCTTGGGGAGGGGTTTGTACTTCTTTTCTAGCCCCTGTCTCACACTCACCATGTTTTTCTGCTTCCCCAACACTCATCCTCTCATCCGGATTTTCAACTAATTCTCCCTCATCCATCCTTATGTCCCCTTGAGTCAACAAACGACTCGAGCCTTGATCAGGCATATCATCATCATCACTATCATCACCGTCATCATTTGACCCTGGAAGTTCTTCAGTAGGAGCTTGAGTATCTACATCCTCATCCATATAATGCTCATCACTAGCAGCTAAACTGTCCTCAGATGAGGAATCATGTCCCATAAGTCTGTTGAGTCTTTGTGCCATCTCACTCGGAGAATAACACTGTACGTCAGGAATAGCATCATCTGGTTGTGATAAGTCCAACAATGACTCCGCCACTTCTTCAGTATCCAAGAACGTCTCATGAAGAGGAGATAAAACAAAGTCTGGCAGAGAAGCCTCAACCAACTGTTGTTGAGCATGTGAACTTGCACCTTGATCATCTTCTATAGCCGCAAAGACATCATCCATCCGTATCTCAGAACTGAATTGACCAATTTGAGCAGCTACATTGACAGTTGATGAGTAAGCTAGCTGATCAGAATGAGCCCCACCTGCACCCCTCTAGGTATTTTCCCTCATCACACCCTGACCAAGATCCCGTGATCGTTGGTCCCTATGAACTATACCCTCACTTCTAGGGATAACACCTTGGGTAGGTCCCTCCGGTTCTGGTTGGACCATAGGTGCAAAGCTAGCCCTATACTCTATCACACACGCCACATTCTGATCAGCATATGCCAAAAGTTCTGAAAATAAAGGAACCTCCGGAGCAAACTCCGCTTCGGATATCGAATAGACTGCATATCATGGATCTTGACCTTCTCTGCATCTGATCGGATAGGAATATCCGGATTACGCTGCATTGCACTCGCTATAAGAATACTTAGAAACCTCGGGAATGGTAGATGCTTTTGTCGCTTGGCTAGAAGCTCCTTCAGATCGTAAAAAATCAACGAAGCATAGTCATAATGCTTGTTGAATAACACTCCATAAAAGAGAATCAGAAACGACTGTGTCGCAGTGTCTTGAGCCGTCCGCTTTCCAGTCAAACATCTACTTAGAATTGTGAACAATGTGTTATACGTTGGAGGTAGGTTGGACTTGTTGAACTGAGACGGTGCATTGATTGCCTCCAAGTGACCAACAGATTCTACACCGGCCATTGCAACTGCCAACGATGCAAATGGTTCAAACTGATTAGCATTTGGTCGACTAGTCACTTCCGGAAATCCCAATAGACGACGAAATTTGTTGACGCCAAAGCTGATAGTGTAGTGATCCAGCTTAGCAGTAAAATGATGATTATCCGGATCAGCATGAAATTGCAGTGTATTCCAGACTTGTTGCACATAAATCATAGGTACTTCAACCATCTTTGTAAGCACTGTGTACAATGGATGGTTTCGTAGAATGGCAGTGATCATCGGAGCTCCCATCCTTGCATGTGGGTTGAATGGAACATTGTTCGAGATCGATGGAAGAAATAACGACGGACGAATTAACTGTCTATCCGCATCAACATTCGGATTATGTGGGGATGATTGTACCGAGAGTATGTCTGAAATCGCCATGTCATCTGAGTCTGGGAAAAAATAATCCTCCATCGCTGTAATTCATAAAAACATTAGATTTATATCTTTTATGTTTAAAATTTTATGAAAAACGCGTTTAAGTGTGAAAAAGAAATTCACACAGTGTGAGACTTGAGAAAAATACACTAAAAGATCGACCATTGAAAAATATAGAGAACTATATCAGTTAAACTTATATAAGCCTTAACAACACGCGAGACATATGTCTCGAGTGAGATTCGAGATATTAGTTATTCTTGATATCAACTTGTAGAACCTTTATTTTACAAGAACTATTCATTGAAAGGCTTATACATATTAATTCGATTAAGTTCACCACATTGTCGATTTGAAGGTCAATCTTAAAGTCAACAAGATAATACGAAGTTCAATGTCTCAAGTCCATATGATCCGGAACAACGGTTCATTCACACTTATATGTTTAAAATATCAAGAATACAATCCCGAGATGTTAACCCGTGTGTTAAGATTAGTTCATACAAAAACATTAAACTACTAGCCTAATCGATATATGATCGAATGAATACCTATAGGCTTCGTAGAACCCGGGATACGTATACAAAACACACACTAAACTAGACTACGTAATGCACTATAAGAACACAGGCTTGAGCAGGAATCAGCGACTTGAACAAAATCCGCACGAGCAATGAATTTCCAGAAAGATTGGAAATGTGAAGAGAAACAATGTATTTATAGAGGAGTATTCAAAATGATATCAAACTCATGATGACATGGACACGTGGCACTCTGTAACTGGACCGTTCCATGTCTCGAGCGGAAAATCTGAAAGAATGTGTACTCGAAATCTCGCTCGAGACACATGAACAGACTCGAGATACATGTCTCGAGTACATGTCTCGAGTCAATATGACCAATGATTCGAGTCTCATGCACAATGTAACGCTCGAGATACATGACTCGAGATACACATCTCGAGCACATGTATCACAACAGGTTTAACTAACTCGAGCCATATAAAAACCATTCGAGATACATGACTCTATACACATGTCTCGAGCACAATTCTCAAATGAGGTGTAACGCACTCGAAATAGAAGACTCGAGATATACGTCTCGAGCACAATTCTCGAATGAATTGTAACATGCACGTCTCGAGTCAATTGTAACATGCACGTCTCGAGTCAATTGTAACATGCACGTCTCGAGTCAATTGTAACATGCACGGCTCGAGATACGTAAGACTCGAGATAGACAACTCGAGATATACAGCTCGAGCCCTTGTCTCTTATTACTTGTACGACTCGAGATACGTAGGATTCGAGATAGACAACTCAAGATAGATATCTCGAGCCCTTGTCTCGAGTCACATGCGCGTTTCGAGTTAAGTATACGTATGCACATCTCGAGTCAATACTCCCCCTACGATGAAGCAGCCGTAATACTCCCCCTTAAACTATGCATACCTGAAATTACCTGTAAAAGGCAAAATCACAGCAACGGTACTAACCTGAACCAGATAAGCTCCCCCTTGATAAAACCATATACTCAAAAACAAACACATTAGTAACAAAGAAAGTAATAAAATACCAAAAAACAATCAACTTGAGACAGAAAATCAAATGTAACAGATAGGCTGTATTTCAAGATATACATAGAAGACCAATGACCATACTTAACTCAGTATTTCATTATCCTGCTATGTATATAAGAAAATATAGATTAGAAGACGGTTAGATCTTTTTATCAATCATACCAAGTCTAGAGATGAGAAATTTAAAACGTTTCTCATCTAAAGCCTTAGTAAACAGATCTGCAAGTTGATATTCAGTATTAACAAAGTACAATTCTATATTCTCTTTTTCCACATTGTCCTTTAAAAAATGATACCTGATATCAATGTGTTTGGTTTTCGAGTGTTGAACCGGATTAGCTGATATGGCTATGGCACTCTTGGAATCACAATAGATGGGAATCTTCTTGTATTCAAGACCATAATCTCGAAGTTGCGATTGCATCCAAAGTACTTGCGAACAACAACTCGCAGCAGCAACATATTCAGATTCAGCGGTGGAAGTAGATACACACTGTTGCTTTTTGGATGCCCACGAAACCAACTTATTTCCCAAGAATTGCAAATGACCTGATGTACTCTTCCGGTCCATATTGCACCCACCATAATCAACATCAGTATACGCTTGTAGCTCAAATCCAAGACCATTTGGATACCAAATGCCATAGTACGGTGTCCCCTTTAAGTATCGAAAAATACGCTTAACTGCAGCTAAGTGAGACTCCTTTGGTTTAGCTTGATATCTGGCACATACACATGATATCGAAAAATACGCTTAACATGATATCAGGTCTGCTGGCAGTGAGATACATTAAAGAACCAACCATACTACGATAATTCCTCAAATCCACATCCTTCCCTTCATGATCTGGACCAATTGAATTTCCAGTAGCCATTGGAGTTCCTATCGAATGACATCCAGACATATCAAACTTCTTAAGTAGATCAAAGATATACTTAGATTGATTTATGAAAATGCCATAGGAAAATTGTCGCACTTGTAGCCCAAGAAAGAAATTGATTTCTCCCATCATACTCATCTTGAATTCTTCAGTCATCACAGTCTCAAACTTTTTAAACAACTCCCTACTAGTAGATCCAAAAATAATATCGTCAACATAAATCTGAATAACAACAATATGTTCTCCTTCCTTCATCAAGAACAATGTTGAATCAACCGAACCTTTCTTGAAACCCTTGGAAAGCAGATGTTTAGACAACTCCTCATACCAAGCACGTGGTGCCTGCTTTAAACCATACAAAGCCTTATCGAGAACATAGACATAATCTGGATGTTCTTTATCTACAAATCCTTCTGGTTGTGCTACATAGACCTCTTCTTTCAAATGACCATCAAGAAATGTTGTTTTGACATCCATTTGAAAGACAGTAAAGTCTTTATATGCAGCATATGCCAAAAACATGCGAATAGCTTCAAGTCGAGCAACAGGAGCAAAGGTTTCATCATAATCAATACCCTCCTGTTGACGATAACCTTTGGCCACAAGTCGTGCTTTGTTACGAACAATTATGTTATTCGCATCTCTCTTATTTTTGAATAACCACTTGGTATCAATAACTGATTTACAATCAGGTAATTTGACCAAACGCCACACTTTTAATGCCTCGAACTGATTAAGCTCCTCTTGCATAGCAGTAATCCAATCAGAATCTTGTAATGCATCAGAGACACGTGTTGGTTCAATATTACTCAAGAATACCGAGAAGTTACACTCATTTGCTGTAGCAGCTCGTGTTTGAACACCCGAAGTAGGATCACCAATGATCAACTCAATAGGATGAGCCTTTGTCCATTTAGTAATGTGGCAAAGGTGTTTGATCATTTACGGAAGAAGAAACAGAGACATCGTTAGTTGATGCAGGTTGCGGAGTAAGTGATTCATGCCCATCAGGAAGAAGACTATTGTCACAAACATCATGTGAAGATGACTGAACTTGAGCATCAACTGTAGTATCTAGATGATGATTATCCATAACGATGGGAGATGATGAAGGAGAGGATACAATACTAGGTAGATCTTGGCATGGTATAGACGATGTTGGAGAGACTTCAGATGAGGGAGTAGCCGAACTTGAGGGGGTAGATGATGTACCTGCATCAGACGAAGATGTTTGATTAGTGCCATACAAGTCTTCATAAAAATACTCAAATAAACTGTCTAACTCATTTGATGTAGCTGGAAGGTCAATGAAGGTAGTTGTGGATGAAGATGCATCTGTAAACACAACATTATTAGACACAATATCTGCATTAGAAGATACAGTTGAAGAAATCTCAACAAATGGGTCAAATCTAACATTTACACTTTCATAAACAACTCTTGACTTTTTGTTGAATACTCTATAAGCAACAGAACAATCTGAATATCCCACAAAGATCATCTCATCAGACTTAGGTCCAAACTTTCCTCGATTCTCAGTTTCATTAAGAACAAAGCAAGGACACCCAAACACTTTAAAATAATCAATATTTGGAATTCTTCTAAACAGAAGGTGATAGGGTGTCTTTCCAAATCTCCGATGAATAATAGATCTATTTTGTGTGTAACAAGCAGTATTCACAGCTTCAGCCCATAGGTACTGAGGTAATTGACTTTGAGCTAACATTGACCGAGCTGCTTCAACTAAGGTTCGATTACGGCGCTCAACTACACCATTTTGTTCAGGAGTGCGTGCTGCAGAAAAAGTTTGTGTAATTCCTAAGGAAGTGTAAAAACCTTTTAACACTTGATTTTTGAACTCCGTCCCATCATCTGACCTGACAGTCTGAACAGGTAATTTGAGTTGAACTTGAACAGCTTTGATGAAATTTATTATTAAATTTGATGTTTCATCTTTTGTTTTTAAAAATTTTGTCCAAGTATATCGTGAATAATCATCAACAATGACTAAAACATATTTTCTACCTGCTAGACTGACAGTTTTCATTGGATCACAGAGATCCATATGAATTAAACTCAACGGAGATTTGGACCCTTGTTCAGGTTTGGGGGGATGAGATGCTCTTTTCATTTTACCCTGAGCACATCCTGAGCACATTTGATCAGGTTCAAACTTGATCATTGGAATACTAGATACTAACCTTTGTTTTACCAATCTATCAAGGTATCTGTAATTCAAATGAGAAAGTCTACGATGCCAGAGTAAAGATTGATGAGATGACTTCTTTGTGATGAGACACTGAGATTTATTTGCAAGCATATGTCGAAGTTTGATTGTATAGAGATTAGTTTTCCGAGTGCCAACTAATAATTCTCTACCCCATTCAGTTCTGACAGCACATCTACGTTTGTTAAAATTTACCTCTAAATCTTTATCGCAGAATTTGCCAATACTGAATAGGTTATGATTCAAGCCTTCAACATGTGCTACATTGTTGATTGTAATATCCTCACACACAATGTCTCCATGACCCACAACCGGTGAAAGTTCATTATTGCCAAATTTGACCGAGCCTCCATATTCTTCTTTGTAATTAGATAGAAGCTCTTTCCTTCCAGTCATATGTTTGGAACACCCAGAATCCAGGTACCATTTATGACTAGCCTGCAATGAGGAAATCAGGTGGATTTAGGAACCCATTTTAAAATGGGTCCACTACGTGTAATACTCTTAACAGTACAAGATATTGAATCCCAGTAATGCTTTGTGCCTCTAAGCATATTAAAAACATGATATGGAACATATCTAGGAACTGAAGAACGAAGAGTAGTAGAGAAATTAGATTTAGTATATGATGTATATTCTTTGAAGAACTTGAAGCATGAGAAACTGAAGAAACAGATGTAGACCTTTTATTCATAGAACTGAATTTTGAAGGTACATTATTTTTAGAATTCAGTTTGTTTCCCACACTAAACTTGCTATTTGTAGATTTCATACTAAAATCTAATTTCTTAACATTTCTCTTCGTTGACTTCTTCTTTCTTGTCTTCTCAATGCTCACACTGTCGGAACTTCCTGTAGATGGATTAGCACAGATATCAAATGATTTCAACTTAATTGGAGCAGGTGCAGTGGATGGATCAGTTTCCTCAGGAAACACCATGTTCGGATTTTGCTTTTCAAATCAATGTGATGCTGAAATTTCCGTAACATAGATTTTACTCCCTGAGTGAACTGAACCTTGTTGATGTATGCATGAGTGACCGGAGTAGATACAATCTTTTGGTTTTTCCCAGCATAGTGATGACCTTCTTCATATATAGACAATCTTTCAACCAGTCTATCATAGCTCTTAGTTAAGGTTACACATTTGCTGTTCCAAAATTTTGTATCACACTTTTGACGAGAAAGTTCTGTCTTTAATTGTTGAAGTGTGTTTTGAAAACTTTGTTTTTCCTTTTCATGTTTCTTTTCTAAATAAGAGATTTCATCATGAAAGTGACAAACTTTGGATCTTGTTGATGAATACAAAGGTTCAGAATTTTTCAGAGATGACTTCAATGATTCCTGTGAAGATTCACCCAATTCACTACCATTTTTCGACAATGCAATTGAAGATAAACCATTTGAAGGTGTAACCGAAGTTGATGGAGCAGAAGATGTTTCATCAATTATGGTTTGTTTTAGATCAAGAGATTCAAAAACATAAGGAACTTCAACATCATCAGTTGACATTGCTGATGGTTCTTTGTACTCAAAATAACCTTTATTATTTACAACAGGAACAACTTCTTCCTGCTCATTCAACACCTTCTTTCAACTTCTGATTGATTCCAAAATTGTCAGGAGAAGAATTTGTGTTTTCTACTGATGCTGACACATTACAAACTAAATCATTTAGTATTTCTGAGACCAGTGAAATTGGTTCAGAATCAACATCAGTAGTATTCCAATGAAGAAAATTCTTTGACTTGGTTAAAAGAATTGAATTCTGAACTTTCAGATCCTCAATTTGTTTCTCAAGATCTGAAACTTTACATTCTAAATCCTTGGTTGATATGTATGGTTTTACAACATTGCTCGACGATTCTGGGTATACAAAGTATACTGGATCATCCTTGATTGAATTGGATTTAATCTTCAGAGTATCATCATTATACACAAACTTGACCCTATGATATTTAGAATCATGATACATAGGATCATGTAGTTTCATATGTTGCATCTCTGAAAATTCTTTCTTCATTTGAAACCCTTTTAATGAAGGAAACCTTTTACTCATTAACATGCTTGTAAGGTCATAAAATGCTGCTTTTTCTTTAAGAGTTTTTTGCAAATAATTTGGATTTTTAACTCCAAGGGTCTTTTTCAAATAATTTGACCTTCTTTGGAGTAATAATCTCTAAACTCAACTTGTTTGTTCAAGAAAATTGTATGCTCAGTTTGACCTATCTTATGAAGTTTAAGATCAAGATCCGAAATCATCTTATTTAGCTTAGAAACATTTTCTTTTTCCACACTCAAGCTTATGGTTAAAAAATCAATTTCTAGCTTTTGTGACTTATGTTCAGCTCGAATTGTCTCAAACTCATTCACTGATTGTTGCAATTGTGCACATTGAGAACTTAATTGTTCTTTTTGTTGCAACAAATCAGTAATTTCGTTAGTTTGTTTTAAAATGACAAGTTCGAGTTCTTTATTTTTGTTATGAATTAATGTTGTCACCTCAAGCATTTTCCTTTTAGGATCATCAAGAGAGAGAGAGCGTACCGTTGAAGTTTCTCCATCACTCTCTATGTCTTCATCTGATTCTGATTCTTCCTCCATCAATCCCATAAAGCACATCTGTGCTTGATCATCATTGTCAGAGTAATCCAGCCATTCTTCATCATCAGCCATCAGAACCAATCCTTGTTCTTGTTTCTCTGCTAGTTCCAACTTTTTCCTCAGCAGTTCCACCTTTGTCATTTTAGTGGTACATCCTTTAGCAATATGCCCTGTCTTTCCACACTTGTAACAGATAATACCTGCTTGACCTTTCTTTTCCTCTGTTCTTTCAGGAGTATCTTTGACAACTTCCTCTTTCTTGGTTGCATATTTATCAACATACTGATTTTCAACCCGATGAGGATACCCTTGTGAACTTTGCATGTAGTTTCTGTTAAAACCTCGACCCCCTCTAGTGGAAAATCTTCGGTTGTTGTATCCAGACTTATTATAATACTTCTTCTTATAGGCCTTAGTTAGACTCAATAAACTTTGCAACATTTGATCCATTTCATCTTCATCAAATTCTTCTTCATCCTCTTCCTCCTCATCTTCAAATGCTTCAAAAACTTTAGCTTTGCCTTTTCTTACTTTCTTCTTAGCTTTCTCTTTTTCAGCAAGTAAGACCAAAGTATCTGCTTCAGTCTTTTCTTTCTTCTTTCTTTCAGCAGCAATTTCATTCACCTCTTCCTCGAACAATAAAAGATTCTCATATACTTCATAAACTTTCAACTCATTCAGAACCTTATGTTGCTTCACAAACCTTGAAAATTGTTTCCAATCTGAAGATAGGTTGTTAATGAACTTCACTATATAATCCATTTCTGATCGAATGATATTATTTTTCTTCATATCATTCATCAGTTCCACAAATCTATCGTAAGCCTCTTATAGAGATTCATCCTCCTTCATTCTGAAATTCTCATACCTATCCATAAGGTTTGTTATCCTCATTTGGTTTCCTACCTTTGAACCCATCATTATCTTTTGTAGTTGATCCCAAATGGATTTTTCTGACTCATCATAACTATCTAATTTTCGAAAGATCTCATTAGGAATGGCTTGAATTAGATAGTTTTGAGCTTCAACATCAATCATATATCTTTCTCTCTCAGCAACATCCATTTCTGAAAAATCTTTCGGCACTTCTCTTCCATCAACTGTATGAACTGGAATAGAATGAGGACCATGCATAATAGAATGAAGAAACTTGTCTCCATCTTTCTTTCTCCTGAGATATAGTTTGAATCGCGAGACCCACAATTCATACTCATCTTTGAATAACACCGGTGCTTTGGTCTCTAATCCCATTGACATATCATCTCTTCGATTTGCTAGACTCATCTTTAAAACGGATCTTTACTACTGATTTTTATGAGAAATATCAGTTTTGTGAATTTGAAGAATTCAACTTGATGACTCGAGATTATGACCGAAACACTCAAGTTAATGATAGCTAGAGACACAAAATGTTTGACTCGAGACTCACAAAAAAAACTTGTGCTTGAGACACTGAAAATACTTGATTCGAGACACACAAAAGACTTGTGCTCGAGACACTTGAAATACTTGACTCGAGACACAATACAAACTTGACTCGAGACACGTAAACAACTTGGCTCGAGTCACATGAAGGACATGGCTCGAGACACCCTAACCAGCTCGAAACAACCTACTCGAGACACCTACAATTCAAACCAACTCGAGCCACTCTAATTCTGCTCGAGATATACTACTTCTGCTCGAGATACACACAACTCAGCTCGAACTAGACTTCTTCTGCTCGAAATTCAACTAACACTCGAGACATATGAATCTGGTGACTCGAGACATAAGAACATCTTCGAACAAATCACGATTTTCAGCTTATTTCAACTAAAAATTCAAATCTGAACACTTTCTAATGATCACAAATCACTCCTAATACATGAAACTTGATAGATTCATGAAATCATACACAATTTCATGAATAATCAAGTAATATGTCTTCAAATTTGCTCCAAAATTGAATTCTTCAAGTTTTCTTCATTTTCTTCAAATCTTCAACAAATCCACATGATAAATCTTCACTCAATCAGCAAATCCAGCTCTGATACCACTTGTTAGATGTAAAGATGAATCAATCTAACATGATCTAAGCATGATCATGATAGATCTAGCATGTAGATGATGAAATCAAGTAGAGAGAGAAAGTAGAGAGAATAGAGAGAAACTCATATTCATATCTGAAAAGTTTGAATTACAATACAAGGCAATGAGGTATTTATACATCATCCCTAAAAAACAAAAACTTTCACAATAGGTCCCTCAACTTCTATTTATAAACATAACACTAACAAGCAGTATTGGGACAAAGAAAAGAAAAGATTTTTCATTCTATTTATTATGCCAGTCTAACTCTCAATAATGCTCAAATTAATTATACCACCACTGAGAAAGAATTATTAGCTGTGGTTTTTGCTTTTGAAAAATTCAGATCTTACTTAATGGGAACCAAGGTTATAATTCATACTGACCATGCTGCCATCAAGTATCTTATTTCTAAAAAAGATGCAAAACCAAGGCTAATAAGGTGGATCTTGTTGTTACAAGAATTTGATTTGGAGATTATTGACAGAAAAGGCATTAATAATCAAGTTGCTGATCACTTGTCTAGGTTAGAAAAGCAGGACAATCCGAAACCTGGTACTGACATCTGTGAGACATTTCCAGATGAAAAGATTTTTGTTATAAAACAATTGTCAGTACCATGGTTTGCTGATATTGTCAATTATTTAGCTTGTGGGATTATTCCTAAGGAACTAAACAAACATGCGAGAAGAAAATTAATTTTTGATTCAAAGAAATATTTATGGGATGACCCATTTTTATTTAAAATTTATGCAGATCAGATGATCAGGAGATGTGTCCCTAAAGAGGAGACCACTCAGATAATCCACCATTGTCACTCTGGACCATGTGGAGGTCATTTCAGTGGAAGTAGGACAGCTGCAAAAAATTTGCAGTCAGGTTTTTTTTGGCCTACCTTACACCAAGACTCTTACAGCTTTGCAAAAAGCTGTAATGAATGTCAGAGAAGTGGGAATATTTCCCACAGAAATGAAATGCCTTTAAACAGTATTCTAGAAATAGAATTATTCGACGTTTGGGGTATTGACTTTATGGGACCTTTTCACATCTCAAATAACTGCTCTTACATTTTGGTAGTTGTAGACTATGTGTCTAAGTGGGTGGAAGCTATGGCTTGCCATTCCAATGACGCAAAAAACAGTAATTAAATTTCTGCAGAAGCATATTTTTTCAAGATTTGGTACCCCACGTGCCCTGATCAATGATGGGGGTACCCATTTTATAAATAAAATGTTGGAAGAAGTCTTGGAAAAATATGACATTAGGCACAGGGTAGCCACGGCTTACCACCCTCAAACCAATGGATTAGCCGAACTCTCTAATAGAGAGATAAAAGGAATCCTTGCTAAAGTGGTCAAACCACACAGAAAGGATTGGGCATCCAAACTGGATGATGCCCTATGGGCTTATAGGACTACCTATAAGACTCCTATAGGGATGTCCCCGTATAAATTGGTTTACGGGAAAGCCTGTCATTTACCCCTAGAACTGGAAAATAAAGCCTATTGGGCTATCAAGGAATCGAATATGAGTACTGATAAAGCTGGAAAGAGAAGATTTTTACAAATTTCTGAGTTAGAGGAACTTAGGAATAATTCTTATGAAAATGCTAAGCTTTACAAAGAAAAAACAAAAAAAATGGCATGACAAAAGAATTGTTCCTAAGGAGTTCACCGAAGGCCAGCAAGTACTCTTATTTAACTCACGGTTGAAATTATTTCCAGGAAAATTAAATTCTAGGTGGACCGGACCTTTCAAAATTGCAAAGATTTGTCCATATGGAGCCATTGAATTAATCGACCCTAAAAATGGTACAACTTTCAAAGTAAATGGACAAAGGGTAAAACCATATTACGAACCTTTAGCACAAAGTTTACAACCTACAGAGGTTGTGAACTTTGCTCGCTGACACCCTCATCGATTAGCTATTTTCAGCAATCACTGACCAAATCGTTGAACTTCCATCTTTTCAGCAATAGATTGATCAAATTGCTGAGTTTTTTTTTATTATTTCAGTAACCACTAACCTTTCACTAATCCTATTCATTTTCAGATATCGCTGATCAGATCGTTGATCCATCATTGGATATTCTACAGCTTATTTCTTAATATTCTATTCTCCATTTTTTTAAACACTTAACTTGTTCTTCGAACAAGTTTGGGGTTAGTTATTACTTGTTGTTTTTTTTCTTCCGAGCACTGAACTTGTTCTGTGAACAAGTTTGGGGTTGCTATTTGCTTTTAACATAGAATTTTTAAAGTCTAGGTCGCCTATGTTTAGTGTGTGCACCATTAAGCGTAGATCACCTTTTTTTTTAGTAACTTAGGAATTTTCATGGGCACTGATTTTCTTGCATATTTTTAAACCACATTCATGTTATGCATATTCCATTTTCAAAATAAAGCTTATGTTTTGTAAACTCTGTCACTTTAGGACATAGCCTGATTAAAATTACCAGTTCTCCATAAGTATTTTGCCTCCCTCAGCTACTTACCTTTATCTTTTAGTCTATCTCACTTAACTTTGGGCCATTTTTTCCTCACTAACAAATGGTCGATACATAGTATTAGACCTATTTTACCCTCGGCCCATTGTTATTTTATCTATCGTTTTCAGCCAATGAGGACATTGTCCACTCTAAGTTTGGGGTTGGGACAATGGGCCTCACATTAGTTATAAAAGCCACCTCACGGATACACTGAGAAAATACTCATGAAGTACCAAGGAATAAAAAGGAGCATAGTTCCATTCCTTTGGAAGAAAAGTGTCATAGACACCAAATGCAAAGCATAGATCAAAGCATCTATCAACACCCCAAAAGAATTGTAAAATCTTTGTACCATCGAGTAACCCACAGAAAAGTTGTGAGCAAAAGGCCATAATTCATCAAGGAAAAATACATACACCGAATACACATCCCAATACCCCTTGATAAACACAAGAAAACCTAAGATGTGAGATAGAGTCTGACTAGCTGATGATTGGTATAAATCAATTTGTGAGGAAGACAAGTTTATGAAAGACTAGTTTTTCTAACTTGACAGATTTACGAACATTTTTTTCATAAACTAGTGTGCATTGCATGGTATATTTGGAAAGGTCCAAATTTTTTTTTTTGGTTCAACCTTACTTTTAAGGATGATTACCAACTTTTAAGTCTTTATTTTAGTCTTTTTGTTGCTTGAGGACAAGCAACGGTTTAAGTTTGGGGTTGTGATAAGTGTTAATTTATTACCACTTATTATAACACTTTTTATCCTTTTTATCTCTTATTTAGCTCATTTTTAGTTAGTTAACGTCTTTAATTATATAATTATAAGCTTTTTATAATTGCGTCTAGTTTAGAATAAAACTTTAGTTTTTAGCTTAATTATAGCAATTATTATTATGTTTTACTTATGTTTCTTTTTATAAATAAATTGTAGGAGATCGTCGAGATGCCGAATTTATAGAGACGAACTTAATGAACCGGATCTCGGACTTTTTGAAGCGATTTTGATGGCAAGCTTGGACCAAATTTGGAAGATTTGTTGGGCTAATTTCTACAAGATTAATGGGCCAATTTTTAAAGCCTTTTTGGTGAAGACTTGGAGCAATTTTATGGAGCATTCATGGACCAAGTTGGAGCTCCATTCTTTTGCAACCCATGGATCAACTAGTAGACCCATGGATTTATCCATGGGTTACATACCTTAGTCACCAAGCAACAATGGCATATAAATGGAGGTAGCTAGTGGATGTGTAGGACCTCTTTGTTGTGAAGAGTCAGAATCCACTATCTTTACTTGCTTTCATTAGTTAGTTTGATCTTTCCTGTTATTAGTTTAACTGTTTCTTTGCCCTTGTTTAGAGGTATGTATCCTCGGGGGCCTTTATCGTACATTTGTGTAACTTGATCTTACCTATATAAGGTAAGAGATGTTAGGGTTTTTCTTATGAAATCATTATTACCATTTTTGGGCAAACTCCACCATTGATGAACCTTTGTTAAAGCTCATATTGATTTCAATCAAATTCAAGGATTTCCATCCATTTCTTCATTCATTTCATTGTTTTTGGGACAACAATTGGTATCAGAGCCAAACTTGTTGATTCCTTGGCTTTTGCTTTTGATTTTGATATGTTTTCAAAAGGTTTTTGAGTTTTGGGTTTTTCAAAACTTTTGGGTTTTCAATCCAAAAGGTGTTTTTAAAGGGCTTAAATTAAGTGTTAAGTGATTCCCCAATGGTTTCTTAGCTTTTTCCTACATTTTGGGGGTCTAAACACTGATTTTTAAGAGGTTTTAAGCGTTTTTAAGAAATTTTTCGGAGCTTTCTGTGCAGGTTTTCCGCATCGGAAAACGAGAGCTGAAATATCAGCTCAAATTTTCCGAGTCGGAAATTGCATATTCTCCGAATCGGAGAACTCTCCTTTTCCGAATCGGAAAACTCTGTTTTCCGAATCGGAAAACGAGTCTCTGACTTGGGGTCTTGCTCTTGAGAAGTCTCTTTTGAAAAATCCCTTTTTCCGCACCCAACTTTTCCGAATCGGAAAATTGCATTTTTCGAGTCGGAAAAGTCTGTTTTCCGCATCCTGTTGTTTTGAGCCAAATCCGAATCGGAAAACATCTGTTTCCAAGTCGGATTTCGCCTCTTTGAGCCAAAACTCTTGCAGTTTTGTTTCTCAAATCCGACACTGAGCTTGCTTTCAAAACATTTTACTTTTTCCAAGCCTTTTGTGTCCAGAGGCGCTCGAAATACCAGTTTTTTTCAAAACCTTATCTGTTTTTAAAGCCAAGTGAATAGTACAAGGAGGTCTCATTCCTTTTTAGAGATGTCGAAGGAAATCCTAGGGATTGGTTCCGAGACTCGCCCTCCCGTCCTGGTGATGGGCGAGTACCAGCAGTGGAAGCGCCGGATGATCCACTTCTTGGACTTACTCGATGAAAACCTCATGAAGTCAATCCGTGAGGGCCCAATCCGACCGACCGTCACGGTTGCCGCAGTTCCCCGAACAGACGCATGCCCAGAACTGCCAGCTTACTCTGTCGAAAAGCCCATCGACATGTATAATCCAGAGCAAAGAGCCCGGCACCTCGTTGACAAGCGCGCACTGACCCTTCTGATTATGGCTCTCCCGAATGATATGTACGCGAGAGTGGATAGTCTGACAAACGCACGAGACGTTTGGTTAGAAATAGAGCAGCAGATGCAGGGAGGTGACACCGCCCTCGAGAGTCAAAAGGAGAGTGTCCTAAATGCTTACGAAGGCTTCAAAGCCAGGGAAACCGAATCCCTCAGCGAGTCTTATCAAAGACTGAACGCCTTCGTGAATGACCTACGAAGACTCGGGGTAGAGAAGTCAAAATATGAGGTAAATGTTAAGTTCCTGAAGAACCTAACGCCGGCATGGCAAAATCTGGCGATCAACTTACAGTTGAGCCGAAATCTGGGGATTATGGGTCTACATGACCTTTTTAGCATGATGGTTCAGCATGAGGAATTCATCACTGGCGGCAAGTTCAAAAATACTGTTGACCCTCTGGCACTCGCGGCAGTGCCATGTGCAGGATCAAACTCAGCTCCCTTCCAGCATCAGCAGTACAACAACTCATCTCCTCAGCAGTACAACCACTCACCACCTCAGCTCTATCAGGAGAACTACAACCAGGAGTTCAACGGGAACTATGGTCCAAACTACCAAGAGTTCAACTCGAACTATGGTCCAAGCTATCAACATCCAGATGATCCGCTAATCATCTCAATCTCTGATGATGAACTCTTCCATGTGAATGAGTCTCTTGCCCTCATCACTCATAGCGTACAGAAGCTGAATTCCAACCGTGGATACAGCAGACCTAGGGGATCTGGATACCCCAGTGGAGGAAGGATGGGGCAAGGCCGAGGTGGACACTATCAGCAGGAACGAGTTCAGTTTGGGAATCAAGGAAGAGGAGGATACCAGCAAGGGGACAGATTTCCGAGTCAGCATTCAGGAAGATACCGGGGTGATCAAGGCCGGCATAGGGAAGTGAGAGGAAGTTACAGAGATAACACCTACCTGGACTATCAAGGAGGCCCTGTAGATCAGGGAGATTGGAGAGGACAGGTCTCTAATATCAACTATCGCCAAAACCAGAGAAACTACACTCCTGAATCAGGATACATTGATCGTCAGGGATACAGCAGCGGGTATGAAGGTGGCCAAGATGGAAGACGTGAAGATGGAAGATATGGAAGATTTGAAGGCGGTCAAGGTGGTCCGGAATATGGACAAGAACAAGAAAGGAACTACCGTGGATTTGAAGGACAAACAGATCACGGGAACAGAAACTATCCAGAAGGCAACCATCAGAGTGGTTCTTCTAGGCAAGCTCCGAGAGAAGGACATCAACAAGGTCCAGTTGAAATTGGTGATCAAAGGTTGAATGCTCCTCCAGCTCCAGTGAATAGTGGTGCTCCTACCCCAGCTCCTCAAAAGACCGCTAGTGCCACTACATCCTGCTTCAAATGTGGCAAGCTGGGTCACTATGCGAACAACTGCCCTGTCAGATACAAGGATGCTGCATACTTTGAGAAGAAGGCAGCATTGATGAGGAAGAAAGAGAAGGGAGTTGCTCTGCTAGTCGATGAGGAAAACTGGGTGTGTGAGGAAGAAAGCTCAGACGAGGAAGATCACCTAGTGGGGGGTCCGTGTTTGATGGCAGACTTCGAAGGACCTGAAGCTGTTGGCCCCAGCACATATCGAGACCTCGACGCTTCTGAGGTATCCACTATTCCTGACTTAACTGATGATGTGACAATGTTAGAATCTAGAATTTGTGAACTTGAGAGATGTCTCCAATCGGAACGATCTCTCGTCACGAAATTTAGAATCGACAGTGCCATATACAAAAGCTCTCTTGAGGACTTGACCATAGTGTACAACCGTGAGACTCTTGAGTCTAGCGTCAGAGAGTCCAATTTGTCCAACAAACTCAGTTGTCTTCAGAAAACCCATGAGGAACTTAACAGTGACCATGGAGAGCTCCAAATAAAATTCCAATTGCTTTCAGAAGAAAGAACTAGACTGTTTTCCAAAATTCAAGAGCTTGAAGATAACAACTTTAAAAGAGGACAATCTGAACAGACCTTGAGCATTCTTACGCAGCATGCCAATAAAAATCCTTTCTATAAAGCCAGACCCGGACTTGGACTGTCTGAAAACCATGTTTTAGAAAAGGCACCTTCTTATCTATACAATTTTGAGGACATGGCCGCCTCCAAACCCAAACCTGCCTTTGTAGGAGGACACGTCACCGAAGAATTTGTTAGGCAGACGATCACTTACACGGAAGTAATTAATGGTGAAACCATTACCAGAACCACAAGTCCGCCCAATAGTTCTTCGAGTAGTCCACCCTCAAGTCCCGCTCCTAACAAACCTATATTTGTCCCAGCCAGTGATCCAACAAACACTAAGTCCACATGGGAAGGCATCAAAGCTAGGACCCCTAGGGTAGCTATGCCTCCCATCAACTACTCAGACCTTAACACTAGTTATGACACTAGGAAGATGGATTATTCAGAGGAGACCTTAGTTATCCCACCAGAGGATGTTTCCGCAACTAAGGGTCCCGACCTAGTCGAACTAGAGAAGGAAGTGTTTGGACTTAGACTAAAAGCCATGGATCTGGACGCATGTCAACATCAGATACTGAATCTGAAAGTGCTTATTTCAGAAAAAGACAACTTGGTTCACACTTTGAAGAAAGACTTGATCGAGGCAAATGCCGAGAGAATTAGAATGTCTTCAGAGTGTGAGACCGCAGCCTCAACCTTTACTGATTTTCAACTTAAGGTTGCGGATCTTAAGGCACGATATGTTCTCCTAAATGTTCATTCACAAATTACAAGAGAACTTGATCATGATGAAAAGATCAATTATCGTGTGGCCTTAACCAACCAACGTGTGTCAAATTCCATTTTGAAAAGAAAAGTCATGTACTTTGAAAACCTTTCAGACTCAGTTGATGATAGGACTACTCCACTCCTCAACCATCCGATAGTTAATTCCCAAACCAAATCTGTTACGGATCTAGAGGACTATTACACCTTACTGTCAGATGATGATGAACCCCACAACTCACACCACAGGATAGCTGAACCAAAGACTATCCATGATCCTAATGTTGAATACGATCTGAAGGTGTTCTTAGATGAAGGTGATGATCCTTCAGGCTTTATTCCAAAAAGGCCAAAATCTGTTTTTGTAAAACCTGAAAAGTCTGTTGAGTCACGAGCTCCTGTTTCTGAGAACAGTAACCCTAAGGGTGAAAAATGTGTTGGTACTGACAAGGGAAAGTCAGTTAAGCCTCACGCACCCAAAGGACTCCAGAAAAAGCATTCAAAGTCTAGCGATGCTCGTAACTCAGCTAAACCCATTAAAAGTCTTGACCTTAATTCAAGCAGCTTTGAAGTGGGTGAGACCTCTCAGTTAAAACCAAAGCAACCTTTCTCTTCCACAAAACCTAAATTTTCAAAAACATCTTCTGGAAAGGGTGGCAACTCTTCTCCTATTAAACCGTCATCTAACTCACACCATGCTCTTAATGCAGATGGGAGGAAGAAGGATGGTGGACAGGAAGTGAAGCCACCAAGGAAGGATCACCGAGGAAGACCCAACTCTTTTCAAGCTTTCCCTAAGCAGCATAGTCCTAACCGTGCGGGTCTTGGCTATGCTCCACCTAGCGTAGGAATTAATTCAAACATGTCTGTAAAACGTAATCAACATTTAACTCATGCTTTTGACTCTTTGCGTAATGACATGTGCTTTATGTTTGACAATTTTCTGCGCTATGGTGTTTATAATTCTTTTGATGCTGATGTGCCTAAAATCAAATCTCGAAAGAGAAAGAGGAGAAAAAAGAGGAAAGGGAAAACCTTCCTCGTCAGTGCAGTCCCCTGAGCCTAAGGAGAAATCCGAAAAGGAGACTGCATCGACCAACTCAACTGTTTCTGACCCTAAGGAACCCATTTGGCAATGGGTCCCTAAACAAGCCTAATTGTTTTGCAGATCAGTCATGTGTGGTACTTTGACTCGGGGGCTCACACACACATGACTGGGCAGCGGTCCTTCATCTTCGACTACGTTGAGAAGTTTGAGGGATACATAAAGACTGCCGATAGAACGCCGTTGCCGATATTAGGGTCGGGAAAAATCACCAATGGAAAGTACATCATCAAGGGTGTACGTTATGTGGAGGGATTGGGGTACAACATGTTTAGCTCCAGCCAGTTCTGTGATAACGGATACTGGGTGAAGACCTTTCAGTACGGAAGTGACGTGAACGATGAAGACAACAATGCTATTCTCTCCGCCAGGCGAAATGGCAATCTCTACACAACCGTCTTCCGTTCAATCCCTCAAACACACCCCCTGTTTGAAGCTAAACCGAAGAATGCAATCTGTCTGCTCACAAAAGCATCAAAAGGGGACAGTTGGTTATGGCACCGCAGACTATGTCATCAGAACTTCAAAGATATGAACAAGCTGGTTTCTAAGGGTTTAGTCAGGGGACTACCTGAGCTTCGCCTTTCCAAGGACACTCTTTGTCCTGCGTGCGAACAAGGAAAGATGACCAGAAGCTCTCATCCACCGAGAATGGATACGAATTGCCAAAGTCCCCTCGACATGATACACATGGATCTTTGTAGACCTATGAGAGTAGAAAGTCTTGCCAGAAAGAAGTATATGCTGGTTCTCGTAGACGAATTCTCTAGGTTCACTTGGCTTGAATTTCTTCGAGTCAAATCAGAAGCTGCTGAACGAATCATAGCCTTCATCAAACGCTCACAAGTTCTCTTGGGTCGTCGGGTGAGGAAAATACGTAGCGACAACGGTACTGAGTTCCGCAACGCAAAGCTGCAATCCTTTCTCGAAGAAGTGGGGATCACTCACAACTTCTCGGCAGTTCGCACACCTCAACAGAATGGGGTCGTAGAAAGGAAGAACCGGACGTTGGTCGAAGCAGCAAGATCCATGATGGCTCATTCTGGAGTTCCTCAACAGTTTTGGGCTGAAGCCGTTTCCACAGCATGCTACACGCAAAACCGGACTCTGATCGTAAAGCGGACTGGTAAAACCGCTTACGAGATGGTCGAACAGCGTAAGCCAAACATTGACTTCTTTAGAGTTTTTGGTTGTAAATGCTATGTTCTTAATGACCGGGAGAATTTGGGTAAGTTTGACCCTAAGTCTGATGAGTCTATCTTCATCGGATACTCACATAACTCTAAGGCTTACAGGGTTTTCAACAAACGGACCCGAACTATCCTGGAAAGCTCAAATGTTGATTTCTCTGAATCTGAAACCTATCTGAATGCTAGTTCTAGTAATGTGTCTGCATCTTTCCCTGAACTGTTCCCTTCACCACCGAGCACAGATCCGTCTTCTAACTTTTCTGCTTTAGACTTTTTAGATCTCGCGGAATACGATCTGCACACTCTAACGAGTCCAATCGTAGTTCCCGCTCCAACAGGTTCGACCACAACCTCAGTGACATCCGATGCCTTCGTCACAGAGCCCTCCTCCAGCACTTCAACTCACTCCGTGACACCTGAGTCCGCGGCTCCCCCATCTGAAGTTTCATCCACAGCTTCACCGGCACCTGATCAAGAACAGACTCCGCACCCTGTTCTTACTTCAATTCCAGAAGAAGCTCCACTACCTTCCCCGAGCACAGCCCAACGATCATATGCTCAGGTAGTCAGAGAGCCCCGGTTAGAGGCTGCACCGCGGATCAATCAGGCTGAAGGCTCATCAAGTGGGAACCTAGAAGAGATCCTTGCAGTCCAGGACGAGAACGACTCGTCTAATAATCAACAAGCTTATGTCACTCACCCTCATACTCGGAAGTGGACAAAAGATCATCCTCCCTCCCAGATCATCGGGAGTCCTTCACAACCAGTCACCACGCGATCTGCAAAGCACACCGAAAATCTGATCCTATTCGGTGGATTCTTGAGCGATTTCGAACCATCGGATGTTTGGCAAGCTCTCACCGATCCCGACTGGGTGATCGCCATGCAAGATGAGCTGGCCGAATTCGAGAGAAACAAGGTTTGGCGCTTGGTAGAACGACCATGGGGAAAGACAATCATCGGCCTCAAGTGGATACTCCGGAACAAAACCGACGAGAATAATCTCATCATCCGGAACAAAGCTCGCCTGGTTGCCAAGGGTTATCGCCAACAAGAGGGTATCGACTATGATGAGACGTACGCGCCAGTAGCCCGAATCGAAGCGATCCGAATCTTCCTTGCGTATGCTACACACAAAAACATGACAGTCTATCAGATGGACGTCAAATGTGCCTTCTTGAATGGAGTTCTTCAAGAAGAAGTGTACGTGGAACAACCGGAAGGGTTCGTCGATTCTCGATTCCCGAATCACGTCTACATTTTGGACAAGGCACTTTATGGTCTCAAGCAAGCTCCGAGGGCATGGTACGAAACTCTCACTGACTACTTACTCGGAGTTGGCTACAAGAAAGGTACTATCGATCCCACTCTGTTTCTCAAAAGGTCAGGTAAAGATTTAATTATCGTTCAGATATACGTGGATGACATTATCTTTGCGTCTACAAAGCCTGAGATGTGCCAAGAGTTTGAGAACACCATGAAATCCCAATTCAAAATGAGCATGATGGGCGAGTTGACGTTCTTTTTAGGACTTCAAGTTCGACAACGCCCTGATGGCATTTTTATAAATCAAGCCAAATATGTTCAAGATCTTTTAAAACGATTTGATTTCGGTGGTTCAACCTCTGCGGCCACACCAATGCCCAGAAATTTTCAACTCTCTGCAGATACTTCTGGTAAACCGGTTGACCAGAAAACCTATCGGGCAATCATTGGTTCCCTTTTATATCTCACGGCCAGTAGACCAGATATCGTTTTTTCCACGGGTGTCTGCGCTCGTTATCAGTGCGATCCGCGTGAGTCTCACCTGTCTGCTGCCAAAAGAATCCTTAGGTATCTGAAGGGCACACCGGACTTTGGCCTCTGGTACCCAAAGGATTCTGGTTTCGAACTAATTGCATATACAGATTCAGACCATGCAGGTTGTAAGCTAAATAGGAAAAGCACATCTGGTGCTTGTCAGTTCCTTGGAGATAAGTTGGTGAGTTGGTCATCCCGCAAACAGAATTGCGTTTCCTTATCTACCGCGGAGGCAGAATATATTGCTGCCGCCTGTTGCTGCTCGCAAGTTCTGTGGATGAAAACTCAACTCGCTGACTTCGGATACAACATGCATCGGATTCCCATCTACTGCGACTCCAAGAGTGCAATTCAAATCACGGCGAATCCAGTTCAACATTCTCGGACGAAGCATATCGACATTCGCTCTCATTTCATCAAGGATCACGTCGAGAAAGGTAACGTTGAACTTTACTTTGTTGAGAGTGATTATCAGCTTGCTGATTTGTTCACCAAGCCGTTTGACGAGAAGCGTCACTTTTTCCTCCTAAGCAAGTTAGGAATGCTAGACCTCCCTGCCTGAGGTCTAGGGGGAGTCGGGAGTTCTAAATATTATATGCATGTGTGTAGGGGGAGTCTGTAGGAACTCTGTAGATATTGCATGAATCGAGGGGGAGTACTAAGTCCTGTATTTACTGTTTGGTGTGCTCACTAACGTTCTCGGATCCACAACATCTTGGATACCATATTGTGCTTTATTTGTAGGTGTGGATCCTCACTACGACTTCTGGTTACTTCAGATCAGAACTCGCACTAAACCCAGTGAGACGTACCAGGTAAGTCTCCTTTCTCAGAAATCGAGGGCTGAACTTGTAACTTTTTATGAACTTGAAAGTTCAGGGGACGGTAGAATACATGTCTTGAACTTACAAGTTCGGGGACTAAATTTGCTCTGTTTCTTAAAGTTCAGGGACTCGTTTTGCAATCTTGTGAAACTAGTAGTCCAGGGTCTGTTTTGAAACTTTCTGAAAATACAAGTTCAGGGACTTGTTTGTAAGTTTCCACAAACTTCAAGTCCAGGGGTGGTTTTTGCCAAATAGTGAAAGTCGGGTTAAGAGAGCCAAAAGGAGAGCCAAACACAGTGTTTTTGACCCAAACACAGTGTAATTTGGTAAAAATATAATACCAAGTTTCAAGATTAACTTTTCACAAATTTCAAATTTTCATCTTTTTCTCTCTGGATTCTCACCCGAACCCACTTCGCGCTCGATTTCGGTTTTCGCTCGTTTTTGCTCCGATCATCGATCTTTTTACATATTCGGATTCCTGGTAAGTAAACGATCGACCCTTGTATAGTTTTAACATCCATATCTTCTGTTTTAAGGCCTGGATCGAAGCCTAAAAGTTTTAAACTTACCCGAAACCCAAACTTCTTGGAATGGGATTTCGGGACGTTAAAACGATCCATTATTGCTTAAAAACTTGTTATGAACTTATTTAGGATGCATGTTGATAGTTTAGGGCTTTAGATCGATGATTTTTGAGCGGTTTTTAAGTTGGAAATACGAACAGTCTTCGTTTTCCGACTCGGAAAACTTGAACATTCAAGTTTTCCGAATCGGAAAACTTGAATGTTCAAGTTTTCCGCTTCCTTAAAATGATGATCAGTTATGTATGTTTTCCGATTCGGAAAACTATGTTTTCCGAATCGGACTTGGTCTCAGTTTTCCATTGTATCTTTTCCGACTCGGAAAACGTGGAACTACCCTTATGGGTTTCCAAGGTTTTCCGACTCGTTTGAGAGACCAAGTTTTGCCAAAATTTTTCTAAGTATCGTGACATTTTCCGAATCGGAAAACAATGTTTTCCGACTCGGAAAACCTACAAGTTTTTGTTCTCTTATTTTTTCAAGTGTAGGAGTTTTTCCGAATCGGAAAACTTGTCTGTTTAAATTTATTCTATCTTTCCTAAGTGTTGAGTTTTCCGAATCGGAAAACATCCTTTTCCGAATCGGAAAACTCCCCTCGTATAGTTTGCTCGTTTTTCGACTCGGAAAATACGAAACACTCTTTATTGGGTTTTCGAGGTTTTCCGACTCGCGCCTTGTCGAGGGTATAGTCTTTTCACATTGTATTATTTCTAACACTTAATGTCTTGCAGAAATGGCTGATCAACAACCAATTGCTCCTACTTCACCCGTCGCCAGTGCTGCTGATCTCACACTGATCAACCCGGCTGAAATCCGCGAGATCCACCAGAACAACCAGTTCGTTGACTTGGCGAACTTCACTGTCCAAGATGACGTTGTTCTCGAGATTCTCCGAGCTCATCCCCTTGCATACGCGATGCAAGCCACTGCTGACATCCCGATGATATATCTGCAGCAGTTCTGGAACACTTCCCGTGTCGAGAACCGGGACGGAGTGCCAACCATCATCGGCCGAGTGGACCAGACTGATCTGGTCTTCACTGTGGAGGATCTTCGAAGAATCCTTCGTCTGCCAGCTGAAACTCCAGAGGCCCCGTTTGACCCTCTCGTATCTGGACCTGAGCTCTTCAGCGAAGTGCTCGCTCTCGGAGTCCACTACACCGAAAACAACAGGCCGAAAGGAATCTCCCAGATCACTCAGGGAATGCTGCCCCCGATCTGGTACTCATTCTTTAGTATCCTCAACCGCACGCTCTCTTCCAAGACCCACGGCGTGGACAAGGCATCCACCCAGTTCTGGCACATTTTCCATGCGGTCGCCTACGGGAGGCGGATCGACTTTGCTCAACAACTTTGGGCAGACATCATCAGTGACGTCAGAGCTGGGCCAGGACGTGCGAAACACACATCCATCCCTTGGATGCGCTTCTTCAGTCTGGTCATTCGAGATCACATGAACCAGAACCGTGCTGTCCGACGCAGATCAAGCCATCTCCGCTTCGAAAGCCAGCAGATCGGCCGAGCCAACAAGAAGAATCTGAGGCCTGGTCAGGTAGAGATGCACATTCCGGCAAACGTGCTCAACATGGCAGACCGTAGGTCCATGAGTGTTAGGATGTACCGTATCTCCATAGGCTTAGAAGACACGTCTACGGACTCCTCAGAGCCGGGGAGCCCTGCCCAAGACGTGCAACCCGTCCTACCTAGAAGCCGTGCCTCTGGTACGGCGGGCCAGAGCTCCAGTGGGGGAGCTTCTGGCTCGGGAGTGATGAGAGTTGACGTTAGGGGAGGAGAGGGTAGAATTGTCGGTACGTCTGCCACTCCGCATACTTCTCGAGCCGGTGCATACCAGACGATGATTCAGAACCGTGCCACTCGTGCTCGCACTCCTACTGTTGTGGAGGAATCATCTGATGTCATCCACGAACGCGAGTACACGAGTCATTTCCGCGTGAAGCAGTACATGGGCATCCTTCAGCAGTCTCCGATCCACTCGTCATCGGAAGAGCGCCGATCGCCGACACCGCCGCAACAACCCACTGGGGAGGACGTGGAAGCTTCCCCACAAGAACAAGCACACGTTCCTCCACCACCTCACTCGGCGGCCGTCACTTCTCAGGGAGGCGAACCCTCAAGCGAACCATCTGGCGATGACTCCGACAGTCACGAGTCTTCCGAACACACTCCTTCGGACCGTCGTGAGCCCGATGACGAGGCAACTGATTCAGAACAAGTGGACTACGGCTCCGACTCGGAGTTCCAGCTTTCAGAACCACCAAAGGGCGGGAAGGCCCAAGTGATAGATTTGGATGAAGCCACCTCCTCCTTCAACGACGACCGGATTTCAGGTGATCCCACTCTTATTGCGGATCTGGCGTCTGATGACCGAACTGTCGGTCAGGAGGAAGAAGGTGAGGCCGAGGTTGCTACCGGCTGGGGACGAGAAGACAGCGAAGAAGAAGAAGAGAGAGAGAGGGGAAAAGGAGAGAGAGAGCAGAGGAAAAGAGACCGAAGACGTTGAGGTCCAGTTAAGCGAGCCTTGGGCTCAATTAGAGGAGGCGGACGTAGAAGTAGAGCCGCACAGGTTAGCAACGGATGATTCCTTAACCCTGAGTCCAATCCCCACAGAGGCAACCCTCACACAGACCGGTCACTCGCTGACGTCGGGTCAAGTCGCTGGCAGCCAACCAGCGCATTTGCACGCCCAAACCGACCACTCGACCATCTCTCAACAGATGGTCGTTTCATATTCTCACGGGGACTTAGCTCAAATTCCACCAACCACTCGTTTGGAGTCTGTTGGTGTTGAAATGAGAGAGGAACCGCCCCGCCTCTCGACTTCTTTTCGTGCACCAGTAGTCCTAGAGCCCGTTACTGAGACCTTTAGGGTCGTTCATTTGGATAGGACACTGTTGGATGCATTATCTGTCCGCCCGAGTGGCGAGGCCGGAACGGGGAGAGTCGGTGCGTCAACAGACGCCCTTCGAGGATCCACCGGAAGCCCCGACACCGTCAGCATCATACCAGCGGTGACCTCGGGCCGAGAGAGTACCTCTTTAGGACTCTTCTCGTCAACTGGAGCCCAAGTGGCACCGGGTTTAGTTCTTCCGGGACAGGGTCCGACAGACTCGAGCAAAGTCTCTAAAGATGCTCACGCAACACCGGGGCTTTTAGGCCTGACGGATTCGGGCGGAATCCTTAAAACCGCCCCTGCACCAACGGGACTTTTAGGTCCGACGGATTCGGACGACATCCTAAAAGTCGTCCAAAGCAGGTTACTAGCTGTGGAGCAAGCAAACCAGGCTCGTGATGCGCGGGTCGAGGCACTTGAGAAAGCCTTGGCCGAGACGGAGAGGAAGAGACTAGCTGATCTTGAGGCGTCGCGCAAGCTTCAAGAAGACCGGGATGCGGAGCTCTACGAGCTCAAACGGAAGATCAAGGGCAAACACTCTGAGGCTGCCTCGTCTACTGAAGCTCCCATTCCCAGGCCATCAGAAGACGTCCTCAGGCTTGCCCCTCCGACTTCGGGCGACCTTCCTCCGATCCCAGGCTACGTCACTGAGGTGGAACACATGATGCTGATCACTTCCTACACCACTCAGAACGACCGCCTGTCCGCCCAAGTCAGAGATCAAGCGGCCCAGATCGAGCTACTACAACAAAGGATTCGAGAACTGGAGGCCGTGTGTCGGTCCCAGGCTCAGCCTTCGAAGAGGAGGCATGATGACGCTGATGACTCCGCACCAGGTCCTCATGAGGGGGAGGTACAAGCTGCAAAACGGCTTCGCACCGACCTCCAACCTGGTTCCGGCTCCGGTTCAACAGCTCCAGGTTCCTCAGCCGCCCCTTCGAGTGCTCCCACAGACTCCGATGCCGCCGAAGCTCCCTATGTCGACTCTGAGACAGAAGACATTCCGGACATGGGGAGTTGGCGATATGAGCGGATCCCGGAAGGGGAGTCAGTACAGTTTCCCCAAATGACGGACACGGCTCAGATTGATGCCGTTCTCCCAGAAGCAGCATCGACGGATCCTTCAGAGTTCCAAATTCCGGAAGCAGCCCGGAAGATCTTGAGGTCGCTTGCACAGAGCCTAAGGGTCTATCAGAAGGGAGACGACATCGTCAAGGATCCTGACTACGCCAACCTCCTCTCAGCGCTCAAGTTTCCAACTCCAGAAGCCCCACGGACCGTCCACTCTACTGATCCAGAAACCGATGCTCCTACTGTCATCCAGCTCAACTGGAACCACTCCATCATCTTCCGCCCGTTCCTAGAAGAAACGTTCACCCGCATCTACCAGCAGGAAAAGCTGCATGCTTGGTCTCGAAAGGTCTACTTCGGGATCTCGCACATCAAGAACAAGAGAAGAAGGACAGCCTACGTTCACCAACGGATGTGCAACTGGGCCACTCATGGACGCCAGAGGATCAGACGTCGCTTTATCAAGGTAACTGCTATGCGCCCCTACAGACATGGCCATCAGTTATTCCTTGAGTATGATGTCCGCATGTACGGCACCGGTGTCCCTCGAGGTGAACTGCAGAACTGGACCTTCACGGAAGCTGATTTAGATCGGGTGCATCTGGAAGACCTTCTCACGATCATCAAGTACCTCCAAGGCCCGATCCTCCGACCAGAGCACTACAGAGATGGCACAGAGATACTAAAGAAATACGTCCGTCACGCAATCTCTCTCGCGAGAGTGACGGACTACCAGCTTGCCATCGAAAGCCGCCAGCCGAAGGTCAACCTGCTTAGACCAAACCTGCTCGTTCCTGGTATCGATGCCTACATTCCGTACATGCCAACCAGGATACCTGAGCATGGGGTCCTTTATATGACTCGGAAGAAGAAGGAGCGCAGGTTCATGAGGTTTGGAGAGCTCTCCAAGTTCTGCGACGGGACCCTTCTCTATGTCTACAATGGCATGCAGAGCAGACTGCTGGCGGATCAGGTACCAAGTCGGAGAATCATAGACGGAAAAGGAAAGCTGCTGGAGGCAATGAGGTTGATCGAGAAGAAGCTTAAGGAACGGTTGATGTACAGACGGGCAGAGGCTGCAATGCAGATGAGAGCGCGGATAATCGGCGAATGGGAAGAGTACCTGCAGATGTCCAAGTGGGAGCCAGCACTGGAGCTTCCACCACCATTCTGACTTCTTCACAAAGGGGGAGATTGTAGGACCTCTTTGTTGTGAAGAGTCAGAATCCACTATCTTTACTTGCTTTCATTAGTTAGTTTGATCTTTCCTGTTATTAGTTTAACTGTTTCTTTGCCCTTGTTTAGAGGTATGTATCCTCGGGGGCCTTTATCGTACATTTGTGTAACTTGATCTTACCTATATAAGGTAAGAGATGTTAGGGTTTTTCTTATGAAATCATTATTACCATTTTTGGGCAAACTCCACCATTGATGAACCTTTGTTAAAGCTCATATTGATTTCAATCAAATTCAAGGATTTCCATCCATTTCTTCATTCATTTCATTGTTTTTGGGACAACAGGATGAAAAACACACCACAATTCTTCCCATCTTTGGGAAGAAATCCATCATCACCCATCATTCTTCCAATCATTTGGAAGAAATCATCATCCAACACCATCATTCCATTCTTGGGAAGTTCTTGATCTTGACTTCCAACTTTGATTAGTTGGTTGTCATCTCTTTGCTTCAAAGTTCTCATAGTAGTTTCTTAGATACTCTTTGGTTCTCTCTCAAGAAACCGAAATTTAGCTCTTGATTACGTTACTTGATAAACATTTTCGGTTGTTTTGGGTTCGATATTTGGTGAATTAATCTATATATGTATTTTTGGTACTAATTTGTGTTCTTGTTCAATTGCTCATAGTTTTGGTTATTATCTTGTTTGGTATAACACTTGTGATATATATATATACGCATATAGGGGTGGGTTCAAATGTGAACCACTTTTTGGTTGTGAACGTGAGGACAGCCGAGAATGCGACATGTGGCGGATGACTAAGCGCCACGTCAGATCCACGACGGGTGACTAGGCACAATTCATGGGAGGCAATGAATTAAAGGGGGGGACCACACTCAAAGTCGTCACGTGTCGCACTCTCGGTTGTCCTCACGTTCACAACCAAAAAGTGGTTCACATTTGAACTTTCCTCTACGCATAAATATATATATATATATATAGTTTTTTAGTTTATTGTGAACTAACCATTTTCTCTTATATAAATGTGTTTACTTACGCGCTCATAGTGTTAACTGGTCACTTTTCCAGTATACCTTTATATCAACTGTTTTGATTTTCACTGGTCGATTCCAGTAACTGCACTTTATCAACTGTTTAAATTTTCACTGGTCAATTCCAGTAACTGCACTTTATCAACTGTTTTAATTATTGCATTTTATAGTTATTTCTGTCGTACTAACGTTCTCTTGTCCAATTAATTATTAGTTTAAAAATAGTCGTAAAACACACCCAAGCATGATAGGCTAATTTCATAGCTTGGGGTGTAAGGTTCAAGTCGGACTTTTAATATGGTAAAGAGGAAAAAGAAGTCTTTTATATAAACTCAGTTTTTGCCACTTCAAGTTTAAATGCCTCATTAAAGATTGTCCTTGGATTTTTACCGGTTAATCAGATGTACAAAAATGCGGTATCTTTTCAGAAGCTACTAAAATGTTATTTTTGGGGTATATGAGTAGGTGACAATTATCTCACGTCTTTAACATTTCATTAAAGAGTATGTCTAATAATTAACTAGTAACAATCCAAGGACATGAAAATGTGTTAGTCTCTTAAGAGACTACAATTGGCACTATCCCTGAAGTTGGTATCAGATCTAGTATCCCATTAAAGATTATAACTAATTATTTAACGATGAGTCAGATGCATGAAAATGTGTTAATCTTTCAGAGGTTACGTAAGTGTTGATTTTTAATACATCTTAACATTTCATTAAAGATTGCATCTAAACTCATCGATAAATAATTGGGCTATATGAAAATGTGATAATTTTTCAGAAGTTACTTGGATATCATTTCTGCATAATTGAGATTATTAAATTATTTCCCATCCAATTTACCTATTTTTATTCCAACTAAAAGACTTACACCCGTGACTCCGTTTTATAATTGTTCTCTTAAAGTAGCTCATAACCAACCAACCAATCAAAATACTTTTTCATCCAAACCCCATTTGAAGTTAACTTTCATAAAGACTAAATCTCGAAAGATTGTTTTCACCGCTTCCCTGTGGGATCGATATCTGGTAATTGTACCATTTTATTACTTGTTTTTAGAAAAAAGACAGTAATTGGAGGTTTATACTTGGACCGAAGGTTACTTGTTTTATTTCTTTTACACACCTGTTGTTGACACCGTCCGTTTACTCAATAATTAATTAATTCAAAAGAACAAGCGGGTTGTGTAAATCTGTCAACACATGCACATGATGGCTTTAACAGAGGGAAAGTAAACGGCGTCTAGGACAGGGACCCAGAGCGTTATAAAATGCATACCACAGGGACACAATCCATAATTATTTCAATCAAGGGACCTAGAGTGTTAAAACCACTAAACCACAGGGACCAAATATGTAACTAACTCTAATAATAATAATAATAATAATAATAATAATAATAATAATAACAACATTACATTAAACGGGTGAAAAAATTACATTACAACGTAAAACATGACAAGTTAACTTAAGGATGAGAGTTTGGCAAGTGGTCATGTTATGTCCGGGTTGCTTGCATAATCCACATCTTCTTACAATTGGTTCGTTTGGATCACGGACGTCCATCTCATTACGTATTCTCCGAGTGCATCTCCTACCTGTAGATGTGGAAATTCGTGATGCTTTGGCTCTTATTCTCCAACCTGAGTCATTCCAGTAGTCAACATGAGGAAGCGGCACAAAGTCACTTCGGTATTGCCGTTTGTACGTATATGTTGTATACACTTTATTGACAAGTGTATGTGGGTCCTCTCCCCTTACACCACAAACGGCAATACCGTGCGAACAAGGGAACTGATGTATTTGCCACTTCCCACACATACACGTACCTTTATCGTAGTCGACAGTGTAGTCGTTTTGCATCCTTGACACCACTCTATAAATGCGGTCGTGTAGCCAAACTCTGTAATTGTGTGCCCTTGTGCATATCGGTCGCGCTTGTTGAATTCTTTCCACATACGTAGGGGCAGGGGACTTGGGCAGTTGCTAGCGATTTCCATATGCTTCCTAAATGTTGCACGGCTTTATTGAATGTGAAATCAATTAAAGCCTTAATAGGAAAAACCCTAGCTCCACGCAAAACATTATTAAAACTTTCTGCAATATTTGTTGTTGGGTTTCCCCAACGACAATTTTTTGAGTCACGCAAAAGAGTCCACTTAGAAGTACTGATCTCTTTAAGGTACTCCCATGCAGCGGGGTCGATCTCTTTTATCTCCTTTAGGGCTAGAAGATATTTTCGCTTCTGCAACGTACAACCCATTTCGTAACAAAGTTTCTTCGGTCGGTAACTCTTGAACTGCCTCATGAAGTTGCTTTGAATGTGTCGGAGACAAAACTGGTGATATGCAATTGGCTTCTTCCATTCATCTAGATTGCTCATTGCGTTAAGGATCCCATTGTGCCTATCGGAAATGACACACAACTTTTGGCACTGTTATTTGCAACGTACCACCTTAGTTGCTTAAAAAACCAATTCCAACTATCCATTGTCTCCTCATCAACAATGGCATAGGCGAGCGGCAAAATGTGATTGTTGGCATTCTTTGTTACCGCGATAAGGAGCTTCCCCTTGTATGAACCCTTTACATGGGTCCCGTCTACACATATCACAGGGATGCAACGGGTAAAAGCTTCGATAGCAGGTCTAAAAGCCCAAAAAACGTATTTAAAGGTATTGATACTGGACAAGCTATTCGGGTCATGCGACCACACAACAACCGTGTTAGGGTTAGATGTTTCTAAAGCATGAATGTACCTCGGTAACACCTTAAAGTTTCTCTCCCAACTCCCATATATGTTGTCTATAGCCTTCTTCCTAGCCCGCCATCCCTTGATGTATGATATATCAACGTGCATGTTGTTTTTAATATCTGCCTGGATCTGTTTAACTACGTAGGCGATATTTGCACGGATCAAGTGTAGGATATGAACGGCTATGACCGATGACTTCAAACTTCGGTTGTTGTGAGCAATAACTGTCTCATAGCAAATGTGAGCAGCCACCCAGGTTCTGATTTGCCACAAACCTTGCCTCTTCTTTTTTGTTGCACGGACCTGCCAGTTACATGGTGCACCAGATGTAGGGTATTCAGTGTTGTTTCTCGGGTTTTGAGTGTAGCAAACCGCTGTCCATAATGCCAGTGTGCTTTGTAGAACTACAAGCTCCCTATGCTGTGATATATGCCATCCCTTAATGGCTTGTATCAGCTCTTGTTTGATACAGAAATACATACCAGTCCGAATCACATTTGATGCCTTTGCACTCCAAAAATCCATTTCGTCCTCCTCTTCGTCACCGAATACGGGGTCTGAATCGTCAGCCTCCGTGTCTGGGTGTAGGGGTGTAATCGAGTCAAGACAGCTCGCGAGCTACTCGAGACCGACTCGAAAAATAACCCAAATCGACTCGACGTGAACCGAATCGAGCTCGAGCTCGAGCTACTCGAGTAGCATTTCGAGCCGAGCTCGAGTTCAAAAATACTCGACTTGTCAGGCTCACGAGCCTTATCGAGCTTCTATTATATTACCATTTTCCCCTTTAGTAAATAAATGAAAAAGTAAACCCTAACCCTATTTCCACAATTCCCATTCTTTCCTTCCCACTTTCCACTCCAGCAGCCGTCACCCACTTTACTTTCCTTTCCCTATTTCCACAATTCCACTTCTTTCCACAATTCCACTTCACAAATCAGTAATCAAGATTCACAATTCAAATCGAAGATTAAGCTTGCTACTCTCTTACTATTACAATCGAAGAACATTTGAATTGTTAACCCCATTAATAGTTGCAATTTCCAGTTGGGGAGTGTTTGTTTTTTTGTTTTAGAAATTTAGGGCTCTTCTATATTTAGTGCATTTTTGCATCTTGAAGACTAGACATTCAAGAAATCGTTTGGTGCATTTCGAAATCAGAAATTTTCAATAACTTAAATTGTTTGGTGTTTACGTTATATTTTCGACAACTTAATTTTGTGTCATTTTGGTCTGGTTGTATTCTTATATCTGCAGACTATATGCTTAAGATTGTATTCAAAATTATTAGCTGCTCTCTTACTATTATCTTCACATTTCACAAGAAAGAATGTATTCCCGTGTTTCAGAATTCAAATTTTGGATTCTACCAGAGTTAGGGTGTTCACGGGGCGGGGCGGGGCGGGTATAGGATTTGTGAACGCAAACCGCGGGCGGGTACCTTGTTTTAATAACCAAAACCGACCCACAGGCTGCGGGTACCCACTCTGCGGGTACCGTAGGGAGACGGGTATCCGCGGTCAGGTTGCGGTTACCGAAAATCGACATGTTTTTTCGTTTTTACTATTTTTTCAACAAGAACTTTATAGATTCAAACACAAAATACCTAAGTTCAATAGTTCATGACTCGGACTACATACCAAAGTTCAACGGTTCATTATTCAAACACTCAATGTCGAAACAAAAAAAAAAGAATAGGGGGAGGAGCTGCTAGAGGTAAGTTTACACAGGGTTTTGAGGATTGACGTCAAATGACTTTTCTTATGTTAATTAAGAATTGCTTTTGTTATTACATATTAATAAATATATATTTTTTTAAATAAGTTAAATACATGCGGGGCGGGGCGGGTACCGCGGATACGGAATTTTAATATTCGAACCCGCCCGCGTTTAACGGGTACCGACTTTCGGGTTTTTCGGGTTACGGGTTTGCGGATATCGGTTTTTCGGTTCGGTTCGTGCGGGGTAAGTCGGTTACTCGGTTTTCAGTTTTTTGAACACCCCTAACCAGAGTCGAGTCGAGTCGAGCTCAAAAGTGTCGATACCTACCACGAGCCAAGCTCGAGCTTGAAATTTTAGGCTCGACCGAGTTCGAGTCGAGCTCGAGCCTGGCACTGTGTCGACTCGACTCAGCTCGATTACACCCCTATCTGGATGTGTGTCCCATTGACTGAAGTCATGCAAAGAAGGTGAAGTACCTTGCTTTACATGGGTTCCTTCATCGTCGTCATCATCAGAATCTTCCTCCTCCCCGCTATCATAGAATTCGTCTCTCGTAGTAATGGTTTGCTTTAAGTGAAATTGCCTCATTACCCTAATGGGTAAACACTCCACTCCATTTCCCAAAAAATTATATATGTATTACACAGTCAATCTGCTAACAGTTGATGTGGGTATTGGTCATAGGGAGTCCACACATACTGCAAAAGAAATCTTCATGTTTTAACATTCACATATACAAAATAATTTGTTGTATTATATAGATAAAGTCACGATACCTCGCCATCCATCATTGCACAAAGGATCGTCCGATACCCCAATACAGCGTGTTTCGGTACACTATCGTAATGAAGTGAATTGTTCCACCTACATACACATAAAAAATTAACTTACATACTTTGACCATAAAAACACTTAATTTTTATAAAAAATATATTATGTACTTAACACCATAAGGAGTGCCAGGATTTTGACATTCATATTTCGGGGCAGTGACACGAATCCTGGACCAAGCCCATAGTTGCAACAGCATCAACGGACCAGCAATTATTTTTTCTTTGCATGCTGCTTTGCAAAGGTTTCTATACAAACAGGCTAAGACCGCACTCCCCCAACTAAGGCCACCGCACTTGTCAAAATCTTCTAACAACAGTAGCAAATTCAAATGTACCGAATTATCTAAAGTGTGCTAAAAAATTGAATTACCAAGCAAAAGTAAAATGTATGCTCGGGCTATCTGCATACATTGCTCGTTAGTTGGGTTATCCGAAAATGGCGTATCCAACGCGGTACGTATAAATGGCATTTTCAGCTGTGCACCTCTGAAATGCCCCAGCTCGGTTTCAATTCCAAGCAACCGATAACACGTACCAATTTTCTCGGTATCACTCCATTTCCGCTCACGTCCTGTAACCACCTCCCCATCGATTCGTCCATATAAGTTGTACGTCTTGTAGGGTAATGGTCACCTCTCCAATTGGAAGGTGAAACATGTGTGTTTCGGGTCGCCACCTTTCAACGAGTGCGGTCATTAGAGCATGATCAAGGGGCTTGAATCCGCAATTAATCATTCCTTCAAATCCGGCTCTACGTATATAGTTCATCACCGGGTTCGGGATATCGTTATCCCTGATTTTTCTGCACAATCCCAGATCACCTCTTCTAGCGTCAAGCACCTCTTCGGCGTTCCCTTTCCCGTAAAACATGTTATACGCTCTGTGACTAGTCTCCAAAAACAGCAACTCATTGTTTAACGGACCAGGACGGATTCTCATATTCTCCATGCTTGAATGAGATTTGTGAGAGTTTATGTGTTTAAATGAGATAGAAAAGTTATGTGTTTGAAAGAGATAGAAAGTTGAGTATATGTGAGTTTTCTTGTGTGAAAGAGATAGAAAAATGTGTTTGAATGTGTTTGAATGGGTGTTTTCTCGTCTGAATTTATGGTGGTTAGTGTGAAGATTCGGACTCCAAGAGTCCAACCCATGTAGCTCTCTCCTTCTCCATGCATTCCAACTTCCAACACATGCATACATTCCATATAGTAAAATGTACAAGTGAAAGTTTACCTTTTAAGGAGTTGGACTCCCAAAGTCCAACATGTGAGGAATCTTTTCAGTCTTACATAGAATCACGTGAAAGTTCATTTTTTGAGGAGTTGGACTCTTAGAGTCCAAAATGTCAGATAAGGTACAAGTGGCAGACGGTGGCTTTTTCAGCATAAGGTTTACTTTTTCATTTTTCGAGCTCTCACTCCCTGAAAACACTAGTTTTGAAAGAAAAAAAACCCATCTAGTTTTGATATTTTTTTACATATTTGTATCAAAAGTGAAAAAAATTCTATCATTTTGTTTTAAGGATAGTCTAAATACACACTGAAATTTACTAAGTACACCTAAAAAGTCAATTACCAATCATTAACTATTCATCGAATATTTTAGACCACTTAGAGGATCACATCAATACTTGTTAATAATAGATATTTATATATAACTAACAATTAATATTTATTTGTAACTAATATTGATCAAGGTTATAGTTAAAAAAATATATCAAAAAATTCCTCACAATCAAGGTTATAGTTAAAAAACAATTACCAAACCTCCCCTATCCTAATTCCTAAGCACTAGAGCTATGATACTTTAAAACTAGTAACTTCTAGAGCCACCCTTCATTCATATCTAGTATGCAATTATTTATTGTTGGTAATTCTATTTTCATAATAGCATAGTTCATAAACTTATATAACAAAACTACAAACCTAAGTTAAAAATATTTTTGAACATAATCTCATCAAGATTTTACAAATTTGAAATGAATATATTCAATTTTGAATTGAAACCCAACCCCACCAAAACCATCCTTTAATCCATTATCCAATCAAATCCAACACTTCCATTTTCTACTCACATAATCAATATATTTAACATTGACACACCAAGTCTTTGAGTTGGAAACCATTCCATACCCTAAGCTAAAAAAAGCTTTTACCTATAGAACATTTAGTGACATAATCCACAACAAATAAGTGAATAACCAAAGGAGGTATCCTTGACTATCAGGGTTCGAACCCCATGCTGAGAATGTGACAATACCCATATCATGGGTCTATCACATAGTGGTACCTTTAATTGGGTTGAGTCGTGATCGACGGGGATTAGTCGGGTGCCCTTCGATCCCGGATACCCCGGGTACGTGTGTGTGTGTGTGTGTGTGTGTGTGTGTGTGTGTGTTCGCTTGCCGGTCAAAAAAAAAAACAAAGCAGGAAAAACGATCCTTTCGCTAAATAAACGAATGGGTAAAGTTTGCATTAATGCTTCCTTTCTTAGGTTGAAGGAAGGAGAAAATGAATAAATTAAAAGTAGGAGAATGAATATAAGGGAATCAAATGCAGTTCATTTCTCTATTCATTATGAAAAGATATGATACAGTAATCAAATTTTACCTTGAAAACACTATTCTCCCCCTCCCATGGCAAGCAGGCAGAACTGACTGACTGTACAAACCAATATAGCACTACCACTACCACTACTAACACCTTCCAAATATCAAATCAATATGCACTCTGCATCTCCACATTTATGCTAATGATCACCACCCACCATCACATCTTTCTTTTGATTTTGGTTTTGATTTTGGTTTTGATTTTGATTTTTAGATCGATGATGATATCTTCTATACAAACACACCAACACTAGCAAGTAGGAACCAACGCCAAACGGGTTGTTGCTTACTTCACTCGGAAATCGTGTCTAAAGATTGTCAAATTTTGAGTGAACTTGTCACGGTTCTTTGAATCCAAGCTTCTAGATACATCCCCCATTAGTTTGTCAAAACACAACGAAAGACGCTGATGCTGATCTGATGGCTGCAACATCACACAAAAACCAAATGCAGGTTAGTACTAATATATATATATATATATTCAACTTCTTCAATAAATTGGACAAGGGGTAATTTTTTGAGTTGTTAAGAAAAATCTAGCAAATATTATCAAATTTGACAACCAGTCACAAAAACTGAAGTCTTCAGTCACTATTTAAACAGATGAATGCACATGAGGAATATCAACCTTTGATATTTTTGTCATGATCCAATTTCATGAGGTCTTGTATGAATTGCTATTCATCCAAGATCATTATGCAATTCTTGTGGGATGTAACTTATTTTGTTTGATGGTGAATAGGATGCATTTTGTATAATGAGTCACAGTTGCATTGATCAATTATTTTGGGATGACTAAAAGTCAGCTCATTTCATTTCATGAGATGGAGTTGAGGAAACAAAAATGATTGCGTAAATAAGCATTTAATATTTTACTGCAATAACGTGATAAATGTCTTACTGGTTAGTTGTAACCAAGCATTTTAGCATGCAAATAATATTAAAATAATTGATGCACAAGCCAGAAGAAAGTCACAAACCTGTGAGCCTAAAATATGAGCTTTCAGATCCGAAAATATCTGCAATTAGATGGTGGTAACTTCGGTCAAAGATCAAATCACACCCAAATAGAAGAACAGCTCAAGTATCAGGTTGCATGAGTGGATGATCACGATTTGATTCTTAAGAGGGAAAGTGATGATTAATTTCTTACTAGTAATCTGCAACATCACTACTCTACTTGTAGATATAATAGAAATCAAAGATAGATATACAGATCAAGTATATGGGATAAATCACAAAGGAAAAAAAACAGGGATGTTGAAGATACAGGACTAGCAAAATGATACCTGAAAAAATATGCTATCCCAAATGATGAGCCACATCAAATTTATGTGGACTAATAAAATCTTGACAACTACATCAAAACTTTATAACACGTGCTACCAACTAGTAAAACATTGTTGGCCAACCAGTGACAAAATCAACCTCAACTATGCATGTAGATGTTTTGCATGCTGGACATTCTGATTGTTGCTCTTAGGGGGCATTTGGTTCGCAGAATGGAATTTGATGGAACCGCAATCCTTTGAAGGAATTTGACTTTGAAGAAATTGAAATAGAATTTGACCATGAATTTGGTTCATTGGTTGGTAAGGATTAAATTCCTTCATTTAAGCCAAGGAATGATGAATTCCTTAAATTATGGAATTCAAAGGATTCCATCAAGTTCATTCCGCGAACCAAACATCACTAAGGAATTTGATCAAAGGAACTTGTCATTCCAATTCCATCAAATTCCTTTGAATTCCACGAACCAAACAGCCCCTTACTTGCATCTTCACAAGGAACACATTTATCATCTATCCCATTTTTTTTCTTCATATTTTGCCATTTTATAAAAAAGCGATCATTGCCCCCACTAACTTCAATATAGACACAGATTCAAATACAGTAAAAAAGCTACACCTTGTTAACACCCGACTGGGTGACTGCATTGTAGAATACTACACATGTGGATATACTCATACCAACAATCCTTGTACTGTGATGAAACAATAGCATCGCTCTTCTGACCGACAAAGGGGACCAAATAGTTCAACTTGAAAATTAATATTCCCTTTTAAAGCAGCATGAGGATTTTGGATTTAGAAGTTCCTTCAATTGTATTATTTATCCATGGACATACATGCTTGCAGGAAAAAATATTTTTTCACTTCAATATTATCATCAATCTAAGAGGCATATTTTCTTTAGTGTATCTAAGACTAACAAGAACAAAAATGAGAAAAGAAAAACCAGAAAACACCATAGCTTATCAGGTTATTATGTAATAGAAGGAGAGAAACATATGCGAATATTTACTCAAAATAAAAAAGAAAGAAACAAGGCGACAATCACAGGGAAACATGTCACCTGCTCATTGATTAGTATCAAGCTCAACATTGGTCTGCTAAGACTCCACTGATTCCCGCAATCCTCAAACAGAACAATCTCAAACAGGGTCTTCAGTATCTGATGAGAAAAGTACCAGATCAGAAATCCACACAAGCTAAAACTAGGACATGCCGGACTTACTGTTGTACTAATCTAAAGCTGAACTAAACAGAGAAGTCCATATCAAGGATGTAATTTAATCCCAAACGTTCACTTGGTGATTTAGAAACCATAAATAAGGCTTGCCGCATTTAGTAGATCATCAGAGCATTTAATACAAGCTTTCTCATTCCTTCTTGTGTTCTTTTGCCTTCTTGTTATTTATCTAACTTGTAGCTTTAGTAGACTTACTTAATCCAACAATAGCAAACTTGGACAAAGGCTGCATGGTGTAATTTCTGTGAAATAATCAAATCTACGAGACTAGGTAAAGCATAGGCGTTTAATTTTTAATTTCTATCGAGTGGTCTATAACTTTTAATCACAGTTAAAAGCTTGACAAATCCATCTGCAGAAAAAACAGGCTAACAGTGTGTTTTCTTGTATATTTTGTTATGTTTATTCACGTTCTCTTCTTACATTATACTAGTGAAGCTGATGCATCACAATCTAAAATATTCTGGTAAAATGCAATATCATGATGAGATGGGTAGCATGTGAAAGCAAACAAAGAGAGTGAAAAACAAAGTAAGAATGCATCAACAAACATACAACAAATCATGGGAGGAGAAAAAACAACAATATCACATGACATCCACCAAGGAGAAGCATATGAAGCAAGAAGAGAAAATCGACAGATGCAGAAACGGGATAGATAAATAAATAAATATGCAGGTCCTTGGCTAGCAGTCTAGCACATGACTAACTCATAAGGTGCTCAATCTTAATTCTTAGGGGCTCCTATATTTATAACACAGCTTCAAACCCATGCAAACTGATACCCCTAATCTAGGCAGTCACCTTTCATAATCTTGCCCCATTCCCCTATTCTTCACACTCTCCTGCATAGACACGCACAGTAACTCAACCTTCTCTATCTCTACCTCTAGGTCTCCCAGGAATAACAAACCTTTTGTTTAATAACATTCAAATCTACTAACAACAATCATGCAATGAGCTCACAATCCCCACAATAAATTTATTGTTTAACCCCCTTGCATTCGTAATGCATCTACGGCCCATGGAGCAACGGTTAGCAAATTAGAGTAAAATGCTGTTCAGGCCACTATCTTTTATTTGGCTATAGATTGGGAAACCATGCAAAATGAGATCATATGTGAATTGCAAAAGGAAGCCACGCACGAATGAGGTGTCAAAGAAAATAGCATGTGCAAGCCAAGGTTATTAGTCGAATAAGACACCACTTGGAATAAGGTTTTGGAGAGCATTCATCTATTGTAGAAAGTGGGCAGTAACAATTAGTATATTCTCTTAACTGTCTGTTATTAGATTGCTCAAAGGTCCGCATGGGGTAAATTACAAGTGTTTCTGATGTCCAATGAATAAATTAGCTTGCTATGGTAAGAAAAGAGAGAAACCACATTCAATTTACTTATTAAAGGTAGCTTATGATCAAGACAAAAGATATGTACTTTCCTTGAGAAGAAGAAACAACATTAGCATGAATCAAGTTATATACCATTCTACATTAGAGAAGGGTCCTATTGCTTATAAAATCAGAAGGAAAAAAAATCACCAATTGAAAATGGAAAATATTATATTGTACCAACTTGGAATTTCATATCATTTTCAGATTCTGATTTGATCAGGAATGCAAACAAGGGCCCTAATTTCTAAATGCAAATCATTTCATAAAAGTAACTTACTTCTGGGAATAATGTTGGGCACTCTGCAATATGCCGAGCAAGGTTGACTGCAGCAGGTGAAGTCGGAGCCTCTGCAATGGTAATGTTGTTGAAATAGAAAGCCGCCAAATTATCTACTGCTGATGCAGCCTGACATCAGAAATTTCAAATTATCGTGAATAATAAGATTTTTATATGACAAGTCAATCAATGTTAAAATCCATGAAAGCAGGAAACATTGAAAAGACTTTTCAAGTTGGTGGACAGATATCAAATATTAGAAGCAAAACATATTGAAAAGTCTTGCCAGATACAATTAAGTTAAATCATGTTGTACTTCATATTTGCCCATCAACCGCAGGGTACAGACCATTATTCTATTATACATTCATGTTTATGTTCCGTAAACCAAAACACTTTGTACCAAAAAAGAAGCTAAACCAAAAATAATCAGAAGATTCGATCATAGAAAATACAAGGAAATGATGAGGATCTTGGGCATGGAGAAGACCAGGATATATTAAATGGCAACAAGCTTCAAGTGTCTTACATGATTCGAAAGTTACAGTGAAGCTCAAAGGCAAAACCGATAGGATAGCTAGAACACATATAAGATTTAGGGGCACAATGTGGGGAAAAAAACTGCAGCTTTGCACAAAACACGTGTAACAAAAATGTGAATCATGAGGTGTGTGTGCCCACACAAATCAAGTATAGATTTAAGATACTGTTCCACTGAGGATTTGGGTGATATTGTTCCATAAGTTTAGCAAACACCACTTAATATGTTCTGGTAACCACCAATATGGGGAAAGTAGCCAATGATTTGAACAAGTGATACCTAAAAAGTTGGCTTTATACAAGAGTCAGTGTGAAGGACGATATTCACATCCCAGAAAAAGTTTGTACCTTTTTAGGGGTTCATTTTTTAACAACCACATCTGCTATGGGTTAAATAGGCTTATGGTTAGTATGAGGGTGTTCAAGTAACAACTATATATAATTATCTGAGCATACCAAAATATATACAAATGAAATGCATGATATGTGGAATTAAAACACTTCCAGTAGAGAGCTGAAGAGAAAAGGCACTACTAGAGCACAAAATATGCAAAGCATGGATAGATCAGACCTCTCTCTTTAGCATCATATTTGTTCTTCCAAGCAGCAAAAACTATTTCAAAAAGAAAAGAAATATAAAATTTAAGAACACAAATTGCTTAATAAATACCTGAGTTGAGATGCTTGTATCAAGGCCTTTTAATCCAGATTCTAGCGAGCCAACTATATGCATGAAAGTGTTCATATCCAGGTTCAACATATAAACAATATGGCTGTTGAATAGAACCTCCAAAAATGCATAATATGCCTTTGTGAGCTACAAAATACACACATCTTATCAGCATTAAATTTTGTACACAGAAGTAAATCTGACCATATCAAATGCACCAGCAAATTATTATTTCTATTCAAAAATTTGATGTTTACAAGATCCATAAGTTTCCCTGTCAACTAATGTTTTCAAGATTTTAAGATGAACAAACATCTACCAAATTCAAAAGGTCGATACCAACAAATCAATCAAGAAAGTCGGTGTGGGGTGGTAAGAGATAAAATCCATCTACCATTAAATATTTGTGCCAAAGTTGATCCAAATTCCCAAAAAAATCCAATAACCATGACAGCATCCCGTAGTCAACCCACCCAGCAAGGTATCACTTTGTTGAACCATTCCGAAAACATGGTCTATTAAGATAAGCATATGAAACAAGTAGTTTCCAACAAGTTTTGAAACTCAATTCCAGGATACCAAGTATCACGGTCTATTTGAACTAGGGTAAATAGCTTGGTCTTCGAACATTATTATGAAATCCACTTTAGGATAGGGAACAAGTCTAAATATATCCCACTCCCCAGACCACCTCTCTGGCTGGGATATACAAAGACTGTTTGATTTGGTTTTGGTTTGATTCATTTATTTACTATAGAGGTTAAAACTGGTAAAACAAGATATTTATTATGTATGGCAAATGTGTTATCTATAGATGATGCACATACTGTACTTCCGAATGTGCAAGGAGATATTAGTTTGACGACTTTTTTTACTTCCTACTGTGCAAAGGAGTTTAAGAAAACTACACTGCCAAACAGATAGATCACTATATATTGATCTTCAGACTTCAGACAATAAATGTCAATTGGTTTCGTCTGCCAGTTGTGCCAATGATTCAACAACAAAAATTCACAATGGACTAGACCATCAACAATTCAACTATCACCTGCCACAGAAACATACCTTCCTGTAAGCCAAAATATCTGCCAAAGGAACCGATAGTGTCATTTTTAGAGCAATATCAAGTGCATCGGCAAGAGCTCTATCTCCGTACAGTTCAAACACGCCAAAATTTACATAATTTCCAGCAAGTGCTGTCAGTATAAAGACATTGCTGTTAGTATAAAAGACAATCAACTATGACCAACACAGGGCCAAAGTCCACTTCGGCCACAAACGATTTGAAAACAAGCCTTTTACTTTACATCAGAACTATTACGTATAACTGGGGCACACAGACGCCAAAATCAAGATTTGAAGTCTTACGAACTTGAAAACAAAGAAATTAAAATGTTTAAGACAAGAAGAAGACTTGAATATAAAATATCAGTGCAACACATTTTTTGATATTTCAAAATCATGTAGATTGTCTCCACAAAAGTGTTAATGCCAAATGAACGGGAATTAACACTTGTTAGTTCAAAGGTTTGCTTTACAAGGGGTAAAAGTGGGTGAAAACTGTAAATAGTTGTAGAATCTCAAGAGTAAAATATCACCCAAAAAATCTAGCAAGAAACTAAACCATTTAAAAGATAAACTTTAATTAGTGTCAAAACAAAAGAAACCATTTTTAAATAAAAGGTTCAAGGGTTAAATCATATTGTATCTATAAGTTAATCAAAATGACGTGAATCAAGCAAAAAAAGAGGCAAGCTTACAAGCTCGACTAAGTAACAGAATCATCAACAGCATAAACTATATGGTAGGTCATTACCCCTTGAAAGAACAGTCAATGCAATCCATATCCCCTTGTATTTGAAGGCATAGATATCAGCAGCATTCGGAAAAGATAAAATCCTTGTTCCATAAGCAACAAGAAGCTTGCTAACTTCCCGGAAAAGAAGTATCCCATTAGGAGAAGAGGAATCGAAAGTCAAACGTTGAGCCTTGTTCAAAACAAACTCAGCCATAAATTTCAACAACGGGGTGGTAACCTGAAAAATTAGACATTTTAATGAGACTTGTCTTGGAAAGAATAATAGACTATATCTTCTTTGTATCCACCAAAAAATTCAACTACAAAGAGGAACTAATAAGCATCATATTTTAGAAAAACAAAAACAGTCAGACCCTAAAAATAATTATAAATGCTTAAAAAATGTGCAACCTAGATAACCATCATTTGTGTCATCAAGCTATGATTATTGGTGGATTTCAATTCTTATCGTCAAAGATCTATCTATAATCGAACAAATAAAGTTCCCAGTATTAGTCAATGCCAATTGTTATTGTCAAAGATCTATCTATAATGCAACTGACCAGTTCATATCTGTTGTTGCACGCTTTCGAAAATTTACCAGGACAATCCATCCACAATAATTCAACTACAAAGAACTAATAAGACGTAATTTCTAGAAAACAAAAGCCTTTAGATCTTCATAATAAGATCATTAAATTGATAGCATGATTTGGAAATTGTTAGGCTCGTCTGCTGCTTTGAGCTTGGGGGGCATTATAAACGGTAACAAGTGGTGATTGCAAAGAATGCAAGGTGTGTCAACTACCCATCTTACCCCTTCACTCCTAGCCAACTTAACTAATAGCATCCTTTTGTCGTATATCATGGACATTTATAATCCAACTTGAAAAGTTCTAACTGTATTAGGGTTTGTGTATTCAGACAAGCCTACCTGCAGTACTCTATGTATCCCCTTGATAATAATACTTTCGTTAACCCTGAACATATAAAGCATTTGGACAATCTAGTATGTTAAGAATCAAATAGCAATAATATAACATTATAAAAAGTAACCAAGAATCCGCTTTGCATTGTAAAAATTATGTAGCACCACAAAATATTGATTCATGTTACTTGAAAAGGTTAAATCATGATGAACTACGTAAAAGGACAATAATCAAGTCTTTCTAAGGAGAAATGATAAGCAAGTGAAAAACTTATTCCTAGATAAGAAACGCAGAAAACAAAGAAAGGGCGGATTTAAAATATGCTACATATGTATATCTTATACTTAGTATAGGTGCATGATACGAATATCTTATTATATAGGTGCATGATAAAAATATCTTATTCTTACATGTAGCTTATCCTAGAGGCTTAATTTGGATGACATAAATGCATCAACATCAAAATGAAACAGAGAATTATGGATTACTTTGATTTAGAAAGAATGTTTGTGAACTTACCTCCGGTGTATCTGCCCAATGTGAGATGCCTTTTAAAAGGATTGGCATGTGAGAAGGATATAACCAGTCAAACAAAAGTCCATATGTTCTTCGGCTGAAATTAATCAAATACAGTGTCATTTGTAGTCTAACAAAGCAATATAGATTCAACCATCTAGTGAAAGAACCAACCTATTAGTGGCCATCGCAATTCCTCTCAAATCCCTCATCAATCCGATTAATGCATATTTTACTGTATCAGTACGAAACATAGCATCCGGGATCGACTCCAAACTGATAAAAACCTAGAACCAAAAAATACTGTCAAGAAGCCGCAAAATTAAAATAATAAAAAAGCTATAATTAGAACATTTAAAAGAAAGAAAATGCAAAGGCAGTGGACCTTGCCCAGTGTTTACATCATTACATGTACTCTTCTCTGCTTTTGGTGTGTGTGAAAAAATGACTAAACAGACAGATGTGAGAAAGACTCATGCCCAACCACCACTCAAAAAGAATCACATTAACTTACATAGATAAATTAGTCAAACAACCATTAGAGTATCTTCACACAAATATAGAAAATGTTCAGTCTAACTCAAGCCTGTCTGTGTATGTCTAATATTCCTATATAACAAGGAAACAAAAGTTTACTTGGTTTTTTGAATTGAAAAAAGAAAATACTAACACCGTTGAAGAGGGAAGGAAAAAAAAATGAAAATGAATTTCAGCATATAATAAAATTGTTCAAATTTTGGGCGAAATATCATTTTTTTCAACAGGATATCAATAAATCCATTTGGGGTATGATCTTATAGAGGTAAGATGTCTTCATGGGTAAAATGAAATTGCAACCCAAAACATTTTGGTGGAGCTTTCACTGACCATTTACATATTGAAATTGATCAACGACCTCAAACTGGACCTTGACTTGAAACTGAAAGAGAAAAGAAGGCTTAGAAACTGCCATTGATAAAAAGAATCCCATAACTTGCACAATGAACTTGACAAGCAAAGATGATTGACAGTAATCTTAGAGCAGATCGTTATCGACTAAACGAGACAAAGGCCCCAACGCTTGAAGACTCTGAAAGGAACCATTAAAGATCCTGAAAGAAGAGACCCAGCAGCATCTTGATCTCCACCAAATAAAAAAGGCTTGATCACTGGGAATTTGGCAAGCATCACGAAACTGACAGTCACTTGCAGGTAGGTTGAAGACTTTAGAATTCTCTTAACCAAAATCACCACTGCAACAGTTCTTCCTTAGATATTTAAGAAACCCCAATGTACAAGGATAGTTGATGTGGAGGGATAGCGAGGTTTGCTATACAGCTACTTGTTTCAAAAATGGTGACGGCAGCTTGCCTACAAGAAAGGTTGAAAGGAGCTGATGGTGGTGGCTGTTGAGACCTATGAACGATCTCGATGAATATTTACATTTATGGTGGTGTTATATGAAGAAGCAGTGATGGAAAAGAAAGGGTTGAAGGCTTACCACCCACGGAGGGAGAAAAGGATGGCTAGATTTAGGTGGCAGAAGACTTGACCATGCAGAAGTTTTAGAAAAAAACAAAAAGATGTTGGAAAATAATCACCGGCAATTTGAAAAGATTCAGGTGAGTTGGACAAAATGAAGCAGAAACAACATGAAGGCCAGCTTTTGTGAAGCCTGGCGAGGGTCACCTAGGTCCCAAGGAGGCTTGGCTAGAGAGCAGACCTTTGACTATGGTTCTGCATGGTCGCACATGGACTCAGCATGGGTACTGAACAACTTGTGAGTCTCACGCAACGGAGAGTGTGAGTTCCGTTGTTACCATGACAATGCGACAGTCATGGTTAGTGAGCGCACAAGCAAAAGAACAGGTCAGTCAACTATGATCAGCAGAAACCCAAAGAGGGGGGGCTATGGATGGTTCGTCAAAGCCTAAAGTTGACCACTTGACCGTTTATAAAGTTTAGACTTTGAAGTGACGAACGCTACTAAGGGGGATTGGGGAACCATGTATACATAATGTACTGAAGGTATGCTTGGGTCAAGATATGAAACATGAAGAAAGGTCACAGACAACACCTATAGGAAAACCTAATATTAGGTACATTTCTCAAATGGAACATGAAGAAAGGTCATTGTTTGTAACATATGTGCTTAATTGCTTATAACTTATAAGTTTGAGTGTTTGACTCATCGAATATTTTTATTTGGAAATTTGTAGAAATATACAATATGTGCACTCATTAGACAAACACAATGCATTAACTCAGAGTGACTAGTAAACATATAGAGACAGATCCAACAGTAACAACAGACCTGAAATCCAAGCTAAGTGCCAGAATACTGCTCCCTATTTTTACCACCACTTGTTGAATTTTTTTTCACAAATCACAATATTGTAACATCTGTGCTTATAACTTTGACTTTCCAATATTTTATTTGGAAATTCTTAGAAACATACAATGTCTGAACTCATTTAACAAACACAACACAACGACTCACAGTAACTGGTAAACATATAGAGACGAATCCAACAGTAACAAAGACCTTTTATCCAAAGTAGTACAATACTTTAAAATTGAAGCTTGTTAGGAAAGAGGTGAAGTCCACCTATAGAAAAGTTGGCATTAGACGCATACCTGTAATAGTGGATCCATGGAAGATTTGAATTTAACAGGGCTGTCCTCCATGAAAATTAACCAGCCAATAGTGTAATAAAATGTCGTTCTACTGCGAGAGCATCTATATTCGTGCAGGAAAGGAAAGTGTTCCCTCTACAAATAAAGATGGATGATTGTAAATGTTAGGCTTGATAGAAATAGCACTCCGAATTTACGGGTATGAAATGAAGTGTTCCAAAAGCATTAAAAATAACTAGACCGTCAGGTGACCTTCTAATGCTTAAACGTCTACGAAGCAATTTAGCAAATGCATAAACAGACTTGTAAGCACTCCTCTATAATATATAAAAAAACACTGTGCTTAAACAAATTGTCTTTTTGATACACTTACTTTTCTAAATGACTAATGTAATTATTCTATTGAAAATGATGAGTCCAATGCTTAAAAGACTGACTGATGAGCACAAATCGATAACAAATGACGACTCTTAATTCAAGAATTACTTGCTACTTGAAGAGTTAAGAGAAGCTTTACAGAAAGGAAGCCTATTAAGAGTCTACCCTAACTAACTCAAGATGTCGAAGGATTCTTTATGGTTTGGCAGGCAGACACTTAAGCAGGAGTAAGAAAAAAAAACTTAGAACATAGAAAATACAAATAGAGAATTACTGTATGATTTGCAACAATGAACTTGACAGTGTCCAACTTCATAAGTAGCTTTCCTGTCATATATCTGCAAGAAAACTTATCTCACAAGTAAGACCATTTCCTACACAAAATACACGCACACACTCCACAAAGATAAATATCATACAAGACTGGATAAATTCGAACTAACCCAGATGCAAGTTCCAAAAACAGACTTAAGGTGTGACCAATAACCTCCTCACTCTGTAAGTAAAGAATATATTAGAGAAAAAAGTACAAAATTTTCACCAGAATGCAACCAACAAGGGTGATCAAGTACCTCTGTGTAACACTTCAGGTTTGTTGCAATTTTTCCGACAATCACATTTAATGCCTGAAGATGATTATTAAGTCCAAGCAGCTCAGATAGTCGGGCATAAAGCTGCTGCAAAAGAAATAGAAGGTTTTTCAGTGCATTGAGAAACAGGCTAGCTACGCGTCAAAGTAATTATCCACCCAACAGGAGGACGCTTTCATTACCTTGGAAGAATGCATCGCTTGGTCGCCTACATAAGATTTTCTGAAGTGTTGAAAAAACGTCAAAATGGCTTGGTCAAGTCTCTGTTTGCTTAGTTCACCATACCTCTGCCATAAGATATAGATTAATCCATCATCTTGTAATTAGAAAATCCTTTAACCTATTACTTATAAACAGCATGCTCTCAGCTGGGTTACCTGACTATGTAATCCACTATCGGTGGCATTTATGATTCGCAAAACACGAGCTGATAGTTCTGCATCAATAGCTTCCTGGGAATCCGTGCTGCGTTGAGAAAAATATTAAAGCAACTTACACATGTCATAAGGACAATAAAGTTTTCCAACCATGTAAATAGAACATTTTATTCAGAACTTCATTTGGATACCTGCAGCCACTACACTGTTTAATCTTTAATATAGCAGCAACTATATGAACTATCCAAGCTAATTTGGCTTCAATGACGGATAATTCATTTTTATCATTAATCTGATGTTGTGCTCTTTCCTGTTAAAGATGCATACAGAAAACAAAAGTTAAATGTAATATCAGAACTATCAATAAGATCATATTAACAAGCTGCCACGTATTTGAAAGAATGCCATTTGAACTACAGCATACCGTATACAGTTGTAGGACGGGCTCCATAATGTTTATAATAAACAAACTACTTCTTTCATACTGAAATTCAAAAGAGAGATCGATTAAGTAGTCAGCAGTTCACTTGTTATATAATTTTAACTAACTACTGTTATACATTAGGTTAATACCTGAAATCTGCAAAGATAAGGAAAGCAATCAAGCTGATCTTGAAGAAGCTCTACATTGTCAAGAGGATTCTCAGAAAGGTCATCTTGGGGAGTGGCCTACATTTCAAACCCAAACCATCAGAACTAACACCAATCAAAGAAAATATATGAGTTCACCTCACATAACAATAGAATAAACTTTATGAACTATGTGCACATGCCTGCACAGAATCGAATCTTGAAGTAATAAAACCTTCACTAATCTTGGGCACAAACTCGTCAAGCAAGCTAGGTGCATCAGCTTTCAAGTAGGGCACAGACGTTACCAACCTCGACCACAACCCCAAAAGATAGTATACACTGCTACTAGCCCACTGCAAGAGCCATGAAGTAAATAACAGTTCTAAGGGAAAAAGAGTTTGATGATATGAATGTGGGTTACTGGGTTGTACTAGATCCAAAATCAAATACACCTTTTGTTCCAGAAATAACCACAACAATTACCAATTAAGAATGTCATTAGATAGTTATGATACGCTGCAAACTTCAATCCAATTCAGTCACTAGGTATGTATACATATATGCTTCCCTAGTCATCGTGATATCTTTCAAGTGTTATTTTTTTTAAAAGAATTCAATGATATTAGGTTTCCTCTATTTCAATGTCTGTTTCAGAGATAAAGGCACTATGGGAAGACCTTTGACTATAACTTAATACTAATATGAATGTAGAAGAATATCGTTGCATTTATTGAAGAACGGGGTTTCATATTTGTTTGTTGGGAAATAGTTCAAAAGAACTTTGTTATATCATATGAAGCTAACCAACAAACCAACCTGCCATGACTGCAACGATTTTAAAGTAAATTCTGCCACCAAACGTATCCAATCACTGTAGCCTTCCACGTTCACAAGTTCTGATAGCTGCAACCATCACCACATATCAAATTGTCAAGAAAACTAAGTTCAGGTATTGAAGAATATCAACAGCTACCATAAGAATACAGTTTATCAAATAAACTACCCAAGTATCTAGCATGGTATTACCAAATGCAGATGTGAGTTTCAAGTGCAAAATCTTTTTGCTAGAAAAAATAGTTGGCATGAGTCAACAGAATGACCCTATGAATAGTAAGAATAGCATCATACTAAAGAATTAAATTACTATGAAGAAAAGACACATAAATTTCAAAAACATGTTGCCACAGGATTTACAGAAGTAAACTGGTCTGCTGTTACCTAAGGTTATGGACAGGTAATTTTAGTGATGTTTCATAAAACACTACTATGAAAATAATAAGAAATCAGGTTGACTGTTATAAACGAATAATAAAGAACCAATTTCCATTCTACTCAAAGAGCAAGAATTTAACATGCAGTTAAAAAGGTGCACTGGAAATGGAAAGAAGCTTCTGTCTCAATGCTGTATAACATCCTTCCACACTCACTTCTATAAGTCCAGTATCTTTCACATATTCCACTCATATAGATCTTCCACTACTTTCCAATGTCATTCTAGGCCTACCCCTACCTCTCCTGTCATCCAAGATAGATAGGTCAACCGTCAATGATGGAGTTGACAGAACCATCACAAGCAAACTTTGCTCAGCTTCTCATCAGCCAATGATACCCTACAGCATCCCAAATATCAACATTTATATTGTTGCAAGAGCCCAACAATGTTTCTCTTTACTCCTACCTACCTTGAGGAATTTCGCTTGGAGTAAGGAATAAGGATATAGCTTTCAACCTATAGAACTACATTTAAGCAAAGGCCTGTTATGATGGAATCAATTTCCACAACTTCTGGCCTTGCACCAATGGCACCCTACAACTAGGCATCGAACAGGGTGGAGTTCACCGTCCCCATCCCTTGCACCAATGGCACCCTACATTTAAGCAAAGGCCTTTTATGATGGAATCAATTTCCACAACTTCTGGCCTTGCACCAATGGCACCCTAGAACTAGGCATCCAACAGGGTGGAGTTCACCGTCCCATCCCCATCCCCTACCCCGGATTCTCCTATACAAAGTTGAGAAAGTTTCAAATCAGTATTCTATTCCGTGAATTTCAGATCTTCTTTTCGAAATGACAGTAGCTGTAGACGCTAATTGCATGTCAAACAAATTTAAGCATTTACGGATTCAAGTTATATGATCAAAGTGCGCTGCTGCAGTTAAAATTCATGATCAAAAAAATAAGTTTTGCTTGTTACTTAAATTCTGAATAAAGAATAATGATAGGTCAATGGACGAAGTGGTGCATAAGCGATAAATTGTGCAAAATAGACATGGTGGAATGAGAACTATGAAAAAACATAAAGGCTAATCAAGAGTTATGATACTTATATATATACTGGGGGTAGGGCAAGGATGGGTTCCGGTGAGAAGTGGTTATCAACCGTTGGATGCACAGGAATGTAAATTAGGAAGAGATCAACGAGATAAGATGCACCCAGATGCACCGGATCAATTCCCTTCTAAGGCGCAATTCATGAGAGGGCATGAGATTATAAGATATCAAGGGTTCAGATCCACCTCTCACGCTTCTCACGTTAATTCAACTTCTCACACAATCCTTTGCCAGGTCGAGCATATCGTCCCTGTCCCCATCTCCGGCAGGTAGAGACAATGTATCCCTGGCCTCAAGACCCGGTCATGCAGGGAATTCCCATACCCGATCAAGTCAGGTGAACCAGGTACCCATCGAGGACAGGTCAAAACTATCATCCCTACCCACAACCGTATTTTTCTTGTCAACAAATATAGAATCAAATGCAGCAAACAAGCAGTGTTCCCCTAACATATAGAAGTGGCCTCAAGGCTCCCTACTACACATCTGAAAGGGTACTTAAATAGTAAAATGTATGCTAAGATCAGACACTTGGTCAATAATGATAATAAATGATTAAATGTAAAGCCATTAATCAAATAAATAATTATTTTGTATTTGAAACACAAGGCATGCATGTTTGGCTTGTAGGAATATGCCGTACATATGTAAAGAGTCCACAAAATAACTAGAATATTAGAATTGGATAAGAAATTTAAAATGCAAAACAGTTGCACGAAATACCTGATAGTTAACTCTAAACCGTCCAAGAAGACGACAATACTCATGGTAATTATCATGATCAGCAAGACCTGAATTAGGATTTATAAGCAATATTTTAGATTATGTCAGTCAATAAAATCTAAAAAATCAAAAGCAGGCAGCATATGAATGACAATATGTCGACTGTAGTTGTAGTCTAACCTATTTCATAAACAAGCCAACATAACACTTCAGCATATGGCTATTCATTTAAGAGTTTTGATCATTAAATCAGAGTGAGCGATATGATTTGATTCATGAAGATCATGCAGCATGTGAGAATTGAGATGACTTAAAATATAAACAAATGGCAGAACTCTTGGACTATCTAAGCCTTCAACTTTGGACTTTTCTCCTCCAAGGTGAATACTTCAAGTCTTCAACCACCAGTTGCTAAAAGACTAAAACAAACCTTTATACAACTACATACTCATTAAGGGTTCGCTGTGACTAGCACCAAATGTTATATGACAAGATTACCAGAAACATTCGGTGGTATGTACTATATAGACAAAGCCAAATGGAGGAGAAAAAAGAACTATACATAATGCACCAACCGGCAAACTTAGGTAAGAAGCGTTAAGTGCAAAGAAATAAAGGAGACGAGACTGTTGTCACCAAGGCTACTTGGCTTTGCCAAAAGGGTTGGCCCAATGGTGTGAGTATTTTCCGTGTAGATATTATATACTTCAAAAATAAAGTTGCTTGGGTTTGCAAGGGTTGGAGATGTAAGGCTTCATACAAGTCTTCCCCTTGGATTTCCATAGAGGCTGATTATGTGACTTAAGCCCTCCAACATAAGAATCAAAAAGACCAGACAACTAAAAGCAATGAGAATCACAAAATACAAAACTTGAAACTTCTACTCAGAAATATAGGACAACTGGTGCACAAAGTCAGACTTAACCATTACCCCCAGAATGATGAACAAAACAAACAAGTATATATACACAGTATAGAGTATAGGATGGGGGAGCTGGTTTAACATAAAGATGGACTGCTATGATGTGGTAAGTGGGTAAGATGGTGATAACTGATACGATCATATTGATACAAGTAAATGGCACAGAGAGAAACTGAGACTAAAAGAAAACAATTTCAAACTGTAACTTCAAAACTGAATCGTCGGCTAGTTAATTTCTGAAACTTTATTACTATCTTCATTCTTCATAATTTTTATTCAATAATAAAAGTCAAACTACAATGTTACAATAATATTTCTACAATGACCACTGTTTTCATTTCTTTAATACTTCAGAAGAGGGCAAAAAATCGAATTGACGGAAAAAAAAAATAGGAACCACAAGTCTAGCGCAATATGATTTGTTTGTGTTTGTTTGATAATTTTTATACATCCAGATGATAGGAATACTACCCAAACCAAACCAGTATGATACAACACCAAATATGATTGCTCCTAAACTACATCAGAACCTACAAACAGCAATAGGTATGTGAAGAATACAAAGAGATCTCTCTACCACAGATGAGTAAAAGCAAGCAATTTAGTTGTCTAATAAGTGGAATCAGTGAACTTCAAGAGCTTAATACTACACAAAAACCATGTACCTTGCCCTGCTTGTAATATCTCTTTAGATCCCGTCATCAAATGCGCTAGAAACTTCGAACGTGCGGCATCATTTGAGAACAAAGAGCGCCTTACTGAAGCCAGTCGCACTAAGCATTCCAGAGCCTACGATTACAACATATGTGTAAAAATAATTTCAACATAGAGCTGATCAGCCATGGTGTAGCCTACAATTAGATACTCTCATATTCAAATGCAAGACAGTGTATTGGTGATGAAAATTTGAAAAACATTAATCTCTTAGGTGCCACATTGGCAAATGGATGGAACCCAAACTGGGAGAAGTAAGTACAACAAAAGCAAACAAGAAAACAAACACACAAAATAAAAACCCAAAGTACAAAATAAATATATGGTGGAACTATCAATATAAAATCTGGAACTTTATTTTCCAGCACAACTTTGTAAAAATGGAATTATGTATTAACCATTTACTCTCATGGTGTTCTAATTTAGTTGTACAACTAAGGTAATCCCAACAACTTGGTCAAAACTTATGACGTAAAAACAGTATAAAGCAGGTGCATAGTGCATATGGATCTGAACATAAGCAGTAAGTGGAGGGTTCATAGAAACTGCAGGTAACTTTCATAGAAGGTGGTGGTTAATATTATGATTGATGAAACCAAAAGAAATATGCATAAAAGAAAAGGGCAGAATAAATGTATAGTCTGGTCTGGTGGCTGTGTTGCCACACAAGGATGGATTGGATTGACTGGATATCCTGGAGAAGGTTTAGTGTTTTGAAGGAGAACTGATTGACTGGATATCCTGGAGAAGGTTTAGAGGAACTGATTGACTGGATATCCTGGAGAAGGTTTAGAGGAACTGATTGACAGAAGTTGGTTTACTTGTCTCCATGATACACCTAAGGATACATTGGTACAAATAAGACGCTAGCACCAAATTGAGGACATCACAGAGTAAGGGTAGGCGAACTGGCCAAGATGGGTAGTAAGAAACACGGATTTGAATGAGAAGAACATATAAAAGTTGTTGAACTAAGATAAGAGAAATAGAAGTGCATAAAAGCATATTATTCTCGTCCTAAAGCCTTCGAAACAGTTCCACTTTCGAATTCCTAATAGGTTTCATTGTGAGTTTTTACCCTAAGTTCCAAATAGATAATGAGAAATAGTTTGTTAGCTTCTTGCTGAAAGACAATAAACTATTAGCTCTGCACCATATATGTCCATTTCCCTAATTGGAAAAAAAAATATGCAAATAAAGATAACCCTATACTGCTATAATATTGCAAAAAAACACTAACAGGGGTCCATCACTACCAAGAAAAACGTGTAGAATGTGATTTTTTAATAAGGTTGGACCAAATATTGATCAATGTTCCTTTTCTCAAGAAAGAATTTATTATTGACTAAAAGGATTACTAAGGAAAGCATCATGGCATATGCAGCCATTGAACTCGCAACTTCTGATTCTAGCAGAACAGACTCATAGGTTGTGCACGGGATCATTTATATTTGTAGTTCAGTTCTATCTTGATAGTCGTATCCGGATATATAAACTAAGTGGCCCTTCGCTCTTACACATGCTTAACGAATCAACATATCATATTAGTTGTAATGCACTAGTGTGTAGGTTTTTAAGACTTACACTAATTTTCCATTGTAGATATAGTGATCACAACTCAACAATGCTGCTTTTGAAGAAATTGCCCCTAGAATCATATCATTAGACGCAGGATCCTTATAATTTATAAACTCAACAATCGTGAAACAGAAGGACAGAGGTTAACAGTGCTGGCTTACATCAGCACCGGCCTTCAGGTTCCCAGAACAACAAAAATATGAAGTATTTGGAATTCCTAAGAAAATACTTGTCATGTGCATGTTACTCTGTGTCCCCGACAAAGGTTCAGGCTCGCTTTATATTCAGTTCTTACAATGTTTACAAATTCCAGTAAGAACGTGTGCATAATTCGGCAAACGAGTAGGCGAATAACTAATGGAGGTGAAAAGGGATCAAAAGGCAAGCATGCAGAAACTAACTTTATAGAGCGTTTTGCCCATTCCAATTGCAGAATTTCTTGTATCACTTCTCCATTTGACATTTTTGTAACAAAATCCGAATTTGCCGTATTCATTTCCCGTTATTAAGTTTATTACTAAAGGAAGTAAGTGATTCTGTCTCTTTTACCACAAATAAGTTATTTTTGTTACTTATTAGTTTAACAGAAACATGGTCTAAATCAAAAATAACATCTATAAGCAAATACTTTAGGAAGCAAAGAAAAAACAATGGCTGGAAATTTGAATAAACAAACAGACCCCATTGAGGAGTGGTGGATATATTCAAGAGAGAGAGAGAAAGAGATGACTTACCTCTTTTGACAGAGGAGGCTTTGTGATTGCATAGTAATCAAAAAATATTTGTAGTGTCGAAGGATCTTCTAAAACCGGCTTCCACGAAGATGGAATCTGCATATTCACCAGAAAGTTCTGTTTGTTCAAAATATTACTGGAAAAGCAACAAGTCAAAGGACCTTCCAGGTTATTTTAATACAGTGGCCTTGTGCATTGAGCTGTTCTGCTTCAGATGCGAGCAAGTGTAGAATTAATACCTGAACAGTACCAAACTCATCTGAGCTTTCATCAATTGATGTTCCAACAAAATCAAATGACAGACATTTCAATGCCAGAGAAAGTGCCAACTCTGGCAAGCGGCTCCCAACTGCATGCAGAAAATCATTTTTTCAAAAGGATAGTTGAATATAAAGGTCAAATTTTCTAACAAATCTGAAGTGAGAAACCACTATCACATTACCTTCACTTTTCAGTTGTTGCAGGGAGGTAAGAGATATTTGGAAAATTTGAAAAAGACATTGATCCCTAAAGGAGCATGCAACTCTTCGATGATGTGTAGAAGGCAATCCAGGATTTGGCTGTAAATTCAGGGGGAATCAGGTAGAAGTGAATGAGTATGAAGACAGATACCAAAGATCAAAGAAATCCAACATGCTTGTTTCCACCAAATTGGGAACCATGATGATGGAATTAGAAAGATACTAGCAGATGAATAAGATATCCATAGCAGGCTAGCAGCTAAAGAATACAATTGTTAGCTTCGTAAAACATGTTACACTATAACCAGACATGACAATATCTTGATGATAGGAATTAATTTAAACATGAAAAGGGCCCTCGGACACAGTTCACAAACCAAACACGCGAAGTGCATGCACATGCTCACATGTTGCACATAAAGGGGGGAAATTGAACGTTTAGAATCATGAACCATCTTGGACACTGAAAACCTGTGTGTATCAGGACATAACCAATTTGAGTGTGGGGATCAGCTACAAGGACAATACTATATCTCATTTAATGTAAAATTATTGACTCTGGCAAGAAAACTCAGATGGCAGTATGCTGAATTAACCCAATCGTATTTCAGACCCTGAACACAGAAGATCATGAAAGAAAGGCATGTATTAATGAGCATACATATTTTATTACCTAATTATGCAGTTATGCCACGAAGTTATTAAGGTGCAATAATATATTAACCAACCTGATTCATCTCACTAACAAGCTGATTTAGTATCTTTAAACCAATAGAGCAATGATCGGGTGATGCCTGATAACAACAGAAACCATGTAAGTTAGGTCTGCAATCATGGAATTCTTATGCATCACAAAAGATTAAGGGACTCTGAAGAACATGTGAATGTGTGTGTTTTGTGGAGGGGAGACGTTATGGCGGCAGGTACAGTAGTACCTGGATCAAAAAATTCGTGGAGTCTTTGACTGCATCTCTGAACCTATCATCGTCAAACCAACCGAATTTGGTCACACGACAGAGGAGCTGAATCAAAGATCCGATCACATATGGCTGCAGTTCATGTCCCCTTTTCGCCAAATAGGTAAATATGTAGTTTCCTTCATCAGATATCCATAGGCATAAATTCATGACGTGTTAGGAAAGAAATAAGTTCTTTTGTTAAGTAACAACCTTACAAAAGAAATTAAGGTAGTAATAGGAGAAAGGCGGAAATCGATAACACCATAAGATTTAAGCACAGTCGGAAGAAGAAAAAAAACTGAGTGTAATAGATCATCATTAACCAGCTATTAAAAGGTGGAAGGTGTATGTTGATCTAATAACTACAAAACAAATGTAACAACCTACAAAGATAAAGTTAGTAGAAGAATTACGTATATCAAGACGTAGCTGCAAGGATAGCGTATGTTCGGTCACTTGCTTCAGCAGACTCGAACTAGCCAGCATCAATGCATAAGGAGTTGAAGCATTGTCCAATATGTACTGACACTGCGAAATGTAATCAGTATTTGCAGAAAAGCATTTTAGAGTGTTCTCAGCATGAGCGCGTTCAACCGAATCTTGTGAATTGTAGAGTCTCTCGCACAAAGCTTCTAGTTGCGCTAAGCTCTCCATTCTTGATTAGAAATCGAAGTTGGAACGAATTTCAGGTGTCAAGAACCAGCAATTATCCAATTTAGGTCTACAAAATATATGATAAGAAGAGGTCATGTATCCTGAAAAAGAAACGATACAAATGTATACGAACTCAATTAAATCAAACACTTATAGATGCAATGACATGACATGTATCAATAACCAAAAGAACAAGATTGGTTTGTATAAGCAAGAAACTACATCATCATATGACTTTGAACCAGATATTATAAACACATAGAGATTTTACATTGTTCATCATCATACAAGAAAGTATCTCTCATCAATCATCATCAAACTAATTCCTATTACATATGTGGGAGGTCAAAAAGAAAAAGAAAAAAAGTACATATATAAGAACTCTATGAATGATAGAGAACCATGAGACGATCACACCACCAATCCTTTGCTATAGCAACAATCCTGTAAAAAAAAAAAAAAAATGACCAACAAGAAAAATTAACAACTGTCATCATGGTTCAAAGAAACTAAAAAGAAACATAAAATCCGATCTCCATTTTGCAAATCAGAAACAGAATGTATGCTTGAAATCGATTTTTAAGATTCCAAACAGATAAATTAAGATCAGGTGACACCTACTACACAGTTTAAGAACACAGCTAGGGCTCTAAATTATCATGAAAAGTAAGATCAAAAGAGAACTAGAATCAGAATCGAAGTATTCACTAAGAACATGTCATTTTCATCCATTATTCCTCTTCACATTACGTCCCCCGATGATATGAAAAGTTTCTGGTACAAACAGTGTGAGATTTAACATGAAAAAGGTTACAGGATGCAGTTGGAAACAAGAAAAAGGCAATCAGTTGAAGAAAAATCAGCCATTGACAGTGATCAAAGACCTTTGCAAGTTGTGGTTTCAGCGGCTGAAACCAACAGATGAGATCCAAAGCTGATGAGTTTGATGAATGTAGAAATGGATGGATTGAAATCGGAAGTATAAAGAAATCAGAGAGAGTGGGTTACGAGTAAGAGAGCAGAGAGAGAGAAGAAGATACAGAGATGTGGCTTGGTAGATACTCCAGGAAGAATTGAGAATTGTGAGAATTGGAAGCCCAACAAAAGCCCTAGGATTTCTTCTCCCCCAATTTGGCTAATTGACCTTGGTCGCGGTTTTCATGGATTACCACCACCTTAGAAAACGGAATACGCAATCACGTTGAAAGGGGTTGGACCGGCCCATACATCCAGGGGTGTGCATAAAAGGCGGGTATCCGTTTTTGGAACCGGGACCGTTTTGGAACCGCCGATTCTGGAACTGAAACCGGTGTAAGTGGTTCTGGTTCCGGTTCCGATTCTCAAAATTTTGGAACCGGTGCCCGGCGGATACCCGGTATTTTTAAATATATATATATATATATTATTTTAAATAGATTACTTTTTCGCTATTTTTTGTATTCATTATTAAGACTTTACGTGTAGTTTTTATCGGATTATTATGTTTTTAAGTTGGTACTTTATATTTTGTCATATTTATTCGTTAAGCTTGGGCTTTATTACATTTATAATGTATGCAATGTTTGAAAAAAAACTAAAAAAATAGGTCATCGGGTACCCGGTATCGGAACCGGTTCCCGGCGGTTCCTGGACCGGTTCCAAAAAACTAAGAATCGCTCATACCTGTTCCGGTTCTGGTTCCATGAAAAAAAATCGGGTACCCGGTTATACTCACCCCTAAATTACATCCATGTGATGTGGTTATAAATTTATAATCCCTAAGGGTGCAACACCACCAACCCCGAAATATCGTTTTATGACAAGACTTTTAGGTCGGGTTTGATACAGTGAAAAAAATTTGAGCGAATTGAAAATAAAAATAGAAAGAAATGGAAATGGAAATAGGGAGAAATAGAAATTAGATGGAGAATTTGAATTGATCTCTTTTTTGGTATTATCAAATACATGAAACAAATAAATAATGGCTCATGTTGCCGGATGGCAACATCGGGCGGCAACTCTCGATAGGCGATAGCTACTCTCGTTGTCAGAAATGCACAGGTTGCCGGCGATCGCGGCGGCGGCGGTGGTCGTCGGGTTTGAAATTGAACAACCACCAACTCTCTCCATATTAACACTAACCTTTCATATTTTTACACTACAATGAACTAGTGGTTTGCACGCGCGTTGCGCGCGGTGTTTGGAAAACATTTTTAAAGAAAAATAAAATTTGCTTTTATACATTATTTTCATAAAATTTGGTTTTTGTATTTAAATAAAGGGTTTAGTACCCCAAAATGTATCCAAGTTGTCACATTTTGCTATTGTATGTATTGTACTTCAAAAATTACCATTTAATACACTGAAGTTTCAAAAACTACCATTTAGTGTATCATGACCTGCTATTAAAGGTTACCAGCCGGTCACCATCTTCTCCGGCGACTTTTCCAACGACCACCATCTTCTCCGGTGGCAATCCGACGACTTTCCGGTGACCACCATCTTCTCCGGTAACTTTTCCGGCGACCACCATGTACAGCTTGTTCCGACAACTTTTTTCTACCACCATGTACACTCCGTTCTGGCGACTTTTCCAGCCGCCATGTACACCCCGTTTCCGGCGACTTTTTCGACCACCATTTACACCCTTTTCCGGAATGGAGTAAGCTAGTGGGTAAGGTGTTATTTAGTTTATGGGTTTTATCGCATTTGTATATGTTTGCGAAAGGGTTGATGAAGGTCGTCGGAGAAGATGGTGGGTGACCAAAATAGAGGTCGCCGCAAAAGATGGTGGGTGGCGGAGATGGAGGTCGCCGGAGAAGATGGTGGGTGTCGGATGTCTTTATCGGTGACTGTGGGTGGTAAAATTCTCGCTTGAAAAAGATGGGTTCTTGCCGAAGGTCGCCGGAGAAGATGAGTTCTTGCCGAAAAAAGTATTGCCGGAGAAAGTCTTGCCGGAGAAGATGACCGGCTGGCCGGAATGACCGGCTACCTCTTCAACAAGTTTCTCAATGTACTAAATGATAGTTTTTGAAACTTCAGTGCATTTAATGGTAGTTTTTGAAGTACAATACATACAATAGCAAAAGTTGACAACTTAGATACATTTTGGGGAAGTAAACCCTTATATAAAATACATTATAAGCCTGTATACGATATTAATACTGATGAATGAAGGGTGTAGAAAAACTTATTTTTCCTAAGAGTAAATTGTGGATTTGGTCCCTATGGTTTTATAACTTTTTTTACCATTGTCCTAATGTACGTTTATCTTGGACATGGTCCTTGTGGTTTTCATTTTATTTTGATCATGGTACCTCTCACTAACTCATTCGTTAACTTCGTTAATTGAAGGACTACTTTAGTAATTTTCTATTCTTCTGTTTTTTTTCTTGTAATATAATAAAAACAATATTTTTAAACACACAAGTTCATATATATATGTATATATAATGATTTTAAAATAAATAAAATAAGAGATTATTTTATGATTTGATTTTTTAAATTAAAATATAAGGTATATCATATACAATTTAATTAGTTTTTAAACACAATAATATATGTTTGCTTGTGTAATGAAAACGATACCAACTTAACTATAGTTAAAGTATGTAATAACATATGATTTAATATTACAAATAAGATGATACAAAAATAAGATGAATTACACGTTACCATATTATACAGTAAAACTAAAAATGTGTCACAACCTTTATATACTCATGGCTTTTCAATTTAATCAATTTATTTTTGTATTCAATTGTTATTTTAATAAAAATATACATAGTTTTATCTAAATAATAGTTATTGATAAGTTTTAATATAACTATTTCATTTATGTATTTGAAGGTTTCATTTTCATTAATGAAGATAAAAAGGTTTGAAGGTTACACTTTTATTATAAAAATTACCAAAACATATCTATCTCAATGAACTTTATGTTATCAATATTCAACATGTAAATTAAAATGTCTTAAATTGTCATAATTAACCGTCATCTCCATTTTTTTTTGTATTTATATCAATTAAAATCGGTTTTTATCAAATTGAATTGCTATATTTAGGTATACATATTATTATTTTTAAGTATCATGTAAGTAAACATTTAAATTTTAATAATGATTAAAACATATACTAAATTCTAATATTTATAGAAATATATAGAGGATGAAAAATAAAAAAATAACTTTAGAATTCATATGTGAATAAATAATTTCAACAACAATCAATAAGAAATATTAATAAGAGTTAGAATGATTAGTAAAACTCGAAACTAAGAAAAAGTTAGAATACAAAAATAAAATAACTCAAAAATTCCTATAAAAAAGTGAATACACGAATCAATCTTCTTGAAACAAACCCGAAAAATAAAACACATATTTACTCGAATTAATCTTCTTGAAACAAACATAAAAATTAAAATCACTCATTGATAAGGAACATTTCATGTTTGTAAACGGACTATATCGTCTCATATTGTAATAATTACTTGCAAGATGTGATCATCGAATCGTTGTTGCCATCGGAACTTTAAAATTGTCCCAAAAAACAAACTTTCGGTTCCATTAGAAAACATAACAAAATATAGATGATAAAAGTAAAAAATTAACTCCAAAATCTCAACAATAATCAATAAGAAATAATAATAAGAGTTAGAATTATTAGTAAATTTTGAAACTAAATATATATATATAATACAAAAATAAAAGAAAACACTCTAAAATTCCAATAAAAGTAAAAAAATGAATACTTGAATCAATCTTCTTGAAATAAACCTGAGAATTAAAAACACCCATTGAAAAGAACATATTCATACTTATTGACATTACATCATGTTAGATTGTAATACTTACGTGCAAGATGTGATTATCGAACCGTTGTTGTCATCAAATCTTTAAAACTGTCGTCAAATAAAAACTTCTGATTCCGATAGAAAAAACATAGAATAATATAGAAAACATAAGTTAAAATAAATTCTAAAATCTCAACAATAGTCAATAAGAAATAATACTCGGATTAGTAGATTGAAAGTAAAAAAAATTGAAAAGGGAATTTATTGAAAAATAACATATCAAGTGATTGAACCCCAATGGGGCAGCCTACCGGTTAAGGCTTGGTGTTGGGGAAAAACCCACCCAAGTTCGAATCCGGGGGTGAGCAACCAGGGGCCACTGAGTGTTAATCCCAGGGGAGCATGCTTTAGCTCTCAATAAAAATTGCCAAGGATGTAGTTTGGGCAAAGTCCAGGTGAACCTTCCAAAAAAAAAACATATCAAGTGATTGACATAAAAGAAGAAAATGAGGTTACCTAACATGATTTTGTTGAAGAATAACAATAATAGTTAGGGAAATGAATAATACATCTAGTATGGAAAAGAAGAAGAAGAAGACAATTAGTGATGAACAAATTATGATAAATGAATGAATCTGTAGCTTTCACCTTTAAGAATGAAGATAAAAAGATTTAGAGGTTACATCTCCAAAATAATGAAGTTACATTTAAGAATAAAGATGAAAAGGTTTGGAGGTTACTCATTTAAAATTACTAAAATAACCATATCCCAATAAACTTTGTGTTTTTGGTATAAGGGTATAATGGTCTTTAACATATTCAACATTAAAAAAATTCAAAATTTTGAGAAAAAAAATAGAGGTTATTCCAAGCATTGGGATGTGTCACCTCATTCGTAGAGGTTCTTACTTTTATATATATAACGATTCTAGAATTCCATTCATCTTCCCAAAATGATGTCAATTCTCCCAAACAAAAGATTAATATCCATTTTCATTTCTCTTCTTTCAAATCTCTGTACCAAACAACCCCTTATGTGAAACAAGAATGAAATAGACTTTAGGGTTATTTGTCAAAATTTCTATTAAGTTTTGTGTAGATAAATTTGTTTGTCGAGATAAAATTATGTTATTGTTTACTTTTTATCATGAATGACTACAATGATAATAAAAGTTACTATTTTACCCTTGAGTAAGAATTAGGAAGTCATATCAATTACAATCATATATTGTTTGGGAAAATACAGGATCATTGTAAAGTCTAAATCCAGCATGAGTTTTCTCTATATCAACATCTTCGAGACGTTGTGTTGATCCACATGTGTAAAGAATTATAGTTGTAGCGTAAAAATAAAATCCATGTAAAGAAATTGATGTAGAAAAAACAAACAAACAGTGTAGAAAAATCGTTGTAGAGAAAACAATTAGAGGAACTGATGTTAAGAGAGATAGAAATAAACAATATAGAGAAATCGTTGTAGAGAAATTGATTTAAAGAAATCCTCTAAGAAAATCGATTTAGAGAAAAGATGTAGACAAATTGATATGTTAATGAAAATGATGTTCGTCGAAGATGGAGAAGCGTGTAGGGAAACGGGTGGTCTGGTCGGTGGTTAAGATCGTCTAATCCAGTTGTTGGTCAAGATCGTTTGATCTAGTTGTTGGTGATCGGAAATATGGTAGTCGATCTCAAGAGGTGCAGCTACAGCCGAGAGCACAGGTCGTCGGAGACGAAGAGTTGCAACAGGGAAGGAGAATAGTCTCCAGGACGAAGAGTTGTGACATAAAGATGAGCATAGGTTGCTGAAGACGAAGAGATGGAACGAGAAACTTTTCTCGACTAATAGGGTTTGTGAAGGGAAGGGGGAGGCACCTTTTCGTCTAAAGGTTGTGTGTTTTTCCTAGAAAAGTGCATTCTTTTTTTTTAATGGGGTAGAATTGTAAACATTTTGGCTTAATGGGGACAACAACACTTTCCATACCGTGTGAATAAGCTAATTTATGTATCAATAAGTCGTAACTAAACACCAATATATGGCTGTGCAAATAAGCTAAAACAATCATTAACTTGATTAAGTCAAAAGTAAGCACCCCTTAAGTCTTAGATGGATAAACTAGTGTTGGTGTTCAATTGAATCAATAGTCTGAATGTCAAAATGCCATTTTATGTCTAAGTATGAATTAAAAGTTGTTCATAGTGTTGATCCAGCTCTCCTAAGACCTGATGAAATGATAATGATCCTGTTACTTTACTTAGTGAATGGGTCTTCGCTTATAGTTATAGCTTGAGAAATTATCACTGAGATTGTTCAGTGTTATTCCGTGTTAAAAATGTTGTAACTTGTATTTATAATCATCAGGATCAGGATCAAGAGATGAACGAGTCTGTTCTGAAGTCTACTGATCCTGACCATCAAAGTGAAGATCTCCTAAAGACATTAAGATCATACTCAAGAACCATCAGCGAAGTCGAAGAATTAGCTGATGACAGGAACAGCGTGCTCGTGATCTGAAGACGGAACTCAGTGATAGCAGGCTGCTCAATTTCGTATGACATCCTGAAGACTCATCAGGATACAGTGATCCCTGATCAACATCAGTATCAGGGCATTCCTCACTGATCAGTATCCTGATTCTGAAGGATTAGTATAATGTCTTAATCTAATGCACAAAAGGATTATCCGCCTTTACTGACACAAAAAGTACACAAGGACAGTCTTTTTCTGTTCCCTCCGTACTTATCAGACCTCAAGGCAACTGTTTATATAAGCCCTCTTTTGTACACCATGCAAAAGACATTTGTTTATAGTAAATAGTACATAGGACCACTTGAAGTGTGACACATACACAAATGTGAGTCTGCATGCATTTAATGCATTGGATATAAATAGGACTTGAAGAGAGGTTCTCTATACCTCTTATTCACCTATCACATAACCCAAATCCTTTCTTTCTTTATCCTTCTATTTCTTATCTTTTTTAGTCTTCTCACGCTAGTGCATAGTGAAAGAAACTTAGATTGTTTAGTTTAGACTTTAGTCTTTTCTATTTCTGCAACAATCTATAAATTCAAAGTGTTAATACAACATAGAATTTAAAAGTGAAAATCTGGTGTGATTATATTCAACCCCCCTTCTATAATCTCATACACTATCCTTACTTGAAGGTCACCCCCTTGGGACCAACACATAGATTGCTATTTATTTGTAAAGCCAAATTTTATATCTAAAACACAAAATTCAAAACCAAAACATACATTAATTGATATAATCCGTCATGGAAAAGAAAATAAACGTTGGGTGTTTGTTTTTTCCACTTATCACTTTTTCATCATTTTTTAAGGGGGGGGGGGGATCACTTATTCGGTCAGTGTTTTTTCCATTCAGACTGTTTGTTTTATTTTTTTATTAAGTGCCACTTATCACTTTTTCACCACTTACCAAAAAAGTGATGGTAAAACCACTTTTTTTACTCTATCAGTTTTTCATCAAGCTTGGACTTCTTTTGGATTCTTCATGAAGCTTGGACTTGTTTGGATTGTTTATTAAGCTCATTAAGCTTGTTTGGATTGTTCTATAAAGCTCATGAAGCCGCTAGATTGTTAAAGTTTACTGTTGTACTTGATTGAGTTGACGTATTTCAGTTGATTTTAGTTATTATGAATAATCAGATTCAGATTCAGATGTTTGACAGTTTACAAAAACAAACAATCTTGACATATCCAGATTCAGTCTTCAGCACCACCACTTAACAATCAGAAGTGGAAACCGATTCAGTCTTCAGTACCACTTAAAAAACAAACAGCACGTTAGTGTTTGGATGGAAGGAAAAATCTGCTTATAGCTTTGTCGAAAAGAAAATAAGGAGTTTTTGAAAATTCATTTCATTGTAACTTATTGACTTATTTAAAACAACTTATTAGTTTTTTATTTATTTTACATGTTTAAGCAATCCTAAACACCCTTTAGAAAACCAACTTATCAACTTATTACATTTTGGTAACGTCATAAACTAATTCTAACACTTTTTATAAATCTTCATTTTGACACCACATAAGTTTAAACACTTTATGCCTTCTCCGGCTGCTCCTATATTTAGGCATGAGAATTGTCCCCAACCCGCTGGGGGAACCCGGTCCACTCTTCGATAAACTAGGGATGGGGGATGGGGACGGGGATATCCGTTTCGCTCTAACCGGGGGTGGGGATGGATATAACACTCGTCCCCCCGCCTCGTACTCGTATATATATTAATTCCATTAAATAATTAATTATTTAAATTATATATTATATTTCTATTATATCGATATATGTTTGTTCTATTTCAATAAATTATGAATATTATTTGATGTGGTTTTATTATTACTTGATACGTATGTAGTAAAACATACATTTTGGATTAACTTTATTTCTGGATATTACGTTTATAAGTTATTATAAGAGTACATCTATAAATTATTATACGATACATTATTAGTTTTATTGGAATATGTTAGATTTAGGGGCTGTTCGGTAATGGCTTATTGGGCTATATAAGGGATATGACTTATTCGCTCAGCCATATCTTGTTGTTCGGTAGAAGCTTATTCACTCAGACGATGGCTGATTCGCTCAGCTGAGAAAACCGTGTCATATACACTAACACTCACCCCTTTATTTCAACCCATTTCCCCCCTTTTACCCTTTTCCCTTTACTCCCCCTTTTCATCTTTATCTTCCAAATTCTTCTCTTAACCTAAACAAAGAAAAACAAACACAGATCTGTAACCGGGTCTCTTTCTCGTTCCCGTAGCCATATGATCGTGTTAACCTAGTTGAGAAACACCCATTGGTAATAACTTGCCTTCATCATTAATCATCTCCTGCATTCCTGCTTGTGGGAGAGAGAAAGAGAAAGTAGGAAGGGGTAAAGTAGCGGCACAGGGAAGTAAAAGAATGGGGAAGGGATCATATAAAACTATGCTAAATTCATGAATTATTTTGCTGGTTTTTTAAACTATTTTTGCTTTTAAATTATTAGCTAAATTTATAAATTATGTTGTTGGATTTTTTAAATTATTTTTACCAAACAATTGTTTTATTCAAAGAAAAATAAAGACTGGCGGTAAAATGGTCATTTTCAATATTCAGACTGTTTATTTAGCACGACAACCAATCATCATCATATCTGCTAACACACAGACAACTATATCCAAACAGACAATTATATCCATACATGCCTTAATAGAAAATGAACTGAACATCACCTTAAACATGTATGGTATTTCAAAACATTCAGTTTAAAATAGATAATATAAATGGACGAAAAATCCCCGTTTCCCCGTTGCCTGTTGGGGATGGGATGTGGGTATGATCAAGTTCCTCGTCGGGGATGTGGTTGGGGACGAGGATGAAGATAAGGGATTGGGGACGGGACGGGGATGGAGATTGGGGTCCCCGTCCAAACCCACCCCATTCCCATGCCTCCTATCTTCTTTGGCTTGCTCACCCGTTTCTCCGGTTGCTCACATGCTTTTCCGGCTACTCCCATCTTCTCCGGCTTGCTCGCCTGTTTCTTCGATCTTAAGGTCTCAATTTCACCTCTGTATATCTCGATTTCACTCTGTAAATTTTTGATTTATTTCCACATGTATTGTGCTTTGGTGTGTAAAATTACAGAAAAAAGGAAATTAATCGATTTTGGTTGTGCAATTGATTTTGATAAAAGCACTTATAGAAATCGATTTTGGTTATCTGAAATCAAACATGTAATTGAATATGATTTTAAAGATAATCGGTTTCGATTTTGCATCTGATTTTCAATGTGTAGTTGTTTCTTGCATAAAAAACGATTTTGCATCTATTATGTGAGAACTCGCTACAAAATGGTAAAAAAATGTGATCATGTCCTTGTTGGTCATCTTACACGAATAAGTTAAGCCAAACACTTTTAAAAAACAACTTATAGACTTATTGGCTTTTACCACCACAAAAACTAATCCGAACACTTTTTTAGAAGTTCATTTTCCACCACCCTAAGTTAATAAACATTTTTGGCAAAAGCAATTTTGGATCTCAAAAAGCACAGCCCTAAACACCCTCTAAGGCATTGTTTGGTAAAAATAAGCTAGCTTATAAGTCAGGTACATGTTTGGATGGATCATAAACTGACGTATAAGCTAGCTTTCTGAAAAATACCCTCACTAGCGTTTTGTTGACTTATGGGACTTATATATTTTTTATTCCAAATATATCTTTGCTAAGTTTTACACTACCACACTTTAAACATGTATTTTTTTGTGATTTTACAGCAATAAGTTACCTTATCAGCTAGTTTTTACCAAACACATCTTATTCATCAACTAGCTTATTAGTCATCAACAAACTTATCATCAAGTTTGCCAAACATAGCTTAAACCTACTTCTAAGGCTATGTTTGGCAAACTAGCTAATGACTGATAATCTAATTGATAGCTGATAAGGTAGCTGGTGACTGATAAGCTAGCTGGTAGCTGATAAGCTTGCTTATGAACAAAACATGTTTGACAAAAGTTAGCTTATGAGTATGTAAAATGACTAAAAATGACATCTTTACTAAAGAATCAATTACAAGTATTTTATAATATAATTAAAATAAAATTCTAATAATATAAGGGAAAATTTGATTTATATCCTTAAAAACTTGCTATATTACGTACTACAAACTTTGTAACTACGCATATGTCCTTTTAGACCTCAAAAACTCACGTATATATCATTATCTGTTATGAAAATAACGAGAATATATAGAGAAACGAGACGAGATCGAGAGAGATGGGAGCCACAAAAGTATATATCATTATTCAATAGAGGCTACATATGTATACGCACATTACTTGTCCTCTAAGAAATACAATACAATATATGGTACATATCCTTACCAAATATTAAAGGGATTGACATCCATACCATTTATATAATATTCCATAACATTCTCTATCATTTAATTAAAATTTTAGTATTTAAAAATAAAAGTCATTATCTACTAATTGGATGTATTTTATAAATTACTTAACTACCCTTCTTATTTTTCTACACAAAATTAAAATCAAAATTTTTAATTCCTTTAAAAGCTACGACCTGCTTATCAGATTTGGGCTTCTATATCCTTTAAAATCCAAGACCACCGCCGCCACAACCACCATGTCCACCACCGACCCCCTCCTCATCCTCTTCATTCTTTCTCCACCATGTCCACCTCCTCCTCACCTCCTACGCCCAAATCCGAATCCAAACCTCTAGAGGAGAACTCGTACACCCATTTTGGACTCAACGGAAAACAGAACTATCGTATCAAACAGATCGGTCTTTGTCGCCGGATTCCTTCCATCGACCAACTCCGACGACCGATTCATCTTCTCCACCTACTACTTCAACACCTCCGCCTTAGAACCAACCGTAATTTGGTCGGTCAACGACGATTCTCCGGTCGATGGGTCTACTTCCCTCTCAATCACCGTCTCCGGCGAGCTCCGTCTCGGTAAATTCCAGTTCCCCGGAGCTCCGATGTCGTCCAACACCACCACACTGCTGCTCGAGCTCGCCGATACCCATAATCGGTGGTGGTTTCCCATCTGATTTCATGGATGAAGAGCTTACATTGGGTGGGATCGGAGTCTGCGATGGCACGCACGACGTCTAAAACAACAACGTCATGTAGGACAACGGTTTGTAAGACGTCGAGAAGTTGTTCTTTGGTGAAGGGCTCGAGGATCTTGATGAAACCAACCTGAATTTAAAGGAATTATGGGAGAGATGAAGCGAATATGATATGCAGGTCGTCGATTTTATAGGAATTAAGAATTTTGATTTTGATTTTGGATAGGAAATTAAGAAGGGTAGTTAAGTAGTTTACAAAATACATTTAATTACTAGATAATGATTTTTATTCTTTAAATATTTAAAATCTAATTAAATTATAGAGAATGATATATATGTGAGTATAATTGAAAAAAGCCACAAAAAATTTTCATAAATTTGTCAAAGTAGCTTATCAAAAAGCTAGCTTATAAACTACTTTTGGTCTTACCGAACACATACACAGAAAATAAGCTAACTTATAAGTCAGCTTATTTTTACCAAACAATACCTAAACCTACACCAATATCTACGACGGGACTCAAATCCATAACCACAAGAAATGAAGACCTTATAGAATTGCCGTGTGGTGGTGGGCTCCTATAGAATCGTCGTGTAAGATTTGAACGGCAAATATACCATGTACTTGTGATGCCCGGTAAAAAATATACCGTCTGCCGGTTGATTGGAGCTCCACCCACGGTAAATCAAAGGATTTACCGTGCAGTTGGAGTTGGTCAAATACGGCTGGACTACAAGCCCGTGTTAACCGGTTCTTATCATAAATGAAAAACCAAGCCGGTTCATATAAGTCGGTGAACCCGGTTTGATCGATCTTTCTTTAAAACATACTTCTTGCTACAAGGAGGGTTTACGCTCTGTTCTCGAGTTTAAAATTTAAAGGAGAGAAAGGGAAGGAGAGGAAAGGGAAGGAGAGGGAAGGATAGAGTTATCCTTCCAAATCATCCCACTTTTGGAAGGAAAGGGAAGGATAACTTTTAAGAGAAAAATAAGGGAGAGTTATCCCTCCTAATCCCTCCAAATCCTTTCATTTCCTTCCTTTAAAAAACTCGAGAACACATATATCCTTCCAAACCCTTTCCTTTCCTCCCTTTAATAAAACTCGAGAACACAATTTTGTTACTTTCCTTAGAAACCCTTTCCTTTCCTTCGTTAAAAAAAAACTCGAGAACAGGGCGTTAGAAGAACACAGAAGCAGAAAGAAAGCAGAAAGCAGAAAGCAGAAAAATGGCGAGTGGAATGGTTGGTGGAGGTGGTGGTGGAAATGGAGGAGTAGAGTGGCACCAGAGGCCGCCAAATGCCAAGAACCCTATCGTCTTCTTCGATATAACCATCGGCACCATCCCTGCCGGCCGTATTAAGATGGAGCTTTTCGCCGATATCGCTCCCAAATCGGCCGAGAACTTCCGACAGTTCTGTACCGGAGAGTATAGGTATCAAAATATCATATCATCCTTCTTCTATTTATTATTCTTCTTAATCAATACTTCTCTTTTTAGGCCTCAAATGTTTTTGTTTTCACTTTTTTCAAGGTGGTAACAAAAAATCAATATGAATTTTGAATTAATAGGGTTGAATTCTCAAAAGAAATTTGGACTGTTACTGTATGTTTATTCTTGCCTCTTTGATATGGTATTGGTAGATATATCTCTTCATTTCTGTGTTTTTAAATAGAAGTGTTTTTTTGTGCATAATGTTCTGTTTGAGGTAGGATTCTAGAATTTTCTATTTAGGGTTTAACTTCATAACAAGCAAAGTTTATGGTCATTGAATGTTTATTTAGGGGGGTTTCCTATGTGTTTTCTGAAGTGATTATTAGAAATTGAATGATTATAACTCTGATTCGAATGAATGGATGACCGGCTGGCCTGGGTTTTCATGAGCATTGGCGGGTTCTGGAGTGCCTATCAAGGGAGCTAGCCTGAACCTGGGTTGATCACAGGGACGGAGCTAGAACTTTTTTCAAACAGTGGCACCATATAATTAAATTTTTGGTTGATTTCGAGAGGTTTTTTTTTTTTTTTTTGATTTCGAGAGTTTTTTTTTGGTTGATTTCAAGAGTTTTTTTTTTTTTGATTTCGAGAGTTTTTTTTTTTTTTTTTTTGATTTCGAGAGTTTTTTTTGGTTGATTTCAAGAGTTTTTTTTTTTGATTTCGAGAGTTTTTTTTTTGGTTGATTTCAAGAGAATTTTGAAGTTATTTATTTGTTGATTGTTTTGTTAAATCTAGAGATTTTTTTGGGGTTTTGATTGATTTTCAGAGAACTTTTAGGTTTTTCGGTTCATTTTGAGAGAACTTTTTGGTTTTTAGGTGCACCCTTTAGAAGTTTCGAAAACGAAACGGTAGCACATTCCGAAACGATACGGTTGCACCTCACATAACTTAAAATTTTACCCTTCACTTGAGAAATAATATGGTGGCATGTGCCACCGTGAGAACCTAATAAGCTCCTCCGTCCATGGTTGATCATGACCACCTGCACCTCACATCTCGGCACGGTGGAAGGTGTAAAGTTTTGGGTCATTAATGTTAATTTAGGGGAATTCCAATGTGTTTTCTGAAGTGATTATTAGAAATTGAATGATTATACCTTTGGTTCGAATGAATGGATGACCGGCTGACCTTGCATGGCACAGTGGAAAGCATAATTGTAAGCTGCCTACTGCACAGTCTTTGGAGGTAGTTGTGCCACTTGAGTTCCCATTAGTCACATTTGATGGTGTTTAGTGTTTGACGAATTTTAATCATTAAGGAAGTAAAAGACAAATAAGAGTAAAATAAATAGGTAATGTGATTCTAAAATTTGATAGTCACTTTTGTTGCAGCCTTGCAGCTGGTATCAAACTAATTACTTACAACTGATTTTTTTTAAATGATCATAAACAGAACACAAACACTAGAAACTAGTTATTGCTATAATGACTTTCAAAGCTCGGATTCAAATTCAATAGCTTAAGATAACTTCATCAGACGTGCATAAGTCTTTGTTGTAAATTCCTATGTTATTTTTTTAGGGACATAGTTTTAGGATTTCATTTTTCTCACTTGCTTTGCTTTTCTTACTCATTGTTATTCTCTAATGTTTCTATTATATGGCAATATTGTATATTACATGGGAATTGGATGACCAAACATAGATAGTAGTTCGTAGTATTTGAACCTTCTGCCAAAGAAAAAGTGGAAAGAGCTTCTCACTATACATGGAAGTGCAAAAAAGATTAGTGACAATATAGAGAAGTTATAAAACTTATAACCATCATATTTTGTTTTTCAACAATTTTGTTTCTGGTAATAGTTCTACAAAAGATAAAAAATTACTAACAATTGTGAATGAACAAATTTGGTAATCCTGTCTTGTTAAATAGGAAATAAGTCTCTACAAGAATTGACTAGCGCAATTTATCTTATCCGGAAGGATAGGTCATGGTGAGCATACAATATTCTTGGAGATGATATACGACATGCTTGTTATAAAGTTATGTTTAAAGGAAGAATTGAATATCTCAAAACCTTTAAGGTTTCATTGATGTAGAACATTGCGCTCCATTTCCCATCGTCATTTTGTGGTTCCCATCACCACTTAGTTGTGCACCATGGGAAAAGCCGAAAAATAATAAGGGGTAAACATGGAGCGAGGGGACCCTAATGCGGCTTGCACATAGTGAAAGATAGTGTAGAAGATCACCCAAATATCCATGATACCAAGAAGCGATGGGTGATAAAGCATACAGTTACAAGAGATAAAATAGAAAAACCCAATTCTATATATGGAGCAGGAAAAAAAAGCAATAAAAGGCATGCTGTAGATAAGTAATTAGATTTGTACTTAGCTAAAATGCCCTTAACCCCATTGTGAAAACTGTCATGTTCTACCCAATTATAAGCAAACGAGAATAAGAGCGTACACATTTAATTATCTTAAATTTCTTTGTCATCATCCATACCATTGGAGTAACTTCAAGAGAATGCTTAAGATTCTAAACCGATGAGCAATTTCACAATCCTTTTGTAATTGTGAGAAGTTTCTTTGCAAACGAAGAATAGTTAAAAGCAAGGTAAAAGTATTAATATATGTGAACTTTCTGGAAACATAAGCAAAGGGCTTAAACTTTATCGAACTTCTAGCAACAATTTGCTTCCTGTAAAATGCTATGTTTACAAATATAGCATGCTAGTGTGTTCGTTAATATCTTATTTATTAACTAGCGCCATACTTTTGTTGTTGTATATTTTACATTGTTACAATTCTAGTTGCTTTACTAATTTGTTATTTTGTTCGTCTATTGAATGCTCTGGCAGAAAAGCTGGACTACCTGTTGGATACAAGGGATGCCAATTTCACAGGATAATCAAAGATTTTATGATACAAGCCGGTGATTTTCTAAAGGTATGTTTCTGTGATTCATTAGAACCTTGGCCATTCATCTCATTTTTTTGGTGTAACCATAGTGCTCATGAAATATCCGAAGTTGAATGGCAACTTCGTGTTTGGTAGTTGAATTAAGCTGAAAATCATTACACTATTTCAGAATGTGATGGATATATATATATATATATGTTGAATGTAGAATTGTGTACTTGTTTGGAGAAAGAAGCATCATGGTTGATGGTAGTTGGTAATTTAGAAACTAAAGCACATTATAGTTAGCAAGGAAGAAGCACAAATTAATAAATGAACATTTCCTTGTACCTCTTGTTGCTGAAGTATATTGTAATGACGTTATGTATTCTTTTTTGCATGGTAAGTGATTCTTGAAATGAAAAGCCATTTATTTATGTGGAAGAGTCTGGTCTTCACCTTCTCATAAGGCGTATTACCACGAAATATGTTGCCCAACCACTTGAGAGATAAGTCGATGCATGTAAGCTGGCCCGAAGACTCATGGTTACCTAAACGATGTTACATGACATGGATTGAGTATGCAAGCTTTGTTGCATGTCACAAGAGCTATGCGACTACCATTGGTGGTTTGAACATCAACTGTTGGGGATTTTTTTTTTCACTTCTCTTTAAATATATATATATATATGTATGTATGTATGTGTGTGTGTAGTGGAGAACAACGACATTAAGGATGGATAGAGTAGTTACTTTTGTTTGTTATATAAATGAGGCAAGGGAGAGGGGAGGGATATGGAGGGGCCTACTATAGATGGGGGGAGGGTCAGAGAGCTGACAAATAGGCTAAAACTTTCCTTTCCTGGGGTGCTTAGAGGTGAGGGGCTCTTGTTCTAGTAGTTTATGTACTTTGTTTTATGCTACTTGATGTTTCATACTTAAGCATCAACCTTACCATCTTTGTTTGTTTTAACCTATTTTTCTCACATATGCTCTTACTACCTTTACTAGTTAGTAGTTACCGTCTTTTATGCCTTTTATACACACTATTTTTTTCAGTGTCTCAAACTCTCCACTTCCTTATAAATATTTTTGACGAAATGTGATGCTCTTGATTTTTTAAAACTTATTGTCAAGTCAAGGTTTTCATGGAAACAATTTCTCTACTCCTTTGGTAGAAGAAAAGGTTTGTGTACCTCCTAACCTGAACCCTATTTCTCAGTGGGATCTATTGTATATGTTTATGTGTGTGTGTGTGTTTGTAACCTCGTGCTACCACTCCATATGTAAATGTGATCTTACAGTGATGGTATGCATGTTGTTACAGCGCATCATTTACTCTACAGTAGTGGCTTGCTCATAGGCTGTGTCTTCCAAAGGGTGTGCCATGGATTTTACTTTATCCCAACACCTCTTGAATGACAAGTTCAGTTATTCAGCATAAAAGTAACTGTGTGCCTGTGTCATGTGGATTGTAAATTGTAAAATCAAATATGATGGATGCAAGGCAACTTAGGGTTGAAAAGTTTAGTTTCAACTTTTGCTATTACTTGAATACAATGCATACATATCCTAGGCTCCTAGCCCCTAAACTTCAAAATTGACATTGTGAGTTACTTTAATTTAGGACATAGTACTTTTATCTATTGAATATTGATCTTTGTGTAAATCAAAATCTCGGAGTATTGAGGTAATGAGGTCCACTTTTCTTTGCAGGGGGATGGGAGTGGATGTGTATCCATATATGGAAGTAAGTTTGAGGATGAAAATTTCATTGCCAAGCATACTGGACCTGGTCTACTGTCAATGGTATGCATCTATTGGAATTTTCTCTCTTGCTCATTCTCTAGTCGCTTCCTATATTGCTCTATCTGATTGATTTTTTTTCCCTCATTATATTCACTTTACATACATTGCCTTTGGTTTTCGTTCTGTTGCTTTCATTTTCTTTCAGTAAAATTGAGATGCCGACTATTGGAATTAGTTATCAAGACTATTTGGTTTTGTTCTCTTTCTTTCTTATCCTTTTAGTATAATTGAGATGCCTTCTGACTATTGGAGTAATGAAGTTAATTTATCAAGACCATGGATAAATTAAGTAAATTAGTCCATACCATGCCACTGCAAATGGACATTAGGTGAATGGGACATATCAAGTTGTGTATTAGCTGGTCTTTCATTGTTATGATTTAGGATAATACATCATGCTTATCGGTTTAAAAAGGCTGCCTTAAGCAGTGTAATTAAATTTCTTATTCAGCTTCACTAGATTCTGGAGAAATTTTGGGATGACTGAGGGAACGTAGTTCTGAAATTCTGTCTTCATTGTGAAAAGTAATACTACTTGGGAAGAATTCAGGTAGCTAGATCCTTAGGGGCATATTCCTGTATCGGCATTTTTTCTGAGGTTGACATGCTTGATAGTTGGGCAACAAATGCTCCATTGATCTGACATTTTTTTTTATGACAGAAGGATTGTATAATAGATTTGATCCAAACAAACTCTCACTGTCACTACGGTTGATATTTCCTTCTCATTGAGTGGGGTGATCCAGTTAATGCCTATCATGCTTCTCATACTAGTCATTTTGGATACTATGCTGCACTTTGCAAAGTTGAGTTATCTCAAAAATGAGGTTCTTTAAAAGTGGAATCAGGTTTTTATAGCTATCCCAATTCCCAATCCACCAGAGTCCGACTGCTAGTCTACCCAGTGAAACCAGAAAAAAAGAACTTGCATATTAGACACAAACCATAAATGACATGAAAAAGGTTAAAAGGACTCTTGTTGGTGAACCAGTAAAACCATTGATGTCGAAGATGGTTTGGTGGTCCAAAAGGTTCAAAGTGGACAAAACCATCCAACTGTTATTTTAGAATTTAGACCATTATTGAAATAGCCTCAAGCTCATAAAATCATCAGTCCCACAGTTCTAATAACTGTTTTGTTTTCTGAAGAAACCTGCATCCTTCCATTCAATGTGGCTTGTTTCTGATCAAAAACTTCACACTCTTCTCTTCCTTCTTCCCTGCTCTGCCTCTCTGTGCACATACATCATACATGGTACATGTAAGAGTTTGGTAACGTTATATTGAGATGCTTTTATGGAATCAAATTAGTCAACAAACACTAAATAATGTGCATATGAGATCTGTGTTTCTCTTGCATGAGGTGCATCTTCCACCATCCTTCACAAAAGGTCACACACAAAGGCAAGACTTCAGTATCGAAAAAAGAATCTAACTCATCAACTTTTTGCCTTAAAGCTAAGTATTGTTGTATATCCTCTGTCATCTGCACTAAAGTCCAAATACCGATTTTAATAAGATATACTTTTTTTTTAAGCTAAGAAATAATTTCCAACACTACCTAGTTTTTTCTTAATATAAGGATGTTTGGATGTATGATTAATAGTCAAATCTTTTTTATCCACATGCGTGTATTGTTGCAATTATCATCCCTTGGAGGGAGTAACCTTTGTTTTTCTTGAATAGTACTTAATTATGTATATAATATTTCAAGCTCCGTATCCTCGTTTGATAGTGGTTCAAACTGTATCCCATCCACCCTATTGGTTTTTGTAATTCAATGAATGGTTCACAATTTAAAACAACATGGAGGTATGCTACCCTTAGGGTTGGTGTTCCACAAGTTGTCACAATCATCATACAAAAACAACGGTTAATTTGATTATTGGAAAAGTGCATGACTTCACTTCACTTGTTGTATGACCTATGTGTATCTTTATATTTCTTTGCGATAGTTGCTTCAATTTCTTATCTTTATTTCAAATAATTCAATGGACCCTAACCTTAGCTTTGATTACAAGGTTAAATATTAGTAAGATATTAATGTCTATTTGTAAGTTCACATACCATATTTTTTGGGGAAGATAAGCATTTGTGTTTTGAGTTTTATATCGAATAATCCTTTAGGCTTACAAGTTATTCATTTCTGATCATTCACAGGCCAACAGTGGACCAAACTCAAATGGGTGTCAGGTACTTCTATTTTTTTATTTTTTTTGTATATTCATCACTAAAAAGATACACCATTTTCTTTATTATACAAATTACATTTTAATGACAAAAACCATCAAGGGGTGGCTGGTGTGCTACTTTACTATTGACCAGCTGGTTCATGTTCTATATTCTTTGTTGGTACATTTAGGTTTATGTTTATGATGCTATAGTTCGGCCTTTGTTAACATGTGTCATCATCTTAACTATATGATGTTATGTTTTGTGTTGCAGTTTTTCATCACTTGTGCCAAGTGCGATTGGCTTGACAATAAGCATGTGGTATTTGGGGTATGCTCTTTTATCCTTGTTTCATGTCTGTTATGCATAACAGAAAATGCATATCAACTAATGTAGTGTACATAAAAGTATAACTACTGTGAACAAGTTAATAGCATTGCTATACTTCCTTATATGTCTATTTGTTGACGTAAGTGGGCCCATACTATATCTGTGGATCCACCCTACCTGTAATACAATCTTTTAAAACCACAAATATATTGATTTTTGTCCAAAATCTTAGCACCGGTAAAGCCAGCCGTTGACAACAACATATCTGTTGATGTGCCATCATTCTACATTGGTGCCATCTATATCTCTGTCACAATTGTCTATGTGATGGTCATCAACAATACAATCTTTAACCAAGGCTGTATTTGGCAAACTAGCTGATAAGCTAATATGAATAAATTATGCTTCGCAAAAACTAGCTTATGAGTATGTAAAATGACTAAAAAGGGTATCTTGGGGTATAATAATTAATATTAATAAGGGTATAACTGGAAAAGCTACAAAAAGCTTCTGAAAGGCTACTCCAACTAGCGTTTCAATAAGCTAGCTTATGGTACATGTTTGGATGGACTAGCTTATCAGGTAGCTTATTTTTGCCAAACACAGCCCAAAAGGGTTGTGGCGTGGTGGTTGAGGCTCAGAACATGTGGTGGAATATTCCATCTGCCCAGGGTTCAATTCCAGGTGTCCGCAACAATTGTGGCCACTGGGATTAGTCGGCTCACAATGCAGGTTGGATTCCCAGGTTAATCCAAAAAAACAATTGTGGCCACTGAGTTTATCAGGACTGATGTCTTACAAGTTACAACTATAACTTGTCAGGATTAGTCTGGGTATAGCTCCGACATCCTTCAAAAAGACGAAAAAAACAATACAATCTTTCTTCTGAATAGCGAATATTCTCAAAGTATTGGTATACTGATGTAGCTTGTATTGATTGATACAGAGAGTTCTGGGTGATGGTCTTTTGGTGGTGAGGAAGATCGAGAACGTGGCCACAGGACCAAATAACCGTCCTAAATTGCCCTGCATTATTGCTGAATGTGGGGAGATGTGAACATCTACCCTCTGCTGCTTTTGTCTCCCCTCCCCTTTTCTAGGATCGTTGAATGCGGGTAGATTTGATCACAGCTGCTGTTGTAGCCATCGGATTTTCTAGTACGAGTTGTTGGTAAGGGGATTCTGATTTTGATGTAAATGTGTCGATTTGCATCTAGATGTATGATATGAAAAAATATGCATACTAAATAACACTGATCCATGTGGTCTGATTTAGAACACCCTTGATCAAGATTTTAAACAAAACCTGCATAAGGTAGTTTATGGTTTTGATGGGGGTAATGTGATGTATCTATCCTCTTGGCTTTTCTTTGAGTTTATTGGCAGATTTTATATCAGAAATTGGAAGTTGGAGCTATAAATAATCTTGAAACAAAAATTTGTCAAAAAACCACTTTGGAAGTCACAAAATCGTTGTGTATACGAGAGGTTGATGCTTGGGAGAGAATGGTGTGGATTTCGGTTTTACAAAATGCAAATATTATTTAATTTCACAAAAATTACGTATTGGTTGGTTCAATCAGTGATAAGTCAATAAACAGCTTTAATAAGCAATCTCAAACATCAATAAACAGCTTTAATAAGCAATCCCAAACACCCCTTGAGTGGGTGGCCAAATCTTACAATTTTGGTCCTAATCACGGATTTAATGGTCATGATTCGATGGCTAATTTGGTAAAGTTGGGAGAGAAATGGTTAGGAGGTAAATGTATTGGTGTATTAAGGCTAGTTTGGCCAAATTTTCCGCTATTCATGATTTATATATAATAATTTTTCATTATAAATCACGCTATATCACACATGGGATGGATTGTTGTATTTGTTTTGGCCGAAAAAGGTAACCGGACCTCTATTAACGGGTTAAATCCATTTTCTGAAATCATTATAATAATTAATTTTTTCTTTATTTTCTTTATAAAAGTAAGTGTGAATAAAATTAGAAAGGAAATTGCTAAAAAGTAAATTTAAAAGTGGAAAATGGCTTCATCTCACAAAATGAAATCAGACTTAGGATAAGGTGAGACCAAGCTGTTATCGTGAGACCGCGTGAGACTAATACCTAACGTATGAAACTTCACCAAAAAACACCGTGAATGTACATAAAACTCGAATACGCAGACCTAAAATTCACTTTCGATGCAAAAAAATATCGAAAACAAGCTAAAAAACGAAACCTTCACAGCTCAAGTTCTGTGAAGGTTACATATATATAATGCGAACCTTCACAAAAAAAACTGCTGTGAAGGTTTCGTTTTTTAAGTTTTTTTTGGAATTTTTTTTTCGATAGTGTTTTTTAGTATGTTTTAACGATGAATGTTCAATTTCTTTTACCTTCACAAATGTTTTGATGTAAAGTTTCGAGTAAAATATGTTGGTTTTACCGGTCTCACCAAAAAAACGTGGTCTCACCAGAACTTAACTCCTTGTTTGGGCTTTAAATTGAACCCCAATTTTTTATTCGAGAAGTCAGGTCTAGGAAAGTAGGAATATAGTCTTTTTTTTTTGACACACGTGTCTTTTCTAAAACAAAAGGTCCACATCATTACCTTCTTTACTGTAGAAATAAGGCTACACACACCCATACTCTCCAACCCTCTCAACCCACTCACTTTTTGACTGCCACATCAGCTTCCACATCAGCTTTTGGTCAACCCTCTCTTTACCCTCCCATAACCCTCTACAACACACACCCAACCCTCCCAACCCACTCACTTTTCAATTTATTTTATTTATTTCATTTATTTTATTTAATTAAATAACATAATTAAATAAATAATATTGTTAAAAATAATTTGAAAATTCTAATATTAATAAAAATTACATAACATTAATAAAAAAATTACATAACGTTAATAAAAAAAATTACATAACATTAATAAAAAAAACTAAAAATCAATATCGAGGTTCCAAATATGTTCCACTAAATCCGCCCGAAGATTATGGTGAATAGTTGAGTTTCTCACTTGGAAAATATTCCCCATACGTTGCTCCTCAGTGAGTTGCGGGTTAGGTGGATCCGGAATATCGTTCGGCACAACACAAATGGCCTTGTTTTTGTTTTCGAGTATCATATTGTGCAATATGATACACGCGTACATAACTTTGCGCATCGTAGGTATCTCCATGAAGCGAGACGGTTGTTTGATTATATTCCAACGTTTACGGAGAATGCCGAAAGCTCGTTCGATATCTTTACGTGCCGCTTCTTGCGCTCCCTTAAACTTAATTCGTTTATCGTCTTCCGGATAGGAAAACGCTTTGACAAAAGTAGCCCATTCATGATATATCCCATCCCCGAGATAATATCCGTGCCTGTAGGTCGCCCCATTTACTTGAAAAGTTCGGTCGGGTGCGATTCCGTTATACACATCTTCGAAGATGGGCGAATGATTGAGCACGTTTAGGTCGTTCATGGCACCGGGACAACCAAAGAATGCGTGCCAAATCCATGTGTCTTGGGAGGCCGCCGCTTCTAAAATGATTGACGGATGCGGTTTATCGCCTCGATGGTATTGACCTTGCCATGCAACCGGACACATCGCCCATTCCCAATGCATGCAGTCAAGGCTACCGAGCATGCCGGGAAATCCGTGACGCTCATCGTGCGCGGCGTACAACTGCTGAATATCTTCGTAAGTCGGCTTGCGTAAATATACTTTTCCATACATTTGTATAATTCCTTCAACGAAGTGGTTTAGACACTTGCGTGCCGTTGACTCTCCCATGCGGACGTAGTCATCCCATGCGTCACCGGTTATTCCATACGCCAGTTGCCGAATTGCCGCCGTACACTTTTGGTATGGGGACAAACCCGGCAACCCCGTAGCATCGTACTGTTGTTGGAAATATGGGTACCGTGTGTATAAATCATAGACTATTCGTATGAATAGATTTCTCGACATCCTAAAACGTCGCTTGAACGTCTTCTCCGGGTACGTCGGGTTATCGTCAAAGTAGTCCGCCATTAGCCTTGCGTTAGCTTCTACCCGACCCCTGTCTATGTTAGGGGCCTTCGAACGACGAATCGATGATGATGCGTTTGCTTGTTGGACAAGATGCGCAAGATTTGCGCATCTTGTTCCCAGTCTTCGTCGGTATCCGTGGATGATGAATCGTTCAAATAACCGGGTTGTGCCATTGTGGATGTATGTAGAAGAGAGTAGTGGAGAGTAGTGGTGTAATAAGATATTTGGTTGGAGAGTAGTGGTGTAATAAGATATTTGGTTGGAGAGTAGTAGGGTATATATATATATATAGAGGGTATAAATGAAAAAGAAAAAAAAAAAGAAAAAACAAAAAAAAAATAAAATATATCCGTTGGAGAGCCGTTTAACAACGGCTCTCCCAACCCGTGAAAACTTCCAACCCGCCGGCTAAAGATCTGCGCACCGGTACACCATCAACCCGCCGGGTTCAGCGGGTTAAGCCGCTGCGAACCCGCTCCCGCGGTGCGACTAGCCTAAACGCCATCACCACTAATCCAGAACCGTCTCCACCGTTGTAAGAACCATTGTCGTTGCAAACATAACCCAAAACCGTCATCGCCACCGCCACTGTCCAAACATCACCACCGCCGACCCACTGTCCAAACATCACCACCGCCGACCCACTGTCCAAACGCCGGACACGCCGTTAGCCCCACCGCCGACCAACTGTCCAGTCAGTAACAACGTACACCCCACATTTTAACACAGATAATCACATTAAAATATGTTTTAACACATCATATTAACATATATAATCACATCTACTCTAATAGATATTTGATTTCATAAATATATTTGTTGTTTTCAGATATAAAATGTTTTATCATAATTAATAAACTCTAATCATATTTTGTAATGTATTCGAATCATAGTAAAATACATGTATTTTATAAATATTGGTTTTATATGGTCTAGAAATTCTACATTAACCATGGCAAACCAACAAATTCACTAGCTAGTGCATTAATCAGGTTTGGTTGATACATAGTATTGAGAAAAAAATATATGGTATCTTATCATCTTCATCCCTACTTTTAACAACGTGTTAATATTGTGTTTTAGTCTAATTTCATCATTTTGAGTGATTTTAAAATATTAAACTGAATTTTAATAAATTTTAAAGTTTTTAATTAATTTCAAATGATTTTATGTTTGATTTTTTTGGTAGATTTCAAGAGTTTTTTTTACAGGTACACAAACACTAATGATATAAAATTAGTTAATTATTTAACTTATGGTATGAAAAATATATAGAATTACTCATGGATACGTTGATTTAAATGAATAATAAAAGTCTTTAAATTGTAAAACACTCTTATCATATGTGATTATTACGTTTAAGGTTGTTTTAGTCTTTGGTTTAATGAAGGTACCGGCTATTTTGCAAATATGGGGAAAAATAACTAAGAGGTCAACTGAGTGTTTGTGTGATATGATATCCCACTTCGATTGATGAGGAAAACTAAACATTCCTTATAAAAGGTGTGGATACCTCCTCACATTGCAAAAGGTCTTTTGAATTGACTTGAATCAATATGAGGAACAAAACCATGAGGTGAAAACCTATTGGGGATTAACTAAGGAAACAAAAAACAAGAGGATTACAAACCATATAAATGAATATGATAACTTTAAAATTACAGGGACTAAACTGGCAATGTTTAAGGAACTATAGGAACTAAAGAAGTAGTTTAGTCTTAAATCAGAAGAGGACAAAAAGCAGCAGAAACCATACTGCTATAATAGTACGTTCCTTCTTTCTTTCTCCCTGACCTCTCTTTGCTCTGTGTTTTCTAGGTCACAAAATCAGGTCATATTTCTTCTTCCTTCTGCTTAATTTCTTCTATACTCGTCTTGTACATGAATTTTTGCTGCTTTTCAACATGTTTTCTTCATTATATAATCACCTGAGTTCGTTTTTTTAGTAAAAAGTGTGTTTTAATGCTTTCAGATGTGTTTCCTTTCTAGTTAGTTTCTTCTTCTTTTGCTCACGATTTTGCAAAAAAAAGAAAAAGAAATTATGACTAATGTGGTTGATTGATGATGCATGAAACCTTTCTAATTCAGGTTACACTTGATGCAACTACAAAGGGATCAACGGAAACAAACACACACACACACATATATATAGTCAAGTTTCAAATGCGTACCACTTTTTCATTGTGAACGTGAGGTCAGCCGAGAGTGCGCCATGTAGAAATTTGACTTGCGCGACTTAGTTTTATTCGGTCTGCATAAACCCCGTGGATTAGCTTTATTCAGTTTAAATAAAGCAATTATGAAAACTGAATAAAGTTTGAATAAAGCTAACTCGCGCGTTAAGTTGCCCGCGTCAGCATGTGACTAAGCTGTATTCATACTGCATAAAGCTTTATTCATACTGCATAAAGCTTTATTCAGTCTGTATATTCAGTCTGTATAACAGCTTTATTCAGTGTGAATAAAGCTTAGTCGAACACGTTTCAGATTGCCACGTGACGCGCTCTCGGCTGTTCTCACGTTCAAAATGAAAAAATGGTTAACATTTGAATTTTCCTCTACATATATATGTAATGCAGTTTGATCTAAATCTCAGTTGCTTGAAAACTAGCTAGTTTTATACCTCCTAAATTATTTCATTTAGTTTCATCACTTCTTCTAAAAATGGAGTGTGGCCTTTCAATTTCTTGTATCTTTATATTCTAATAATATTTATATATATTGTAAATGGAACTCACACAAACTCCTCACCTTTCATGAAGTTTGGAACCTTTTACCTCTGAATACTAGTTTCTACATATCCCCCCTTCATGATTTATGTGTTTCTAGGGCTTAAAATGGTTACAGTTTTAATTGTGTTAAATTTAGCATGCTTAATGAGAGCTAGATATTAAGGGGATGTTTGGTTGGTTTTCCATTACGTACAATATAAAGTTTTATGTGTGGATTAATCCGTCTGTATGGATTGGATTGGAAAGGTGGAAGGAGTGTGTTTTTTAATTTGTACTTTTGTAGAGATAAGTTTGGACAAAACTTGGCTTTCCGCATAAAGCTCCATCCTAGAAGCTTACTGAAAAAACCACTTTCTATATTATTAAGCCGCTACCAAAGAGTCACGAATAGATGACCGAATAAGCTATGAGTCTTATTAAGTTCATTAAGCTGCTAACAAACAGGCCCTAACTATGCTTCACATTAGAATCTATTTGCATGTTTTCAGGAGGGCGGTTTTCATCAAGCTCTGGGTCGATCAAGTTTGCATTGTAGTTGTTTCTAGTTTTCAGCCGAATAGAAAATGGGGGGAAGTTGGTGTCAGAATTGGTCCATGGGAGAACCACCTAAGCTGTCAAAACATAACTTCATCATTTGGAAGCATAGGATGATAGCCTTTCTAAACTGTGTTAATAGTAATCTATTAACCACGATCGAAGAAGGACCTTTTGTTCCACAAGTTCTTATTCCTAGCATTCCTGCAATCGGTAATGCTCCTGCCATTCCAGCAAGATACCGAGCCAAAGAAAGAAAGGACTGGAGCGATGATGACTTTGAGAAAGTTGCCTTGGAACACAAGGCAAAATACATCATTGTCATGTCCATCCCTGATGACATATTTCATCTGGTAATCAACTGTGAAACAGCTAAAGAGATATGGGACTCTCTGGTTGTCCTTTTTGAAGGGACCGATGAAGTTAGAGAACATAAAGGGCATCTTTTAGTTCGACAGTATGAGGTGTTTGCTTCGAAGCCTGGTGAAACGATTACTGAGATTTATCGTAGATTTGTTTGTCTACTAAATGATCTTAAGCAGCACGACAAAGTGTTCGATGAAGCAGATGTGGTGGTAAAGTTCTTGGACAGTCTGCCCCCTAAATGGGATGTTGAATCCACAATGTACAAACTAGCAAAGAACTTGAAAAATATGTCTCTGCAAACTGTTTATGGGAATATGTTGGCCCAAGAGATCAGTAAAAAGATGAAGAAGCAAACAAAGAACAAGGTTGTGGTCAAAGAGGAAGAGTACTATGGATGAAAGAAAAAGTCACCTAAGGTATATAACTTCCATTTGTCTGTTGAGGAATTAGACAAAGGCTGTGTTTTGGCACAAATAAGCTAGCTGATAAGCTAGTCTATCCAAACATGTACCATAAGCTAGCTTATAAACTAGCTTATTGAAACGCTACTTGGAGTAGCGTTTTGGGAGCCTTTTGTAGCTTTTTCCAATTATACCCTTGTTAATATTAATTATTAAATTCAAATATACCCCGTTTTGGTCATTTTACATATCCATAAGCTAGTTTTTGCTAAACATAATTGATTCATAAACTAGCTTATGCTACTAGCTAGCTTATCAATCAACAACTAGCTTATCAAGCTTATCAGCTATCAGCTAGCATATCAACTAGTTTCCCAAACATAACCAAAATCATGGTCTTATTTGATTCTAAAGGGTCTGTTTGGTTCGCGGGGTTTTGGATTGGATTGGATTCCATTCCTACGTTTGGGTTAAAGGAAATTTTGGAATCAAAATCCTGCAAGCATTGGACGTCATAGAAATCCCATGGGGTAGTTAGTATTTCATGGGTTTTATATAATTTACTTTTATAAATTATCTTAAAAGAATGGTATCAATTATATTCTAGATTCCACAGCATTCCATGAAATCCAATTCCCTAAAAAGCATCTGTGCACCCCAAAGAGATTTGAGTCCAAATTGATTTATCCTGTAGTATTACAAATAGCTATTGCTAAATACTTGAGTTTGTTGATAAGAGATTGATTTGATTTAAAGTTGTTCTTGTGATACTAACATGTATGTTTTGTTGGTCATATGTATCCAACTTGACCTGTTTTGTTGAGTAATTTGATCCGTATTTGCATGGATGATATGGGTAATGCGGATCCAAGATTTTTTCTTAGTGGCTAACAAAGTCGTCCGATATATTTTTAGCTTAATTCCACCTTTTCGAAGGATTGTTAAAGTTTTCTTGGTTGATTTCAAGGGATTTCTAAGTTTTTTTTGGTGACTGAGAGATTTTTCGGTTTTATTGATTGATTTTGAGAGTTTTTATGGTTTATTGGTTGATTTCGAGATACTTTTTTTGGTTGATGGGGTCCCATTCGAAAAATGAGGGGGGAAACTATCATATAAATTAAAAAAATAGTTGTTTTTTACCTTAAAAACTTGGTTTTTTTACTTTTTAAGTGGGATCCTTTCCCCCTCCTTTTATGCTATAGATCCGTCTAATAAATATCATATACTTTGAACTCACATATTTCTCTACACATTGTATTGCAGGTATGAGACTTAATTAACTAATCATGATGAGGATTATTGTAAGCTTCTCATACATTTATCTCTATCTTTTGGTTTACTACTAGTCATATGAAAACATTTATGATTTCCCTTTTGTGAACGCTTGGCGCCCCCGTTATCAAACTAACTGTTTAACGGGCGGTTTTTGGTTACTTTAAGGTCAAAAGTGATGTTAACGTGTTAACGTTTGTGGTAATTGGAACTTGAAACAATGGTATTGTTGTACTTCTTTCATCAACCATATATGTAGTTATGTTATGGAATCGTAGGTGTTTGTAAAGATGAGCAAAATGCACCTATAGCTTGACCGGTTAAAGAAATCTAGTTGGAACTGGTCCGTCCCTACTGCTTATATGTTTTCGGCCATTGATTGGTCATCCAAGTTACCGTTTTGTCTTTTTCCGTATTTTATTTACAATTCTGCCATTGGGTTAACCACAATTTGCCTTTTACTCCTTGGTTACCATTTTGAAAATGTCTAGATAGGTTGGTTGAATTTTTTTACACCAACTTGCTATCATGCTCTCTTATTCTCTAAATTACATAGATCATATTTTGATATACTTTTTTGCGGGATATTGGGTTTTAAACTTTTATTTGTTTAGATTGTAACTGAAGTATGCGTGCATATTTTACACAACATGCATGAAAGTGTTTTGTTTGAATACGTAGAATGCATTTGAGTCCATGTGTTACGGGCGGGAAATTGAATTTATGTTTCAGTGTTTGTGATGTGTACTCACTTCCACACTTGAAATCAACATGAGCGTTTTATTGCCTATACTATAGGTTTTTAAAACAATTTTGTACCCTTTTAAACGCTACAATATGATATTTTAAGTTACATTTATATAAATATTTTCTAAAAGAAACCCTATATCCGATGAGTTTTAAACTAAACAAGGTGCTTAGAATATTAGCTTTCATATTTAATATGGGTTATAACGGAATACCTGAAACCAAAGTAGGTTTCTTCTATTGTAGATCCACACATGAACATGCTTTGACTTCTATGGGATGCTAGCCCAAAACCCTAAATTCCAAGTATGTGTTTAACATAACATAAAGGAAAGAAGAGTTTTTTTTTTCTTTGATAGTTTCTAAAACTAAAAATTGATTGATTATTTTTTATGCTTAAGCCCATCACTTTATTTACAGTTAGTGTATTAGGTTTGTGTAAAAATTGAGTTAATGATGAGAAGCATGATAAGTGGATTTGAATTCATGATCACTTTTAATTTTATGTCCTTCCATAAATTACGTTTTAAATGATCCGATGCATGTTGTTACATCGCATGTAAATCTGCTCAATTTCATCTAATGCTAAACGATTGATAATCAATTCTCATATTAACTTTAATTTCTCATCAAAATCCAACGCTACATATAAAACCATTTAATCGTAATTACATTTTTGACATATATTTTAGGGAAAAGTCCAAAAAAACCCAACGAACTATTCCATTTTGAATGGTTAAGTCCTTAAACAATTTTTTTGAACAAAAAAGCCATTAAACTTTCTCATTTTGAATGATTAAGCCACTACACTATTCTTTTGAATGAAAAAACCATTAAACTTTTTCATTTTGAATGATTAAGTCCCTAAACATTTTTTCCAACAAAATAAATCATTGAATTTTTAAAAATTTACTACTTATATTTGTTTAACCTAAACTAACATAGTTATATTTTATCTTAAAAACCTTCATAGTCGGTTAGATTTAATTTTTTTTATTTTTATTAAAAGGGGGTAAGTAACTAATTTTTGAAAGTTTAATGGTTTATTTATCAAAAAGAAATTGTTCAAGGAGTTAATCAATCAAAACGAAAAAGTTTAATGGTTTTTTCATTCAAAATAATAGTTTAGTGACTTAATCATTCAAAATGAGAAAGTTTAATGGCTTTTTTGTTCAAAAAAATTGTTTAAGGACTTAACCATTCAAAATGGAATAGTTTGTTGGGTTTTTTTGGACTTTTCCCTATATTTTAATAATCAACATGACATAATTCATCATGTTTTTGATTAACCATATCGAAGAATATTATTCTTTGTGTTTGATCACATAAACATTGGCGAAGTCCTAAAATATTAAAATTTATATAGATAAATGCAGAATGTATTTAGTGGCTCCCACTTTTTCACAAGAAAATAATAAGTATTTGTTTTTATTAATGTCTTAATAGGATGTTTTATAAGACTAAATCGTCTAGGAACAAACCAAAAAACGTCTTATTTAAAAGTATTACAAAAAGTTTATAGGACATTTTTGGATGTCAACAATTTTTTAGAACAATTTTTCAAATAAAACGTTATATTAACTATTTTATAGGATATTATTTAAAAAGTGTCCTATGAACACAAGTATCCTCCAAAGAGTGGGTTTATAGGACACTTTTCAAAAGTTTATCCGGTTCGTTTGAAAATATAATGACCCATATTTTCTATCATGACGTGCCTCGTGTCATTGCTTATTGACATATTGCTCTTATTATTATAGATGATTTTGCATTGTCAACAACCATAAAATTTATTTACGTGATGCTACTCCCACAAGCATGTTGTACTTGCAATTTCAAATACAAATATATTTTACTTAAACAATTTTTTATTATAAAAGTTATGCATTTAGAATAATGTAAAAATAACAAGAATGTTTAAGAAATTGAAAGATGGAAAAATCTTTAGAGTTCTCCGTGTATCTATAGTTTAAGAGAGGAACATAGGTATTTAACGTCGAATTGTTTATGAACCTAATAGTTGTTTAGTATAAAAACATATTTGAAGTTAAAACAAAACGAATGGAGTTATAACTGGATAAGTAGTTCCCACATTAAAATAAATTAAATCATGCATTTTAAAGGGTTTCTTCAGGTTTTTATGTGTGCTAACGTTTTAAGTCTGACCATAAATGACATCAACCTAGTCGTGTAGAAGTTCTAATGGTTGACACCTGCTAATGCAATAGGTCTAAGTCTAACCGAAGGATTCCAACCTTTTCCATGTGACCAAAAGAATTTCATAACTTTTTAGGGGTTTATTTGAAGCATACATAATATACCAAATTTTCTTTTATAGTTGCACTTTATAATAATACTGATGCACGTGGAGCAAGTGATGACAACCAAGGAGACTGATCCACACAAATAATCGAGATAATCCTTATTATTCAGTTTCCTTATCTGATAACTTTTATTTAGTTTCCTTATTATCTTTTAATTAGTTTCCTTATTTTTAGATTTCTTCTTTTCCCATGTAACAATCTTTGTTTTTCCGGCAAGCTTTCGTTGTTTTTTTACGTGATCCCACCAAAGAGAGGCGTGTTTCCTCAATCGGATGGCTACCACCTTCACCTTCATATGTTCGGGTATATCCTGCAAGTCAAACACCCGCTCCACGGTGCTTACCCATTCAATGAATTCGTCAGGATGAGCATGTCCCGTGAACTCGGGAATCTCAACCTTCACACCAAAATTCCTCAACGGACCATCGCGGTATCCTCCTTCGCGGCGATCTCGTCTTGGCCGGCCAAAAGGATTGACCTCCTCGTCACCATCGTCCCAGACGCCTGGATCCGTATCGGTCTCTTCGTCCGGCGAGTCGTGGTGTAACAACTCGAGCTCTTGGATCCGTCGTTGCAATCGCGCAATCTCCAAGTCACGTGGATCGACCCCGTCGTTTCGTGGATCTTGCCCACCGCCACGACGAACTCGACCCATTCCTCGTACACGACCCATCTGATTGTCGGCCATTCGTTCGTTCGGCTCTGATACCAAATGATGCCCAGACGATCGAATTGAATGGCAAATTACAACTAACAATCGCAAAGAACAAAATAACTCCAAACTGGATTCTTAATTAATTTCTGAATGAATCAAAATACAAACTGATAAGTCCCTTAAATAAGCTAGGAAATAGAGATAAACTAGGAAACTACTTGGAAAAGAAGAAATCTAAAAATAAGGAAACTAATTAAAAGATAATAAGGAAACTAAATAAAAGTTATCAGATAAGGAAACTGAATAATAAGGATTATCTCGATTATTTGTGTGGATCAGTCTCCTTGGTTGTCATCACTTGCTCCACGTGCATCATACAAATGATGCGGAATCGATCGGATTGGAATGGCTAAATACAACTGACAAGACTCGAAGAACAAAGATATATCCAAAAGTGGATTCTTGACTAAAAAGTCGAATGAATTAATCAAAACTAAAACTGATTTACAACTAATGATAATAATCCTATTTATAAACTAGTCTAACTAAAAGATAACTATGAAACTGAAAATCTAAACCAACTATAAAACTAATAGATAATTAAAAATAAACTAATAATAATCCTTAAATATGAAAAAGTAGAACTAATATTTATCCAGGTTTGTTGCATTATCATTATCTGGATTTCCTGTATCATTCTCCCCCGCTTGAAAAAAACTCGTCCTCGAGTTTGCTTTATCTTCAACAATATTTTGAGAAGACGTCGTTTCCACTTGGAAAAATGAATATTTTTGTCCCAAACGACCTTCTTGAATTTTCCTCGGACCATGCGGATTCGACTGGCCTTAACATTGATTTCATGTCGTGAGGCATTGTCGTATAAATCATCGAACGCGTCATCACGCGCTTTTCCGGGTTTCGAGAAAATTGCGGCCAAAGTCGAAAACTGATCCGTCATATTTGTAACGGATGTATGGTCATGCAACAAAAGCTTGATCACTTCTTGATCATCGAGAGGTCCAAGATAACCGATGCCCGTGTTCTTGAGAGCACGTCTCACCATATTGTCGTGGTTAAACACGCACTTCTCCGAGCCCCGGTTTTCTATGAACGGGCCTATTAATTCTTGTTTCAATTCACAAGAAAGTTGTTTTTGGCTATAAGAGTCAACAAGAAATTGATGAAGAACCACTTTTTGCCTCCTAACCATCGTCAGGAGGCTTTCTTGGAGTATCACAATCTATCCCAGAAATCTATGTCAGTTCAGGAAGTCATTCACGAATTTGACCGACTTCGGATGCGTTGTGATGTGACAGAGGAAGAGGAGCAAGTTATCGCTCGGTTCTTGGGTGTGTTGAAACCTGAAATAGCCGATGTAGTGAGTCTTCAACCTTACTGGACATATTCTGATGTGTGTCAGCTAGCCCTAAAAGTGGAGAAGCAGCTTAAGTACAAGGCCCGAGCAACAAGTAGCCGCGTCACAACTAGGCCCGCGGGTCCCGATAGTACGAAAGCAACATCGATTCCAAAGGCCCCCACACCCGCGCCTAATGCTCCAAGCGGTAGTAATACCCGACCACCTCGATGTTACAAATGCCAGGGGATTGGTCATCTCGCTCGTGATTGTCCAAACCGACAACTTGTAACCATAACTGAAGAAGAGTCAGCTCCAAAATATGATACTGACGGGGATGAGGTTGCCTATGAAGAAACCGAGGTAGTGGAACCTGATCATGGAGAGTCGTTGGTGATCCAGCGGGTCCTTAATGTCGATATTTCAAAATCTGTTGATGACGATTCATGGTTGAGAAATAATATCTTTCGCACCAAGTGCACCACCAAGGGCAAAGTGTGTAACATGATCATAGATGACGGAAGAAAATAAAACAGGAGGGGATATTCCATCGGCGGCTCAGCCGATAATCAAGGAATTTATGGATGTTTTTCCCGATGAAATTCCCCATGGTTTACCATTGATGAGAGACATCCAACACTGTATTGACTTTGCCCCAGGGTCTTCCATTCCAAACAAGGCAGCCTACAGGATGAACCCGAAAGAGTATGAAGAACTTCAGCGTCAAGTGTCTGAATTGTTGGAAAAGGGTTTAATTCGTGAAAGTATGAGCCCCTGTGCCGTTCCAGCCTTATTAGTTCCAAAGCATGGCGGGGCTTTTCGAATGTGTATCGACTGTCGAGCTGTTAACAAGATAACGGTTAAATATCGTTTTCCTATCCCACGGTTGGACGATCTGTTAGATCAATTACATGGCGCGACGATATTTTCAAAAATCGATTTGAGAAGTGGATATCACCAGATCCGGATGAGGCCTGGCGATGAGTGGAAAACAGCTTTTAAGACTCGTGATGGGTTATACGAGTGGATGGTTATGCCCTTTGGGTTGTCTAACGCCCCAAGCACCTTTATGCGTCTTATGAACCAGGTTTTTAAGCCATTCATTGGGCATTTTGTCGTAGTTTACTTTGATGATATATTAATTTTTAGCAGAACCGTTGAAGAGCATCTCTCTCATCTACGCCAAGTTTTTTCAGTTTTACGTGAACAGAAATTATATGCGAATGGGAAGAAGTGCCATTTTCTGGCTCGTGAGGTTACTTTCTTAGGATATGTCATATCAGGAGAAGGGATCAAGATGGACGAGACAAAAATTGAGGCGATCCTCAATTGGCCTACTCCGAAGACTTTACATGACATCCGAAGCTTCCATGGTCTAGCATCTTTCTACCGTCGTTTCATTCGAAACTTTAGTAGCATTATTGCACCTATCACCGAGTGTCTCAAGGGTGGTCGATTTGCATGGACTCCTGAAGCGGAGAAGGCATTTTCTGTTCTAAAAACGGCGGTAACCCAGGCTCCCGTCTTAGCTTTACCGGATTTTTCTAGCGTTTTTCAAGTAGAATGCGATGCTTCCGGTGTGGGAATTGGTGGTGTTCTTAGTCAGAATCGACGGCCGATAGCTTTTTTTAGTGAGAAGCTGAACGATGCAAGGAGAAAGTACTCTACGTATGACAAAGAATTTTATGCCATTGTTCGGAGTTTGGATATTTGGCGTCACTATCTACTCCCAAACGAGTTCGTGTTGTTTTCAGACCATGAAGCGTTAAAATACATAAATGGACAACACAAGTTGAGTGCTCGACATGCTAAGTGGGTCGAATATTTGCAAGCTTTTTCCTTCGTGATCAAGCACAAAGCCGGGTCCCAAAATCAAGTTGCTGATGCCTTAAGCCGACGCCAGTTACTAGTTACCTCGATGCAGTTGCGAGTGAAAGGATTCGAGGCCTTCCGTAGCCTATATCCTGATGATCCTGATTTTTGTGACATATGGAGGAATTGTGGGTCAGGTACGTATAAAGAATTCTCTATCAGCGATAGATACCTTTTTAAAGGGAACCGTCTTTGTATTCCGATGAGCTCTTTGCGGGATGCTATTATCATCGAGAGTCATGCTGGTGGACTCGCTGGGCATTTTGGGTGTGATAAAACCTTGGCCTTAATCCGGTCCCAGTTCTATTGGCCACGAATGGAGAAAGATGTTAATAGAGTCATTGCCAGGTGTCGGGTGTGCCACGTTGCCAAGACTCATGGCAACAACGCCGGGTTATATACTCCTCTTCCCGTTCCTTGTGCTCCGTGGGAAGACGTGAGTTTGGATTTTGTTCTTGGATTGCCGCGTACTCAGCGACAGAAGGATTCGGTCATGGTCGTGGTTGATCGATTTTCAAAGATGGCTCATTTTGTACCGTGCTCTAAGACATTTGATGCAAGTCAGGTAGCTCGTCTATATTTTTCTGAGATTGTCAAGCTGCATGGCATTCCCAAGACGCTTACTTCCGATCGAGATGTTAAATTTGTAAGCCACTTTTGGCGTACATTGTGGAAACGCTTAGGATCAAAGTTGCAGTTTAGTAGTTCTCACCATCCACAAACTGATGGTCAGACCGAAGTCACTAATCGCAGTTTGGGAAACTTATTGAGGAGTTTGATTGGTGATAATCCAAAACAATGGGATCTCACTCTTCCACAAGCAGAGTTTGCTTATAATCGATCCGTTAACCGTACAACGGGCAAGAGTCCGTTTGAGATTGTGTATGGAAGAAACCCAATCACTCCACTTGATTTAACTCCTATAACTGATATTGGTCCTCTAAGTGTTGAAGGTGATGAACAGTCACAACGCATTAAGGAGCTTCACCAACAAGTGCGCGGGCAGATTGAGAAGCATAATAAGCAGTACGCTGATCGTGCCAACAAACATCGCAAACACGTTGTTTACCAGGAAGGTGATCTTGTTTGGGTACATTTGAGGAAGGAAAGATTTCCCAACAGGCGTTGCCACAAGCTCCAACCAAGAGCTGATGGACCATTCCGTGTTGTGAAGAAAATCAACGACAACGCCTATAAAATTGAGCTACCGGGTCATTACAATGTGTCTGCTACGTTCAATGTTGCGGATTTGTCGCCTTTTCTAGCTGATTCTGGTGACGAAGCGGACTCGAGGTCGAGTCCTTTTCTAGCAGGGGAGGATGATGCACGTGGAGCAAGTGATGACAACCAAGGAGACTGATCCACACAAATAATCGAGATAATCCTTATTATTCAGTTTCCTTATCTGATAACTTTTATTTAGTTTCCTTATTATCTTTTAATTAGTTTCCTTATTTTTAGATTTCTTCTTTTCCAAGTAGTTTCCTAGTTTATCTCTATTTCCTAGCTTATTTAAGGGACTTATCAGTTTGTATTTTGATTCATTCAGAAATTAATTAGAATCCAGTTTGGAGTTATTTTGTTCTTTGCGATTGTTAGTTGTAATTTGCCATTCAATTCGATCGTCTGGGCATCAAATACTAGTTCTTTTACCCATGCAATATTCTAAAAGCTTTAATGATTTTGTTGAGGAGATATAAACAATGATATAATTCACACTTAGTTTTCAGAATAAATAAGAGTTATGATCCCAATCTCATTAAAAATTATATGATAGCTTAAAATCCTATATAACTAATCTAGTCTAATCTAATTATTACTGAGGTATAATATAAAAAGCTTATTTTGTATTGTGCATCTTAATATACAAATATGATTAAAATGATTTGATGGATGATTAAAATATCGGATGAAACCAAACGAAAATCAATTGTTTACACTTTTGTAATAAATGTCAATCGGAAAAAGGAAAAAAATTGTGTATCATGTATGTAAACTACTATACCAAATGAAATCTTGTAGTCCAATTTCAAACTTGGAAGTCAATAAAATATCAATAGAATGATCTCTCTAATTCTACACACAGCAAAAACTTTACGCCCGTAAAACACCTCTTGAATTGCAAAGTGAGATTTATTTTTTTGAAACTTCTGTTAATAGGAATAAACTATAGTCTGGCAAGGTCATGGCGTGTAGCTCATTTTTATATAGGTGGGAGAATACTTTATCTAAAATCGAATTGGTCTCGAGTTCAAGTCCGGATACCTTCATAGGCACAACCGCTGAGTGAGTTAGGTATGCATCTCATATTATGGAATTGGCATTCGATTATGGACCGGTTAGAATTGTCGGTATCAACCTTTTATCAAAAAACTGTAGTATGTCAAACATATATTGTCTTTGATTAAGAAAAATTCATCAAATAACTAATGTGTATGTAAACTATAGACTTGTTCAAATCAATGTTCATACACAAACAAACAAAATCTAGATAGGGACAAAAAAACTAAAAATAAATAAAACAACTGATACATCAATAATTTTTGTGGAAGGAATAGTAGCATCAAACCAACGAACAACTACCACGAACACATGTACACCTTCTCGACGGTATCGGACATCCACAAACAACCCACTAATCCGTCGTTGTTCCGGCCCATCTTACGCTGAACCTAGAGCCCAACCACATTCTTTGGACTGGGCTGGGGGGCCCAATCTATGACTGGACCAGTCCAAGGTCTGGATACTCCTCATGTCCTCAAATTGCCTCTCCTTGGGATTGAACCCTGGTAGACTGAAATCCCATCAATAGCCCCAAAAATATTACCGCCCTTAATAAGACCAATTGAGCTAGACATGATTTGTCTAGTCATTTGAGAATCAGTCCGAAAGTGAAAAACGCGTCCAGGTTTAAGTTTAGGCGGGAAAATACGGATTTCAGCTCACGAGAGAATGACACGTGGCATCCCCAATTACTCTTTTATTTATATATAAATTTAATTAATAAAAAATGGTAAAAAATATGAAAGGCTTAAAAATTGTGTTACAATATTTGAAAGGTTGATAATGGTTTGAGGGTAGGATAGTGGAAATGTGACTTGGCGTTAACATATTTTTAAAACCACCAAACCAGATTATGGCGTGGTACTCATGGCCTTGTATATAAACGAAAAAGACAGATTTCAAGAGGGTGTTTGGGATTGCTTTTTGAGGTTCAAAACTGTTTTTGGCCAAAAGTGCTTATTGATTTATGATGGTGAAAAAAAGAGTTTTTAAAAAAAGTATTTGAGTTAGCTTATCAACTTTTTGAGGAAGAATCATTTGTGTTAACAAGTCAATAACTTAGGTAACAGTTACTTTTTTTCACGTCTTCTCAAAATAAAGTTTTAAAAATTTCAAAACTCAATCGCAACAAAACCATAAGTCCTTTGATATATCAGCCTCTCATATCATCTCATCGCTGCTCCTTCTTTTCCGGTTGCTGCTGCTGCTTCTGTTCTCAGGTATGTCCTCTTCACCTATCGGATGCTTACTTGATGGATTGATGAGTTCCTTTTTCGTAACTATTCCTTTCTTGTTTATCCTCACGATTTCGAAATTAATTTTAGGTTTCAGAACCATAAGCAGGAAACCTTGAGTTTCTAGCTCAATTGATGCTTTTAACTGTTGTTTTTTCAGCCCTAATTATAGAATCCAAAGCTACAATTGTTTGTTGAATCAGATGCATAAGGATGCAATAGTGAAACTAGAATAGCCTGGTATTCAACGACTCATTTTATTTAGCAGAAGACTGCGCTATAAACAGTATAGTGTATAGATAAAACCCTAAACCCTGAATCAGATACATGAAATCGGTGGTACACAAGTTAGGGCCTGTTTTGTTAGCAGCTTAATGAGTTTAATGTAACTTATGGCTTATTCGGTCAGCTATACATGACTGTTTGGTAGTGGCTTAATGATATAGAAAGTGGCTTTTTCAGTAGGCTTTTAGGCAGGAGCTCTATGCAGAAAGTCAAGCTTTGTTCAAACCTGTCTCTCCTACGCTTCTTCCATCTATGAGAAAATCCTCCCAAACAAAAGCATTTTCCAATCTATACAGACAGATTAATCCATACAGTCAGTTTTATTCATACAAGACTTAATGGAAAACCAATCAAACAGCCCCTTAGTTTAGTTCTCTGCTTGGCACCCACCCTGAAGCTTTCAAACACATCCGTTGGAAGAGGTATTGTCATCGAGTCAGCAGCCTGCATCTTTGTTCTGTTAATTTCTCTGTTTTCATATTGTTTGGGAATGATCTGATATTTTGAATAATTTCCATGTTTTCATATTGTTTTTTTGATCACTAACAAGTAACAAGCCGTAGATTTTACGTCTTCATTACTCCTCTTGACATGTATGCTGACATATGTTCTTTAATTCATTCTATGTTGTATGTAGGACTGCTAGATTTTATTTCTGACCAACTACATGCATATTTTTGTTGGTGAAATTGATGATAATTTATGTATTTTTGTACTTTGGCAGACTCAGAGTTGTTTCATTTGTTATCACTTTAATTAATAAGCTCTTCTTTTGGAGGTGAAGCACCGCTGTTGACAGGATGGTTGAAACCCTGTTTGAAGACATATTTAGGGTTGATCGACTTGATCCAGATGGCAAGAAATTTGACAGAGGTATTTCTTCATTTATATCATTACCTTACTTCTCCTTGTTTTGGATGATGTTGAATATTTTATTGAAGAAAGCTAAAATGTGGTTTGTTTGGGAGGCAAAGTGCAGAAACAAAATTAAATGAATAAGATAATCGTGTCACATGAGAATGGAAGGGGGATGGGTTTTATTGTGCAAAATAACATAGAAAAGGAAGAGAGGAAATTCTATATTTATTCAAAATGACCTATTTAGAAGTTTTAGTGAAAATGGCATAGTTTTGGGGATGTTCTTGTACAAGCTTGCAATTTTCATATAGGAGAGCCACATACTCATTATCTCCCTTTTTCGGATGGATTTATCTATCCAAGAAAAGGTTTATGAAACTTGCATACGTAAAATGTTGGTATTGGCTTATTTGCAAGACTGTAGCATATGGGACAAAGGAGTTAATAAATTTGCACACTGTTAGTAAATTCAGTGTTTTCTGCTTTCAAGTTAGCATGGTATGATGAAGGCCTGTAGAATTTACAAAAGAAATCAAGGAGCATTTAGTTTAATTTATGTGGTAAACTTACAACATATTGTGTCACATTTTTTTACATAGCTAGAAAGTAGGAAAACGTATTTTATGTTGGATATCATATAGATTATGACTAGAAGTACTACTTAACCTCAAGTGGCTTTTTTGGTCACATGAAGCAATGTTGTTAATAAGCACCCATGTTGCGTGCTTATTAATTTCTTATTAATTTGCCATGTTGTAAGTCTGTAAAACATGATCAAAACTTGTTTTTTTTAAATTCGTAATGATATGTGTGTTTGAAAAATGTGTTTTCTAGTTAATCGCATTGAAGCACGGAGCGACCAGTTCGATATGTATATGCTACTGGATGTGAATACAGAAGTTTATCCTATGCATGTTGGTGAGAAATTTATGATGGTTCTCGCATCGACCTTGAATTTGGACGGCACTCCAGACAGTGGATTTTTTTCTCCGGTAATCTAATCTCGACACTTCTGTTTCATATAAATGTTACATTTTCTATGCACCAAAGTTCTTTTAAGCAGCTCTTAGGAAATACTTATATTAAATTGAGTTTTACTCTTTCAACAAGGTTCATCTTGTTAAACACTAATGCTTCGTAATAATTAAATCAGCTAGATATAAATCTTCTTAACCCAAAATACTAGTTTTCATCTATTTCCTACCCGATAACCCCTATGCAATTTCCAAGTGATTCTTTGACATTCCGCTTGTCACATCTCAGGTTCTGACCTAGAGTTTTGAGTTTGAATTGATTTATCTTGTATTATAAATAATTTATTTGCCAAAATACAAGAGTTTTGTTGATAATAGAAGGATTAGATTTTCAGCCATTGTGATTTTTATTCATGTGATACTGACAGTTATGTTTAAGCTGAGTTTTTATGATATTTAGGGACTGTTTAGTTTATCTTTTCCCATCAAGTCTAGTATGGATTAAGCTGGCTGACTAGATAATCTGAGTTACGGGAAACTGATGGGTTTGAGGGAGGCAAAGAGAGAGGGTTGGATTATTTTTCTGGTAATAATATGTTTGAGGCGGCTTAATGAGAACAAGCTAGGGGCCCTGACTTGTTCCATATAGCCATTTTGGCTTAATAGCTTAACGATTAAACCCATAAAGAAACACTCTTGTATGGCTGAGTGAATAAGCCGTCCAGACTATTAAACTCATAAAAGCTGCAAGTAAACAACACCTTATGATATTGTTTGTTACTAATGAGAGAAAAAACAATTTGCATCATCTTCATTGCATTATATGGTATGATGAAATTTGAGGATGTGATTTTTTTAATTTCCAGGGTGGCCGAAAATCGCTTGCTGACAAATTTGACTATGTGATGCATGGAAAACTGTATAGGATCTCTGAGGAAGGGTCAGGAGCCAATGTTAAAGCGTAAGTTTGTGTGATCTTAATATTATGTTTTTTTCAATCTTATTGATTAAATTTAGTCATGTTGCCTTATAATGACTTCACCTATGTTTGTTTCTTTTAGTGATATCTATGTTTCATTCGGCGGACTGTTGATGTTGTTAAAAGGCGACCCTTCGATTGCAGCTAAATTTGAGCTTGATCAGAGGTTATTCATTCTCATGAGGAAGGTAAAAACACTTTTAATAACCTCTTTTTTAGTCACATCGTTGCCAACTTAATAAATTAAGATCTACCATAACACTCCACAATCACGTCGACTTTTAAGAACCTCATTTTTATGAATCCCGTTTTTTATTTCAACATCGATAGTATGGATATAACAATCAAAGTATATACAAAAAATATAATAAAATGGCACTAAACACAAAGTTCAAGGTAAGGTACCAAGGTTTTTGTATAACAACTCCAAAAAATGTGGGTGAGTTATAAGAAGTCTCTCCGATGGTAAGTGACCGTACTTTTTGATTATAAGAACCTTCCGTTCCATTGGAGATGGTCTTAATTTCTTATATGAACTTGCTTGTGAAAGCATTCATCCATTCATCCATTCATCTTATGGTTGATGGATTTATAACTGTGTTTGTTTGGTTGATAATGATGATACTAATAATAATAAATGTTTGTATTGCAGGTTGATAAGGCTTAGTTCAACATCAATGTATCCAACTGGCTTTATTTTCTTGGGTTTTTGCTTGAAATAATGTCATGTTAGTGTGATATGATGAATCAGATGTTTGTGATGAAAGGGGGGCTGCTTTTGATTTCATTGAAACTACTATTAATGAGGTGCTGGGTAAATGTAGGGCTGGTTGGGCTTTCAACAGGGCTATCTTAACTCACAAAGACATGGATGATTTTCGAACTTTTTGATTTGGAGTTAAGCACCAACTCTAACATTTAGGGCTTGTTTTTAGCAGCTTAATGAGACTCAAAGCTTATTCGGTTAGTTATACATGACTGTTTGGTAGTGGCTTAATGGTATAGGAAGTGACTTATGCAGTAAGCTTTTAATGGGGAGCTTTGTGCAGAAAACCGAGCTTTTGTAAACTTGGCACTCCCAATTAAAAACTTGTTTTTCCATTTATGAAAAAAAAAAAAAACTCTCCTCAACAAAAACCTTTTTGAAACCAAAGATGAATTAATCTACACAGGATTTAATGGAAAACCAACTAAATAGCCCCCTTATTTATATTCACATCAAACAAGTATTTATTAGTAATATGACAGGTGAATAAGGCAAAAAAAAATTTGGCTTCAGCTTCATATGATTATAATCCAGCCGATTGGGATATAATGCCAAATTGCCAATGTAATTAGTCTTTCTAAAATGTCGTATGTATGTATGATAATTTTATAACTATAAAGCAAGTTTTAAAATCAATAAGTTGATATGTAGTAGTATTAATTCAAGGGAAAAATTATAAATTATTTTAATTTAATGATGAAGTATATTTAGTTCATAATTAAATAGACAACAATGTCATATAGAATATGTATGTTTTCTAAATTTTAAAGGTCATTTGCAAGATTGGGTGAAAGTGTCTTCAGATACTAGTGTGGCGTGTGGGAATACTTCTACAATTGAGTTAAAACCTCTTGTAAAAAATAAATGTAAAAGACAGTTCTTATTTATGTGTTTTAAGGGTATATAATTTAAAATATGCTATTGTTATTCTCAAATTAAACAAAAATATCAAGCGGGATTTGATTTCAGAATAATCAACAAAACTTAATTCACACTTTTTTTTTATTTGGTTTGGAAATCAAAATCTTTTTTGGCAAAAAAATGAAATGTCTCTTAATAGTTTTAAAACACCCTCAATGTTTTTGTATTCTAGGTGTCTTTTGACCATTCAAATCCCTGATTTCATTCTCAATAGTTACCAAACCACCATATTTTATTTTGTAATATATCATAACAGTCTCTTAATCATTCCGACCACTTAATTATCCAATACCAAACCATTCAACAACTGCCAAACATCCATAAAATTTAAAATTTGTATATCAAAATGAAAGTTCTAATATAAACTCAAACGAGTCCAAGTTCTATCCAAATGAATCATGGTTTGCTTAAAGATACAACACTATAAGAAAATGAATAATCATTGTCTTCGGAACATAAGCCCTAATACATGTCTAAAAATTTAAGATACTGCTAAAATCAAATTTGTCAAACATTGTACCTCTCCCTTCCTTCTCTCTCTCTCTCTCTCTCTCTCTCTCTCTCTCTATATATATATATATATATATATATATATATATATAATAGAGTCACCTTATTTTACAAACTTGTTATATTTAAAATAATAAAAAAGGTTACTTCTTCAAATTGTATTAAACTATACCCAAAATTTATCCACCTAAAAAAAGTTATATTGTGTATATCAAACATTATTTTTGAGTCTTTTGTGCGTCAAAATGACCGGTAATCGGGTTAGTCGGTAAACTTCGGCAATTTTCTCCGGCGGTCTTCTTCGGCCATCTTCTCCGATGATCTTCTCCGGCCATCTTCTCCGCCCCACCTCCGACCTCCACCATAACCCATCTCCAACATCGTTCACACCATCACCGCCGACCTCCAATGCCGCCCACCTGCCATCTTCTCCGACCACCTCCGACCTCCACTGCAACCTACCTCAACCATCGTTCAGACCATCACCGCCGACCTCCACCGCCGCTTACAATCCTACATCTACCATCGTTCACCACCACCACCATCACCGTTGACCTCCATCGCAACCTACCACCACCATCGTTCACACCATCACCGCCCCACCTCTACCATCGCTCATCATCACCACCACCACTGTTGACCTTCACCCAGAACCATCGTCGCTATAGTAAAACCACCCAAAACCGATATTACAAACCCAGAACCGTCATCCCGTCACAAACATCTTCGGCTGACGTCCCAACTGTCAGTAACCGATTGATGGTCGGTTGAGTAGGTCACTGTACACACAAAAAACTCAAAAATAATGTTTGATACACACAACAGAACTTTTTTTAGGTGGATACACACAATAATATTTTGGGTATTGTTTAATGCGTTTTAGAGAAGTAAACCCTAATAAGAAAAAAGGTTAAGGGTATGAAAGGTTTGTGCTACGGGATTTGAAAGATTGGCGAGGGTTTAAAGATCGGGTAGTGGAAAACCGATCTGACGCTAATATGACAATGGAAGGTTGAGGATTCAAAATTGTGTGCTACGAAAGTCCTAACAGATTAAATTAACGGTGTTTTGGCCGTCTCAATCATAGGGTAACATTATGAACACAATGAAATTAGAAGGGTTGCTTATATAAATATACAAACAAATACCGATGTGCCCAGGCCACAGTCCACACCCCCCATATTTGATCCGCCTCCTCTCTTCTTCTTTCTCTGGTTGGAGTGAACGAATCGAAGCTTAAAGAAGAAACACAAAAATGGCGTTTGCTATGCGAGTGAAGGTGCCTCCAAACTCAGCCAATTTGGCTGAAGCTAGGCATCGGACCTTTGATTTCTTCCGTACAGCCTGCAGAGCCATCCCTTCCATCATGGATATCTACAATCTATACGATGTTGTTAACCCTTCCCAGCTTCGATCCACCATCGCTGCCGAAATCCGTAAGAACGCTCACATCTCTAACCCTAAGGTACTACCGAAGATTTTCATTTTGATTACTTCTGTTTTCCGTTTTCCAATCTATTAGGTATTCATTGAAATCGTAGACTGGATTTAGGGTTTTTAGGGGGATTTAGAATTGCGTTAGTTGAAGGCCACTGTATCTTCCAACTGAAATGAATTTGAAACTATATTTGTATATGTGTAGCTATATGAATGTTGTTGTATCATGTATGACTGTATGTGAAATGTTCTAGGTCTAAACTCAGATTTTTCAATTTGTGCATCTTGTGTTGGAATGGAGGAGCAACCCTCATTCAAAAGTTGCCAATTGAAGGTTTGAGCTTGATGAGCTATGCTATGTTGTATATGTTGGACAAGCTGATTTAACAATATGCATATCAAGTTGTTTATTTGTTTCTTAAGACTGTTGAAAGATGTACGATATATTGTCAAATGCATAGAGGCTCTTCACGGTGATTCTGTTAGATGTTGTGAACCAGATTTGATTGAACGATTGGAATTGAACCAACTAATAGGGACATTGTAAATTGCTTCAATACTAGGAACAAACTAGCATTCGAGAGGCTAGAACTCTCCCATATAGAACCAATTAATTTTCTATTTACCCGTAATCTATATACCATTTTCTGCAGACATAAGAATTTTTCAGCGGAAGACGCTTACAATAATTTGCTAAATAGATATCTGTTGTTCCGGGAGGAATATCCTCTCATTATATTGCAGCAGGGCCTTTGGGCATATTAGCACATACTCTACTCTCCCACCACAGTCCTATTTTTACTATCATTTTATTTAGAATTACCCAATTACCCCTTCTAATCCCTTCTAGAATATTATGTATAATATAAGACTTGGGCCTATATATCGATGCATTACATTAGATTGTGTATATATCCGTTAAAGAATTCATTCTGTAACCATTTGTTGTTATAATTGCCATGTTGTCCTTAACTAAATTCTTGTTAAAGAATGCATTGGGAGTAACAACTATATAAAAGAAAACTGGGGTTGTATTTGTATTCCAATTTCATACAAGTTGACACAGAAAGTTGGGCCAATGGAATGGCCTTGAAGTTTGTCGCAACATCTTATAAAGTTCTGGATTTATTGCGAGTATGAAGCCAAAGTTGGCAGGAACGCAGGTTTTAATACTTGTATGAATCATCTAGGGAGTTCGGTCGGCTTAAACAGGTGCTATAAGCTATATAGAGTGCTACTCCCAAGCGTGGAAAATACTGCATAAATATGTAGATAATAAAGAACGAGGAGGTTTGTGGATGAGATTGGTATATAGTTTCCAATCATTGATCGCCTTTCCTAGCTTGGAAGCTTAAGGATTAGGAGTTGCTGAGGTGAGGGGTGGAGGAGGTGGACAACCATGGTTACTCACCCAATAACAAACTTCTTTCATAAAAATGCAGAAATTAGATTGAAACCCGAAAGGCTTAAAAGGGTATTTCATCTCTTTTGCTTTCCTAAAAGAGGGAATCCACCACAAAAGCAAAATGGTTGACGAAACTGTGACTGCGAACTCCAATATCAGCAAATTCAAATGGATCTCTCCCTTTTAAACATCCCCAAATCCATCCACCTGGAGGTTTCCCCTCTGGTCCCTGGAGCTTATGTAGCCAACAACCTCTAACTACAATCAGGTAATTGTAAATAATACATAATATATCTAATTCTTTGATTTTCTTACTCTATCTCAAATTCTTTGTAGCTCAGTCTGGGAAATTCGTTGAATACCTTATCTTATTTGGCTTATTTTGAGAAATTTATCTGTAATTTAGTAAACTCTAATTGAGATTTGAGATTTGAGGTTTGAAAAGGGATATACCTGAAGTTTGAGGAACTCAGTTTGGTAAATCCATTTTTCCTCACCAGTATATTTCCTTACCTGGTTGGAGAGGAAAGGAATGAAATAGCTAATTTGCTGAGGTGTTATGTTGGGCTAAGTTTGAGGGGGTGTTTGGTTGGGGGTATTGAGGGGTAAGGAATTGGAGTGATAATGAAAAATGTGGTTTGTTTTCATATTAATGGGCCCTTTTGAGGCATACTGAACTGGCGGTTGAGCATCTCATCACAATGAATGGAGGTGCTTAGATGTTGACTTCCCTATTTACATAGGAATAAGTTCTAGAAGGGTTTGGAGAGGATGAAGATGTGAAAAAGAAGATGAGAATATTTAGGGTGTGTTTGGTTTGTAGGAATGGAATGGATTTGGATTTCAAATTCATTCCAGTCCCAGGTTTGGTTTGGTTTGTGGGATTGCCTGGATTTGAAATGCTAGGAATTCAAACATAGGATTTTTGAAATCCCAAGGGATTGGCTAGGATATTAAGGGATTTTGTAGGATTTCTATATAATAATGTTTTAGAATATGTTAAAAACATTTGTTTCCTAATAATTATTTAATTAAAAGGTAATGTAATTATTTTTATATTTTTTTATAATTTTTTTAATGATTTTTTGTAAATTATGAAATTCAAATCCATTCCAAATCCTACAAACCAAACACAAAGGGATTCCAAATCCAAATCCCTACATGAAATCCAAATATCCAATTCATTCTTTCCTACAAACCAAAAGGACTGTTAGGGTTTCTAGTCAGTAACAATAACATTAATTATTTATCAGTTGAATAAATTATAACAACATGAATTCATGTCCCAATTCCCAAACAAGTGACTCTTGAGGGCAAAAAGCCCATTTTATTATATTTTTAGTTGGAAAAGATTTAAGATGAGCATCCATGCTCTCTTCAGTGTTCATTCTATGGGATGTGACGTAGGGTGGTGAAATTGTTATGAGAACCAGTTGCTAAAAGGCAGTCCTTATAGCAACTGGGATGTTAACACTTAACACTATTCATGGTGACATGAAATGATCTTCAGTTTTCGAGGGATTACTTCTATGAATTGTCCATGTCAACTAGGCAAGATGAGATTTTAAAGCGAAGTAGTATAAATAACATTCTAATTGATTTTTTAATGGACGCATATTCTTTTAACAATTCGTGCAAACATTTCCCTTACCAAACAAGAAGTTTCAGAGACCATGTTTCCATTATTTGTTGTCTAGAAACTGCTCATATGCTACAATAAGATCTAATGGATCATCGTATAAAGGTAAGTTCTAATTTGTTTGTTCAAAATTTTATGTTGGGTTGGAATGGGGGTTTTCCCAATCAGACCCCTATTATTTTTTTCAATTATTTTTACATGTTCTTTTAGGTCGTGTTATATTGTCCTCTTGCTTATTGCTGGTTTTTACCAATTGTGACTAGTTTATCTCCTAATAAGTAAGTTTTCAGCTAGTTTGTCAAATGTAGGCAAATAGTGGGCATTGGTTGTAGTGAAGAATAAAGTTGTTGAAGTGATAATGAATTGTTGCAGGTGATTGATATGCTGCTGTTCAAGGGAATGGAAGAGCTGAGCAACATAACGGAACACGCGAAGCAACGACACCATATCATTGGGCAGTATGTGGTGGGTAATCATGGGCTTGTTCAAGATGTGGCCTCAAAGGATGAGGATTTGTCCCCCTTTCTTAAAAATTTCTACAAAAGCAACTACTTTTGAAAGTAGCAGACCCTCACTAGCATCATGTCTTATTTTGGTTGGGTAATAAATGTGTTGTTTTGGACATAAAATTGATTGTTGCTTCTTGCTTATTATATCTTGTCTGAATAACATCTTTTTGCTGATTGCAAGCAATGTTGTTGGATGTTGAAACAAGTTTTCTTTATCTGTTTTCTAGGTGACACTTTGTTATCTACTTTCTGCACCAAGTATGGAAATTGATGCTTCTTTATTATGTAAAAGCTTTGTTTTTTTTATACACTTGGAAAGAAAATAAACATTCATCTGATAAGTAGAGATCTATATAAATCTTTCAGAAGATTATAGATTTAAGAAAAATGTGGAAAGGTTATTGCATAACCAGAGTACAAAGTGAAACAGGTAAAGTCGAGAACTCCAAAAATTTGCACAAGTACCACAAGGGTGGCCGTGTGTGGGCAAAGGCCTAGGGGATGTGGAATATCTCATCTACCTTGGGTTTTAATTCAGACGTATGTGACCAGGTTAGGCTTAGTCTGATGACCGTAATTTAATTTCCAAATTGCCAAGGATGTGAGGTAAAGCCTAGACGAACCTTCCAAAAAAAAAGGAATTTGCATAAAAGGATCGACAACTGAATTTGGATGGAAAAGGACTGGGATTGATACTGCTACTGCTAATTATTTAGATATTGATCAGCTTTAGTTTTTTGTTTCAAAGACCGGTTAATGATGGGTCTGGAAACGGATTAGATTAGGACAGAATGTCTAAAACTGACTTGTGAAGGTTTGTACTTGCGAAGCAACAATAGATTTTTTTTTCTAAGAAAAAAAACGCACAAAACAAACTGATTTGATTAGGATTGTTGGATGCGGATCGTTTTTAGTTTAAGATCGATGACTAGTTTAAGATCGATGACCAGTCCAACAGAAGTGGGTCCAAGGACCAGTTACTTGAGATAGCTGAGATCATATGGGAGAAAATACTTTTGGTGAGAAGTTAGGAAGGTATTTTTATATTGTGTGAATGTTACATTATATTTTGTGAAGATGGTGAAGATGTCGAGGCCTGAATGGCTAAATGTGGTCACTTTCACACAATGACACAATATACGGGAATGTTTACATATATTTTCTGAATGTCATTGCATAACATAAAGTTATTTTCATATTTTTCATGAGAATGACATTTCTACCGAAAACCCACGCCGGGACGGGTAGGAAAGTTTATTGTTTATCTCAAATAGAAAATTACATTGAAGAACACAAATTTCTTCAACCCATCACTAAAAACACAAAAATAATGTTTTATTTTCAATCTAAAGCAAAAGCTTATTTATCGTTTTTTCAATATAAATCATGCATTTTGATATTGTTAATTAAATTATTATAGATACATGAACAAATAGGTTACAATTTTTTTTTGAAAGTGTATCCTAGACATTTTGTCTAGATTAATCCCTGACAATTATTGACTGTTAAGCGTGCAATCTTGGGATAATTCCTCAATGGCCACAAGTCGTCAACGCCTAGATTCGAACCCTAAGTTATAAAATTTTGTTAACACAAAAGAACAATCATCCATGTATCAAAATCAGTCAAGAAAACTTGTTTAAACTGAATTCAATTTCTAAGAGCTATTTGTTTACCTCTTAATAGTTTCATTAAGGGATAATCTTTGAATCGATAGAGGTGAATCTTGTTTGGCAAAAAAATAAAATAAAAAAAGATCTCATAATGGTTCTAAAACCCTCGGAATGATTTTGTATCTTGGAATTCTCTTAATCATTCAACGCCCTAATTTTAATTTCATTCTGAACAATTACTAAACAACCATATTTCATTTTGTATTATATTTTAAGAATATCTTAATCATTTAATCATCATATACAAAACCATTCGGCAAGATGACAACGGCCAAACAGTCAACCAATCAACTCAAAATTTCAAAATTTTTACTGTTGACGTTCTTGAATATTCAAAGACCATAAAAATTCATATATTAGATAATTAAAATGAATTTTGAGCATTTAAGTTATGGTGTTATTCGTTTTATTTTTATCATAAACTAGCTTACAATCAACAATTTCAATAAATACAAGTATCCGAATGTCATTATATTCTTGTGAAAAAGTTTGAACAAGTTAAAATTTTCTATGATACTATAATTGGTTGAATGGAATTGGAGTTTTCCAAATACAATCAACTCAACCAACCCAAAACCATATGAATTCATGATTCACAACCTCTTTTTGCTTTATATCACAATCTAAATCCACAATAAAATTTATTTTTTCAACCCTTTTTCAAAAATACTAAATGTTTATTTGATGTAGCTTCCACAAACAACAAGGTGAGGTGTTCAAATCCTGCTTTATAACACCATGACTTATGTCATCTATAATGTTCTTGGGACTGGTATAATAATGAGTCCATTCCAAAGATTAGCACAAACCATTTTCACACAACTATTTTGCCATCAAGTGGCAAGTTCAATGATCGAAAACACACGAAATTGCAAACTCAAAAATCCTTTTTTTTCAAGTACGACCATCATTTTACATGAAAATGACAAGTACAATCGCACACGCAACTATCGATAGCAACAAACATCTTCAACTGCATAAATTTATTGGCTTTCAAAAATAATCTGCTCAACAAGTGTTGTTACTATGTCCAAGAGTCTAAGTTTAAACACCAATATCTCTCAGAATGGGAAGCCAATGCCAAACTAGCCTATTCCGAAATCACATTACATAGTTTCACTGAAAATTAAAACCGAAAACATCCATGGGTTCCTTCTTAACTTCGGTGGTTGTCTCTTGGGATGTTTAGATCCTTAAAGACAGGGCTGTCCACTCCAACTCCCATTGCATTCAGACCATTGTCTACATACAACACCGTTCCTGTAATGGCTGAAGCCAATGGTGATGCCAGAAAAGCAGCAGCATTTCCCACCTCCTCTGTTTACATCCATTTCCATCATCTTATTAGTATTCAGACGTAGTATCACAAGAAAATAAAAACACACACCCAAAGAGCAATAGATGCAAGAAGATAAACATTCGTATTGTATGAGAGGCCCGTGATGGTAAATTGGTCATTTAGGTGTCGTTTGTTTTTTAAGATGTCTGTAAGTCCAAAGTCTGATTTCACATCTAAAAAATAAGAGGTGAATGGTGCACCTCTTAAAATTTCAGAGAACGGTAAGAGGTTTTCAGACCTTTTCTTAAAATTAAAAGTCTTTAAGTCTGCAAACTTCTTAATTTTCAGACTTAAGAGGTTTTAAGAGGTATTTTTTTAAAAACAAACAGCCCCTTAGTAGAATAGCAGATTGCACTATATGTGATTCCCAAGAGGGTAAATTGGTCATTTAGGTGTCGTTTGTTTTTAAGAGGTCTGAAGTCTAAAGTCTGATTTCACATCTAAAAATAAGAGGTGAATGGTGCACCTCTTAAAATTTCAGAGGACAGTAAAAGGTTTTCAGACCTTTTCTTAAAAACAAAACAAAGTCTTAAGTCTGCAAACATCTTAATTTTCAGACTTAAGAGGTTTTAAGAGGTACTTTTTTAAAAACAAACAGCCACTTAGTATAATATCAGATTACACCGTATGTGATGCCCAAGAGGGCAAATTGGTCATTTAGGCTATGTTTTTAACAAACTTAACTCATAAGATTGACATTTACCTGCAGCTAGTTCTTTCTGCAAGGGTGCATTCTCTGATGAATAATCAATCATCATATCAATGAAACCAATGGCTTTTGCAGCACGGCTCCTTAATGGCCCTGAAACAACAAAAATCAACAACCATATTTAAACAATATTCAAATAAACCACAATCTATCATTATTAAAAAAATTGCAATAGAACCACCTGCAGATATAGTGTTCACTCTGACTCTATGTTTTCTTCCAGCTTCAAAAGCCATTACCTATAATAAGTAGTATCACCCAATCAGGTTAACACACGCCTTTTTTTATAAAAATATAAAAAAGAAAGAAAAAAACACTTACTTTTGTGTCGCTCTCCAGAGCAGCTTTAGCTGAACTCATACCTCCACCATATCTGCAAATTGAGATGTACAATTAGTAAGGCTATGTTTGGCATTTTAGCTGATAAGTTAGTTTATGAGTGATAAGGTAGCTGATGACTGATAAGTTAGCTGATGAATAAGTTGCGTTTGGCAAAAACTAGCTGATAAGATAGCTTATGACTGTATAATGACAAAAAGAGACATGTTTAAAAACTGATAGTGTAAAAACTAGCAAGGTTATATTTGGAATAAAAAAATATTAAGTCTCATAAGTCACCAAAACGCTAGTGAGAGTAGCTTTTCAAAAAGCTAACTTATAAGCTAGCTTATGGTTCATCCAAACATGTAACTGACTTATAAGTTGACTTATAAGCTAACTTATTTTTACCAAACAATGCCTAATTGTCTATTCAGATAGTATGAAAAAGCCAAGCTCCAAATAAAAACCATCTGCTGGTCTAGGGGTGAAAATACAAAAGTTATAATTACCCTGGTATGATCCTTTCAGCCGCAATGTAGGTTAAAGAAATTGAAGCACCACCTGGAACATAAAAAAGATATTGACTTTGCTGATAAAATCGATCTATAGATGTTGCAATAAATATTTATAACTTTTTAAATTTATTAAATTGTACCTGGGTTCATTATTGGAACAAAATGCTTGAGCAAAGACACATAAGAGTAGCTGGATGCAGAGACAGCCGCAAGATATCCGTACCTTGATGTTTCCAAGAGAGGCTTGCTAACCTGCATGCCATGGCTTAATTAGTATCTCTATTACTTACGTTAAAACTTCAACTGTTTAGTCTGAAGATATTGTACGGATTACTTGAATTTTTTCTTTTAATTTCTGATTTTCAAAAAATGTCATAAAAAGATCAGATGGCAGTTTCAAAAGAATCTATTTGACATGTGCCTCTAATACCACAAAGAGCATCAAACAATAACAGGTTGGTTGTTTTTATAAAAATGCATCTTAATACCTCTTAAGTCTGAAATTAAGAGGTTTGCAGATTTAAGACTGTTTTATTTTTAAGAAAAGGTCTGAAAACCTCTTACCGTCCGAAATTTTGAGAGGTGCACCATCCATCTCTTATTTTTGTAGATGTAAAATCAGACATAAGACTTCAGACCTCTTAAAAAACAAACGACACATAAGACAGAAAGATACCTCGGGTCCATTGGCTAGTGAATGCACAAGGATGTCAATGCTGCCAAAGTCCTCTTTCACACATTCAGCAACTTCCTGCACAGCATAAATAGCAAATTAGCTATGGAATCTGCTTATTTGAAGTTTTAGTATGCAATATTGAAGATCAACCTTTTGAATTTCTGAATCCCAATATTATCCACATATATGACTCATCTGGACCCCCATACCCTTATCCTTCCAAGGTTCAACATTGAGCATTTATTTATACTCCTTGTGATACTATCCACTCAGCCTTGAGAATTGAGATGTTTTTTGCATCTTGAGCGCATATTCATTATGTTATGTACGGATTCTATAAGTTTCCAGATGATTCACTTTTACAAGTGGACAAGTAGTGATAATGATTTAGGAATGCTTACCTTAACAGTCCACTTTGAAGATCCTGCATAACGTTTATTTGATTTTATCTGCACAATTCAGCATAATTATATGATATATGTGTATATGTATGTATGCATGCATGTGTGTGTGTGTATAGGGCCCTTCAACTGGCGTTGTCTGGTAACCCAACCTTCCTCGAGGTCAACGGTTCCAAAGGTGGGGAGTGTGTATGAGTTCCATTTGTTGTATATAAATATTATATACTTCTAAAATAGTGTGGGTACATTCTTCATGAGGATTAAACTTACATCTTCCGGAACATCTTCAGGAGTGTCAAAAACCGCATCCAAGGGATACACTTTAGTGATTTCCATCAAAGACCCATCCGGCAGCCTAAAACAACAAAATGCACTCACCGATCAGTTGAGCATCACAGTATTATCTTATATTAACTTAATAATTGGTGGACTGTGGACACTTACACACGTGATTCGTCAAACTTCCCCCTCCGTAGACTGGTCTCGAATATGTTCAGTGCCTACAAAAAAACATTTATTAACAACGATTTACATTTCAAGTCACCTGGAAATTGTTGAACAACAAGAAGCCTCTGATGGGAATCAGATAGACACCCATTTAATATACGCCCGAGTGAACGCAGCTCATATGGCTTGCTTGTGTGCAAGATATAACTTGGCCTACTTTTCTTCTTTTAAAATTTGATTAAAGGCTTCCATTACTTCCAGGGTAGAGAATTGTACGATTGCTTCAAATGCTCACAATTTAGACATAAATAGTATTGATGAACATAAGTAGGCACTCCATGACTCCAAAACATAAGCTCTTAACTTTTATTTACTCGTCTCCTCTAATTTTGTCCGTTTTACAGGTCGCCTGCTTGATGTTTCTGCTATGCCTCCTTTCCTCCCTATTTGTTTTTTTATTCCATTTCTTTTCTTAACTATAATTCTAGCATTTTTGTTTGAGTGTCTGTATGATATGGCATTATCACTCTTGGTAATCCTAGTTAAACCTTGAGTTAAGTTTGCTATTCTATTTACATGCATACTTGTTCACATAATTGCATTGATGCAAATGCTACTCACTGATAGAGTGCGCCACACAAAATAAAAGCACATATACTTGTAACCATTTTTATGATTCAGAACTCAGAGATCCACTTATATGCTTCCAAGTTCATTGGTATAAATGATGTGATTCATTTTCACGCGCTACAAACAGACTCTGATACAGTGCACAACTAAAAGACTTATCCTCTAATGTGATTCCAATTGCTTCCATTTTCATGGAATCACTAACAAAAGTGATCGAAAAGCAAATTGGCATGCCCTACTCATTTATCACAGCTTAGAGCATCCACAATGTGTAGCTTTTTCACAGCTTTTTTCTTACGCATTATTGCCACATCAACAAACCAAAAACCTCTACATACCTCCACTATGTGAAAAACCTCACCCAAGCTTTTTCAACCTTTTCAGGTCCCACCATTTTAACTTTATATCATTTATATTTTTAGTTATGAAAATAAATACATTAAAATTAATACAAATTTTAACTTAAATTTGAGACATTTAATTTAAATATATAATTAATTTAATATTTTTATTAATATATAATAAAATTTAAATATGAAAACTTTATATAAGAAATAAAACTGATCAATACAAGACTTTTATAAAATTTTATAAAGTTAAAACAAATTAAATACGAAAAACCTCTGAAAAAGCAGGTCGTGCAGTTACGACCTATGACGAAAAACCTCATCTGAAAAACCCTTACACTGTGAAAAACCTCAAAGTGAGGTTTTTGCTTTTTGAAAAACCTCTCAAAAACCTCTGAAAAACTACATTGTGGATGCTGGACAGGGTGCCAGGCTATGTAAGAATACGTAATGAATTAAAATCCCGAAAAATGATCACTAACATCTTGATCCAGTTACTTACTTACAGGGACCCATGTGCCAACAAGAATTTCTGCACCAGCAGCCGCTAGAGATTTTGCTATTGCCCATCCATATCCATTATCATCGGCTATGCCAGCAATGAATGCCCTCTTGCCTGCAAATAGTTATTAAAAACCATATCATGTTTGACATAATTTGCACTATCTTCTTGCAATAATTTCAGCTTCACCCATAAAAACGTTGAACAGGAAAGCATAGTACTCCTAGAATTTCAGCTTATTTTTCACAAAATCAATATCGTGAAGGAAAAAATATTGGCCCAGAAATCTAACCTCTGAGATCAATGGGCAATCCTGGGAGGGGTTTTATGTCATTGGACTCGGACATTGCTTTTGTGATCATCCTGTTAAATTTCACAGGTCGGGATGTAATGTTTTGGGAAATTACATGTGTTGAAGAGATATGGGAAGAACTCCTAAGCTTCGTCCATGATGCCTCTCTAATTCCACTGCTGAAAACCGCAACGCTCGACTTTGAAATTTCGCAGGAAGGAAGAGTAACAGGTTTTGCTATAGCAACATGCATGTTAGAAGTAGCAGTTGCCATTTCACTGGAGGTTTATCACGAAACTGCAGAGTCGTGCAAGAAACGAGAATCGATTAACACGGATCAAAAGAAGCAACAAAACAATAACCTAAAATCTCAAAAAACAAGAATCCAATTTTGGGTTGTCCCCAGAAAGTGTAATTTTCCTTTTCTAGGAAAAATTTAATCCAAACTTACCCTTTTGCCTCTTAACAACCATCACAAGACATTAGTGAGATACTGTAATCGATTGTTTTCCACAATTTTTCGCAAACTTTGTGTTTATAAAGGGTATTTTAGGCATTCATTGTTTTTTTTTTTTTTGGAAAGGTTCATCTAGGCTTTGCCTAGACTACATCCTTGGCAATTTAGAACATAAATTGAAAATTCAGCCGTCTGAGACTAAGCCTGGCCACAAGATGCGCACGAGGGGATTCAAACCTGGGGTGAATGGGATACCATCCACATTCCCCACAGGCCTTACCGCTACACCACAAGCCTTGTGGTTGGCATTCAATTGTTGATCAAAAGACTTTTACCAAACTATGAGAAGTCAAAAATTACATTTTTTTTAACAAAGGTAGTAATTCTTAAGTTCTAAATACTAATTCCCTCTACTCTATTTCTTGCCATCATCCACCTGAGACATTGCTCCCCTAATGATAGGCGGCATAAAATTCATCTAATATACAATTAACATGACATATAATTTCATTCCAAAATAACAAAAAAAAAAATGTATTACAAAATTTTCAAGGTGAATTAAAGAAATTTAGTCAAATAAACACCATTGAATTGCTTCTTGTAGGTTGAACTAAATAGGTAGCATCCTTATCAAATATGTAGTAAAGAAAGCAAATCATAAAAGGGGACCACCCTTACTCTATTCCAAGTTTCACTGATGTGATGAAACTAGATATCTTTAGAATCCAAAAACATCATTTTCTTCACTTCCTCAAGATCACAAAGGTAGCAACCTTTTAGGCAACAGAAAAGACCATGGATTTTGATGTTTTAAAACATCATTTCTTGCAAAATAAAAAAAAGCAAATATTCATACAGAATCTTTCTACCCAAAAAAAAAGCTTTGGGGCTCCCCTTTTTCTCTCATTTTAATTTAAATTTTGAATATCGATCCCCCATTTGAAGGAAGCTCAATTACTTATAATTAAAATTACATGATCAACAGCTAAAACTAAAACCTTAAAAAACCCAAAAGAATGCTGGATCAACACAAGGTTTAGTTAAACCCTAAAAAGCCCAACAACAACATAGGTGATCATAGATCAATAAGATTCCACTGAAATTAAATGCAAAAGAAGAGAAATGTAGTATGTATATAGCTGACCTATCTGATCAAGGCAAAAGCTTTGAACAATCTTTGGTCTGGCAACAATGGAGGATGTGTGTGTATATAATATAAGGAAGGTTAGATGGTTAATAGGTTTCTTCGATACAAACTAAGCTGGATTTTCTTCGCTGTCTTTGTGGGTGTCGTTGGGAAGCCTTGGAAGTACCGAAACTACTTGCTCACTTTTGGCACTTTATGTAAGGAGTTGCAATCATGGGCCATCATTGGCCCAATAGGCTGCAAAAATCATGAATTTGCCATTTTTTTGGTGCTTTATCACAAGTTTGTTTGACAAACTTGTAGGTTAACTAACTGATAAAGCTGATGAGTTAGATTGTAGGGATAAACTAACTAATAGCTAATAAGCTAACTGTTAACCGATGAATTAGACTATGTTTGATAAACTAGCTGATAAGCTAGCTTATGAATAAACTAAAGTATGTTTTAATTTAATAATTAATATTAATAAGAGTATAATTAGAAAAAGCTACAAAACGTTACTTCAAGTAGTTTTTTCAATAAGTTAGCTTATGGTAAATGTTTGGATGGATTAGCTTATAAGCTAGCTTATTTTTTCCAAACACAACCTTGGTTAAGCTGTGGTTATTTTGTTCTTTTGAAATTCAAAAGCCCGGGCCTAATAAGCTCGATTCCCATTTCGAGACTTGAATTTAATAGCATCTTCAACAGCATTTTTAAAATTGAGATTTTAGAGTTATTTTGTTTCAATAAATTCTTCAAAATCTTCTTTAAAATAGAGAAAGTAGCATAAAAGTGTTGCAATCTCCAAATTTAAAAATATTTCTAAAAATGATTATCTATGAGAGAAAATTGTTTTTTATTCATTCTAAAATTAAATTTTTGTAAGTTAAATGTTTAGGAGAGAGGGAATACTTTATATGTCGTATTGAATCTTTTAATAATATAATTAAATGTATAATCTCCAATAGAGAATCTATTGAAATTGAAGATGATCTATTTTGGAGATTTTGGCTTTTTATTTCTCCATTTTGAAAAAGTTGTTGGAGATGCTCTTAAGCTTGAAGCCTAGATTTGAGTCAGACTTGAGGTGGTGTTTGGTACGTAGACATGATTGGACAGAACTGGACATGATCGAACTGGTCATGACTGGACAGGACAGATCTAGACAAGACAAGATTGAACAGGACAAGAAAGTAGGACGAGACTATACTAGACGGGACAGTACTGGACAGAACAAGTGTCTGTTTGGTGTTTGTACGCCTAGGATTGGACAAAACTAGATAGGTCATCCCCAAAAATTAGTTGATGATTTTATAATCACATAATAGTTACAATTGACATAAATAAAATAAATAATATAATTTATAAACATTTTTACACAATTTTCATAAACATAAATACTTATATAATAGCACCAAATTTGAATGAAAAAGATTTGATGTAACCGATGGTGGTGGTTATGGTAGACGTGGAGGTGGTAGCCGACGATACTAGTAGTATAGTGACGATGGCAATGGCCATCTGTGGTTGTGGAGAGCGTAAAGATGATAGATGGTAGCACCGTAGCAGTGGTGGAAGTTGACAATGGTGGAAGAGGTACTTGTGACCAATGTGGTGGAGAAATGGTGGTGGTTATGGTGGATGGTGATATGGTTGTGGAGGAGGTTGTTGTGATAGAGGAGGCGGTGGCAAAGAGTGCGGTGGACGGTTGTGGTAGGTGATCGATAGTGGTTGCGTAGGTGGTGATAGATTGTCGTGGTCGGTAGCTGATGGTGGTGGAAGAAGGAGTTGGAGGTGGCCAACGGTGGCAGTAGAGGTGGCCGACGATGGCTACCGATGGCAGCGGAGGTGGTCGATGGTGATGATCGCAACTAGCAGTGATAAACACTAAAACATATACCATGTTAAGCTTATACATCAAACGAATGTTAATTAATAATATTTTAGCTTCTATCTTATTTCTGTCGCATGTTGTTCCACCTATTTTGGTGGAACAAAAAAAACCTTTTTCAATGAGGCAACAACTCAGAAAGTTTGAAAACAATGGTTTTTGAATTATTCCCAAATAAATTTTGTGATACTCGTAAGCATTCAATAGAGTTGAAAGATTAGTTACATAAAGTGATTTCGTTTACAATCCATATACAATCAAAACTTTCTTTATATTTATATTTAAATCTTATATAGAGACTGTCAAACTGTAATATACAAAATAGCATTTCAATCACTCCAACTACACATACACTTTATGCCTCTTACTAGACATATCTAAGCAAATAAGAGTACCAATTCCTTGTTGGTTATGTTTTGGAGCAAAATAGAGCATTACTTGTTTCAAGTGAAATAAAAATCAGATTAATTTTTACTTAGGCAATTTTATTAGTTCAACCATAAACAAATAAAATAAGCTTGTAATCTTTTTAAATCCGCAAGTAAATAGTTTGCAACTTGATAAAATACTTGGACAAACTTACATATTGGGTCCATGTAATATTATGGACGATGTTTATAAACTTCTTTTTTTCCTTTTTGACCCTTCTACAAGTTAGGGAATGATTACTTAAGAAGATGGTAACTTTTCTAAAAACTTGTAATAATTACTAAAAATTGAATGTAATAGTATAAAATAGCTATTTTTGTCAATTTTAACCCACTATAAAAACTATCTTTAGTCGTGTACACTTTAAACAATTAAAAAGTACAATCGTTAAATGCTTAAATTACAAGTCATCGCAGCTAGGGGTGGCAATTGGGTCGTGTTATGGTTCGCAGGTCACGGGTTGGCGGGTCAAAAACCTTAACCCGTGACACGATCCGTTTAGCTAATCATGTCGAAATTTTCAACCCTAACCCGTGACTGGTCGTGTCACGGGTTGGCGGTTATAAGCGGGTTGACGGGTCGTGAACGGGTTGCGGGTTGGCATGTCGATGGGTCCTTCAACTAATCGTATATAGCACAAATAGCTTAGAATTGTCTTTCAACAAATATTTAGACTTAGTCATTTCTTGATGTTATGGATATTTGGGTGCTAAAAGTCAAAATGTTGTCTTTATTATATAAAAAAATACAAAAAAAAAATTAAATTAAAGATAAACGGGTTCGCAGGTTAACCCGCCAATCTGACGGGTCGACCCGAACACAACCCACGAACCCGTTTATCTCAATCCGACCCGTTTATCTTCGTGTCAAAAATCTCAATCCAAACTCGTTTGTCTTTGTATCATATCGTATCGTCTTGTCAGAATTTGCCACCCCTAATCGCAGCACAATTACATCATAACCTCAATAGTCGCATTTAGTTTAGGTTTAGAGTGGGTGGCCAGAAGAGGTGGATATCGTTGTTCACCAAATAATTGGTTAAATAATCGGATATTGTTGTTCACCAAATATTCATGAGATTCATTTTAATTCATTAATTTAAAATAATTAATGTTATTTATTAATGAGATTATTAAAGAGATAATCATTCATACTTTTTAATAAAAAATTAATTAACTTTAAGATGATTTCATCTCTCCCTCCCTCATATCTCGGTATTAAGATGTACATCGTCATGACATAAGATTATAATGTATATCGTTCATGACACAAAGTTCACATTATGCTGAGTAGTATCTTTATATTTAGTTTATTTTCACAATATGTTAGCAAATGATATCAAATCTCGTAGATTTTGAGTATATTCATAATGTGTTTACAAGCTATAAATAGTTTTTTTTTTAAGTTTTTATAATGTGTTAACCAAAAGTTCATATGAAATTATATTTGTAAATGTATGTTAGGAAGAGAAGAAAGAAAATAAGAAAGATAAAGAGAATATATGGAAGAAAAAAAATAAGAAAGAGGTGAGAGGAAATGAGTTAATAACTTATATTAGATTTTTTTTTTAATTTATGGTTGAAATTGGATCTTATGAATATTACAAATTTGTGAGTTCTTAAAAGAACATCCCCTTAGGGGTGTTCACTAGTTGGGTTGATTGGGTTGAAGACATTTGAACAACTTAAAAACAACATTTAGAACATTAAAATAAGAAAACAACTCTTTAAAATACGATCAATCATTCAAAAGAATATATGAGTTTATTGAGTATTTAGGTATTACATATAATTTTCAATTATATCATCTTGTGAGTTCCATCAAATGGCATGATTGACTCTTTTTCACGTTTTTCTTCACAATGTAGGTCCAATAAAATAAAATACATTTTTTTCATACCTAAGTTTCTCATTTTGGGGTATCGCGGAATTCCTCTCTTTTAAGAAATTCGATCCTCAAAATTATGCTAGTTAGACCATCTTCAACCATACACTAAAAACACAAAAAATGATGGAACCATTCAACACTAAAAAAACTAAAAATGATGGGACCATTTAATAATAAAAAAATTGAATTTCAACCCCACACTAAAAATCTATTTAATATTGTAATAACAATAAAATTATGGTATAACGTGCACATGGTTTAACCAAAATAGTTAACAAACAATTGAAACAAAATCTTTTAACCTGTAACCCTTTTAATTCAGGTGGGTTATTCAATTTTAAGAAAAATTCAACACCCTAATTTGATTCAGGTGGGTTATTCAGTTTTAAGAAAAATTCAACGCTCTTAAGTTTGATCCCAGTTATCAATCACTAAGTGTAATCACATTATAGCATATGAAAGGCTACAATATAAAAAAAAAAAATTGAAACTTTGAAAATTTACAATGATCAACCCAAACACAAAGACCATGATTTTGAATCATTGAAACTAGTGCTATACCCGTCCGTAGGCCGGGTATACAACATGAGGTTATAAGGTAAAATACATCTTGTTGAGCTTATGCATGCAATGTATCTAATTGAACTATTATTGAATTCTTATGGACCGACTAATTAGCAAATAAAACCTTTGAGGGCATAGCAGGCTGAAGATAAAGCGTTGAGTTTGATGTAACAGTCTAAAACAAACCTTAATTTTAGGACTCCTTTCTTTTGTTCTATACAAATGCCAAGTAAGTTTGATGATTTTAAGACATCTTTCTTTTGTTTCACAAATATCAAATTTGCCTTCTCAGATATACCAAACATATTATGTTTCTTTATTATATTTTATGGCATCCAATCATCCTTATAAATAATTCATCGAAATAGTGCTCACCAAGAAACATTTATGAGAACGTAAAGAAGCCTAGTTTCTTGGTTTTATGTAGATCAAGTTCTATTGACTTCATCCTATCTAAAAAAATGTTCCAAGATATGCTGTATTGCTTAAGGAATTTGCACGGGCTTATTTTGAAGTTCTTCCAGCCTTCTTTAAAAAACTTGTAGATCCTCCAAACACAAAAATGATTGATTTTTTCTTAGACCCTCCGTGCCAGAGATCAAAATCACTGGTCCCACTGCATTAAAAGGATATATTGTGTTCAATTTTCTCTAATATTCAGTGATGAGTGTTGTTAGTTTTGTCACCAATGAGACCACTGCTTTTGCTATATTTTTTTTGAACGAAAACAACCAAAATGTTTATTTAACCAAAACGTCAATACAACCAACTTAAAAAGGAATGAAAAGGGGGGCCAAACCAGAAACAAAGCACACGACAACACAACGACTCGAGCAACAAAGATAGCAAAACAAACACCAACCAAATACAGGTTGCAAAAGACGAGCTGAAATCGATTAGAACATAACGTACTAAACCCGAGCACCGCGAGCCAGATCTTGCTGTCAACAGCAAACTCCCACACAACTACGAATTCCATTAAGCAGCAGCCTGATTAAGCTACTGTGCAGCCAAATAAATGATGTTGTGCAGCCATAAGCAGCAGTCAGATCAAGCTGATGTGCAGCCAGATAATTCTGTTGTGCAGCTAGAAGCAGCAAACCGAGTGAACAAAAGGGTCCCCACATAAGCGATGAACCAAAACAGCCACGTCCCGTGCCTGCTGGCCACTGTCGAGCCAACTGTCCACTGCTGTCTATCCACTGTCGTCGATTCCAGAGCTGCTGTGCCATTCAGCTCGTCAAAACCGACCAATCTGTGATCCACCACTATATAATTGAAGCTTCATTTCACAACCTTTTCCTAAATGTTATTGAACAACTGGATACACAAGTACCAAAAACAAAAACAATATAAATAATGTTACTTTTGCAGTGGTCAATGGAAAGAATGATATGTCAAAAGAACATATATCCCGGCGCTTGATACAATGATTTTGTTGTTTGGCATGTATGACTACTTTTGGCAAAGTAGTCGATAGGTTAGCTGTTAACTAATAAACTAACCAAATGAATTGGTCATGTTTGAAAAAATATGACGATGTAAAATAAGCTAAAAGTACATGTTGAAAAATTTCTCACTTCCAACATACAAGGGGAATATATGTTATCGGTGAACCTTGCGGGGATTAGTTGGGGCAAAGCCTCAGATACCCTTAAAAAAACATATAAGGGATTCTATCTCAAGTAACTTTGCAAAAAGCTAGTTTATGAGTTAGCAAATGGGCTTGTTCAAGGGTTCATTTGGTGTATTTGAAGGGTTCATTTGGTGTATTTGAAAAGGCTTGCATTGATAGAAAGTACCTTATTGCAGTTATTAAATCAATCTGAAAAGAATAAACAGAACCAAAAATCATTATTAGAATGAATATAGTCTTTAAACTCAAAGGTAGCTGCAGGTACTTTTGTTGTGTTCACCGAACCTGCTGCAATAGTCATAGGGCCGGATGTGAGAGGAGGCAAAAAGACTGCAAATCTCTAAAAAATCAAGTATCTAATATGAACATGTAAAAGTTACTTTTTGTTTCTTTCTCACCTTCAATTTTTTTTCTGGCAAATGTCTCCCCAATATCTTGCTGCAACTCCAATTTTCCAGTCAATTTTAATACTTACGGCACCACCTTGACAGGGTTGTCAGGCCAGAAACATGTTAGATAGACAATTGATGTGAATGCTAATTGACTGTGTGCTATGTTCTCGCTATGATCAAGGACGTTTCCTTAAGGCAATGTAACCAGCAAAAGTAGCCAAAACCATAATTGTTACAAATGCACTTACAGACTTGCATTGAATCTAAGAAAGGTATTAGGCTGCTATTCTTTGTAGCCTGCCAGATGTCACATGTCTATTAGTATTAAAATTCAATTAGTAGAAAGAGATCATGACAGTATACATAAATACTTAAGCTACATCAATAGTGATCATATTAGATATTAGCATTGTAAGCAAAGACCGAGAGAAAGACATGCATTTATCGTTTAATAGCATTTCATATGCCTCCTCTAAATACAATGCAACAAATATATCCAACATAGGGTCTCCAAAAAGTCAATAGTTGACCTAGATCAATTTTGGTTAGTTGTGAAACCTCCTTCGCAGAGTGAGTTAAGCTTTGAGATTGTTCCTTGAAATTGAATAGTGTTCACCAAGTGAATTTTCTTAACTCGAAGGTAAAATATTCAATCCATCCCAAGTAATTGCATCAATAAAGCAAATTAATCAAATTATTTACAAAAAGTAATTTTATCAAATTAGTATAGCACTCAACTTCCAGATTTTATATGTTCAAAATAATCTACAAAAAATATATTTACATAATAAAATGAACCACTTATGGTCTTAAGAATCTACACAAGTGTAACACCCCGTTTTCAGATTTGGAGACTTAACGATGATTGGTAAGCAACTTAACTTGTTTACCTTGTTTTGTAGGAGTTCAGGGACTAGAGTGTTGTTTCTGGAAGTAGGAGGTTTAGTGTAAGCTATTTAAAAGAAGTGAAACCCTCATACTGTCTCTTTATTCAGTTTACTCCAGAGATCGATTAAGGGAGAGAGGAGGGCGACGGTTTTGAAGAGAGATGAGGCAAGGGCTTCAATTGGAGTCTTGGAATCGAGCAATTGGACGAATAGTTTCGTTTATTGCGTTAAGGTATGAATGCTACACTCGATTATAGTTTAATTGATGTCTTTTTCGAGTTATGGTATGAGTTAGGGCTAGATTTGTGGAAGTGATGATCAATTGATCATCAATTGGTTTGAATTCTATGAAATTAAGTGTCTATAAACGTTAGATTTTGACCATGGATGATGTAGAAACATGATTTTGGCTTGATTTGATCATGAAAACCGTCCTAGAGCAAGAAAAGAGAGAAAAGGGAAATTTTCGGAATTCCCGTCAGAATTGCGCAGCTGTGGGAGATTGGCTCGTTCTCACTCGTTAACCGTCGGATCGTCGTGAAATTTGGACAGCGGCTTCACGACTCATAGTTCTTCGATCTGACCGGAGGGATCGAGCATCGGAGACTCCAGTAAGGAGCAGTAAATGGCAGAAGTGGGCTGATTTTCCAGGAAGTCGTTTTCGGTATTTTGAGGATTTAAGTGTTGTGCGCGTGCGATTCTCGAAGGCAACCGATGGAGAATCAAGTACTGAGTTATAATTACTCATAAGGTATGATTATAAAACCCCTTTAATTGTTGGATTGAGTTTGGTTACGTAGAGTTTGTGAGTTAAGGTTATGGATTGCGAATGATGGCCAATTGATCATTATTCGGAAGTGATGAGTCGAATTTGATATCGTATAGTTGTGTATAAATGTATGGGGATGACCTATGGTCTTGGTTTTGACATAAATGGGATGACGTTGGATTTGTGGGGTGAAAACCCTCGGCTGTGGTCATGACCCGCGACTGGAAACCAGTCTGCGGGCATCCGCGGGTCAATCGGCGGGTAGCCACCCGCGGCCAACCCGCTGATACCGTTGTCCGAACTTTTGAGTTTTCCGTTTGGGTTTCATTTGGGGTTCTTTTGTTCATAGACCCCTAAGGGCTAGTATAATTAGACGTTACATGAAGTTTCGTGGAAGTTGGTCGAGGGTAGCTTGGTTATTTCACGATAGAGAGTCGGGAGTGAGTTTGAGACCCGTTAAGGGCCATGTTTGATATGTGTTGTGCATGTGTTGTTGACTAGGGGATACGAGGTGACCATATCACATGTTTGTGTGGCTTGAGAAGTGTTGGTGTTGCTAACTACTTATCAGGTGAGTTTCACTGTACGTGCTTTATTTTATTGTGAATGTATATATACATAATTTGGGTGTGAGTACTTATATACGTGCTTGCTATATGACTTGTATGTGTGCGCACGGTATGTTATAAAAAGGGAACCACATGCCCTTGATGAGTTGTGGGGGCGGACTCGCGTCCTAAGCTGGCGAGAAAAAGGGAACCACATGCCCTTGGTGAGTTGTGGGGGCCGACCCGTGTCCAAACTGACGGGAGAAAGGGAACCACATGCCCTTGGTGAGTTGTGGGGGCCGACCGTGTCCAAACTGACGGGAGCTTTATGACCTCATGAGGGTCGATTATTGTTGGATATATTGTTGGATTTATTGGTTGGAATTATTGTTGGATATATTGTCGGGTTTATTTGTTGGAATTATTGTAATGGAAATGTTGAATTGGTATATGATTGTAGTTGTGATTGTGATGGCACCGGTTATGGTATGTGCGTGCATGGTAACGTAAGGTACGTACGGTGCTTGCTCACTAAGCTTATAGCTTACCCTTTAGTTGTTTCCCGTTTTTCCAGGTTCGGGATCGGGTGTGGACTAAGGCAAGGTCCCGCTTTGAGGCTAGCCGCGAGGATGGTTCCGACAAGGGAATTGAATATTTTTCTTAATATAATTATTGGAACATAATTATTTGTAATTAATTACTTGTTGCGGGATAACTGTAATAATTTTATTTATTTAGCGTTTTCCTTAAACGTAAATGTTATTTTATTTTATTTGAAATGGAAAAAAAAGTGTAGTTTTATTTTTAAAATTATCGGTTACTATTATTTTCGAAATACGGGTGTTACAACTTGGTATCAGAGCCTAGGTTTAAGAGAATCAGCACACACGCTTGCGAGTGTGTGTGTGGTTGGACTTAAACCAGGAGATTTTTAGAAAAGAAAATTTTAAAAGAGTCGGAACTGTCGGCTAGAGCTTCAAAACGGGGGTGAGTAATACTTACGTTACTTATGCGTTTATTGATAAACTGCCGAGATGCTAGAGTGAGCATTGAGTTGTATGCTAATATTTGTTTGTGGCATGCTAAATGTGCATTGCAATTAGTATGGTGTAATTATGGCATCCCAAACTCGGTTGGGTGTCAATGTGTATGACATGGATATGCTTATGTACCTAGAAATTGATGTGGTTTTTTTTGATGTTTAAATTACCTACTTAGTTAATGCAATGGGGTTGCTTAAGGATGGTATCACGACTAAGCTTATACTGTGATATGTCGGGGAGGGGTCGTTAGACATGTTCTTGTCTGATGTTGTCGAGTGATCCCGACACGACTATCATCTTGGAACGGTTATAGTAATACGGTCCCAAATAATAGTACTACTATAAACGTTTGTATGGGCTTGGATGTGATTAAGTCCTGAGAACCTCATTAAATTGACGACAGTTGAGAAATTGTGAATGTGTAATGGTTGACATGTGTGTATGAGATTGGGATGTGGTTATCCAAAACCTTAAGTGCTTAGGGGCATAAACTAGTACATAGGATGGTATGAGCACTAATGACTAGTGATAAGTACATTCGTGAGCTCTAGTTATGATAGAGGAGTGTAGTGAGACACTCTAGTTGTTGGTGATTGAGTGAGGTTAATTGATGCTTGATGTACTTACATGAGTAGGGTAAGAGATCTGGCCTATAGAGTTGCGTGCGCACTAATGACTGGAAGTTGCAAGAACTTTAGTGTTGAGTAGTGAGTGTAGGTGGACACTCTAGTTGTAAATACTAGTATTGCCTTGTGTTAGGCATGTTTCTAAGCGGCCCCTTGTTGGGTGTTCGGAGTAGTGACCTTGGGAAAGCGTTCAATTGATAGGAATTTATAAGGTTGTGTAAACAAACTGCTTATTCCCACTCGGTGGATGATGAGGACCGGTACGGATTCTTTATTCTTCCGTTATATATATATATATATATATTTGACTCATCAAAGTACGTTTATGTTTTACGTGTGTTCGGATTCTTAGATTTCCTTCCGTTACGTTGATTCGTTTCATTGTATATGTATTAAATCCGGTTCGTTTATCAATTCATTATATGTGTGTACATATATGAATTCCACTCTGATTCGTTTTAGTTGATTCTTTAAATACGAGTTTGGTCTTTTTCTTTGAAGCGTCGCATTCGATTCCATGATTTATAATGTGTTCTTACTTTCATCAAAGTTATTTTCATATCCCGTTCGATTGGTTGATCGTTCGATCATTTATTTTCCAATGAGTTCTTTTGTTTATATACGATAAAATGAGATTGGGATATTCTGGACACGTCAAATTTTAACTATAAGGTGCTGAAATTATTTTCTTTAAATTTTCCGTGTTATTTATAAATTTCATAACTAATCGCTCGTTTATCGGATTAACGCATACGATATATTCTTAAAAACCTTAAAATATCTTCAACAAACTGTCCTCACACAACGAAACTTTGATTTTGAGCTAGGTTAGCTAAAACCTTCGTTTTTCTAAACAACCCTTGTTTTATACGAGGACAACACTCTACTTTTCAAAAATCTGCACAAATTTTATTTTAAATCAGATTTAGTCCGTTCTTGATTCACTGGAATCCTAAGACGTTGATCTAAAACTTTTGTTTACAAATGTTTTCTAAAACCTACTTCAAATATGCAAAATTGTTGGATTTGTAAACGTGTAAAATGCTGAAAATCGTACGTCTCGATTTTAAAAGTTGTGTTTATAGTTATCGTTCGGATTTGATTCATGTCGGAATTATGAGGCATCCTAAAGATCTGGAAAAGGTTGGTTGCGTGGTTTGGGTTCATTATAGGTTGGATTTAGCCTATAGAGTTGATTTAGAGTTGGAGTGCGCTATAGGTTGGGTTAAACCTGTAGAGTCAGTGAGGAGAGCAGTTGGCTCATTAGAATACTCAGTCGGTCGACTGAGATCCAAGAGCAGTACGGTTGAGTATGCGCTAGTGTGTGTCGTAGGATATGGTCCTTGGTGAATATGTTGTTGGATTTAGTTTTTGGTGGCCAATAGAGGGGGGTTTACCTAGAGACAGAAAGCCCTGACTCAAGGATAGATGTTTATGTTTAAGGTTGGAGAGACACTCCAGCTGTCGTGGTTAGGATAACCTCTCTAGTTAGAGAGAGGCGTTAGCCAAGAGATAGACCCAAAGGGCGAGTCAGCTCTAGCAGCTAGAAAATTTGAAGTCAAGGTCTACGACAAAGGTGGGGATCGGGGATTCGTCTGTGTCGACGTGAAGCGTGTTCTAATGCCCTATTTAAGGGAAAGGAGAGTCGGTGGTTGTTTTGTGGTGGATATTAGAAGCGGAAGATGCACCCTACGTCGGTAGTGGACTGATTATAATCGTTAGTTTTCTTGGAAGAATAGATAAGGATAAGAGAAGCTTAGGGTCGTGTTGGGTTGGGTTAGCACCCTTACCCTTAGGTTACGCTAAGAGGCTGTTTGGGAGAACGGTGCCTGCTGTTTTAGAGTTTACGGTCGAGTTCCGGAGCAACCTCATACCAATTCCCAGGGAAGAAGTTGATGTGAAGATTGGTATGGATTAGTGGAGTCGGAATCAAGCGATTGTGGATTGTGCAGGCCAGATGATTCGTATCCAAGGCCCGAGTGGGGGATAGTTGGTCGTGTATGGAGAGAGGGAGCAAACCAAGTCGACGTTCTTTTCGGTTGCGATGAGGAGAAGGTACCTGCAGCGTGGGTGCACGGGTTATTTGACTCACGCCTAGGTTGGTCGGTTGAGAGGAAGTACCGGTAGTCAGTTGATGTCCGGATGTACCTCCGGAAGATCTATGGAATTTCCGGTCGTTTGGCAGGCTGGGTTGGGTTTGACGTGATACTCGGTTTAGCATCAGTTGTGGGGACCCAGTCGTTTAGCGTCATTTGAGCTCTTAGAACTAGCGGGTTGCATAAGCTCTCATAGAAAAAGGGGTTACCCGCTGAGTAGCTAGTTTTGGGATTCGCCATCTACGGGTCATGAAGAAGAAGGACAGGGGTACCATCAGGAATAGGTATCCCTTACCTGAGATGGATGACTTGATTGATCAGTTGCAGGAAGCGGCATGGCTTCTAAAATTGATCTTCGTTCGGGTTAGCGCCATCTTAAGGAGGAGGAGGAGGAAGACATTCATAAAGCATGGAACGAGTTCTTGTTCGTGCGAAGATGTTGTTTGTATCAATATCTGCGGACGGAGGAAGTTTAGGTACGAGGGATTTGTGGAGGTCGAGTTGTGATCCAGGCTAGTCTTACTTGACGCTCGTGTTTCCTGCACTGGCGGTTACACCCATAGGCTTTAAGGTCAAATAGGTACTGGCGAGATTAGGTGTTTGGAATGCAGTCCAGCGAGTTTAGAATGCATTCGTACGTAATGCTTGCGGGAGTTGTACCCGGAACATTTCACAGACTGATTTCGGGGACGAAATCCTGGTAAGTGGGGGAGAGTTCTAACACCCCGTTTTCAGATTTGGAGACTTAACGATGATTGGTAAGCAACTTAACTTGTTTACCTTGTTTTGTAGGAGTTCAGGGACTAGAGTGTTGTTTCTGGAAGTAGGAGGTTTAGTGTAAGCTATTTAAAAGAAGTGAAACCCTCATACTGTCTCTTTATTCAGTTTACTCCAGAGATCGATTAAGGGAGAGAGGAGGGCGACGGTTTTGAAGAGAGATGAGGCAAGGGCTTCAATTGGAGTCTTGGAATCGAGCAATTGGACGAATAGTTTCGTTTATTGCGTTAAGGTATGAATGCTACACTCGATTATAGTTTAATTGATGTCTTTTTCGAGTTATGGTATGAGTTAGGGCTAGATTTGTGGAAGTGATGATCAATTGATCATCAATTGGTTTGAATTCTATGAAATTAAGTGTCTATAAACGTTAGATTTTGACCATGGATGATGTAGAAACATGATTTTGGCTTGATTTGATCATGAAAACCGTCCTAGAGCAAGAAAAGAGAGAAAAGGGAAATTTTCGGAATTCCCGTCAGAATTGCGCAGCTGTGGGAGATTGGCTCGTTCTCACTCGTTAACCGTCGGATCGTCGTGAAATTTGGACAGCGGCTTCACGACTCATAGTTCTTCGATCTGACCGGAGGGATCGAGCATCGGAGACTCCAGTAAGGAGCAGTAAATGGCAGAAGTGGGCTGATTTTCCAGGAAGTCGTTTTCGGTATTTTGAGGATTTAAGTGTTGTGCGCGTGCGATTCTCGAAGGCAACCGATGGAGAATCAAGTACTGAGTTATAATTACTCATAAGGTATGATTATAAAACCCCTTTAATTGTTGGATTGAGTTTGGTTACGTAGAGTTTGTGAGTTAAGGTTATGGATTGCGAATGATGGCCAATTGATCATTATTCGGAAGTGATGAGTCGAATTTGATATCGTATAGTTGTGTATAAATGTATGGGGATGACCTATGGTCTTGGTTTTGACATAAATGGGATGACGTTGGATTTGTGGGGTGAAAACCCTCGGCTGTGGTCATGACCCGCGACTGGAAACCAGTCTGCGGGCATCCGCGGGTCAATCGGCGGGTAGCCACCCACGGCCAACCCGCTGATACCGCTGTCCGGACTTTTGAGTTTTCCGTTTGGGTTTCATTTGGGGTTCTTTTGTTCATAGACCCTAAGGGCTAGTATAATTAGACGTTACATGAAGTTTCGTGGAAGTTGGTCGAGGGAAGCTTGGTTATTTCACGATAGAGAGTCGGGAGTGAGTTTGAGACCCGTTAAGGGCCATGTTTGATATGTGTTGTGCATGTGTTGTTGACTAGGGGATACGAGGTGACCATATCACATGTTTGTGTGGCTTGAGAAGTGTTGGTGTTGCTAACTACTTATCAGGTGAGTTTCACTGTACGTGCTTTATTTTATTGTGAATGTATATATACATAATTTGTGTGTGAGTACTTATATACGTGCTTGCTATATGACTTGTATGTGTGCGCACGGTATGTTATAAAAAGGGAACCACATGCCCTTGATGAGTTGTGGGGGCGGACTCGCGTCCTAAGCTGGCGAGAGAAAAAGGGAACCACATGCCCTTGGTGAGTTGTGGGGGCCGACCCGTGTCCAAACTGACGGGAGAAAGGGAACCACATGCCCTTGGTGAGTTGTGGGGGCCGACCCGTGTCCAAACTGACGGGAGCTTTATGACCTCATGAGGGTCAATTATTGTTGGATATATTGTTGGATTTATTGGTTGGAATTATTGTTGGATATATTGTCGGGTTTATTTGTTGGAATTATTGTAATGGAAATGTTGAATTGGTATATGATTGTAGTTGTGATTGTGATGGCACCGGTTATGGTATGTGCGTGCATGGTAACGTAATGTACGTACGGTGCTTACTCACTAAGCTTATAGCTTACCCTTTAGTTGTTTCCCGTTTTTCCAGGTTCGGGATCGGGTGTGGACTAAGGCAAGGTCCCGCTTTGAGGCTAGCCGCGAGGATGGTTCCGACAAGGGAATTGAATATTTTTCTTAATATAATTATTGGAAAATAATTATTTGTAATTAATTACTTGTTGCGGGATAACTGTAATAATTTTATTTATTTAGCGTTTTCCTTAAACGTAAATGTTATTTTATTTTATTTGAAATGGAAAAAAAAGTGTAGTTTTATTTTTAAAATTATCGGTTACTATTATTTTCGAAATACGGGTGTTACAACAAGGGGTCGTTGGATTGTCTAGATCCATTTAATGCCTATTTGTAAAAGTAATGCTTTGCCATTTTTATAACTTGTATATAAACAACTACCGGAAATATATACAAAAACTATTTATATGAGCTAACAAAGTTGTGGTAGAACCTTTCAACCAGGAACTGAACTTTGGGATAAAAAACAACATACAAGATGATTCAGTAAGCATGCAAGTGTAGGCTAAAAAGATGCTCAAAATTGACGTTTATAAGTCATGTAATCAAAAAGATTGGAAAGAATTTCTTTTAGTTATATGAAAGTCAATTGAAAAATAAATAATTGTAGTTTCACTTAAAGGTCTCTTTCATGCAAAATTTTCCATATTAGAATAAAAAACATATACTATCCATAGTTTCATAAAGATTTATAAAGCTCCACCATTTTAGTATGTGATGCATCGCACACACTATTTCAAAGATGATAATTCATTCATTTGGTGAAGCATTCAGCTTTTTTGCAGAACCTAGTAAATTAAGGGACAGATGACTATATACTCAATTGCTCATAGAAGCTGGGTCATCATTACTCTACCCATTAAGAAGTTGACGCTTTGAAGGAGCAGTGAATACAATCCAGCCCAAATTCAGCCGATCAACTTCGGCATTGTCCTGAAATATGTCCTCTCCAAAAGCTGCTACAACCTTTCTCCAACCACCCATTACCTTTCGTCAATACATCCTGTGATGTGAACCAACACAAACAACAAAACGAATTTAATATAAAAGAGAAAACTAAGCTTTTTCATCATCAAATCCCCTATAAATATATGCTTATACATGTCCAGAACAACCCCCTACCTGCAAACGAAGAATAAATTGTTGTGAAAGAGTCCAATATTCTAAATTATTGAATGAATGCAATATATGTAGAAGGAGAAAGAAATTACTCACAATCAAGAGGCTCATTGGACAAACATCGGAACCGGCAATAGCAATCTGCAAAGACGTCTTGATCTTGGTCTTGAAAAGCAACAGTTCCTGTTCGTAACTCTTTCTTTCAAACACCAATAAATTCCTGTGTGAAGAAAAGTTGGGGTTTTATCTGAGGCATGCATATGAATGAAAAAATGTTAAAAGGCTGGAATAAGATTACACCAATAGTAATTAATATTTTTTTTTGCTCAACTCAAAAAACCCCTAGTGAGAGCTTACTTCAAATTTTGCTAGCATCCATTGAGCATTTAGGGGTTATTCAAGGAACCACTATTTCTGTTATAAGACCACATGTCTTAATAAATATGTTTCAGTGCAGATCATTGAGAAAGGTCCAAAGACAAAGAACATCTTTTGCAACTATGAAAAAGTTCGACCAGATATGAAAAGTTGAAATCAGAACTGTAAGAATATGTGGAAACCCGTGATTAGGGTTGCGTGTATTGAGCACAATATATAGACAGAAATATTACAGAGGGGTCCCTAAACTATACAAATATTTAACACACCCCCGTAGTTTGATCGGGAGGTAAACGAATGTTCAAACTATCTCTAAAATCAAGAAATAAACTAGTAGGTAGACCCTTCATAAAAATATCTGCATACTGATACGCAGATGGAACATGCAAAACACGCACATGACCAATCGCAACACGCTCCCTAACAAAATGTAAATCTATTTCCACATGCTTGGTTCTCTGGTGCTGAACAGGGTTAGATGCTAGATACATGGCACTGACGTTGTCACAGAAAACAACGGTGGCACGAGAAAGGGGACAATACAACTCGGGTAGGAGGTTTCGTAACCAAGCAGTTTCAGCAACTACATTGGCTATCCCCCGGTACTCGGCCTCGGCGCTAGAACGAGAAACGACATGTTGTCGTTTGGAGGACCAAGAAACGAGATTATCACCCAGATAGACACAAAACCCTGAAGTGGACCGACGTGTAGTAGGACACCCGGCCCAGTCGGCATCCGAATAGGCAACCAAGCGATCAACAGCTGACGCCTTAATATGAAAACCATGAGATAAAGTACCCTTTAAATACCGTAAGATGCGTTTAAGCGCATTGAGATGCGGGAGACGCGGGTCATGCATAAAGAGACAGACCTGTTGGACGGCATAGGCAATATCAGGACGAGTAAAGGTCAGATACTGTAGGGCACCAGCAAGGCTTCGATATAAGGTGGGATCCGGAACAGGCTCACCATCAACAGCAAGCTTTGTTCGAGTGTCAGCTGGTGTGCTGCAGGGATTGCACGAGACCATATCAGCTCGTGCTAGAATCTCCTGAGCAAAGGCAGATTGAGAAAGAAAGAGTCCGGACCTGCTACGAGACGCAGCTATCCCTAAGAAGAAGGATAACGGACCCAAATCAGACATGGGAAACTCAGAGGATAACTTAGAGATAACCATGGAAATAAGAGTAGGAGAGGAGGCAGTAAGAATAATGTCATCGACATAAAGAAGGAGGTAGATAGTATCAGAGCCGCGATGATACGTGAAAAGAGAGGTGTTAGTCTTACTGCTAAGAAAGCCTAGAGAGTAGAGATAGACAGCAAAACGATGATACCACGCACGGGGCGCCTGCTTAAGGCCATAAAGAGCCTTGCGTAGGCGACAGACATGATCGGGAAAAGAATTGTTTACATAGCCAGGGGGATGACGCATGTAAACAGTCTCAGTGAGATCACCATGAAGAAAGGCATTCTTAACATCAAGCTGATGAATGGGCCAGTTGCGAGAGATGGAGATGCTAAGAACCGTGCGAATAGTGGCAGGTTTAACAACAGGACTGAAAGTGTCATCAAAGTCCAGGCCGGGTTGCTGAGAGAAGCCCTGAGCAACGAGACGGGCTTTGTAACGTTCAAGACGTCCATTGCTGTCAAACTTATGGCGAAACAGCCAACGATTGCCAACAATGTTAGCATCAGAGGGTTTGGGAACAAGATCCCACGTGTAGTTAGAAAGAATGGCTGTCATTTCAGCATCCATGGCGGCCCGCCAATGAGGGTCACACATGGCCTGAGCAGTAGACCGAGGAATGGGAGAGATGTCACTAGTGACCGAAAGATTGAAGATCTGTTTTGGCTTAAGAGAGCCTGTGCGCGAACGAGTGGTCATCGGATGACCAGAGGTAGCAGCCGGAGCAGGAGGCTGAGAAGGCTCAGCAGAAGAAGCAGAAGGAGAAGAGGTGGTGCCAGAGGACTCAGCGGGTGAGGGCTGAGGAGAGGAAGCAGAAGGACCAGCGGCCGACGGAGGGGAGGAAGTATCGACCATAGGAGAGAGGGAAGGGAGAGAATCATCAACATCAAACGCGTCGTAGTCTTCAGAGGCGGGACGAGGCTGGAAGTCAGGAAACGGAAAGTGGGTTTCATCAAAGTTGACATGACGGGAGATGATGACCTTTTGCGTGATGAGGTCTAAGCAACGATACCCACGATGATCCGTGCTGGGACCGAGGTAGACACATGCAGAGGATCGAGGAGCAAGCTTGTGAGCACTAGTGGGCGAAGTGTTGGGATAACACAAACACCCAAATACTCGCAAATGAGAATAGGTAGGAAAGAAACCAAACAACACCTCAAATGGGGTCTTGTATTGAATGGTGGTGGACGGAAGCAGGTTGAAGGTGTGAACAGCAGAAAGGAGGGTCTCAACCCAGAATTTGGGCGGGAGAGAGGCTTGGATGAGAGACGTGCGTAAGGTGTTATTAATAGTACGGATGGTGCGCTCAGCTTTTCCATTTTGTTGAGACGTATAGGGACAAAAAAAACGTATTTTGATGCCATGAGTTTTGAAAAAATCCAAAAAGGGTTGATTGTTAAACTCACGACCGTTGTCACATTGGAAAAGCTGAATGTCCGTTTTAAATTGGTTTAGAACATAGGCGCGAAAGGTTTTAAAAACAGAAAACACCTCTGATTTTTCACGTAAAGGAAAGACCCATAAGAAATGAGAATAATCATCCAAAAACAAAACATAATATTTAAACCCACTCAAGCTAGTAACAGGAGAAGTCCATAGATCAGAGTGAATAAGTTCAAACACACGAGAAGTTTTAGTAGCTGATAAAGAAAAAGGTAAACGACAATGTTTTCCTAACTGACAAGCATGACATAAAGAAGAGTTTTGACTAGAGCAAGCAATAAACTTGCGAGACAAAAGGAATTGAAAAACAGCAGCACCCGGATGACCTAGCCGTCGATGCCAGACGTCAAAAGAGACAGCAACATTGGCCGAAGCAACCGCAGACTGAGGAGAGGGAGGAAGAACAGGATAAAGATCATGGTGATCACTGTCGCAACGCTGAAGAAACGAACCTGTTTTAAGATCCTTCACAGTAAAAGCAAACGGATCAAATTCAACAGATACAGAATTATCAATGGTAAAACGACGGACAGAGATAAGGTTTTTGATGAGTTTATCACACACTAAAACATTTTTCAGCATAAGAGGCCAAGGAGAAAAAGGTAATTTACATTGGCCAATATATCTAGCAGGAACCACAGCACCATTACCAACCTGAATGAAACTAGAATTACACGGAGTTAGAGAGTGCATTGTACCTTGATTGAAAGTCATATGCCTGGATGCACCGGTGTCCATGTAAAAGTTGTTGTCCTGCGGTGGCTGAACAGACATAGCCTGAAAAACAGAAGAAAGGTCAGTGTACTGTGGCTGACTGTATTGGGACGCATGGCCGCCGAAGGACGGCGGAGGAGGCGGTGGCACTGGCATGGATGGCTGTACATGCTGCGCAAACTGAGTAGAAACCGGCACTGGAGTTGGGGCCTGAGGTATCTCGTAGTAGTAGGGATGCGAGTTCACCGGCGTTTGGTGGAATGGAGGAGCTGGGAGCTGCGGAGGCACACTGAACATCGTAGGGGACGGTTGAGGAAGACCTGTCCCAAAGGGTTGGGCAGGAGGCGCACCAAGGAGGCCTGGCTGAGCAGACGGAACATGGCCAGTGGTAGGAGAAGTCCCGAAGTACGCCTGAGAGCGTCCCTGATTACCTGCAAAAGAGTGAGAGCTTGCAGAGACATTAGTATTACCCCCCCCCTTTGGAAGCAACACGCCCATTATTTCGACCCTTGTTAAATTTATTTTTCGATTTCCCATTTGGGGCAAATTGGGCAGAGGAGTATAAGGCAGCGGAAGAAGTGAGAGGGGTATCTATGTGGTGTTCAACAGACTCTTCACGAGATTCATGAAGAAGAAACATGTTTTTGGCTTCAAGAAAGGAGGGGAAGGGTTTGGTGTTAGTAATGACATCGACAATGCTATGATAGGAGGGTGGTAACTGGCGTAGAATTTGCATAACTAATTCCACCTCATCTATTTTGGAGTCACAATCAGCAAGAGCATCGGCCAAATTCTTTAGATTATGGCAAAAATCAGTAATGGACAAAGTGCCTTTTTTTGTGTTACGAAATTGCTCTTGAAGTTGGAGCATTCGAGACATTTTGTTGTTCAAAAAGAATTCATCCAGTTTATCCCAGAGATCTTTAGCAGTGCAGTTATCACTAGAGATGATTTGCAATAAGTTTGCATCACAAGTAGAGTAAAACCAAGATTTGATGCGGGAGTCAATTGCCTCCCAGTCCTCATCATCATCACCAGCAGGTTTGGATTTGCCAGTGATGTGACCATGGACTTTGGCACCCTTACACATGTCCAAAAAAATGCGACGCCAAAGTTTGTATTTGGACCCATCAGTGGAGAGTTTAAAACTGAACTGAGAGTATACGTTTGTTAGGGCAAACACAAGTTGGCTGGCGGTAGGGGGAGTGAGGGTGTTAGAGGGCGATGAGGTAGTCATTGCACCAAATAGGAAAGCCAAAAAAATAAAGTAACAAGCGTACGAAAATAATAAGCAAATTGCTTAACCGCGGGTAGAGGGAAAGTAATGTACCACAAACCCTAAGCAGAGCACGCTGACACCGGAGTGTCAAGACAGGCGGCTGGACAGAAGTAGCTCGCGGTGCGAAGAAACTCGGTCGTGGCGCGAAACACGACAAGCAGCAGCTAGGGTTTTTGTTTTTGTTTTTTTTTTTTAATATATATGTGTTGGTCTTCCTTTTTTTTTCACAACATACAGCCAAACCAAAAAAAAAAGGAGACCGACGGCTGTTTGGAGAACAACAGCCGCGAGAAGAAGTCGCCGGTAGGTTTCCAGCAAGGGTTCAGGCGGATCGTGGAGAAGCAGGCACGAGTCAGGCAGATCCGGCGCCGGCGAGATGAACGGATACTCCTCAGATGGTAGAGGAGATGGCGGCGGCGCAGCAGGGAAGCAACCGCACGGCGGCGGCGCGGCAGTTACGCAGCGACGAGATGGAGGGCAGCGCGGCGGAGATGGCACGGCGGCGCGGCAGTTACGCGGCGGAGATGGAGGGCGGCGCGGTTTCCGACGGAGATGGAAGGCGGCGCGGCGGTTACGCAGACGCGGTAGTTACGCGGTAGAGACGCGACGGCGGCGGTACGTTAGGGTTTCTGGCTGACGGCGGTTACGCGATGGACGCCGGTACGGGTCACCGGGGAACAGGAGGAAACCCCGTAAGCAAGGAGGCGGGATGAAGAGGCGGCGCAGCAACGGCGGATCTGGTTTCCGTCTGAAGGTAACGGTTATGCGACGGTAACGTTAGGGTTAGGCGATAGACGCCGGATCTGGGCACCGTAAAACAGAATAGAGGCCGTAGAAGGTGAACGGCTGATAGCGGCGGCTGCCGGTGGTAATACGGCGGCGACGGCGGTGTCCAGAAAAGAAAAGAAAAAATAGGGTTTTCTTAGGGTTTTTCGTAGATGGCTCTATACCATGTAAGAATATGTGGAAACCCGTGATTAGGGTTGCGTGTATTGAGCACAATATATAGATAGAAATATTACAGAGGGGTCCCTAAACTATACAAATATTTAACAAGAACAGTTTTGCATAAGTGATTGAATCATGAAGCCATTACCAAACATTCATGTAATACTTTACCGAATAGTTGTGGCTACTTTTAGCTCATTAAGATGTTAACAAAGAGACATGTATACCGAAAAAACTACTGGTGTAGAACAACCAAAATGATAATTTATGACTATCTAATCAAAGATAGCCAAATAACTTACTCTGTAAAAATCTCAAAATTCACGTTGTTGGTGCATTTATCTTCCATCCTAATACCAAAAAACTAAGGTAAGTGCCATCATATATACACCTGCTCATGAATTGATGATATATTATATAAAACAAAGAGTAAGATTTTTTTTAGAAAAAATTAATGAATAAACTATATCTTAAATATAAAAACCAAGCAAGCATTAAACAGGAGTAAAAAAAACGTAAAAGATTCCCTCAATTCATAAACCTAAAAACCAAACAGTAAAGAGAAGTAAACAAATCAATCCAGAAACCCTTATCTAAAAAGATTACCTCAAATCCTCATTAGTCAAGATTTAATAAGAACACCAATCGATCGTTGGGCAGACGGCAAGGAAAGCGCCAATAGTCGCAATAAATTGAGAAGAGGAGAGTCGAGAGAGACAAATAGGAGAGGCGATAACAGCCCCAATCAATCAATTTGGACAGATTCCTCAAGTTGATCTGTTAATTTGTCCAGATCAACCAATTAAACAACTTCACTTGAAGCAATGTAAGTGAGAAAAAAACCTTACCTAATGAAGCGAAGAGAAGAGAAGAGATATAGATAGAGGGATGTAGCAAGTTCCATCTTCTCTCACTGGCTTTCAACTCCAATTCTCCTCAAACCAGTGAAAACTAATTTGTATCGTTGCAACACGCTCGCAAACTTATTGACAGCTCGCAACAAATCAAGATAATTTGTATCTATGGTAGTTGCAGAAGAAGCAAACAAATCCATCGAGAGGTAGGCTTCATCCATATTTATAGTTGCTGCCATCAGAATCGTGGGGAGTTGGGGACGCTGAACGTGGATGGAATGAGGGGAGAGCCAGCTTCACCGGAAACTATGGGAAGGAAATCGTGGGGGAGAGCCGAGTGGGTTGGATAATCGGACGTGGGGGAGAGAGGAGCAGAGGACTTAGTAACTGTAAAATAGGGGAAATTAAATGGCTGAGATTCAATTTAAAGTTGATCTAACGGTCGATAATAATCCCTCTTTTTTAGGACTCACCGTGATCAATATATATATAATTAAATCCAATTTCTTGTTCTTCTGTATTGCATAACCACCATTAATTTTAATTTTAGCAGACATCCGTTTAGCATGGATACACTTATTTAAGTATATAACCAAAAATGAGATTTTAATTAAATCTAACAGTGATGATATCTAAATATAACGTGAGGGGGATTGCAGAGATAGGTTGAGACCACATGTAGGCCTCATTTGAATAGCATTGAGTTCTTAGTTTCAAATCATATTCAAATGAATAAACCCAACCGAACGTATCTGATATAATTCACACACAGCTAAGTGTTCGAAGATAAACGTAAGCAGATCTATACTCGAAGACTAGAGAGGCCGTTTCTGTGAAGCTCCTGACTTAAAATAACAAAAGAGAACAAGGAGACATGTGAGAAAAATAGCAACATAAATACTATGCTAAACTCTGATACTATGAAAAGTAAAAGATGATTGTTACATTCATAACAAGGGATATATATATATATATTATATAAATGATATGAGGAATATAACAAGGAAAGTAGACAATCCAATATGTCTAACTAGAATCATCATCATCATCATCATCATCATCATCATCATCATCATCAGTTTTCCAATCAAGATCCTCCTCATCCTCATCATCATCATCTTCATCATCTTCAGACCATGAAATTTCATCTTCACCCTGCACATTACACTACAACTTGTTCATGCTTCTAAACATTTACAACCCCAAAACAACCACAGCTGGTAAAACAATTAGAAAAGTAGTTATATATCCATTATATCCTCAAACTAACCTGGCTAGCAAGCACCTCATTTTCCTTTATATCATCAGAACCACCCTATAAACATCAACCAATGAAATTCAGTATTAAGCATGTAAAAAATGTTTGCAAATGATAAAAGAAAAAAATTCTTGGCTGACAAGATAGCAATTAGAATATTGGTACAAAAAAAGATGTGAAGCTATTAGAACAATTAACTTGTAATCTATTTATACTACCAGTATGTGATCTAATTGACCATTAAATTAAACATCTTTTACTTTATGCTACCAGTATATGCAATTTAATTGACCATAAAAGGAGCACTTACATTTTCTTCTTTCATTTTCTTTATGGTGTTCTCCAATTCACCTACATGTTCAGTGAGAGCCTGCATGCATGTTTTACGTTAACACATGTTGCTAGTTATACATACTTAAAAACTTTCAAAATTGCAACCATATATGATTCAAAATAAAGGCAAAAACAAACCTCGTATCGTTGCAATGCCTTCCAACGTTTTAATGCCCGAGCTTTTGAAGGAAGGCTTCTCGGCCTAATGCTGATTGGTCTCTGATAGTTCTTTCCACGATAGTAAATGATGGCATAACCTTTCGGAACCTTTACAATGTCTATCAATATCCCACCACTTTCAAACTCCAAAAACCTTGCTGTTTCTTCAACAAATTCCATATCTTTTTGCTTTGATATAAGCTTTACAAGCTCCCTATGTTTCCAGTGCAAATGCATGTTCTCGATAACACCATCGAAGACACCACGGATACCTGTAAATTAACTTAGGCACGACATTAAAGTTTCAGAACAATAATACTGTCTCCATTCCAGAAAAGGGCCCGCATTTTACTTCCGGAATCAAGAACATCAAAATTGACAAATGGTTTTGAATTTCAAGAAGATTTGATAGTTTAGTGTGTTTATTAACTTTTTCTCCAGAAATCAGAAAATATCGTGTCTATTTCGGATTTTTCTTTAAATAGCTCGTTTGACTCCAAAAATTCAAACTTGGCCTCTTTTTCTGGAAACAGGTAGTAGTACAGAAAAAGAATAATGGGATAACAAGAATTTACCAAGTGGTAAATATGGCTTCATTCGTAATCCAACTCTTCTGAACATAACACGTTCCTCATCCGTAATTGTTTCCTGGTCATCAGGAGCACCAGCAGGAAGCCAGGATTCCCGTATCTTAGCCAACTCTTTATCTGCTTTAAGCCTCTTAGATTGGGCCTATTAATTGCATCCAGAATTTAACAAAGTGAGAAGAAAATTTGAAAAAAAATAATAATAAGAACTCACTCTAAGGTGTCGTTTGTTTTTTAAGAGATCTGAAGTCTGATTTCACATCTAATTAATAAGAGGTGGATGGTGCGCCTCTTAAAATTTCAGATGATGGTCAGAGGTTTCAGACCTTTTCTTAAAAATAAAAACAAACAGTCTCAAGTCTGCAAACCTCTTAATTTTCAGACTTAAGAGGTTTTAAGAGGTATCTTTTAAAAAAACAAACAGCCCCTAAATAAATTTGATTTCTTTAAAGAAAAGTGAACTTTAAAGAAGAAAATATCACTCCGGAGCTTCGTTACTGTTGTTATGATTATTAATGAACTCAATTGCCTATTTAATAAGTAACTTTGATGGGAAAAAAATGTAGAAAGCACTTACAAAAATAACTTATGCTCGAGTTTCTTAACAACTCTAGTTATCTTTGTTTTGGATGCTTCTTCTAACATCTTCTCGTGTTCTTCACTCGTTTTTTCTCTTCCCCATTGTGCTTGAGCCTGATAAAACTCAGCCAGACTCCCTGCAAGGGCCTCTCCGTGCTCAACAGGTGGGGCCACTTCTTTTACGGCCGCATTCCGCACCTTCTCTTCTGCATCTTGTATCTCTTTCGTCAATTCCTGTCTTTCTGCTAAAGCGGTAGCCACGTTCGTAGGAACAAAATCTTTCCCACGGTAAATCACTATGTAATATTTGTTTCTGAGCAGTAGGACACCTCCTGTTAGTCTCTGCAATACTCGAGGTATTAGAAACCGAATCAATTACTAAATTCACTTCTAATCAAATAACTTTTTCCTTTCATGTATCACATTTTTTGTTCAAGAAGTTATAGTTAATAAACCAGTTTCAAAATTCTATAGATTTTTTTCCACAATAGCTTATATAGAAATGAAATAATACAATAATCAAATAAAAAGTAACATGTGCTAGCTAAAGGAATATAACATATTTAGTCATTCAAAATATATGACTTGTTCATAGGGTCTAATATAGTGTCAAATTCAATGAGATCGATTTACTGTTACGTTTTTCAATCTGATACTTGCGGCTTTCGGGCTATTCTAGTTATTCTATTAGTAAAGGTATTGTAATCATTTTAACATTTATCTTGCTGTCAATATATTGAATTGAGTTGTACTCCCAAATTTCATACGCCGGCTATTGAATTAATGGAATAGAATATAGAGGGGCTGTTTGTTTACCTCTTAATGGTTCCATTAAGAGGCAGCCTCTGAACCGTAAAGAGGTAAATCTTGTTTGACAACAAAATGGACTGCCTCTTACTGGTTCTAAAACCCTCTGAATGATTTTGTATCATGGGTGTCTCTTAACCATTCAGAGCCCAGATTTCATTCTCAACAATTACCAAACCACCATATTTCATTTTGCATCATATCATAAGAGCCTCTTAATCATTCTGACCACTTAATCTTTCAGTATCAAACCATAAGCACATATCAAGAATCCAACATACCTTTAACTCCTCAGCCATTAACTCATTATTGGTATTCTGAATTCCACGTTTCACGGCAATTTTCGCAACCATGCTTTTCTCCCAAAGTTTGAGTATAGCAGCTGCCAAACCCTGATGATTCCTGTTTCTCCCTTTATGACGATATTACAAACAAATATACATGTCAGATGCCGATGTAAAAAAAATCAAATAATTAACTAGTGAAGGATTCAGTACCAAGAGCAAAATGGCAAGGAAGCGATTTAGCAAGTTTCCGCAAATTCGTCATCTCTGCATTGGTCAGTCGAGGCCTCATTCCGGTAGGAAGAAGCCTGAAAGGAGTTTTGAAGCCGGGGATGGTCTGTGGAAGTAAATCGGCATCTACCGGAAGTATTCCCGTCCCCCACCATTCATAAAATCGTGGACCTAAGCCATCTAGCACGCTGTTAAATTCGGCTTCCTCTTCGGTCATGCTCTCGGCACGGCCTGCAACGGCTGTTGTTCTCGTAGCAAGACTAGTAGCAGCAGGCTCACCGTTTCTTGTTATTTGATTGTTGGCAGAGGAAACATCCGGAACGAAAAGGGTATTACCGTCGTTTTCGCTGGATTGAGATCTTGAACATGGGCCAGCGTAATTAACTCCCCTGAACACCATCATCACGCTTCCAGATTGCCATATGACTAATCCACCTGTTCGACGCTGCTCATCAGCAAGTTTAGAGTTAACTTTGGAAAATATATAGTGAATTTCATAGCCAGAACAAAATAAGTCATCATGGAAATTACTTTGAATCGTAATTGTAATGGATATTCTATCACATCGAGGTTTAAATTTACTTTAATTGAATATTTGAATTACTCTTTCTTGTGGTTCCCTTAACAACACAAGATCATTTCAGCATCCTTGCATATTTGTATGTATATTATTCCATAGCACTCCGTAGATATAGGCAGTGTTCTATTTATCCCCACTTAGGACTGCTCAAATGGCCACCTAAGCTTTGCATGGCCTCCACTCTCCAACTAGTTAACTGCTTGATTGGCTGACTAGGAGTTAAGCATCCCTTGCCACTTCAATTAGCAACTACTTGTTGAACTAAGCAACTTGAAACTCAATATTTAAAGAAGTAAAATTATCAAAACAATATAGCGTCAAGTTTTTGATTTTCATATGTTTACATATTTCAGAAATAAGTATACTTTATAGATGAACTTTTTATGCTTTCCCTTAATCTCCAATTAGGTGGTTCACGTTTAATGCTGGAAGGCCATTCGACCCTCTTAACGCTTTTTGAAACACTGAAAATAGGCATTAACTTGATCCTCGATTATCTTCTTATATCTTACTTCATCTTCTGAGTTTAATCTTCTAAGAGAAACGATATATTACATGTGTAGCATAAAGCAATAACCAATTGAGATTCCTTAACATAGCACGTAGGTAGCAACACAGTTGCATACTTAACGTGAAACTTCTGTTCCAACAGTATATAACTTTAAACTATAAGAACTGTCATCCTATGTGTAAATTTCATTAGTATCAAACCAAAGTATGCCGGTATGCATCAGAGTTTAGTATGGCACGCACACAAATGCAATCACTATACGCACTTCGCTATGGTTACTTATTCAATTCCCCATTACATTCCTATTTCATATCCTAAAGCACCACCCTTTTTCACCATTTTACCAATCTTTACAAGCTACATTTTGCAGATACTGTATAGGAAATTAGAAATTAACAACTGCAAACAAATGCTTTAAGTGATAAACAATCAACCAACCTGAACGATTTCATGAGCGGTTTTCATATCGCGAGCCAACACCTCGTGAAACTTAAGTCGAACCAACTCCGACTTCCTCCACCCGTCATGGATCTTCTCGAGAACAGCCGCGGTGATCCCCGCCTTTGGCACCGAAATCCTTTCCCTAATCATTGTACCAACTGTCCTCAACCTCCTCAACTCAGAATCCTCAAGTGTCAACTCAGCCAATGTAGGTGCTTTCATACTCTCTTCTTCACCCCAATCTCCTTCCCTTCCTCCCCATTTCCATTTCCCTCAACCTCTCTCTCCCATGGCAGAACCGTCCCTTCATCCTCACCATCAATCAACATTTTATCAGGACGAACCCAATCTCTCCTCAACAAATCCCCCAATTTCTCTTCTCCAGTCAAAACCATCTCCGAATTCACGAATTCGTTCGCCTCCTCTTCTTCATCGTCATCGGAGCCCAACCCTAAGTTCCGCAATCGAAGAACAATCCGGTCAATCGCAGTCGTCTTCGTTGGAGGTTCAGAAGAATGTCGAGATTCGGAGCGTTTTCCGGTTTCCGATTTGATGCTAGGGTTTGATGATGGTGGTGGTGGTGGAGAAGAAGACCAATTGTTGAGCCAAGGGGAAGATGAAGAAGGATTACTAGTGGTAGTAGTAGTAGAATTATAACTAGAATTATCAGATGATGAACGAATTGAAGAGAAGGTTTTGATAAGAGAAGGTTTCAGAAAAGTTGAAGATGAAGATGAAGAAGAAGAAGAAGAGGAGAAGAAGAGAAATTGGGAGTTTTGAGGGAATGGGAAGATGAATTTTGTGGTGTTGCGAAATGGTACTTCTGTAAGTTTCATTGTGGTTGTGGTTGGTGGTTGTTTACTGGTTGTTGTTCATGGTCATTTCGCCATTATCGGCGGTGGGATGTGGCTGAGAACGGCGGAGGACGGCGGTGGAGTGGAGTGGAGAGAAAACGGCAGTGTCTGAAAATGGCGATGGAGGATAAGATAGATAGCTGCAATTTCATAAAGGTAAGTTACGGTTCTAGTTCTTATGGTTTGTTAGTAAGTTTAAATTTCGTCCATATGGTTTAGATAATCAGATTTTTGTTTACGTAGTTAGTGATTTATTGTTAAATGATCAAAACAATAAAGAATTTGTAAAACATGTAACTTAAACGACAATAGTTGTATATCAAAAGAATAATAACGAATTATAAACAATAGAGATAAAAATAAGTGTTGATTTATGTGGCTTTGTTACAGGGATCTGGGCCAACAAGGAAAAATTTCATTCTGGTCTTTTAAAGAAAAAAATTATCCTTATTAAATATGGATGGTTTGGCAAGAGAACTAGTGTCAAAATAGTTAGCCTTATTAGACTGAAGAGCCATTCAAAATAGTATAAAGGATCTAGAAGAGTATCTTTAAAAAAAAGTTTGAATCTACTCTTATACCACTTGTCGGTCCCTAGGTGGTGACCTTCAAGTTAATAAGAAATTGTAGAAGGGGGTTTAATACATTACACAGCTTCGTTCACTTTTAAAATCTTTTGTATTAATCTGAAATACAGAATTTACAAGATTGTTGTGGAATTAGAAAATGACTAAACTTAGAATATTAAGTTTTGACAGAAAGCCCTCACTTATGCATTAAGTGAGTAAGATATAGAAAAAAATAGATATAGAAAAGATAGATAGAAGGAAATGACTCAATATAGATAGAAAGTGAACTAATGTTTGAAGAACACGTTCAAGGTCTCTATTTATACTACATGCATTAAAATGCATGGTAAGATCACTTTTACACGTGTTGTGTATCTAGTGGTCTTATTGTACTATTTGCTATTAAAATATACCTCATGCGTAAAAAGCAGTATGAGCATAAAGCAAACAATGGCTTTCGGGGGTTGATAAGTACAAGGAGAACCGTGTAGAGAACGTCCATTTTGTACTATGTCAGAAAAGCATGGTTGTCCTTTTTGTGCATTTAAGGCAACAAGACAGATGTGGAAATCTTCAGATGCAAGTCTTTGATCAGCGGATAGAGGTCATTGGTCCTTTAAAGAGGTCATCGGTCGTTGAAGCTTGCATTTTTTTCAGATCGTCAAGAAAATATAATTGGGCAACTATCACTGAACCTATCTTCAGATCACAAGCGGAGTTGACTCTATCACCGGCTACTTCGAGATCGCTGATGGTTCTATACGCTTGACTTTTTTGTCTTCAGGGATGATACTTCATTTCTTGATGTCTTCTATAAGGGACGCTTAACAGATTCACGAGTCCCTAACTTCGAATACATAAGTCATAATGCAATGCTTGAGATTATCACAAAACATTCTCAGTGCGTTTGAGTTGAAATAAAGTATCTACACTAAGTTAGATCAGGGTCATCAATATTTCATCAATCTTAGGAGAGTTGGATCAACAGAATGAATGACTCATCTTGTTTCATTTCTAGAGATCGACTTCTTCCTGTACTCAACTTCACGATTGATGTAAAATGGCTATTTCTCCATTTTTATTCATGGTCGACTGGTATGGTTTCATTTCTTCACCCGTCAAATGCTTTGACACCCCTGCTTCTTTCCTTCAATCGATCAAATGTTGCTTTACCTTCTTCTACTGTTCTTCTTCTTCGATTTTCCTTTTCTTATTAATTAATTGTTTGCTTCTTCTTTTGTTCTTTATCGATCTGCTTCTTTTCACTCTTTTGTTGTTGTTCTTCATCAATTTTCTTCTTCTTCTTCTTCGATTTGCTTCTTACTGTTGTTTTTCTTCAATTTTATGCGTCTTCTTCTGTTCTTCACCCATCGATTTCTTTGATACCCCTGCTTTCTCTTCTTCACCCATCCATTCCAGGTCAAATAATTCTAGTTACTATAATTAAATAATTACCAAATTTAAAATCAAAAAGATGTGTTTATTATAATCTAATTAGTAATTACTAAAAACAAAAGCCATCAGGTCTTTGGCCTGGTGGTAGGGAGTTTTCCCTATGACGGGGAAGTCTCGGGTTCGAGCCTTCCTTGAGGGTTTCTTCCTTGGGGTTAGTCTCCTCTATGGAATATTCCCTTGGAGCAGGTGTTAGCAGCCCTACCGAATTAATTAGGGGGGTGTAGTGGAGTGGATTCGAATTCGGGGCCCGGATCACTTGTTCGCAAGATCAACCGGGTTCGAATCTTGTGCCTCTACCGCTGAGGCGAAGCCGTTCAAAAAAAATTACTAAAAACAAAAATAAATTCATGGAAACGATGGCACTTCATACTTCTTTTTTCATATTAAATTTTAATCTCACTATTACTTACAAAATCATTTTTTATTATTCCATTCAATTTCTTAGCAAACCAAATGAACAAATTTTAATTCTTTTGCCAATTCATCTTTCTAGTGTGTTACATCAGCTTACAATAAACCTTCACATCAATACAATTCTACTCATCTTTCACACCATTATCTAAAAGTCATCCCACCAACTATTATTTATATAAAACAATTATTTATATGAGTTAATAAAGAGGAAAAAAAAGAAAAATGGAAGTGGTCCCACGCTTTACACTTGAAAGCCTTGCAATATTTGAAAGATTTGCAAGTTCTTGCAAGGCTTCTTGCTTAGATGGCAATGCCACCTCACTTGCAAGAAACACTTGCACGATTGATGTAGATGGCCTTACATTCCGATTATAGCCAACCAAATCAGTTTTTAATTTCCTCCATATTTCAATTTCTTTGACAGATTTCATTCTTTCATAAACAACTAGTTAATGACCCGTGTAATACACGACCAATTTAAACATATTGTTTCAATTTAATAACAATACACGTTTGCATTATAAAGTTCACAAATAATTCACCGCAAATCAAAAGTAATATCCAATCAACGACATATATATGACTTAGTTGATGAAAGAAACATTAATGATTTAGTTTAACCATAGTCATTTAAGAAATTATATATATAATATTTAAATTATTTTTGTTCCAATCGTTTATTCAAACCTTTTTTTAAAATTTAGTAAGTAAATAGAGAATAATTATTTAGTAAAATTAACTCTTATTAATCAACGATTTAAATGAAATAAAGAAAGAAATTACTCTTGTTTTATTATTAAATATTTTAGTCATCTAATAGTTGTTAAAATCTTCGAAATTGAAATTTATAATTCTTTTATCGAAAGATTCGGATTTCGTGAATGATTTTAAAACTGGAAGGATTCAGAAATAAAATATTTAGTGTTTTTGATTTGTAGGATTTAAATAAAATAAATTTTCATTATTTATAAAATAATTTATTAAAATAGTTAATTAAAAAGATGAAATCTTTAAATTTCAAGAATATCAACAATACAATTGTAATAAAATCTAAACAAATTAATTTATATCTATTTTTAATATTAATAATATGATTAAATTAAAAAAATATATTCAGTATTAGATTCATTTTGAAGGTATTGTCGAGACGATTATAATGGTGTAATTTATTGAAAAGAAAAACAAAAATTTTAATACAATTTAGTTTATATATAATATTTATGATAAGAATGTAAAGTGACAAATGAAAAATTAAGGATAAAAAGTAATTTAATGAAGTAATTCTAAATATACAAAATGTAAATTATAAAGTTGAAATTAATAAAAAATTGACTCATGTGAATATTGGAGGATACTCTTTCATATTTGTTAGATTTAAATATGGTATTTATACAATATTTGTTAGAACCTGACTGGTTTAGTTGTAAAGAAGTCAGGGGCGTCTTTTGAAACGTTTGTAATAGTTAGTTTGAAACAATACTTTTGTGCGCCTCTTAAAAGAGTCATAGACTCTAGGGGTGCTTTATGTAACTTCGACTCTATAAATATGGGTCGCTAGTTAACGTTTTCAAATAATCAAGTAACTGACAACTTTCGTTATATGCTTTGTCGTGTTGTATATCTTTCAATTATATGCTTGATTACCGCTATTTGAGCGTCATTTAGTATTGTGATTGCTTGTAGTGGTCCTTTTATTGCATCCTCGTTGAATATCGGACTCACAATTGGTATCAGAGCTCGTGTTTTGGTAGTTTTTGGACAGAATTTGAAGCAGTTTTTGCTGTTTTTGTAGACTCCCGAATCGGATCATTCAGTCCCGAATTGGACACTCGTGTCCCGATTCGGAACACTGAACTCCCGAATCGGATCTTACAAACTCCCGAATCGGATCTTTTTGTCTCTCCCAGTTTGGAAATTGGAACTCCCGCATCGGGACCCTAATTTCCCGAATCGGGACTTGACTTAAACTCCCGAATCGGGACTCACTCTCTCCCGTATCGGGACTTGCATCTCCCGAATCGGGACTTGCTGATTTCCCGCCTTGGCCTTTCTTTTTGAAGTTTTCGAATTTCTATAAAAGGAAGCGCTTTAAGCGCGGAAGTTCTGTCCAATCAGAAAACACCAACTACTCAAAACAGATCCTATTTCCGAGGACGCAATGTCAAAAGAAATAATCAGTATCGGTTCTGAAACCCGACCTCCAGTATTAGTCGTCGGCGAATACCAGCAATGGAAACGCCGAATGATTAACTTTCTTGATCTGCTGGATGACAAACTGATGGTCTCCATCACTGAGGGACCAATCAGACCGACGGTTACTGTAGCTGAAGTAGCCAGAACAGAGGTCACTCCCTATCTACCTGCATATGAGGTTGAAAAACCTTACGACATGTTCTCTCATGAACAACGTGCTCGTGCAGCCATTGATAAACGTGCTCTCACGTTACTCACCATGGCTCTACCTAATGACATGTTCGCGAGGGTGGACAGCTGTAAAGATGCCAGAGCAATGTGGCTGGGCATTGAACAGCAAATGCAGGGTGGTGACAAGGCACTAGAAGGCCAAAAGGAGAATGCTATGAACGCGTACGAAAGCTTCTGTGCTCGCGAGGGAGAGACGCTGACTGAAACCTACAATCGTTTAAATATCTGTGTAAACGATCTGCGAAGACTTGGCTTGGAGAAGAACAAGTACGAGGTGAATGTAAAATTCCTCAAAAGACTGAACAAACTCTGGCAATCTGTCACAATCAGCATCCAAGTGAGCCAGAATCTTGGCCAGCTTGGACTTCATGATCTGTATAGCATGATGCTACCTCATGAAGAAACCTTATTCGGTAAAACTGAAAAGAAAATCGATCCTCCTACTTTGGCCTTGTTGTCAAATAGAGGATCGTCCTCTCATGAAAACTACACCGTTGAAGAACCTGTAGTTCTTGATGATGGACTTACCGAAGAGGAGATGTTTCAGCTAGAAAACTCATTCGCCTTGATGGCTAAATTTCGGGGAAACCCCCAACGCTTCAACAGATTCAGACAAGGACCTCAGTTTGTGGGAGGTCAGTCTAGCCAAGGCGGGTACCAGTCAAGAGAAAGCTTCCAAAGAAACGATCAAGGAAGAACAAACAACTATCAACATCGTGATGGTTCTGGATACAACAATCAAGGATCTTATCAAGATCAAAGACAAGGCTACAACAACAACAACCATCAACACCAAAGGGATCAGGACTACAACTCAAACAACTACCACGGAAACAGAGGATATCAGGGAGGTAATTACAATCAAAGGTGGAACGACCAATCTGGTTCTAACCATAACAATCAGAACCAGAAAACAAATGATGATGGTCGTCAGCACAACAACACCGGTGGAACTGAACCTCCACAACAGAACAAGCTACCAGCTCTAGAAGCTCCACCTGCAGCCAATCAGAACAGAAACCCTGCTCGGGTTCCCACCTGCTACAACTGTGGTGACCCTGGTCACTATGCATCTGATTGCAAGAAGAAGCTCAAAGACTCTGCTTACTTTGAGAAGAAGGCTGCCGTAATGAAGAAGAAAGAACAAGGAAAGTTGCTGTTAGCTGATGAGGAAGACTGGATCATGGAACCAGAAGACTCAGATGATGAAAGCCCCTCTGCCGTGCAAGGACTATGCCTCATGGCTGACTTTGAGGAACCATGCATATCCGGTTCCCCAAATGACTCAACAGATGAAGAAGCTGAGGTACATTCTTGTTCATTATTGTCAAAACCTAATGATCTTTCTAAGTCTGAAACTCTAAGACTTGAGAGCCAACTCCAAATGGAAAGAGCTCTCGTCGCGAGATTCAGAATAGAGAGTGCTGTGTATAAAAGTAGTTTAGAGGATCTCACCGAGAACTTTAACAGAATGGAGCTTGAGACTGGGATTAGAGAATCTATCCTCGAAACCAAGCTCCTTGATCTTCAAAAATCTCACGACGAAATTGAAAGTAGTCGTGAAGAACTCAAGCTCAAATTTCACATTCTTTCTTTGGAAAGAACAAAACTGTTTATAAAAATAGAAGAGCTTGAGGAAAATAATCTAAAGAGAGGACAATCTGAAAATACCTTGAGACTGCTTACCAAGCAAACCACTCAACATCCCTTTTATCAAGCCAAACCTGGGTTGGGACATTCAGAGAAAAACATTCTTGAAAAAGCACCTGCACATCTATACAACTTTGACAGTATGAGTGCTTCCAAACCTGAACCTAGGTCAGTCAAAGGACAAGACAATGACAACTATGTGATGCAGACTGTGACCTTTACTGAGATAATAGATGGAAAAGCCGTGTCTTTTACCACCAGTCCTGCCAATAGTTCAACCAGTAGTCCACCTTCCAGTCCTGTTGCTAATGGTCCCATCTTTACCCCTGCTAGTAATCCAGAGAATACTTTCACCAGCTGGGAAGGCATCAAAGCTAGGACACCTAAGGTAGCAATGCCACCCATCAACTATGAGGATTTAAACTTTAGCTATGACACTAGGGAGATAGATACATCCGAGGATGCTGATGTTATCCAACCTTTGGACGTTTCTGCAACTCAGCCTCCTGCCCCAGTGTGTGTAGAAAAGGAATTGTTCCATCTTAGGTCCAAAGCCGTAGAACTTGATGCCTGTCGCCATAAGATAAAGAACTTTGAGTCGATTCTCTCTGAAAAAGACAGCCATATCAAATCATTAGAACATAGTTATCATGAGGCAAATGCCGAAAGGATAAGTATGACAACCCAATGTGAGAACGCAAAGTTTTCTTGCTCATGTTTTAAAAACAAATTTACGGATCTCCAAACACAACTAGTTGTCCAATTTGTTAATAACTCAATGGAAAAGGACTTCTTTTATGAAAAGGAACTGTTGTTTGGTCAAACTTTCGCAAATCAATGTTGTCAAATCAATCAGTTGAAATGACGGGTGTCCTTCTTATAAGAATCTGACTCTTGGGATTCTTGTAACTGCAGCTCACCAATCATACCAGACCTTAGGTCAACCAAGCCTAAACTCGTATTAGATCCTAACGTTGTGTATGATGTGAAGGTGTTTTTGGACGCTGATGATCCTCCTTCAGGTTATATTCCAAGAAAACCTGTTTTGCCAAAGGCACCTGCTGTAAAGCATATCAGTTCTCCTGAGCCACTTGCATCAGTGTCTGTGATAAACACTGAAGGTAGACCATGTGCTGGTACTGACAAAGGGAAGTCAGTTAAGCCGCACACACCCACAGTAACACAGACATAGAATTCAAAATCTACAGATACAAGTAGCTTGGTGAAACCCATTGAGGGACTAGACTTTCATTCTAGTTCATTTGATAAGGGTGAGAACTCCAAACCCAAACAACCTTTGAAAATGTTAAAATCAGTTTGTCAAAACACCGCTAATTTCAAAGGTGGTCAATCCATTCTAGTTAAGCCGTCACCCAACTCACAACTTGCTTTTCATGCAGATGCGAGGACAGGTGATGGAACTGCGAATGTGAAGCCACGAAGAAGGAGATATCGGAAGAAGAAGAACTCTTTTAATGCTTTCCCTAAATGGGGTGGTCATGATCATACTGGTCTTGGCTACAACCCACCTAGTTGTAATTCAAACATGAAATCAAAGTCTGTACACTTTAATCGCTCAGCGAATTCTGATAATCTTATAGCTTTCAAAAACCATATATGTTCTTTGTTTGATAATTACATGCGTGTTGATATGCCTGGTAATGCAAATGCTTATAGTAAGTCAGGTAGTCCTCACCGGGAAAGAAAAGAGAAAATGACAAAGCAAAATGCTTTGCCTCCTGTGAAGTCTCCTAAGCCTAAAGAGAAATCTGAAAAGGATACTTCACCGGTTGCTTTATCTGTTTCTAACGGTAGGACACCCATGTGGCAATGGGTTCCTAAACAAATTTGATCTTGCGTTTTGCAGGGCAGTCACATGTGGTACTTTGATTCTGGAGCCTTCAGGCATGTGACTGGGTAGCGCAACATCCTCTTCGACTACGTCGTTAGAGCTGAAGGCTTTGTCAAACTTGTAGACAAGAGACGTCTACCGATCATAGGATATGGAAGCATGACGAATGGAGAACACGTCATCAAGAATGTGCGCTATATTGAAGGACTGCCATTTAACCTACTCAATTCAAGCCAATTCTGTGATGGAGGATATCTCGTGAAGACATTCATTCTCGGGAGCAACATTGAAGACGAGGATGGGAACGTGATTCTACGCGCTCGAAGGAACGGTCACCTATATACCACAATGTTTTATGCTGTTCCTCAACAAATGGAAACAGTGGTATTACTCGCAAAAGCAACAAAGGAAGAAAGCTGGTTGTGGCATCAGCGTCTGTCTCATCATAACTTCAGGGATATGAACAAGCTCGTATCTAAACACCTTGTCAATGGTTTACCGGAGACGCGACTATCTAAAGACACCCTATGCTCTGCTTGTGAGAAAGGGAAAATGAAGAAGAGTTCGCATCCTCCAAAGATGGAGACAAACTGTCACCATCCCCTTGACATGCTGCATATGGATCTCTGTGGACCGATGAGAGTCGAAAGTCTTGCACGCAAGAAATATATGCTTGTACTTGTCGATGAATACTCTCGGTACACATGGCTCGAATTCCTTAGAGCTAAATCTGACGCTGCAGATCTAATCATCGTCTTCATCAAACGAATCCAAGTCCTCTTGGGTCGTCAAGTGAAGAAGCTGAGAAGCTACAACGGTACAGAGTTTCGGAATGTGAAACTCCAGTCTTTCCTTGAAGAAGTGGGCATCTCTCACAACTTCTCTGCTGTACGTACTCCCCAGCAAAACGGAGTCGTAGAAAGGAAAAACCGTACGTTGGTCGAAGCTGCAAGATCCATGATAGCACATTCTGGTGTACCTCTATCCCTGTGGGCTGAAGCTGTATCAACTGCCTGTTACACTCAGAACAGGACTCTAATCGTTAAGCGGACTGGTAAAACCGCGTACGAAATGGTCAACAAGCGTAAGCCGAATATTAAATTCTTTAGAGTTTTCGGTTGTGTATGCTATCTACTGAACAACAGAGATGATCTGGGAAAGTTTGACGCTAAGTCGGATGAGTCTATCTTCATTGGATACTCACATAACTCAGCGACTTACCGTGTATACAACAAACGGACCCGATCCATCTTTGAGAGTCGGTACGTTGATTTCTCTGAGACTGAGATGTATTCTAATGCCAGCCCTAGTTCAGCTAATTCTGTCTTCCCTGATTTGCACACTGTTTCACCACCGAGCACAACTGTTCCTACCGACTCGCTTGGATTTGATTTTATTGACTTAGCATAATTTGATCTAACGACCCTCGTTGGTCCAATCATTGTTCCTGCTCCTGCTGATCATTCCATTCCTTCATCAACATCCATATCCGCAGATGCATTCGTAAATGAGAGCACATCCTGTTCTACCGCTGTAGGAGAAACCTCTTCTGATTCTGTAGAACCGGTGTCTGTACTTAACCCAATCACGGAAACAGAATCCTCTTCTAACACTCTGAATGAGGAAACTGTTCTCTCCCCCTCTCAGCTCTCTTCAACACAACCCTCTCCTAAAACTACAGTTGAAGCGGTCCGAGAACAGACGGTGTCCACTGTTCTTGCACCAATTCCTGAAGTTGTTCCGCCACCTTCTCCATCCAGAACTTATGCTGAAGTGGTTCGTGAACCCTGTCCGGAGACTGTGTTGAATACTAATCCGGATGCTAGTCTTCTCTCCTCCGCCATTCGGGATGAGAATGACTCAAGAAACAACATGGAATACGATCCTATTCCCCATTCCAAAAAGTGGACCAGAAGCCATTCCACTACCAACATCATCGGTAGTCCATCTGCTCCAGTGATAACTCGCTCTTCAAAGAAAGATGAAAACCTAATCCTTTTCGGCGGCTTCCTGAGTCAATTTGAACCAACCAAGACCCAGGACGCTCTTTCTGATCCTGACTGGGTAAGGGCCATGCAGGATGAGCTTGCCGAATTCGAGAGAAACAGAGTTTGGCGCCTTGTTGAAAGACCAAAGAAAATCAGAATCATTGACTTGAGGTGGATCTTCCGCAACAAGAAGGATGAAAACGATCTTATTATCCGCAATAAGGCTCGTTTGGTCGCCAAGGGATACCGTCAACAGGAAGGCATCGACTACGACGAGACATTCGCTCTGGTGGCTAGAATCGAGGCCATCAGGATTTTTCTCGCGTATGCAGCTGACAAGAACATGAAGGTATTCCAGATGGACGTCAAGTGCGCGTTCCTGAACGGAGAACTTCAAGAAGTAGTATATGTTGAGCAACCTGAGGGATTTGTTGATCCCAAGTACCCGGAACACGTTTACGTGCTCGACAAAGCACTTTACGGATTAAAGCAAGCACCTCGTGCCTGGTATGAAACTCTTACCATTTACCTGCTTAGGTCCGGATACAAAAAGGGCTCTGTCGATCCTACCATGTTTCTTAAAAGGTCAGGTAATCATCTGACTGTAGTGCAGATATACGTGGATGATATCATCTTTGCATCTACAAACCCTGAGTCTTGCACTGAGTTTGAGCAGATAATGAAGTCCAGATTTCAAATGAGTATGATGGGCGAACTTACGTTTTTCTTGGGACTACAAGTCCGTCAAACCCCACAAGGGATTTTTATAAACCAGTCCAAATATACTCTTGACATTTTAAAACGCTTTGACTTTACTGGACCTAAGTCTGCTTCAACTCCAATGTCCACGTCATTCCAACTGGATGCAGATACGTCTGGTAATCCGGTTGACCAAAAAGTGTATCGTGCGATCATTGGATCTTTGCTTTATCTCACGGTAAGTAGACCCGACATTATGTTTGCCACGTGTGTATGTGCTCGTTTTCAGTGCGACCCTCGAGAGTCACATCTCGGGGCTGTCAAGAGAATCTTTAAGTACCTGAAGGGCACACCTAATTTTGGCCTTTGGTACCCTAAGGATTCTGGTTTTGAACTAACAGCTTTTACAGATTCAGATCATGCAGGCTGTAAGTTAAACAGAAAGAGCACGTCAGGAGCCTGCCAGTTTCTAGGGGACAAGTTAGTGAGTTGGTCCTCGAGAAAACAGAACTGTGTGTCTCTTTCAACAGCTGAAGCAGAATATGTCGCTGCAGCGTGTTGTTGTTCACAGGTTCTTTGGATGAAAATTCAACTGGCAGACTATGGCTATACCATGCATCGGATTCCAATTTACTGTGACTCTAGCAGTGCCATTCAGATTGCAGCAAATCCAGTTCAACACTCTCGGACGAAACATATCGATATCCGATATCACTTCATCAAAGATCACGTCGAGAAAGGTAACGTTGAACTGTTTTTCATCGAAAGTAAACGTCAGATAGCTGACCTATTCACTAAAGCTTTTGACGAGAAGCGTCATTACTATTTACTTAGTAAACTGGGCATGCTAGATCCCCCGGCAGATTTCTAGGGGGAGCCAGTCATTTAAATATATGCATGTGTGTAGGGGGAGCTCCTGTGTCGCATATATCTAGGGGGAGCTTTTGTATTAATGTTGTTTAAATCTAACTCTTTCGGATCCAATCTGCGATGGATACCAATCTTAAATTTTCTTGCAGGTTGTAGAACCGATGTACGGCTTCTGAATACTTCAGTTCAGGACCCGGTATTCAAATATAAAACTTCTGTCCATTCGTGTCAGAACCGGTGATAAATCCGATCTCAGAAATTTCCAGGTTAGTCGTTTCAATAAACGTCAATGGGCTGAACTTGTAAATTCTATGAACTTGTTATGTTAAGGGACTGGAAGTGACAGGTTCCAATTCTGACTAGTTCAGGGACCAGTTCTGCCAGTCTCCAAAACTTCAATGTTCAGGGACCGTTTTTGCAAACTTTTAAAAACCACAAGTTCAGGGGAAGTTTTGAAATTCTTTCAAACCTTATGTTCGGGGTTCATTCGGTCATTTCGTGATAGTCGTGATCTGTGAGAGCAGTTATCAGATAAAATTTTCAAAAAACCTGATAAGTTATCAAAAATATAAAAGCGGGAGTTGATAACTGAATTCAGTTATCACTTTCAAATTTTCAAACCACTTATCAGATTTCTCTCTGACGATCAAGAACACGAAGAACACCCCGTTCGACCCATCGACTTCCCGGCTTCCCGAGCGTTCGTTATCGATCCGTTCGACGATCCGACTACTTATTTACGATCCTGGTAAGATTTCTAACGACTTAATGTATTCATATTCATCTAAACTACGTCGTTTATAGATCGGATTGAAGCCTAAAGTTTTCGGGTAAACCCGAAACTCCAAGATCCTTGGATTCGAGTTTCGGGACGTTAGATTGATCCGTTCTTCTTCCTAAACTTGTTTAAATCGTTAATGTACTTAATAGAACTTGTTTTAGGACTGATTAGAAGCGTTTTAGGGTCGATTTAGGGTCCGGAAAACGAACAGCCGCGAGTCCCGATACGGGACTCTTGAAGAAATCATGAATCGGGACTTCTGTGTTCATGATGCGGGGGTTTTGGTTCATGTATCGGGATTTTTGATCTCCCGATTCGGGAGATTGATTTGTCCCGATTCGGGACTTTTGGTCTCTGTGTTGGAAATTCCGGTTCGGGATATTTGGACTTATCAGATATTTAGAATCCCCGATACGGGACTTAGGTTAATGATACTTGATTACTTGTCCCGATTCGGGACTTGGTAGTTATATTATATGTCCCCGATTCGGGACATTAGTGTACATTTGTGTGTGTTGTTTGACACCCCCGATTTGGGACTTGGCTTTTTGCAAGAGTCGTTCTTAACAAATCACCTTACGGGATTTGTCCATAGACCGACTCGCGTTCTAAGCCGGTCCTGGATCTGTGGTTTCGAATCCAGTTTCGGTCGTTTTAAAATCTCGACATGAGTTTCGCGGGAAAATCATTTTACTAGTTCGACTCAGTTTTAAAAGATTCCCTCGGGAATCTTCGATAAACTGACTCGCGCCTAGTCGAAACTCTGCCGAATTTTCGTCAGAACAAATATGAAAGTTAAGAAGGGTCTAACTGTTTAAATCTTACTTGTTTCTGTCAGAAATGGCAAACCAGAGAGAACGCCCTTCTTCTCCGATCGATCCAGAGGCTGATCGAGCTCTGATTGACCCTACGAAGATGGTTCACATACTTCAGAACAACGAGTATGTGATCCTCTCGTCTGTCAAGGTGCAACATACTATAGTGAGGGAGATCCTACGAGCTCATCCTATCTCATACGCCTTGACGGCCACTGCCGAGGTACCAGCGATCTACCTGCAGCAGTTCTAGCATACAGCCGTACTAGACACCCGGTTCGGGGTCTTCTCGATCATTGGTCGAGTGGATCAAACCGAACTGGTCATCACTATGGAGGACGTCCGCCGAATCCTTCGCCTCCCTGCCGCTACTGATGGCGGCCGCCAGGAGTTCGACGAGCTGGTCTCGGGCCCCATTCTGATGAGCGAAATCCTAGCTCTTGGGGTTACCGAGGAGGTGAAAGGCATGTCTCAGATCACCACGAGCCACTTACCTCCAATCTGGGCACAACTGTTCAACATCATGAACAGGTGCCTATCCTCGAAGACGAAGGGTATCGACAAGGCGACTACCTCCTTCTGGCATATCTTCCATTCCGTCGCCTACGGACGCCACATCGACATCGCCGCCCAGTTATGGCTTGACATAACCAAGGATCTGACGACTAGGGAGCGCACCAGACACCACTCCATCCCGTGGTTGCGATTCTATGGTCTCATCATCCGTGACCATATGGAACGCAATCCGGAAATTCCACGCCGCTCCGGTCATTCAGTCATTCAGCCGAAGAAAATCAGCTGGATAGCCAAGCGAGACTACACCGAGGGACAGTACGAGATGCCGATTCCTACGCACGTCGTCGATGCACTAGACCAGCGGGCTCCGAGTGTGGTAAGTTATAGGAATCGCCTAGGTCTAGGTGACGCACCTATGGACCATCCAGAACCGGAAGGTCCTGCCCAGGGTGCGCAACCCGTCCCTTCTAGTCCTCGGGCCTTACGTCCGAGGCGCCGGGGTCCCACTGGGGGGGCCTCTGGCTCGGGTAGTGTGATGAGCGTAGACGTGAGGGAAAATGTGGGTAGTATTATCCGCAGATCCGCCACCGCTCACGCTGCTTCTGCTTCTACATCTTCCGACCTACCGAAAACTCGTGAAGAGAGATTGAGCCGCCTTCGCCAACGCATGCTTGATGACCCCCAGTTGCCAACTCCGCAGGTAAAGGCGTACGTTCCACAACGTAGATCCACGACTCGGCTTCCAGGACTCCCTACTGTTCCCGAGTCCCCGGAGGTTCAGGAACCATCTACTCCGATGGACGCCTCGGGATCTACTCCTTCTGGCTCAGCTAGAGATGTCACTGCTGCATCGCCGGAAGAACCAGCTCATTCTTCACCGCCTCCTCAGGCCACCACATCACGACTCCCGACGGATCCATGTAACACCCCATTTACACTCTTTTACATAAAAGAAAGTGTTTAGTTATCAAATTGTAGTTGTAAGGAAGTTGTGGATTATAATTTTTATAATTAAGAAGTAGAGGGGCCACTTAAGAATTTTTTGGCATGCTTCTCTTTTGAAATCATTAGACGTGTGTTCTACAACTCATTAAGAAAAGCTTTTATTTACACTTTAATTGCCTTATTTAAAGGAAGAAAAAAAAAGAGAAAAACCCTAAGAAAAGAAAAACCTAGCCTCTTTCTCTCCCATCAATTCTTCATCCAAGGAAGCTTCTGCCGCCCATAAACCTAAAACCTCCGGCCACCTCAAGTCGGTTATCACTCGCATCAGTCAATCGCCGTCCACCTACGCACATGAGTTTCGATCACCGGCAATTCAACGTTGGTGACCGTTGTTTCCGTTTTGATTACCGACCCCGATGAGAGCTGTTATATGCGGCTGTTAGTTTGACGCCATGATTTAACAACTGCCACTGCCCGAAAGCGTGTTTGGAACGAAGACGAACGCCCCGCCGCCACTACGATCGATTGCTGGAAAGCCAACGCCGGTGGCCTTGGATTCGGTTCTACGTGACGTCATCACATAATCACACGTCAATTGTCTTCGTCTTTGATCAGGTTTCGGTTAGAGGGATTGTGCTAGTTTCGTGCGTTTGATATCATTGTGATCGAGGTGAGTTACACTATGCTTGTTTTATATTGTTATGTGCGTATGTATGCATGATTGCGTGTGAAAGGGAACCACATGCCCTTGATGAGTTGTGGGGGCGGACTCGCGTCCTAAGCAGGCGAGAAAAAGGGAACCACATGCCCTTGGTGAGTTGTGGGGGCCGACCCGTGTCCTAATTGACGGGAGAGAGGGAACCACATGCCCTTGGTGAGTTGTGGGGGCCGACCCGTGTCCAAACTGACGGGAGATTTATATCGATCTCATGAGAGTCGGGTGTACGTTGAGTCTGTTGATTGTTGACATGTTATGATGTGATTGATGTTGATTGTGATTGGCACCTGTTATGGTATGTATTCATATGATGGTGTAGGATATGTATAGTGTCAGCTCACTAAGCGTTCCGCTTACCCTTTTAGTTGTTTTCTTTTTTTTTAGGTACCAGTTCGGGTGTGGATAAAGGCAAGGCCCCGGCTTGACCTCTAGCTGAAGACAGTTCCGTCCGCTCCACCATGCATTGCTCTTAAAACTTTTATGCAGTTAATTATTTTTATTACAACAATGACTTGGTTACTTCTTTTGGGTTTTTAGCACTTGAACAATTTGTTTTTCTTACTAAGTCATGGACTTAATTTTAAATTATCGAATTTTGGAAATTTTACCTATCAAATATATTGTTTTCGAGACTTGGTGTTACAACTTGGTATCAGAGCCTGAGTTTAAGAGAATCAGCACACACGCATGCGAGTGTGTGTGTGGTTGGACTTAAACTAGGAGATTTTGGGAAAAAGGAAATGGACAAGGGTCGGAACTGTCAGCGGAACTTCAAGGCGGGGGTGAGCAACACTATCTATCTTTGTTTTGTGCCATCTGAATGATTATGTGTTTAACGTTTGAGTATGTGATAATTGTAAATCCCTCTTGGGTATGTTTGGTAATTGATGTTTATTATCTACCTACTTAGTCGATAGGATTGAGATTGAATTAGGACAGTATCAAGCTCAAATGAATATACCATGATACGTCGGTAAGGGGTTATTGGGCATGTTCTCGTTTGATTGTTGCCTAGTGATCTTAACCCGACTATCATTTGTTGGTTGGTTATAGTAGTACGGGCCCAAATAATAGTACTACTATAAACACCGGTGTAGATTTGAATTTGATTAAGTCTTGGGAATCTCAATTTGATTGACGACAGTTAGGGAACCGATGAATGTTTGAACTGTTTACATGACTGAATGCGGCTATTTGATGCTTATGGTACTTACATGAATGAGGTTGTGATCTAGTCTATAGGGTGACATGCGCACTAATGACTAGTAGTAGGTACCTGCGTGAGCACTGGTTAGGAGTAGAGAGTGTAGTCAGGCACTCTAGCTGGCTGTGAATAATAAAATTGCCTTTTACAGTCATGTTCTAAAGTAGCTTTCTTAAATGTTAGTATAGAGTTGCATTGATTAAGTTTTGGGAAATCCCAATTGATTGATGACAGTCAAGGGATTTATTGGTGCGTTGATTGTTAGCATGGCTTATTTAAGCTAGAAGATATACCGTGTATGTGTAAGTTTGCGTGTGCACTATTAGTTAAGCAGCGAAGAAGGATAGGACTTGTGGTAATCAACTCCTAGTCTTTTGCTGTGTTTTTTTTAGTGTCATGTTATTGGATTATTACGGGTTGTGGACCATAGGGTGTCCTAGTTTTGATGAGGATTGATAAGACTGTATATCTACGATCAATAGATTTAGTTAACCTTTCAGTGAATGGATGCGTGTTGAGGATATGTTATAGGTTAGTTGACCTATAGAGACAGTTTGCAGAGCAGTTTGACTCTGGAACATCCAATCAGATGGTGTGGATCCTAGAGCAGAACAGATAAGAAGGTGTTTAGTGCCTATCGTAAGACATAGTACCAGGATTATGTACTGTGAAATTTAGATTTTTTGGCGCTCAATGGAGAGAGACATAGGAAAGATCGTTTTTCCCGAAGAGACAGTAAACCCGGACTTAGGGGGGATGTTTGCGTGTGAGGTTGGAAGGACACTCCAACAGTCGTGGTTGGGATAGTCTCTCTAGTTGAAGAGAGATGTTAGTCGGAAGTTAGATCCGAAGATCGAGACAACTCTAACAGCCAGGAATCTTGAAGCCATGGTCTACAATAGAGGTGGGATTGAGGACGCAACTATGTTGATGTCAAGCGATTCCAAATGCTCTAGTTTAAAGGGAAGGAAGAACCAGTGATTGTCTACGTGGTGGATAGCAGGAGAGGTGTTTTGGATGGGTTAACATCCTTAACCTGAAGTTACTCTAAGTAGTTCTTTAGAGAGCAGCGCTTGTCGCATACAGAGTTTGCAGCCCAGGAAATCTGGGAAGTAGAGAATGTCTATAAGGAGCACACCGTAGAGATTTATGAGGTTGAATTCCGGGTCAATTTCATACCAATTCACATGAAAGAAAGTAATGTAGCGATTGGTATGGATTGGTCGAGTCGGAACCGAGCGATTGCGGATTGTGCATGCCAGTTGGTTCGTATCCAACCCCGAGTGAAGAAGAGATGGTCGTGCATGGTGGGAGGGAGCGGACCAAGATGGCGTTCTATTCAGTTGCGAAGATGAGAAGGTACTTGCAGCGTGGGTGCTCGGGTTAATTGGCTAACGCCTTAGTCGATCAGTTTGAGGGAAGTACCGGTAGCCAATGGAATTCCGAACGTGTTTCGGAAGATCTATCGGGATTTCCGGCCGATAGACAGGTCGAGTTTGGGATCGGCTTGATACTTGGACCAACACCAGTTGCGAGGACCCCTATCGTTTGACATCACCAAGCTCCAAGAGCTGTCAAGTTAGTTGCATGAGCGTTCGGAGGAAGGATTCATTCGCCCGAGTAGTTAGCCCTGGAGTGCACCATTTTCGGTTCGTAAAGAAGAAGGACGGCAGTCACCGCATGTGTGGTGACTATCGGGAACTCAACGAGGTTGCTATCCATGATGGGTACCCGAACTGGTGACTTCTTTGGTTAGTTTCAAGGAGTGGCGTGGTTGCAAGAATTGATCTTCGTTCGAGTTAGCACCAGCTTAAGGTGAAGGAGGAAGACATCCATAGGACAGGCTTCAGAACCAGATATAGGCGCTATGAGTTCATGGTGATGCCTCTCAGCCTCGCTGCTGCTCAGCTGCATTTGTGGATTTGAGGAACCGGGTCTGTAGGGCAATGCTTGATAGATCGGCGATCATTTTCATTGGTGAAGGTTATTGTAGCAATTATGGAACAAACGCTTGTTGAATCGAAATTGTTGTTGAATGTGTTATGAACGAAAAGGTGAAAGTAAATTTGTTGAGATGTTAGAGTCGGAGATAAGAGAAAGTGTGATGGTAGAAGGGTGCATTAGGATACAATAAATGCACGAAGAAGTTCGAGCTAAGGAGCTCCAATAAATTAATAACTTGTGTTAAAGGGGTGGATGGCGGCATTCGAAAGGTACAGATTTTTTTATATTGTTGTTGTTACAATAATTGAGATTGAAGAAAGTTTGTGTACGGGGGATTGTAGAAGTAGAGCTTGATGTCCAGACTAATCTTTATTTGATTCTTGTTTTCCTACACTGGTGGTTACACCCGTAGGCTTCGAGGGTCAAGTAGGGACTGTCGGGATTGGATGTTTGGGGCTAAATAGAGTAATGTGTATAGGGGTGTTAACGTTGAAAGGAGATGTTGATACAAATGCGATAGAAATAGAAAAGGTAGAGGTTATATAGACCCTATAGCAGTTGTGTATTAATTAGCGATCCAAGAGAAGTTCTCTTTAGAAAAGTTGGCAGATATTTACGTCAGGTTGATGGTATCTAGGCACGGGGTGCTAGTGATAGTTCTTTCAAACATGGATGTTTGGTTCACGTCACGATTCAAGGGAAATATTCATGAGGATCTCGGCACCAGACATTAGTTCAGTACAACATACCATCCTCAATGGATGGGCAGAGCGAGATGACGATCTAGACGTTAGAGAATATGTTGGAGCTTGCGTTTTAGACTTCAGGGTAGCTGGGATATGTACCTTCCGTTAGCCAAGTTCTCGCAAAATAGCAGTTACCATGCTAGTATTGGTATGCCTTCGTGCAAAATGTTGTATGGGAGGAGGTACAGAAACCCAATATGCTAAGGTGAGGTTGGTTAGAGAGTAATAGGAAGCACTGAGGTAGTTCAGAAAACCAGTGAAAATATTCAAAAAAAAAAACAGAGAACGGCTGAAAGCAGCTTAGAGTGCGCTAGGAAAGCTACGCAGATAAGCAGCGTTCAGATATGGAGTTCAGATTGGTGACCACTTTCTGCTCAAAGTGTCACCCTGGAATGGAGTACTCCGGTTCATGAAAAGGGGAAAGCTAGGGCCTTGATTTTTGGCCCGTTCAGAGTTGCCCATGTAGGGAAAGTAGCTTATCGGTTAGAGTTACTAGTATAACTCAATCAGATCCATAACGCATTTCTTGTATCTCAGTTACGAAAATGTTTAACAAATGAAACTGTCTATGTGTCGTTAGAGGACATTCAGATCGATGAGAGCTTGAACAATGTCGAGAAACCCATAGCCATTCTAGAGATAGAAACAAAGGTTCTGCGCAACATGGAAATTTGAATGGTGAAGGTGCACTGGCAACATCGTCGCGATATAGATTAGACCTAAGAAACGGAGGTGGATATGCATCGAAACTTTACGGAGTTGTTTTCTGTGTGAGATTTCGGGGACGAAATCCTTGTTAGTGGGGGATAGTTGTAAACACCCCATTTACACTCTTTTACATAAAAGAAAGTGTTTAGTTATCAAATTGTAGTTGTAAGGAAGTTGTGGATTATAATTTTTATAATTAAGAAGTAGAGGGGCCACTTAAGAATTTTTTGGCATGCTTCTCTTTTGAAATCATTAGACGTGTGTTCTACAACTCATTAAGAAAAGCTTTTATTTACACTTTAATTGCCTTATTTAAAGGAAGAAAAAAAAAGAGAAAAACCCTAAGAAAAGAAAAACCTAGCCTCTTTCTCTCCCATCAATTCTTCATCCAAGGAAGCTTCTGCCGCCCATAAACCTAAAACCTCCGGCCACCTCAAGTCGGTTATCACTCGCATCAGTCAATCGCCGTCCACCTACGCACATGAGTTTCGATCACCGGCAATTCAACGTTGGTGACCGTTGTTTCCGTTTTGATTACCGACCCCGATGAGAGCTGTTATATGCGGCTGTTAGTTCGACGCCATGATTTAACAACTGCCACTGCCCGAAAGCGTGTTTGGAACGAAGACGAACGCCCCGCCGCCACTACGATCGATTGCTGGCAAGCCAACGCCGGTGGCCTTGGATTCGGTTCTACGTGACGTCATCACATAATCACACGTCAATTGTCTTCGTCTTTGATCAGGTTTCGGTTAGAGGGATTGTGCTAGTTTCGTGCGTTTGATATCATTGTGATCGAGGTGAGTTACACTATGCTTGTTTTATATTGTTATGTGCGTATGTATGCATGATTGCGTGTGAAAGGGAACCACATGCCCTTGATGAGTTGTGGGGGCGGACTCGCGTCCTAAGCAGGCGAGAAAAAGGGAACCACATGCCCTTGGTGAGTTGTGGGGGCCGACCCGTGTCCTAATTGACGGGAGAGAGGGAACCACATGCCCTTGGTGAGTTGTGGGGGCCGACCCGTGTCCAAACTGATGGGAGATTTATATCGATCTCATGAGAGTCGGGTGTACGTTGAGTCTGTTGATTGTTGACATGTTATGATGTGATTGATGTTGATTGTGATTGGCACCTGTTATGGTATGTATTCATATGATGGTGTAGGATATGTATAGTGTCAGCTCACTAAGCGTTCCGCTTACCCTTTTAGTTGTTTTCTTTTTTTTAGGTACCAGTACGGGTGTGGATAAAGGCAAGGCCCCGGCTTGACCTCCAGCTGAAGACAGTTCCGTCCGCTCCACCATGCATTGCTCTTAAAACTTTTATGCAGTTAATTATTTTTATTACAACAATGACTTGGTTACTTCTTTTGGGTTTTTAGCACTTGAACAATTTGTTTTTCTTACTAAGTCATGGACTTAATTTTAAATTATCGAATTTTGGAAATTTTACCTATCAAATATATTGTTTTCGAGACTTGGTGTTACAGATCCATCTGGTGATCCTGATAGTAGCTCGTCCGACACGACGCCACCAGATTCGGATCCGGAGGAAGGCCTGGGAGAGGGCATGGGCAAGGGCAAAGGGAAAGGAAAAGGAAAAGGCAAGGGAAAGGGAAAAGCTTTTGATGATGACGTCTCCACTTCCTCCTTCAACGAAAGCGACTCCGTCCAACTACTTGACTACTCCGGGACGGAAGAGCGAACGTTGAACACTGAGGTCGCTGAACAGGCTCAGAGCGAGTCGTGGATGCAGATTGGAGCGGGGAGTGAAGGTTTTGAGGGAGAAAGCCAGGGTCCGGTCAATCAAGAGGCCGAAGGAGAAGAGGCCCAACAGGTTGAAGAGGCGTTAGAAGCCCAAAAAGAGGCCGATGTAGAAGTGGCCCAACATAGGCAGCCAGAAATCGGAACCCAACCAGCCAAGAGTCTATCCTCCACAGAGGCATCCCACACCGATGCTACTCGGCCAATGCCGAGTAGTCAAGTCGTTGGCAGCCAACCAACGCAAATGCACACCCAAGCCATCCACTCGACCACCTCCCAACAGGTGGTCGTTTCATCAGAACACGGGGCTTTACCACCTATTCCATCGTTCACTCGCTTGGAGTCGATCGGTGTTGAAACCAGAGTTGCTCATCCCCAGCACTCGCCATCTTTCATGACACATGGAGTCCTAGAGCCCCTAGGTACACATCTGGCGACTTCCACCCGAGGCCCCGCTGCACTTGACGCCACACCAGTCGTCAGCGCGGGCCAGGGGAGCACCTTTGCGGGGCTTTCCCTGTCAACCGGTTTCGCAAATGAACCGGTGTTGACCCTGTCGGGATTGGAACCCAGGGATTCGGACGGCATCCTAAAAGCTGTCCAAAGCAGATTGGAAGCCATCGAGAAGGCAGACGCGGCAAAAGATAGAAGACTGTCGGCTATTGAAAGGGCCTTAGCAGTCAAGGAACAGGAAGACCAAGCCCGTCGTGCAGAGATCGAAGCGCTTCGGAAAGATGACGAGGACCGTCAGAGGGAGCTGGATGAAGCCAAACGCTTTATCAAGGGAAAATTCCAGGAAGGGGAGCGCCCGTCTTTTGGCGACTCGAGCCGCTCTCCTACTCCCGTCCTCCGTCTACAACCACCACCACTAGCTGAGGAGATTCCCGGCTTTGTCTCTGAAGCTGAGCACCAGATCGTCATCGCTCAGCTCACCACTCAGAATGATGCCCTTCAGAGACAGGTGGATCAGTACAAGCAGTTGGTCGCCACCCGGGATATGCAGCTGGAGATTGCATTGCGGAGGGTCCGCGAGCTTGAGGCAACTTGCAGGTCTCAGGCTCAACCCTCCAAGCGCGGACATGATGATCCGGACGATGCCGCCAATCCTCATGAGGGGGAGGGACCGTCTAAGAGGGCTCGCCTAGACCTCCCCTCCGGCTCCGGAACCGCAGCCGATGATACACCGGCCGACACGGCCCCTCCAGCAGATCAGCCCGTAGATCCGGCAAGTCCGGAAGGTCGTCCCACGGATGTTTTAGACTCCGATTCTGACGCCGACGACCTTCCGCCCGAAGCAGCGAACTGGAAGTATGAAGCCATCCCAAAGGGTGTGCCCGTTCAGTTTCCTCACGAGAAGGAGACTCCCGCCATAGACCTGATCGATCCAAACACCGCGCCGATGGATCCTTCCGAGCTTCGTATCTCTGACGAGGGAAGGAAGATCCTGAACCAGCATGCCCAGAGCCTTCGGTTTTGGAAGAGATCGGACGACATTGTTTCTAGTGCGGAGTACGACGCCTTTCTCCCTACGGTACAGACGCCCGAAGCATTCACAGCTCAGCAGCCGATCAGACTGGGTTGGAACCACACCGTCATATTCAGGCCCTTCCTGGAGGAATCCTTCACACGGATCTTCCAACAGGAACGCCTCTTCTCGTGGTCCAAGAAGGTCTTCTTCGGCCTATCTCATGTCAAGAAGCGTCGCCGCCGTACCGCGTACATCTACCAGAGGAAGCTCAGCTGGAGCGAGCATGGGCAGATCAGAAAGAAGCACCGGTTCGTCAAGGTAACTGACGTCCGACCTTACAAATTCGGACACCAGCTATTCCTTGAGTTCCACGTGCGCATGTACAACCCTGGGAAGCCCGACGGGAACCTCCGAGACTACATGTTCACAGAAGCCGATCTGGACAGTATTGATCTCGACGATCTTCTTTCACTCATCAGACACCTTGAGGGCCCGATTCTGAAACCAGACTACTTCAGAGACGGTCTGGAAGTCCTCAAGAGGTACGTACGGCACTCGATCAACCTCGCGCATCTCAAAGACTATCAGATGGCGATCGAAAGCAAACAGCAGAAGGTGAATCTGCTGCGTCCTAACCTGGAGGCCAATCTACTTGACCAATACCTGCCCTACTTTCCGATGAGAGTTTCGGTGCATGGTGTTGTGTATCTCACCTTCAGGAAGAACCAGCGAAGGTTCATGCGTTTCAGTGAGCTATCCAGCTTCTGTGACGGCACCCTTCTGTATGTATACAACGGAATGAAGCGTCGTCTGTTAGAGAACTACATGCCTGCGTACAAGGGAACAAACTGGAAGAGTAAGCTGATCGAGGCTATGGATCTGATCGAGAACAAGCTGAAGGAAAGACTGATGCTGAGAAGAGTTGAGACTGCGATGGAGCTCCGTACGAGATCGATCCGCGAATGGGACGAGTACTTGCAGCTCTCGCATTGGGAACCAGCTCTGAAGTATCCGCCGCCTTTCTGACTTCTTCCCAAAGGGGGAGATTGTTAGAACCTGACTGGTTTAGTTGTAAAGAAGTCAGGGGCGTCTTTTGAAACGTTTGTAATAGTTAGTTTGAAACAATACTTTTGTGCGCCTCTTAAAAGAGTCATAGACTCTAGGGGTGCTTTATGTAACTTCGACTCTATAAATATGGGTCGCTAGTTAACGTTTTCAAATAATCAAGTAATTGACAACTTTCGTTATATGCTTTGTCGTGTTGTATATCTTTCATTTATATGCTTGATTACCGCTATTTGAGCGTCATTTAGTATTGTGATTGCTTGTAGTGGTCCTTTTATTGCATCCTCGTTGAATATCGGACTCACAGTATTAAAAAAATAAAAAACACCATCACATTATTAATTTATGCAATTTTTTCTATTAGCCAATAAAATGACTTATTGTAAGTAAAAATACTCTTTTAATAGATAATATAGATTGAGCAACAGCAGCGGTCGTCACCTCCAGCAGCAGCGGTGATCGCGTGACCTCCAGCACCCTCTAATCTCGTGTGGCGGTTGGAGAAGTAAAGATGAGAGCTTTTGTTGAACTTGAAGATGAGAGATTTTGTTGAAGATGAGAGAATGCCTTGTGAAAAAGAAAAGTGAAAAGGGGTTAGGTTAAAAGAAAAAAGTGGCTGAGCGAGTTTTGCAGGAAAAGGGTATAATTGGAATAAAGATGGTTGAGTGTATAAATGTTCTCTTTGAATGCTTAGCGAATAAGTCGTCACTTTTTCAATTAAGCCACTACCAAACATGTCTCTTGAGCTGAGCGAATAAGCTCAAGGTTTCATTAAGCCAATTAAGCCACTACCAAACAGGGCCTAAATTGCCCTATGAAAAATTTACACTTTCTACCAATTTCATAATTACGAGATATTACGAAACCTTAAAGATTTTTTTAAAAAGAATTTGAATATTATAAAATTATGACTATCTTTCAAAAATTAAAAAACAAATAGCTATAAGAGACAAATATACTTGTCTAAATTCCGAACATGACACCATGAAACAAAAAATAAACTGAAAAGCATGTTAAATTATTTTGTATTTAATTTGAAGAAGACATAGACATTAGACAGTGTACCAATAAATAAATAAAACCAAATATCTTTCTTTCTACTGGAGGTGAAAGAAAGAAAGAAAATAAGTGTGAGTTTATTTGGTTCCTTTTTGGTTTGTTTCTTCGATTGTCGGCAATTCGTACCAAATATCTTGTTTGATTTTCTATCGGAATATCGGATGACGACTATATTGAAGGCGACCTCAACCACCAAACAGCCGGAGCCGGAGCCGGTGCCGGAGGAGGTGATTAAATGGGAGACGAGACCAGGCGGAATGCTTGTCCAAAAGAGAGATGAAGTTACCATTGCCACCGATGCTGCTTCCGATCTGCTTTTAATTAGGGTTTCTTATGCTGCATTACGCTTCCACATCTCCATCCATTCCAGAGCCACATTTGGTAACAATTTGATTTCGATATAGTTTTTTAACCATGTTTTATTACAACTACTTAGCTTTCGGAAGGTTTCAAACGAGAAAAATGTCAATTTAAGAAAATGTGAGGAACAATCTCAGCCACTCATCTCGCGGTTACGGCACCGAGGATTGACGCTATTAAATGGGGGACCGGTCAAAGCCGCCTTTGTTGACCGAGATAAGTGGCTGATTTATTAAATTGATATGTTTTTCGTTTGAATCTCCCTCTCCGTAATTATGGTAAATAAGCTTCAAATTTCAATCAACTATATAGACTCAAGATGCTTGCCTTCGTTGAGATTAACACTCCATTAACATTCCTAATCATAACTGATTGGCTGGATTAGCCAGATATGTTTGTTAACCTTACAATTTTTTCATTTTTTATAGATTTTTAATATATTATAAACATGATGACTACTCTTAAGATGTTCTTCCATTTTGTTAAATGTTAATTTTGTTATTATATGTAAGTTAAGACAAACACAAATTCAAATTACTCTGTTTTGTAAACCAAACAAACAAGTTTCAGTTCATTTTTTAATCCTGACATGTGGTTAAACTCCATTGAAATTTCTTTCTGATTCTAATCCCTTTGATAGATTCATTTCCTCATAAAACATCTTGTTAACCAAACTCAATTGATTATTCTAAAACAAATGCTTTCAACATATTTTAACACATTATTATTATATCACATAAATCCAATGAAATACCAACCACCCCTGTGGGATTTCAAAATCTCATGTTTGTGGGATTTCATTCAAATCCCGGAATTTGATATCCAAGCAATCCTTCAAACCAAACATGGTATTGGAATTAAATTGAATTCCAAATCCCATCCAATTCTGCAAATCAAACCGGATCTTAATTATCCATGTACAAGGTCATCCCACCCGTGAGTCTGTGACCCGACCATGGCAATTTTATTTTTCTATTTATAATCAATTCTCAGTGTTTGTTAAAAGCTATAAGTTACGGATTGAAACTATAAAATAGTATATTAGGTGTTTGATATTAAAAATAAGCACATTTATAAACCTGTTGAAAATAGTTATGGATTTGAAATTAATTTTATGCAAATGTAATATCAAATGAAAGCTTATAGTAACATATGAGAGTACATTAAAAATCAAGTTTTGTTGGTAATGATTGTTACAAATGGATAATGTGTGTGGTGGCCGTGGCATAGGGGACTTGAAGAAGCTTTTGGCAGGAGAGAGCGGATTAGAACCCGGTGACCAATTATTGGAGTTCCGTGGAAAGGAGAGAGGTAACGGTGAGTTTTTGGACAGATGTGGAATCAAACACCGTTCAAAAGTCATATTAACGGAAAATCCTCATAGCAAGGAGAGAAGGCTCGTCCAAATGCGTCTTCATGCCAAGATCCAGGCCGCACATCGTGCCATCTTCGATGTGGCTGTCGTGGTTGATAGTCTGGCAGATCAGGTAATGCATTCTCAAAGAAACAAACTGATATCTTTAAACTCAATTATTTATTCATTAAATTTATGTCAAATGTCTTGTGATTCAGATAACTTTGAAGTCTTCTAGTGTAACAAAAAATTGTTTTCAATAAATATAACAAAGTTATATAAGTTTTCTATTTCGTGTCTGTTTTGGCTTATAACATGCTGTTCCACAATTATATATTTTCTTTAATTAATATAATTTGAAATTTGGCATCCATCTCATCAGATGTTACAAGATTGGTAAACTTACATGCCAAAGTGCATAAATTAGGAAATTTTGAAACTTTAGCACACAGATTGATATAAATCTTGTTGGTACACTTAGGCTATGTTTGGTAAACTAGCTGATAAGCTAGCTGGTAGCTAATAAACTAGTTGTTGACTTATAAGCTAGCTAGTAGTTGATAAGCTAGCTTATGAACAAATTATGTTTGGCAAAAACTAGCTTATGGGTATGTAAAATGACCAAAATTGGGATATAATAATTAATATTAATAGGGGTATAATTGGAAAAAGCTACAAAAAGCTACCTCCAAGTAGCTTATCAAAAAGCTACCTCCAAGTAGCTTATCAAAAAGCTAGCTTATAAGCTACTTTTTGTCCATCCAAACATGTACACGAAAAATAAGCTAAGTTTGTGTTTACCAAACAATGCCTTAATAAAAAGTACAGCAAACTTCGTTGTGTTTTTTTATTGCATTTTACCGGTTTGATAAACATGAAAACTGATGATATCTGATAAATTTTTTGTGTTGTAATGCTAAGGAAGGTTTGTGCCATTGAGAAGTCGATTCAAAATGGAAATAAGGTAGCAGAGGTCCAGATGACCACATTGGTTGAGTTGCTAATGCGACAAGCGGTAAAGCTTGATGCCATTACCGCCCACGGAGATGCATCCGCCGAGAAGATACTCCAGGTACGTTAAAGCAAACCAAATCAAACTAACTTAGTATATCTCGCTTGAAAATAGGGTTTGGACTACTCCAGATATATTCTTAAATAAATAACAAACTAGGCAACTGATAAAACTTATGTTTTTTGGAAGGGTGTCTAGGCCAAAGCCCGACTAATCCCCGGCAATTTTGGGGGCTAAACATGGCTCCACTTAAATGTCCCCAGACATGTGCACGAGAAGGCTCGAACTCGGTTAGGGCGCTATGAACCCCCCGAGCGATAACCAATCCGCCACAGCCTAGAAGATGATAAAACTTATGTTAGACCACATGTAATTGTAGAATTTGAACTCGGAGATCTTAGGGGGCGTTTGGTTCGCAGAATGGAATTGGAATCCGTTGAAGGAATTGGAATGGAGTTTGACCATGTGTTTAGTTTGTAGGAATTCAATTCCTTCAATTAAGGTAAGGAATGGTGAATTCCTTAAATCGTGGAATTCAAAAGGATTCCATCAAGTTCTTTCCGCAAACCAAACATCATTAAGGAACTTGTCATTCCAATTCCATCAAATTCCTTTGAATACCATGAACCAATCGATCCCTTAATTGTTATCATGCAAGTTCTGACGGAATCATGGATAAGAGTCCATATTGGAATAGTGGCATGTGCTTCATGTTTTAGTTTTACGAATAAATAAATAAAAGGTCGTTAGACTCTTAGCATAGGTTAACAATTCAAGTCTCCTTCTCTAGCTACTATTTTCAAGTCCCTATGGGATTAGTCGAGCTGCATGCAAGCTGCCCTGGACAGTCACATTTACCAAATAATTTTTTGTGATGATTTTGACCAAAATAGTGTCAAAACGCATGGTTTCATTGATATACTGTTTGTTTTCAAAGGGAAAAAGAATACAAAAGTGTGTGGAGACTTTGGATATGTTGAAGGTGTCGAATACAAAATCCAAGCCACCGGTCGCCACCACCAAATGGGAGACATTCGGTGCACCCCTTACCCAACCACATTGGGACTTCCTCGATGCATTGTGAATTCATCCCAATTTCACCCCTTTTGTTCTCATCTCATTGTGTATATTGTTGTATAAAAAAAACCCGAATATGCACACATTTACCATTTACTGGTGTTGATTCAAAATATATTTTTACAGAAATTATTGTATACATAACAAATGTTCTACAAATTCTACATGCTCATCCTAGCATTCTTCGCGGCTCGAGTTGCGAAGGTGCCTACACTGTATGCAAGCTGGCCTGGACTACCACAGCTATCCAAATACGGGTGTCTAACTCTAAATACATACATAGACGTTTTCTATCTCTTTTAGACTACCCCTTGTCCTTCTCAAGCGGCAATGGGTTTAGGAGCGGCGATCTTGGGACTACTTTCAACTTTCTTAATGCCCTGTTTTCGATCACCAACATCGAGACACTTCAACATATGCTCGAGTTCCGAAATCCCCTCTTCGATATCCGCCAATTCTTCGCTGTGTTCATCGTGATTCTGCCGGTACTTTCGGATCTTCTCGAGGCTAACCCCGACTTTGATCCCTATTTCCTCCATCGTTGATTGCATCAAGAAGTTCTCCTCGTGGGCTTCGGCTAGCTTCCGTTTCATGATCCGGTACCCGTTGAGCGATCTCATGAGCTGGTCGGCAAGGCTCTTGTTACGCACTTGGAGGGCCGTGTTTCCTTGCGCTTCTTTGTGTTTTGGTTCGTGGACTTCAGCAAAATCCTTAACTTTCTCCAACAACATACCGTTTTGAGCTTTGAGATTGTTGACGTGGTCCTCCATCTCGGCCAACTCGTGGGCTTTTCGAGCCAGCTCACCCATCATGATCTCCTTCTCCTTTCCCAAACTCGAACACATGATCTCGAGGCTCTTGCGTGCCGCTATGCTGCCGCTGAGCTCTCGTTTCAGCTTCTGGTCTTTGTCGTCAACCACCGCCACCGACTCCGTTTCCGTTAACGACCCTTTATCCTTTACGTCATCGCTCACGCCACGTGTCATCCTGAACGATTGACATTTTTGAATCCGGGTTCGAACCATGTCCAGGATCGTCATCATCCCCGCCACCCGGAGCATCCGTCTCCCGTCATTTTTATGCGTTTGGTTTTGGCAAGCGTCCCGATGATCTAGAACCAATTTTAGCAACAACTTCACATTGGCAGCCACACCTGATCCATATATACGCCAAGAACACGAAAACCACGGTATATCAAGATCAAGAAATCTTGAAAACCCAGAAAAGATTGAAACTTTACCATCTAAAAATAAACCAAACTAAACCAAAAGAGATTATAACAACGATGAAAAGTTTACCTTCTAAAGCTGAATCATCGTATTGTTCGGCCATTGTTGACGATGATGGAACTAAGTCCAGAGATCTTTCGTGTTCCTTATTCATCTCGATAACGAGACTATAACAACGATAAATACTAATCGAATGGAGGAAATCAAGATTTGGGCATGAAGATGATGATGATTTGAGAAGAACAAGAGGTTTTGATGAGAAGAAGAGAGAGGGGAGGGGAAGGATTGGAAGGGGTTTGTTCCCTCTCTTTCCTTATTTGGTTGTTGAAACCTGCAACTCTTTTTTGGTGAATTTTGGTTGCATGTGAATAATAATAATTTTAGGTGTTTTTTGGTGTAAGATTTAGATTTCTTTGGGGTAAACGTTTGGTTGATGGTGGATTTCTTGCGCAATTATTGGAGGGCTTTTTCAACTTAGTTTTGTTGGGAGTTGTTTCGACTTTAAAAAAACAAACCATGTGCCAACACTTGTCCATAGTCGATTTCTTTGTTTTTTTATACTTATATTAAATATCTCAATTGGTAAACCTTGTGTTTAAGTGTTATTAGAGTCACTAATATGTTTGCATTATTGTGGTTCTAAGTCTTATTAGGGTCACTAGAATGTTTGCATTATTGTGGTTCAATGGGACTAGTTAAAGGTGCCCGTAAGCTGACCCAGACAATTACAATTTTTAAAAATACTTGGTGACATTGCTGATAAACAAGGTTGCTGCTGACTATGTCATGTGACAAAATAATGTTAGTAATCTTGTAAATTCGAGAAAGTTTGTGAAAGATGTACAATTGGTGCGATTGAAAGCACGTGACTAATGCAGAATGCACATGACAAGGACGATTGTCACTAGAATGGTTTGCATGATTTTGAAGGGTTTGGAATTGAATTTTATTTTTGACGTGGGTATGGTTTGAAAGATAGTTTGGATTTGAAATCCCGTGACTTCTACGGAATCCCACAACTGGATGGATATAGAACTCTCTTGGGGATGATTGTCATTTCAAATTTAAATCCCTGTGTCGTATCTTTATCATGCCTTTTTCATCAAATCTGCCCTAATCTCTACATCGCCTCCACAACTTACCAAAACAATATGTTATTTATAAAACAAACATGCATCTACAAAAAATTTAATTCCATTTCAAATCCTACAAATCGATCATGATTTGTAAGATAATGTTATTCAGTTCCATTGCAAATCATATAACTAGACATACAATTACAAATCCTTAGAAAACATTCTGTCAAATCAACGGGTTAGCGTATTTACAACAAAGAGTTCGAAATTAAATCTTCGATGTATAAATTAAAGTTCCCAACCTCAAAAAAAGGTGAGGGTTTTGATTGCTAACCAAGAATTGTTTTGATGATTGACAAAAACTTGTGTTTTAACGTAATATATTTAAGATTTGTTGGTCTATGGTTATATGGGGGAAGTTTATAGGAGGTAGGAAAATCATGATCAAGATGGCGAACCAAAGGTTATGAAACATGGATGTTGATTTTTATCGAAATGGAATGACCCTTTTTAGGCTTTTCCACTAGGCAAATTAGTAAGTCAAAGCTTCCAATCTAGCCCTGGAAAGTGTACCAAAAAGACACTATTTAGGGTGAAAGCATCTAGAGGATTACTTTGTGCGATCATGTAAACAACCAAGTCCAAGGGATGGTCATTCGCGAATGAGTCGTTTATTGCCAAAATTCTAAGTTGGAAACTTTTCATTTCTAGATTAAAATATGATTTAAGAAAAAACATTCAAACATTTGGATATTTCATTTGGGCTTCTAGGTTGGCGTTATCTTGTTTTGTCGTTTTTAGTATCACTTTCTTTGATCAAGAATTATCTTTTAAAAGCATGGACGTCAAACTAAGGGGCCGTTTACTTGAACTTACCCGGTAAGTACTTACCGGGTCAATTTACCCTACGGGAAGAACATGAACATGACTACAATCTTACCCGGTAAGAGCGATAGCATGGACTGAAAGTCTTACCCGGGTAAGTGAGATCCACAACTCTTACCCGGTAAGAGCTTACCGGGTAAATTGTTGCATGTGATACCGTTTTAAGAGACTAAAATGTTGTACCATATGGTAGTTGATAGTGTTCAATTTTATCGGTAAGCACTTACCGGGTAAGTGTTCAAGTAAACGGCCCCTAAGCTTTACTTAACTCAAACCTTAACCTTAATGTTGTTATATGTTTTAGCTTGTGCTAGTTTAAATATTTTAAACAATTTAAATGAAGAAAGGTGAGATTATGTTTTAGCTCGTGCTAGTTTAAATATTTTAAACGATTTAAATGGAGAAATATGAGATTATTTTTTAGCTCGTGCTAGTTTAAATATTTGGGAAAATTTCGCCTATGTCCTTAAAAACTTTGGATATTACGCATATATCCTTGTAAACTTCAATATTACGTCTATCTCCTTCTAAACTTCAATAACTCACACATATATCCTTCTCCTTTATTTAATTATATTTTAAATATTAACAATTTTATATAAAATCAATTAATTTGTAAATGACTTTATTACCCTTCACTAAAATCAAATTGAGAGACTTAATTTATTAACTTTACAACATCCATTTTTTCACAAATCTATTTCTACCTCAGACGATTCATATTCAATTCGATTTCTTCACAAAATCGATTTCACATAATCGATTCCAATTGGACTTCACTTCAAATCAGTTTGCTTCCAATTTGATGAAATGGGGTTGTGGCTTTAATTGTAGATATACCAAATTGATGTAATAACTTTTCTTTGAGAATCATTTGCAGCAAATGGGATTTTGTCATCTTCTACCAAATTGATATAATAAGCAGCAAGTCAAAGATTCTGTCATCTTCTACCATGGTACCATCACAACTTAAAAAGTAAAGTTACATTCTGTCATCTTTTACCATGGTACCATCACAACTTCAAAATCCAAACTTTCACAACTTAACTTAAAAACTAGCAAAAAAGGTCTGATCTTGAAAACAAAGTGTTTGATGATTTCCATCTGTTTTCAGGAAACACATCTTAATGAAAAAGCCCATTTTGGTACAGTTTCAGCCGATTTGAAATTGATTTTGAGAAGCAGATTTTGAGAATCTGCAGGTCGATTTTGAATCGATTTGTGAAACACATTGGGTCTTTCGATTGTGAATCTGCAAGTCCATTTTGAGAAGCTGGAAGCCGATTTGAAATAGATTTTTGTGAAATTCGATGTGGGTTTAGTCGATTTGTGAAATTCGATTTGGGTTTGGTCTATTTGTGAAGAAATCCATTGTGAAGAAATCGATTGTGAAATTGGATTTGTGAAAGAAATAGAATTTGTAAAGCTCATAAATTAAGTCTCTCAATTTGATTTTAGGGAAGGGTAATTAAGTCATTTACAAATTAAACTGATTTTATATATAGTTGTTATTATTTAAAATATAATTAAATAAAGAAGAAGGATATATGTGTGAGTTATTGAAGTTTAGAAGGATATAGACGTAATATTGAAGTTTACAAGGATATATGCGTAATATCCAAAGTTTTTAAGGACATAGGCGAAATTTTCCCTAAATATTTTATTATGTTAAAATGTTTTACTCTTCCATAAATATGTAATGAATAAGTTCAACATATTATATATGTTCGAAGTCTTTATGTGTTCACATTTTTATTCAAGAGATAAGTTATTATGATTGACATGACAAATAAACTAATTTAGGTTTACCAAATAATATTGTTGACTTTTGATTTTATATTTTAAATAGAATATAGCATGGTTTTGGCCTCTTGGGAGTGCTCATAGAACAACTATGTTAAAGATTTTCAAAACATAAGTATCAAAATCAAAATGTTAAAAAAACCATACATTTAACCCACTAAATATTCTTTTATCAATTCTATAGGGGAAAGCATTTGGGCCGAAAAAATGAGCCGAATAAAAAACCAACCGGAATCGAACTGAACCAACATCATTATATAATTTTCGACGGTTTAGTAATTTCACTCCTATCGGTTTCAGTTCATATCGATTTTGGTCCAATCGGTGTTGGTTTTTTATCGGACTGAATCGGGTAACTCAAAAGACAACCCAATTTTGAATTTTCAAAGCTCAATCAACGCCCTAACTAAGTCACGAGTGTCACGACCGATGGAGAAGGAGAAGGTTCCTATTACTATTTTTTCATCTACGATTTTTTACTTTTCTCGCTGAAGGAGAAGGACCAATGACTCGCAAACATCAAGTTTCATCATCTGTAGCGAACTGGGTTGAACATGATGAGACTCAACTTAGGTTAAGTATTACCATGAAATCTCACAATCAAGTTTCTTCACGATCAACTTGGGTTGAATGTTTATATTATTATATATAATTATATAAGTTGGATTACAGATTTGAGTTTTGTAGAACTTGGTTCTGATTAAGAAAAATGGCTTTCAATTGGTCCTGATTCGGTTCTAGGACCGAAACCAAGATCAAACCGAAACCGTATATACATATTTGGTTCGCTTTTCGGTTTAAAGATTTACACATTTTCATATCAGTCCTATCGGTTTTAGTTCGGTTTGGTCTGATTCCCAGACCACGTTAACCCCTACAATTCTAGCATTGATTAAAGTTATAAATATTTAGTTTAAATAGTCTCATTAATCTTAAACATTAAAATGTTATATCTCTTTTACCCAAAATTTTAAATGAATTTATGAATCTCTATTTTAGTGTGACTATATTTGGAATCTCTTCTTCGGGCCGTGGGAAATATGCAAACATAAATTCTCTGAAATTGGGTCATACGACTTGACATATTTTTTCTTTATGGAGAATATCGGAGAGATATCACGGGTGATGGTGCAGTGAAAACAACCTACTTTTATTTAAATATAAAAAGATGATTTAATTTAGTTATTCCTATATAAAATCTAAAACAATAAAATAAAAAAAAAAAAACATACTTTTTACGTTCAACTAATTTTTCAAGAAAATAAATTTTATAGCTATTTCATAAATAACGATTCATTTCCTAACCACAATCTCAACGGGTTTCACATTTTAACCATTAAACCCGCCCACTCACAAGCCGCATGGGGCGGCTTATGGTTTTTTCCGGCGCCGGCCATGTATTTTGGCCAAAACTCAACGTCGGCGGCCACAAAAATGTGGTATCCGCCTATTGAAACCCGTCCTGGGAGGGTTTTGGGTATTTCACGTATACACACACATAACACATAACCAAACCCGCCATGGAAAGGGTTTTGGATATTTCACATATATACACACATAACACACACACATAACACATAACCAAACCCTCCCTAGAGAGAGTTTTGGATATTTCACACATATACACACATAACATATAACACATATACACACATATAACACATAACCAAACCCGTCCTGGGGAGGGTTTTGAGTATTTCACATATAAGCACACATAACCAAACCAGCTATGGGGAGGGTTTTTGGGTATTTCACATATACGTATCATAAGCCGCCTTAAGCGGCTTGCATATGGGCGGGTTTAGTGGCTAAAATGTGAAGCTCGTCGAGATTGTGGTTAGGAAATGAATTGCTATTTATGAAATGGCTACATAAATTATTTTCTCTAATTTTTCATTGACATTTTGTATTTAAAAAAATCTATTTCTATAACAGTTGGTAACGTCTATTTATCCTAATATCACTTAGTTTTTAAAAAATTAGAATCAAAGTTTAAATAAATCTTACAAATTCTACCAAACTATCTTATTGTAATTGTTTAATTTATAAACTATCTTATTTTGATTGTTTAATTTCTATTATACTTGTTAAAACCGGTTAAATACATATTTGTAGCTTGTAAAAACATGTTAATATAATAAATTTTGAAAAAAAGTCTCGGATATAAACATGTTAAAAATAGTTGTCGGTGAACCTTGTCGGGATTAGTCGGAGGAAAGTCTCGGATACCTTTAAAAAAATATACAAACCCGTTTCCTAGTTTTGTGGATGAAACAAAACCATGCAATGATATATATTTCACTCTCACACACATACTCACCCACTATGGCTTCATCTTCCTTTGCCTTCTCACCGAGGACCAACACCATTGTGGCTCCATCTCCTAGCTCCGATCTTTGATCTGTATCTCCCTCATTTTGGTTCATGATGTTTGTCACTTTCAAACGTTTTCGTCCCTCAACTTTGTTTTAGCATATTTATTTTAACATTTTCCAGTTCCCAACAAGATTTCGTTCCTCTGTCTTTGACCGTTAACGTTCTTTGTTAGATCCAATTTGATAAAGGTATTTTAATCATTTTTTATACATTTTATACAAATTAAAACTTAGTCTTCTTCCTAAAGATCTCAACTCCACTTTGTAAATTTTATAAAAATATACCTCCTTCCCGTTTTTTTGACAATATTCCTTTTCCCATTTCTTTCTCATACCAAGGAGGAGTAGAGCACTGACCATCGTTGTTACTTCCATCTCTGTAAAATGTAGACGATTTTTTCAAGCTTCAATCGTCATTAGGTTTACCACGGGCTGGACTAGAATGAGGTTTGCTACAGGGATGATGAGGATCGAGCGGGAGGCAAAGATCAAGTCAAACCTTTATCAGTTAACGATCGTTGGACTGAGAAACCAAATCCGTTGGGAATTGAAGAACGTCAGGACAAATTTGTTACAACATAATTGATGGACGAAAACCAATGAAAGTGACAAAAATTGGGAACCAAAAATGAACTTTACTTGATACTTTGTATAAAAAGAATATGTCATTTTTTTCAACATTTCAAGTTCAAAGTTACACTTTGTACCCTTATAATTAGGGGTGTTCAAAAAAATCCGAATCCGATCCGACATCCGAATACCCGAAAACATCCGATACGAAAATATCCGAAAATTCGGATATCCAGATTTTCGGATATCCGAAAATCGGATATCCGGATTTTCGGATTCGGATAGTGATTTTTGAAAATTTTCGGATATTCGGATATCCGAAATATCCGATTTTTATATATATTATTTTAAAAAATTAATAATATATGTTAACTTTTTATCTCACTTTCTAAAAAATTAAACCTCATCTCTCAACACAAGTATCGACCTTTCACTTTCTAATATATGTTTTTAGTTTACGTTCTTATGTTACTTTAGATTTTCGTATTATTATTTAAGACTTGTAAACTAAGTATTTGATGTCGTATTAACTTGTTGATGATTCAAAACATGTGGACGATTATTATGTACGAAGAATCATGTATTTTTTGGGTTTTTTTTAGCTAAAAATGATATTTTATCAAATATTTCGGATTTTCGGATTTTTCAGATTATCCGGTATCCGAATCCGGAATTTCGGATATCCGAAATTTCGGATTCGGATTCGGATATTAATTTTCACTATCCGAAATTCGGATATCCGAAATTCCGGATATCCGAAAATGAACACCCCTACTTATAATAATAGAAGTAGTTTCAAATAATAACCTTTGATATTTATAGGAACAAAAGAACTCATTTGAACCACGTGTGATATGGGCCTATTTAGACCTCATATATTAAATAAATCATATATATGTTCAGTGGTGGGACCCCATATGAGCCCACATCATATGTGGTTCAAATTTAGTTTATTTGTTCTTAAAAATTGGGGTGGTTCTTGTACGAACCTGCCTCTATAATCATAATCAATATTTTTTTCAACATTTCAAGATCACACTCGACATCCTTATAATTATAATTAGGTAATTAAATTACTTTCAATCGCTTACTTTTTTATTTTTTTCACTTTACACCCTTATTATATTAACATAAATAATGTATATATAATTAAAAAAATTTAAAATTTTCGTTTTCATTTTCTACACAGTATATCATTATAATTGTCTTAAGAATATTTTTAAAATACGTCTAATATTGAATATTTTTTTATTTGATCATATTATTAAATATAAAAAATAAATCCAAATTTATTTGTTTTATCTTTTTGACATTTTCATTTTACACTCTTATCTATAATTTATATCTATATCTATACCTCATTAGATTTTGTTTTATATAACTAAATTAAATTATCCTACATTTTGTATCGTTATCTATATTTATCTAAGAGATACATATTATATTCATATATTAGTTATTTAGTTTTACTTTCTATCATTTCTATATTCTTATCATATTAACATACATAAAAGATATAATTTAAAAAAATGTCAAAAAACTTCTCATAAAGTCACCTATAAGTTAGCTTATGTGCATTTGAATGGTTACTCAAAAAATAAACTTTTATTTTTATTTGGAAAGGTGTCCGGGCCAAAGCCCAAAAATAAACTTTCGTATAAGCTGATAAATAAATTATCAAATTTTATTGATAAAATATAATAAAGAAATTAACTTTTTTTTTGAAACGATATATAACTTACGCATACATCCTGACACGAAGTTGACGCGGTATTTGGGATCCATATATGGGAACCCGACTAATTCTCGGCAACCATGGCTGACCCGAAAGTTGACCCACCCATGAATCGAACCTGGGTAGACAAGGATGTCATTAAGTCTCCTTCCCAAATATGTATCTTCTTATCGACCACTAGGCTACTAATGCTTTTGAGAAGTTCGGAAAAATCTTTTTCATAGATATTAACTTTAGAAAAATCTTTTACAAATGTCTTAAGGGTGCGTTTGGTACGCAGACTGGATGGGACAGGACGGGACAAAAAAAATAGTCCTATGTTCAGGTTACCAAACGCAAGACTGACAATTAGTTCAATGTTGTTCTAGTTGTACCAAACGTAGGATAAACAATTAGTCTTGTTCTGTCCCGTCCCGTCCTGTTCCGTCCAGTCCGATACTGTCCCATTCAGTCTGGGCTCCAAACGCCACCTAAAAGAACAAAAAATACGAATTTTTAGCAAGGACTAAAAACGTAATTCATGTAAAATGTAACTTTATGCATGGAGAAATTAAGATGTGACATTGAGAATCCATCTTCACGTGGTTTATCGATGGACGCAAGCATATATACTTGCTAATTGCTATAGTCAACAACATTCACGATTATTATCATTTTAATTTTCATTTTCATTTTCCAACAAACAAAATACAAAGTTACAAAAGCCAATGCAAATATTGGTAATCTGATGTCTCACTAAAGCCAATGCAAGTCCATTCATTAGGCCTCTCTCCAATTTGAAAACTAGTATGAGTGTGGCCATATAAAGTTACAAAAGTTTCATTATATTTCCTATGTGGACACTTTGTAGACTAATATTCAACAATACTTCACATTTGAATATAAAATAAGATAATAAACATAAGAAATTAATTTATTATTTATGAAGCTAAATATGACGTACATCAGGAAATGTGTCTTTTGGACTTGAACCATCCTTAGTGAATACGTATCGGATCTACTTAAGGGGTAGTGAACATTAGTTTTAACTAACCACTATGAATAGGAAATCTAGACAATAAGTATCACATACATCATATTTATACATATATCTATTTTTACGGCTGTGTTCATTTCAATCATGAAGAAAATCCTTTCTTCATGAGAGGGTACTGAGGTCGTATTTTAAAGTTGCCCGAGCCCGAAAACGATTGGAAATAGGACGTAGCAGCTGTATTGTACTACTGCCCGAGCCTGAAACAAAGAAAAGGAAAAAAAATGACATTAGTTGTCCATGACAATCATGTCTAGCCATATTTATCCAACGAAACCCACCAGAAAACGTATCTAAACCGAAACAAGTTTAAACCAAATCTGTAAGAAATTGAGCTCCTAAAATAATAAAACTACAACAAGCATAGAGCATGGTTAAACAAAATTGAGCTCTAAAACACATGAATCTGAGCATGAATAAAACAATCTACATGAATAAAACACATGAACCCGAGCATGAATAAAACAAACTACGGAAACGAACATGAATAAAGCATAGAACATATAACTACAATTCCACCAAATATTCTAAAACACATGAATCTTGATAAAGAATCTGAGCATGAATAAAACAAACCACAACAAAGCATAAAAATAAAAAAATCCACATCAAGCATAAAAATAATGTATGAGTTCAAGGTAAGGAATTTGAAAGCAAACCACATCAGACATAAATCAAGAGTAGCGCAGAGCATAAAACATGCATCATAAAAGCAAAATCATATATATAATCGACATAAAGCAGATGGAGGCGGAGTTGATAGCTGCAACATTGAATCGAGAAGAGAAACCGAGAGCAATATTGACTAATCTAGAAGAGAAATCGACCAATATAAAACACCTAAGAGAGACATGAGCTCGATTTATGTTTGGATTTCCTCAGCGTTAAGAGAGATGAAGTTCCATTTTTTGAATTTGTTCCAGTGCCAAAAGAGATGGAGGACAGACGCGGCTTCAATAATGAAGAACAAAGAAAAATAGGTTAAGTTAGACAAGAGTGTTTTTGTTCAAAATTCCTTGTTTAATCTAGTTCCATGGGGTAAAGGATGTCCATGCGTGCCCACCCTTGTTCCATCCAGTTTCAGCATGTTCCACTTTGGGATGTGACAAACATTGGACAAACGTGTTTCGTTCTACCCTTTCCCACCTTGTACCGTGTATTCAACACACCCATAATATTATTCATGTTACTTTAATAAGAGTATAAAAAATAAAATAAAAAATGAAATGATTAAAAGTAAATTAAGCAACTAATTACAAGGGTATGAAGTGTAACTTATAAAAGTGGGATAGGAGCAAAGATAAAAGTGGTATGCTTTGTAGGGTTGTATGACAATATTAATATCTTAAATTTTCAAGATTAACAATTTTTTTTTATTTTATATTTTATAAAACAGTATATATTATAGTATTGGTTTAATTGTTCAAGAGAAACTTTAGTGATATAACATGGTTGTATAAAATGTCTATTATTATATCTTGCAAATGATATATTTATTTTTTAACTACACTTGTACAAACGCAACCAACAAAATTTGGTTAACCAAAGTATAGATTAATACATTGTTTATAAATGAAATTGACATTTATAGAGATATTATATACAAAAAATATAAATTTTGTGAACAAAGAAAAATTTACGACTCCTAGGTCCACAATCGAGATAGAGGTGCGGAAGGAGTCTTGATCCCCAATGGAGATGGGGATTGCGATATTGGAGAAATTGTCGAATGTGTCCTGTGGTAGTAAGAGAAGTCGTCGGATGTGTGGTTTGTGGTCGTCGGAATAGTTCCTGGAGAAGATGACCTATCGCCGGAAAAGTCGTCGAAGAAGATGACCTGTCGTCGAAAAAATCGCTAGAGTGGGGTGACCTACTCGTAACCTACTATAAGAGGTGTGCAATTTGAGTTATAACTAACTTTTTATTAATATTTTATCTTAAAAAAATTATGATTTTTTAGTTTTCAATAAAAAAGATACACTGGGATAGTTTTTAGGATCTTTTAGTTGAAAATCAAATATATGCATGAATAATCAAAAGACTTGTAACTTAAGCTTTGTTTATCAAATTCTTATGGAATAAGCATTTATTAGTAATGATATTAACTTATTTTTCGTATAACATTTTTATGCATCAAAATTTACTTTTGGAAACGTCTTCAACGCGGCAAGCACTTATCGAATAAGAGGCAGTTCCATTGAGAAACAACCTCTGAATCATGAAGAGGTAAATCTTGTTTGGTAAAAAAAATGGACGGTCTCAAAACTCTTTTAATGATTTTGTATCCCAAGTCTCCATTAACCATTCATATTCCTAATTTCATTCTCAACAATTGTCAAACAACCATATTTCATTTTGCACTGTATCTAAGAGCCTCTTAATCATTCTGACCATTTAATCATCCATCACCAAACTATTTGTCAACTGCTAAATAGTCCTAAAGAGTCATTTCCATCACTTACCAGGTAAGATCCTCGGTCCTTGTTATGACTCTTACCGAGTAAGATCCTCGTTATTTTCATGTTTAACTTGACAAGGATCGTAAAGCTAGTGTTTACTAATCCGCTCCTTAATTCAAATACTAAAAACAAATACAAATCATGTCTACCTTAGTTAGTCTTCTTAAGGGCATTAACATCCTCGGGGACTAGAGGAGTCAATTGAGGAAATGAGGAGTACACAATTCAGACTGGGTTACCCCCAACCCATTTAAAGATTATGGTTATGCTTTAGGTCCAACGTAAGCTAGGCTGGGACAACGACGGATTAGTAGGTTGTTTGTTGATTCCGGACACTGCTAGAGAGGTGCGATGTCTGGGGCTTTCAAACCTCATTTTTTAGACAGTATAAAAGCGAAATTTGGGGGCAACTTTATTACGCACTAATCCCAAACCCTCCATTTCTCAAAAACCCTCTTCTCTAGCTCTCCAATGGTGATCCCCAACCTCACCAAAGGCTCTAGAGTCGAAGTAAGCAGCAACGACGCCGGATTCCATGGCGCATGGTACGTAGCCACCATCCTTGATGAAGTAGAAATCCCCCAATCCAAGACCAAGGGCTCCTCCAAACACAAGAGCAAAAAGAGCAAGAAAATCGAGTACAAAGTTCAGTACGATTCGTTAGTCGAAGAAGACGATCGGTCTAAGCTTTTGACGGAGAACGTAGAACCTTCGTTCGTCAGACCTTTGGCTCCTCGTTACACTCGCCTTAACGTCAATGTTGATATCAATGAGCCGGTGGTGGTGGAATCGGAGGCGGCGGACGGCGGTGGTGGTGGTGTTGGTGGTGGTGGTGAGTTTGAGCTGTTTGATGTAGTGGATGCTTATCACTTAGATGGATGGTGGATTGGAGTGGTGACTAAGGTGGTGGTGGTCATCAATGGTGGCCAGAATAATGATGATGATGATAAGAAGAAGTATATGGTTACGTTTGAAACCCCTGCTGAAGAAGTTGAGTTTGAAAAGTCTAAGCTGAGACTTCACGTTGACTGGATTGACGGTGGTTGGATCCTCCAACCGAAGAAGGTATATTTCGGTTTCAAATGTAGAATCTGTTAGGGTTTTGCTCACATTTTAAAACCCTAACTAGATTGTGCTATTAATTAGGGTTTATGTTCACTGATAACATTTTGTGTGAATTCTTGTATCTGTTGTTGAGATGAACTTGTGTGGTTTGATTTGGGGAATGTTTTATGCTATCCTAATATGGGTACATTTTCATTAATGTTATAAAAGAACCAATTTATCGATAAATGATCTCGGAAATGTCAATGACTTACCATCATGTTGCTTTACTGTTTTAACCTTGGTTTCATTTGCACAGTTTGCAACATCAAGGTGGAAATCAAGAAAATCGTTTTTCTTACCTTTGAATACCAGAATAGTCTTGTGCTCAAAATGTAAAAATCATGAAAATCTCTTACAGTTTTGAGGTGGAAATCATCACAAATAGTTAAATTATTAATTATCCACAAGAATTTAACTAGCCCCAAAAGCTTGAAAAAGAAAAGATTTCATGACAAGAAAGACGGATATGATAAATTTCGAATACATGTTATCAATCTATAGAACTACACAAAAGAATGTGTTTAATGTTAAAAGTAAGATAGTACTTGTATAACTACAAAAAAGGTTCATGACTTATTGAATTCATCTTTATTTTCAATATGGAAACAGTTTCTTCGAGTATATATAAACATGAAAACCGTATTCTGATTCCAGATGTGAATACTATTCATTTCTTGACACCATGCAGACACTGGAGCAGGAATTTGCCTTTATAAATGCTGTACAGACATCAAAGTCCAACGATGATGCTCATTTAGGCTTAACCAAACCTTCTGATGGAGCTATAGTGGCTGATCCAGCAACCCCAACTGTTGGCTCTCAAAGTTCTTCTAAAAAGAGGAGTAGTTCACGAAAAGTGGCTGTGAGTTGAAGTTTCCTCTTACCGGTTGTTTTTTTATGAATGCATAGTTGTCTGTAGCAAATAGCGATAAATAGCAATAGCTTACTGCTATGCTACGTAGCGAATAGCGAACGCTATTTAATATTTAGCGTTAGCCTTCTAAAAGATAAATTATATATATATATATATATAGAGAGAGAGAGAGAGATGTTCAAATGAGAAGTGCTAAAAAAATACGAAGTAGAGAAGTGATCTCCAGCGTTGATACGGTTGAGATCATAGTTGATTAGTCAAAGCTTACAGCCTTGATCAGTCAAAAGCCACAATCTTGGACTAGTCAAAGTTGGGTTAGATGCGATCCACGAAGGGAGGAGTCAAAGCCGCCTTTATTGACTAGATCAACGGTTGAGATCACTTCTCTACTCCGTATTTTTTTAGCACTTTCTCATTTGAACCTAATACTATATATATATATATAGAGAGAGAGAGAGAGAGAGAGAGAGAGGTTCAAATGAGAAACATAACTTTTTAAGAAAACGTGAGGACGAATCTCAGCCACTCATCCGGGCAATAAAGGCGGCTTTGACTGATCCACCCCTTTAATAATATCTACCCTCCCATGAATCGCGTCAATCCTCTGTGATCGCGTCCACCATAACCGAAGATGTGTGGCTGAGATTCGTCCTCACGTTTTCTTAAATTGATATGGTTCTCATATGAACCCACCTCTCTCTCGATATACATATGTATATAGGGTTAGGTTCAAATGTGAACGTGGGGACCACTAAAATATGCCACGTGGCAATATTCATTCTGAATATCATGCATTGTTCAGAGTGAATAAATGCGCCTAAGCTTTATTCACTCTGAATAATACATGATATTCAAAGTGAATATTCCCATGTGGCGCGATTTTTATGGTTCTCATGTTCACAATGTAAGATAGGTTCACATTTGAACTTTTACTATTAATATATTACCTTAAAAGTCTTAAACTATTATATATATTAGAGAACAAAACATAATACTAAGTGTCTTAAGTCTTAAACTATTATATGTATTAGAGAACAAAATATAACAGGTAAAACCCTAGTATTTATCAAAGTAAAAAAAAATAATTACGAAAACACCATCGCTATCGTTATATATCTGATAGCGGTACAAGGTCGCTATCGCTATTTTGCGCTAATGGATGTCATTAGTCGAAGTTTTTACCCTTAACAAATGCAGGTAACTCATGGGGATACTGTTGGTGGACCGGATTATTCATTTACATATATTGGTAACAAAAGAAATGTGAGAGACTCACTTGGTAGGTTTCGATCTCCATCAGGTGTGGAAAACATAGGTTTCATTTGTTTTATGGCCGTCATGTGGGTCCCATCTCTTTTTATTTTATGATCACATAATTGATATTTTTACTATGAAATTGGGATGAACTAAACGAATGGAATCTAATATCATGTGGATAATGGTATATAGGTAGCAAGGGAAAAACCGAAGTTATGGTGCCTGTGGTGGAAGCTAGCGGATCACAAGCTGAACATCAAGATTCACTTCCTTTGGAGCAAGAAAAGAGCATCACAGTAAGCTTCTTTTTAGCACTATATGGAGTATAAGGTGTAGTTTGTTTTTAAGAGGTCTGAAGTCTGAAGCCTGATTTCACATCTAAAAAGTAAGAGGTGGATGGTGCACCTCTTAAAATTTCAGAGGACGGTAAGAGGTTTTCAGTCCTTTTCATAAAAATAAAACAAATGGTCTTAAGCCTGAAAACCTCTTAATTTTATGACTTAAGAGGTTTTCAGAGGTAATTTTTTAAAAACAAACAGACCCTAATTGTCACTAAATGGATTCACACGTAGAAGAGGAATCAGTAATTAGGTTTTAGATTCATCATATGCTTCTTTTTGTTGAAAACAGGCCACTGTTCTTCTGGAAACGTGTGGAAAAAAAGAAAAAAGGCTCGCTATGTTTGTAAGAGAGATCAGTTTTGGATTATATAGTAGTGCCAAAGATGGAATTCTTTTTTGCATTTATGTTTGCAGATTTTTTCAAATCAAACCTTTTTACTATAAAGTTTAAAATTTTCAATTCTTGCAAGAACAATGGTCTATTTGCATAAAGAAACCAACTACAATGGCTAGCAAAAGTAATAACTTGATAAAGAAACAATGTTTGAGATTCCCGTTGACATAATGTACGAAATCTAGCTGCAAAGTTCCCTTCCAATTTTAGCACCAAATTTGAAGTGAAACAATGATGCCATGCCGTTTTACAGTGTAATTTTCAAATGTGGCTCCATTTTGGAACAAATCATGAAAGAAAACAGGACCCTAAAATCTATCGGTCCTAAAAAGGCGCCTCTATTCAAATTTAAACAACTTTTTGAACAATTTTTTAGATTGATTAGATAGAAATTTAACAAAATGACTTTTTATTTTATCTCTAAAAAGAGTAAGCTAGTTTAGGAAGGTCAAAACTAAACCAAATTTTGGCCAGTTTTTAGATGATTGATTAGATGCAAACAAAATTAAAAAACTTGGATCTCTTACAAATTTAGCTTAATGTTTGATTTGTTTGTTGTTTTCAACAGGAAACTTGTGAAGTAGAGGCCAGTGAGAGCCCACAGAGAAGAAAGAGGGGTAGACCACCAAAGTCACCGATTAAACTGCCAAATGGTTTATTAGAAGGTACGCATTAAATACTTATTTTCTTTCTATAACTTCATAGATCTAAAACAAACAGTTTTAGTTGAGAAGCACAATAGAACCACTGTTAAACAAGTTAAAGTTTTAACCTCAAAAAAGACAAGAATATCCTTTGCAAGGTACAGTTTTAACAGTTACAACCACTCTACTCTTTAGGGTAAAGGACATATCTCATACATCTCACCTAGACACTACTTTCAAGTGAGATAAACCCTACTTTCACGAGTTTGTGTACATCCTACCCTTTCCAGATCCTACTTTCGTGTGGAATACACTTGCTCTTTTAAAAGATATTGTTTTGGACGTAAGAAGTAGTATAAAGTGTAAGAGCTCTCTTTAATTACGAATATGCAATGCTTATATCCAGACAATCAAGAATCAAGGAAAAGGGTTTCTTTTGCTATTCCTGAAATGACTACGGAACTTGACGAACAACCTCTATCTGCCTGGTGTCAAGGGCTACGAACTCCGACGACAGTTTCGAAGAGCACACGTAAGCTAATTCATTTCACTCTCATGCTTTCTCGTTTCATCGTTTCTTGCACCTACTTGAATATATAGAGGGAGGTTCATACGAAAAAATATAACTTTTTAAGAAAACGCGAGGGGAAATCTCAACCACTCATCTTGGTCAACAAAGGCGGCTTTGACACCTCCTCCCCCCTCCCCCCCCCCCCCCAATTAATAATCTCTACCCTCCCATGAATCGTGTCAATCCTCCTTGATCACGTCCACCGTAACCGCGAGATGAGTGAGTGAGATTGCTCCTCACTTTTTCTTAAATTGACATGCTTCTCGTTTGAACCTTCCCCTATATATATTGCTTGTATTTATCTTTTATGCTTTTCTCTCTTTCATATGTTTTACAAGCCGGGTAGAGGTCAGGTCTGCCTACATCTTAGAAGACACCTGTCCCAGATCCCATCTCTGGGTGGGATATACTCGGCTAGTTTATTAGTTGATCTAATCTTGGGTTCTTGTTATCGTACTTAGGAGGTTCTCGTTGCAGTCCTCTTGACCGCCGTAATGAACCAAGTGATACATTGAATCCAGCCATAGTCAATAATAGTGAAATCAACAAATACCATCAAGAATTGCCTTTCATCAAGCGTTCTTCAATGTGGGCCACTATTGAATCTCTCGAGGTATACCAGAATCCACCACAAAAGCCACACTTTTCTCTGTTAAAGCAGGTGAAAGAGGATTTTCGTGAGGGTTTAGCCATAGCCTACTTTGTGACGTTTGCGAATTTGGTTCAAAGAATTTCAAAACTAAAGTTGGATGATCCCAACAATGGCATAATTGAGGACAGTTTGGAAACTTTAGTTGACTTGGAGACTCATGGGTTTGATGTGGGTGTTGTTCGAGCGCGTTTGAACGAATTACTGTCTAGAAAAGCCAAAGTAGGTGAGCTCAGGGAGAAGTTGAAACAGGCCGAGGAGGAACTCGAGAAACAGAATCTGGAAAAGTCCAAAATCGACGAGGAAATCAGTCAACTTGAGGCAAAAATGCAGGAATTGAAGGAGAAAGTGGTGGAAAGTGAGAAGAAGAAGAATGTGAAAGATGAGGAGATTAAGAAGTTGCAATCAGACTTGCATCAGGTTGCTAACCAAATCATGGGTTGGAAGGTTACTTTTGAAAAACTTGCAACAAGTCCTTTGTAAGTTGCTCTTTTGCTTTCATTTTGACCATTGTAGTTATCATCCACCTTTTCTCATGTACAAAAGATGCTTAATCTATGTTTTGAAATTATGGTAGGACTTAAAATAAGCATCTACTGACCCTCTTGTTTTAATGCAAATCTCTACTTTGTTTGAAACAATTGTTCTACTATTTGGGGTAGAGAACAGATATCCTTACATATCCATCCATCTCATATTATACATTCGAGTGGAGCATACTATGTCAATTTAAATCGGTTAAATGTTGAGGCTTCAAAAGAAACTAGTGTTCCTATCTATACATTTGCACGGGAGGGGTACGTTTGGTACACAAGACCAGATAAAATAAAAGCTGGTTGGTGTTGCATTAGACTAGGACAAGACGTGACTGGGTGCAATAAAACCAAATGTGGAACATTACTCATGAAGATTGGTCAAAAATAGTAAAATACTAAACCATTTTGACGCTAAATTAAAACTTTAAAACCATTTTTAAGTTTTAACCCATAAGTTTTACGGGCTTGGATCGGGTCTTGATCAAGCCCAACGTATATTTTTTTTTTTGTTATAGCAACCCAAGTCCGCTTTTATGGGTTTGAGAACTTGTTCATACTCACCTCTATAAACGGGCTAGACTTGCCCATTGGTTAACAAGCGTAATATTTTTTACATTTGAAAAACAAAACTTAAGAAAAAATTAAATAAATATCATTCTAATATAAAATAAGAGGCAAAGGATACCAGTATATGTGGCATAAGAAAAAATAAATTGTCTAATGGATATTCTTTCTCCAATGAATTATCACCTTTCAAAGCCAGAGGGTCTTTCAAGAAGAAAACATTTTACGATCTATTTTAATATCGAGAATTGAAACGTATTATACTACATATAATATATATTTTGGAGGTGGTCAGTGTTGGTATTATACTACATATAATATATATTTAGGAGGCGGTTAGTGTTGGTGATTTTAGTGTCATTTAGGTTTGTTTTATTGTAATGGAATGCTTTTTTTTCTAGGCTAGTTCACTAGGCAAATTATTAAGTCGATGCTTGTATAACAAATGAGTCGAAGTTTCAAATCCGGCATTGGAAAGTGTACCAAAAAGAATATTCAGGTAGAAGATATCTAGAGGATTACTTTGTGTGATCATGTAAACAACCAAGTCCAAGTGATATCCATTGATGAATGAGTCGTTTATTGCCAAAATTCTAAGTAAGAAAGGTTATTTCGTGTTCTAAATTAAAACATGACTTAAGAAAACAATAGAACCTTCAAGTATTTCGTTTGGGCTTCTACGTTGGTGTTATCTTGTTTTTGTAGTTTTTGTTAGGATTATGTGCGAGACAGTAACATGGTTACCGTGTCCAATGTTATAAGACACTAGTAGGTCACACCGCTGCACACTAAAATGAGAATGTTTGGATTATGTGAGAAATAATTAATTGGTTATTAATTATTTAAAGAGAGAAAGAAATAAATAAATAATTAGTTAAGTTATTTATTTGTAATTAATTAATCAGTTAGTATTAATTAATTGATAATTATCTAAATTATATAATTAATCTATTTGATTAATTATAGAGAAAATTATAAAAGAGTTTTATATGGAATCAAACACTGCCAGGTTTATCCATATAAATAAAGGCCTAGGGGTAACAAGAATACAGATCAGAAACTTATTCCCTATGAAAGCTTTTTCTCTCTCTCTCTCTCACTCTACCCAAAACCGGCGACCAGATCCATGAAGTGAATGAGGTCGTTTTTCGGGATAATCCTCGGTGGTCTAGCAACTCTCTCAACTGGTGTCAGTAGCGGTGTACCCCCTGCTTGCGTTTCGGAGAACTTTTCGCAAAAGGTAAACCACCAAAACACCCTCATATTGTATCTAAAAGGTTTAGGATTGGATCCTCGATTGGGAATCGGTTTTTATTATCCGCTGCGTTTGTTTGTGCCTCCGGTTCCCAACAGTGGTATCAGAGCCACTTCCTAAACCTGCAGATCAGGTTATTGAACTGATTAGGTTTAAAAATTTGATTTTGTTTAACTGTTTAAAAATTAAATTTTTTGGAAAAACCTAACGAATCGATGCGATCGGCGGTGGAACGGCGGCCGTTAGCCGGTCGGACCACCGGGCCGATCGCCGGCCCTCGATCACCACCACAGTTTGTGGTGGCCGCCGGTTGTCCTTGCGATCCAAACCACCAGCCGCACCACCGTATGTGGTGGCGGCGTCGACCATGGCCAGGAAACACCACCACACCACCGATTGTGGTGGTGGTGGTGTCGGTCAAAGAACAAACCGCCACACCACCGTATGTGGTGGTGGTGGCATTGATGGCGTTAAGACCACCGGTCACACCACAGCCTGTGGTGGTGGCCGATTCGATTGATTCGGTGGTGGTAGCTTTGGCTACCATCGTCGACGACGATGGTCACGGGGCGGAGGTGGTGGTGGTGCCGCTATCGTGTCCCACCAAACGGCAGCCGCTGCCATCGATTGTGATGGTGGTGGCGTTTTGTCTGTTAACCGCCGATCGGCGGCGGTGGTTATCACCACTGTCGTCGACGGTGGTGGTGTTTTTGTCGTTTGCGCCGAGAGGCGGCGGTGGTGGTGGCGACTGCTGCTGCTGCCGTCGTGCTCCTAATCGACCGCCACACCACCGATTGTGGTGGTGGCGGCGATGGCGTTTTTGTTGATTGACCACCGGACACGGCGACGGTGGTGGCGTTGAGCTGCTGCTGTCGCCGGTGGATTATTGGTGGCGATGATGTGTGTGGTGGTGGCGGTGGTCGACAACCGCCACAATGGGGTTTCGGCCACTAGGTTTCCGATCGAAAAGGAGGGCAGCGACGATGGCCTTTGGGCTGCTGTCGTCGTTGAGCATCCATCAAAGGCCTCGCGCCGCGAGCAGCGGCTGATATTGGTGGCTGCTGTTTTTCCGGACACCAACCAGTGCGGGAGCGGCGGCAGGTAGCTGTTGCTGTTTGCGGTAGGTGGTATCGGATAAGGGTTATCTTAAACCAGATAGGTTTGAAACCCTAGGGATAATTTTAATCTTAATTTTAATCTTTTTGATAATTAGAAATTAAATTATATTATCCGTTTATGTCATAGTCAAACCCTTTGACCCGTGGTTGTGTTTTTATTTGTGCATATGTTTTATTTATTTATTATTGGTTACGGGAGGCCTGCGTGCCATTTACAACCCAATTTTATTATGTAATTTTAATAAATAAACTAACCGAAGAAACCGAAGACGGAACACGGAGTCAAAAGATGGATCTTGGAGCCAGTGGAAGCGCCGAGAAGTTCATGCCTTGTGTGTTGCTGTCACTTAGGGTTAAGACCGTCGTTTTGTGTTGGCTCACAAAACGACAATAGTATTAAGGGTTTTAGGCTATGACATGTCTTTTAAACTGCGTGGTTGATTTTATATTTAAATTGCGTGGTTGTTTGTATTTAATTGCGTAATTGTCCGATAACGTTTTTAAAATTAAATATAAACCAAATATTTTTAAAACAAAGATGGATACAAATGCAGTTTGTGTTTGGATCCAAGTTTTTGAAAAACTGGCATGTTTTTTTGAAAACCCTTGTTAGAAAATCATAGATCAGTAAGTGCAACCCACTTTTGGGACACCTCCGGTGTAAGGTACGTAGGGTATTGCTAGTGATCACACTTCAATCGCCCGCGTTCAAACCGAAATTGGAGGGGATAAAAACTCTGCGAATTATCTCCGGGTGGTACCGGCCAGAGTATGTCCAGGCCCCGGGTGGTGCGATCTGTTTTGGTAATTATTTATTCACCGGGTGGTACCGGGCCAAAATGCACTAGAGGGACTAAATATGCACGGATTAAATATCCGATGTCCCGACGATCTAGAAGTCGTGTTTTCGTATTAAAATGCGATTGGTATAAGTTTTTACCTACCGTAAATCACATAAGTCGGTCTGACATGATCACATGCTTCCCGACACATGTGAGATATGGATTCTAGTCTATAAATTAATTTAAGGGTTATAATTTATTAGAAGTTTTATAATTTTAAACTAAATCGGAATTTTATTCTTATGTAGATGTCTAAATCTGTAATCCCGTTTTATACACCTGAGGAATCGCTCCGCCTCATCAACAGTAAATGGAAGCTTACACGACAAATTTTCCAGTCTGGAAAATGCACCTTGACAACGTCTTGAATGCACAGGGTAAGCGATACGTGATAGAGAAACCCATTTCACGACCCAAATGCAATTCTCCTGAAAAGGATTTTGCTGAATACTTCAAATTCATGGCTGACGAGTTTGATGTAATGTCGATTCTGTCTTTCTCTGCCTCACCCGAGTTCACGGCTGATTTAAGAGCTAAGTATTGCCATGAGGTCGTGAAGAATATAGAAAACCAGGCAGGTTTCTATAAGAAAAGTGGGAAGTATCTAATCATGAAAGAGATCTATTCTCTGAAACTGGAAAAGGGTCAATCTGTTAAAGATCATCTTCTGGAAATGAGGAAACTCTTTAAAAGTTTGTCACGCATGGGATATAAGATGGTTCAGGAAGAGCTAGTACATCTCATGTGGTTCTCTCTCACGGATGAGATACGTATCACAGTTAGTGCATACATTGGAGAACCAAAGAAAGACGTGGCAAAGCTTCATGAGGATATTTTGGCCAGTTTGGAGCCAAAACCTGCAGCAGCTGTTGAACTCATGGACACCGATTGGATTGATGAGCTGGGAGATCTGAGTTGCCCAGAATGTGGTAGCAAAGATATTTGCGAGCACTCGATGAATATCGACGAGATAGAGATCGGTTTACCCGATGCTCCAGGTATCTTTATGATAGATTGCTTAATCACTTCTTATGAATCATGGGTAATTGATACAGGTAGTGGTAACCACATTTGTAATCATTTACAGGGATTCACTAGAAGAGAGACTTTGAGGAAGGACCGTTCGAACCTACGAGTTGGCGAAGGCACTCCGCTGATAGCTGAAGCAGTAGGATCTTATAGTCTTAGTTTACCCTCGGGTCTAGTTTTGGAACTAGAAAATTGTTATTATGTTCCAAAGATGATTAAGAATGTTTTGTCTTTTGATTTATTGGTAGACCAAGGTTTTTATTATAAATATGATTATAAAATGCTTTCTGTCTTTAAAAATAATATTTTCTATTTTAAAGCTACACCTGTGAATGGTCTGTATACAGTAAATCTGCAAGACAATAATGATGAAATCTATCATATAAGTAAACGATCCAAATATATTGAGGATCAGACTTACCTCTGGCATTGTCGTTTAGGCCACATAAACAAGAAACGCGTTGAACTACTCCTAAAAGGAGGTTTTCTTGGCACTTTCGATTTTAAACCTTTTGACAACTGCGAATCATGTTTATCTGGCAAAATGACAAAAGAACCTTTCAATAAAGATAATGAAAGGGCTTCTGACTTGTTAGAAATAGTGCACACAGATGTGTGTGGACCATTTAGTCACGAGGCAAGAGGAGGATACCGATACTTTATCACATTTACTGACGATTTCAGTAGATATGGTTATGTCTACTTGATGAGATATAAATCTGAAAGCTTTGAGAAATTCAGAGAATATCAGAATGAAGTACAGAATCAACTTGACAGGAAGATCAAGTTTTTACGGTCATATCGAGGAGGCGAATATCTTAGTCAAGAGTTTGGCAATCATCTGATAGAATGTGGGATTGTATCACAACTCACACCTCCGTATACACCTCAGATGAATGGTGTGTCAGAAAGGAGGAATCGTACATTGCTGGACATGGTACGATCGATGATGTGTTACTCTACGCTACCAGTGTCATTCTGGGGACATGCGCTCAAAACAGCAGCACATATACTGAACAGAGCGCCAACAAAGTCGGTGGAAAAGACACTATACGAGTTGTGGAAGGGTAAGAAACCCAAAATGTCTTTCCTGAAAAATTTGGGGTTGTGAGGTTTACGTCAAGCGACCTACCTCAGAAAAACTCAAGCCCAAATCCGATAAGTGTTTTTTCGTGGGATATCCCAAAACCACCGTGGGATATTACTTCTACAACCCTGAAGAGAACAAAGTTTTTGTTGCTCGAAATGGAAAATTTCTGGAAGAAAAATTTCTCAGTTCCGGGAACACCAGAGAGGATGTAGATCTACAGGTAGTAGACAAAGAAAACACTACACCAATTGTTGAGCCAGAAATTCAACATGAAAATGTTGAACCTCAATCAGAGCCGATTGAGGAAGTGCAAACACAGGACCTTCGCAGATCCAATAGGGTAAGACAAGAACCAAATAGGTATCTTGGGTTTCTAGTCTCTCAGGATAGTGGAGACTTGAATGAACCAGCATCCTATGGAGAAGCTATGTCAGGCAGTGAGTCTGAACAATGGCAAGAAGCCATGAAGGTCGAGATGCAGTCCATGTACGACAACCAAGTATGGGAGTTGACAGATTTACCCCAGCACTGTAGAGCTGTTTGACGTAAATGGGTTTTCAAGAAGAAAACCGACATGGACGGAAATGTACACACTTTCAAGGTCAGTCTGGTCGCAAAAGGATTCACGCAAACTCATGGTATCGACTATGATGAAACCTTTTCGCCAGTGGCCATGTTAAAGTCAATTAGTATTCTAATGGCCATTTCAGCGTACTTTAACTACGAGATCTGGCAAATGGACGTCAAGACAGCCTTTCTGAATGGAAAGTTAACAGAAGACGTCTACATGGAACAACCAGAGGGATTTGAAGATCCTAAGAATCCTAATAAAGTGTGTAAACTGCTAAAATCCGTTTATGGATTAAAGCAAGCATCTCGAAGTTGAAACTTACACTTTGATGAGCGAATCAAAGAGTTTGGTTTCGCGAAAAGTGAGTTCGAACCGTGTGTTTACACCAAATTCAGTGGGAGCATAGTAACCTTCTTGGTCTTGTACGTAGACGACATTCTACTTATAGGAATATATGTACGAACTTTACAGAGTGTTAAAAGTTGGCTAAGCAAATATTTCCAGGTGAAAGAGCTTGGAGAGGCCGCTTATATACTTGGCATAAAGATCTACAGAAATAGATCTAAGCGGCTTATCGGTCTTAGCCAAAGTACGTACATTGACAAAATTCTGAAGAAATTCAGGATGGATGAATCCAAGAAAGGATTTATCCCGATGCAACATGGCATAGTGTTAAGCAAAACACAGTGTCCTGTTTCTAGTCAAGATCAGGACAAGATGAAATCAGTACCATATGCATCGGCAATTGGATCGATTATGTATGCCATGTTATGTACTAGGCCCGATGTTGCTTACTCAGTAAGTGTTACGAGCAGATATCAACAGAATCCAGGAGAACCTCATTGGGTGGCTGTCAAGAACATTCTCAAGTACCTGAGAAGAACGAAAGATATGTTCTTGGTCTTTGGAGGTTCTGAGGATGAAATTAGTGTCATCGGATATTCTGACGCTAGTTTCCAGACCGACAGAGATGATTTCAGATCACAGTCAGGGTACGTCTTTACCCTAAACGGAGGCGCGACCTCGTGGAAGAGCTCGAAGCAGGATACGATTGCAGATTCAACTACAGAAGCAGAGTACATTGCAGCATCTGATGCGGCAAAGGAAGCCGTCTGGCCTAGGAATTTTCTATCGGATCTAAGAGTCGTTGCCAGTGTCTCTAGACCGATCGATATATTCTGTGATAACTCGGGAGCCGTGGCGCAAGTAAAGGAACCTAGAGAGCATCACAAGTCAAGACATGTGCTCAGAAAATATCACCTCATCCGAGAGATCATTGGAAGAGGAGATGTAAGGATATGCAAGATTCCGACGGAAGACAATGTCGCAGATCCACTGACAAAGCCGCTAGCAAGGGTGAAGCATGAGGCTCATGCAAATTCCATTGGAATGCAGTACCTGGACACCAGCAGCTAGTTTTAGTTTATTATTATTACTATAGTTTAGTTTTGAACAATATAATCATGTAAAGTTTTATTTCACAGTGTGATGGAAATAAATGGAGGTTTTTAGTACATGATTGTTTTAAATTAACTACTTTTTGCATATTTAACATATCCATGATTTATGCAAAGTTTTGCAATAAAATCTAAATTTCCGTAGCCACTTATTGAAATGGGAATTTCAATGGGGAGTTTAACGCTATTTGTTGATCCAGCTCTCCTAAGACCTGATGAAATGATAATGATCCTGAATCTTTACTTAGTGAATAGGTTTTTACTTCTGTTATAGCTTGAGGAATTATCACTGAGTCTGTTCAGTGTTATTCCATGTTACTTATGCTGTAACTTAACTTTATAGATTTCAGGATCAGGATCAGGAGACTAACGAGCCTGTTCTGCAGTCTACTGATCCTGTCCACTGAAGTGAAGACCTCCTCCTGAAGACATTAAGATCATACACAAAGAACCATCAGCGACGTCGAAGAAATAGCTGATGACAGGAACAACATGCTCGTGATCTGAAGACGGAACTCAGTGATAGCAGTCTGTTCACTATCGTATGACATCCTGAAGATTCATCAGGATACACGTGACCCTGAACTTCCTCAGTTTCAGGAATCTAGTCACTGATCAGTATCCTGATCCTGAAGGATTAGAACAATGTCTTAGTCTAATGCACAAAAGGATTATCCGCCTTTACTGACACAATAGTACATAAGGGCAGTTACTTTACTGTTCCCTCCGTACTTATCAGACCTCAAGGCAACTGTTTACAAACATCCTCTTTTGCACACCATGCTAAGAGTATTTGTTTATAGTAAATAGTACAACAGACCACTCACATTGTGACACGTCACAATAGTAGGTCTGCATGCATTTAATGCATGGAGTATAAATAGGACGTGAAGAGATGTTCTCCATACTTCTTCTTCATCCTAAAATACTCAAGTCCTTTCTCTCTTATTCCCTCTATCTTCTTTCTTTATTCTCTTCTCACTTAGTGCATAGTGAAAGAACTTAGATTGTTTAGTTTAGACTACTTGTCTTTTCTATTTCCGCAACAATCTGTAAATTCATATTGTTTATAAAACAAGAATTTAAAAGTGAGAAAATTGTGTGATTATATTCAACCCCCCCTTCTATAATCCCAAACACTATCCTTACTTGAAGGTCACCTACTTGGGACCAACACTATTATAAATACTTGATGATTTATTCGAAGTAGAGAGTAAAAGCACAAGCGATGTGACCAAGTATTTATAGATACTCATCAGAGTGTTTGAGTATTGGAAGTGACCAGTTTCAAGTCTGCTTCATGGAGCCCCAGTCATAAGCATTGACTTGATGATAGGTTGTCCTTAGACCTGAGATATTTGGTTTGGGAACACGAGGACTACTGTACTCTTAGTACGCTCTAACGCTGCACCGTAACAGGGCGGCCATACGGAACGTGACTAGATGCAGCGGAAGCCGTGGATCCAAATGCAGATAGTCAAGAAGGGATTTGCACCTCTACCATAGAGAGATATTTCCGGGCCCCTTGACGATTAAGATTTGCAGAAAACGCGTGGCCACGCTCGGATAGAATAACAGTTGTTATTTAGTAATATCCGTTACTGCAAGCAATCTGAATCAGAGTCAAGAAATACTTGTTTTTGAGAAATGAATCCTCCACTCCATGTCTCAAAATGATTTTAGAAATATCGCGTGCAAAAGGAATTAACCTGTGTACAAATTCAAGCGTGAATTGTATCTCTGGATATAAGAGATCTTATAACCTGGTTAACCTAAGTGTCTGGCTAGGGACCTCCTTAGGCTAATGGTGACAGTTAAGTTACTTGTCTAGCACAAGTGGGAGTCTGTTAGGATTATGTGCGAGACAATAACAGGGTTACCGTGTCCAATGTTATAAGACACTAGTAGGTCACACCGCTGCACACTAAAATGAGAATGTTTGGATTATGTGAGAAATAATTAATTGGTTATTAATTATTTAAAGAGAGAAAGAAATAAATAAATAATTAGTTAAATTATTTATTTGTAATTAATTAATCAGTTAGTATTAATTAATTGATAATTATCTAAATTATATAATTAATCTATTTGATTAATTATAGAGATAATTATAAAAGAGTTATATATGGAATCAAACACTGCCAGGTTTATCCATATAAATAAAGGCCTAGGGGTAACAAGAATACAGATCAGAAACTTATTCCCTAAGAAAGCTTTTTCTCTCTCTCACTCTACCCAAAACCGGCGACCAGATCCAGGAAGTGAACGGGGTCGTTTTTCGGGATAATCCTCGGTGGTGTAGCAACTCTCTCAACTGGTGTCAGTAGCGGTGTACCCCCTGCTTGCGTTTCGGAGAACTTTTCGCAAAAGGTAAACCACCAAAACACCCTCATATTGTATCTAAAAGGTTTAGGATTGGATCCTCGATTGGAAATCGGTTTTTATTATCCGCTGCGTTTGTTTGTGCCTCCGGTTCCCAACAGTTTTCAGTATCACTTTCTTGGACCAAGGATTACCCAAGAAAAAGAGGATACACTCTTGTCTTAAAGGAGGAAACGTGCTAAGCGATTTACCCTAGAGACGTGCAATTAAAGAACGACTAGAGCTAAATATCAATATTTGGGTAAGCCGTGATCCAAGCATGCCAGATAGCTTGTATTCTCCGTGAGGGGGGAAACCACTTATGAGAGGATGAAAAAAAACCTCCTTTGAAAGGAAGACGGAAAATGATCTAAAATCTGCTTGATTTTGGGTTTCTTTAAAGCGTTCAAATGTTTGTTTTTCCTTTAGAAATTTATTTTATCATCAAACTTGAATATGTTTTACTCTTGTATAATGAATCAATCTAATTTATCGTAAATTACACGTTAATCCCTCCTTTATCAGATATGTTGTTGAGATAGGCCTTAAAAACTGATATTCGATAATGAAATTTGTTGCACAAAATTTTCAAATATATGGCTATTAGAGCATCCACAGTGGTGGAACCTCCAAGAACCTCAATTACCATATTTTTTCTTGTCACATCATTATCATCTCAACAAACTAAGAACTTCCTTAAAACTCTAAAATGGTGATTCTTACAAAAACCTCAATTCCCTTTTCTTATTTATAATATGATATTGGTAGCAGGAAAGCACTACAGTCCAAAATGGGCTATATAATATTCCACAACATCGGTGCAAGTGCACACCAATATTGGGTTCGCTACAAGTAATAAAGTGGTACAAGTACCGAGTATCGAATCCACAGGGATCGGCTTCAAAGTTTCAAGTACAAAGTTGAGAATACACCGATTTAAGAAGAAAAATACTTTGATGGGGGGTTTGTGATTTTAACAACTAAAATAAACAATTAACTAAAAATGGGAATGAGTGTAAGTTTTCCTTGAGAAAAATGTAGTTGGCACAATGGTCAGACACATGTAGATATAGTAACATCTATAAAAATCCCGATCTCTCGAAAACGAATCTTTATAGAATATATTTACACGTGTCCATAAGGTGACTATAATTTCCGAATCTCAATCTTGCCGATTTGACTAAGTAGATATCTAAATCAAGTTCCACCGAGTATGGGATTTATACCCAAATCTCTTTGTGATATAAATCCCGACTGGCTTACTGAACCTTAGCAAATCATACAGAACCCGCATCTCTGCGTGATTATCAAAGGCCATCTCGAGCTCTTCGTGCATTATCCAAACCGTATTTCGGACCCGCCCATCTCTGGATCTGAGGTCTAACACGACACATCAAAATGGCCGGTTTATCCGTATCGAAATTAAGCGCCGGTTCAAATAACCAAGCTTGAGAGTTAGAAATTACGACCACACCCAAAGTGTTGCCTACTAGCCTCAAGTCGACTCACACCCGCACCCAAAAGGTGCTTAGCTAATAATAAAATGCATAACCAAATAAATATAACTAAAAGTTACTTGCATTAATTAAAGTTACACTAGACGGGAAATAAAATGCCATAAAGTAAATACGAGGAATTAAAGACGGAAAATAAAACTATTCTCATCTTCAAGCTCAAAGAGCTTGAAGAGAGAAACTACATTTATTTAAGAAATGAAGAAGGTAGAAGTTGGAAGGGGAAAATGGGTGAAGTGAAGTTGGTGATGGATCATCCTTGGAGCCTTCAATGCTACTCTTTATATAGGAGAGAGAGATCCAATATTAGATGGGTAAAACCCATGGATTCTAAATATTGAATAAATATCTCCCACAAGTTGCTTATCCTTCCATCTTTTGCTCACTTATCTAGGCCCCCACTTGAGTCACTTGGGTAGATTCGTTGGATGTATCCTGAATTCAGCTGGTGCCCACTGTGGGCAATTGTCATAATCTGTTGAGTAAATAATTGAATTCATATGTTGCCCACTGTGGGCACACAGTGGGCAGTATCGAGAAATGACGATTTTGACCCAAACGATGATGCGTTTACTACAAAAACATTCTCAACAACTCCAAATGAAAATAAGATAATAAAAGAAGCAAACACAAACAAATAAAGTGCAAAACATGACTCAAATAAAAGAAAAACTCATAGAAATGACGTGTTAATAACGCTTAAAATGAGAGTTATCAGATATTTATTTATGTAAACTATTATATAACAGAAAAGGAAACTATTACAAGAACCTGGGTTCTTGTTCAAGAACCCGGGTTCCAATAAGAACCTGTAACTAGGCAGGAACCTCTGTCCCACGGTGAAGGTTCTTGTAAAAACCCAAAAAGAATCTCATGAAAAACCTTAATTGTGGATGCTATTAGATGAATAGACCACTATGGCTAATTGAGGCCCAATTGTAGCAAATGTTAGTCCATCAAAAAGGAAAAGAAAAAGAGCCCAACTATGAATAAAAATTATAATAGTCCTCACTAGAGGTGCACAGAAAATCCGGTTATCCGATTTTGCGCAAAAACTATCCGAATCCGGTTTTATAAAAACCGAATTTTTTTTAAACCGGATCGGATTTTTTTCAAACCGGAATTTTTTCAAACCGGATTGGATCCGATCCGGTTTGACCGGATAACCGGTTTAAACCGAACCGGTTTCAAATCAAACCGGTAATGTCTATGTGAGCTTACTGCTGTTGGGCCTGAAATCCTAAAAAATTCACGGCCCATAAAAAATCACGGCGCACACCAATTCAGATTAGATTTCAATTGAATTTTTTGAATTTCCTAGCCCAAAAAAAGACCCAATAGAGGACCGGTTCCACCGGAAACCGGTTTCAATCCGATCCGAAACCGGTTCCATCGGATATGGATTTTTTCGAAAAACCGGTTGAAATCCGAACCGGTTTCTAACAAAACCGGTTTCTGATAGATCCGAAAAAAACCGGTTTAGTATAAATCCGATCCGGATCGGATAAAAATCCGGTCATGTGCACCTCTAGTCCTCACCTCCTCATCATGTAACAAGGGGATGTTTACAAATGCATATTTAAGTGTTTAAACGAAAAAGTAATGAGGATGTACGCCCACACTTAGCTACGAGTCTAATCAACGTATGTTCTTATATGAGTTACAAAAAGCCATAAAATGTGTGTATTATATATAGGTTATGTTTTAGATTACTAATGATGTAAATCATAAAATTACATAACTTAATTTAAATTCAGATTTTGTACCCGTAGATTTTTAACCATTAGCCATATTAAAATGACAAGCCGTGATGCCGTGATGAGCAACAAATACATACAAAGGTTTTCGACATATCCTGTAAAACATCAAAAATGTAGAAATAGTAAGGGGGTTAGCTTAGTTGGATAGGTAACATCCTTGGGAGATATGGGGTGAAAGCCACACTAGCAGGGTTTGATTCCCACGTGCGACACTTTCCTGCGATATCCAGACTCCGGATCTGGTCCTTCGGGGCTGGGTTCGGGACCGGTTCAAGTTGGTCCATAGGGCCCCTCAAACCTGCCGGTCAGGTTCAACCATAGGTTGGGCTGGGTCGGAACGGATTAGTGGGATTGCCCGTAAGGAGGCCCGATACCATTGGAACGTGTGCGTGTTAACTTGCCATTAAAAAACAATATATTTGCTCATTCTTTTATCATCACACATCAACCTTTCTTATGTCAAACAACTCCAAGAATCATTTTAACAATTCCAGGATTGGTTTGCTTGCAGATAATTTTTTTTATGAACTTATATATACATTGATTTACCTCTAATCTTCAATATAACATTTTAAATTAAAAAAAAACCTAATTAAGACACTGTCAATTTTGAGTTAGAAAACAAATATTTCGAATTCTTAGAGCGGAGTAATGAACAACATTAATGCCACCGCAATTCCTAAAAAATTTAGGACTTCCTAGAGTTATACATGTTAAATTACGCTTGTTTTTAAATAGGTCATAATCCATTTCGATCATAAATCATGTCTAAGTCACTAAGTCTTTGGTCTTCCTAAGGGTAAATCCCACTCTACTCGGATTCGAATCCAAGGGGAGTCAATTGAGGGCATGAGAAGTGCCCAATCCTTGGGTTGGTCCAATCATAGAAGATGCATTTTTTTGGGGACTAAATACGGAGAGATGAAAAACAATTTCCTTATGAAGATGTGTTTTTTTTTTTTTGGAAGGGTGCCCGTGCTAAAGCCCGACTAATCCCCGACAATTTTGGGGGCTAACCGAGCGCTCAGGGGGTTCAAAGCGCCCTAACCGAGCGATAACCAATCCGCCACAACACTAGAAGACGAAGATGCGTTTTTAGGGGATGCTTATTTATTAATTAACTAAACACGAGCGCGCGTGATGCGGCTCAAAAACGTCCTAAGCTATTGATCACTTCAATAAATAATTTTGTTTTGTATTGGTTTTATGATTCTAAATTTATGGTTTTATGAGTTTCTAAGTCGTATATCGGATACTAACTCATTGAGACTCTTTGTCCTTGTTATGACTTTTACCGGATAAGATTTTTGATAATTCTATGCTCATTAAGTAACAAAATCGTAAGATACACATATAGGTAAGCGCTTACTTGGGTAAATATTTAGTAAACAACCCTTAAACCATTGATTATGAGATAATGAAGCTCGGGAAATTATCTTTTCTCTAGATGAAGTGTAAGAAATTCCCAACTCTACAATGATTTCCCACATTAATTAATTTTACTATCTATTGTGTGAACCATGTAAGGTCAGAACCGAGACGATTTTGTGTTTTAAAACTATATTGCATCAAACTAAAAAACTAAAAGCTTTGGAAACATGATACACAAAACCTCCGACTGATTAACAAGAAATAGTAAAAAAAAAAAAAAAAAATACAAAGAGAAAGAGAGGTACAATTGTGCAAAAGAAAAAGAAAAAGAAAAAGAAAAGTTAGAACAAACACTATATACCAAATATTTTTATATATAGAGAGAGAGGGGCAAATATTTGATTTTGAAGTCGAAGAAATTACGTACCGCATGCATGAAACAATAGATTCTACAGGGTTGATTGCTTCAAATGAACACGCCACTCGTCAATAAATGCCCTTTGATTGGGATCCAAGGTTGGTACCCCACACAATTGAAGTTTTTCTATTATCTTCTTAGTACTACCAAGAAGCTTCGCTGCAACTCGAACACTAGCCTCTCGCTTCTCTATTGCATCCTCGTGGCATTTCATTGTTATAACACATGGTAGGTTGGTGAAGCAAGCAATCATTATGTCCACGATCATGCTGGATAATAGGCCAAACAATTGCTCTCCCCTATTGTGTTCAACGTCGTTAGGGTAGTTAACCATGATTGTTTGTGTGACACGATACATTGAATCAGCAGCAATCAACTTATCACGAGAGTCATCCAACAGTTCCTCGTTTTTGTGTTTGCTCATTTTGACTATAATTTTCTCAGCTTTATCAGCAAACCATTCAAGAATCTCTTTTGGGTTTTTGTCTCTATAGGCATTTCTTTGGAGCGTGTTCCCCAACCATCTGTAGCTGACGTCAACCTCACGCCACAAGGAGGTAGTTGCCTTGTGAATCTTTACATATTCACCAACGTTGTTAAGGCTTTCTTCAACAAGAAGAGTGTATGAAAGACCTTCACGAACACCATTGAACAAACTATCAACACTTTCCTGACTCGTATTTGGTAGAGTAACGGCGATGCATACTAAGGTTACTACTGGCAAGCTCCAACTGTTGGGAAATTTAGCACAATCCTCTAAAGGTTTAATATTATCTCTATCAAAATTCACTACTCCTTCAAATCTCGTAGATTGCTCAATAAGCTTTACAAGATTGATAGGCAGTTGCTTCTCAGCTTTACGGATTGATCGATTCACCGAGTTTGAAATACTTTTGAGCATTCTTATACTAACCTCCACCTCATCTTGAAGTTGCAAAGCATAGTTTCCAATGTTTTCGTTTGTATCATTTTGCTCAACTACAGGTATAGTTTCACTATTTGAGGTAGTAAATATAGCAAAGAACTTTGCTTTCAATGACTTCCAACAATATACACAAAGTACACCAACAATGACCATGGCCAATGGAATGAGCCCTATTATTTTGCATGAGACCACAATTACCTTTTGACATATGATGCAGAGGTTTAGAATGAGGTTATACCAAATGTAGACAAAAGCTTTTGAATTGTGACCACCTAATGGAAAAGCTAAATGAATATTTTTCCACTCCGTCAACATTTGGGTCCAGTGCTTCTCAATTTCATAGACCTTGGTATGTTTTTTAATCCATTTAGTGGACAATTTGAAGTTTAAGGTCGCAAAGCATCTGAATACTAAGGCAATGGTACCTACTCCAATTCCAATGGTCTGCGTTATGTAAATCACAAGCATTGACCACTTATAATCTGAACGGTAGTCTAAATAGTTTTTATATTCATGAGGTATTATGAAGTTGAGTACAACAATAAAATAATGCAAGATTGCAGTAGTCACACAAATCATCCCAGCTACGCAGCATAGTGGAGTAGTAATCATAACAAATTGCGGGCTACAAGTTCCTGCCATCACCCAATATTTTCTCACATGTTGTGTTAATTCATCAACCGTAAACATCCAGGTATGTTGTGCATGCAAGTCATGTGAAGTTGATTTGTGCACTGCTTGATACTTCGATTCTAATATTCTTTTTGAAGTCGGAATTATTAAAGCCGAAGATATCACTAGTATAAGTAAAGAGAGCATTGCGCCTATGTTAATGTACTCGACGACGATGATCCAATATTCAACAACACCAGTTTTCATTTGGATAAAAATATTGACCACCATCGTGACAGCAAGAATGACCATACCTGCAACGTTTGTGAAAAGCTCCCGATTGCCCATAGAAGCAAGAGAAGGCATTAAATTGGCCATTATGGTACACATGAACGTCATGCTTCCTGCCTTGGCATGTTGGTCGACATAGCCCGGCATCGGAGTAGTGAGATCGACAGGGAGCTTCATTGCGATAGCTATAACTGTGATGGAAGCAGTATTAAGGGTGAAGTATTTGGACGGAAACCAGAGTTTTCTATTTCGAAAACCATGGAACAAATCGGCTGCCATGAGAAGGATGCAAAAGAATGATGCTACTGCTATGTAGATCCCTATCCACAACATAGGCTTGCTAGCTACTTCACCCTCTTCATACTCATATAACATATCACAGAAACCCAAGAGTTGGTACAAGTCATGATCATTGAGGGCTTTTTTGTCAGATAGCAATTCCCAAATTCTGTGACAGTTGTAGTATGCTTCAGAATCAAATGCTGAAGGCATATTGGAAATTAGGTAGTATGGTTAATGGAAATATGTAAGTGGATTCTAATGGTTTATGAAACATGAACAAGATGTGTGTGTGGCTTTTATTATATCCAAAAAAAACTTTCAAACATGTGGTTGGAAAAAGGAAAAGGCTACATTTGCAGGTTACAAGTTTGTATTAGTTTAACACCAATGAATATGATTTTCTTTAAGTTATTTCTTAGAAATTGAACATTTTATTACAAAAACCGTAAATGTTTTTAATTAGGATATTTTCAACAAACTAGTTGATAAGTTTGCTAGTAGCTGATAAGCTAGCTTGTAAATAAATTATATTTGACAAAACTAGCTTATTAGTATGTAACATGACCAAAAAAGGTATCTTTAAATTTAAAAATTAATATTAATAAGAGTATAATTGGAAAAAACTATAAAAAAACTCCTAAAAAACTATTCAAAGTAACGTTTTAAAAAGTTAATTTATAGTACATGTTTAAATGGACTAGCTTATGAGCTAGCTTATTTTTACCAAATATAACCTAAATAAAAACATTAATAGGATGGTGACAAATTGGGAGTTATTTTTTTCATTTTTTAATTTGAACGCAGACAAATTGCAAATCTTGGAGCGTTATATACGAACTATTTATAAAAGTTGATGAAATAAAAATTAATAAATGTATAATGAGGCTGAAGTATGGGGTAAATGGAGATAAATTTTAATCTCGATTAATGTGTATGATTTAGAATATTAATAAAATTATAAATGGAAGTAGGTGGGAATTAGGAATCTCGTGTTAAATCTTTTTGGCAAACTATAAATAATATATCAATCATTCAATATTTCTTATACATAGGTTATAAAAGCACACACAAATAGAGAAAAAGACAAATAATGTCAATAACTTAATGAATATGTAATAATAAGGGAAATTCGCCAAAAAGTTAAATACACTTTAGATTTCACCTCCTAACCATTTCTTTCTTAAAATTTTAAAAAATAACCATTAACCTCGCAATTTAGGACCGTAATTACGGATGTGGCTCCTCAATTACGGACGTGCTCCTCAATTACAGGACTTAGTTGAGGAGTCAGGACCGTAATTGAGAGTTTTTCCGTTAACTATATCTCTAGCAAAGACATGGGCGGACGTAGAAAAATTTTCTAATGGTGGTACCATTTGACTATAAAAAATATATGTTTAGATATTTTTATAAAGTCAATATTGGTTTAGTGTATGATTTCTTGTCTTCAAAATGAAAGGTCTTGAGTTCTAATCTTTTTATTACTATTTTCTTAAAAAACCAATAAATATGAAATTAAAAACTAAGAAAATGAGGCTAACAAGGTTTAAACCCACAACTTCTGATACAGATCGGTTTCGAGCTGTATCACAAGTTTTTAATTATATTTGGAAACCTCGGAAAAGAGCTTGGAAGAAGATCGAGAATCAGCATCGAAAACACGGCCGAAGCCGACTGAAGCAACCTCGCGCCGCGAGCACGGTGCTGGACCATCCAATCAGTCCTGATCTGATTGCTATGATTTCCTTATTTAAATATTTTATTACTTAATTAGAATAGGATTATTACCATTTACTAGTTTTCTTAATTATCAAGTTAGGATTTATCTTTGGTAATTATTTTAATTGCTTTTCAAGTTATAATAGAATTAGGTTATTTAGTTTCCTTAATTATCTATTTGTCTAGATTATAAATAGGATAGCTAGGATTCATTGTTATTGACCCTATTTTGATTTAATAATATTTTCTCTCTTGAGAGTGATTTAGAGTTTATCTCTTGTTTCTTTGCGTTTCACGTTTGTGAACGTATTTATCTTTCGGGTTTGACGCTTGTCGATCCGTTCCACGTATTCCGCCCGCGTCAGTTGGTATCAGAGCCAGACTCCCTGTCTCTTTTCTTTCGGATGGCATCATCACAACCATACATCAATCAAGCTAGTATTGAGGCAATCGCCATGGCTTTTTCCACGGCCCTCAACACTGCCCGCGCTAACCTCGCCAATCAGACCGATACTCTCGTCAATGAGCGTCGGAGAAGAGACAGGCAACCCGATTACCCTAACCGGGTTAGCTTTCCTCGTCTCAGATTCGAAAACCGGAAGGAAGAAAAAACCGTAAAGCAAAAAAGAAACGCACACGCCATTCATACAAATGCAGAAATTCCGTTTTTCTACGGTGCTTTAGAAGCGGAAGAATTTTTAAATTGGCAAAACGAAGTGGATCGATTCTTTGGAGTTATCGAGATTCCTAGAGAAAAGCAAGTAAAGTTAGTTGCTTTTCACCTAAAAAGCGTTGCGTCCGTTTGGTGGGATAAAGTGGTCAAGCAAAGACAACGCCTACGAAAAAGACCGGTTCAATCATGGAAGCGAATGAAACAACTCATGGAGGAGCGATTCTTGCCAGAAAAGAAAGGAGAATCACCGGAGATTGCCGACGAGGAAATCGTCCCCGTCGTGACCGAACCGCCATCCGTCACAATTGAGCCGCCACAAGAAATCGTCTTCTTCGTGACTGAACCACTACCCGTCGCGATCGAACCACCACTTGTCGTGATTACACCGCCTCAAGAATTTATCCCCGTCGCAATTGAACCGCCACAAGATGTTATTGTCATCGCGACCGAGCCACAACAAGTCCTTACCGAGCCTAAATTTTCCAAGTTCGATCTCGAGCTGGTCGCCAGAGAAGATGAAGATGAGAAAGTTGAAGAAACTCCCGAACCGAAGCTTTTAGTGCAAGAAGTTGTCCTCGACGTTCCCGAGCCTCCGAAATCGTTGTCTGAAAAAATCCCCAAAGATAGTTTCTCTATCATGCCAACGACCAAGATTTCGGCTTACACGAAGTCGATTCCGTGTGATATGTCATTGGTTTATTATCCTTACGAGTTGGATGAGATCACGCTTACGTGGAGTCGAGTACAACCTATGGAAGTCGATCCCTTTTGGAATTTCGACGATCCGCTCGTGAAGCCGAAGAATGTGGTTTATGATCTATTGTTACATCAAGACCCCGAGCAATTTAAAAATCTACATGAGAACTCGAGGTCGAGTTCTTTTCAAGTGGGGGTGTCTGATACAGATCGGTTTCGAGCTGTATCACAAGTTTTTAATTATATTTGGAAACCTCGGAAAAGAGCTTGGAAGAAGATCGAGAATCAGCATCGAAAACACGGCCGAAGCCGACTGAAGCAACCTCGCGCCGCGAGCACGGTGCTGGACCATCCAATCAGTCCTGATCTGATTGCTATGATTTCCTTATTTAATATTTTATTACTTAATTAGAATAGGATTATTACCATTTACTAGTTTTCTTAATTATCAAGTTAGGATTTATCTTTGGTAATTATTTTAATTGCTTTTCAAGTTATAATAGAATTAGGTTATTTAGTTTCCTTAATTATCTATTTGTCTAGATTATAAATAGGATAGCTAGGATTCATTGTTATTGACCCTATTTTGATTTAATAATATTTTCTCTTTGAGAGTGATTTAGAGTTTATCTCTTGTTTCTTTGCGTTTCACGTTTGTGAACGTATTTATCTTTCGGGTTTGACGCTTGTCGATCCGTTCCACGTATTCCGCCCGCGTCAACTTCATCTATGAAAAGCAACGAACTAATCAACTAAACCAAGAAATGTTTGATTCTTTATTGCAGTTTTAAAAAATATATGGTGGCACAAAACAAACTAATACGGTGACTCTTTTCACGACCGAATATTTTCTCGCACTGCGATAGAGGAATGAGACGGTGGCACGTACCACCATTGGCCCTCACTTATGACCCATGAGCAAAGATATATAGATATTTATATATTGAGAGTTTTTCTTTTGATTTTGTATTTAGGGAATGAGATACGGGTGCTGTTGAAGTAATTTATAGAATAAAGAAATGAATTTTCTTTATTTTAAAGAAGCTGCTGGAGATGAAAGTATAAAAAAGAGGGAGCACTCGAGGAGAACTACTATTGAAACAATGACCCAATATCATCCAAGGTTTTTACGTGTTTTCCATGGTTACATCACCAAGTGATTTGTGTCATCCTTTCTTTTATTTAATTTACGTCTTTTATTTCGGTTACTTATTTTTTTTATTATTGTAGCTTGATATATCGTTGGAATCCAAATTGAGTGTCTGAACTTTATTCAAAACCCGACCAAAACATTCACAAACAAAATATTCGTAATTTTCTATCTTTTACATATTTCAACAACCCAATTTGTCATGTGATTTTTTTTTGGATGTTTATATGTTTGATTCTCGAATTCATCCTTTATTAAGTTCAATAATTTTAGAGTTTGCTTATATTATAACATCAATGTATATTTTAATGTGTTTAATTAATCTTCCACAAATAACAATATTAAATAAACAAAAAAGATGTAACACGAGAAGTAAAAAAGAATATAGAGAAACAATACGTAGAGAAAAGGTGGTCCAGTATGGTCTTAGTTGAAAATTTTGCCACATCACAATCATGAGTGTTGATCGATCTTTGTTGGTGTTATCTCGTTCTTCTTTTAATGAACTAATCACGACATTACCTAAAGAAGACATGTAAGGACCGAAACATGTACCCATTCCCATCGGTTGATTCGATCTGTAAGTAGATAGTGCATAAGAAGCCTGATTGGTATGATTTGCAATAATATTCAATAGAATATAGTTTGAATAAACTATAATTAAAATTTGTTGCCTTTCTAAAAAACTGCTTATTATTTTCTCAGGTAGCTATAAGCACCTTAACCAAACACTTCAAACCAACTTATTGCTTTCTTAGGAAGCTAATAAGTCATAAATATCTTCAAATAAACACTCCCAAACACTCCCTATTAAAAAATGTTGTGACCTCAGTGTAACTTATAAAACTTAAGGCTTGAAGTTGTCATCATGTCACGCCTCACACTACTTAAAACCATAAAAGGAACACATGAGTTTTCATTTTCATTTATTTTTTTAAGTAAATTAAAGCACATGCATCCATGCAAACACGTGAATTTTCATTTTTTTTTAAATGAAAATCTACGTACAACCACATAGAAACCATTGTTGAAAAAATGCAACTTGTTAGAAAATGCAACCAAAAAAACACGTTTCATTAAGCACATATATAAAAAGCAATAAGAATATTAGAAATACCTAACCACATAGACTAAATATATGATTTACTTTATAATTAATAACACATATAAGCAACTTTAATCTTTGAGTGTATTATCTATATCAACATGACAAATAATATAATTAGTAAAATCGAAGAAACAAGAAATATAACTTAATACCTTATATATTATTGTGCATAGGAAGTGGGTGCGAAATTAACAATCTTGAAGAGTGCTATTAATTTATATATGAATTATTAGTGGAAGACTGGAAGTCTTTGAAAAAATTGGGAATATTCTTGATCATGATAGTATAATATTAAATGGAAGTAATGGTAAATGTGAGTAGTGGATTTGGTATGGTAGAGTTCTTTTCGATATCTATACTAATCAATCATAATTATACATAAAGACATATGTCTTTTAACAACTTCGTGGTATTTGATTCCAATTTAAATGGTATCAACTTTTTTTAGGTTGGTACATGTTTATCGTGATTTTATGTCAAGTTTACCTATATAAAAAATTGTCATATTTGTTTAAATTTTCAATGACTTTTGATTTTCCAGGTAAAATATGTTAAGATCAAGTGTTTTTAGTTATAGAAAGAGTAAAGCTTATAAATATTCAAATATTCAAAAAGAAAAGTAGTTAAAGTCACATTATTTAATATTGAATGCATAAAAAATACAATAGGTGAAAGGCGAACCTTTTAAAATTTCAAAGTAAGAGATTTTCAAATATTTTCTTAAAAATTAAATAAACAGTTTAAAGTCTTAACTCTTAATTTTCAGAGTTAAGAGGTTTAAAATATTATTTTTCTTAAAAACAAACAATATCTTTTTTCGAGAAGCAAGAAGGAGAAGCAAGGAGGAGAGCTTCGACTTGACCATCACCTTCCCCAAGCAACCCTAAATTTATTCAACAAAGAACACGAAAGGCTTAGAGCTTGAGACTTCTGGGATGGTACAAAGCGAACTAAAGAACCAATTAAAAGCACCTACCGGGTCAGAGCACCAGTCATCCAAGCTAGAATTCGGGAAGGAATTGCTACTACCTAACCAAAGGGCCAACAACCTATGAGTGCTAGGGGAAACCGAATCCCAATTGACCTTTTCTGCCTCGACAATATCTTCATGAAGAACTTAATTTCGCTGCTTCCAAATAAACCAAGCTCTAATCACGCATGTAATACCCGTGATTTTTGGATAATACATATTCGAGTCTGTGTAGGAATCAATCTTTTAAGAAAATATGAGAAATAGGATTTTGGATCAAATCCTAGATTTTATGGTCTTGTTGTGTATAGAATTCAATTAAGAATCCAACGGTTCTTTCGGAACCGAAATCAGAGCTAAAACGAAGAAGTTATGGCCAAACAGTTTGTAGCCGAAAAACGAAGTCAGAAGGCTCAACAGCCGCTTCACGTCAGCGAGCTAGATCTCGCGCCAACGAACCAAACTTCGTGCCGCGAGCTACGCCACTGGAGGATGTTGGGTTTTTGGGGATCCCTCATATCGAACTGATACGAGGATCATTGTGAATCTCAATCCTAACTGGAAGAGATGCACGGTAAAACCTAATGATCAAACTGACCAAAGGTTTTATCAAACCTAACTGGTGTGATCAATGCGGAAGCTTATAATTAAAAACCCGAAACATTTTACTGATCTTAATCGTTTTAGTTATTTAATCTAACAAGAGGGTTTTGGTTAGTTTACTTGGATTGCTTAAGTTTGATCCACCCGTAAACGATCACACAAATTGCCTTCTAGTTGGCTGAAATCCCGAGATCACGAAACAAGCTGTTTTGCGAGACGTTAACCGAAAAACCGAACTCCGTGGGTTGTGGTTCTTGGCGCCGGTTTCTAGGGAGAGAGGAGAGAGGGATTTTCTTTTTGTGGCTTGAATGATTAATGAGTGAAAAATCAATTAACTGGTAACCTTTAAGCCTTTATTTATAAGGTAAAGCTTCCTAGTTACCATATAACTCTTATAATTATCTTTTGGTAATTATCTTTTCTTTCTCCCAAAGAAAAGAATATTTACCTAACTAGATAATTATTTATTAATTAATATTCCTATTATATATTTATTTATCTTAATAAATACATAATTTATTAACTAATAAATTATATATATATATAGAGGGAAGTTCATTTAGAAACCAAAAAAAAGAGTAAAAACTTACAAACCGATGGTTTTTTGGTTTAAATCAACGAAAACTCTTCGTTAAGTTATTTATTATGATGCAAATGTTTCATATAATTTATTTTTAGATGAAATTGTTTTATATTTTGGTGTTTTTTAATATAAAAATGAAAAGGTTTCATACATTTTTCTATGCTTATGAAACTGTTCTATGTATTTTCTTTAATCCTATGAAACCTCTCTTCTGAGAAGAGGTGCAAATCCCATCTTGCATATCTGCATTTAACACCACGACTTCCGCTGAATCTAGTTACGTCCTTTATAGCCACCCTGTTACGGCGTAGCGGTTAACGCACTAAGTATCCAGCAGTCCTCATGATATCAAACCAGATACCTTAGGTGATAGGGACAACCACTGTGAGATTTTACTTATGACAAAATCCAAGAAGTAATCTCAACCGCGGATCACGTCCGATATTCGCTACTCTATCGAATATCTGTGCAACTTTTGGTCTACAACACTTGTAGCTGTTATTCAACGACTGATCATAACTACCCAAAAGTTCACAATGACTTTAACACCCTATCAAGTTCCCACAATGATAAGTTGTCACGGACAAGTTTTGAATGAAAAACTGAGAACTAGTTTCATTCCTGGATAATAAAACATGCAAAATATAAAAGTGATAAAAGAAACTAATTTTGTATAGTCCATATTACACTCTGTAATAATAACAAAATTAATATTTCTTAATTACTTTTATGGTGTCTATTTAACGTTTGTTAAATACTGATCTAAAATGAAGTATCACCTTTCTTCAGTTTAGATTCTTTGATTAATGTTTACCAAATTAATCAAAATCACAACAAAAAACAATTCAAGTTTGTATCTTTAGATACAACCTACTTGATTGTGCTAATCCTTGTTTTGCAAACACCTTAAACAAGATTAGACTTTTCCTTTATCATATTCCCTGAACTCGGAGACCTGGAAAAACTCCTAGTTACCCTGAACATGTGAGGCTAAACTGCAACTTTCCTTAGTTGCCGTGTAGACAAGTGATTTCTTCCTGAAATCTAATAAGATATTTATTTCACCAAGCTGGTAAGTTTCACTGGTTTATCCTATCTTTAAATATTCCAACATAACTTAATTATTGATTTTTATTAAAGTCATTTATGACTCTTAATTTGTTTCAAAGACTTTGAAACTTTCCTTTTACCTTTTTGACTGAAAGGTATATAGTACATCTTGTAAATTCACTTCCTACCTGGATTATGAATTCCTAGATATATTTAATCAATAATTATATCTATTCCATATCTTGGACTAGATAGAGAATTGACTGGGATCCCACTGACTTATATAAAAACCACCTGTTACTCAAAATTTAACTATTGATTTAGTCAAGAACTTTGATTAATCAATTCTATTTTAAGTAACATACTTGAGAATTTTATCATTTATAAAACCTTTAACTGGATTTTAAAACCCTAACTCCAAAACTTGGAATTTTTCTTAGTTTTATAAATACTAATATTAATATCTTAAATTCTCTTTAGAACATTTGAGTATTTGACTATAAAATGCTTTCATAATCCTTTACTCATAAATGTCTGATTTCAAAAACACATTCCCATAAAATAGTACTTTGTGTTTTTGACAGTTTTCATATAAAATTACTTCAATTTAATTAAAACTATTGGAGTTACTTTGTCAGTGTAATAGGCAATATCTAGGATCTTTTATTAAATCAATCAGGTTCAAATTATCATGCATGTTAGGGTAAAAATCTATAATCGCACGACGACCGAATATAATCGTAAGATAAATGTTAGGACAATAGTCCTGTATTAAGATAAGGTCCAAAGATAAAACCTAAAAGTACTATCGAACATATACATCGAATAAGTCGAACGATATCTACAATATCGTACGACAATACTAACGAATAAATATACAAAGTTTATATGTTTGATGCAGGCAAGCTGATTATCATATCTAACAATTGTCCACCTTTGAGGAAATCGGAAATTGAGTACTATGCTACGCTTGTTGAAGATCATCACTACATCGAACAAGTCGTAAGTTATGTATCGTTCGACAGCATCAAGATCGACCGTTACAAGCAAGATTCTCGCAGCAGTTACAATCTGGACATTAACTTTCAACAATACCGTTGGACAGTTACTCTCCGAGCATTAATTGAAGACAATAACGTTGGACGGTTACAATTCAATCATTGATGAGCTACAATACCGTTGGACCGTTATTATCAAGCCACTATATAAGAGGAATCAAGCCAGCATTACAACACACGAAGTCTATCCGAAGCTCACAAGTTCTATAATCATTATTCTAGAGAATCATCTGTAATTTACATTCGATTTCATAGTTTTCTCAGTTGTAATCGTACGATCAAAGCTGTATACTTGAAGGACATCACCCCTGATTGGTGATCATAGTGCTCTGTCGACTTATCTTTTAGGTCGACCGCAGGTTTTTTCCTCCGTCGTGAGGTTTTTCCTGCGTCATCAAATTATTTGTCTTACTTTATTTTCTCGCACTTATCATTGATTGTAATTTCTTTCTCTCGACGGTTAAGCCTCACACAAGTTTCTTACGACATCGAGTTGTGTAATTTTTTACATAAACAGTTTGGCGCCCACCGTGGGGCTCCGTTTTGAGAAAAATTTCATTCGGTGAAAAGTGCGCCTTAGTACTAACCTTTTCTTTGAGTTCTCTTTGAGCTATTTGCGCAGGACAATGGATAACGGATTCATAGCGTCACTCCAACAACAATTGCAAGAGGCTAACAACGAAATTCAACGTCTTCGAGCTCTACCTGGACCATCGATGACAATCCCAATGTCTATCCCTCCACCATATCCTCCTCAACATTTAAGACCACCACCTCGACCACAGTTCAATGCCTCAATGCCATTTTCAACTGTGAACCAACAATACGACAACGTACGACCATCTTTACCACAGTTTACCCCACCAATACCTCATGGCCCGCCGCCTATGCCTCGAGGTCCACCTTCTATGCCTCAAGGAGCACCCATGTTCACGTTCGAGCCTTTTTCCCAACAAATTCCTATTCCTGGTCATATACCCACAGTTGCTAGTTCCACCATTCATACGACAATACCACCCAGTACCGGAATTTCTTCTAGCTGTATTCCAACGATCCCTATAAACGTTGAAGATCCTCTAAACGTACGACTGAAATCCCTGGAAGAACAAAACCAAAAATTGTTCGCGTTACTCACAAAGCTACCCGGAGCAGCAGTACCCGTCGAAGTTGAACCTAAAACTGGATTTCAGGCTTCACCGTTCGTTGATGAATTAGCTCTTGTTGACGTTCCTAAGAAATATACTATACCAGCTTTCGCAACAAAATATTCTGGAATCACAGATCCGGTCGAACATATAGCACAGTACAAGCAACTTATGTGGACAGTTCCTATACCAGCGCAATATCAAGAAGTCTGCATGTGCAAAAGCTTTGGATCAACTTTAACAGGAGCAGCATTACAATGGCTTATTAATCTAAAGCCAAAAAGTATCGGATCGTTTGCAGAATTGGTGAACCAATTCACTCGACAATTTGCTAGCAGTCGTAAGATGGAAAAGCAGACCAGCGACCTGTACTATATCGTACAGAAATCTGGAGAAACAATCCGCGACTACTTCAACAGATTCAATGCAGCAATGATTGAAATAAAAAATTGCGACGTGAAAACAGCAATCGAGGCATACAAGCGTGGATTAGAAGATTCCTCTGGATTATATTTGGAATTAACGAAATATCCACCGGAAAACTTCGACGACGTACGAGCTAGAACACTAGCTTTCATGAGAATAGAAGATGATGCTCTCTTCCGACGAAAGCATTCTGCAGAAAAGAAACCTCTTGGTGCTCAAAAACATGACTTTAAGCATAAAAGAGTAAACAAGATTGGAAATCCTCGATACGAATCAAAGACTCGACCAAGCAAAGGTACTGTTAAAATACGATATCCAGAGTTATCTACTTACAATTTTGCAGGTACATCAAAAGATTTGGTGGATTCATTACGAAAGATTGATGCAAACGTACGATGGCCAAAGAAATCTGATAAACCAAGCAAGGACAAAGATCAGAACAGATGGTGCGATTTCCATGACGATCATGGTCATACAACAGATGAATGCATCAGTTTAAAGAAGGAGATTTCATATTTGAAATCTAAGGGGCATCTGAAAGGCCTCATCCCAGAAGAACAAGGACGACCAACGTCACCAGTTCATACAAAAGTCATAAACTGCATCACCGGAGGATCAGAAGTTTGTGGACTTACATATTCAGCTGCAAAGCGACATGCACGAGATGGTCCAAGCGAACATCCTATTCCCGGAGAAGCCAAATCAAAGACAGAAAAAGAGCTCGATGCAATGACAATCACGTTCGACCAAGACGATGCGCAGGGGGTCCATCATAAACATCATGACGCTCTAGTCATACAGTTGACAATCGGAAACTGTTCGACTAAGAGAATATTGATTGATGGAGGTAGTTCGGCTAACGTTATTTTTGCAGATACTCTTAAAGTCATGGGAATCGAACGGTCAGAAATCGTACGACGAAGTACTACTCTGATTGGATTCAATGGAGACCCGATGAACACTCTCGGAGAAATCATCTTACCTGTCTACGCCAAAGGCATCAACAAACAAACAAAATTCAATGTTGTGGACTGCCAATCAGCTTACAATGTTATTCTTGGAAGACCATGGATCCACGAGATGAAAGCAATTCCTTCGACGTACCATCAGAAGATCAAATTTCCTTCTCCATGGGGAATTCAAGAGGTTGCTAGTGAGAACAAAATCGCACGAGAATGTTACAAGATTACGATGAAGACAAAGTCGCAGGACATCTAGCAATTACAGAGCCAGGATGGGAGGAAATCGAACGACGACCTTCGGCTAGAAGAAGTCGTCCTTGATCCTGAACATCCTGATCGAAAAGTCTTCGTAGGAGCCTCGCTCCCCCCTGACATAAAAAATACGATTATATCTTTTTTGCAGGAACATTCAGACTGTTTTGCATGGTCGCACGAAGATATGGTCGGAATAGATCCAAGCATTATATCGCATAAATTGAACGTGGATCCTACGTTCAAACCTATTAAGCAGAAACGTCGCAAGTTCGCGCCTGAAAGAAATAAAGTGATCAACGATGAAGTTGACAATCTGCTTAAAACAGGGAAGATCCGAGAAGTCAAATATCCAGAATGGTTGGCTAATGTAGTCGTCGTACAAAAGAAGAACGGAAAATGGCGAGTCTGCATTGATTTCACGGATCTAAACAAAGCTTGTCCAAAAGATCCTTTTCCTTTACCTCATATCGACGCCATGGTCGACGCGACGGCAGGACATGAATTGTTGACATTCATGGACGCGTATTCAGGATACAACCAAATATTGATGCACACGGACGACCAGGAGAAGACTGCATTCATGACCGATAAAGGCATATACTGTTACAAAGTTATGCCATTCGGTCTCAAGAATGCAGGATCAACATATCAAAGATTGGTTAACATGATGTTCAAGGAACATCTTGGTCGAACAATGGAAGTTTATATCGACGACATGCTTGTGAAATCAGAACGTTCGATCGATCACGTTGCACATTTAAAGCAATCCTTTGGTATCCTACGACAATACAAGATGAAGCTCAATCCAACAAAATGTTCCTTCGGAGTACGAGCAGGAAAATTCTTGGGGTACTTGGTCACGCAACGCGGAATCGAAGCAAGTCCAGAACAAGTCAAAGCCATCGTAGAGATACAATCTCCAAGGAATGTCAAAGAAGTCCAGAAGTTAACAGGACGAGTGGCAGCTTTAACCCGATTTATTTCGCGATCATCGGATAAATGCCATTTGTTCTATAATGTCCTACGGAAGAATCAAGGCTTCTTATGGACAGACGAACATGAGAAAGCTTTGCAAGAATTAAAGCAATATATGACATCACCTCCACTGCTGACAAAACCAGTCGAAGGAGAAAGTCTACAGTTGTACTTGGCAGTGAGCAAAAATGCGACAAGTGCAGTACTTGTGCGAGAAGAAGATCAACGACAACAACCAATCTATTATGTCAGCAAATCTTTCCTCGACGCAGAAACCAGAACTGACAGGACGACTAGCCAAATGGAGCATTTATCTCAGTGGGTGGTTCGACATTGAATTTAAACCCAAGACGGCCATCAAATCGCAGGTACTAGCAGATTTCGTGGCAGAGTTTTCTCCAGGATTGGAACCCACGACGTGCGACGAAGTTGTGATGATCTCAGACAACCAGCCTTGGATACTCTACGTTGATGGTTCCTCGAACGTGCGAGGATGTGGATTAGGTGTTGTCTTAAAATCATCACAAGGGGGAAATATAGTATACTCCGTACGATGCGAATTCAAAGCCACAAACAATGAAGCAGAATATGAAGCTTTGATCGCAGGACTAGATATTGCTCTTAGACTGGGGGCAAAACAGTTGCACGTTCGAAGCGATTCTTTATTGGTCGTAAACCAAGTAAATGGGGATTTTCAAGCAAAAGACTCAAAAATGATGAGTTATCTCAAAGCCGTTAAAGATCGAATCGCACGATTTGAACAGTTCTTGATCGAGCAAATACCAAGAGATCTAAATATGCAAGCGGACGCACTGGCCAATCTGGGATCTGCATTTCATGATCCGTTCATGGAAAATATCCCATTACTTCATCTCACGACACCAACAATTGCGGTAAACGATGAAGTACAGATGAACGAGGAAATTTACAACTGGTCGCTCGACATATGGAACTACCTCAAGCACGACCAACTACCTGAAGATAAAATGGAAGCTCGAAAGACAAGATCGAAAGCTTCAAGATACACAATCTTTGAAGATCAACTTTATCGAAGATCCACGACAGGACTTCTTCTACGATGCGTTACAAATAAAGTACAAATCAGTCAAATTCTCCAAGAGATGCACGACGGAGAATGTGGAAATCACGCAGGGGGCAGAAGTCTTGCTAGTCGAATCTCACGACAAGGTTACTATTGGCCTACTCTACGAGAAGATGCCATAACGTACGTCCAACGATGCGACGCATGTCAAAAACATTCAAGCATGGTCCATCGACCATCTGAACCTTTACATTCTGTTCTAGTTCCATGGCCCTTCATGCGATGGGGAATGGACATCGTGGGAAAATTACCTCCAGCCCCTGGACAAAAAGTCTATCTACTCGTACTCACCGACTACTTCTCGAAATGGATAGAAGCTGGTGCTTTCTCACAGGTCCGAGATAAAGAAGTCATATCTTTCATTCAGAAAAACATCATTTATAGATTCGGAGTACCAGCTGAAATCATGTGCGACAACGGCTCACAATTTATAAGTGATAAGACTCGTACGTTCTGTGAAAAGCGAGGAATCAAATTAATCACTTCAACTCCGAGATATCCACAATCTAACGGGTTAGCAGAGTCGAGCAACAAAGTCATCATCAATTCAATCCGAAAGAGGTTGAAAGGAGCAAAAGGAAAATGGGTAGAAGAATTGCCATCTGTCTTATGGGCAAATCGTACGACACCTAGAGCATCAACTGGACAAACTCCGTATTCTCTGGTATATGGATGCGAAGCAGTCTTGCCAATCGAAGCTCAAATACCAACTGCCAGAAGTCGTACGTATGATCAAAATGCAATAAATTTATCCTACGATCTTGACGCCTTAGAAGAAATCCGAGAAAAAGCACTACGAACGATGGCTGCACAAAAAGGAATTGTCGAAAGACACTTCAACAAAAAGGTAAAGGCAAAAATTTTTCAAGTTGGAGATTATGTCTTACGACATGTGTTTCAAAACACACAAGAGCCCAACGCTGGAAAACTTTCCATCAAATGGGAAGGACCTTACATAATTTCCAAAATCATCGGAAATGGAGCATACAGACTTACGACTATGGAAGGTATGGAAATCCCACGAAGCTGGAACGCCCATCACCTCAAAAGGTATTATTTCTAAACCTATTTACATACGATTTATTCCTTATCCATTACTGACTTAAGCATCGGAGCGCCGTTGGCTAAGCCAACGGCCACCCCTTAGTCATCCTTTTTCGCAGGTATCGCACGATAAATCGCATGGATCGCACGATTAATGCAAGTATCGCACGACTTAAATGCATGCTTATCGCAAGAATCGCACGACAAAAATCGCATGGATCGCAAGAAAACCGTTGTAACGCACGATAATATCGCAAGAGCGCAAGTCAATTCGCCAGTCGCACGAATACTCTCATGAGTACAAAAGAAACGTTTCTATAAATCAGTCTAAGGACTTTAAAAAATAAATGCATGCAAAAACACAAGACAAAAAGCTAAAACGCACGATACATGCTACAAACGCACGACATAAATTATAACACACGAACACAAAGCTAAGGCATAAGATAAAAAGCTAGAACGCACGATATTCAATCAAAATTTCTTTCATTAAACATTTTTTCTGCCTTAAAATGGCAGAGTACAAAAAAAAGAAAGAAATTCTACGATTACAAAGATAAAAACTACTCTAAAGGAGCGTTGGTAGCAGGTGGATCTACGACAGGAGCCTCTTCAGTCTCTTCAGGATGTGCAGGAACGGATCCAGAGGTTTCAGGAACCTCCTCCTCGACACCTACATCCTTGACCTCCGTAGGCTTTTCTTCGTCCAGGCCTTTTAGATCCTCCTCGTCGAGAAGGTCCTCAGAGCCCATCACTTGAACGAAAGAAGCCACCTCGTCCTTTGCCATCTGAGAAGTCACGGTCCCAGCGGCTACGCGTCGCATGACCGCAGTACGTGCGACCACACGGACTAAGGCGGCGTCATCTTCCAGTTCTTGGATCTTGGACGATAGCGCTTCTTCCCTCTCAGTCTTCTCCCGTCGAACGACCAGCAGCTCCTTCTCTAGCTCCTTCGTATGGTCCAAGGCCAACTTTAGCCGTTCTCGCTGTTGGACCTGAAATTGTTCGCTGAGTTCCAGCTTAGATTCCAGATCCCCAATTTGGACCGACTTGGCATTAACCTCGTCGGTCAATTGGGCCAGCTTCTTTTTGGCCTTATCGGCCTCCTTCTTGGCCACTTTGGCATCGTTCTGGTTCGACGCCAACTCCTCTTTGATCTTAGCCATCCGAGTATGGAGGCTAAGACTGGTTTGGAGAGCCTACAGGTACAAAAGAAAAAAGAAAGGATTAGAAGCTGTACAAGTAAACTGAAAGCAAAAAACGTACGACAGGGACTTACCAGGAAGGAGATACCCGCAATGGAGGCATCCAGGTCTTCGATGTCGGCCTCCTCCATACGCGCCTTCTGAGCAGGGACGTGAAACTGCTCCAAGACAGGGAAAGTGGCCGCCGTCCTGATCACGTCGTCCACCATGAAGTCAGAAGGGATCTGAATCGTCATGGTCGTAAGACCAGACCCTTCTTTCTCCTTGCCCTTGTCAATCTTCGACGCAGGCTGGTTGGACGCACCCTCTCCCTTTGCAGGAGGGGCGAAGCTAAGAGGGATAGCTGCTATCCCGCCTTCAACCTTGCGTGCGGTATCCTTAGGCGGGGTATCCACAGAAACGTACGACGATCTCGTACGTTTAGCCACCAAACCTTCCTGGGCGGCAGCCTTCCTTTTAGCAGCACGAGCAGCTGCTTCCATCGTCGACGCCTTCTTAGAAGCTGAGCCTGCGCAGAAAAGAAGAGTTAGAATCGAATGAAACCAACACAAACAAGAATATTGACGTACGATATTTACCTTCCATATCTGTTCCTTCGATTATTTGTACTTCAGGCTCTACGTCGCTCTCGTCACCTCCTTTCGACGTTCGATACTTCCGATCGGTCACACTATAGCTCAAGAAGCGTTCGATCGCTTCAGTGGTCTCCTCGAACGTGAAGTCGATCGCTGTCAAGAAGAAAACAAGGAGTTAGTAAACAAAACTAATTTAAAATAAATTAAAGAAAATAAGGCAAGTCGTATTACCGCCTTTGTTCCACTCAGGAACGACCCAAGATTCCTCGCCTACGACCGAGGACGTTTGGACAAAGACATATCTCGCCTTCCATCCTCGATCGTTTACTTGGGTACCATGAACCAACATGGCATCGCTTCTCCCCCTTGGAAACAACCCAAAACGGTTGTAGGGAGAACGGATCACATTGTACGCCGAGAGGAGATCATCGACTGAGAACGGTGGACGATCCCAATTTTTGGTCACTCGTTCGATCACATGAACAACACGCCAAAACTGGGGCATTAACTGTCCCGGAGACACATCGAAACGACTCATGAACGCCCTCGCTAAAGGAGAGTACGGCCATCGAAATCCGACTTTAAACGGATACTCGAAAAGAGCAAAGAAGCCCTTCGGAGCATCCGCCGGACGGATCTCTCCGGCCACCCTCACCAGAGCATTCTCAGGAAGCCCTGCCAATTCCCTCAACTCTCCTACTTCTAGGCTTTCAGTAATAGAACTCCTAACCTCGCTCGACATAATGAACTCTGATCGACTTAAACTATTTCTTAATCGAGTAAACCTAAGATTATCTAAACCTCTATTGCTCTTATGTGCTATCGATTTCAGACGCATGAAACAAGGAAGAAGGAAGTACCTTTTAAAGCCTAGTCGCACGAAAATCTTTGCCAAAAATAGTCGGATTACGATCTCAAGCAATTAGTTACGAAATTAAAAAGATTTGTAAAATCTTTTCTCACTATCAAACGCCTTATTTATAGCAACTAAATCATATGAGTCATTAGAGATAATCGTGCCACGCGTCAGCACTTAGCCGTTAGAGAGAACACGCGTCCAGGATAACGGCTAGTTAACGGCTAGATAACGGCTATTTTCTCAACGATAATTCGACCGTTTACCAACGTATTTTTACTCTTTGTCCAGCGAATTCAAGATTTAGATAAAATTAGAATTATTTTCTAAATCTTGGGGGCAAATTGTTAGGGTAAAAATCTATAATCGCACGACGACCGAATATAATCGTAAGATAAATGTTAGGACAATAGTCCTGTATTAAGATAAGGTCCAAAGATAAAACCTAAAAGTACTATCGAACATATACATCGAATAAGTCGAACGATATCTACAATATCGTACGACAATACTAACGAATAAATATACAAAGTTTATATGTTTGATGCAGGCAAGCTGATTATCATATCTAACAATTGTCCACCTTTGAGGAAATCGGAAATTGAGTACTATGCTACGCTTGTTGAAGATCATCACTACATCGAACAAGTCGTAAGTTATGTATCGTTCGACAGCATCAAGATCGACCGTTACAAGCAAGATTCTCGCAGCAGTTACAATCTGGACATTAACTTTCAACAATACCGTTGGACAGTTACTCTCCGAGCATTAATTGAAGACAATAACGTTGGACGGTTACAATTCAATCATTGATGAGCTACAATACCGTTGGACCGTTATTATCAAGCCACTATATAAGAGGAATCAAGCCAGCATTACAACACACGAAGTCTATCCGAAGCTCACAAGTTCTATAATCATTATTCTAGAGAATCATCTGTAATTTACATTCGATTTCATAGTTTTCTCAGTTGTAATCGTACGATCAAAGCTGTATACTTGAAGGACATCACCCCTGATTGGTGATCATAGTGCTCTGTCGACTTATCTTTTAGGTCGACCGCAGGTTTTTTCCTCCGTCGTGAGGTTTTTCCTGCGTCATCAAATTATTTGTCTTACTTTATTTTCTCGCACTTATCATTGATTGTAATTTCTTTCTCTCGACGGTTAAGCCTCACACAAGTTTCTTACGACATCGAGTTGTGTAATTTTTTACATAAACAATGCACAACAGATATTTCAATGTCAAGACAATAACTTTTAAATTTAAAACCACAAAATGTAAACATAAAAATATAACCATCCAAAAGTAACTGTTTTAAAACATAAGTCTAAAATAAAATGTCTTGACGAGAATTGAAATAAACTGGCATCTAAGATCCTTAGCAACTCCTGGGCTCTTCACTTCTGACTACCTGCAATAGACATTTGCTCTAGGTATCAGTATACTTGTGAGTCAACAAGTAAAAGTGACAGATTTTAAAGCAGTCATAAATATCTGAGGTTTACATACCTGCTTCATGACGCTTTGGGCAGTTCTGCCTCCAGTGACCGACTTCATTACATGTGAAGCAGCGATTCTCGGTCCTAGCTTTGTTAGGCTTAACCTTCTTGCCCTTGCCATTGCCTTTGCCATTCTCACGAACCTTGGGTGCATTCTGGACGGCCTGAACTGGACCTTTTCCTTTACTGATGCCTCCATGCCCATGCTTATTTTTCACCCCTCCATCTCTCACCATCAGTACGTCTTTTGTTTTGTTCTTGGCCCCCATATTCAACTCAGCAGTCTTTAGCATGGAGTGCAATTCAGCTATTGTCTTCTCCATGTTATTCATATTATAGTTGATTACAAAAGGCTTGTAATCATCTGATAGTGAGTTGAGAATCGTATCCGTTGCCAGCTGCAATGGAACTGGGTGGCCGAGCCTTTCTAGGTGATCCATGTGCCGTTTCATTTTCATGACGTGGTCACTTACTGAGGTCCCCTTGATCATCTTGCACTCGTTGAACGCCTTAGTGGCATCGTAACATTCTGTGCGTGCTTGCGTTTGGAACATGTCCCTCAACTGGCAGATCATGTCATAGGCATTCATGTTTATGAGTCCCGTTTGCAGATCTGAGCTCATAGTTGCAAGCATAAGACAACCAACATCCAGCAAATCGTCGGAATGCTTCTTATGAGCGTTCCTGATAGCAGCCGACGCATTTGCTGGAGGGGCCTCTCCCAGAGGCTCTTCCAGGACGTACCATTTCCTTTCATGCCTGAGCACAATCATCAGATTGCGCTCCCAATCGAGGAAATTGGGACCAGTGAGCTTATCTTTCTCGAGGATGGAGCGGAGAGAAAGATTGTTTGTGTTGGTTACTGTGTTTGCCATCTACACATTTAAAAATTGGTTTTAACAACTGTAAATAGACTATTTCCAATAAATATCAATAAACCCTTAAATGATCATTTTATTGGACTAGGATCCTTATTTCATTCGCCCTGATGTGCGTAATGTTCTTGCTCCACCAGGCCCACGTATTATTTCGGTAGGTAAGGACTTTTACCAATCATATCTAACTGACATGACTCCTAGATCTTTTCGGGACAACGATAACTATCTGTACATGTTTCAGTCCCTCTAAGTGCATTTGGGCCCGGTACCACCCGGTAAACTTAACAGAACCAAAATATATCTCACCATTTTGGGACTTAGACACTTTACTCTGGCCGGTACCACCCGGAAATAATTCGCAGAGTCATGTAGCTCCCCTCCCAGCTTCGGTTTAAACACGGACGTTCAAGGTGTGCTCACTTACAACGCCCGCGTACCTTACGCCGGAGGTGCCCCCAAATGGGTTGCACTACTGATCTATGATTTTTCAGGGTTTTTGATTTAATTTTGAAAAACCTTTTGAGATCCAGTGTTTTTGAAAGATTTAATTTTGAAAAACTGATTGTTTGTGAAAGTAACCTGTGTTTTTAAACTAACTGTTATAAATACACACTCCTTTTAAAACTAACTGTTTTTAAGGTCACTTGCTAATTCAAAACTAACGGTTTTGATAGCACACTAGTTGATTAAAACTAACTGTTTTTTTGTCAACTTTAAGAAAAACAATCATTTTATATATAAGGTTTTTGAATAAAACTACCGTTTGAAAAGGTTTTGAAAAACTGGCAATTATAAAACCTATATATATATTTGTGATAAAATCTAGGCATACAAGATATCACAAATAAACAACCAGGCAGTTAATAAATTTATAACTACACGATTTAAGACAGATTATAGTTTTGCCAACTGTATTCCTAAGGACCATTAATGACCTATTTCTATCTCCTTGCGCATCTCCCACTGGCTTTGGCATCTCCGATGGAACTCCGAAATAAACACTCTATCTTTTTCGCGTGCTCCCACAGGCCTCGGCACCCTCGATGGAAAAGCGAAAGAAATACTAAAATTACTAACCTGGGGTCATTTTTACAAAGGGGTTGTAAATGGCACGCAGGCCTCCCCAAAACAGGTCAAGGGTCTAAGTTGGCAAACGCTATAATATAACATATATACACATATACAGGTATATAACAACCACGCATTCAAATAAGGCATATAATTAAGCAATATATAAGTCGTGAAACAAACCTAGATCCGTTAAAATTATCTTATTTCATTTTTCGTAAAATCCTGGTTTAAACTTATTCATAAAACTAGCTGTTTTATAAATCCAAAAAAATGAGATTTATAAACGATAAATTTATTTATAAAACGAGAAACAATTTTATAAAATACTCACCAAACCGGATAATCCAAACCAACTGGTTTGAATAAAACACTGGCCCATAAACTGTGTTGTGGTTTGACCAACCGGTCAAATCACGACACCAGGCCTATTTGACCAATCGGGTCAAATTACTTGGTAAGACATAATTTTATATTAAAATTCCTTAATAACAATTTTATTAGAACGTTATAAAATTAATTTGGATAAAGAAAAAACTTAAAACCACATGAACCCTTTTGGGCCATAACTTGGTCCAAAATACTGGGCTTTTGGGCCTGACACAAAAACTTGGCCCGAACGAAAAACCCTAGGGAAATGGCTTGGCAGCCTTGCTCGCGCCGCGAAGGCACTGCTCGCGCCGCGATGGTGATGCTCGCGCCGCGAGGATGACGCTCGCATTGTGAAGTGTCGTATCGACTATTCGATTTGTGGCTGTGATCAACGACCCACAACGTCAATCCGGCCACCGTCATCATCGGGTGGCCGACGACATCAGCAGCAACCGCCGCCGATATCGCAGCCACCACCATTGATTTGATATCGGTGACGATGACGCATGAACGCCATCGCCGTCTCCGTTTTACGATCGAGAAACCACCGGCCGTCGCGCGACCACCTCTGCCAGCGACAACAGCAAGGAGAATCGCCTCCGTCGCCGCTACCGTGGTTATCGCAAAACGCCGCCACCACCACGCTGTCAACAGCAAACATCGCCATCGCCACCCCTGTCAACAGCAAACATCGCCATCGCCACGACGTCGATGGCAATCGGCCATCGTCGTCGTGCGGCGATTTGATTGTTCCCGTACGCCGCCGCCGTCACTGCCGACGATTGCCACCCACAGGTGGCGATCGGCGTTTTCTCGATTAAGCAACCACCGCCGCTCCTACCCGCACCATCGTCATCAGCTGGCGACAACGGCAGCGAGGACAACGCTACCGTCGCCACCGCTGTGGTCTGGAACCACCGGCCACCACCGATCTGGTGGTTTGGTCGTGGTTGGGTTGTGATTCGGCCATGGTCACCGTACAGCCACCATTGCCGCCTTCATGACCAACAAACGTCCGGCCTCCACCATGAATGGTGGTGCAGCCACGGTTCGACCGTGGTTTGCCACCGCAATCACCGCCACCACGGTGCTGTGGTGCGATGTGGTGGTCAACAGTCGACACCGCCACCACTTCTGTGGTGCGGCGGGTGTTTGGTTGTCGGGTGGTGGTTCGATCGGCTATTTGCCGTTGTTCCATCGCCATGTGGGTTATCGGCCGGTCGATGACAGTGTGAACGACACCACCATCATCACCGCCTCGCGTTCCAAGGCCGGATGCTATCACCAATCTAGTGAGGCAGCCTCGATCGGCGACGACCACCGCCACCACCGATCTAGTGGTTTGGCTACGGTGGTCTCAACTTGGTGGCAATCGGCCACCGGTTGCCGAATCGATTTCGGGGTTTTTCGAACGATAAGTGGTAAACATAAAATTTTAATAAAAAATCAGATTTTTATAAAAGATTAAAGCTTGATACGCAAGAAACAAGAATTAATTTTAACGGATCACATAATCTGATAAAAAAAACTAAACGATTAAAACAAAGCTCTGATACCACTGTTGGGTTTTTGGGGATCCCTCATATCGAACTGATACGAGGATCACTATGAATCTCAATCCTAACTGGAAGAGATGCACGGTAAAACCTAATGATCAAACTGACCAAAGGTTTTATCAAACCTAACTGGTTTGATCAATGCGGAAGCTTAGAATTAAAAACCCGAAACATTCTACTGATCTTAATCATTTTAGTTATTTAATCTAACAAGAGGGTTTTGGTTAGTTTACCCGGATTGCTTAAGTTTGATCCACCCGTAAACGATCACACAAATTGCCTTCTAGTTGGCTGAAATCCCGAGATCACGAAACAAGCTGTTTTGCGAGACGTTAACCGAAAAACCGAACTCCGTGGGTTGTGGTTCTTGGCGCCGGTTTCTAGGGAGAGAGGAGAGAGAGATTTTCTTTTTGTGGCTTGAATGATTAATGAGTGAAAAATCAATTAACTGGTAACCTTTAAGCCTTTATTTATAAGGTAAAGCTTCCTAGTTACCATATAACTCTTATAATTATCTTTTGGTAATTATCTTTTCTTTCTCCCAAAGAAAAGAATATTTACCTAACTAGATATTTATTTATTAATTAACATTCCTATTATATATTTATTTATCTTAATAAATACATAATTTATTAACTAATAAATTATATATATATATATTTATTTACCTAATAAATATATATAATCCATTTCAAACTTTTATCTTTGGGTTTTCTTACATAAAATACCCAACTGGTTTATAATTAACTATTATAAACCCAATCTCTCCAAACTGGGATTTATCTTATTTGATTTACAGATCCTCATAGGTGTGACCCTCAAGTGTCTTATAACATTGGATGTGAAATCACTGGTTTGTCAACTTCTGCACATAATATCTAACAGAGGACGCTCGTGCTAGCGAGGCTAGGCTTCGCGGAGCGAGCTATGTCAGATCCATAAAACCCATCTTTCTTCTTTCTCTTCTCATTTTCACCCAAACTCCATCTTCTTTTTCTTCTCTCTCTTTGGAAGTGATTTTGTAGCTATGGAATGCTCCATCTCCATGTGATTTCAAGGATCAACCTTCAAACTAGCAAGTTATGGTAGCTAGACCCTCTACATCATATTCTCCAACCCTCACACCACCATTGTTGAAGGTTTCTCCATTTTAAGGTTTTGTTCAAGATCTTGAAAGGTAAGTTTTATCAATGGTTTTAAGTGTAGATCAAGTCTTAAATGTTGTAGATCTAGAACTAATTCAAGGTATTAACTCCTTATCAGTTTAGGTGTTCACTAAAGCATTAAGCTAGAGTTTTATGTGAAATTTGGGGCTTTTGGCTTTACAAGCCTCAAAGTGAGTTTCTAAACCTTTTGTTAAAACTGGATACACATCATATTGAATTATTGATTGTTATAGATTGAATGTTATTCATGTCGATTAAATTGGTAGATTTGGAAAATAGTATAGACTTATGGCCTACATGTGTTATTTGGCATATATATGGGTTAAAGCCTTTAAATCATGTTAATGTAAGTAGACCATATCTTGGTTGGAATATATGGCTCCCTAGGTTTGGAAATAACTAGGATCATATAGATTAAAGGTTTATGTGGTCTTAAGTGTATCACTTTGAGTATACGTGTAACGACTCGAAACCGTAATTTTTTTTGTTTAGCGGTGTTGTTATTTATTATTTTCTTTTAAAAATAAAATAAATAGATAATAGGATATATATAGTTGGGCCTCGAGTTGCTAGTGGTTGAACCCAACTAGGAAAGGTGGGCTCATTAGTTTATTTAAATAGGGGTTTTGGAAAAAAAAAAGAAAAGAGAAAGAGAGCCAGAGAACGAGAGAGAGAGATACGGGAGAAGAGAGTAGAGCAGAGACGGGAAAAGGTGGGTCGCTGGAGGATTTTTCTTCCGTTGTGTCGCCGGAAAGTGTAAGATAAGCCAAATTAATTCCTCATAGAACCGTTTTCTACTTGTGGTTGTGTTGATAGTCGGGTCTAAGGACGGTTCACGGCGGCAAAACCTCGATCGCCGGCCTTGGCCGGCGACGGTGTGACTGAAGGGTAGTGTTTCTGGTAGGTGACGGCGATTAGCCGGGCGGCGGTGGCTGATTTCGCTATCACCGCTGTTGTTGTTGCGTATCGATCGACCGGTGGTGGTGGCCGAACCCGCTGCTGTTGTGTTTTTGGTTGAGTCGGCCGGCGGTGGTGGTGGTTATCCACAGCCACCGCTGCTGCTACTGTTTTTGGATTAGTCGGCCAGCGGTGGTGGTTATCCGCCGTTGCCGCTGCTGCCTTGATGGTGGATTATTGGCCGGCGGTGGCGTACCCCGCTGTTGCTGCCATGTATGGGTGCGGCTAGGCGGCGACGGTATTCGCCGTCGCTGCCATGATGTCGGGGATGGGGCGGCGGTGGTTCTCCTCACTGCTGGTGCTGCCGTAGAGAGGCCGGCGGCGGTGGCGGGTTCCGCCGCCGTTGCCCTTGTGATGAAGGTCCGACGACGGTACACGGGTCAAATCCACGATCGGTTTGGACCCGTGTGTATTCCGCGGTATCTTTTAGTAATTAATCGTAAACAAGTTGTGGTTAGGATGTAATTGTTTAGGGGTGTATTTTCTTATGGGTTATGTGTATATGTATATATGTATATATATACACGTGTTGTATTACAGACGGTAGCAGTTGAGAACTTGAACTTCCTGTTTGTGCTTGTTATCGTGCGAAACAAGTGAGTGGGTGTTACGTGCCTTATATTGTGTTATGTATGTATAATGATGTGATCTGTTGGGCCGGGTCGTGGGACGATCCGAAGAGTGGGTAACCACTAGGGCCGGGTCGTGGGACGATCCGAAGAGTGGGTAACCACTAAGGCCGGACCGCGGGGTGGTCCGAAGAGCGGGAAACCGTTAAGATGTGATGTTTATGTGGATGATTTATATATATATGCTCAATATATCGTATGTAATTACTTGCTCACTAAGCGGTTGTGATTACCCTACGATTTCTTTATCTTTTTAGGTGCTAGTTCGAGCGTAGACAAAGGCAAGGCTCCGGCTTGAAGGTTTCGGCTAAGTGGCATTCCGATCCATTATTAGAATTATTTATTTTTATCGAATTTCTAGGATTTTTAGATGGTTATGTTTTTTAATTAGACGAATGGTTTCTTGAATATTTTTCTTTAATATAAGTTCTTAAAAAAATTGGTTTAAAAATTTTGGGCGTTAAAACTTGGTATCAGAGCCTAGGTTTTAGAGAATCAGCATACACACTAGTGGGTGTGTGTGGTTGGACTTAAACTAGGCGATTTTGGGAAAAATTAAGATCGGAATGGCCAGCGGAACCGTCAAGGCGGAGGTGAGCAATAGTTGAACTTTTAAATTGATATAAATACATATATGCGCGTATGATGTAGAATTAAATTGTGTATATATGTTATGATGATTTGTATGTGGATACATGCTTATATGCATAGCTATACGTGGGTTGATATAATATGTTCTGTTGGGATAGTGTTATGATTGCGAATACCTGCTTAGTCAATAGGTTAAGGTCTAGGTAGGACGGTATCAAAACCAAACGTAAACACCTTGGTATGTTAGGAGGGGTTATCGGGAATGTTCTCGTTTGATTGTTGTCCGGTGACCTTGATTTGACTATCATGAAAGGATGGTTATAGTAATACGGCGCCAATAATAGTATTATTATAAACACTGTGTGGGGTTGGATTTGATTAAGTTCCGGAGACTTTAACTCATTGATGACAGTTAGGGATGAGCATGTATGTGGCTAACTGATAGATGTAGTGCTTATATGGAAGTGTGAACTAGTCTATAACTTAGTAGGCGCGATGAGACTAGAGGTAGGTACCTGCATGAGCACTAGTAGCGTAGAGATACAGTTAAGCACCCCGTAGTATTTTGAACTGCTCCATCGTAGTAGTGATCTAAGATATTCGTAAACCATCAGAATGGTGCAAACTAGAATGCAGGATGATAGTGGGGCCGAGCAGACAGATCAGATGGCTGCTTAGATTGCTGAGACTTTGCAGCAGATGCTGCCGGGGCTATTCAACCAAATGAGGGATGAGCTGATTTAGACCCTGGATCAGTGTATTGATGCGGACCTTACGGCACGGAGTTCGGGAAGCGGGAGCACAGCGCAATCTCAGAGTCGGGTGGTTACCTTCAAGGATTTCATGGCGTGCCAACCGCCATTTTTCGAGGGGCAGAAGGACCCCATTGCTTGCTATCTATGGTACCCGGCGGGCTCGAAGGTTCTTTTTGTGGTTACCTACTTCGGAATGCAGGTAAGGATTGGTGGGACCTGGTCCTAAAGAGACTTTCGGAGGCGTAGATCACTGCGTTGACTTGGGAGGAGTTCAAGGTTATGTTCGACGAGGAGTTTGCTCCTAGCATTGAGAGAGAGCGGATAGCAGGGGAGACAGCGAGAGCCCAGGAGTTGTACCTGGAAGAGTGGCAGCAGGGGAAGCGTAAGGCGGATGATCAGTCAGGGCCAACTAAGAAGTATAAGGGAGCGAGGGGCGATTCTAGGAGCGGATCTGCGGCTTGCAGCAAGTGTGGGCGGAACCACAGGGGTGAGTGTAGGGCACGGGAGACGTCATGCTTTAAGTGTGGCAAAACGGGCCATTTCAGCCGCGACTGCAAGGGGGCAGTGAAGACCTGCTTTCACTGTTACCAGCCCGGACATTTTTGGTAGTTGGATACACACAATAGATTTTTGGGGATAGTTTAATACATTTCGGAGAACTATCCCCTAGTTTATTTAAATAGGGGTTTTGGAAAAAAAAAAGAAAAGAGAAAGAGAGCTAGAGAACGAGAGAGAGAGAGAGATACCGGAGAAGAGAGTAGAGCAAAGACGGGAAAGAGGTGGGTCGCCGGAGGATTTTTCTTCCGTTGTGTCGTCGGAAAGTGTAAGATAAGCCAAATTAATTCCTCATAGAACCGTTTTCTACTTGTGGTTGTGTTGATCGACGGGTCTAAGGACGGTTCACGGAAAGTGTGACTGAAGGGTGGTGTTTCTGGTAGGTGACGGCGATTAGCCGGGCGGCGGTGGCTGATTTTGCTATCACCGCTGTTGTTGCTGCGTATCGATCGACCGGTGGTGGTGGCCGAACCCGCTGCTGCTGTGTTTTTGGTTAAGTCGGCCGGCGGTGGTGGTGGTTATCCGCCGTTGCCGCTGCTGCCTTGATGGTCGATTATTGGCCGGCGGTGGCGTACCCCGCTGCTGCTGCCATGTATGGGTGCGGCTAGGCGGCGATGGTATTCGTCGTCGCTGCTGCCATGTTGTCGGGGATGGGGCGGCGGTGGTTCTCCTCACTGCTGCTGCTGCCGTAGAGAGGCCGGCGGTGGTGGCGGGTTCCGCCACCGCTGCCCTTGTGATGAAGGTCCGAAGATGGATTTTGATGGACTTTGAATATTTTTGTGACACCCTTAAAATGAAGTAAATAAATATATATGTAAAAAAAAGGAAAAAAAATAAATTGGTTTTTATTATATAGGATTAATAATGAAAGTAAAATTCAAATCAACGGTGGAAAATGTAATTTAGGCTAAAGATGAAGGTTGGTGTCAAATATGAACAGGTCCAAACTAGAGAGACCTGTTTTGTAAAAAGTACACATCTACAAATTGTATAGGAAACTAGAGAGACCTGAGGTTGTTTAATGTTTATTGGCTTAGTTGGAGCATCCACAGTTTTGAAGAGAGTTCTATGATTTTGTCGTATCAGCTTCTTTTTTCTTGCCATATCAGTTTTTTTACTTATTTAATTTATAAACTTTTCACCTTTAATCAAGGACAGATTTATCTGTGTATATAATAAAAAAACTACAATAACAAAATTTCATGATTTATATAATAAAAACCTGCGATATTAAATGTTTTTAAATTTAATTATTTAATTATATATTATATATATTGCTTAAAATATTTTTAATATTGAGAATTCATATATTTATAATTAATTATTTAATCTATGATATATTCCTTGCTTTTTTATTTTCGTTTTATACTCTTATCACATTAATATATTAATCATATATCAACTAAAACTAGATGTGCACAAGCATATAAATGTAAAACATCTTAAGTCTATTGAGAACTCGAATAAACAATCTTCAAGTCAACACAGTTGCTGCAGGTGGCACAAATCTTCTTAGGGATTTCATTTCCTCATTTGTGAAAGAAAAGAAAGTTAACACTTAGAAAAAAAGAAGATACCATTCATAAAGAGTTGGAAAGAAGACAAGTTGGAGAAAGTGATTTGGAAAAGGAAAAAAGAAGCTTTGGAAATGAAAAAAAAGGTGAATAGTGTTCAAGAGAAGGCCATGCTCTAAAAGCAACCAATGAGAGAAAACATATTTTTTGACACTTTCCACTATAAAAAGGAGGCAAGGTTTTGAAAGAAGGCACCATCAACTATCATCACAATTTACATTTCACTGCATAGTTCTCTCTAGTTTAGTGGTTTTAATTCTAGTACTTAGTTTTGTTTTCTGCAAATTTAGTTTCTGTTGTAGTGCACTGTTCTCTTAGTGGTGACTTGTCGCCACAGCCGAACACTTTTATTTTTATGCAACGTATGTTTCAGTACTTCTACACTTCTGTTTTATTTTAAAGTATGTGTAGTAGCTAAACCCCACCTTTAGGTGCGACTGTAAGCTAACCCGGGAGGCGAAACTTAACACCTTTGGGTGTTTTCATCTCTTGCTTATTTTTCGGTTTGGTCATTCAAGTTGAAGCTTTAGCTCAACGCGGACAAGCCGATCACTTATGTATGTTAATATAGATCTTGAGAAGGGCGGATTGGAATACGACTTGAATAATGCAACGGGAGTTTGAGAAAACCTTCAATAATCACATAAAGATATGGGTTTTTGCATAATTAAACTAAGGTCCAAACGTCGGTCAAGAAGTGTGTCATAGAGATATGCACATATCTCCATACCGGTAGGGCTAGGATCTATAAGGTTCACTTAGGGAAATCAACAAACTGGAAATAAGCACTTGTGTAAACTTTATGACAAAACTGTTATCACAACTTGTACAATGGAGCTTGAGAGGAGAAAGTTGTATGAGACCCATTTGTGACCGGTTAAGTTAACCATTTTTGTTACATAAAGACTCTCGAGGGGAAAACTTGCACCCGTACCCGCTTTTTAATTATTGTTAAATCGTCGTAATTTTCTCAACAAACCAAATATTTATAAACTCTCAAAACTTTGCACCGGAAGCTTGTGAAAATCTCAGATTCTTAGTCGCCCAATCCCTGTGGATACGATTTGTGGTCCTTACCACTTTATTACTTGAAAAGCGAATGCAAATTTAGTGTATACTTGCGCTATTTTTGTGACACTCCTAATAGGGTCAAATTTTTCCTATCAAGTTTTTGACGCCGTTGTCGGGGATTGGCACGATTTTAATCCTAAGATATTGATTTTTACTTGAATCTGAGTCACGAGTTTTCTATTAAAATTTTCAAGTGTTGCGACGTGGTCGACGAGGTCGGAGAATGGCCACTAATCTGCTACCTCCCCTCCTCCGGAGAACATGATCAAAATAGCCAATGACAAAGCTCGCGGCATAAGGGACTATGCTACCCCCGAATTTGCTCAATTAAAATCGAGAATTCAGGCTCCCGAAATTACCGCCGTGAACTTTGAACCAAAATCGTTGATGTTTACCATGCTCTCCACGTTAGAGCAATTTGGTGGACTAAATTCGGATGATCCACACTTACATTTAAAATCATTTTTGGAAATTGTGGATACGTTCGGAGCTCACAGTGTCACACAAGAGGCCATGCGCTTGTTGTTCTTCACTTGTTTATATAGCAAAAGTCTGGCTAAATTCACAACCTCCCCATTCCATCACTTCTTGGGAAGATCTCATACAAAAGTTTAAAAAAAAAATACTTTGCTCCAACAAGGAATGTAAAACTCAAAATGACATTTTGACGTTTCTTCAAGAACCTAATGAATCGGTGTCGGATGCATGGGAACATTTTAAAGAACTTCTTCGAAAATGTCCACATCATGGGATTCCCTATTGCATCCAGTTAGAAACTATTTATAGTGGACTTTCTCACACTCATCGGGGTATGATTGATGCAACAGTCGGTGGTGCGTTCACATCTCGGACATATAATGATGCTTACGATATTTTGGAAAAAGTTGCAAATAATAGCACCGAATGGTCCGACCCTCGTGCACGTCCACCGAAAAGTATGTTAAGTGCTCAAGACTTAGACGCCATCGCTTTACTTAATGCAAAAATTGTTGCGTTAACAAACTTGGTCAAAAATAATTTGCACTTAGAACATAGTAACCAACTAAATGCAGTGACGAATGAGACAGCCATCATAGTATTTTTGAATTCCTCCGAAAGGAAGGGTGGTAAGTTGATCATTTACCTATCGGGGTCTGATCGATCCTATTTTGATGCTTGTGGAGAAAATCATTTGTATGAAAATTGTCCAGAAAATACTATGTCGGTAAATTATGTAGGGAATAATCCAAGAAATAATCCATATTCCCAAACGTATAACCCAGGGTGGCGAAATCACCCTAACCTTTCCTATGGGAACAACAATGGGCAGCAACCCTTTGGATAGAACCGACCCCATAATCCCCCAGGATTTGAGACAAGGGCAGTCTTTACAGCAGTTCACCCAAACTGGACAAAGTGGTCAGTCTCACCACAGTGGCCAGTCCTCACAACAGTATGTTCCGAAACACCAAGGGCCAGTAGACAATGGTTCTTTGGAATCAGTGTTAAAAGGTTTCATGGCCCAAACCGGCAATTTCCTCACTTAGACCAATAACTTTGTGGCACAAACCCACGGTTTCATGAACCAAACCAATGCCGCCTTAAGATCGTTAGAGACCCAAGTAAGCCAACTTGCTAATGACTCTAAATGACGACAACAAGGACTTTACCAAGTGATACCGAAAATCCTAGGAATGGCTCTTAGGAGCATGTTAAGGCCATGACATTAAGAATGACGTACCCATCACATAAAATGAGGAAGCCACTACACATGTTTTTGATCCAAAACATTTTCCAACGTTGTTTCCTCCAACCAAAGTCACACCAACTGCTTCTGATAGACCATCCACTTCTACTACACCCACTGTTTCTACTAACCTTGATGTGGTAGAACCTACATTTCCCGAAGCACCTCCTACCACTTAGCACCACAGTGGTGACACTGCCACCACAGGACATGGGAAAAAGTCAAAGCAAACTGAACTAGATTTGAGATACCTTCCTTTTCCTGGTAGACTGAAGAACAAAAATGTGGATGCTCAGTTTAAGAAGTTCTTGGACATCTTTAAACAACTCCACATTAACATACCTTTGGTAGAAGCTCTCGAGCAAATGCCAAACTATGTTAAGTTTTTAAAGGACATCCTTAGCAATAAAAGAAAGTTAAATGAGTTTGAGACCGTAGCGCTGACCAAAGAGTGTAGTGCCATTCTCACTTGTAAGATCTCACCCAAACTCAAAGACCTGGGAAGTTTCACAATCCCATGCTCAATAGGTGGTCAAGAAGTAGGATATGCTTTGTGTAATCTAGGTGCAAGCATGAACCTTGATAACACCAAAATTATACATGTTTTGGTTGAGCTTAATTGTATGACTTTACCCCATTTCTCACCCGTTTATGATCGTTTCACTCACCAAATGAGCTTGTTATTGCTTATGTAGGATTTGGAGGCCGTGGAACGGAAAAGTACGAAAAAATGCGAGAAAACGTGAAAAATGCACAAGTTCAATACAGTAGCAATCTGGCGTCCGCGAGATTCCAGATCTGGCGCCGCCAGATTCGACAAAGATGAAGACCAGGGTTGACCTAAGTGTTTGGCGCCGCCAAACCAGCAGTCTGGCGATCGCCAGATGGCCCCTGGACGTTTTCCTTTAAATACCAGCCTCCTCCTTCAGTTCAGAGCATGCACGACAGACGAGACGTTTAGAGAGTACGAGATACGAGGCAGAGTGAAAGTCAGAGTGGTGCCGATACGCTGCGGGGTTCGATCTTTGATCATCCGTCGTTGTATTGTCGGTATCATGTCTACTATCAGTTTTTTTGTTTTTATTATGTTTAGTGAGTAGTCTTTTAATAGTGGTACTTGTCATGGTTGATGAACCATTATGGATGATGATTTAATACTTAATGTTTATTGGTTTGTTTTTGATTGATTGAATGTGTGTTATGGTTCCGTTCTGATTCTTGTTGTTTGGTTATTTGAACTCATTGGTTGGGTGTATCTGTTTGACCAAAATAGATAGACTCCGATAGGATAATCAACCTACCTTAACCTACCCTTGGACCAAGAGAGTTGTGTTAAGTGGTTACTCGGACCGAGAGTGACCTGGAGGTAGAAAACCATACAATAGAATTAGGATCGGATTTTCGGTACTAGGTTGCCTGACAAATGACCTAAGTATTGGGCTAGGAGGACCGAGACCTAGTTAAAGACCATAATCACTACATGTTAGGGTGTCCTAGACTTAAATTCCTACAATAATCAAAACAACCAAACCTTTGGCCTATTTAAATAATCCACTTGGGGATTCACTATACCATGATAAGTGCTACTGTTTTTCCTTTATATAGTTCTTAATTAATCTTTTTAATCGCTTTCTTAGTTAATAGTTAAATTAGTTGTCTTTTTAGTATTAAAACCTTTTTCATAAACCCCCCCCCCCCAAAAAATCTTTAGGTTAATTAAACTGATTTAGATTAATAATCTACGATAACTTGACCGTTCCCAGTGGTAGATACGATACCTAGACTTTCCTACACTATATTACTCACGATCAGGTACGCTTGCCTGTATATGTGGTAAGACAGTGGCTAGGCATTAGAGGTTAAAACTTGTTACGCTTTTTATGTATGATAATTACCGCATCAAGTTTTTGGCGCTGCTGCCGGGGAACGGTAGTTGTTAGATTTTAGTCTTAGTTAGTTTTGTTAATCGATCCTTGTGAGGGATTCTTTCCCTTGCAAGTTTTTCGCTTTCTAGTTTAATTAGTTATTTTTATTTTATTTTATTTTATCTCTTTGTTTCCCGCAAGTTGCCCGTAACCGTTTGTTGTGGTTTCAGTCACGGCAGACTTGTTAGAGCCATTTGAGGAGCCGAAGAGAGAATTCAGAAAAAGAAACAAAAAGAAATCCAAAGCCAACAAAGTTCGCCCGAGAGCTTTGATTTTTGAGATGGGAGACGAAGCACCAATGTGGACCGCCAGGAGAGCCGCTCCAACTGTACCCACCAATCCGATCACGAAGCCGGGCCTAAACAAGGAAATCCCGGGGAAGCTCCTTCACATGATCAAGGACCTTACCTTCGACGGGAAAAACGATAGCAATCCTATCGTACATATGGAAAACTTCGTGGATATCTGTGATCTGTTCAAAACGGAGGAAGGCCGAGATGATGCAATTCGTCTCCGAGTCTTTCCTCTCACACTTACCGGAGAAGCTAGAGCTTGGTTGCGCTCATTAGAGCCAAGTTCGATCACTACTTGGGAAGGACTTCGTTCAAAGTTCCTTTCCCGATTCTTTCCACCATCTAAGATCGACAAGTTAAAAGCCGATATCCGATCCTTCCAACAAGATGACAGGGAAACCATATCTGAAGCATGGGAACGTTTCAAACACCTTCTAAATTCGTGCCCGAGTCACGGATTGAATAAGAGTGAACAAGTCCAAACTTTCTATAGTGGGCTTGCTTATTCTTCACGCGCTACATTGGATTCATCTGCCGGAGGTGTCTTTATGTACAAAACGCCCACGGAAGGTTACAAGCTCCTCGAAGACATGCTCATACACAACATAGATTAGAGGACGGACAAGCGCTTGCAAATCCCGAGGATGGCCAGGAAAATCTCAACCGACTTCGATCCATCCGATGAACTAGCCGCTATGAAAAACCAACAGGTAAAGTTTGAACGAAAAATCGAAGAACTAATTAAATCTGTTCATGCTTTGCAGGTTGGATGCGAGGAGTGCAATGGACCACACTTGACTAAGGATTGCCCGAACCGACCAATGATGACACCCGAGGAGGTGAACTATCTTAACCGAGGCGATTACCAAGGGAGGTGGAACAACAATCGTAATTTCATCCCAAGACCTCCCGGTTTCTTTGCACCCAATCAGCAAAACCAAAGACCGGATGGGGAGCCACGTGTTTCTATCGAAGATCGGATTGTCCAATTCATGGATATGCAAAAGAAGCTAAACGATGAGGTAAGTTCGTACTTACGTAACCACCAAAGTACTATCTAGAATTTGGAATTGCAGGTTGGACGTGTTTCGCAAATGCTAAGTAAAAGGACTCAAGGGGAGTTACCAACGCAAACACAAGTCATCCCGAAGGTGGAGAATGTGAAGCCGATGCTCATGATGACCGGAGAACCATCAAAGAAGAAGTGGACGGACATCTATACAAAGAAGTATGTGGAGAGCGATAGCGGTAGTTAGCCCGATTATGCCACGGATTACGACTCGGAGGGGTTCACCATTTCGTTCGAGCATCTAGGACTTAAAGGACCCGTTGCTTCAAGTGATGATGAGGAGGAAGATGGAAAGCAAGGCGGATACACGGAGTTCATGATACCGAAGAAAGAAGATAAAGGCAAGGAGAAAGAGAAGGAAAAAGCACCCGAGGATGACCTCATTTACATTGCACCTATCAAGCATGATCCAGGGAGTTATAACTTACCTATCTCTTGTCATAAATTTAAAGGTCTTGCTTTAGTAGATTCAGGTGCCGCACTTAACATGATGCTTGTTGGTTATTGCAGGAAAATAGGAGTTAAAAAGATCATTCCAACAGACTATCAATACCGAGGAGTGAACGATTACATGACAAAGCCGTTAGGAATAGCGGAAGGAGTCCTAATTCGCATTGGCAACTTTGTTTACTATACGAACTTCGTCATAGCTAATCTTCCACAAAGCACGGAGATCCCGATAATCCTTGGGAGATCTTTCTTGCACACCGCTCAAGTGAATACCGATATGCGAAACCAGGTGACGAGCTTGGGATATGGAGAAAATAGGATTTACTTTGATCCTAACGGAGAGCCGGTCAGACATCTTGATGAACCGTACGAAGATCCTTCTCTGGCCTACAAGAAGAACATGAACCGCCCGTTACTCCCTCATGAACGTGAAAAGAAGACGGAGGACTATCCGAACCCAATACGTCAAAAGGAGCAAACAACCAATGGGTCGGGACCCTCCAAGAAGGAGTTCAGGAAGAAGAGAGGCTCGTCATCCCGACGTGCCAAGAAATGAGCCGAAAAGGGGTCGAGCTCTAGACCCATCCAAAAACGAAGCGCTTCTCGGGAGGCAACCCGAGCATTTTCTTTCTTTTTGCATTTTTAGGTTTTTCGTGTGTGTTTTTGTTAATCTTTTTGTTTGATATTGCTTAGGTAACCATACGGAGGAGATAGACGCAAAAATCGAACAAATCCGACGCAAGATAGAGTTTTTGAAAAGTTGGAAACAGAAGCAAACTCGCGATCGCCAGATTCCAAGTCTGGCGACGCGAAGTTGGTAAGTCATGGCAACAGGTAAAATTTTCGAATCTCGCGACGCGAAGCTTTAAAATTTAGGGTTATTTTGCAGAAACTGCCTGTTTCGCGATGCCAAACCCTGGGTTTGGCGACGCGAAGTCGAGACAGACGGGTTTTTAACCCTCTTTTCTCACTTTTTCAAAAGAACACAACCCTAATTTCTCTTAGGCGCCGCGAAATCCTCTCACGTCCTTGCGAAATCCGACCTTCTTGAGCTTCAATTTCATCATTCACCATGAACAAGGTATGTTTCCTAACTTTAATTTCATGAGGATAGCTTGATTTGGGAGATTTGGATCTTGTTTTGGGCATCAATGGTGTGTTTGTGCTTATATGGATTTGACATTGTTCTTGAAACACCATTGATTGTTTAGAGCTTATTGATTGATGCATGCACTATGTTTTGATTGAAATTTCATTCTAGCATGCTTGTTGATCGTTTAATCTAGTGAATATGCTTTGATGATAAGTGTGGGGATTTTGGTGACATCAAAATCCCCCATTCTTTCTTGTTTAGCTAGATTAGTTTGTAATTGAGGTTGAACTAAAAGTTCAAGTGTGGGGATGTTCCACATCCCCTTTGATCTTTGATTTATGATTTTTCATATATGAATTTGATACTTGAACCTATTAGTCGTGGAAGTTTTGTCTCGTTGAGTTTTTGATGTGAATAAACCTTGTCTTGTGTTTATGGATTAAATCTTCTAAGACAATGGTATTTGGATTTTGTAGAGACAAAGGACCCGATCGTCAACTTCCACCGCAACCAATTTCCGTGCACCGGATGGGAGTCACGTGTTCACCTATTTCATGAATGACCCAAATTTGAATGCCCCGATACGGGAGGAGTACCGGGATACCGTTAACCGGCTTCTTGCCCGTCAAGTGCTAATTCCGAGGAGAGTCGACCGGGACCTTCTTCGATCGATGAGTGTCGAAAACAACATCAAGGCAATACTCGAAAAGCATGCCTACGACGAGGATAGCACCGAGTATTATATTTGCCATGCATGGGAGCGAGTCTTTGACATTGCCGAGACCCTTTATCGCGAGTTTATCGTTGAGTTCGTGGCCACGTTCCGTTTCGACGCGATTAAGGCCCTTGAGGAGTTTCATCAATCATGCATGACGTTCCGACTTGGTGGAGTGTGGAGATCGCTATCTTTGGTCGAGTTTGCAGTTGCCTTGGGGATATATACCCAAGAGGAAATTGATGCTCCCGGATTCGTGGAGTACATGTGGGCGACTTCGAAAAGGCCGGATGGTTTTGATCCTCAATTGGCTTGGGCGGGTCTAGGTGAAGGTGACTATGGTGGTAATCTCAAAGTGAAAGGTTTTCTTGCTTCTTCGGATAGACTTCTACACCGCATGCTCATTCAAGCGGTGAATGCTCGTTCTTCAAGTGAGGAAAAAGTTTCGGCTTATGATCTATGGCTTCTTGAGCAACTCACCACGGATGACAAATATCCGAATGCTCCGTATCTCATCGCCGTTCAACTTGCCAAATGAAGTGGTTATCGAGAGGGTAGTCGCATAGTTGGTGGCCAGTACGTGACACTCTTGGCCAAGCACTTCGGTATCCTTACCGAGGGTGCCATTGCCTCGATGACGAACCTTGGGGAGATGGGATTGATCGACATGGACCAACTCCGTGGAATGGGTGTAGCAAGGGTTGAGCATATGGTTGGAAGAGATTACAACGCATGGATCCATAATCCTCAAGCTTTTGGGACGAGAAATCAACCGAGGGGTCAACCGAGAAGTCAAGCAAGGAGCACGCATGAGACCAAGTGGGACGAGTGCGGGAGAGCAACCGGCGGAATGGACGGCATATTCAGGTTACCAAGACTTGAGTAACCGACTTTCGGAGATGTCGTTATCTTATGGCCGTCATCATCAACATGTGGAGTACAACACCGTGGAGGCTCTTCACCAAGCCAACTGGCAAAGTGGAGTGATGAACCAGATGGCCTCTCATTTCGGTATTCAACCGAATACCGCGTATGCTCCATCACCTTTTTGGCCATACTCCGAGGATGCTCCGCCCGGTTACCCGACTTACGAGGATTGGCAAAACCAACCTCGTGGCCCTTATTGATCTTTATCTCTTTTGATCTCATTCGATATGGTTGTCGTAAACAATTTTATTTTTCTGCGTGGTTGTGTTAGGTTTGTTTGGACAACTTTTTATATTGTTTGGTTTGTTTAGGATTTTAAGTACTTTTAATTGCTTTAGTTTGGTTTACTTTGTTTAGTTCGTTTTTACGTTTTTACTTTTTCTTTTTGGTAGTAGATACAGCGATCTATGACCTTTGATCGAGCACGATACTTGGAACACACTCTCAGATCAGAACATATTTCGTCACATAACCCGGGAAGTTTCTCTTTTCCCAATTACTCCATAATTGTTTTGATTGTTGCATTGAGGACACTGCAAATTTTAAGTGTGGGGAGGGGGTTATGTAGACTTATCTGTTTAAATGGGTTCACTTTTTGCTTTTGGTGTGTCGTTTTTCAAATTTTTGAAAGCTTTGAAATTTGACCCCAATTTTTTTCGAAATCTGAGATTGTTTTTTTGAGACTGAGTTGCTTGCATAGGAGTATACTGAATAGGATTAGTTGAGTAAAAGGATGCCTTGGAATACTGATTACCATGAGTGCCTCACCCAATTCCTTTGAGAGTTTGAGCCTTAATTGTTATTTATTTCGTGAGGAATACCGACTTTGACCCAAGGTAGAACTTGTCATTTGAATGCTTGTGGAGACCACATAAGAGAAGTATTTATCACCATTGCACTGATAGAGGCCTTCGTTTCTAACCCTTTTAGCCTTCGTCAGATAACCTCACCATAAGGTTATTTGATTTGCCTAGCCTTTGATTGAAAAGTACTCATCATTTTTACTTCATCCCTTGTAACCATTTTGAGCCTTAGCCTTTTCATTTCTTTACCCACTATACACCTTATCCTTTAGCCTATTTATTTTTATCTATCTTTTGGCCGTAACTTAAATTTGATTCTTGAGATGTTTTGATCCAGTTTTTCAAATCTGACAGTTTTTATGGGATTGTGATTTGAAAGAGCCCAAAAGCAACATAGTTGCTGCTCTGAAAAAAAAAGAGAGGAAAAGAAAAGAAAAAGAAATATCAAAAGAGTCGAGAATGTTGAAAAGAATGTGAGCTGAAAAAAATCGAAAAAGAATTTGTGCCCCAAATAAGCCATAGGCTTAGGCCAATTCTAAAAAGAAAAGAGAGGAAATGCTCATCCCAAAAGTTTCATTGTTCGAAAGTCAGATTGCTTCGCTGTTTGGATCATTACTGATTGAGTTTTCAAGTTTTTGTTGCAAAACCCTTAGTCACTTGTATATCCTTTATCCTACCCTTAACCCTTAGCCTAATGTTACAACCCTAAAGTCCTCTTGACGGTTGACAACTTCTCAGTGGTGGAGATTAGATTTGGTGACAAGCTTATGCATGCGGGAATTAGTCGAGTATTTGTGTGATCACTTACATATACACTTTTACCCCTGAGAGATACACTTTATATGATTATTCATACTTTGTGAGGGTAAAAGGTTGATCTTGGTATCTGATTGCTTAATGAGTCTTGTTTGTGTGTTCGATTGTGTGAGTATTCTTTGTTCTCTTGGATGATCTTGGGTGTAGATAATTTTAAAGTTATCTTTCTTATCTTTCAGTCTTTTGATTGAGGACAATCAAAGCTTAAGTGTGGGGATTTTGATAACACAAAAATTATACATGTTTTGGTTGAGCTTAATTGTATGACTTTATCCCATTTCTCACCCGTTTATGATCATTTCACTCACCAAATGAGCTTGTTATTGCTTATGTAGGATTTGGAGGCCATGGAACGGAAAAGTACGAAAAAAGGCGAGAAAACATGAAAAATGCACAAGTTCAATAGTAGCAATCTGGCGTCTGCGAGATTCCAGATCTGGCGCCGCCAGATTCGACAAAGATGAAGACCAGGGTTGACCTAAGTGTTTGGCGCCGCCAAACCAGCAGTCTGGCGATCGCCAGATGGCCCCTGGACGTTTTCCTTTAAATACCAGCCTCCTCCTTCAGTTCAGAGCATGCACGACAGACGAGACGTTTAGAGAGTACGAGATACGAGGCAGAGTGAAAGTCAGAGTGGTGCCGATACGCTGCGGGATTCGATCTTTGATCATCCGTCGTTGTATTGTCGGTATCATGTCTACTATCATGTTTTCTGTTTTTATTATGTTTAGTGAGTAGTCTTTTAATAGTGGTACTAGTCATGGTTGATGAACCATTGTGGATGATGATTTAATACTTAATGTTTATTGGTTTGTTTTTGATTGATTGAATGTGTGTTATGGTTCCGTTCTGATTCTTGTTATTTGGTTATTTGAACTCATTGGTTGGGTGTATCTGTTTGACCAAAATAGATAGACTCCGATAGGATAATCAACCTACCTTAACCTACCCTTGGACCAAGAGAGTTGTGTTAAGTGGTTACTCGGACCGAGAGTGACCTGGAGGTAGAAAACCATACAATAGAATTAGGATCGGATTTCCGGTACTAGGTTGCCTGACAAACGACCTAAGTATTGGGCTAGGAGGACCGAGACCTAGTTAAAGACCATAATCACTACATGTTAGGGTGTCCTAGACTTAAATTCCTACAATAATCAAAACAACCAAACCTTTGGCCTATTTAAACCATCCACTTGGGGATTCAATATACCATGATAAGTGCTACTGTTTTTCCTTCATATAGTTCTTAATTAATCTTTTTAATCGCTTTCTTAGTTAATAGTTAAATTAGTTGTCTTTTTAGTATTAAACCCTTTTTCATAAAAAACCCCCCCAAAATCTTTAGGTTAATTAAACTGATTTAGATTAATAATCTACGATAACTTGACCGTTCCCAGTGGTAGATACGATACCTGGACTTTCCTACACTATATTACTCACGATCAGGTACGCTTGCCTGTATATGTGGTAAGACAGTGGCTAGGCATTAGAGGTTAAAACTTGTTACGCTTTTTATGTATGATAATTACCGCATCAAGTTTTTGGCGCTGCTGCCGGGGAACGGTAGTTGTTAGATTTTAGTCTTAGTTAGTTTTGTTAATCGATCCTTGTGAGGGATTCTTTCCCTTGCAAGTTTTTCGCTTTCTAGTTTAATTAGTTATTTTTATTTTATTTTATTTTATCTCTTTGTTTCCCGCAAGTTGCCCGTAACCGTTTGTTGTGGTTTCAGTCACGGCAGACTTGTTAGAGCCATTTGAGGAGCCGGAGAGAGAATTCAGAAAAAGAAACAAAAAGAAATCCAAAGCCAACAAAGTTCGCCCGAGAGCTTTGATTTTTGAGATGGGAGACGAAGCACCAATGTGGACCGCCAGGAGAGCCGCTCCAACTGTACCCACCAATCCGATCACGAAGCCGGGCCTAAACAAGGAAATCCCGTGGATATCTGCAATGTGTTCAAAACAGAGGAAGGCCGAGATGATGCAATTCGTCTCCGAGTCTTTCCTCTCACACTTACCGGAGAAGCTAGAGCTTGGTTGCGCTCGTTAGAGCCAAGTTCGATCACTACTTGGGAAGGACTTCGTTCAAAGTTCCTTTCCCGATTCTTTCCACCATCTAAGATCGACAAGTTAAGAGCCGATATCCGATCCTTCCAACAAGATGACGGGGAAACCATATCCGAAGCATGGGAACCTTTCAAACACCTTCTAAATTCGTGCCCAAGTCACGGATTGAATAAGAGTGAACAAGTCCAAACTTTCTATAGTGGGCTTGCTTATTCTTCACGCGCTACATTGGATTCATCTGCCGGAGGTGTCTTTATGTACAAAACGCCCACGGAAGGTTACAAGCTCCTCGAAGACATGCTCATACACAACATAGATTGGAGGACGGACAAGCGCTTGCAAATCCTGAGGATGGCCGGGAAAATCTCAACCGACTTCGATCCATCCGATGAACTAGCCGCTATGAAAAACCAACAGGTAAAGTTTGAACGAAAAATCGAAGAACTAATTAAATCTTTCATGCTTTGCAGGTTGGATGCGAGGAGTGCAATGGACCACACTTGACTAAGGATTGCCCGAACCGACCAATGATGACACCCGAGGAGGTGAACTATCTTAGCTGAGGCGATTACCAAGGGAGGTGGAACAACAATCGTAATTTTATGCTAACTCGAGAGGCGAAACTTAACACCTTTGGGTGTAAATCCCCATACTCGGTGGAACGAGATTTTCTTTAAAGTCTACTTACTAAAACCGGCAATCTTATGATTTGGTAGTAACGACGACTTCGTAGCAACTTCACGGTATGTTTTGTAAAAACGTAGTTTCGAGAGATTTGGGTTTTTATGAATAATCCCATAACGTGAAGTTTCTAAACTCGTGTACTACCTGGTTTTAAGAGAAAGCTTACACCCATTCCCTTTGCTTTAATTTAATTTTCTTTAATTAACTGTTATAAATCTCCCAAAAATATTATCTTCTTCTCTAACTGAAATCAGTGTATTCTCAACTCTATATTCGAAATTCTGAAAACCAATCCCTGTGCATACGATCTCGATTTATTTATCACATTATTACTTGTAGCGATCCCAGTGTCGGTGTATACTTGCATCCTCATTGTGGTGATATTGTGGCCACATAGTGGCACGGACAGCATTCCGCTACCAAGTTTTTGGCGCCGTTGCCGGGGATTGGCGTATTTTTAGAATTTCTTGAGTTAAGTTGAGTTTTTCATTGGTTTTCTATCACCACAAATGGAAAGTTTTGGTTGGGATGCCCCGTATTTTAATACTTTCAATTATTCGTGGGAACAACATCCTAATTTTCTGACAAATGTTCAAGATGATGGCACCTTCACGTCATTTTTTCCTCCCTATAATGATTGGAACGACACTTCTATAAATACATTTAACCATTCATGGGAGGAGAATTTTGACAATTTTTCTGATTTCCAAGGGAGTGATCCTTACCATGGATTTATGTCCTTTGATTCCAACAACTTATTTGAAAATGGTTTTGAACAACCCGAGCCATCTCACTCTTTTGAAGAAATTTCCGTAAGCTTTATGGAGACTTTTACAACATTTTTGGAAAATTTCACATCCACTGTCGAAGCCTTAAACGATAAGATTGGACAACTAGTCGACGAGTTGCGAGATCAAAATCGAGGTTCCTTACCAAATGATAGTGAAAAATCAAAGTGTGTTGGTAAGGATGAGAGTGATGTTGAAAAGAAAGAGGTGGGAGATAAATAAGCCTTTTTTTGTGACGATAATGCTTTTACGGAACCCATACCGTTGACCGTTAGAAGTGTTTGTTTGATCAAAAGCTTGGGTATTTTACTCGGATCTTTGGGTGATGTTGTTGGAAGAACCTTTGGTAAAGTGGAGGTGAGCATTGTCTTGAAACCGCTCCACTTACAAAAAATGCACATGTGGGGTGGTGAATCGCATCCTACATAACATTGATGCACGTTTTTTTGGAAAGTATCATGTAAATATTGTATAGTTGTTTTCAATTCAATAAAAAGAAGAAGGTTTCGTCACTGGCACCACGGGTAACAGACGCCCCACTGCTTCCACTCGTCTGCCCAAATCGGCGGCGCTAGTTCAGACACCACTGTGCCACCACGGGGAGGTTCAGCCCATCCACCACAGTCTTCTGCTTTTGGGCCGGTTTCAGACGCTTGATCTTTTTGGGATTGTCAATACCCGTTAAAAACATTTTTTAATCATCTTCTTTTGGGTATTTCTTATGTTTAATCTCGTAAACTTATCTTCCATTTTGTGTGTATTTTTTTCCCGTTTATATGGATTAGGTGTTTGACATTTCTTTGGTTTTATCTAGTATTATCCATCTTTCCAGGTACCGCATCTCGTTTTTGAATCTTAGTGATCAAAGGATCGAGAGGACGTGGGCCGTCATTTCATGTGGCCGAAACACTTCCAATTGTTACCAAGCCGTCTTAAGTACAATGAGGGCATTGTACGAAAAAAGTTTGGGGGGGGACTGAGATACCTCCGGGAAAAAAATTGTAATTATTTGGTGTACAACAATTAATTGCAAGCAAAAAAAAACCGTCTTCGGAATATTGGCAGACGATGAAAAATAAAAAGCATGATGTTGATGAACCAAGACAAAATCAAGAACCATTATGCACTCCGAATAAATGTGACCGGAAACCCGAACCTAAGACGAGATGAAATCTTAAGAACTTTTCGGATACAAGACAAGTTTGGGGGACGAAGTGTGGAAACCATATACACTAATCCGGAAAAAGACCTACCGATTTATCCCTCGGTCAATAAGATTCAAAGAAGAGTGCGGTTCATATCTCAGCTAGATAAAACGTCAACATCTTCCTAGTAAGTCTTTTCTTTCTTTCTTTTATCGTATTTATGTTCTTTTTGTTACTTGAGGCCAAGCAACATCTCAAGTTTGGGGGTGTGATAACTCTCTATTTTGAGAGTTATTTAGTGTCTAAAAACCTCATTTTGTATATTATTTTATACCCACTTTGTTCTCTTTCTTTCTCTTTGGACTAAAATGTTTTTAAAAGGTTTTGATAAACACAAATGATCAAGTTTGACAAAAAGCGGCCTAAAAGCTCAACAAATCAGTCCAAATCTCGAAAGCATCCAAAAAAACTCTTCAACAGCCCAAGCTCTCCAGCAGCCCAAGCTCTCCAGAAGCCTAAGAAGCCCAACACTCAGATATTTTCTACAGCAGAAGACCCCTCTGTGGTGACATTCTCACCACTGAGGGGAATGATCTTAATATGGACAATTTGAAACGCTGCAGAGACAAAGCAAGAGAAGACCCCTATGTGTCACCACTGTGGGGAATGGATATTTTGAGGCGCTGAAGAGATAAGGCTTCAAGCTGCAAAGAGATAAGGATTCAAGCTGCAAGTTGGCATGTGGGTTGAGATTTGCACTCATTAGAATTTTATTTGGGAAGCCTCTGATTGGTTGAAACAAAACCCATGGATTGTATCCATGGGTCAAAAGGTCTTATAAAAAGAAGCCTTTGGCTTCTATCTCGATACACCATATCCTACACCATCTGCTACTACTTGCTTTCTTCTTCCTTACCTTGCTCCTCCATTAATGGAGGAGCTTAAGGTTTCTTCTTTTTATTCTCTTTCTTTTTACTGCTTTATTTAAATATCCGTCTTTAAGCTTTTCGTATTTATTTTCTCGTACTGTAGTTTATCTTCCGTATTTTATTTTATGCAAGTAATAGTTAATTTTATTTTTAGTATGTCTTCTATTTTAGGTTAAACCCCTTATGGGTGTGGGTGTAAGTCCCTCTTAAGACCGTGTAGACAGCACTTGGGTGTTGTCATTACTTTCGGGTCTTAAGATTGATTATTTGAACCGACGCTTAATTTCGATACAGATAAACCGGCCATTTTGATGTGTCGTGTTAGACCTCAGATCCAGAGATGGGCGGGTCCGAAATACGGTTTGGATAATACACGAAGAGCTCGAGAGGGCCTTTGATAATCACGCAGAGATGCGGGTTCTGTATGGTTTTCTAAGGTTCAGTAAGCCGGTCGGGATTTATATCACAAGGAGACTTGGGTGTAAATCCCCATACTCGGTGGAACGAGATTTTCTTTAAAGTCTACTTAGTAAAACCGGCAATCTTATGATTTGGTAGTAACGACGACTTCGTAGCAACTTCACGGTATGTTTTGTAAAAACGTAGTTTCGAGAGATTTGGGTTTTTATGAATAATCCCATAACGTGAAGTTTCTAAACTCGTGTACTACCTGGTTTTAAGAGAAAGCTTACACCCATTTCCTTTGCTTTAAGTTAATTTTCTTTAATTAACTGTTATAAATCTCCCAAAAATATTATCTTCTTCTCTAACTGAAATCAGTGTATTCTCAACTCTATATTCGAAATTCTGAAAACCAATCCCTGTGGATACGATCTCGATTTATTTATCACATTATTACTTGTAGCGATCACAGTGTCGGTGTATACTTGCATCCTCATTGTGGTGATATTGTCCACATAGTGGCACGGACAGCATTCCGCTACCACTCGTCCATGCTTCGATTAACACGATTTAAAATGTTCTGGAAAGCTAAAAGATGTGACTACAACTTTGTAGTTTCAAGTTTCTGCAAACTCGATCTTTATCTTGGTCGAAACTGACATCGAAGACGAAAATAATTTGCATATAATTCTAATAAATGAATTTTTGTTTAGTAAATTTTAATCGACTAAAAATATAAATGGGATATCCGATTCTCGCGGTAATACCAGCAACCCCAATGGTTATTTGGTAATGGGATACCCGACGGGACGGGATCGGGTATGGGATATGGTTTCATAATAGGGTATGGGACTAGGATTACCAATACCCGTCCCATTGCCATCCCTATGAACGAATAGTTCATGAACATAAAAGAACGAACATAACCGAAAGTTCACGAACGAACGAAAACCGAAGGTTCACGAACATAATTGAACGAACGAGGACCTTGTTCGTGTTCATTCATTTAATTAAACGAACATAAAATCTTATTCATGTTCATTCATTTATTAAACAAACAAACATAAACAAACTTTCCATCGAACAAATTTACGAACAATTTTTGAACATTTTGTTCGTTTACAGGCCTACAACCTCTTCTTTGATTTCTAAAATTTTCTTTTGTTAGAGAGAGATATTTTGGACCTTGTTTGTAACTTTTATAAAGTCACATGGACTAAATTTGTAATTTAGTCAAAAAGGAGAAACTCGCAGAGTTGGTGTGTAGAGGAAGGAAGACAGGAATTTTCTTCTTGGGGAAGTAAGTATTGGCCCTGCCATAATTAACTGAGCAAATCATGAGTACCTTTCCGTTCATAATTGCATATCAAACCTCTAAAAATGGCACACAAATCATCAAAAGAAAAAAAAAATTATTATAGAGCTAGACTGAGGAGAAATTCCTTCAATATCATCAAACTGCGCTCTAATTTGAGGTAAGAGTTTTCTCAAATCATTCATGTTTTTCATACTGATTACATTAAGTCATTTGAAACCAATGGTAAACTTTTGGAATCAAATTATATATAAATATATACATATATATGAGAAATCGAGTTTAGCATTACTTATTATTTGTCGTTCGTAAACGGAAAGAAGAAGATTTAGGGTTGAGTGAGAGAGAGAGAGAGAGAGAAGAGAACTAGGGTTTTTGGCAGAGGAAAGTGATCAAAATGGTTACAATCGGGTACGGTAATTGTTTATAGTCGGGTCAATGATACGGGTCAGACTGCCACAGTCCGGATGTGGTTTTAGAAGCCATGAATAAGCCACAAGTCATTTTAAGGAATAATCTGGTAAGTTGTCTTTTTTTTTTTAGGGTTTAACAAACAAGCAAATAAGCTAGAGCATCCACAATGGAGGTTCTTCACGAGGTTCTTACAAGAACCTCAACGAGGTTCTTGTCCAATCACATGTTTTTATTGGAACACGGGTGCTTGAACAAGAACCTAGGTTCTTGTAATAGTTTCCTTTTTCTATTATATAATAGTTTACATAAATAAAAACTATATTATAAATAAGTAGAGGGAAGTAAGGTTTTTGTAAGAACCTCCATTGTAGACTTTTAAGAAGGTTCTTTGTTTGTTGAGATGACAATGACGTGGTAGGAAAAAATATGGTAAGTGAGGTTCTTGGAGGTTTCACCACTGTGGATGCTCTTAGTTCGAAGGGAGTAACTTATCAAAAATTGTGTATTACCGGTATCCCATCGGAATAAGTTAATAAACACTTCAAATAAACAATCCTAAACACCCCCTACATTTAATCTTTGTTATATTAACTAACACCTCCGTATGGGATGTAGGATTGTAGGAGATTGGATTTCAATTCTATCCCAATCCTACTGTTATTTTGTAGGATTGATTGGATTTGAAATCCCAGGGTTTCATTGAAATCCCACAAACATTGGGGTTTCAAAATCCTAATGGGGGTGGTTGGTATTTTGTGGGATTTCATAGGAGTTGTGTTTAATAATGTGGTAAAATATGTTGAACACATTTGTTTTGTAATAGTCATTTAATAAAGGGTAATTTAATTGTTTTTATAAATTTTTTGAAAATAATGGAATTCAATTCCATTCTAAATCCTACAAACCAAACATACCAAAAATTCAAAATCCTTCCGCATCCAAATCCCTCAAGTTCCAAAATTTTCCATGAAACTGAAATCCCTCAAAACCATTCCATCGAAACAAAAGCCCCCTAAGTGTTAAAGGTACAAAATTTGATTGTAATGGTTTAAAATCCGTTCATGTGCTATTTTACTAGGTTACATGTCATAAAACACTGTACGATGTAATTATGATTTGTTCTTGTTACATACTTACATTAAGGGGATGTTTGTTATGTTAAGTATACCTCTTAAAACCTCTTAAGTTCAGACTTAAGAGGTTTGTAGACTCAGGACTGTTTGTTTTATTTTTAAGAAGAGGTCTGAAAACCTCTTGCCGTTCTCTGAAATTTTAAGAGGTGCACAATCCACCTCTTATTTTTTAGATGTGAAATCAGACTTAAGACCTCTTAAAAAACAAACGACTCCTAAATGATGTAATGAATTGTTTAAAAACATGCAAGTTTGTATAGTCTTTTGAAACACATGAATAGTATGTTAATGAACGAAAGATGTTTTGTGGATCGTCGTAGCTCACACAGTAGAAGTTACTATATCTTTATGTTTAATCACTTTTTGCTGAAAACAATATAATTCAAGCCAAGGAAAGTTTTGATACTCGAAAATTTTAACGGTGGAGCAATTCAGACCTGGTTACATTTTTGTGATGATACCTTGGTATTAGATTTTTGTATAAATCTCGGTAAGTTTTTATTTTTCATTTGGAGATCATCTTGGAAGTTACTTTATTATTGTTATGGGTCGTTAGAAGTGCTATTATAGCGTTTATTAAAACAAACTAGGTTGAAATAGCCTGGACTTAAACAAATAGATGATAGTTAGTAATTGCGATAGAGGCATTAAATGAATATGAATGAAAACTAATATAATGTGGATTATGGTATGTAGGTAGCAAGGGAAACACCGAAGTTATGGCGCCTGTGAGTGAAGGTAGCGGATCACACCTTCACGTGCAGGAAAAAGTGATCAACATGGTAAGCAGTTTTACCACTTTTTGAATATTCATGCTTCTATTTAAAATGCGAGGGAAAAACGAAAAAGCCTCACCCTGTTTGTATGAATGAGCAATTTTGGACTAACAACGGCAATTAAGTTGTTTTATTGCATTTCCATTTCCATTTATATCATTTTTTAGAATTACCTTTTTCCTATAAAGTTTCATATTTCAATGGGAACTATCTTTTGGTTACTAGTGGTATGGTAAAGTGAGAGTAGTTCGTGCTGATTTGTTCAGACGGTAGAGGTGTGGGTGTAATGACTGTAATCCATGTGTGTGGGGTATTGTGTTCATGCCTAGACACTGCTCCTCTACCAATGGGATGCATGCATTGATTTACCTCTCCCATGATGACCATGGGACCGGTGCGGTGGGGGCGCCTCAGGGGGTGGCGTCTATCCTTTTTATTTTATTTTTTGAAGGGAGAGCATGTTGTTTTATTGTCTCATTCTCAAATGTGGTTCCATTCCGAACAAACTATGAAAGAGAATAGGACCTTAAAGTTGTACAAAAACAGTTTGCGCTACCTTTTAGTATGCCCCACCATATTGATGCCAAGGCCTTCACGAAAGGTCAATTTGGACCAAGGTGGGTGAGATTGATTTGAACTAAGATCTTGTTGTGAAAACTCCACCTCCTTTTGACAAAGCTAAACAACTTTTATGGACAAATTTGCAGATGATTAGATACAAGTTAACAAAAGGACTAAAAACTTGGATGTTTTGTTGGACAAATTTATATTAAGGGGTCGTTTACCAAACACTTACCGGCAAGAGTCATCACTCTTATTTACCTTATAAGATAGCAATCCTATCCATCAATCTGGATTGATGGTAAGCGTCTATAAACTGGTAAACGCTTACCAAGGTCCGGGTAAGAGTCATCCCCCCTCACTTACCAGGTAAGACTCTCGGTCTATGTCTTCCTTCTTATTGGGAAAGATCCTCCATCCTTGTTATGTTCATATGGTGATGTATCTAAGGTAAGTGTTTAGCAAATGCCCCCTAAGGTTTGATTTGTTTGTTGTTCCCAACAGGAAACTTGTGAAACAGAAGTCAGTAAGACCCCACCGAAAAGAAAGAGGGGTAGACAGCCAAAGTCGCTCGTTAAAATACCAATGGCCATGTTACAAGGTACAATATACCATCAATTACATTTAATGCAAAATGAATAAAGAAGGAAGTTTGTTTTAGTTTCTATTTACTGTAACCGTGAATTATTTTCCTCAACTACTAAATATTGCGTATCCCATATCCTCCCGGTAAATGGTTTTCAACCTGGGTGACATCAGTGGATTTTAATGTGACATTTTTCTACGTAATCTATGATCACAATATAACTTGACAGCTGTCATCAATGGCTGTAAAATCTACTGGTTACAAGTCAAAATGGGTACAAGATAGGAAAAATTCAACATTTAATACACTAATTGAAGAAAGAAAATTCATTTTGATCTTTTAACACAAACATTTGGAAAGACAAAACTAAAAATATCTATACATTGTCTGAGATTTACATTGTCTTTTTTATTTGATTTTTGAAAAATACCTCTTAAAACCTATTAAGTCTGAAAATTAAGAGGTTTACAGACTTAAGATTGTTTGTCTTATTTTTAAGAAAAGGTTTGAAAATCTCATACCGTCCTCTGAAATTTTAAGAGGTGCACCATCCACCTCTTATTTTCTTTTAGATGTAAAATCAGACTTTAGAATTCAGATCTCTTAAAAAACAAACGACACTTTAGTTTATCTAATCTTTCGTTCTTGATGTCACACTTAGGAAGTTCACGTTCTAGCGATGTTGACAATGGTGATGAACCAAGTGATGCATCGAATCCAACCATTATCAACAATGGTGAAATCAACGAGTACCAACAAGAGTGGCCTTTTATCAAGCGGTCTCCAATCTGGGCCACCATTGAGTCCATGGAGTTATACCAGAATCCGCCACAGAAGCCACACTTTCTCCTGTTGAAGACGGTCAAAGCGGATTATCGTGAGGGTTTAGCCATCGGATACATGGCGACTTTTGCGAATATGGTTCAGAGGACTTCAAAACTACAGGCGGATGATCCTGATGACGTAATCGACAACAGTTTGGAAACTTTGGTCGATTTGGAGACTCATGGGTTTGATGTGGGTGTTGTTCGAGCTCGCTTGAATGGATTACTGTCGATAAAAGCCAAAGTGGGTGAGCTCGAGGATAAGTCGAAACAAGTCAAGAAAGAAGTCGAGAAGCTGAATCTTGAAAAGTCCGAAATCAACGAGGAAATGGATCAACTTGAAGCAAAAATCCAGGAGTTAAAAGAGAAAGTGGTGGAGAATGTGAAGAAGAAGAATGTGAAGGATGAGGAGATTAAGATGTTGCAATCAAACTTGCATCTGTTTGGTAATCAAATCATGGATTGTAAGGCTGATTTTGAAAAAGTTGCAGCAACCCCTCTTTAAGCCCTTTTTAGAGGTACAGTTTGACCATTGTAGTTATGAATCACCTCTGCTGAAGTTATGGGAGGACTTACATTAAGCAAATACACCCCCTCCCCCTCTTTTGTTGGATTCTAATCTCTAACTGTGTTGGTTCTATTTTTTGGGGTAAATGATAAGTCTGTACATATTCCTTCATCTTCATATCCTATCTGTTTTTGGGGTAAATGACAAGTTTGTGTACATTCCACTTTCTGCATACCCTACCTTTAAATGAGATATTGGATTAGTTTCTTCTGGTGTACATTGCACGGTACAGAAGGACCTAAGGGTCCTTAGAAGAGCAATTGAAACGGATACAAGAATGCCACGGGGCTTTGGGCTAGCGATACCTGCCTAGCGTCCAAGAAAATCGAGGGTTTTAAATCTCATAAAAAATGAGGATGATATGTAAGTTTGTTTGTCGTGCTTAAAAAAAACATATACAAGAAACAACATCATTTAGTGACTTTATGAAGAGTAATCCAAAAGTTACATGATGTGTTGTGGGTGCCTCCAAATTTTTCGACAATAACTATAATTTATAAACCTGACTGCTTGACATGATGTTGTCATCGTAAACCATCGACTTCTGTTTATTTTTTATTTTTTCTTGGAAGAGGTATCCCAGACCACATTGGACCCAGACTAATCATCGGCAATTTTTGGGCCAAAGCTCGACTGCTAAAGCATGCAGCCCGGGGTCGAAGCCCTCGTACCTCCAGAATGCGTCCCCAAGGCTCGAACTCGGGTTCACCACTATGTAGTGCCCAAGCCTTATCACTAGGCTAATACTCCTTTGGTCATCGACTTCTGTTTATACTTGCAAAAGGTAAGCAAGAAAGACCGATGACTAGTTGAGATCGGAACTGGTTAACTTTTGATTGCAATTAGGAACCGACTAAACCCGGTTGGTCCTTATTGGATATAATCTTTTTGTTGGACCGGTTTCGAAATTCAGTTTGTCATGTGGCGCCTCTATTACCAAATGTTTTTATACCATTTCTTTTTGCATACTTTTACCTTTCTCATTGGTTTTACCATTTGTCATTCTTAACATGTATAAACGAATCATTTGGGTTTGGATATCCTCGCAAAATTTTACCATTTTCATATAGTTATTTTGGATCTTTGTTAAAGCAAGAAAGAAATGTTTAAATTATAACTGTATTCACGATATTTTATTGGCATACCTAAAGATGTTACATTCAAATAACGAAGTTCTGTCATTTAGAACACGTAAAATATATAAAAGTAAGGTCCTGTAAATACTTACAACTTACACAAAACTATAAGCGAAAAGATACAAAAACGACGACACAAAAGAGGTAATCCAACACCAACAAATAATACACAACATAAAATTTAGAGAAAAAAGGCACAAAAGAAAACTAAAGGTTGAATCTAGGAAACTATAAATTAGATTTTTTACTGATAAATATACTAAAGTAAACAATAAAATCGGTCTTCTAGTTATTTGCTCACTCTTCTCAAAGGCCACTACGTCCGCAATATCCAATTTTGCAATATTGTAGACCAAGTTAAAAACAAAAACAAAAAAAACCTAATCCGATCAATTTTCCTTAAAAAAGTATTCTTTTATGAACTTAGGTCCATAATTGTAGACTCAAATATAATTTTCTTTAAAGAAATAAAATATTGCAAATGAGAAAGAACAGCGGCGTTGAGAGGAAGAAAACCATAACTTTGGTTTCTCAACGGCAGCAACAAGCAGCTAGTGGCGAGAGATGGCCGATGAACAGAGGGACGAGGGGGGCTGGTGAAAAGAGGGACGAGGGACGAGCAACCGCTGAAAAGAGGGGGCCGGCGAACAACTTCTGGCAACGAGCAACTAGCGACTCGAGGCGGTCGTGGAACAGAAGGACGAGCAACAGCAGACGAACAACTTCCGTTGATGAGCAAAACAACGACGCTAGGGTTTGAAGAGTGTGATTGAGGTGCGATGCGTGAATGAAAGGATATCATACATTGGTCTTTTGTTTTGCTAAAAACCCTTGTTAATATTTTTGTCCAAAAGGTGTCTGAATAGAGCAAAAGCACTGTGCGAATAAGCTCTGACATGAGTCATTAAGTCGTAAGTAAACATTCTTCCATGTCTGTACGAATAAACCCAAACCGCTTACAACCCAATTAAACCCAACCCGCCAACCCGCTAACCGTCCAACCCGCTAAACCGCCAATTAAGAGGGTTGAAATTGGATTAGGCCAGCTCAAACCGCCCAACCCACCACTACTATATAATTTGTATAAAATTAATTTTATATATATAAATTAGAAAATTACTAGTCTATCTAGTTTTGAAGCATTTTGTCTGTATAGTTAAATGACGAACAAGAGCAATGGTCTTGTTTGTTCATTTATGTTCATTCTTTCGTTTACACCCGTTTAACATTTTAATTAACGAATATAAATGAATACGAGCAAGAATAGATTTTTAACGAACGAACACGAATACAACGTTCACGTTTGTTCGTTTGTATGGTTAATTAGTTGAACGCACAAATACAAAGAAGCCTCCGTTTGTGTTCATTTGGTTCGTTTATAACTCTAACAGAAGTACTTGATGATTTCGATGCTTTAGAACATCTATAATTCAAACTTTTGAAGTGTTTGATTGAAAATCTCTAGTAACTTTGTTTTCTATATTTTTAGTAATATTTATTGTCTTATTTCATCCTTAATTTTATGTTTACTACTAAACTGTTCAATCCGCTAAAACCACCACAACGTGCAAGGGTTGGATTGGGTAACACTTTTGAAAGGGTCGAGTTTGGTTGAGATTTTTGCAAACGGCCATAATAGAGTTGGATTATATAAAAATGTCTCAAACCGCCCAACCCACATACACCCCTGCAAATAAGTCAATTTATCTATTAAGTATGTTAAGTCCTTAGGCTACCCGCACCCAACCCTCTCAACTCAACCCTCCCAACCCACTCACTTTTTTAATGCCACATTAGCTGACACATCAGCTTTTTCCCAACCCTCTCTTTACCCTCCCATAACCCTCTACAACTCTTACCCAACCTTTTCAATCATCTCACACACAACACACACAAAATAAAGCGGTTGGAGAAGCCGTCTCCACCCATAACCCGCCGGCTACCAAAGGACGCAGCCAACCCGTCGGGTGTTTTTGAACCTGGCGGGCCAACCCGCTGCCAACCCAATTGACTGGTGCGGGTAGCCTTAGTAAAAATGAAATAGAAATAATTAAAAAGACCTAGTGAATTACTTTAAAATGTATTTTGACCATTTTCCTTAAATACATTAATCTTTTATATCTTATAATCTGTCCCGAAGTCCGCCACACTCTCCCGCACAGACTCAGACAGCCCCTCCTGCTCCGATTTTCCGGCCACCGCTCCCGCCGTCGCCACTCACACTCCGGCCATCTGAGTTACGCTACGCCACCTGTAATCCGGTAGGGTTTAGCGATTTCTCCTGTTATCTCTGTTTTAGGGTTTAGTGATTTTTGCAATTCAGTTTTTCCTTTTGCCATTATTTTATTTATTTATTTATTTGGTTCTATTTATATGATGATCACAGAAACTTAGTCATCAGTTGCATTCTGCTTATTAAAAAGCATACACATGGTTGTTAGAGAGATATATTGTTTAAGAATTGCACTCTGATTAATATATGCTAGAATGATGTCTCTGTCTCTAAAATGGTAGATTAATATTTGGTTTGGTTCAGTTAAAAGATTTGGTTTGTAGTTAGTTAAATATGTTTGTAAAGTAGGTCAAGGAGTGTGGCATGAGATTGGAATTGATGTGCTTACCAAACTAAGGGTAAGTGTTTGCCAGGTAAGAGTCGCTACCCTCGGTTGCATTACAGGTTAAGATTCTCGGCCATCGTATGATTGTTGGTAAGCGGTCTTTTACGTGGTAAACGCTAATCTTGCAAGAGTCGATACCCTTCCTTACCGGTTAAGATTCTTGGTCCTTGAAGTGCTTACCCTTTGGCTAATGGTCCCTTAGCCAAACTTTCTAGATCACTTTACTTCGGTTCCAGTTCTAAGTTGTAGTATTGGAGTGCCAGGATATATCGTCTTTGTGTCATCCTGGTGTTTTCAAGGTTGGAAAATCATTTGGTTTATTGGTTTTTGAACGCCATTCCTGAAGGTCTCAGAAGAATGTGCAGTTCTTTAGGCCAATGTGAAGTTTCATCGACCCCAATGGCTTTTAATCTTACAAATAGCTCATATTGTAATCCTAGATCAATGTGTCTAATTCACAATGTTGTACTTAGAACAAACCAACGTTGAGATGTTTATGGACAATTTAGCTGCATGTGTCTTCTGGTTTATTTTGAATATCAAATATCATTATTGGCTATACTAAATAACGAGATCTCATTAACATCTGTACAGACATTTGTGGATGGTCTTATTTAGTTTCTCTTCTGGTGGCATATCTCATTATGGTTAATATGTTGTATTGTTATGCAGGCACACCTATATAAGGGCAAGTAAAGTTATTTCTCTCTCTCTCACTCCTGTGCTCGGATGCCCGGCCGGCAGCCCTCGTGTATTGACAGAGAATCCCTGATTGAGCATTGCCTCGTTCTGCAACAATTTGAGGTATTTTTGCATTTTCAAAACCGATTACTGTTATTTGTTTACAGTTAGTTAGTTATTTGTTTATCGTTAATATGTTTTTTTGTTTTTGTGTTAATTATTAATTGTTAGGGTTTGTTAACAAGGAAAACGTTAATTTATGTTGAGTTTGTTGAAAATCAATTTGTTTATCGTTGATTGGTACTCGTTAGTGTATGTTAATTTGAAAAATGTTAGTTTAAGTTAAGGTTTGTTAATTGGGAAAATCTTAATGGTCAATAATTATTTGCTAATTGTTGCATTATTTTACTAGAAAAAATGAAAAGATTTCTGAAACGGAAAGTATCAACTCCTGGACCCGGACCCGATACTGGTGGTAATGGTGGAGAATCTTCAAATGGGAATGTCTCTCATAATAATTCTCAACCTAGTTCTTTTTCTTCTATGCCTAGGGAAGTTGATATGAATGATCTTTCTTGGGATATTGTTCCAAGTATTCAAAAAGATATCGTTCATTGCTTTGCACAAGAAGTACTCGAAGCCATTCTTGAAGAAATTGGTGATGATGTTTTTGCCATATTAGTTGATGGGTCTAATGCCGCACCTAAGAAGAAAGAATTGGTTGTTGTTTTGCGATATGTTACATGTGGGATCGTTAAAGAAAGATTTGTTGGTTTTCTTCATGTGACAGACACAAATGCCTCGTCTCTTAAATCCGCTGTTGAATCTTTATTACTTGAATATGGATTGAGTTTGAAAAAGGTTAGAGGTCAAAGTTATAACGGAGCAAGCGATATGCATGTTGGGCTCAATGGTATGAAAACTTTAATCCAGAGAGAAAACAACTTAGCATATTATGTTCATTGTTTTGCTCACGAGCATCAATTAGTTGTTGTCACAGTTGCAAAGGAACACATTTATTGTGGCTGGTTCTTTGACATGATGGATGTCATGATGAATGTGGTTCATGCTACTTGCAAACCAAAAGATACGATTCGAGAAAGTCAAAAAGAAAAAGTGCAAGAAGTCATTGGTGGTAGTAAAATTGAAACCGGAAGTCGTTGGGGTACTTACTATAGAACATTATTGTATTTGGTTGATTTGTTTCCGTCTGTCGTTGAGGTGCTTGCGTATGTTGAAGAGGCAGGCGCTAATCCTTTCAGTCAACGTAGAGCATCTGATCTGCAAGTGTATTTCCAATCATTTGATTTTGTATTTTACTTGCACTTGATGTTGCACATTTTAGGGGTCACAGATTTATTATCACAAGCTCTTAAAGAAAGGATGAAGACATCTTGAATGCTATTTCGTTAGTGAAAGCAACGAAACAACTGTTGCAAAAGTTTAGAGTTGATGGATTTCCTTTACTTATGAAGACGACCTCTTCTTTTTGTGAAAAACATGATATCGAAATGTTGAACTTGGAGGATGAATATGTTAATCCAAAAAAACCGAAGACAAAAGACCAATATCACGTATCGGCATTATTACGAGTTTAATTGTTTTAACACAATTGTAGATAGGCAAATTCAAGAGTTTGACGATAGATTTAGTGAGGTAAGTTCTGAATTGCTTCTATGTACGGCGGCTTTGAATCCACGCAACTCATTTTGTGACTTCAACCCATCAAAACTACTGAGGTTGACTGAGCTTTATCCAGATGATTTTAGTTGTGTGGAAAGGGCAACTCTTGAGCCTGAACTTTACCTCTACATTGACAGTGTTCAACAAGATGAAAGATTTGCCAATTTGAAAGGCATAACTGATCTTGCTAGAGTAATGGTGGAAACAAGACTACATCTTACTTTTCCGTTGGTCAATCGATTATTGAAGTTGGCATTGGTTTTGCCGGTTGCAACTACAACGGTGGAGAGGTGTTTTTCTACAATAGAGCTTGTGAAGTCAGAGTTGCGTGATCGAATTTGTGATGATTTTTTTGATTCTTGCGTAAGTTCTGCCGTAGAAGATAAAGGAGTTGCCAATGTTACAGATGAAGATGTAATGGATCACATTCAGAAGATGAAAACTCATATGGACGATTTTAGAATGTGATTTGTTTCTCATTTTTAATGACATTGTACGGTCTTTTTAAACTCTAGTTTTATTTTAATTATATGTCCCCCAGTCGTTTAAGACTCTTGATTCGTCTCTAATTGCTACTACTCCCTTTATGGATTTAGTTTGATTGTTTCTGCAATATATGTTTAGCATCATGGTTACAAGTTCCAATAGCCAATTGCTGCATTTGAATCAAGTTGTCGAAGTTTTCCGAATCAAACAAAGCTGTTGATGTAAGCTCCGCAAAGAGTTGGGCAGAATTTTGGTATAACTCACTTTTGGTATAACTCACAGTTGAAAAATCTTTGTTGCTACTATAGTATGTTGGATCTAACAAAAGTTGGTTGTGTATCTGACTACCAATTTCCAACCAACAAGACATTTGCAAATTGGTTGTTCAAGTCTCCTTGGCCATCTAAATCTTTATAATCACTATCTTTTAAACTTCATAGAATTAGTCGAGGTGTGTGCAAACTGATCTAAACATCATAAACCACTCTTTTTTTCCCCTCTAAACTCTCGTCTACATGATTCTCCTTGCATTGTATGTAAATTTCTAGTATATCTTTTTGTTTCTACGATCAAAAAACCGCCAAGAATCGCTAAAAAGTATTAGTGATTAATGCAAAAAAAAATTATAAAAAATAACATTTAGTTTCGTATAAGTGAAGTACAAGGCTCTTTATGTTAAAGTCCCACTAGAGGTGAGCCTCAAGGTCTGAAAAATCACTTTTTATATTTTGGTTATGCAAAGAGGGATTATTTAAGGATCACTTGTAATCAATCGACCCCTATCACATAGATTTCTCTTAAATCACCGGTTAAAGTTAACCAGTTACCAACGAACTCCTTAAAAAAAGCAACACATGGTACTCAACTCAACCATTGAACATGTTTAAGGGCCGAATACACCGATTCATATCGGTTACATATTTTGGGTTAAGAAATGAGATTGATTGACGGTTATGCCCTAATGGTAGCACTTTTTGATAAGCACAATTCCTTAGTTATAACAGATAAAAGAGACCGGTTGTAATCAATATTTGCCAATCTGTAGACGTTACTTCTCCATTATAACTTAATCCCTTCATGGCCTAACATTACCCACCAACTGACAATCATAAGTTTTTTGTCTAAGTATTTTCTGTATATAAATATTATATGCATGAAAAAAATAATACCATTTAGCATTAAATAATTTACTATCTCTAGTTAGTAATGTCCATCTAACCTCTATCTAATCTACATCTGAAGTTACATTTACATACCGGCTGTTAACATGAAAATTCTAGCCGAAATAACTTTTAGCTGTCATCTGTAAAAACTCTAAATATAAAATCCCGAAAACGTTTAGAATACAGTCTGGGATCGACAGCAGAGATGGAAGTGGAATCGTATTGGAATGATTTATATGCATGTTCAAGCTTCTTACTTATGTCATAATCTTGAAGTATATCTATAATACCGAAGAAGAGGACCACATTACAGAATTCTCCGGTCGGTTCTCCCACTAATTGAGTCTCGTGACTTCTTACCGTGAATTCAACTCGTGCTGGCATGTTAATGCCCAACCGCACGGATGCCCACCTGCAAAATTTTACTATTATTATTTTACATATTTTATTGCTATATAATGTTTTTTTAATTATATTATGTGTTTGCTTGATACACAGTGTCGCATTAAAGTAATAAATAATGTCATTTGGTAGATATTCTTTTTCAATAGATTATGTTTTGTACTGGTATAAGTCATTTGTTGAGTATGAATGTATAATGCAGTTATATATTAGAAGCAACAGACACATAATGTGGAAAATTATAAAGATACCGTGCAGGATTGAGATCCACGTCTGTAGAAGAAACCCCGGAAGTTGTTCTTATGCAATCAGGTTCAGCTTCCCCTGAAAATAGAAACACATGAATAATTGCACCCTCTCTACTTATTCAATAAGTTGTACAAGTGTGTTTTACTTACCCTCGGTTGCTTCCGTATCTTGAAAGCTAATACCGACCAAGAGACTGTAGTCCATAATTCTCTCTTGTTCAAGGAAGTCACAATCCTTGTTCACTTGACTGCATCAAGTACAAATCACTTTAGCTTTAATGGAAAAAAGCATGCAACATTCTTTAAAACACATTTCATAATTCAAGATTTCTATGTAGCTTGCATTGCATTGCATCTTTGCAAGAAATATGTATTAGAATATGTGTGTGTGTATACACACACACACACAGGAACACCCTGTTAACCGTTCATCTGTGCATACCGGACAAATTGCTTATAAATTACTTGTATGCACATGTGCATAGCAGATGTATTGCTTATAAATTACTTGTATGCACATATGCATGCATACCGGACAAATTGCTTACAAATTACTTGTATACACATGTGCACACCATCGTCCAGATGAAATGTTACCATGGCGTTCCTTAGTTTTTCATTTCTTGGAATGTTCCCGTGAAAACTTCACCCTATATACATATACAAAGAGTATCTAATACCTCCATAGAATATTCTTAAAATGAACCAAGATCATGAAACATGTGATAATGAGGAAGATGCAACAAGTTCACCTGCAGAACTCCTGAAACCAATCTTTCTGCAACCGGAAGATAAATTTGAGATCAAGGTCCTTGAGGGTGGTGTTTGCATCAATCTCGGATTCAGGTTTATCTGTTATACGGCCATGAGAAGACCCTTTCAAGTCGAAGCGTTTGTGAATAGGTATTTCGGTACAAAGCAAATTCCCCATGATAACAAACCGAACCTGGCTCACAAATCCAAAAATACAACGGCATCGATCACTAGCCCATAGATACAAAATCTCCAAATTTATAGCACTCTTCTTGTTTTACTTTCACTCGTACCTTCTTTTGAATAGGCCCACTCAACTTCACGCAATGGAGTCCGAAGAACTTTGCAACAAGGGTGTTCTCAAAGGACTTAACGTGCTCGAAATATGCTGGAAGCATTCGTTTTAGAACCTGAAAAGTAGTATTCGCTTATTTAAATTACTAACAAATCATACGAAAACTTAAATGTGATATATATATATATATATAGACGAAAGTTCAACTGAAAACTCATCTTTCATTGCAAACGTGAGGAGAACCGAGAGCGTGTCACATGATATGATGCAACATTGGACAGACCCGAATACACATGAATATACATGAATATTCAGACTGAATATTCATGCATTATCTAGTCTGAATGATGCAACATTCGGTATGAATGATATGATGCAACATTCCGTCTGAATGATATGATCCAACATTCAGTCCGAATGATGCATTATTCAAACTGAATGCTGTGTTATTCAGTGAATGGGATACGTGTCGTGCTCTTGACTGTCCTCGCGTTCTCAAGGAAAGATGAGTTTTCATTTGAACCAGCCCCTATATATATATATATATATATATATATATATATATATAGAGAGAGAGAGAGAGAGAGAGAGAAATGTTCAAATGAGAAGTGCTAAAAAATACGAAGTAGAGAATTGATATCAACCGTTGATACGGTTGAGATCATAGTTGACTAGTCAAAATTGCGGCCGCAATCTTTGACTAGTCAAAGTTCGGTTGGACACGATTCACGGAGGGTGATTGGTCAAAGCTGCCTTTATTGACCGGATGAGTGGTGGAGATCACTTCTCTACTTCTCATTTTTTGGCACTTCTCATTTGAACCTTTCTCTCTCTCTCTCTCTCTCTCTCTCTCTCTATATATATATATATATATATATATATATAGAGGAAAGTTCAAATGTGAACCACTTTTTGATTGTGAACGTGAGGACAACCGAGAGCGCGACACGTGGCGACTTTGAGTGTGGTCCCCTCCTTTAATTCAATGCCCTCCCATGAATCGCGCCTAGTCACCCGCCGTGGATCTGACGTGGCGCCTAGTCATCCGACACATGTCGCGCTCTCGGTTGTCCTCACGTTCACAACCAAAAAGTGGTTCGCATTTGAACCCACCCCTATATATATACATATATACATATAGAGGAAAGTTCAAATGTGAACCACTTTTTGGTTGTGAACGTGAGGACAACCGAGAGTGCGACACGTGGCGTCTTTGAGTGTGGTCCTTCTCTTTAATTCAATGCCCTCCCATGAATCGCGCCTAGTCATCTGCCATGGACATGACGTGGCGCCTAATCATCCGCCACGTGTCGCGCTCTCGGTTGTCCTCACGTTCACAACCAATAAGTGGTTCACATTTGAACCTGCCCCTATACATACATATATATATATATATATATATTGGAATTGAAATTGGCTCACTTTAACTTCTGATTTCTTCATTGTCTTGATCATGTACTTGTCATCATTCGTCAAATAAAAAAAGCTTCCACTTTTTCCCGGAGATGAGAGCTCTCGAAGAGCATCGTTTCCACATATGGATAACATGTAATCAGCCGTATCCACGTTAAATAATTTCCTAAGAGTCCTGAAACCATCTCATCAGAAATAAGAACCAAACCAAACGAGCCCAATATATCCCAGTGGGGTGTTAAATGTGATATGAATATAAGAAGGTTAAAGGGGCTAACCTGAAAACCAACGGGCAGTAGTCTTTCCATTTAAACTCACACGACTGGTGAGGGGGCGTATGTTTTGATCCCTCGGGCGGAAATTTGGTCCATAACTTTTGCTCGGCATCGAAGGCTGTAGGCTTCAGTTTAAGAGATTTAGTTGGAGCAGGCCTTCCTACAGAATGTCTGGAATTGCACCATTAATTAATAACAAGTATATATACACACTTACCACATATATCATCTTTACCATATTATATCTGTAATTCAGAATTTCAACTACTCTTATGTTAAACTTCTTTAATTAGCAATGGGAAAGGTCACTGCATTCAGCTGGATCATTGTTACTAAACGTTCCTATAAGTTTTAGAGGCATTATATAACTTATAGTGTGTATATATATATATGTATGTATAGAGAAAGGTTCAAATGAGAAGTGCTAAAAAAATACGAAGCAGAGAAGTGATTTCCACCACTCATCCGGTCAATAAAGGTGGCTTTGACCGGTTACGGTGGACGCGATCACGGGGGATTGACGCGATTCCTGGGAGGATAGAGATTATTAAAGGAGGGGACCCGGTCAAAGCCGCATTTATTGACCGGATGAGTGGTGGAGATCACTTCTCTACTTCTCATTTGAACCTAATACTATATGTATATATATATATATATATATATATATGGAGGGATATTCAAGCAATGGGCAACTGTTCTTTTGGAATATGCGTAATTTAAGACTATTTTGGTTTTATGCACGTGTGCATGTTATAAATTACTTGTAAAGTTGTATGCACATGTGCATACCGTATAGATCAACAGTTGATAGGGTGTTCCTATATATATATACACACATATATAATAACTATCACCAGATTTATGCATATAATATAATATGATCAAAATGCCTACAAGAATCATTCATCCAAATAATACCTTATACCAAGCTGTAGATTGAGCATAAGCTCATAATTCTTATGGCCTTTGCATATCGTCACACCTTGCCTCTTCGTCGGTGTTACCTTGAACTTTCTCGATACGGTAGAGAGTCCATTAGCAGAATTGCCCTCCGAAGACAGAGTATCGCAACTGCTAAGCCTTTCATCAACCGACACCCGCCTATCCCTTTCCCTCGTGTCATTTCCTCTCGAATTCTTCCGTGGTGGCTTCCCTTCACCACTCGACCAACTAAACGTCTTATCCGAAGGAAAGATCGTAATGTTTTCCGCCTCACAGATCAAGCACTCCCCCATCTCGACCGAAAACAGCTGATTCGGATCCCAATCGTCATGAGGATCTTGTGAAGTCGAAGGATAAAACTTCCCGCTCTGCTCCTTCTGATCCCGACTCCAAACACCAGCGTAGAAACTCCCGTCTTGCCAATGGAACGTACCGTTCCCTTTCGGCAATCCGTCCTCCCAACTCCCATCGTACCGATTCCCGTTCTCCCAAATCATGGTTCCGTTCCCATTCATCTTCCCTTTCTTCCATTGCCCAATGTATTGATGACCATTGCTCCAATGGTACCTACCTTGGCCATCATGGAATCCCTTTCTCCACCCCCATCGTAATGATCACCATTCGGATAACTTTGCGTCCCTTTTCCTTGCCTTCGGTTCATAACCCACGAGCCACGATAAGTGTCGTTTAATGATCCCGTAAAATTTCCGTCTCCGTTCATAAAACCGTTTTGAATTGGCCCTCGTATGTGGACCCGGACGGCCAGCTGAACTTCCCTTGCCGCGGATCTTTCCGTTCTGCCATTCGCCGAAGTAAATGCAGCCGTCGGACCACAAGTACTTACCGTTGCCGTGAGGGTAGTCCGGTAGCCCACTGACCGATGTAGATGTCGCCGTTGGAGAAGGTCCTCTCCGTTTGGCTAACGTCTGAATCGATAAGCTCGTCATCGACATGGGCGACGGACATCGTTGTGAAAATGCTGATTGCCCTTTTCTTTGCAGATGCTTGTGATTTCCTAGTTTTGATTCAACTGCCTTCAAAATGCCCACCAGCACTTGGCTCATTATCCCAACACCTATCTAAACATATGAATCTATATGTGTATATTTATATATCTATCTATCTCTATTTTCTTAAGAAAAAACCCATCAATGTTATCAACCCAGATCAAGTTCTCCTTGTATCATCAATGTTACTCTCAGAGACAAAACAACAAACATGTGGTGTGCATACCCAAAACTATACACCAATCAAGATTTTTTTAAAAACCCAAAAAAAAAAAGAAACAAAAAACAAGGTTGATTCTTTTGATCAGGGAATCAATGGGGAGGTTTAATTTTTGAAAAAATGTGGCATTGATTCCAAAAAGCAAAAGGTGTAAATGGAAGCAAAAGTAAGGTAAATGTTAGATTGAAGACGACAATATTTATTGGTTTCCGTAATTAGCTCCTTAAAGGACTATGAACCCTAACAGATGTAAGGATGAGAAGTAAGCTTTACCACCAATAATGACCACATTTTCATACTAGTTATCACTTTTTGGTGAAAACCATGGAAAATGATGCCTTCCACCCCCACAAAATCATGCTTTTTTGTTCAACATTTGAACAATCACACCAAAAACAACAAAAAAGCAAACTTATAATACAAAAAGCATGTAATTAGTATAAAAAATCAAAAAGAATGTTTGTATTAAATTGATTAAAAAATAAGATACTATTTTCAGAAAAATGTTCCAAGAATCAGAATTCGATGAGACGCGTCATGAATAAAATGTATTATTAAGATAATATATGATTATTCTGACTGAATATACCATGTGTGCATTTTCGGTTATCCCCTACGTTCAATGAAAGATGAGTTTTTCAATTTAAAACTTTAAATATGTATTTTAAAAAGGATTTATACAATAATTTACATATGAAAATTATTTTCTTACCTTCCTAAGATACTTAGCATTCTTACTTGAACTGATTCATACATAAAAGTTATACTAAAAATTTCTAAGTCCCTTCATAGCAGACGGCGGGTCACGAACTCATGGTACCATCGCACGGGTTCAAGCAGCACGGGTTCACAGGACGGCTTTTCAGAACCCATCTCTCTCTCTCTCTCTCTCTCTCTCTCTCCTCTCTCTCTCTCTCTCTCTCTCTCTTTCTCTCATCTATATTATATTTAAATTAATAAAAAATCTAAGGGATAAAGATTGTGATACGGATTTGAAAGGTTGGTAAAGATTTGAGAGTAGATAGTGGAAAAGCTGTATGGAGTGAAAAATTGACGGGTTTAACTTTGTGTACTACGAAAAGGCGTAAAAGAAAAATGTTAAAGAAAATTAGATTAAAGTTAAATAAAGATATAGTAAGGGAATAAAAATGGGAATGAGTATGCTAAGGAATAAGTGAAAGTTCCTTCCCAATTCACTAGGTATGGATGAATTATTACGTGTATATAAACAACTAGCTAATATAACTTTATTTATAGTTAGGTATTCTTGAAATTCTCTAAAGAACAAACAATCGTGACAATGACCAATTTTAGTTAATGTTAGGTATTCTTAAAATTATATGCATATGTTCGGTTTTTATTGAGTATACAATTTTTTATTGACAAAAATTGCAATCCCACGTAATACACAAGTATCTTAAATATATTTGAATAAGTGATTTTATTTGTTTCATTTCAACTAAAACGCAAATCAATTATATTAATCTATAATCAATAAACCAAAAATCATCCGACTTCAATTATTGAAGTGTTATGCTTATAAAAAAGTTCCACTCCAATTCAATAATAATAATCAAACAAATTTATTTTATTCATATACAAAATCACTAAATCTATTTCAATTATATAATATTCATTTTTTTTTACTATTTTTGAACTTTCTAGTTTTTTTCTTTTAAGAATCTTGCAATTCTAGATCTATCCGTTGTTGTTGCTTCTTTGTAGAAAGAAGTGGAAATAGTCTAGGATTAAAATGATCATAAAACTTATGTCAGAAATCAATTACATTAGTCATATCTATCTAAAAATCATTCAATTGTGGTTGTTGGTTCATGTTGCTCAGTCCAATTGGTTACAGTTTTGGTCTCTTAGGTTCATGTTTTGGTTTGTAATCATTTATGTTTTCAGCAACAACCTATGGTCCAACATCAGATTACCCTAAAGTAGGGTTTGTTGTTTATTCAGTGTTGCAATGGCCATTGGCCAAGTTGCGAATGGAATTTCAAATGGTGTTCAAAAATCACAGCTTTGGTTTTCTGGGTTGTTATGGAGTATTAAGGTGGGATCATTTGACATAGTAATTATGGTTGCAGTGTATGGAGAAATGATATTTGGGTTGTTAAAGGTTGGATTTTTTTGGTTAACTAATCGATTCCTGTGATTTGAAGATGAACTTCTTGACTAGGGTTTCAAGTTTTCTATTGAAGATGTTGAGTTTGCTAACCGATTCTGAGCCTCTAAATGGAATGAGTTCAAGTTTTTGATGGAATGCTCTCTTTTTCTTCTCTTGTAATATCTTCAATCAATGTATTTTGGTGATGGATTTGATTCTTGATGAAAGGGATAGAATGATTTATACTGAATTATTTCTTTGAAAGGGATTTCTTACTAGACAAATGATCTAACCCTTTTTTTATTGTTAAAAATATGCATCTTAGATGAAATTTCATATTGGGATGCTAACTTGAGAAAAAAACAGTTGAGAGTGAATTCAATATATTTTTTATAGCTTAGGTTTATGATGAAACAAATAGTTAGTGAAACAGATATAAACCGATTTAGTTTTAAAAACTATTTAGGCTATGTTTGGTAAACTAGCTGATAGCTGATAAGCTAGCTGGTGACTGATAAGCTAGCTGGTAGCTGATAAGCTAGCTGGTGAACAAATCATGTTTGGTAAAAACTAGCTTATGAGCATGTAAAATGACCAAAATGACATCCTTAATAAATAATCAATTACAAGTATTTTATAATATAATTAAAACAATTTTTTAATAATATAATTAAAATAAATTTTAATAATATAATACGTTAAAAAATAATATAGAGTTGATTATTATTATTATTATATGAAAGGATTATGTGCAAGACAGTAACTAGGTTTACCGTGTCCAATGTTATAAGACACTAGTGGGTCACACTGCTACACACCCGAATAGAGATCAATTGGATTTACTAGTTGTGTGTAATTAATTAGTTAGTATAATTAATTAATTGAGAGAGAAAATAAATAATAGATAGTTTATTTATTGAATAAATATTAATAGTTAATTAATATATGGAAATGTTTAATTAAAGCCTATCAGGCTTGATAATTAAACGGGATTTTCTATTAGGTTATTACCATATTTAATCCTATAAACATATGGCTAACCTAAAGGTTTATTCATTGAACTCATTAGAAAACTTAGAGAAAAAGAAAAGCCAAAACCCTTCTCTCTCTCTCTCTCCCAAAATCGACACACACACACACACACATACTCAAACCAGTTTCGGTTTTGAGTATCCGGATAATCCTCAGGCGGTCTAGCAGCTGTTCTCGTGGTGGTGCAGTAACGGTGTATTCCCCGTTAGCGTTTCAGTGATCCGTCTGAAAAGTAACCTAAAGGTATTGTTCTAAACCTCTCTTAATTGTATCTAAACTCGTTTAGGTTGGATCTCATGGTTTGGGAATTCAGTTTATTCCACTGTGCATGTTTGTTTTACTGCTGCCTTAATTCCCAACAGTGGTATCAGAGCCATTACCTGAACGTTTAGATCTGGTTTATTGTTTAAACTGTTATTGAGGTTTGTTAAAAGTTTATTGATTTTTATCAGTTTAGTTTAAAAATCGATTTTTTATCACACGAACACGTTAATCGACGGTAATCTTAGAGTTGATCGCCGGCCACCAAGTCACGGTGGCCTAGCGACGGCTCACGGTGGTTCACACCACCGGCCGAACCACTTAGCCCAGCCGTGGCAGTGGCGGCGACGTCGATTGGAGGCCACGGTGGTGGCGATGGCGGCTGAATTGCTGTTCTTGCCGGCGCGTACACGCGGACCACCTGCCAAGCTGCCGGATGCCTTACGGCCATGCCAAGGCGGCGGTGGTGGTCGGTCTTGTAAATCGCCAAGCCACCGAGAACGGTGGTGGCAGCGATTGTTGTTGTTTGTTCGACGGGGACGGCGGCGGCGACTGTTGTCGTCGTCGCAGGTCAAGCCGAAACCACCGAATGGTGGTGGCGCTGCTGTTGCCTAACGTTGGTGGCAGAAGTGGTGGGGGGCGGCGGCTATGGCCGTCGTCACCGGACGAACCACGAGCCACCAAGCCATCCGCCGGCTGCCTTGTGGCCTCGCCGGGCGGCGGTGGTGGTTATCTTTGTTTCTCGCGATCGCAAGCCGCACCACCAATCGGTGGTGACGGCGGTGGTGGCGGTTGTTGTTGATACCGCCGGCCACGGCGGCGATGGCAGCTGTGGCTGCTGTTGTCGTCAATCAGCCTAGCGGCGGCGGCGGGGTGACATTGGTTGCCGCTGCTGTCGCCGGTGGTGGTTTTAGGTAAAGCGCCGACAATCGGCGGCGACGGTGGCTCCGGCTCCGTTGTCGTCGATAACCGGTAGTAACGATGGTAACCGCTTGTTGCTATTGTTGCTATCGGTGATGGTATCGGATAAAGTTTCGTGTTGATAGGGTTGTTTTAACCAGATAGGCTAAAACCCCGGATAAAATTAATTTTATGTTTATCTCGTATAATTAAAATTAATTTTAAGTAATTATAAAACCAGTTGAGTTTGTAATCCTAGTTTATCGTAACTGCTTGTTTCTAGTTTGATTTTTATTTAAACTGTTAGTTGCGAGTGTCATAGCCAAGCCCCAGACTTGTGGTTGTGTTTTAATTTATTGTACTCTGTTTTTGGTAAGGGAGGCCTGCGTGCCATTTACAACCCTTTTTATTGTAATTTTATTTTATATAACGAAGACGGAGAAAGCCTTGAAGACGGTGTTTGGAGACACAACCGAGGATGTCGGAGCCAGTGGGAGCGTTCTTCTTGTGTATTGCTTGTCACTTAGGTTTAAGACCGTCAGTTCTGTGTTGGCTCACTTAACTGACAATAGTTTGGGGGCAAAAGCTATGACACAGTGTTTATGTTTTAATAATTGCGTGGTTTGATATAATTGCGTGGTTGTCATAAAACGTAGTTTTTTAATTCTAATGAGTTGTTTTATAAAAACCTAGAGGTTCGATTACAGAATGTTTTTCGAATCAGTTTTTAAAAGTAAGGTTTTTGGAAATATAAAACTGGCTAAAAACCCCTTAGGTTTAAAAATCTTAGATCACGTGAGTGCGACCCACTTAGGGACCCTTTTGGCGTAAGATACGCGGGTGTTGGAAGAGAACAAGCCTTGGGCATCCGCGTTCAAACCCCAAGTTGAAAGAGGTGTGATAAGTACACCCAGTCCCGAGTGGTGCGATCTATTTTGGTTTTGTAGCAATTTACCGTGTCGTATCGGGCCAAAGCGCACTAGAGGGACTAAATATGCACGAATGTAATATTCGATGTCCCGACGTTCTAGAAGTCGTATTTTCGTTTTAAAATGCGATTGGTATAAGAGGTTACCTACCAGAAATAGCATGGGCCGGTTTGTATGATCAAGCCGCTTACCAACACATGTGAAATATGGATTCTAGTCTAATAAACTTATTTTTCTAAGGGTAATAATTTTATTAGAAGTTTATAATCAAACAAACTAAATCGGAATTTATTCTTTATGTAGATGTCTTATACTACCGTCCCGTTTTATTCACCTGAGGAATCACTTCGCCTGATCATGGGCAAGTGGAAGCTTACGGGCCAAAACTTTCCAGTTTGGAAGTTGCATCTTGAAAATGTCTTGCGGGCCTAGGGTAAGCTTTATGTGATCGATAAACCACTGTCACGACCTAAGAGCAATGCTCCTGAAAAGGAATTTGCTGAGTACTTCAAATTTATGGCCGATGAATCTGACGTGATGTCTATTCTGTCTTTCTCTGCTTCACCCGAGTTCACGGTCGATCTCAGAGTTAAGTTTTGCCATGAGGTCGTGAAGAGTATAGAAGACCAAGTCGGTTTCTATAAGAATAGTGAGAAATATTTGATCAGGAAAGAAATCTTTTCACTGAAGCTGAAGAGAGGCCAATCAGTTAAAGATCATCTCCTAGAGATAAGGAGACTCTTTAAGTGTTTGTCACGACTTGGATACAAGATGACTCAGGAAGAGCTCGTGTATCTGATGTGGTTCTCACTCCCGAAGGAGATTCGTGTCACAGCTAGTAGATACATGGGAGAACCAGAATGTACGTGGCAAATGTTCATGAGGACATTTTGGACAGTCTGGAGCCGAAAGAAGCAAGTGCTGAACTCATGGACACTACTGATTGGATTGATGAGTTGGGAGATCTAAGTTGCCCAGAATGTGGTAGCCAAGATATCTGTGTCCACTCATTCAACGCTGGCCAGATGGACATCGTCTACCCGATGCGCCAGGTATCTTTATGATAGATTGTTTGATCACTTCTTACGAATCATGGGTACTTGATACAGGAAGTGGTAACCATATTTGTAATCATTTACAGGGATTCAATAGAAGGGAGACCTTGAGGAAGGATCGTTCGAACCTACGAGTCGGTGAAGGCACGATGCTTGTAGCTGAAGCCGTAGGATCTTACAATCTTAGTTTACCCTCGGGTCTAGTTTTGGAACTCGAGACTTGTTACTATGTTCCTAAGATGATCAAAAATATTCTTTCTTTTGATTTGTTGGTAGACCAAGGTTTTTATTATAAATATGATTACAAAATGATTTCTTGCTTTAAAAATAATATTTTATTTCAAAGCAACACCTTCTAATGGTCTATACATATTTAATCTTCAAGAAAGTAATAACGAAATCTATCATATAAGTAAACGATCTAAAGACATCGAGGATCAAACTTACCTCTGGCATTGTCGGCTTGGACATATAAACAAGAAACGCATAGAATTACTCCAGAAAGGAGGACTTCTAGGTACTTTTGATTTTAAGCCATTTAGTAATTGCGAATCTTGTTTGTCGGGCAAAATGACAAAGCATCCTTTCAACAAAGGCAATGAAAGGGCCAATGATTTGTTAGAGATCATACACACAGATGTGTGTGGACCTTTTAGTCATGAGGCAAGAGGAGGATACCGGTACTTCATTACCTTCACTAACGACTTCAGTAGGTATGGATATGTCTACCTGATACGACATAAGTCTGAAACTTTCGAGAATATTCAAAGAGTTTCAAAGTGAAGTACAGAATCAACTTGACAGGAATATCAAGTTCTTAAGGTCAGGCCGTGGTGGGGAATATCTTAGCCTAGAATTTGACAGTTGATAACTCTCTAATTTGAGAGTTATTTAGTGTTAATTAACCTCGTTTTGTATATTATTTTATACCTACTTTGCTCTCTTTCTTTCTCTTTGGACTAAAATGTTTTAAAAAGGTTTTGATAAATACAAAGGATCAAGTTTGATGAAAAACGGCCTAAAAGCTCAACAAATCAGTCCAAATCCCGAAAGCAGTCCAAAAGCTCTCCAACAGTTCAAGGTTCAAAAATGCAAAAGACCCATTTGTGTCACCACTGAGGGGAACGATCTTAACTTGGCCTTTGGAAATACTGAAGAGGCAAATGTGCAAGTGGCCCACATGGCCCATGTGAAGAGAATAAATAAAAGATCTGATGAAGAGGATAAGATGGTTTCTATTGGTTGATTTTATACCCATGGATTATATCCATGGGTTAAGATTCCTTATAAATACAAATCGAAGCCTCCTCAAAGGATCATCCCAGCCACTGCTACTTCTCATTTTCTTTCTTTTTTCGCTCCCCAGACTTCCTCCATGGAAGCTCATCTGGGTTTCTTTATTCCTGTTTTCTTTTACTGCTTTATTTTAGCTTAACTCTTTATATGCTTTCTAGTTATAAAAGTTAACTGCTTTATTTTATTTCTCGTACTGTACTTTTTATTCCGTATTTATTTATTATGAAGTTAGTTTCTAAATCTAATCTTGTTATGTCTTTTATTTTAGGCTAAACCCTTTAATGGGTGTGGGTGTGAGTTTATTTTAAAACTGTGTAGACAACACTTGGGTGTTGTCGTTATTTCCAAATTTTACGATTAGTTATTTGAACCGACACTTAATTTCGATATAGATAAACCGATCATTTTGATGTGTCGTGTTAGACCTCAGATCCAGAGATGGGCGGGTCCGAAATACGGTTTGGATAATGCACAAAGAGCTTGAGAGGGCCTTTGATAATCACGTAGAGATGCGGGTTCTGCATGGTTTGCTAAGGTTCAGTAAGTCAGTCGGGATTTTTATCACAAGGAGACTTGGGTATAAATCCCCATACTCGGTGGAACAAGATTTATTCTAATCTACTTACAAAAACCGGTAATCTTACGATTTGGAATAACGATGACTTCATAGCAACTTCACGGTATGTTTTGTAAAAATGTAGTTTCGAGAGATTTCTGTTTTTATAAATATCCCCATAACGTGAAGTTTCTAAACTCGTGTTATATTATGTTTTAAAGTAAAAACTTACATCCACACCTTCTTTCTTCTTTATTAATCAAAAGTCTTCCTTTTTAGTATTATCACCATCAAACTCATCTTTTTATATCAAAAACCACCAAGCATTAGAAGTTCATGAAAGTCTCAAGTTTTCTATAAAATCTCAGTCCCTGTGGAAACGAACATTTGGTATACTATCACTTTATTACTTATAGTGATCCTTTGTCGGTGTATACTTGCATCCTCATTGTGGTGAAATTGTGACCACATAGTGGCACGCACGGTTTTCCGCTATCAAGTTTTTGGTGCCGTTGCCGGGGACTTTGCTTTAATTTTAAACTCTGAGATATTTCATTCGAGCCTGAGTTGCTTGTCTTTGTTAAATAGCACTTGTCACGTTGTATGCCACGGCTACCACACGGTGAACATTTACCTCTCGATCCGGAGATAGAACGTAATGTCAAAAGACGTCGTCGAGGTAGAACTGGTCGTAACCGAAACATGGTTGGAAACCCACCACCACAAGAGGAAACCACCATAACCATTGCCGATAACAAGGAAAGAGGAATACGTGACTATGCACTACCCGAATTTGGACAATTACAGTCAGGTATTTTGAAACCACCCGTGGATGCAACAGTACATTTTGAACCAAAGCCAGTAATGTTCCAAATGATATCGGCTATGGGTCAATTTGCAGGGTTAGCATCAGAAGATCCGCACTCTCATTTAAAATCTTTTTTTAGAAATGACAGATCATTTTCGTATTCGTGGGATAACAACCGAACACTTACGTTTGACACTTTGGTTAAATTCCCAACCACCTCATTCAATCAACAGTTGGACAAGTTTGGCGGAAAAGTTTTTAAAAAAATATTACCCGCCAACAAGAAATGTTAAATTCAGAAATGAAATTTTGATGTTTCAACAGTATGAGGATGAGGCAGTCTCGGATGCATGGGAGAGATTTAAAGAACTACTTAGGAGATGTCCTCACCATGGAATTCCCCATTGCATCCAAATGGAAACGTTTTATAACAGTCTTACTTTTGCTGCAAAAGGTAATTTAGATGCAACAGCGGGTGGTGCTTTTCTTTCAAAACATATACTGAAACTGTTGACATTTTGGGAAAGATTGCCAAAAACAACACTGATTGGTCAAACCCACGCGCTTTGGCACCTAAAAGACCATCGAAAATTAATGAGAATGATGCCATTACCACATTAAACGCACAAATTTTGGCTTTAACCAACTTGGTGAAAAATAATTTGAATATTAATGAGACAAACCAAGTGCAAGCTATTACATCTTCTAAAAAAGAAATGTGCGTATTTTGCGGTAATATTCATACTTATGAACATTGTCCGAACAACCCAGCATCAGTAAACTTTGTTGGAAACTATTCTAAAAACAGCCCGTTTTCACCAACATACAACTCAAACGGGAGAAATCATCCGCATCTTTCATACAAAACTCCAGGACTTCAGCCCCCGGGGCAGTCATTTTCAAAACCAACAAAATCCCCGGGATTTCATCAAGGTGCACCTCAAAATTTTCAAAGTTGGCAATCCTCACAAATGCACCAACAAAGATCTCAAAATACATCGGACAGCAATGGTTCACTTGAATCTATGCTAAAAGGTTTTATAAATCAAACCAATGCAACTTTGAGAGGTTTGGAAACCCAACTGGGACAATTTGCAAATGAATTGAGAAATAGGCCACCTGGCACTCTGCCAAGTGACACAGAAACCCCTAAGGGTAAGGAACATGTCAAGGCAGTGACAACCGTTGAAATTGGACCCGAGATAATCTCAACGGAACAACCATGTCACACTAAAACTAAGCATGCTTTTGATAAAGAAAACTTTCCTGGACTGTTTTCAATTGTTGAGACCCCACAGGAACCAGAGTCTGTCCCTAAAACAGCAGCTTTGCCCAGTTCAAATGTTGCTGAAACTCCAAATCAAACTGTGCAAAAGTCAAATCAGCCAGTAGTGGCTCTGAGAGAATTACCTTTTCCTCAAAGATTGAAAGCCAAAAATATGGATACTCAGTTTAAGAAGTTTTTGGACATCTTTAAAAGCTCCATATTAACATACCTTTGGTAGAAGCTCTCGAGCAAATGCCAAATTATGTTAAATTTTTGAAAGACATTCTTAATAAGAAAAGGAGATTGAGCGAATTTGAAACTGTGGCTTTAACAAAAGAATGTAGTGCACTTCTCACTTGTAAGATCCCTCCAAAACTCAAAGACCCGGGAAGTTTCACCATCCCGTGTTCCATTGGAGGGAAGGAAGTCGGACATGCTCTTTGTGACTTAGGGGCAAGTGTAAATCTCATGCCCTTGTCGGTTTTTAATAAATTGGAAATTGGTGAAGTTCGGCCAACAACCGTAACTTTACAAATAGCGGATAGATCCATTGTTTATCCGAAGGGTAAGATTGAGGATATTTTAGTCGAAGTCGATAAATTTATCTTTCCGGCTGACTTTTTAGTGTTAGATTTTGAAGCCGATAGGAGTTGTCCCATCATTGTAGGACGACCATTTCTTGCAACAAGAAAAGCCTTGATCGACGTTCAGAAAGGCGAGCTAACCATGAGGGTCAACGACCAACAGGTAACCTTCAACCTGTTCAAAACACTTAAGTATAATGGGAACTTTGAGGATTGTTCTGCCATTTGTACTTCAAGTGATGATTTGGAAATAAACTCAATCAACTGTTCCCTCAGTGGTGACAATCTCACCACAGAGGTGAACTGTGCTGATGATTTTGAAAACACATAACTTGAAAACACAGAGGTTGAAGTGTTAGCTGTTTTTGAACAATTGGATTTTAGTGAAAGATCTGTCCAACCACCATCCATAGTAAAGGCACCCGAATTGGACTTGAAACCTCTACCATCACACCTTAAGTATGCTTATCTCATGGAGGAAGATAAATTGCCTGTAATTATATCCTTTAACTTAAGTTGTGAACAGGAAGAGAAATTAATTAAACTGTTACAAAACCATAAGAAAGCCATTGGGTGGACAATAGCAGACATTAGAGGAATAAGCCCGACACTTTGTCAACACAAGATAATTTTGGAAGAAAATAGCATTGGCAAAGTGCAACCACAAAGACGACTAAATCCCATCATGAAAGACGTCGTTAAAAAAGAATTTCTTAAATGGCTAGATGCGGGTATTATATACCCCATTTCTTGTAGCGGTTGGGTAAGCCCGGTACAATGTGTACCAAAGAAAGGTGATACCACGGTAATCACCAACGAGAAAAATGAACTTATCTCGACAAGAACTGTGACCGGGTGGAGAATTTGCATGGATTATAGACAATTGAACCTAGCCACCAAAAAGGACCATTTCCCTTTGCCCTTCATAGATCAGTTGCTAGATCGTTTAGCCGGAAAGGAATTTTATTGCTTTTTGGATGGATATTCTGGTTACAACCAAATTCACATTGCACCCGAAGATCAAGAGAAGACCACCTTCACTTGTCCCTTCGGAACTTTCACTTTTCGGCGAATGCCATTTGGTTTGTGTAACGCTCCCGCAACATTTCAAAGATGTATGATGTCAATTTTTTCAGATATGATTGAAGATACCATGGAAGTCTTCATGAATGATTTTTCAGTTATTGGCACATCGTTTGATAATTGTCTTGAAAATCTTAAAAAGAGTTTGGAACGTTGCGAGACACATGATCTGATTCTAAATTGGGAAAAGTGTCATTTTATGGTACAAGAGGGAATTGTTTTGGGTCATTTGGTATCTCAAAGAGGTTTGGAAGTGGATAAGGCTAAAATAGAAGTAATAATGCAATTACCCGAGCCTAGCATGGTTAAAGGCATTAGAAGCTTTTTGGGACATGCAGGATTTTATAGACGGTTCATAAAGGATTTTTCAAAAATTTCAAAACCACTCTGTAATTTACTCCATGTTGACCACCCTTTTGACTTCACTTCAGAATGTACAAAAGCTTTTGAGACTTTGAAAAAAGCACTTGTTACGGCACCTATTGTCATTGCTCCTAACTGGGCCTTACCTTTTGAGGTAATGTGTGATGCCAGTGATTGGGCGGTAGGTGCCGTCTTGGGACACAAAGTCAATAAAATCTTTCACCCCATTTACTACGCAAGTAAGACTCTGATTGATGCTCGGTTGAATTACACAACAACAGAAAAAGAGCTACTTGCTGTAGTGTTTGCTTTTGACAGATTCCGTTCATACTTGATAGGTACAAAAGTCATTGTTCATACAGATCATTCTGCTATCAAATATCTTTTTAATAAAACTGATGCAAAACCACGACTTATTAGATGGGTCCTGCTTTTGCAAGAGTTTAATATCGAGGTAATTGATAGAAAAGGAACTGATAATCAAGTGGCCGACCACCTTTCAAGAATTGAGGGAATAGTGTCAATTGGGGGTAAGCATGCAATAAAAGAATTTTTTCCCGATGAGCATGTTTTGTCAATTCAACACCATTTTGAATCAAAAATTCCATGGTACGCGGATATAGCAAACTACCTTGCTAGTGGGCTTAAGCCGTATGGTTTAAATGGACAAAGGTTGAAAAAGTTTCTGTATAATTGCAAACAATATTTTTGGGACGATCCTTCTCTTTTTAAAATTGGAGCAGATCAAATGGTGAGAAGGTGTGTCCCGAATTCTGAGATGAAAAACTTGTTGAAAGCCTGTCATGACTCTCCGTATGGTGGCCACTTTGGTGGCCAACGTACGGCAGCAAAAGTTTTACAAAGTGGATTCTTTTGGCCTACACTTTTCAAAGATGCCTTCGAGTTTGTCAAAAGTTGTGATGCATGCCAAAGAACGGGGAATTTGTCCCAACGAAATGAAATTCCATTAAACAATATTTTGGAAGTAGAACTCTTTGATGTTTGGGGCATAGATTTCATGGGACCATTCCCTATGTCTTTTAATAACCAGTTTATCTTAGTGCCAGTTGACTATGTTTCCAAGTGGGTGGAAGCATCGACATGTCCAAGAAATGATGCTAAGACAGTAATTAATTTTTTACAAAAGAACATCTTTTCACATTTTGGAACACCCCGCGCTTTAATTAGTGACGAGGGAACTCATTTTGTAAATAAAATGTTAACTACTATTCTTGAAAAATATAACATCCGACATAAGATCTTACGGCATACCATCCTCAAACAAATGGTCTTGCCGAACTTTCAAATCGGGAATTTAAATCGATTCTTGAAAAAGTTGTCAAACCCGATAGGAAAGATTGGTCTCTTAAGTTGGATGATGCACTCTGGCATACCGAACTGCTTATAAAACACCATTGGGAATGTCACCATATAGACTGATTTTTGGTAAAGCATGTCACTTACCGTTGGAACTCGAGTATAAAGCTTTTTGGGCAACAAAAGAACTGAATTTTAGTGCGAATGTAGTGGGAGAGAAAAGGAAACTTCAGTTGTGTGAGTTAGAAGAACTGAGATTTCATGCTTATGAGAACACTAAAATTTATAAAGAAAAAACTAAATTTTGGCACGATCGCAGAATCGTCAATCGAACTTTTGAAAAAGATCAACAAGTTCTTCTCTTTAACTCACGACTGAAGTTGTTTCCTGGTAAGTTAAAATCAAGATGGTCAGGCCCGTTGACAATGGCAGAAGTTGGAAATTATGGAACAGTTGATCTTGTGAATCCGCAAGATGGGAGTATTTTTAGGGTAAATGGACACCGGATTAAGCATTTTCTCCCTGAGAGAATGCCTAAAACGACAATCTAAAGAACACCCGAAAAATACGAGGAAGTTTGTAAATAAATCCTTTGGTATTTTACTAGTTGTATTATTAGTATTCTATATATAGCTATGTATTTATATACTAGTAATATTATATATATAGTGTACGCAGTATAATGTAGATATTTCATATTACTGTGTCTAAAAAAAAGAGATAAGTTGAGATCTTTTTCACTGACAGTATTTTTAAGTAATGATGAGGGTTCATGAACCATGGACCTCAGAATGTTTATGAATTCTGTTGATGAAAATTTGAAATCCATCGTTATCCTTAAAAAAATAATAATAAAAACAAAATATAAAAATAAAAATAAGTGAGTTTCATGTGGGTAAATTATTCAAAAGTGAGGGGCATTGTTGAATTTTTTTTTTCTTCTTCCTGTCACTTTCAAACAAAGAGAAACTTTACAGTTTCTTTTTCTCTCCCCCTCTCTCTCTCTCTCTCTCTCTCTCTCTCTCTTTACGCACCCCACCACCGCCCCTTTCAAAAACCCCCACCGCCGACCACCTTAAAACCGTCGGCCGCCCACCTCCTCTTCCACGCATCATCTCCGGCCACCATGGCCCGCACCAAGGGCGCCGCCCGACGGCCGACCCCCGCTCCCACCATCTCGTCGGCATTCGAAGTTCGCATCGGAGAGGACGCCGTGGTGCGAACGCCGGCGACGCAACCACCGGCGACAACGCAACAACCACATGCCGCCGCCACCACTCTCGCCCACGGCGTACACACCAGCGCCGCTGTTTCAACCGACGCCACACACACAGCCGTGGTGAACGCCGCTACCGCCACCATCTCCGGCAAAATCCGGGTAACCCTAGCTCCGACGGGCCGATCGTCACTCCCCAAAAAGCCGTCTATTCCAGCCGATGCTCCCACTCTGCGAAGATCTGCCCGACTCGCCGGAGGTATGTCATCATCCACGGGACCGACGCAATCGGAAGATCAATCCTACACTCGAGCCATCGCCGGTCTCACGGCGGACCAAAACACCGGTCTGCTTGGTGACATTCTCAGCCCTCTCACTCAGGTAAACGCGACTTCCTTTGTTATTCCGACCATTCCTATTTCAGTCGGAATCGAGAGTAGCATGCAACTCCAAATACCGAAAATTTTGGTTCAAATGAAGAATCTTACGAACACAGCCGTCTTAACCACCACATCCCCTATCGTTACAACCATATCCAACCCAAACACAGATTTGGTTAATCCATTGCAAGGGATACAAATGAGACCTCCTTCCGGATCACCTAGCGGCCCTTTGGGGATCGATATAAATCTCATGGGTGATGCCGAAGGAGAGAGTTGGGATGATGATTTCATTTTATTTGGTGATGACGGACAACGACCATCCACGGAGGTGTCGGTTTCGGGTATAAATATTGGAGGCTTGCAGAATCTTGGTGGGGTACAGACTTCTTGCCCTGAAAATCCCCTTAGTGGTGACACTGAGGGGATAGCCTCAACAGGCGCCAACTTGGGTCCAGTGGTTTCTCAGACTGCTACTATTTTGCAGACCTACCAGACGCGGAAAAGTACACGTAGAGAGAGGAAAGCACCCACGGTTGAACCCGATTCAACCCACGACGAAGACCCAGATTTCGATCTCGATCACGATTCGGAGTTTACCCAACCGCAACGAAAAAAAGGGCCTCCCGTTCTCGGTTAGCAATGGCTAGCTATGAAGAAAAGCTCCGGTTGTTAGCTAACAACCGAATACTCATGGAGCGCCCTTTTGATCGTAAGCTTTTCTCCACCCATACGCATATACCACACCACCTTGCGGCCCATCATTGGACCAATATGATACCCGATGAGTGCACCGTTAATGTAACATCTTGTTTTCAATATGCCTAAATTACCTGCTAAGTATGTTTAATTATTATGTTAAAAGGGCATTACGTGTTTATATTATGTAAATTTGTGATTTAGTGGGAGTTTGAGTTTGAAAATTTTAGAGTTATATTTCTTTGGAGTATATTAGAGGATCTAGAAAATTTCTCGTTAAATGGAGCAAAAAAACGAGAAAATGTAAGAAAACGGGTTGAAATTTCAACAACTAAGCTACGGAGACGTAAAACCGGTTTATTTTTGGGGAGATATTTTCTGGAATAATTTAATTGGAGGTTGTAGATTATTTCGTTATGAACGCGTAGGCGAAAACCTCATCGAAAACGGAGTTACGAGCGAAAAGTTATGTTATTTTTAGTATTTAATGGTCAAAATGGGTGCCCAATTGAGCCAAACCCGACCCAAACCGGGTTTAAGTGGGTAATATGAAGAAAATGGTCTCATTTCTTCCCAAAATCAGTTCTATAACTCTCTCATTCAATTAAGGTGCAATTTTCACACACAAAGGCTCAATCTAACCCAAATCAAGGTGGAATTACAAGATTTTTGAAGGATATGATCATCAATCAAAGGTATAATACATCTTTACACTTGTTCTTGGTTTGTTTGATGTTTAGCTCAAGATTCATGAAATAGGGAGTTTAGATTATGGATTGCATGTGGCTTAAACATGTTTATTTCATGAAATCTAAGCTAGATATGAAGTTATTTAAGAGAAACCTTGTTCAATCTTGAAAGGTTTGCAAAAGATGAGCTTAAATTGGTTGAAGGTTTGAATTCTTAGTTCAACTATGGAAAATTGATGGTTTGAATTGAGAAAATGCTTGGATTGTCAATGATTTCATGAAATGTAGTTGATTTCATAGTAGAAATATGAGTTTGGTAAGTTTAGGACAAAGTTTGGCTAAGAAATGATGGAAATTGAAGGTTTTATGTTATGAAAACTATGTTTCAGCTCTGTTTTGCAAAAATCGTATAAAATCATAGAAAAATCAGAAAATTGAGGTCAACGGATTTGGAAAGCTTGGATTATCTACTTTGTTTTGTATTCAGACCTCGAAATCTAATTCCAAGCTTAGAAAGGGTAAAAATGGTCATCTTTTCGGAGTTGTAAAGCTGATTTTTGACAGCTTAGTGCTGCTGTTTTGTAAAAATTGTAGAAAATTGTTGAAATCTCCAAATGAGGTGAGGCCAAATGCTATGATTAGATAATTGAGTCTAGTTTGTTTCTTATTTGATGACCAAGACCTGAATATGAGTTTAAAAATGGTAAAATAGACCTGTAAGTAGCAACTCTAGTGGAATCAATGTAAAGTGCTTAAATAGGATTTGTGTATAACTTGTGTTTCTTTCCTTGGTTGCTTACGATACTTTGTATCTACACTCCAGGGAGTAACTAAGACATATTTGAGGCTATGGAGACATTTTGTATGTGGTACTTTGGACTTGCTTTGTGAGCTCATCTCGGAGCTTTTTCGGTATTGTACAGTTAAGTCGGTGAGTTAAATAGTTAATTGTTACATATTGTTTTGTATATATATATATATTTGTATGTGAATATTTCTAGTCTTGAATTGATTTACATCGTCTTTCTTTGACTTTGATTTCATTTCTTGAGTTTGTTCCGTATCATAATCTCGTGACATCGGTTTGCTTTCCGGATCCGGATTCGTGGTTTCCTTTCTTGGATTATACGCCATAGTATGGGTACTACTGCGTGTGGTATGCCAGAAGTTGATGGCAAAGTCAAGATCCCGGGGTCGGACGGGTGAGGCTTTCTGCGGTTGTGGATACTCATTGCTCGGATAGGAGGAAGAGCAATGAGTAGGGAACCTTGACACATACCCGGTAGAGGAAGGAGGGTAGTGCAAGGCTTCCTATGATGTGATATTCTTACTTGAACTTTGGCATGAGCCCGGGAGAGGAAGGACGGGGTGATGCACTGTTCTCATTATGTTCATCGATTCGATGATTTCGTTATTTATACGTATCGTTGTTGAATACATTTGGTTATTGATTATGTTTTCTCGTTGTATCGTGTGTTATAGGTATGATATGTATAAGGATTTGACAATGAAATTCTATGAACTTAGCACCCGGTACGTATTTGTTCACTCGGTTACTTGTATGTCCTGATTTCCATTTGGTATATGTTTTAAACGCTTTTGCTAATAAGTGTCTACCGTGTATGTATATATACATATATGCATTATTGATATGTAATACTTAACTATCCAACTCACTAAGCGTTCGCTTACCTTTCAAGTGTTAACCCCTCTCAGGAAAGAAGGCTGATAAGGGGAAAGAAACCGCAGTTTGATTTGGAAGATTGATAGTGGACTTTGAAGACTACGAACGACTTTTGGTATAGATATGTAGTAGTTTATTTCTGTTACCTATAGATGTAATAGTTTGTAGTTAGTTTGTAGTTAGTTTGGTTGCGGGTTATATGTATGTCCCGTTTATTTTGCTACTTAACTCGGTTTGTAAGTAAAAGTCCATTATGTGTGGTTTGGAATCGTGTTTTGGTTGGTAAATACCACTAAAATAAAACGGATATTTTGAAGTTTTATAGAAAAATAATATCCCGTGTTTTGAGGTTAATTAAAGTATTTTAATTGGAGACTATAAAATTGGTAACTTGGGGTTTCGTAACCGAGGTGTTACAAATATGGTATCAGAGCAGTGGTTTGAGAGATTTAGATATTAGAAATGATATCTAGACTCAAACCTAGGCATTGAGATCGTATAGTAACTAGGCTATGATAAAATGCGGGATATAGACCAATAGGAGAGACTTGGGATTGGTTAGGGAATAGGGGTAGAATAATATTTGACTTTTGTATGTATTATAAATTTCAGTATGATGTCTGAACACGATTCGTCTAGCAAGATACCGACTGCTCAAACCATCGGGGATGAGAACTCCAAATCCGAAGAGGATGTTCAACAAGACATTGGCAATGATGATGAAGCCCAATTATCACCTCGTACAGAGAGGTTATTGAAGATCATGAATGATCAAACACAAGCTGCTCTTCAAGAACAAAGAATAGAGTTCGAAAGAAAGTTACTAGAGGTGCAAAATCCAGTCAATGCTAAAAAGCAGGATGTCGAAGGACCGAAACCGGTAAATGATGACGTACCTAATCCAAAGTGCGATCGGCCATCTTTTAAAACATTTAGAAGCAGTGGGGCTATAGAGTTTTCGGGGCAGACGGACCCAGTACTTGCGATGCAATGGGTCGAAAATACTGAAAAAGTATTTAGGGTTGTTTATGTAAGAGATGAAGATAACGTACGTTACGCTACGGCGACACTTACTGACCGTGCACTCACTTGGTGGAACGCTACGTATCGATCGGCAGATCCTAATACTCGGGATAGAATGACGTGGGAGGAATTTCAAGTGTTGTTCTTCAAACAATACTGTCCAGATGATCTGAAACAGAAACTCGAGAAGGAATTCCTAGAGCTCAGACAAAAATCAATGTCGGTGATTGAATACGAAACAGAGTTCAATCGAAAACTTCAATTTGCCCAACGGTTTGTACCAAGTGAGAAGGACAAGATTAATCATTTTGTCGCTGGTCTTCGACGGAATATTCGCGATTTTGTCACCAATCGCGACATATCCTCATTCACCAAAGCAGTTGAGTATGCAAGGAAGCGAGAGCATGATCTGAGTCTCCCTGATGATTCTGATGTGCCTGAGAAACGACCTAGGGTTGAGAAAACATTCTCAACACCGACGTCTAAATCGTCTCGATTCTTTACTACGAGACTAGCTCAATCGCATAATACACCTCATATTACCTCACGAGCTTATACCATGCAGTCGAATGTGCCAAGGAATTGTAACCGATGTGGCAAGAGTCACCAAGGACGATGTGGTGGAGAACAAACTTATCTGCGATGCTTTTGTTGTGGTGAAGTTGGGGATGTTCGAACTCAATGCCCTCAAAAGGAAAGGGCATGTTATAATTGTGGTGTGTTGGGTCATCGTATTCGAGAATGTCCAAAGAAGAGACCGGAGGAAAGTAGGGGGTCGGTACAACAACCGAGGCAACGACTAAAACAGACAACGGGGGCTTCAACCAAAAAGGAGGAGGTACCGAAACCTCGAGCTAGGGCATTTCAAATTACTGCGGAGGAAGCTATCAAGGATCCCGATGTTGTTACGGGTATTTTTCTCGTTAACTCCCAACCCGCTCGTATTTTATTCGATTCTGGAGCTACAAATTCTTTTATGTCGCATGATTATGTTCGCTACATGAAATCTGTTCCGTTTATGCTCCCTAGTCCGTTTACCGTTGATACTGCTAATGGAGTCACTTTAGTAGCTGATAGAGTATTTAGGGATTGCTCTTTAGTATTAGAAAATCATGATTTTTTGGTAGACTTGATTCCAATTGATATTCGTGGCTTCGATGTCGTGATTGGTATGGATTGGTTAATAAAGAACCGCGCGGTTATCATTTGTTATGAGAGAATGGTTCAGGTACCAGTTAAGTGTTAGTAATTATGTGCAGAAGTTGACAAACCAGTGATTACACATCCAATGTTATAAGACACTTGAGGGTCACACCTGTGAGGACCTATAAATCGAACAAGTTAAATAAAACCCAGAAATGGAGAGATTGGATTTATAATAGTCAATTATAAATCAGTTGGGTAATTTCAGTCAGAAATCCCAAAGTTAGAGGATTATTAATTAATTAGATGAATTATATATTAGATTAAGTAAATATATAATAAAAGATATCTAGTTAATTAATAGTGATTATCTAGAAGATTCTTTCTTAAGGAGAAAGAAAGAATCAGATAATTATGGAAACTAAATTAAATGGAAAGTCTTTCATTTAAATAAGCCTTTAGGGTTTGAAATTCAATCAATTAATCCCTAATTAGTTTTCCACCAAAAATCCTCTCCCATCTCTCTCTCCCTTTAATCGGCGCCGCCCTAACCCCAAAACCAGTTCGGTTTTTCCGGTTTCCTCGGGTTTTTGTGTTCTGCTAGAGGAACGTTCGTTTGGTCGATCACCGGTGGATCAAGCTCAAGCTTTCCAGGTAAATATTCTTTCTTTTAAAACAATTAAATAATTTAGAACGAACGATCGTGGTTTCGGGTTTTTATCCAAAATTGCTTCCGCTCCTTTAGTGTTCTTCGGATCAGTTTGATTCGGGGATCACAGAAAAACCCAACAGTGGTATCAGAGCCACGGGTTTATTCGTTTATTTTATTTTATGTTATTAGATCCGTTATAAAAAATTGTTCAATTTTTGTTTATCATGTTTTTCAAAATCACATGAAAAGAGAAACAGGTTGTTTTTCTTTCAGTTGTGTTTTTGGTTTGATAAATTAAAACAGCTAGTTTAAGTTTATCAGATAAACCAAAACTTAATTAATTAGTTATAGTTATCTGAAAGGGTTTTGTTTTGGATAACATATAAAATCAAAATTTTTGATGATTTTATATTAATTGATTGGAGTTATCTTAAAACAGTTTGTTTTAGATAACGGTTAAAATCATAATTAATGATTTTAAATTCTATGTGATTAGCTTTCTTGAAAAACAAGTCAAATAGGTTTTTCACATTAATTTAATCTTATCAGTTTTTGTATAGTATTGTTAATCGAAAAACCTATCGCGAGAAACCCACGAGTTAGCGGTAATCGATGGTAACTAATCGGACCACCGATAGATCAAACCAGAACCGCGGCTCAATCGCTAGTCGACGGTGAGCCAAGCGGTGGCAAACCACCAGTTCGGCGGTGTCCGTGTGGTGGCCAAACCACCAGTTCGGTGGTGGTCGTACGATGGCCGAACCGCGGCTGAGCCGTGGCCAGGCCAAGCCGACGCCAAGGTAAGCCCGCACCACCAGTTTGGTGGTGGCCGGCGGCTTTTGATCGCTTATCGTGACGATTGGTGGCGACGGTAGCGCTTGTGCGTTGTCGTCGTCGCCGGATGATGGCAGCGGCGGTGTTGATTGTCGACTGCTCGTCGCGGCGGCGGTAGCCGTATGTCGCGATCACGGTGGTGATCGACGCGTTGAATGGCGGCGGTGGTAGGTTGTTTAATTGATCGCCGGCCACGGCAGTGGTGACCGACTGTTGCTGCTGTCGTTGGTTGCCGGTGGCGGTGGCGGTGTCGGCGCCGCTGCTGTCGCCGGATGATGGCTGCTGCTGTCGTCGGAAGGCGATGGCGGCGGCGGTTGGTAATTTGTTTCGGTCACCGACCAGCGGCGATGGTGCGGGAGTAGCCGCGTTGGTGGTGGCAAGCGATTGTTGTCGCTATCGCCGGCGGCAGCGATGTGAGTGATGGTTTTCGACCAGGCTGCTCGCGCCGCGAGGCCAGCTGTGGCCAGGTATGCTCGCGCCGCGAGATCGGTTGTGGCCGGAATTGTTTGTGCGGCTGTCGATCGATCATGTGTTGCGACTAGGGTTTTTCGTATAATTAGGCCTAAATGATAACGGGCCCAAAACCCTGGATTTTTGGACCCAGCTCGAGGCCCAAAAAGGGTTTTATTGGTTTTAAGTTTTATCCAAATTAGTTTTATCATAGATAATTTTAAGTAATTAAATTATCTTATAAAATTAATTTTAAAGGGGATTTATAATTATCCCTAAATAAAATTATTTATGTCAAACCAGTCGTTTGACCAGGTTGGTCAGATAGGCCCAATGACATGTTTGACCAGTTGGTCGAACATCGATGCAGTTTAGGGGCCAGTACTTAATATTTCGACCAGTTAGTTCGAAATGTCAGGTTTGATATGTTTTTTGGATAAAATGTGAATATTTTAGAAAATCGGTTTTGATTTATAAGATAAGATTTATAGTTTATAAGTCTAGATGATTTTATAAATCAAGTAAAAACTAATTTCAGATTAAAATATCAGTTTCGGTTTATAAAACAGTTTGTCTTATGAATCAGTTAAAACCAAACTTTGCGATAAACAGAACGAAATAATTTTAACGGATCTAGGATTGTTTTACGCCTTCCGTATTTATTGCTTATTTATGCTTTATATGTGAATTGCGTAATTTGCTTTAAATTATATATCAGTTTGCATATATATTTTATGTCCATTATAGTATTTGCCAACTTAGACCCTTTGTTTTAATTTGGGGAGGCCTGCGTGCCATTTACAACCCCATTGTAATATAATGACCATAGGATAGTTTTATTTTTCTTTTGGAGTTCCATCAAAAATACCGAGGCCAGTGGGAGCTACGCGAGAAGATTGAAGATCTATAGATAATAGGTCATCATTGGTTTTTTAGGAACAAGTTGGCGAATCTATAATTAGTTAATATCTAACTGCGTGGTTGTTGACATATTAACTGCGTGGTTGTGATTTTATAATTATATCAAAATGTTTTAAAATAAGAGAATTTTTTAAAACTAGATAAAATCACAAGAGCGGACAGGTTTTATAATTAAAATTACCAGTTTTATAAACCTTTTTGAAACGGTAGATTTTATTTAAAACCTCAATAATAAGACTGTTTTGTATGAAAAGGCAAGTTGATAAAACAGTTAGTTTTGGTCAACAAATATGCTATCAAGACAGGTAGTTTTGATTAGCAAGTGTGCTTATTAAAACAGTTAGTTTTTAATTAGCAAGTGCTCTTTAAAACAGTTAGTTTTAAAATAGCAAGCATGTTTAAACAGTTAGTTTAAACATCAGTTACCTTCTAAACAATCAGTTTTTCAAAATTATAGATTTTCAAAAATACTGGAACTAAAAGGTTTTTCAAAATTAATTAAAAACCCCGAAAATCATAGATCAGTAGTGCAACCCATCTAGGGGCACCTCCGGCGTAAGGTACACGGTCGTTGTAAGTGAACACACCTTGAACGACCGCGTTCAAACCGAAGCTGGAGGGGATTAACAAGACTCTGCGAATTATCTCCGGGTGGTACCGGCCAGAGTAAAGTGTCCAAGTCCCAAAATGGTGAGATCTGTTTTGGTTCTGTTAAGTTTACCGGGTGGTACCGGGCCAAAAAGCACTTAGAGGGACTGAAACATGTACGGATAATTACCGTTGTCCCGAAAAGATCTAGGAGTCGTGTCAGTTAGATATGATTGGTAAAAGTCCTTACCTACCTAGTTAGTACGTGGTCCTGGTGAGACGTGAACACACCGGTCATCAGGGCGTATGTAATTAGGATCCTAGTCCAATAATTGATCATTTAAGGGTTTATTGATATTTATTGGAAATAGTCTTTCACATTTACTAAAACCAAAGTTTTTAAAATGTGTAGATAGCAAACACTATTACCAACACTGATAAACTCCTTCTTCGCTCCATTCTCGAAAAGGACAAACTTACTAGGTATAATTTTTCGTATGGGAGCGCAGTCTGATGATTGTGCTCAGACACGAGAGAAAGTAGTATGTCCTAGAAAAGCCTCTAGGTGAAGGCCCCTCTAGCAAAAGCTACTGTCACTGTCAGGAACGCTTATAGAAAGCATTCCGATTATTTGCTGGACGTAGGCTATCTTATGCTTGCGACTATGAGCCCAGTTTTTCGTACGAGGCTCATAAACACAAATGCCTATAACATGATCCGCCAGTTGAGGGACATGTTTCAGACGCAAGCACGCACAGAGCGTTATGATGCCAGTAGAGCACTGAACGCGTGCAAGATGGCAAAGGGGACCTCAGTTAGTGATCATGAAAATAAAGAGGCACATTAATCACCTAGAGAGGCTCAGTCGCCCAGTTTTGTTGCAGTTAGCAACAAATACGATACTCAACTCACTGTCTGAAAATTATAAGTAATTGAGTTGAGAATGGAGACCAAGACCAAAGATGTGCTTATGGTCAAGAATGGTGAAGTAAAGAAGAAGCGTGGGCATGGGAACACCAGTAAGGGAAAGGGCCAAGTTCTGGCTACCCTGAGTGCACCCAATGTTTATGATATAGGCAAAGGCTAGGGTAAAAAGGTTAAGCCTAACAGAATAATAACCGAGAATCAATACTTCAAGTGCCATGAAGTCGGTCATTGAAGGCATAACTGCCCGAAGCGTTACGAAGCAGATATAAACACCTCAGGTATTCGTGACTGCTTCAGATTATCACTTTCGCTTGTTAGTTTACAAGTGTGTTGACACCTAGAAGCAAATGTTTATTTGCAGGTGGTCATTAAAAGTGAAGTGCCCAGATTGCAAGGATCAGCATGCAAGATTACTTTTAGATATTATCAAGACAATTTTAAACTTTTAAAACAATCTTGTCTTTCCAAAATTTGAATTTTTGTTTTTTGAATTCTTATCGGTTTTAAAATTTAAAACTATTGTCTTGATATCTTTATGCATGATATTTTGAATCTGTATAAGTCAAATTAGACTTGATTCAAAATTAGATCCGAGATGTTGCCTATTACACTAACAATATTACTTCAATCAAAATAGTTTGAAGTAATGTATATGAAAACTGTCAAAAACACACGAAGTACTATAATTATAGGAATGTGTTTTTAAATAAAACATTTATGAGTAAAAGATTATGAAAGTATTTTATGATCAAAATTTGTTACTCATATGTTTTAAGAAGAATTTAGGATATTATTTCAAATATCATTGATAATATCAGTATTTATAAAACTAGGAAAAATTCCAAGTTTCGGAATTAGGATTTAATATAATCCAGTTAAGTTTTATAAATGTTAAAATTCTCGTGTTTATTACTTGAAATAGAATTGACTAAGTAATCAAGTTTTGACTAAGTCAATAGTTAATTTTAAGTAATAGTTGGTTTTCATATAGGTTAGTGGGAGCCCAGTTTATTCTCTATCTAGTGCATGATAAAGAATAAAAGATAAAATTATTGATTTAGTATATATCTCGGAATTCATGATCCAGGAAGGATGTAAATTCATAAGATATACGAATCTATCTTTTAGTCAAAAGGGTAGAACGAAAGTTTCAAAGTCTTTGAAACTAAATAAGGTCATAATTGACTTCGAGAGAAATCAATAATTAAAGTGTGTTGGAATAATTATTAAAGATATTAATTATCTTTCTAAAAGTGTCGTAAACACTAGAATAAATTTCCTGAAATTTGCCAGCTTGGTAAATGGAAATTTTATCTGATTTCAGGTAGAAATCATTCATCTACACAGCAACTAAGGGAAGTTGCAGTTTAAACTTTACATATTCAGGAAAACTAGGAGTTATTCCAGTGTCTCCAAGTTCATGGAATATGGTAAAGAAAAGTCTAATCTTTGTTTAAAAGTGTTTGCAAAACAAAGATTAGTAGAATCAAGTAGATTGTATCAGATGATACAAAACTTGTATTATTTTGGTTGTTTCTTTGATTAATACGGTAAACATTAATCAAAGGGTTTAAACTGAAGTTAGGTGATACTTCATTTAAATCAGTATTTTAGTAAAACGTTGAATAGACACCGTAAAAGTAATTAAGAAATGCTATTAATTTTGTTATTATTACAGAGTGTAATATGGACTATACAAAATTATTTTCTTTATCACTTTTATATTTTGCATGTTTTATGATCCAGGAATGAGACTAGTTTCCAATCTTTCATTCGAAATTTGTCCGTGACAACTTATCGTGGTGGGAACCCGTTAGGGCGTTAAAGTCATTGTGAGCCTCTGGGTAGTTATGATCAGTGGTTGAATAACAGCTACAAGCGTTGTAGACCAGGAGTTGCACAGATATTTGATAGAGTAGCAAATATCGGACGTGATCCACGGTTGAGATTACTTCTGGAATTTTGTCATAAGTAAATCTCACAGTGGTTGTCCCAATCACCTGAGGTATCTGGTTTGATATCATGAGGACTGTTGGATACTTAGTGCGTTCAACCGCTACGCCGTAACAGGGTGGCCATAAAGGGCGTAACTAGATTCAGCGGAAGCCGTGGTGTTAAATGCGGATATGCAAGATGGGATTTGCACCTCTTCTCCGAAGAGAGATATTTCTGGGCCCATTGACTGACTGAATAGACTGATGAAGTGCATGGCCATGCCCAAACGAACTGATATGTTCTTTGTCGTTTACCTATCAGTAGAGGTCGGATAGTCAAGAAACAGAATCTTGAGTATTAAGAGTTGACTTAATCCAGGCTCATACTCACAGATGAAATATCGTGTTGCAAAGGGAAAAGCCAAGATATACCCAATTTATGAACAGTTGTTTCATAAATGTTATTTCCTTACGGAAAAGTTTAAATCACCTATCTGGGTATAAGAGTTCTTGTAACCTGGTTAGCCTAAGTGCCTGTCTAGGGGCCTCCTTAGGTCCGTGTATCAAGACGGTATTGCCAACTTGCACAAGTGGGAGTCTGTTAGTAATTATGTGCAGAAGTTGACAAACCAGTGATTACACATCCAATGTTATAAGACACTTGAGGGTCACACCTGTGAGGACCTATAAATCGAACAAGTTAAATAAAACCCAGAAATGGAGAGATTGGATTTATAATAGTCAATTATAAATCAGTTGGGTAATTTCAGTCAGAAATCCCAAAGTTAGAGGATTATTAATTAATTAGATGAATTATATATTAGATTAAGTAAATATATAATAAAAGATATCTAGTTAATTAATAGTGATTATCTAGAAGATTCTTTCTTAAGGAGAAAGAAAGAATCAGATAATTATGGAAACTAAATTAAATGGAAAGTCTTTCATTTAAATAAGCCTTTAGGGTTTGAAATTCAATCAATTAATCCCTAATTAGTTTTCCACCAAAAATCCTCTCCCATCTCTCTCTCCCTTTAATCGGCGCCGCCCTAACCCCAAAACCAGTTCGGTTTTTCCGGTTTCCTCGGGTTTTTGTGTTCTGCTAGAGGAACGTTCGTTTGGTCGATCACCGGTGGATCAAGCTCAAGCTTTCCAGGTAAATATTCTTTCTTTTAAAACAATTAAATAATTTAGAACGAACGATCGTGGTTTCGGGTTTTCATCCAAAATCGCTTCCGCTCCTTTAGTGTTCTTCGGATCAGTTTGATTCAGGGATCACAGAAAAACCCAACATTAAGAATAGAGAATACTTGTATATTTATGGGGAAAGACGTACTAGTGACGTGAAGATAATATCTATGCTTAAAACACTGCGTTGCATAACTAAGGGTTGCACTTCTTTCATGGCATATGTCTTGGATGCAACCAAAGAAGTTAAGAAGATGGTGAAAGATGTGCCAATCGTATGTGAATATCCGGATGTATTCCCCGATGACTTGCCTGGGTTACCACCAGATAGGCAAGTAGAATTCCGGATCGATTTGGTACCCGGTGCTTCTCCTATTGCTAAGACGCCTTATCGACTTGCACCGGCAGAAATGAAAGAAATGATGAGCCAGTTACAAGAGTTGTTGGACAAGGGCTTTATTCGACCGAGTGCTTCACCTTGGGGTGCACCAGTACTGTTTGTAAAGAAAAAAGACGGTTCATTCCGGATGTGCATCGATTACAGGGAATTGAACAAGGTAACGATTAAGAATAAATATTCGTTACCTCGTATCGATGACTTGTTTGATCAGCTCCAAGGTGCAAGCTATTTCTCAAAGATTGATCTTAGGTCCGGCTATCATCAGCTGAAAGTAAGTGAGAAAGACGTACCCAATACGGCCTTTCGAACCAGTTATGGGCATTACGAATTCCTAGTAATGCCATTCGGACAGACAAACGCACCTGCAGCGTTTATGGACTTAATGAATAGAGTATGTCGTCCCATGCTAAACAAGTCTGTCATAGAATTTCGAATGACGGATCAGATTAAGATCGGGAAGTCAAAGATAAATCAGACATCCGTGACCCGTCGACCGCACACGAACACACCATTCGAAGGACATTCCATGGCGCCACCACCACCACAACCCGCAAAGATGCAATCATCAAACACGGCCGCGGCTGCCGCTGCTACCGCCAGCGCCGTGGCTGCCGCCAAACCAGCCACCAACGCCGCTGCTGCCACTCAACAACCGGGCCCCTCGACGTACCATCTGGTATCCGGATATGGGTCCGAAGTATGGGTCGAAGTGTTAGCACAAGCCACGGTAGAGACGAACACAAGGTTAGACGAAATTCTAAATGTTCAAAGACAAATTTTATCTAACCAAGAGCAGCTTACAACACGAGTGGAGGAGTTAGAAGCACGAACGGAGACCTTTTGGGGTTACTTACGTGATTAGGTTCGTATACGCCGTCGTTAACATGTGAGAGATGATCCAGAGTTTGGTTCACTTTTCCCGTTACGCTTTCCCGCGAATTTGGCACGACCGCAAGTTCGCATGCCCGTACCGAGAGCACCAGCCACCACCATGCAGACTAGCGCACCAATAACCACAGTGGCACCACAAGCAAGTTCGGCCGATCCAATACAGTCTCCAGCATTTGGGCCGATCTCTGAATTTGGGCCAATTTCAGAAACTTGATCACTTTGGGTTTGTCAATACCTAGAAAAACATTTTATCGTTTGCTGTCTTCTTTTGGGTACTTATGGTTGTTATGTTTTAAAAACACTAATCCATCTTTTGTGTACATATATTTATGTATTAAAAAAAAGAAAAAAAAAGAAAAACGTCTTCAGAAAATTGGGAGACCAAAATATATATATATATATATATATATATATAAAATAAAAAGATATCAAGAAAGCATAACGTGAATAAATTTGAACAAATCATAAACCGTTATGCGTTCCGAATAGATGTGACCGAGAACCCGAACCAAATACGAGTTGAAATCTCTAAGTACTTTTTGGACACAAGACAAGTTTGGGGGGGACAAAGTGACGAAACCACATACAGTAACCCTAAATAAGACCCGCTGATTTATTCGTTGAGTATTGAGAATCAAGAAGGAGCACGAAACATCTCTCAGTTAGATAAAACGTCAATATCCCGGTTGTAAGTCTTTTCTTTCTTTCTTTTATCGTTTCTTTTATGTCACTTGAGGCCAAGTAACATCTCAAGTTTGGGGGTGTGATAACTCTCTAATTTGAGAGTTATTTAGTGTTAAATAACCTCGTTTTGTATATTATTTTATACCCACTTTGCTCTCTTTCTTTCTCTTTGGACTAAAATGTTTTAAAAAGGTTTTGATAAATACAAATGATCAAGTTTGATGAAAAACGGCCTAAAAGCTCAACAAATCAGTCCAAATCCCGAAAGCAGTCCAAAAGCTCTCCAACAATTCAAGGTTCAAAAATGCAAAAGACCCCTTTGTGTCACCACTGAGGGAAACGATCTTAACTTGGCCTTTGGAAATACTGAAGAGGCAAATGTGCAAGTGGCCCACATGGCCCATGTGAAGAGAATAAATAAAAGATCTGATGAAGAGGATAAGATGGTTTCTATTGGTTGATTTTATACCCATGGATTATATCCATGGGTTAAGATTCCTCAAAGGATCATCCCAGCCACTGCTACTTCTCATTTTCTTTCTTTTTTTCGCTCCCCAGACTTCCTCCATGGAAGCTCATCTGGGTTTCTTTATTCCTGCTTTCTTTTACTGCTTTATTTTAGCTTAACTCTTTATATGCTTTCTAGTTATAAAAGTTAACTGCTTTATTTTATTTCTCGTAATGTACTTTTTATTTCGTATTTATTTATTATGAAGTTAGTTTCTAAATCTAATCTTGTTATGTATTTTATTTTAGGCTAAACCCTTTAATGGGTGTGGGTGTGAGTTTAATTTAAAACTGTGTAGACAACACTTGGGTGTTGTCGTTATTTCCAAATTTTACGATTAGTTATTTGAACCAACACTTAATTTCGATACAGATAAACCGATCATTTTGATGTGTCGTGTTAAACCTCAGATCCAGAGATGGGCGGGTCCAAAATACGGTTTGGATAATGCATAAAGAGCTCGAGAGGGCCTTTGATAATCACGCAGAGATGCGGGTTCTGCATTGTTTGCTAAGGTTCAGTAAGCCAGTCGGGGTTTATATCACAAGGAGACTTGGGTATAAATCCCCATACTCGGTGGAACAAGATTTATTCTAATCTACTTAGAAAAACCGGTAATCTTACGATTTGGAATAACGATGACTTCATAGCAACTTCACGGTATGTTTGTAAAAACGTAGTTTCGAGAGATTTGTGTTTTTATAAATATCCCCATAACGTGAAGTTTTTAAACTCGTGTTATACTATGTTTTAAAGTAAAAACTTACATCCATACCCTCTTTCTTCTTTATTAATCAAAAGTCTTCCTTCTTAGTATTATCACCATCAAACTCATCTTTTTATATCAAAAACCACCAAGCATTAGAAGTTCATGAAAGTCTCAAGTTTTCTATAAAATCTCAGTCCCTGTGGAAACAAACATTTGGTATACTATCACTTTATTACTTATAGCGATCCCTTTGTCGGTGTATACTTGCATCCTCATTGTGGTGAAATTGTGACCACATAGTGGCACGCATGGTTTTTCGCTATCAACAGTCATTTGAGAGAATGTGGGATTGTTTCACAACTCACCCCTCCGTATACACCACAGATGAATGGTGTTTCAGAAAGGAGGAATCGTACCCTGCTTGACATGGTACGATCAATGATGTGTCGTTCCACGTTAGCAGTATCATTCTGGGGACACGCGCTCGAAACAGCAGCAAACATACTGTAGAAAAGACTCCGTATGAACTATGGACAGGCAAGAAGCCTAAGTTGTCTTTTCTAAAGATTTGGGGTTGCGAGGTATACGTTAAGCATACAACCTCGGAGAAACTCAAACCCAAATCAGATAAGTGTATCTTCGTAGGCTATCCCAAGAACTCAATGGGATACTACTTCTACAATCCTAGCGAAAACAAAAAATTTGTGGCTCGAAATGGAGAATTTCTGGAGGAGAAGTTTCTCAACCAAGAGAATACCAGGAATGATATAGACCTACAGATAGTAGAGGAAGATACTCCTGTACCGATTGTTGAGCCAGTCACTCAACAAGATAATGTTGAGACTCAACCGGAAATGGCTGAGGAAGTGCAAACACAAGACCTTTGCAGATCCACTAGGATAAGGTAAGAACCAGATAGGTATCTTGGATTTCTGGTCTCCCAGGACGGCGGAGACCTGAATGAGCCTGTATCAGGCAGTGAGTCTGAACAATGGCAGGAAGCCATGAAGGCAGAGATGCAGTCCATGTACAACAACCAAGTTTGGGAGTTGACAGATTTACCCCAGCACTGTAGGGCTGTTGGGCATAAATGGGTTTTCAAGAAGAAAACCGACATGGACGGAAATATACACACTTTTAAGGCTAGACTGGTTGCAAAAGGTTTCACACAAACTCATGGTATCGACTATGATGAGACTTTTTCACCAGTAGCTATGTTAAAGTCCATTAGGATCCTGATGGCCATCTCATCGTATTTCAACTATGAGATTTGGCAAATGGATGTTAAAACAACCTTCCTAAACGGGAAGTTAACAGAGGATGTCTACATGCAACAACCGGAAGGTTTTGTAGATCCAAAGAATCCTAATAAAGTGTGCAAGTTGCTAAAATCCATATATGGATTAAAGCAGGCATCCAGAAGCTGGAACTTACACTTTGATGAGCGAATCAAAGAGTTTGGTTTTGCCAAAAGTGAGTTTGAGCCATGTGTTTACACTAAGTTCAGTGGGAGCATAGTAACCTTCTTGGTCTTAGATGTAGATGATATTCTACTCATTGGAAATGACATACCAACTTTACAGAGTGTTAAAGCTTGGTTAATCAAATGTTTCCAAATGAAAGACCTTGGAGAAGCCGCATATATACTTGGTATAAAGATCTACAGAAATAGATCTAGGCGGCTTATCGGACTTAGTCAAGGTACATACATTGATAAAGTCCTGAAGCGATTCAGGATGGATGAGTCCAAGAAAGGATTTATCCCGATGCAGCATGGTATAGTGCTAAGTAAAGCACAGTGTCCCGAATCTACTCGGGATAAGGACAAGATGAAATCGATACCATATGCTTCGGCAATTGGGTCGATTATGTATGCCATGTTATGTACCAGGCCCGATGTTGCTTACTCAGTAAGCGTTACGAGCAGATACCAGCAGAACCCAGGTGAAGCCCATTGGGTGGCTGTCAAGAACATTCTGAAGTACCTGAGGCGTACTAAAGAGATGTTCTTGGTCTTTGGAGGTTCTGAGGATGAGATTAGTGTCACTAGTTATTCAGACGCTAGTTTCCAGACCGACAGAGATGATTACAGATCACAGTCAGGGTACGTTTTTACCCTAAACGGAGGTGCAATCTCGTGGAAGAGCTCGAAGCAAGATACGATAGCAGACTCTACTACAGAAGCGGAGTACATTGCAGCTTCAGACGCAGCAAAGGAAGCGGTCTGGCTCAGAAACTTCATCATGGATCTAAGAGTCGTAGCCAATATCTCTAGACCCGTGGATATCTACTGTGATAACTCTGGAGCTGTGGCGCAAGCTAAAGAACCCAGAGAACATCACAAGTCGAGGCATGTACTCAGAAAGTTTCACCTCATCCGAGAGATCATTGGAAGAGGAGACGTAAGAATATGCAAAATTCCGACGGACGAGAATGTAACAGATCCGCTTACAAAGCCGCTAGCTAGAGTAAAGCATGAGTCTCATGCTAATTCCATTGGGATGCAGTACCTGGATACTAGTAGCTAGATCTAGTTTTTGATTATCACTATGGATTAATTTTTGAGACTTTACATCATGTAAGTTTTATTATTTCACTGTGTGCTGGAAATAAGGAGGATTTTATTCATGATTGTCTCAAATTAACCAGTTTTAGCATTTATTTTATCCATGATTTTGATACAAGTCTTGTAATAAAATCAAAAGGTTCCGTAGCTACTTGTTATGGTGGGAACCTTAACAGGGTTATAACGCTATTATGAATGTTTGATGACTTATTCAACGTAACGAATAAAAGCACAAGTGATGTGACCAAACATTCATAGATACTCATCAGAGTGTTTGGGTATTGGAAGTGACCAGTTTCAAGTCTGCTCCATGGAGCCTATGTCAAGAGCATTGACTTATTAGACCCTAGATATTTGGTCTGGGAATGTGAGGACTGTTGTACTCTTAGCACGTTCTAACGCTACGCCGTAACAGGGTGGCCATACGGGGCGTGACTAGATGCAGCGGAAGCCATATGACCAGATGCAGATAGTCGAGAAGGGATTTACACCTCTGTAAAAAGAGAGATATTTCCGGGCCCCTTGGCGATTGAGATTGGCAGAAATGCGTGGCCACGCTCGGATAGAATAACAGTTGTTATTTGGAAAGTTCCGTTACTGCAGGCAATCGAGATCAGAGTCAAGAAAACTTAAGTTTAAGATTGAAGTCCTCCGCTCCATGTCTAAAACTCACTTTAGAAATATCGCGTGTAAAAGGAATGAACCTGTGTACAATTCTAATGAGAATTGTATCTCTAGATATAAGAGATCTTATAACTTGGTTAACCTAAGTGTCTGGCTAGGGACCTCCTTAGGCTAATGGTAACAGTTGAGTTACTCGTCTGGCACAAGTGGGAGTCTGAAAGAATTATGTGCAAGACAGTAACTAGGTTTACCATGTCCAATGTTATAAGACACTAGTGGGTCACACTGCTACACACCCGAATAGAGATCAATTGGATTTACTAGTTGTGTGTAATTAATTAATTAGTATAATTAATTAATTGAGAGAGAAAATAAATAATAGATAGTTTATTTATTATTTATTGAATAAATATTAATAGTTAATTAATATATGGAAAGGTTTAATTAAAGTCTATCGGGCTTGATAATTAAACGGGCTTTTCTATTAGGTTATTACCATATTTAATCCTATAAATATATGGCTAACCTAAAGGTTTATTCATTGAACTCATTAGAAAACTTAAAGAAAAAGAAAAGCCAAAACCCTTCTCTCTCTCTCTCTCCCAAAATCAACACACACACACATACTCAAACCAGTTTCGGTTTTGAGTATCCGGATAATCCTCAGGCGGTTTAGCAGCTGTTCTCGTGGTGGTGCAGTAGCGGTGTATTCCCTGTTAGCGTTCCAGTGATCCGTCTGAAAAGTAACCTAAAGGTATTGTTCTAAACCCTCTCTTAATTGTATCTAAACTCGTTTAGGTTGGATCTCATGGTTTGGGAATTCAGTTTTATTCCGCTGTGCATGTTTGTTTTATTGCCTATAATTCCCAACAATATATACACACCATACATTTAGAATTTATTAAAACAAACTTTAGAAAAAATCTATATTAACTTATAATTTAAATTATTATTAAATATAATAAAAATAAAAATAAAAATAAAATTAGTCAACTTTAACATATCTTAAATAATTAATAATTCTAAAAGAATATAATTAAAAATTAGATATAAGTATTTTTTTTATTAAAGTATTTAACATATTTCACTTATATAACTTTTTAAAAATTATTGTATTTTTATTTGATAGTTAAACATATTAAATAATATATAATAACAATTAATAATATTTAAAAATATATAATATATACGGTATAATATAATTTAATTAATAATTAATTTAAATTATTAAAAACTAATAATTATTAATTAATAATTAATATATAATTTTAATTGTAATAGTTAATTATTAATAAGGGGTATAATTGGAAAAGGTCACAAAAAGCTACTTTTGGTCTTACCAAATATGTACATAGAAAATAAGCTAGCTTATAGGCTAGTTTTTTTTTTTTAATAAACAATGCCTTAAACTAGCGATATACCCATTGTGTATTGAATATATTTGAGTTTTATTTCTTTAAAAGATATAAATTTAAATACAACGTAGTTTCAAAATATTAGTTTTTGGTTTTAACCAAGTCGGGCTTTGAAAAACAAAACCCAACACATTTTTTTTAGTGACAAGCCAATTTATTATGAACAAAGAACCAATATTTACAAACCACCAAATACAAAACGAAACAGAAAAGTGAGGCGAAGGCGAAGATCTGTCATCCACAAACAAAACAGACATGAATCAAAACTAACAAAACAGAAACCACGTCTGGAATAAGGTCACGATCTAAAACAAACCAACACATTTATTTTTGGCTTATAACCAATTCAGTTCCGAAAAGAATTGGAACATGGACCAAATATCTACTTGGTGTGGGTTAATTTTAGAAAATATAAACCTAAAAAATAACCTGACCTCAAATTCTCATTTTTAAATGGTTCATTGCAATTTCGAATCAAACTAAACTTCGTTGAATACCGATTTTACAAATCGAAAACCAAAACAAACCAAAGGAAAGATAGTTAATTCCGGTTCCAAGTTTCTTATTTAGCTTTAAAGATCGAAATTTGTCCTCCTCTCTTCAAATTATATATATATATATAATATGTTAAGAAGAAAGAAACTTTTTTTGCATTTATTTGTGAATATTGGGCTAACCGTGTGATGGAATGAAACCTTGTCCAATAAATTGTGAAATGAAAGCCCATCACCGGTAATTGGATTTAATATTGAGTTTTATACATTGAATGTTATTACTTGCTCTTTATTAGAATAGATTAGATTTTTTTTTGAAAGGCAACCATATATTAAAACCAAACCCACAAAAACAGAGTACATACAGAAAACGAAACAGAACAACGAATCGAAACACCCAACCGAAACAACACAGTCCCGAAACCAACACAAAGCGAGACAAGCAGGGTTGCGAGAAGCAAACCCACCAGCCCGGAAAAGCTAACAGAACAAGCAATCAAAACAGCAAAAACCATAAGAAACCCGAACATCAGAGCCCCACGAAAGCACCGCAACTGATCCGAAGAAACACCGCACCTGATCCAAAACCTCTCGCAAACCGGTTATACTATAAGAACTCACAGTAGCAGCCTCGAGCCAAAGGAAATATACGCAGCAAGATCACATGACAGCACCAATCATAACAAGAACAGAACCAACTCAGCCGAACAGAAACCGCAGAGCTTCTAAAACAGCAACCAGATCTTAACGAACCAGCCGAGCCCATTTAGAACCAGAAAATCGAGTATTACACGTCCCCGGAAAGCCACGAAAACCAATCTAAGTGACCTTTTGATTTGTTGCTTATCCATTCGAAAGCTAATCTTTGCCATTCGAAAAAACAATCATCCAAGCTCTTTTTGTTGTTATCGAATACCAAGCGGTTTCTTTGGGACCAAAGTAGATAAAGAATAGATTAGATTGATCATGTGATAGACATGGAATTTAGGAATGTGCAAAAGTTCGACTGATCCAATTAATGTCGATCCTTTTAATTAGAACCAATCAATGATGCTCGGATATCCAATTGTAATTGGATCGGATTTGATCAAAATTTTCAAAACATTTAACTTGGATCGGTGGGTTGTTGGATGACAGTCCAGAACTACTAAAATCGACTGAACTGATCCGAGTATCCATCCAATCATAATCCAACTACCCATCCAATTGGCATCCCATCATCATCCAATTACCAATCCGATTATCCATCTAATAATAATTACTTCAATGAGAGATTTTCATTTGTGAACCATTATTTTGGTGTAAACTTTTGAACTTAATCCTTGCCATTCAAATCATTTTTTGATGGTTAAGATTAATTCCATTATTTATCTTATTAACCACCCATGATTTTAGGGATTTTCCATGATTAATCTCGACTGTCAATTTTGCATTTGTACGGTTGAGATATGGTTCACAAGTTCACACAAAAATATTGGTTCACAAATGAAAGTCCCTCTTCATTCAATTATATATATATATATATATATATACATATATATAATAAAACAATTAACCATCCATTGGATGTCAAATGAATTCAATCTGATTAATATTAGGTGGATTCAATCATCCAATGGATTGGAAAAATCCAACATCCAACGGATGATTGGATCAGTTCGGTTGGAAAAATCCAACATCTAACGAATGATTGGATCGATTTGGTTCACATCCACTCGATGTCAACTGATGAACACCCCTAATAGGATCATGAGTGAAGTGTCATTTTTTGTGAGGTGTGAGAAGTGCTTTTAAACCGTTGATCACTTTTAATTAAATACACCTCTTATGAATTGCAACTTAAAAGGAAATTGTTCCGATGCATCTCATTATAATGCTCATCCATTTCTTATCCAACGTTGTAACAATTTCTCACAATTCTCACCATATTTGATCCTTTTCACTAGAACCCAACCTGTAAATGGTAATTATATAACAACCAAATGAGTAATTGAGTGGTCACCGAATCACTTTTGGTTTATTAATTTCTGTAATAGCATCCAAAAATCAACCAGCTCAATTTAGATGTTTAACGCCAATGGGCTCATAGCCTAGCGGCACTGTTCTAAAAAAACTCACCTTGCAGCCGCCATGGCTTCAAGGCTTGGGTCTCACGCCACGTTAAGCCCGTGGCACGCCATGGCCTACTGCGCAGTTCCTCTAATGCGAAATTTGATTTTTCTTTGCATTTTTAAGAGTTTATTTGCTAGTTTTTAGTATATAACTTAATTCTAACTTGTTTATTCCTATTAACTCATTGAATGACAATACAAAACGTATAATCTTATACATAATAATTTATATGCACTAGAAATTTCACGCGATAAGTCACGCTTTAAAAACGCCATGGCTCATAAGGCTTGAGGCTTGGCCTCGCCGCCACGCCACGCCTCACGCCATTTAGAACCTTGCCTAGCGGCATTCGGAGTGTTGTTAAAGTGTCTCATTCCCTTGTTATTGTGAGGTTGAGTCCAGTTATTGGTTGTGGTGTCGATTTAGAATAAATTTTAAGAGTAGGTTAATTAGGTGTATTTATTATTTGCCGTTTAAAAAATTTTGTAGACGTTAAAGTTTTAAATTCAATCAGTTATAACACAATATCGAATCATGTCCAATCGTTTTTTTAATTAAATCAAATGACCTTTTAGCACATAATAACACTAATAAATTAAAATAAAATTTTCTACATTAGAAACTAAAGTTTATACAATTATAAATAATTTATTCAATTTAATAATAAAAGTTCTCTACCTTTAACTGTGTTATACAGCTCTGCATAAGACTTTTCAGATACATACGTATATGTATATATATACATTCCAAAAATAAGATGAGATCCAAACTGGAGATCCAGAGATCGTTGGAGTTATTCGAACAGAGATTTCTTGAAATTTATAATTTCAACTACTCATCCCACCGACTTTCAAGCATATTTTTGTCAATTATCAGTTTCAAATTTACAAAGAAGATAAAATAATCACCATCAACAAAATTAAATATATAAGATGTCTATATATTATATAATATATAATTTAAATTTATAAAGTCAAAGCATGTATTAGTATTAAGTAAAAGTTTACAAATAGATTTAAATATATTAAAACAAAATGTTGTATTAATTTTATTAGGTAATATTTTTTAGAAAAATTAATTTTATTAGTCATTTAAAAATAACTTTAATACTCTCTAACTATTTTCTTTCTAAAACTTTAAAAATAACCATGAGATCCACTAAAAAGAATTCCACAAAATGAACTCCTTAAAAATCAAAAATTCGCTGAACATATTGCATAATTGGCCATTGAAATATCAAAAATTACAATTTTGGTCCTCATTTGTTACTGGCTATTTTGAGTTTTTTTAAGAGAACGTTTAGGATATGTGAAAGTTTTTTTAAATGGCAAATAATGTTCAATGAACAAATTATTTTTGTAGGGTGTTATTTTATATAGCCATTTCTTTAATTGCATCTTTTATATGAAACATACAACCATTTAGTTTGATAAGACCATCTATTAACATTTAGGGATTATTTGATTCATGAAATTTCAAGGGTTTTGATAGAATTAGAATACAAATTTCTTTGACTAAATTTTGTTAATGATGTTTGATTCATGAAATAAATTTGATGGAATTATTTAAATTCCATTAAATTCCACATTCAAATAATTCGTCATTTGTAAAAGGAATTGGATTTCTATCAACCAAACGTATGGTCAAATTACATTTCAATTCATTTAAAATCAAAATTTTTTCTGTTGATTTAAATTCCATCAAATTCCATTCTACAACCAAACGCCTCCTTAAACATTTGAACATTTTGTGATCATGATTTCATTATAATCAAAAATCATTTTGATCAAATGTTTTAAATCAGATATTATATTCGGTAGTAAAATAGATTATCAAAATTACAAGTCTTAATTATTCTAACGTGAAAAAATATATTTATCATACTTTGGTTAAATTACGCTCAAAAAGAAATCAAGATATACAATCGATAAAAAGAATATTTTTGTTTTTCTTATAAATATTGTATGTATTTATTTAAAAAGTACATAAAGTAATGCGCTAGTGCTAAAAGTATGATATTATATATTTATTTAAAAAAACATTGTAGGTCGACATCAGATTGTTGGAATTATTCAACAAGGATTTCTTGAGATTTGCAATTTCTTCTTTTATGATTATTTTATACTTTAATCAACAAATTCTGATCAGGTCAATTTCAAAACTGATACATTGTATGGTTTTGCATTTGTAATTAAAGGGTTAGCCACGGGAAATTAACAGAAATTTCATACAACTCAATTGTCTCCTAGTAATTCATAATGTTAAAGGATCACTATCTTTGTAATCTGCTACCTAACTAAATTTGATCAATTTTCATTAAAAATACAACCGATTTAGGTTTAAAAATTACGGACCTATACCTAAAAATTGGGAATCTAGATTTTGCATACAGAAGTTGTGAAAGTAATGACATTTGGGTAAAGATGAAAAATAATTTGTTCAGATTTCCCTTATAGTCGTGCTGCTGTTGTTGGGTTTTGCTTTCTCTCGGCTTGGGTTGTCGATCAGTTTATCTTGGGTTTGTTTTTGGATGGTGTAACTTATTGTTTTTTGCTATAAAAGTTTGTTGTTTAAGATATAAAGAAAAAAGGAACTGTTAGAATACCTGTTTGGATGTGAGAAAATGGTCATTTTGGTTAATTTCCTTACTACCGTTTTAGTTGAAGCAAATTTATTATTTCAATAAACTTTTTAAAACTTTTAAACAATTAATTTTGTCATTAGTGGAGAATATTAAAATAATCTTTCTCTCCCCCCTTTAGCAAACAAAAACCTATTTTTTTTCCTTTTTAGCAAAGCTGTTGGAAATGTTCCATATATTGCGCGAGGGCCATTAGACTTCATGGTTATAAGATTTGCATTTAGTTTTCTAGAAATGGATTTTTCCATAGTCCTAAATCTATCTTCAGTGGCTTCCATATATTATCCTTAGCATTCTGGGTTTCAAAGCTATATGCTTTGAAATTTGATGTTTGGTTGAATGCACATTCATAGAAACATGATGCTTAATCTTCTGATCTCTCTCAATCTGTATGAGGTTTCTTTTCTTCATGAGTATGGGTGGAGTTGGCTTTCCCATAGACAGAGTAATATACAATTCAAGCACTCATAAAGTAAACTCAACTTGTGTTTTTATTATGAGGAGTTAGTCCTATCAAGTTTTATGACAAAAGTAGTTATATAATCATTTTCCATGTATGTGAAAAAAATCTTTATATATGTGAAATATGTTAGGGGTGACAATTTAATTTCGGCACGATACCAACAAAAATAAATGGGTTTGGGTTGAGTTTTCTGATTCACCAACCTGTTTATCTATTTTTATTACAGTATGTTTTTTTATATTCCTGTTAACAAAGCTTTTTTTTAGACTAAACTTCTAACCCGTTTGTGACCTGCTAACTAGTTTATGACCTGTGAACCCATATAGTTAAATAAGTTATGGGGGTCGTGTGCGGGTTAAGCATATACGAGTTAGGGTTGATAAACACGACACGATTAGTTAAATGGATTGTGTCTTGGTTGAGCTTTTCTGACTCGTCGATCAGTGACCCGCCAACTCTAACACGACATGGTTGCCACACCTATAGTATGTGATGTATTATAATGTTAGGGTCACTTTGGTGATGCCCAAGACTAAGCATGGAACTAAGTTTGATGAGTATGTTATTTATACATCATATGTTAAATATGTTTTTACTTATAGTTTAATGACTATCTTATTTAGTATACTAGATGCATAATACATCGTATTAAACAACATGTACGTATTTACTTATTGTATAGCATGCCGATGATATCTCTTAAATTGATCATATAATTTCTCATTTTAGGATGATGACTTGTCGTAATAAAGATAGGTTTTAATTAATAAGCACAATTGACATAATTGATAATTCTTATTTAATCATAAACAATGATCCAACTAGATGGCATCGATTACGTTTTCGTGTTCGACTAGATGGCAAGTTCTCTCCTTAAAGGAATTAGTTCCAACAGTTTATCAAGAAGATTGAGATTACTTAGGAACAATCTATCGTAATTAATCATAATTATATATCTAATCTTTGATAGCATATTTCTAATAATACAATGATTCATATGACAACCATCTTTAAAGATATATAATCTTCTTATAACAAGGCCATCAGGATCGAGCTTTGAGAGGTTAAATTCCTCCATTTCATCGTAGGATAAGACATCTATGTTTAGCACACAAAGAGAGAACTTGGCGTTTTCTATCTTAAGAGTAGGATTGTAAAAATTCATGGCCGGATGCGTGAAGAAAAACCTAGATTGCTAAAAAATGAAGTCATCAACTTAATTTTTAAGCTTCAATGAACCATGAGGTATATTTAAGAGAATAAGCTTAATTATGATACTATTCAATTGATTAAGCCACAAACAAGCTCCCCCTCTCTCTACTAGTTACATTCTAATTGAATTTTAATCAAATACTTCGTTTATTTTGAAGTAATTCTACATAAAAGTTACATAAATGTAAAGAATAAGAAAAGAGCCATCAAACATAATACTTATAACGGTTCACCAACTTAGTTCACTTTTTCTGAAATATCTCGAAATAATCCACTTCCACTGAAATTATACCCTTTTCTAGTAAAAAGGTAACAACTAAAACAACACATTTTCTTTCTATTTCAAGCAAAGCGTGGGACACTCGCACTACTAACTCACTCACTTGCAATATAAGTTATCAAATGATAAGCTCATGTGTTTTTTTTTTGTTTGTCTTTTAAATTAGAATAAATCTTTACAAATAATGTTCTTTTGCTTGAGAGAAAGAATGGGTTGTCGGCAAATTAATCATGTCGATCAAGTCTTTTGTTTTGTTTTGTTCTCTCTCAAACTTAAAGACAAGAGTCATACTTGTTTTTATACTCTATAAGCGAATATTTTCACCAACAAAATCTCTAGATGTCTATAGGATACCATCAAGATTAAACTACTAAAAATGATTGTAAGTAAAGAAAACGAAGATAATCGTAAGTGATCGTGAGCTTGCTGGAGACCTTCGAGAGTTCTTGAATGTATTCCTTGTATTTCTGATGTGTATTCAGATACGTTATGGATGATATGTTGAGCGAGCTTCGTTTATGTAGACTTCATCATCATAAATGTGTCTTCTTAATGAGCTTTAATGTTGGCAGTGATTCCTGTTAGGGGTGAGCAGAAAAAAACCGAAACCGAAAAAACCGAAAAAATCAAACCGAAAAAACCGAACCAATACCAAAACCATTGGTTTTGGTTTTTAAAAATTCAAAAACCGACTTTTTCGGTTTGGTTCGGTTTTATAATTCAAAACCAAACCGAAAAAACCAAACCGAACCGAATAAATACTTCTTTTAGTTTTACCCTAGTTATTTACTAAATATTGGAAGATTTTGTTGAGTTCTTATTTATCTCGAGTTCTTTGATAATTTTCTTGTTTATGAGTTCTTATTTATCTCCAGTGCTCTGCTAATTTTCTTTTAGTTTTCGACGAATTAATAATTTTACCCTTCGCATTCTCCTTCTCATAATTACTTGAGTCCCATGCATGAATGACTTGACATTACATAGAAAACATTTATATTAAAAAATGATGAAACAATAATAAATTGAAGTCATTCTATGATGATGATAACGATTAATAATGTAAATTGGTCAATATTAAATTGAAGTCATAGTTCTATAAAACACCAATTCTATCTTTTAAACATTCAGATGCGATAAACAGGAATTGATGATCTTGGATTTTGATTTTTGGACAAAAAACTGAAATCTGAAAACCAAAAACCAAAAACCGAACCAAAAACCGAACTTAAAACCGAAAACCAAAAACCGAAAAACCGATTGGTTTTGGTTTTGGTTTTTCTAAAAACCGAAATTTTTGGTTTGGTTTCGGTTTTACCTCAAAACCGAACCAAACCGAACCATGCACACCCCTAATTCCTGTTAGGAGTAATCAACACAATTGAACACAAATTGAAAAGGTAGATAGGAATTCCTACTGAATCAATAATTCTTGTACAAAATCTAACACAATAAAATTGAATCGATACAAAAAAATCGATAAATTGTAGTAAACGCACTAGTTATTGCCGATTCTTCATGTCTTTAGAAACCGATTGAGGCCTGCACCGGTGCATTGTCCTAAGAATTTCGCCTTCGGTATTGACGTTTGTATAGAGGATACAATAATCGAATTCAAGTTTGTAACACTTAAATCTAACGAATTCGACTATGTTTTGAAGATGGATTTTCATGTGATAAGTGAAGAAAAGAGAGAAATTAGAGATATAATTTTTGTGTCTCTCCAAAACCAATCCAAACACCACACTCCAAAGCCAATCAATTAGTTGATTCATTAATTGCTCAATGAATGAAGTTTATTAAGTTTTCTTCATTTTTTCTAGCTCCTATGTCGGATACGATTCTCATTTTCTTTATCAAGTTTCAACTGCATGTAGGAAAACTTGGATCGCTAAAAAAATATTTAAAAGAATAAACTTCCGATACTATTCAACCGAATAAGCCACAAACAAGCATCTCCTCTGTATACTAGTTACATTTCTAATTGATTTTTAATAATATGAAAATGAAGTACTTTGTTTATTTTGAAGTAATTCAACATAAAAGTTACATAAATATAAAGTATAAAGAAACAACCATCAAACACAATATTTAGAACACTTAACCAACTTAGTTCACTTTTTCTGAAATATCTCGAAATAATCCACTTCCACTAAAATTATATACCCTTTTCTAGTAAAAACTTAACAACTAGAACAACGCATTTTCTTTCTATTTCAAGCAAAGCGTAGGACACCCGCACTAATTCACTCACTTGCAATATAAGTCATCAAATGATATGATAAATCATCAAATGACAAGCTCATGTGATTTTTTTTTTTTTTAATAAATCATTACAAATAATGTTCTTTTGCTTGAGAGAGTTTTGAAAGAAAGAATGGTTTGTCGGCAAATTAATCATGCAACAAAAATCATGTCGATCAAGTATTTTGTTTTATTTTATTCTCTCAAACTTAAAGACAAGAGTCATGCTTTCTTTTTATACTCCATAAGCAAACATTTTCGCTAAAACAAAATATAGATGTCTATAGGATACCATCAAGATATCTATATTTTGAAAGTTTAAACATTTTTCCAATCTGAAATGTAGAAATCAACTGCAAAAGACAGACATGAAGTCAATTGCAAATACTTAATAGGGTAAGCGTTTATCAAGTGACATTACCTTAGCGAATGAATATTGTAAGGACCAATAATCTTACTTGGTAAGAATGAGGTTGGGACCAAGTGTCTTACCAAGGCGATGACTTTTTTATGTGAAAAACTTAATAAAAGTAATTTGAGGTCGTTATGGAATTTAAAAACTAAAGACGGTATCCTTTGAGAAACGTATGGCGACAACAAAGAAATAAAAGAAACACAAATTTAGTAGCGCAGAAAACCCCTGTCTAGGGTAAAAACCACGAACAATAGTTATGGTCGTTGATGCACTAGTGACATTAATGATGGACGTACGTTATCCTTTGAATACATTAATTGTAAGATTAAACTATTAGAGTATGATTTTAAGTAAAGAAATTGAACATAATCGTAAGTGATCGTGAGCTTCGAGAGTGCTTGAATGGATTGCCTGTGTATTTCTGATTTAACACCCCAAAGCCAAAAGCTATAAGTTGGCCCAATAACTTCGAGCCCAATTTAAACCAATTTGGTAATCCATGGTTAGTATTTAGTGGAGAAATTGTTGTATACGATATGATGCCGTTTTAACGGACTAAAATCTTTCCTAAAAAATACATAATATTGTTGAGTTTTACCGATAAATGCTTACTTGATAAGTAAATAAGAGTGTTCAATAGCCTTTTCAAAGATAATGCACTTTAAAACCAAAAAAAATCGAAGAATAGGAAAGTTTGATTTACATGTAAAACAAAATTTTGCTTTATTCCTAATATTTGAATTCTAAAAGTCTTATAAAAGTATTTAAACTCAATCGCGCCATATTTAATTTCTGACCATCATTTGATAAAATTAACCGTTGACTAAATTTTGGGAAAAGGAAACTAATGACACACTTTACAAACTAATATATATATATGGGCAGGTTCAAATGTGAATCATTTTTTTGTTATGAACGTGAGAACAACCGAGAGCGTGACACGTGGTGGATGACTAGGCGCTACGTCAGGTCTACGGCGGATTACTAGGCGCAATTCATGAGAGGGCATTGAATTAGGGGGGGGGGGGGCCACACTCAAAGGCGCCATGTGTCGCGCTATCGGTTGTCCTCACGTTCACAACCAAAAGGTGGTTCACATTTGAACTTCCCCCCCCCCCTCTCTCTCTCTCTCTATATATATATATATATATATATATATATATATCCTCTATATAGAGGAATAATCAAATAAAAACCATTTTTTTGTAAAAACCCGTGAAAACCAACTAAAAAATAATTTTTTTGGGATTTTTTTATCAAATACTATGATATTAACTATTGTTACACGTATATATTTTTTCATAATGTAAGTATCATCCAAGAAAAAATAAAGTTTTTATTCATATTATGAATCGAAAATATACAACATTTTTATTCATATTATGAAACAAATTCATGGATGATATTCATCTTATGAAAAAAAAAATATATGTGAAACAACATATCAATTCTAACATTTGATGGAAAAAAAATCGTAAAAAAATTTATTTTTTAGTCGGGTTTTACGGGTTTTTACAAAAAAAACGGTTTTTACATGAAGGCTCCTCTATATATATATATATATTCATAACGCACGTTTGGTATGTAGTACACGGCTGTATATGACAGGACAAAACTTACTGTCTCACGTTTGACACAACATGGGATAAAATAAAAATTCGTTGTCTCACGTTTGGTGTGACAGTGAACAAGGACATGAATTGGGATAAGGTGAGACAACATGAGAACAAAAAAAGTTTTTTTTTGTTCCACCAAAATAGGTGGAACAACATGGGACGACATAAATAAGACATAAACTAATTAACACTTGTTTGATATATAATTTTAATATGATATTTGTTTTAGTGTTTATCACCACTAGTCGCGGCCGTTGCCGCCACCAGTAGCTGCTATCAGCCACCTCTGCCTCCACTATAATAACCTCTTCTACCACCTCTACAACTAACATTCATTACCTACCACCACCGTCTACCACATCTACAACTGTTCATAGCCATCGCAACCACCACCACCACCGTTGGTCACCTCCACCACCACCACCACCACTATCCACCATTCTCACGTTCTCCACAATCACCGACCACCACCACCACCATTGTCAATTAATTTTTCATTCAATTAATTATGTTCAATTGAATTAATTTTTCATGAATAAAAATACAATACATGTGATTAAATAAGGAAATTTGATATAATATTCTATTATTATAATATGATTTATTTTTATAACAAAAATCTTAATAAGACATAAAAATGACATAATCATGTTACATGTAATTGAAAAGTTGTACTATGGAGATTCAAATAAGATTCTATAAGGTTGTAGAGAGTACCATACATGAACACACTAAACAATAAAAATATAAAGGTGCTATGAACACACTAAATAATAATAATATAAAGGTGCATTTAACATATATGAACACACTAGACTAGAATAAGAATATAAAGGCGCATTTAACCTTCCCATTCTATATCCAACACAGTAAGGACCACTCCATGTATTGTAGTATGAATGGTCCATTTTACAAAAATTACATTTAATTAAATAATTTAAAACTTTAACAAAAAAGAAAATAAGAAAAATGCTTCAAGAATGTGACTTTTTTTTTTTCATTTGGTTGATTTTTGTTCTATGGTTTGTAGGTGTTTCTTTTTCCATTCCTTTATGAAGTAGAAAACACATAATGATACTTAATGATGTAAATTTTAAAACAGTCCAAGCTTAATCTAAGTAGCACACATAAAAATCAGCTTAAAAGAGACGAGTTAAATCATTGTCTTAAGTTCAACCACATGTTTAAAGCTAAAAATAGGTCCAAAGTTGTACTACATTATAATAATTAGACATGAAATGAAGTGTTGTGTACATACTAATGCCCATCCGCAGGCGCCTATTGTTTCACGCTAAGACCTGAATAGAGGCTGCATCGGGTCTGTTACTTCGTGGATATCACAGTGGCTACCTACTGTTATGCGCTATCTGATAAGTTTGTTTTTTTGGTTCTGCTTTGCTACGATGCGGATTTACAACTCGTAAATTAGTTGGGAGTGGATGTGTCTTGTTGGTAGATATTGGGTGTCGGTTAGCTCATTGTGCGTCTTAAGTATTGTGAGGTTCTGTTTTGCTAGTAAACCTTTGGGCTTTTCTGTTGTGTTTGATTTTTATCGTTGGTAATAAAATGGTTCTTTTGGCTGTTAAAAGAATAATATTTCACATGACTCCATGAGATAGATGAGACACTATATAGATATTCACCAAACCTCTTTGAGTATCCTATAAAAAAACATTAAGCATAAAAACATTCAATGAGTTTGAATCACAAGAATTGAATGACACCGTTACCATCATTTATTCCATCTTGCTATCATTTAGTACTCTCTTCACATTCAATACCAACCTTTCTTATCTCACTTTGTTATTCTCGAAATTCAATTCCAAAGATAGTGCTAATGTGTTTTTTTAAAGGATAGTTCACAGTTCTAATAATTTATTACATTTTTCCAATAATAGGAAGTTCATATTTTATAGTTTCCCCACTTAAATATTCATCTTTAAACTATGAATGTCAACCATATGGTATATATTGGACATTATCATCTACAAACCTATTAACTTGTACAAATTTACTAACAAATTTTTATATGTTATTTCACGGACGAAACAACAAAATGAAAATTGATTTGTATGTTTCTATGAACTATTGAGTTCGTAAAAGTTACGAGAACTATTGAGTTCATTCATTAGATATTACCTTATATAGTTGGATATCACCAAATCTCTCATCGGATTGAATCTTCTATCACACAAAGGGTTCTAGTTTTACCAACTATTAATCTATATGATGTAGATAATGTTATATATTTGGTAAATATGATATATATATATATATATAGAGGAAAAATCAAATGAACACCTTGCAATTGTTGCACACCTTAAAAACCAATGAATTAGTGCATTTTATGAGAATAATGAAGATTCATTTATTAAGATATAAATATTTATAGAAGGTAATTAGAGTTCATTAATTGTCATCACCACTTGTAATAAGAAACTATGAATGTATTTATGAATCCATATATCCATTAAGACTAGATGGATGACTGGGATTGGTTTTTAAGGTGTGCAACAATTGCATGGTGTGCATTTGATATATATATATATATATATATATATAGGGGAGTGATCATTTGCAAACCACTATATATATATATATATATATATATATAGAGAGAGAGAGAGAAGGGGGGATTTTATTTGTGAACCATTTTTAGTTTTTGAACTTGTTAACTAAATCCGAGCCATTCAATGTTTTGATCGACGGTTGATGCATTTTCGAATTTTTAAAAAAATTATGAATTACGAAAATCACAGACGGTTAATTTATAAATCATGCATTAAATGTAGGTTCACAAGTTCACAAACCAAAAATGGTTGATAAATGAAAATCCCTCTCTATATATATAAAACAAAAGGTTAAAATAAAAAAGTGTTAAAAAATGAGAACTATAGAACTAACCATAACCCTTTATCAAGTCAACATTTGCGGCTTTAATTGTGAAATACTGAATAATTTCTGGCATAGGTATGCAAAATATAGAGGGGTAGTTCCGTAGTTTCATAATTAAATGGAAGACAAACAAGTTCACATATGACCTCGTGATTCATATATCCACTATACATTCATATATGAACCCGTTAATAATTAAGTTGACATGTGCACTATTTAACTAATTCACATATGAATCAACGGGTTCATATGCGATTCAATTAATTACTGCATATATAAATTTGTTAACTAATTCATATGTGAATCAGTTGGTTTATATATGAATCACAAAAGCTCAAATGTGAATCACAAGGGTTTTTTTTAAAGCAAAGCAAGGCTTTATTAGAAGCAGAACACAAGGCTTTATCACAAGGGTTTATATGTGAATTAGTTAAAAAATAGTTCATATGTGAATTAGATGGGTTGACATATTACATATAATTAAGTTCATACTTCATATGTGAATCAGTTAAAAATAACTAATATGTGAATTACATAGGTTTACATTCATATATGGATCGGTCAAAATTAGTTAATATGTGAATTACATTAGTTCACATAGGAACATGTACTTCGTATGTAAATCATTTTCCAGCTATTTGCAAAAGTTACAAAACTACTCGGCTAATTTTGGCATAGCTGCAAATTTTGAAGAGTTAAAGGCACAATTCTTAACCAGTCAAATTTGATCCTACTCGTATTAAGGATTAGGATCACCTCACTACTTCTCATTTTTTTACACTTCTCATTTGAACATTTGGATTATTGGATATATATATATATATATATATATATATATATATATAGACACACACACAAAAGAAAGTTTGGGTACAAGCTCATCATTCATTGTGATGTGAGGACAATTGAGAGTATGTATATTGTGTATGTATATATATAAGTTTAAACGAGAACGCTAATTATTTACGAGAACGCAAGGGAGTTTCGTTAATATACAAAATCACATGTCATTTTACACTAACGGAAAAAATGGGACGCAAGCAACTTTGGAGACAACTTAAAGTCTCAGGAAAGTCGCCTGAATCATATATGATTTTATACGTGAATCATATGTGATTTGTATATTGAAGAAACTCCTCGTGTTTTCGTAAACAGTTAGCGTTGTTGTATGAACCCGCCTATATATATATATGTGTGTGTGTGTTTTTATGTATGTATGGATGAATGGAAAGAGAGTTGGCCCATGAGTCATCAGTGGCCACCATCACTAGACGTTAGTGGAATATTGGAATGTACCATTTTGGCAAAAACGGATCTGATACGGTGTTTAACAAAAAAAAATGATTATGTTTGGCCTTTTAACTTAAGAGCATCATCAATTTGATTAAGAGGCAAATATAAATAACATAACCTCCAATCAAATGAGGTTTTTATTTGATCAAGAAACATTATAAGAAAGACGATGACTTTTATAGTCAATTCTAGATTTGGTTCATGTGTTTTTGATGGAATTTTTAGATAAGTCCTTGCGATATGTTTATTAGGGTGCGTTTGGTTTGCAGAACATGATAGGATATGACATAACCGAACATGCTTATCCCATGTTTGGCAGACAGCTATGTGTGACACACCCAGAACTAAGTAAAACATGAGTGGACAAGCTTATTCCATGACTCGATCCTACCTACCTGGAATTAAGTAGAACAAAGTCAGATGTACCATTATACATTTAATACCCCTCAAAATGCATATTGATTTTCTCTTTCATGATAATTGCCTCATACTTAGGGGTGAGCAAAACACGACCAAAATTGAAAAACCGAAAAATCCAATCCGAAAAACTTCAAATCTACCTGACCTACATAACTCGATCTTGGAAATCCAACTTTTGACAAGTTACTCAGTTCGAATAGGGTCTCCGTACCCATCACCCGAACCCACCCAAAACCCGAATAAAACTTTTTATTAATATTTTTTTGTAACTTTTTTATGTAGTTCTTTGAGGTTTGAACTTTATTTTTATTAGTTTAAGTGTTTACTTTAATTTGTAAGATTTGAAATTTGGATTTTGGAGTTTGAATTAATTTTAATCTTTAATGATTAAGCATGTAAAACGAAAAGTTGAGATTCAATTATAGCCATTATATCTAATATAAGAGTAATTTTTTCATTCAAAAATTGTTACTTAAAATATATGTGTTCATCTTTAAATTTTTGTTACACACTATGTGTACTTTCTACTAATTTGAAGGGAAAGAAAATAAAACATATATTGTTAAAATCTGAACCCGAACCTGATTAAATCCAAATCCGACATGGTCCGAAATGCTTCACACCTGATTTTGATTTTCGCGGACTACATTTCATACTTGAAACCCGATCGAAAATACAACTAACAATGTATATTGCTATTGTTTATCTTGCACACTATAATTTTTTATTGTATACTTGATTATACTTTTGTTGATATATAGATTGTAGCTTTTTTTCTTTTGTTCATTTTCATTTAGATTGACTATTAGGTAAATAAACACTAAAAATTTCATCAGCGGTAAAATTGTCCTTTAATCAATCCTATTATGTCCAGTCCTGCACTGTCATGTCTTACCAAACGTTGAACACCTGTTATGTCATATCTTGTCATGTCCTGTCTACGTACCAAACACACCCTTATGGATTTAATCTCTATGGTATTCAATTCGTTTGGACCGTATGCACTTGTGCATAGTAGTAACTTGTAATATACACACGTGCTTATGCACATGTGCATAAAAACAAACCAAAAACTTATTTCCTGTTATGCACCAGTGCGTAAGGTTCAAATAACATTTTATTTTAATTTGATATCTTTATTGATATGTATATATATATAAGAAAGTTTGGTTGTGAACTGAATTTTTATTGCGAACATGAGGACAACTGAGATGTGCCACGTGGCATATGCAGTCTGAATAATCATGTATTATGCAGACTGCATAACACATCACTCAGTATTATGCAAACTGAATAACACTGAATGATGTGTTATGCAGTTTGCATAACACATGATTATTCAGATTGTATATGCCACGTGACGCATTCTCAGTTGTTCTCACTTTCACAATAAAAACTGAGTTCTCATTTGAACCTGACCTTATATATATATATATATATAGGGGTGGGTTCAAATGTGAACCACTCTTTGGTTGTGAACATGAGGACAACCGAGAGCGCGACACGTGGCGGATGACTAGGTGCCACGTCAAGTCCATGGTGGATGGCTAGGCGCCACGTCAAGTCCACGGCGGATGACTAGGCGCGATTCATGGGAGGGCATTGAATTAAAGAGGGGGACCACACTCAAAGCCGTCACGTGTCGCGCTCTCGGTTGTCCTCACGTTCACAACCAAAAAGTGGTTCACATTTGAACTTTCCTCTATATATATATATATATAGAGAGAGAGAGAATTAGGTTCAAATAAGAACAAAACCAAATTGCAAGAATGAAGGAACCAACAAAATTTCACGTGATTTTGTGCATGGTCGCCCACTCGCGGCTCATCCACTCGCCGTGTCGGAGCGTGGCCTACACACGCTTTTTCCATCGCAGCACAAAATCACATGTGATTTCCTTGGTTCATTTGTTCTTGCACATTGGGTTGTTCTTGTATGAACCTCCCTCTCTCTCTCTCTCTATATATATATATATATAGAGAGAGAGAGAGAGAGAGAGAGGTGGGTTCATACGACTCGTATGAAACGAGAACGCTAAATATAGAAAACCAGAAAACTTTGTCAATGTACAAAATCATGTGATTCATGCGACTTTAAGTAGCATGGCAAATCGTCCACGTCCAGTTTTTGTCCCTTGGTATAAAATCACATGTAATTTTATAAATGAGCGAAGTTTTTCTTATATTTAATTAAATAGTTAGTGTTTGTGTTTAAACTTTTTGCTAAACATAGAACTTTTGGTGTATTTAACTTGTAGATTTAGAACGAAATTAAATTTCATTCTTTGTAAATATTTTATATAAAAAAAATGGTAAATAGTTATAGAAATAATTAAATTATCTTTTATAAAATGTGTATCATGTTATTACATAATAATTTTATATTATATTTTAAAACATTTTTACATATTAACATTATAAAATTTTATGAAATACCATCCACCTTCATAATTTTAAAATCCAATGCTTACAGTATATTAATCTAAAACGTTTCTTCTTTTAAGCTAAACACTAAAATAAAATGAAATTCACTCATAGACGGACCTCCCTTAGAGGCCACGGGTCTACGGTGGCATGGGTCACCGTATAATTTGTGTGCGGAGGGATAAAGTTTTCGAATTTTATGAATGTGCAACCATATTATTTTGGATGGTGCTACCTTATCATTTTCGAAACTCTAAGATGTGCACCTAAAAACCAAAAACTTCTATCGGAATCAATAAAAAAAAAACTAAAATTCATCCGAAATTAATCAACCAAAAAACAAAAAAAAAAATTGAATCAACCAAAAAACCAAAAAATTCTTTCGCAGCCATTCAAACAACTGAAAAAATCAAGATTCAACAAAAAAGCCCCATCAAAATCAATCAAAAAATAAAAAATAAGATCTTTCAAATTCAACCAAAGATATGTCACCGTTTAAAAATTGTCCTAGTTTCGTATACCTAAATTCAGTTCACATCAATTATTGCTCCCGTAAACCAAACAAATCCTTTGCTTTAACTTTTTGTAGTAAAGAAAAATATATTAATTTGTGACAGGTATGGGTGTGGGCCTGGGGGCATTTAATTAAAAAACTACAAAGGCTTAACAAGTGTAAATGTGTGATCACATCTTCCCCTTCCAATTTTGTATTTTGATGAATAGTTGTATTAAATCATGTCCTGATAATGCCATAAATTATAAAATAAAAAACTATAGGAAGTACATAAATTTTGTTATTTTGTCAATTTTTTGCTACACTATTATTGTTTTTTTTAAAAAAGCAAAGGAACACAAGGGAAGGAGCTTCGGCAAAGCAAAGGAACGCAACGCAAGGCTAGTGCTACACTATTATTGTATTTATTTATGTGTGTAGTATGCCTGTGTATGTGAGAGAGGAGAGATGTTTTCATATACAGATCTAGAACGTAACACAAATGAGATATTTGTTTCAAAAATAATCAAATTAGAAACACAAAAAGTTTGAGAACCTAATTTCACACAGCTAAACAATGCATGTGAAAGTCTAGTGTTATTTCATGAATGTTAAAAACTCAAAATACACATTAAAAATGCTGTGATTTTCAAATGTACTTTTGTTATGTAAAACAACACATGATTATTGTTATTACATTTCTCAATCTTTTTGTAGTACTTATCTGATTATTCTGCTATACATATTCTTATCTATAAAATAGTAAGATACGTAGATGAGAAATTCAAAAATCCAAAAATATAAGAGTACATAAAAAAATGAAGTAAAAATCACAAGTTTATTAAGATATATGGTTTGTTGACTTCTTTTCGGGGACAAAAAATAATAAAAGGTGGAGTGTGTTTCGTGGTCATAAAAGAGTTGCTTTTGGTTCATAAATTTTAAAGGAATCCAATAAAATTAGAATGTTTGAATTTTTTTTACCACAAATATAGGATGTAAATATTCCATAACATATAGAAGGTATTTCAATGAAATAAAACCTTATGTTCTCAAAATTCCAAAATACCTTAACCCAAATATACTTGATCTCATCAAACATGATAGCCCACATCATCAATTTCTTATCTTCTTGATTGGTTTTCTGCAACTCTCTGCTCTCCCGTCTTCTCCATTCTGCAACACCGTAGGCTTTTTTCTCAATTTCTAAATTTGAACTCTCTGCTCTCCCATCTTCTGCATTGCAACATTAGTTGCTTTTCTTTCCAAGGACGGTAACATCCTTGGGAGGGGGGAATGAATGATATCCTAGTCTACCCAGGTTCGATCCCAAGGGAAGTCAATTTGAGGGCGTGAAGAGTATCCAGTTTTTGGGTTGGTCCAGTCTACTGGACTCCCCCCCCCCCCCCCCCCCTCCTAGTCAAAAACTGTGGTTGGGCTCTAGGTCCAGCGTAAACTGGGTCGGGACAGCGGCGGATTAATGGTTTCCCCTGGATGTCCGATACCATTGGGGAGGTGTGTGTGCGCATGTAATTGTGATAGTCGTTCGTTGGTTCAATGGCGCTATGCCTTAAAAAACATATTTCATTCTTAATTTCTTATGGCTGTCAGCTAAACATGTGGTCGAATTTGATGATGTTGCATTTCAATTTCTTTAAAAATCAAATTTCTATTAGAAATTTCATTTCAACTACCTACATTCTACGAACCAACCAACCATCACCCAACATTTTTAGTTTTAGAGCCCTAATTAAATTCACTTTAGAAGGTGAGTTAAATATTTGAAAAGTATAATTGCATATTAAAGTTATGTAATTATGATAATCATAATGAATTTTCTCTAAAAGTTGGGATTTCAAATAAAAAGCTAAGCTTTATATTTATCATTTATAGGAAGAGATGAATTGAGATCTTTACCAAAAGTTACATTAATCTTCTATCATCAATTATGAGGCCATCCTTACCTGTACCACCTATACCATTTTTATCAGCTGCCATCTCAGCTGTCACATCAGCTTACCACCACCTTACCATCACTATGCCATTTCATCCATACCCGCACCACCTTACCACCTTTTTTATTTTTTAAATACTAAAATACATTAAAATAATTTACTTTAAATTAAAATTATTTAAATTACATTAAAATTTAAATTAAAAAAATACAATAAAATTAATTATGGGCGTTCACCATAGAGTCCCACACGTGTTAAGATAAATCTGCACGAAGGTTGGTGTGCTTCTCTCGGTTTTTTATTAGGTTGACGTTTATTGCTCGGTTTTCTTCGGAGATATTTGTTTCAATATCTTTCGTTAAAACCTCCGTTGGATCAAAAGGATAATGTGCCGTTTTTTTTACAACATGCCATTTATCTTTAAGTGTGGCGAATTTCCGTTCAATGTCTTTCCTAGCTGATTCTTGACGTTTCTTGAACTCGATCCATCTCTCGTCCGTTGGCCACCTAAATGCTTTGATGAAAGTCGCCTACTCCGGATATATCCCGTCTGCGAGATAATACCCGTGTTTGTTGTGTGTGCCATTCACTACAAACGAACTATCGGGTGCTTTATCTTCGAATATATCGTTGAAAACCGGTGATTAATTTACAAGGATTATGTCGTTTGTGGCACCTGGAACCCCGAAGAATGCGTGCCAGATCCATTGATCTTGTGATGCGACCACCTCTAGAATTACCGACGATCCAGGATGATCACCTCTTTGGAATTGACCCCTCCATGCGGCGGGACAATTTTTCCAGTCCCAATGCATACAATCAATGCTACAAGCATGCCGGATAAACCGTGTGTTTGTTCATGCAATGCGTATATAGCCTGAATATTGTTAGCAGTTGGCTTTCGTAAATATTGTCGCCTATAGAGGTGAATAATACCTTGGCAAAAATTCTCTAGGCATTCCCTTGACGTCGTTTCGCTCATCCTCAAGTATTTGTCGGAAGCATCTGCAGCAGACCTATACGCCAATTGTCGGATAGCGGACGTACACTTTTGTAGCGGAGAAAAACCCTTTCACGCCTCTTGCATCCCACTGCTGCTTGAAAAAATCAAACTCTTTTTCAAGATCGGCAACTATCCTTACGAATAGTCGTCGAGTCATACGAAACCGCCGGCTAAAGTCGTCGTCGTCGTACACCGGGTTATCAAAAAAGTAGTCGGCGACTTGTTTATCGTGTCCCTCTTCCCGACCTCTATCTTTATTCGGCCCTCACGGTCTTTTATTCGACGGTTCTATAAGCTCGTTTTCGATAAATGCACAGACCGCTTCCATCGCTCTAATGTTGTTCATACAAATCTGATTTATGATGAGATCTACATCTATGTCATCAAGAGCCGCCATTTTTGGAGAATAAGATGAGAATAATAGGAGAATAAGAGGAGAAAGAATGAGATAGATATATGTATATATATATAGATAAATGGAAAAGAAAAAAATTTGAAAAAGTAGCCGTTAAAATGACCGTTGGGGTGGGGGTGTGGCGTCGTTCAATACCGGCATGGGGGTACCGGTTGGGGCCTCTACCGGTCCCATACCGGGTCACCACGGCGGTGTTACCGCCGATACCGGGGCGGTACCGGCCCCGTAGCGGATGGCCTGATAACTTTGACATCCTATGATATCGGTATAGTTCATATAAAGTAAGTTTTTTTTCCTGAAAAGGAAGAGGCCGAAAATCTTACTAGCTATGATATGACCATCACCCGTCAAAAGACTAGTGAATCCATTAGGATGATAGGAGCTACGCACGCCATCAACACAAGGAGCAAGGAAAGGTGGTTAAAATTGAAAAATATTGGGACAAGAAAAGAAACGAGATTGTGCGCCAACACATGAGATACCTTGTTTGCTTGTCTACCAATGACATGAACTAAATAGTTGTGGTCATTATGGAGAATAGAGCGAATTTCTTCGATAATATCACCGAACTCACAGTTATCCCGCTCCGTGTTGTATATGTCCTCTACGAAGACTTTAATATTCATTTCGAAAATGAGGTGAGAGAGACCCAAGTTAGAGACCCAAATTATAGCATCAATGAGGGCTCTCACCTCACATATTTAACTGAAGGCAAGATGATAATAGGAGTAGCTTTTGCCAAGACGAAGTCTCCTCTAGAGTTACGAATGATTACCCCAAAACCTGCCTAAATGCTGGTCTTGTTGTCTCGGTGGATGCCATTTGTAGGAACAATGATAGTTAGAAGGACTCTTATCCAAAGGACATATGTATCGAGTCTAGGACCAATCTAAGAGAACGAATAAAGTATGTCGAATTACCGAATTTGGGTCATGAGGCCATAACACTCCACCTACCACGATACAATATTGTCCGTTTTGCCTCACTGACTCACGACTTTATTTTTGGCAGCCTAGCAAGGAGTTCCCAGGGGCCCACCCATCTTGGTACTGCATCCAAGCATGCATAACTATAGAGCTCCAGGAACCTGTTATGTTTATAACCCCAAAACGTGTTGTGTCTAGTAAGTTTTTACTTATAAACCCAACATCTTTCATGTCCACTGAGATATGGGATTTGCCTAAGGTGTTACAAACACTCCCTTTAGGGACTCATCGTCCTCGATGAGATTTGTTCCACATCCCGAACGGGACAAAAGCGACTCTAATACCACTTGCCCAGTGGCTCACGGTTTTGTTTCTGGCATCCTAGTGAGGACTTCCTAGGGGGTCACCCATTCTAGTACTACTCTCACCCAAGCATGCTAACTGCAGAGTTCCATGAACCTGCTATGCTTATGGCGCCAAAACGTCTTGTGTCTAGTAAAGCCAAAGTTTTTATTTATGAACCCAACATCTCTCCTATCTACGACGATATGGGACTTGCCAGTGGTGTTACAGAGGCCCATCATCCAAAATAATATCATTTCTTGCCAAGTACTCCATAAATTCATAGTAAAACGATCACAACGTGCCCATGCTTTCTCTCTCCAAGCGTCCTAAATATGTATCCACAAAAGAGTCCACCTTTCTTGCCAATTGATCCATTTTTCTTTAACTGGAGTTACCGAGAGACACCCTACAAAAGTTTACCAAGATTTTCCAGATTGTTATTACCGCATAAGGGGTAAAACGGCTCTTTTGAATAGTAAGATGGGTGGGGAGTACATCATGGCAAGCTTACCAAATAAAAAATCTAGCTTTGAAAGGCACATTGGCCTTCCAAATGCATTGTGAGTCACCTTTAACGAAAAACTGTGTGTTCTTAACTAGTCGTTCTATAAAAATATACCATTGGAAGACCAGGGTCATATGATTTAGTTGACACCCAAGTGACAAGGAGGTGGAGTGTTGAGAATGCAATCTCGTTCCCAAGGAGAGGAACTCTATGAAATCAGGTTTGTGTTCCAAGATAAAGAGCTTGTGTTAATCAAATCATGAACACACATATTTGATCTTTAAGTGTCCAAAAGATTCTCTAATTTAAAATGTTTATTATCCCTTAGCCATGGATCACACCATATGTTAATATCTCTATTCTCTCCCACCTTCCATCATAAACCTTTTGGGAGTGCCAGTTGCGAGTGTCAGATGCTTTAAAGACTTCTCTAGACGGGGATCCATAAGATCCCTTTGAGGGTAGTATTTAGCTTTGAAAAGTTTGTTAACGAGAAAAGAGGGATTTGAACTAGCCTCCAACCTTGTTTCCCCAACATGGCTATGTTGAAGGAGGTACGATCACGAAAGCGAAGACCACCAAAAAAATTTGGGACACAAATCTTGTCCTACAAGAGCCAATTTATGGAATAGGAGCCATCCGAATGCATAGGAGGTACGATCATGAAAGCGAAGACAACCAAAAAAATTTGGGACACAAATCTTGTCCTACGAAAGCCAATTTATGGAATAGGAGCCATCCGAATGCATACCCTACCAAAACGAGTTTAGCATCCTCTCGAGCTCTTTAATGGTAGACATAATGAGAACAAGGACACTTATATAGTACACAGGTATGGCTTGGATCGCAATTGTGAAGAGTGTAGCCCAACTTGCCTTAGAAATGGGTCGTTTTCTCCAATTCTACAATGTTTGCTAGAGATGGTCACAGATATGCCAAGAGATGATTTTCTTTAGCCGACGGCCGACGGCCGACCACCAAATAGAGGAGACCCAAGTACCTTCTATTATTGAGAGGCTTATCAATACATAGAATATAGGAGGAACCATACATGAGATCCGGTGTCAAATTGTTAATACACATAATCTCGAATTTATCATAGTTTATAGCCTGACCAAAAGCGACTTTATAAGTGGAGAGGATGTGTTTGATTCTACAAGTTTCATTGATCGAAGCCTTGTAAAAGATAAAAGCATCATCCGCAAATAAAAGGTGAGAAGTTGTGATGCACCGCTGGCGACCTAGCAATCAATCATGGATTCTACCAGCACCTTCCTCATACGTTTAAAAAAAACAAACCTTCCATTAGAGAATGAACAAGTAAGGAGAGAGAGAAAGGGTCTCCTTGTCGAAGACCCCGTTAAATTAAGTTATACTTTATTATTGACGGATGATATGAGGTAAAAAATACAAGTAAACTAAACTTTTTTCACAACATCACAATATTTAAATATTGAAGTCATTAAAATGGTACATATATTTATAAGACCTTTCTAAATATTTAAATAGTAACTCTATTTCTAACTTTATTTAAGTAGACTACAAAAATCGTCCCTAAGTTTTGCTAAACTTGACGTTTTTGTCATTCGACATTAATAGACACACTACTGTATACTATGGTTTATATTTTGTTACGCCTTTTGTTGTTGGCCATAACAATCATTAAAATCTTCCATTAAGTGGTATCATATGTCCCTCACCTGAGAGACATTTCAATACAAATATTTATGTAAAAACCCTTGGTAGAATAAAAACTGAACTTCTAAACTCAATGGTTCTATCAACGACCCACCTTCCCCCACCAAACGAAAACTATCGCCCCTATAAACCTCCATGTGGTGCCTCCTCCTAAACACCCAACTCGTCAGAGGATCGTAACAACGCTTTCTCCACAACTTTGGTTAGGGATCCGCAACCACCGTCACTTTCACAACTCTTATGAGAGCTCTGGAACCCACCACAAGTACTTTCTCACCTCCGGTCATTAATGGAATATTGGGGTTTTTTGTGTTTTTGGGTGGGTTTTGCCTCCGACCATGGACGGATCTATGTGGATGGGAGGGGGGTCAAAGGACCCCCATAAAATTTTAAAAAATATTGACTTTTATTATAAATATGAACTTTATAAATATATTTGTTTTTTTAACACCAAAAGAAATAAAGTCTTGACACCGTAAAATGTTTAATTAAATTATTGTTAAATTTTTGTTGTTAGTTGTTAGTGTTAGAGTTTATTAATTGATGTCTAATTGTTTTTTTTTTCTTTTTGTTATTAGTTACTGTTAAAGAGTCAAGTCGAGTTGAGTGGCATGTTACTAGAGCTTGATTTGAAAGTTAAGTTAATATAGAACTTCAGCTCGAATAACTTATTTAAAGTAACGCTCGAGTTGTAATATTTTTTAGTGTTCGAGCTCTATGTTCATTTAACAAATTTGAGCTATACATTTAAACCAAAAATTAAAGCTTTGCAAATTTGAGCTTATATTTGTATTCAATATCGACTCAAACTTGAAAATTATTTAATGTTCAAGCTCCAGATAAACGATCTCGTTAAAAACTATAATCATTAACACCTCCAAAAATTTACGATTAGGATTGTAATTGGTTGAGGCATAATTGTTAGTTTTTAATTTGTTAAAGATTAATATTAGCTAGATTTATGGTTTGTTTGTTGATACGGACTTGTTACTTTTTATTGTTAATTATTCATTGTTTAGTGAATAGTTGTTAGAGCAATGCAAGGTTCTTATAAGCAAAAGATAATGTGACTTGTAACAACTACTATTGTACATAGAGGAAAATGAAATTATTTTTGAAAGAGAAAACGGAAATTTAGAAACCAATCTGTATTATATTTTATACCATGTTACTTAAATTTTGATTCCATTATTAAAGTTTCTAAAATTGCCACTGTTTCCAACCACGCCTTCTAGCTCTCAAACTAGAAAACATATAAAGGAGACTGGGAAGGAATATGGGTCACAGAAAAATTTTGAAAAATGATAGGAGAACTGTATATTTAGGGATTTGTAAAGCACAAGGAGAGATTGTATAATTACCCTTCCATTTAGTATAGTTATATATAACTATAACAACTGCTGCCAAAAGACAAATGAAACCTAACAGCTTTGATTATTATTATCGATTCAAATGAAGTAAATCAACTTATTTATGTTGACAACGAGTAAAAAGGTTAGGATTTTTTTTAAAACGTTGCAATCCAAAATTAATAACTTGAAAAAGACCTTTTAAACGATAATAAAAAAAGATATAAAATATAGAATAGGTAAAAGCTGATAATAATAATAATACATAGAAAAAGCTAAAAAGCTAAATGTACTATGTCTATATGCTGTCAAAGTTGCCGACACTTTGTTACAATTGTAATCCATTTATTGATTTTTTTAGACTTTCTTTATAAAATGTTTATGTTTATGGTAAAATTAAATATTATTATTTACTTGTAGGGTAAGATTTTAATCCATAAAACCAGTATTATTTGCAACAAATGCAATAAAGTGCTAACTATGGTAAAAAACCATGACCTTCACTTATCCATAGAAAATCTTAATCGCTGTCTTTGTTCTTACCAGGCAATAATTTTGGTTTCAAACAAGGCTCATTTACCGTTACACTGTTTGTTTATGGGGTAAACTTTATGTTTCTTTTATGTTTATCCAATACAACAAATGATTCTATAAACGTTTATTCGGTTAAAATTTAATAAAAGGGTTATAATAATCTTTTACAAAATATAACATTACTTGGTACAACAAATATAATCGGATTCACTCACCCTTTATGTAATATCTAATAATAAAAACTTATATTTATTAGTTAAACATGTACTTATATTTTTTTTGGATGCTTATATACTTGGGTTTTTTGGATCAAGTCCAACCGAACATGATTTTCTTAAACGAATCGTTAAGAAAAGTGGAATGAGTTGATAGGCCTTGCGCATCTCAAAGGATTGATTATATCTTGGTTCTATATCCCTTCTGTTGAAATTATTTTGTTGGATTTACAATCAGTGTATTTTGACATTAGTATTGCATGGTTAACTAAATGGAGATGTTAAAGACATTCCTATACATTGTTAACTACAACCTTATCAAGTTATCTTTTCTTCATACATTTTAAAATCAAAACGTGTTTTTTACGTTTTCATTGTAAGAATCGATTGTAATTAATAGATGTGTCAATAACATTGGATTAACTAAAATTCATATGCGTAATCGCCATTAATGCATCAAATGATTGTTTGCATATTTATGGGCACATATTTCAATACAAATTTCGTTTGTAAAGTTACTACAGGTTGATTACTGTGAAACACGTCGTGGTACATTTTGAACCAATTAATATAGTGGGGTTTTGCTTTTAACTGCAAATAGCTACGTTTGAATTCCACACACCTGCTAAAGAAATCGTACATATTGCTTCCAAAAAAAAAATCGTACATTTTTTTTATGAATAAAGTGTATTAAATTGAATGGTTAAAATCTAAATGGACGAAATAGTAACTACTTTCATAGTTTTTATATTATAATGTATATTGTATATTTTAAAATATACTTGACATTTTTTTTAATGGCATCAGCCAAACCTTTTATTAAAAGAAACACAATGTCCCAACAATACCAAACGATTCACGAGACTAACAAGACCCCCAAAGAAAAGTACAAAGCACGACCCAACTACTCAGATCCAACAACAAACAAGATAAATTATTTGGATGCAGCAAAGGGTTTACAAGGCATAAACACCCCAGTCCTAGCTTCACAGCTCGAGGCATGACGTCGGACGCAAGTCGGAATGCCAAATAAATCTAATACGGTTGTTGCACGAATAGAAGCATTAAAAATAAATATTAAAAAGACTTGTACATTTAAACTTATATTGTTAACATTAAAAATTTATTTTTAAACTTAAAATATAAGAATTGTTATCTTTATGTTTAAATAAGGGTTAATTTCACATATGCACTAATTAAACTTGAAAATATCATATTTACCAACCTAATCTACAAATATCATATATGTTTTTCTTAACCTATCAAAATATCATATTTACCCAAACGACAATTTTTATTAATTTTTAATCATTTTAATTCACATTTAAATATCAAAAATAGTTAAATGACTATTATGCACTTACATAACAAATTCTTTAATTTGTTAGTTGATGCTTTGTTTAATCACCCATCTTCTTCCCCAGATGAACCACAATCCGACAAATTTAAAGGCAAATAAGCTTACTAAGCTTAATGAGTCATTTAACTTATTCAATCAACCATTTTAATGTGTTTGGAAACAACTTAATCATTCAACAAGGAGCTTTTTTGCTCAGCTGTTAGGGCTAAGCTTTATGTAGACAGACCAGACATTTCCAACATTACACCTTTGAAAATACATATTACTGGAAGTTCTCTCAATCCTGAACCCTGTAAGCTCGTCCTCCCAGTTGCTCTCGTGTAATCCCCATAGTTGCTTTTCTCTTCTAATGTTGTTAGACGAATCTTATAAAACCTACTCACCATCGTTATCCACCTATTTTTCAAAATTTCCACATAAAACCATTCAATACCTCTTCATTCAACAACTCCAGAAAAATTTAGGGCAAAATGGTGTTGTAATTGAACTTGAATTGGATAGCGTCTTCGTACTTGAAGTTATAAAGGTAGGGTAAAAGTTGACGTGGTAATTTACTCTCCACGGATAATAGATTATGGAGCATAGGAGAGTTGTTGGGAGCATCAACAATGGGTTTTAATATTTTTCATCTCAAATTCCACATAATCGAAGGATTTGTGGAGCTTATGCTTATATTGGAGAAACAAAGCAATGGAGATTTATAGAAACTTTCAACAATTTTTATTAAATTGGTAGAATCTGTTCTCTATCATTGTTTAAGTTATCTTAAATATGTATTGATGAGAAGTGATATAATATTTTGGACAACAAAATTCAATTACAGAATAATAGGGACCCAATTGTGTGACGAAAGATTTGATTTAGTTTGAAAGAGGATAAGGATGGGAGGTGGTTGGCGATGGTTGTAACGACCCAAATCCAATATATATAATATCCACATCCCAGTGATCTAACGCAACTGAATTAGTTACAAATCTGAAAACTTGGCATTTAAGTCCAATACAATAGTCCAACAACGACATAATCTAAAGGTAATGTCAGTGGAATAACCCTCCACAGCTGAGATAATCTACAGGACTAAAATAGGGATAGTCATAACTAGAGTAGGTCGTACATATAACCACACACCTTCTTTTTCCCTTACCTGTTACGGGACCTCGAACTTCCCATGAAAATGTTTAAAAAAGCTTTGAAACCGAGGGTTGACCAAAAGGTCTCGTGAATTCCTTTAAAAACAGTTTATTGAAAGTCTAGCCCGTTGGTCCCAAATACCAACACAATTTATTATAAAAGTTTGGCCCGCTGGCCTAAATATAAACACTGGTGGTGCATTGTGGACATGGAAACCGTCATCACGTGACGCTAGATCGAGGCCAACAGCAGAATCCCCAAATCTAGTTGAAACCAATTAGTGGCACCCCCCTCCAAGTAAATGTTTTTTTAAGGAAGGACGAAACATATTCGTGCTACACACCACACCCTTACTCCCAAGGAACACACACCGTTTGTTGGTATTCTCCCAAGGAGCACACACCGTCTCTTGGTACACAATGTCCACTTTGCTACTCACCACAAATGAATCAACAAAATATGCATTTCATTATAAGCATGCTCATAAAATGCAAACATTCAATCAGTTTACCAATAACAGATTTTAACAAAACATTTTTAGTTCACAAAAGGTTTGGCAAGAGAACTCACTTGAGCCTAGTCAAGCTCTTAACTTCTCACCCCGTCTATTGGATTAGCAATCGGTCTACAACACGAGTACAGTTGATAACTCCAAAATTATACATATTTTACTCGCATCAGTTCCCCACTTTTATCTTTATTTTGAGAGTATTTTCGATACTGTTTGACTTAAAAAGGTGTAAATCCTGATTTTGTAGATTTTGGAGGTGCTCGTGCGTAAAAGTATAAAAAGAGGGTGAAAAGCGTCAAAAAGGAGACTTTCGTGCAAGCTTTGGAAATTCACACTTTTCTTGGCTCCTAAGACTGCTTTCTTGCTCCCGAAGACAGATAACTTCCTCCAAAAGACGGATCTTCAGCAGATAAGGCAAGAAGAATATTCCGGAAGATCTCGGAAGCTGGAAGTACATAGCTCGCGCCGCGAAGGTTAATGCTCGCGCCGCGAAGCCTAGTTTTTCTCACTCGGAAGCTTCCAGAAAGTTAGGGTTTGTTCGTTAAGTGTTTCGCTCCGCGAAATGCCGTTTCGCGAACGCGAAAAGGCTTTTGACTAGCTTATTATAAATGCAGCCTTTGGGCCATTCAGTTGGGGCATTCAGTTTTAATCATCCAATTTTCAGTATTTTCTCTGATAATTCTAGTTAGGTTAGATGTTGGGAGCCGCCTAGGGTTTCCAACCCAAGAAGTCGGAGGCTCGATGTGACGACTACGTAGGAGATTCGAGGGAATGCTACGCCAAATCGACCGGTCTTTAGTTGGTTTGTCTAAGCATTCGTAATTAGTATGTCTATGTACTGATTCCTCTTGTGTGTCTATCATGGTTTGAATACTTTGGATTTCAGTTTATTAATTAGATGCATGATTTGTTGAATGTTTTCTTTGATTCCGATTTGATTCGTATTGTTTGGTTATTTGAACTCATTGGTTGGGTGTATCTGTTTTGACCAAAATAGATAGACTCCGATAGGATAATCAACCTACCTTAACTACCCTTTGACCAAGAGAGTTGTGTTAAGTGGTTACTCGGACCGAGAGTGACCTGGAGGTAGAAAACCATACAATAGAATTAGGATCGGATGACCGGTACTAGATTGTCTGACAAACGACCTAAGTATTGGGACTAGGAGGACCAACACCTAGTTGATAATCTTAGATATACATGTTCGGGTGCTTTATGCTTAAATTCTGACAACAATGATTAATCTATGTCTTATGAAAGTAAACCATAATGGATTCACTTATCTCCAATGTATGACTGTTCATCAGTTTTCCACTTCTTGGTTAGGTTAATTTATTATTTGTCTTTTTTATTTAAAAATACCTTTTCAAAAGCAAACCCCCCATTTTCCAGATTGACTGATTATAGCTTTAGTTGACATCTAGCTTAACCGTTCCCAGTAGTAGATACGATACCTGGACTTTCCTACACTATATTACTCACGATCAGGTACGCTGCCTGTATATGTGGTAAGACAGTGGCTAGGCATTAGAGGTTAAAACTTGTTACGCTTTTTATGTATGATAATTACCGCATCAACAGTACATACTTAGAATAGGCTAATCCTTAAGAATCTAGCCTTACCAACAGTTCTCACAAAGTCGAACCTAAAGAGATATATTCCACAACCTTGAAACCATCTAACCAGGTCTGCGACCAGTCGAGATCGGGAAACCACAGTGGGTTCAGGATTCAACAGTGGTGTGGAGTTACCACAGTGGTCACGGGATTCACCAATCTCGAGTCGGATTTCTATTTAGGGTTGGGATTCGACCAATCATGGGTCGGAATTTCAGAGGGGTTGGGATTTGACCAATCCTGAGTCGGAATTTCAAAGGGGTTGGGATACCATAGTGGTGTCGGGATTTACCAATCCTGAGTCGGGAAGGTTGTGGTTTGTTGGATTTATCGTATCACCAGGTAAGTTTCCTTGTTATTCTATAAGCCCATGAGTAGCACGGCATGGGCTTACGAGCGATAGAAGGGTGGTTTCAGCGGGTTCAGCCCGCATGTGGTATGCGTGTTGTCGATTCATGCCATGAGTTCGAGGGCGGTTCGAAGAACCCGTCGATATCCGCTTCCTCTTTCTCTCTCTCTCTCTATATATATATATATATATTTAAAATTAATAAAAATGGTAAGGATATGAAAGGTTGAAAGGTTGTGCTACGAGGTTTGAAAGGTTGATAAGGGTAGGATAGTGGGAAGCTGATGTGATAGTGAAAGGTAGAACAACAACTTTGTGTGCTACTCATGACCTAACTATTGCAAACCTCCTTCTGTTCCAAGGATAAATTTATTATCTGGAAATGTTGTTCAAAATTTGTTAATTGATAGCATGCTATAAATTGGGATTATCTGTTAAATGCTATAAGATTTTTGTGTAGGTTATACATCATGGTACAGTACCATGTGGTCACGAGATCACTTGGGAAGGACTTAGTTGCTTTGTCTAGGTCATGAATCTATTTATGACCTAGGGTTGCTTCTTAGGGAGTGAGATTTATTTTCATCGCGAATAGATAAAATAGGGGATTCCTACCATGTACGGACTATGAGTTTACTTTTGTTATTGAATGAAGAAGGGTAGAGTCGTGTTTATAACGTGTTTGGTTGCATGAACCTTCATTTGATGTTTATTAAATTGCTTTTAAGGGAGTTTTACTAGATCTCATGGTCTAACTCTCGCTTTCAAACTATAAACATTTTCAGACTGGTAACGAGTTGAAAGAGATGCCAAGGGAAAGGCAAAGGCTTGAGGGATAAGAGGCTCCAAGACTTAGTATAGTTTTAGTTATTTACTTTCTTAGTGTAATCGTTTAGATTCCGCTCAATACTCTGATATGTTTTAGATTTTGAATTGGTATGTAATCCCTTTGAGACGACGTTTGTACCCATTTGGGTCTAAGTTTTAGTAATATCTTTGCTATTGAAATTTGGGTTGCTACATCAATAACAAATAATTTAAAGGTACATTCTTGTAAAAAGAAAAAAATGAACGTAAAATACTATAATAAACACCTAAACCACACCAACCAAGAATATAATTACTCTAGGCTTTTTTTTAATATGGGATGAAAAGAAATTGAAAATCCTTATTAAAATCCAGAAAATTTATATTCCACTTTATGTGGATTTCGAAATTCCTCTCCAATTTTAAATAATGGACCAAATTAACGAATGAAATTTGGTTAACTGAAGTTGACACTACAAGTCTTTCAAACTCTGATAAATTCCAACAAATCAAATGTTGGACATTTTGACAACTTGTAGACATGATTTTGTTGTAACGTGTTATAGTGAATAAGAATCAAAACAAAATATGCTACACTTTTATGCTTTAACTACAAAAAAATATGAATTTATATGATGTATAAATTGTTGAAATTTATGATGAACAAAAAAGAGTCCTATAAAATGTTACAGTATAAATGCTACAAAAGAAATTAAATTTATGAGACGGCTAAAATAAAAAAGAGTCCTATGTTTAGCTCAGTTGGTCTTCCTAAGGGCGGTAACATCCTGGGAGGGGTTGTGGATGGTATCACAGTCTACCCGGGTTCTAATCCAATGAGAGTCAATTTGAGGGCATGAGGAGTATCAGTCCTTGGTCTGGTCCAGTCATAGACCAGGCCTCCCCTAGCCCAATCAAAGACTGTGGTTGGGCTCTAGGTCCAAAGTAAGTTGGGCCGGGACAGCGGGGGATTTATGGGTTGCCCTTGGATGCCCGATACTGCAAGGGATGTGTGCATGCGTACGTATGTATTCGTAGTAGTCGTTCGTTGGTTCGATGCCGCTATGCCTTCCCAAAAAAAGAGCCTAATAGAGTGTTATAGGATTGAAGTTTATCGGTGCAAATAAAAAAACATCATATATATATATATATATATATCTAAAGTGTTACAAAAAAATTTATAAGACATTTTGGGTGTCGTTGGAACAAGTTTTTTAGAACCTTTTCCAAAAAATGTCTTATTAACTATTTAAAAAATATTATTTGAAAAAGTGTAACATAAACACAAGTGTTCTCTAAAAAGATGTGCTTATAGGACATTTTTTAAATACATCATATAAAACCAGCTAATATGATACTTTATTTTAAAAATGTCCTAATGAAATGTTTTGACATTTAAAAAATGTCGTTTAAACTTATAGTAGCACTTTAGATATGACATTTGTTGTTTGTAATGCTCCTCTGGTATTAATACTCAGTGGCCCCTGGTTGCTTACCTTCATATTCGATTGGGTTAGTTGTTACACCTTTCACAAGCCTTAACCCGTAGGCTGCCCCATTGGGGTTTGTTTGTAACCCTATTATTAACTTAAGCCACATAAAACACTTTATTATAGCGATTATTTGTTTTAAGTATCCGATAAACTCGGTTTTATTATATTAAAACTTAAGTTCAATAAAACATCTTATTAGAACACTTTGATAATTAGGCATTATATAAACTCAATTATATTAAGTTCACGTGATTACCACGCTGTTTTCGTGACACCAGTGAGACCCAGACTCTATAAATGAAACTTCACAGCAGTGTTGTGAAGGTAAAAAAAATTCAAACATTTATAGTGAAAAACATTGTCAAGGTAAAAAAATTCAAACAAAGATAAAAAAGAATCCAAATCTTCACAGAATAATAATGTGAAGATAAAAAAAGTAAAATATAAACATTGACATTGAAAATACTATAAAGGTTAAAAAAATTCAAATTTTTACAGTAAAAGACACCGTAAACATAATATTTATAGTGTTTTCATTATGAATGTTCAATATTTTTTATATCTTCACAATATTTTTCTATAGAATTTTGGTCTACTAATCTGAAGACTGCTTAGGGCCGTTTACTTGACGCTTACCCGATACTGGTAAGTATTTACCGGGTCAATTTACCTTATGTGACGAACATGAAAATGATTAGCATCTTACCCGGTAAGAGCGATAGCATGAACCGGTAAGAACGATAGCATGAACCGAGAGTCTTACCTGAGTAAGTGACATCGACAACTCTTACCCGGTAAGAACTTACCGGGTAAATTGTTGCTTATGATACCATTTTGAGAGACTAAAATATTATCCGATATAATAGTGATAGTGTTCAGTTTTACCGATAATCACTTACCGAGTAAGTGTTCAAATATTCGGGCCCTTAGTTTCACCTCAATCTTACCAACTAATAAATATTCAAATGTAATGCCCATTTTGAATGTATCTCTAACAATATTCCATTATATTATTAATTTTAGGGTAAAGTTACAGTTCCACACTTCCACTTAAAAACTTTTAATTTCCCACAAAAAATACAGATCCTGGTGACCAGAAAACTTTATTGCAGTATATAAATACACACTCCACCTTTCCAAAAATACACACTCACACTCTCACCCATCATCAATGGAGTCTCTACCACTACTCCTTGTCTTCCTCCTCCTCTCCATCTCCACCACCATCTCCGCCCATTCCCTCTGCAACTCCGATGACGACCAACATTCCACCCTCAAAGTCTACCATGTCTCCAGCCCATGCTCACCTTTCCGCCCGAAAACACCGCTCTCGTGGGCCGAGACCGTGCTCCAAATGCAGGCCGACGACCAGACCCGAGTCGCTTACTTATCGAGCTTAGTTGCTGGCCGGAGTTTTGTGCCCATTGGGTCAGGCAGGCAGATCGTACAGAGCCCGACTTATATCGTTAAGGCGAAGATCGGTACGCCCGCCCAGACGTTGCTTATGGCGTTGGATACCAGCACCGATATGGCCATGGTTCCGTGCACCGGGTGCGTTGGTTGTGCTTCATCCGGTTTCGCTTTCGCGAAATCTACGAGTTTTGCGAATATTAACTGCGGTGCTGCTCAATGCAAACAGGTACCGTTACATACAGCACGTATATGATTCTATATATATATAATTATATATGTATAGTTGGTAAGTATCGGATTTGGTGAGAAGCGATGAGACAGTTATCCATAGTTGGATGAGAAAAAAATGAACATAAATAAAATGCACCGAGATGTAGTGGATCACTTTCCTTTTAGAGAATATTTGACACTTCTTTCTCGCATGATCCCAAGCCTATATATATTATATAGGGTTGGGTTTCGGACTTTTGGTGAGAAGTTGATGTTTGGATGATAAATGGATGTGCATTAAAATAAGATGCATTGTATTAAATCCTTTCTAAAGTGCAATTTATGAGACTAAAGAGATCAAAGGTTAAGATCCATATCTCATAGTACTCACTATTAACTAAACTTTTCACACAATCTTTCTGCTCTCTCTGTATGTGTGTATATAGAGAGAGAGAGAGAGAGAGAGATGAGAACGATAATTTTTTAAGAAAACGCAAGGACGATTCTCAATCACCCATTCCTCTGTGATCGCGTCCACTGTAACCGAAAATGTGTGGCTGAGAATTGTTCTCGGGTTTTCTTAAATTGACATCGTTCTCATTTAAACTCACCTCTATATATATATTATGTGAAGAATCGTGTGTGAAGTTGAGTTAAATGTGAGAAGTGTATCTGAATCTTTAATGTCTTTTAAATTCTAATCTCATGCTATTCCAAAAATTATGTTTTAAAAGAAAGTAGATCTGAGATATATTTTGATACATTTCATTCTAATGCTCATCCAATGATTGATAACCACCCCATCTCTTATTTTAAACAAAACGTACATGTCACCAAATATCATAATATTTTTGTTATACCCATGAGACCCACCTAATAACATAAAGAATTGATAGCAAAGTATTATTATTATTGAACAAAAATAACTTAAAAATAAAAGAAAATATCTATACCCCATGTGTTCTTCTAATCTAAAATGACAGTAGGTATAGTGTAAATCAGTATACAGTAGTTTTCTGTCATGTTGTACATGATGCATTATAGGGTTGTACATTTATGCATTTATTATTGGTTTCAAAATCTAGGTGGGGTTTGTCAGGTTGAGAGATGTGAGTAACCCGTGAGTATTGTTTTTGGTTGGATTCGATGCGGTGCACCGCTTGGCTCCATATTCATGTGTTTTATCCTCCGTATACTGTCGCCAAAAGGACTGGTTTTATCACATGGGTTCACAAACATTCTCAGATTAAAGCCTGTAGAATTTCGATTTCTGGATCTAGACCTTTTCAATCATTCCAACAAAATCAATTTTACATCAAGTTAAAAAGGTTTAATTGTTATCATGTTATGATAAATTGATGCTTTTGACCGTTTTATTTACATTTTAAGAGACATTATTTGGACATATATGTCGTCAAAGCATTAGTAGCTTAGTGTTCGGTAACCATGTGACGATACTCTGATCATGCGTCGGCCTATGGTTGCTAAGGATTAATCGGGTGTCCGTATGGATCCCGGATATCTCATCGATTTCGTGTGTGTGAATTTATCTGCACATATGTCATACGAAACATAACAATTCTGAAACGTGTAACGTAAAAACTAATACGATGTTTTATGTTGAACGTATCGTAAAAAAATTCCTGAGACTCCCAAATGTGTCGTATAACTTGTTGCAAACATTTTAAATGTGATAGTTGATTTTAGAAACTTAAGTTCTATAACACAATCTATTAGAATATTAAAGATAATTTTGGTGTCCTATAAACTCAATTTTGTTGTACTCGCCGTTGCAGGTATTGGATTCGAACTGTCTAGGGACAACGACATGCTCGATGAACATGACATACGGAAGCTCGTCTATAGCCGCTAACTTGGCACAAGATAACCTAACCCTAGCCACCGACTCCATTTTCCGCTACCCATTCGGCTGCATTTCAAAGGCAACCGGAACTTCTCTCCCAGCACAGGGCGTTTTAGGGCTTGGCCGTGGTCCGCTCTCGTTGCTTTCCCAATCCAAAAGCCTTTACAAATCCACATTTTCCTATTGCTTGCCTAGCTTTAAGTCCCCCAAGTTCGCCGGAACCCTTAGACTCGGTCCCAATGGCCAACCTAAAAACGTCAAGTTCACACCATTGCTAACAAACCCTAGGAGACCTTCGCTTTACTACGTGAAGCTCGTCGGAATCAAAGTTGGCCCTAAGCTCGTCAACATCCCAGCAACTGCTTTTGCACTAAACCCTAACAACGGCGCCGGCACCATCATTGATTCCGGTAACTCATTTCGGTTAATTTTCGAATTACTTTTCTATCAAATTAACTGAAATCAGAATTACTTTTTGATCAAATTAACTGAAATCAGTAATGAATTGGGTTATTTTTAGAATTACTTCGCTTTTTAGCTTTTTAAAAAGCTAATAAGTTAAAATAACGCTTGGAAATTTGAAAAACACTTTTCATAATAGTTTTCTGATACAACGGAAAAACATTTTATGAAAAGTAAGAGGGGTTGACTTTTTTATTTGGCTTTTGGCTATTGATTTTTCGGTCTTCCATAAACCCCACTTTTTAACTTATTTAGTTATTGATTTTTATCACCAAAAAAACTAATCCAAACACTTTTTAAAAAACTCATTTTTCCACCACCATATGTCATTAAACACTTTTAGCAAAAACACTTTTGGAGTTCAAAAAGCACTCCCAAACACCCGAATTTAGGACTTAACGATGCGGATCTGAACAGGAACTGTGTTCACGAGGCTGGTGACGCCGGCGTACACAGCGGTGAGAGACGAGTTCAGGCGGAGGATGGGGCGGAAGACGGCCGTGGTGGCGCTGGGAGGATTCGACACGTGCTACAAGGTTCCGGTCGGAAAACAGGTCCCGACGATGTCGTTTCTGTTCGACGGAGTTGAGATGGCGATCAAGCAGGAGAACTTCCTGATCTACAGCACCGCCGGCGGCATCACGTGCCTGGCGATGTCGGCATCCCCGTCATTGAACGTGATCGCGAACATGCAGCAGCAGAACCACCGGATTCTCTTCGATCTGCCGAGCTCGAGGATCGGAATCTCGCCGGAACAATGCTCTTGAAGATGAAGATGAAGATGAAGATGAAATCACGTGATTTCTTCCGTTATGGTTTTCAGATTTGTCGTAATTGTTGTTATCTAATTTGTAAGTTTGCAGGGTTTGCTTTTTAATTAACTATGTGTTTTTTTTTAATGTAGACGGATGATGCTATGTAGTTTGTACTCTTGAGTTATTCTATAAGAAAATATAATATGTTTTTATATTTGAGTATTATATGATTTTGATATGATTTTTGGAGAATGTTTGTATGTAGTTTTATTGAAATTACCAAAATATCCCAATTTAAAAATGTTATCTTTTGTATTACCTTTTTCGTTGTTGTGGCTTTTAAAAAAAAAGCTATTTTGTTTTTATGCTTTTGAATTGTTTTGCTGTTTTAAGTAATCATACTTATCTAACTTATGGACAGATGTTAGGTTGACGGATGAAAATAACAGTAGAGGGATGTTTTTTTTTTTTTTTGGAAAGGGTAGAACCTGACAATTTTATAAAAAAAGAAGGACAAGAGTACAAAAAGCACACTAAGGACCCCACAATCCGGGGACTCAAAGTGGCACGACGAAAAGGAGAAACACCAAAGGAATAATCAAAAGTAAAAAACCCATCCCAAGAAACAAAAGAAAGAAAGGAAACTAATGCTCCATCTTGGGAATCAGCCGTCTCTCATCATCAGAAAGCTGCTCACACTGTTCGAAAAAGTAAACCATCTGTTTCTCCGACCACGTAGCCATCTGAGTAGCAGTAGGCCAATCCCTCTCAGCTAACCTACGATCAATATCTTGTTTTTGCTTTAGCCAAGTGCCATACGGGGTTCCCAGAGTTGCATCAGACGGCGCATCCTCCACAAATTCAGCATCATCCTCAGAATCAGAGTCTGAACCATCATCATCACTAATAATCTGTCTGTCCGGGAGGGTAAATCCTCTTAACGTACCATCAGGTTCCTTACCAAAAACTCTTTCCCACTTCCCAATGAAATAATCCAGCTTTGTGCGACTCCAAGAATTAATAACTACTGGCTCAAGCCCCACACCTCTTTTTTCAATAAAATCATCAATTTCTTTTTTGTCCAAAATCCACTGCGGGTCCTCTTCTAGAATAGAAAACTGATTGGAAACTTTAACTGGCATAGGAATCCTCTCAGTATTAAATTTAGGAGCCTTAGGAGAGGGGTTATCATCATTAAACTTTGCCTTACCTTTATCAAGCGGGTCAGTCGTAGGTAAAATAACTTTGGGCACATACCTTTGGTTGATTTTGATGCCAGCAACCTTAGGCCCCACTTTCAAAGGATCAACAGACGGCTTAGGTTTCTTTTTCCTCTTTGGGAAATTGAACCCAGCATCCTTAGGTTTAGAGGATTCACCAACATCAGGGTTAATCTTTTTCACCTCATCAGTTGTTCGTGGCCTTATGACACACATCTCAAAATCATGACCAAACACTTTACAGTGGCTACATCTCTTAGGTTTCCAAAGAAACTCAGTTTTGAATTTCCTTAGTTTACCCAAGATAATCGCATCAATATCCGAAGGTAACTCATAATCAGCCGACACATTAACCAACACTCTGGCAAATTTAGCTCTACCAGACTTGGTTTCACACATTTCATCCGTGTACCGATCAACCGACACAGGTTCCCCAACGACACTAGCAATCCGACTAATAATCTCATAATCCCAGACATCCAAAGGTAAGCCATAAATATTAACCCATAAAGGGACTGTTTTCAGATCAGGCTTATCAAAACAAAGACCCGGTTGCCATCTCTGAATAAAGATTGGCATGCCATTAAATAACCACGGACCATTTTCAAAAACAAAGTTCAATCCTTGATCAGAATTAAATTTGAAAAAGAAATATCCTTGGTCATTTAAAATAACATCAGTAAGGCCATACTTTTTCCATATTCGTCTAGCATGATACTAAACAAAAGGAAAAGCAGGCCTTTTACCTATAAAGTAGCCAGCAAGTGTAAGAGCCCACTCATTGGCTTGCTTTTAGAGCAATTCATCAGGAATAATCGCACGCCTAGTGCCAAGTTCAGATACTACCGGAGGATAATACGTGAGTTTACCTTTACCGCACATGAGGTTAGCACTTTTCTTCAGAAGATCAGCAAAGGACACGGGCTTATGAACAACATTCGTCTCATCAGCATGCATGTGTACCTTACCCCCAGAGTCCACAAAGCTACCAGCATTTGGTGCTTTTTCATCCGACAGATTATGCTCCTTATCCGTATTCGATCCAACCTCATTAAACTTAGAACCCATCCCGACGGGAGAGGCCAAGAACGAAGAAAACAAGGCATCGGCCGGTGACAACATCGAAGACTGCTGTTGAAGACCCTGAGTACCTGACACATCCCTCAGCAACTGCTGAAAAGAACCCACATCACCAATCACCTTCGTAGTTCCCGCCGGTGAGACTGACGACCGATCTACGGTGGTGGTAGTAGCCGTAGCTGGTGAGGACAACCCGACCATGGCCGGTGAAGCTTGCGACGCAAGCCATCCCGAGGGGGCGGCAGCAGCCGCATGCTGCTTATGAACCGAACTGCCACCAGCCCCAGCCACCAAGGGGGGCGACGACACCGCAGGGGGGGAGGTGGTCACCGACGGTGAAACCGGCGGTACCACAGCAGGCGACGCGGTGGTAATTGTTTGATCACCACCACCAGACACCACCACGTCAGACAGCGGCGCCAGCGGCGATGTAGAAGCAGTAGAAGCCGCCGTCAGCAACGGCGAAGACGATGACGGCATCGAATTAGACGCCAGCGAGAAGAAAGAAGCAGCTGTGGTGGTGTTGGTTTGGCAAAACGAAGCCACCACCGGGCAGCCCTCGGATGGGCGAACACCATCCTCACCACCACATGCCGGCACGGCGGCTGTGGTGGCCGGAATCGACGCAGAAAGAGGAAGCGATGACGCACCGTTTTTCTGTCCGTTTTTTGCGTGCGCGATTGCGCGTCATCGGAGGATCCGGCGGTTTATCGGACGCCATAGAGTTATAGAGGGGACCAAGGCAAACCCCCCCGCCAAGAACGGCGGCGAACGGCCGGCGGAAGTGGCCCGAAATTGAAACGGCGGCTGTAACCCTAGAAATCTCCCACGGCGGCTGTAACCCTAGAAATCAACTATAGGACGTTTGCCAGTAGAGGGATATTTAGGATTGATTATTTACCCAATGAATCCAATGTGATATTCATGGCACATCAACTTTCAACTATCTCTTATCCAAACCAAACCAATCCGACCCAATCCATCCACAACTGTATACCCAATCAACCCATACATTAATAAGAAAAAAATATGAGAGAGATAGAGAGAAACATGAGAGAAAAAAAAGGGGTGGGGTGGGGTGGGTGCCGTCTAAGCCATCGGCATGGAGAAGCCGATTGGCTTCAACCCGATGGGAGCACGACAGTGTTGCCGTGCTACCTAACCGAGCCCATGCCACCCATAGCAATCGGGCTCTCCATTAAGGATGGTTTTAAAAGAGGGTGTTTGGTATTGCTTATTTATATATTTATACTTTTTTATATGTGTTTATATAAGTGTTTATTAACTTAGGTGGTGTTAAATCAGAATTTTAAATAACGTGTAGATTAGTTTATCATGACAACAAATGATCAATAGTTCAGATCTACTTTTCACGCTTCTCACCACTAACTCAACTTCTCACATGATCATTTGGCATGTAATATATGAAACTAAGGGGTTGTTTACTTGGTATTGATTGAGTCAGCATTGCTAACCGAAATCTGACCTAGATCTGACTGAGCCAGAACTATAATGTTGCTTACCAAGGTCATATATGTTTATTCCATGTTTGCCCCTTCTTTTTTCCCCTCTCTTTCTTTTAACATCCAACTACAAGAAAAGTTAATTGTCTTTTGATTTGTTGGTAAACACTTACCAAAAACATTTGGTAAACACTCTTACGTAACACAACAGTTACCCGAGACAACACTTACCTGAATCAACACTCTTACCCAGGTCAATGCTTACCTAGTAAGAGTTAGTAAACAATCCTAACTTTACTTTCGTTTTTACTTTAACAGATCATAATTAAGGACTTTACCATAGAAAGAGAGGAGGTTTGGCGGGATGATGGTCATGCCAAAGATCCTGGCCTTTCCTCAATTTCTTTGTTAAAAAAAAGGATTTCACCATAGAAAAACATAATTGAAACCATCTCAATAGATCCCATCGGAAGAAAGATCGGTTTTACTTTTTATATAATATGTCTTAAAGAAGACCATGTAATGATAACTAACATAAATATAATGCAAATTTGATATAGGGTGATCATGAACTAGATTCCACTAAGAAGAGACCAAAAAGTGATATAAACTTGTTGGGTGTGAGTCTGTGACATATCTCAGGCAAAACAAACAAACACCTTCATTTAAATGTTACATTTATTTTTCCATTAAAACCTCATAAATCAACCTAAAGAAAAACATGATAAAGGACCCATTTTTAAAAGGGTGATTGGTTTAATTGAATGATTGTTTTGAAGTGATTTTGGATTTCGTGAAACAATTTAAAATTGGTAGGATTTGGATTTAAAAAATTTAGAATAAAGTATTTGATTTGTAGGATTTGAAATAGAATAAAAATTCCTTTTGCTATATAATAAAAATTCCTTTTGCTATGGAATAAAATTGGTAGGATTTGCTATTTGATTTCTATGGGTTTAGTTTCCGAAAATGTATCTAAGTTATTACCTTTTGCTATTGTGTCATTGTGTGTATCCAACTTTGGAAACTACTATTTAACGTAAAGTTTCAAAACCTATCATTTAGTGTATCATGACCTTTTTATAGCAGGTTACTAGCAGTTCATCATGTTTCTCAATTACGGATTTGGTCCCTAAGGTTTGTTAAACGTTACTAGCAGGTCACCATGTTTCTCAATTGATTTTTTCTTTTGTATATTTGAATCATCAACTTCTTTCTTTGAATCTTCATCTTTCTTCTTTGAGTCTTCATCTTTTTGGTGAAGGAAAGCATGTACATTCAAAAACAAAAATGAATCAAAACCAAAATACACAGAGATTAGAGAATATCCTAAATAAAAAACCATAAATGTACTCTAAATCTAAAATCTCAATCAAAACCAAACATAAAAAATAACCCTAAAATCTAAATCTTAAATTCAAACCTAAAATCGATGATATGTTATTTGTTCTTGAATCTTCAACTTCTTTATATCAATAACTAAGAATATAGAATACCATATACATTGAACACCAAAATCATCTAAAATCAAAATATAAAAATCCAAATTTCAAACCAAACCGGTGGTGTAACAAAAATAACAAAATACAAATTGGGCAAAACGAATTTGGGAAAATCTAGGTTTTCATGTGTTTTCCTTTGTGCAAATAACCCTAAATCGAATTTGTACACCTACCCCTTCAAACCCTCTTCACAGTACCGTCCATCTGGAGATGCAAGAAACCGAGCACCGGGGATTCACGAGATCGACGAGAAGGATATGCAGAAATCGATCTCTACTGTCCCCCTCCCTTCCTCCGCCGCTACACTTCCTTCGTTGTTGCTCCTCCTTCTGTCGAAAACACGAAAAACATTCATCCCTGTGCTTCTTCCCTAATTTCGTTTTTGGTTTTACGTTTTTTTGGAAGGAGAGCACAAATTTGGAAGATGAATATGAAGTTATGAACTTTAAGAACTAAATCCGTAACATTTGACAAACCCCAAGGACCAAATCTGCACTTTACTTTAATAATTTAGTATTAAAAAACAAATTAAAATAAGAAAAGTACCTGGTACCTACTAAAAAAATCAAAATCAAATACAGAGAAGAACAAGCCTTGAAGATCAATTTGGAGTTGTCGACAACGTATATGTGATTGGCGAATAGGCCCCATTGAAGTTTAGGAGTTTATAGATCAATTGTAGAGAAGAAGATAGGGGTTTAGAATCGATTGATCGATGATGGATGAAGCAAATCCTTGGATGGAGCGATTCTAAAGGAGGTGATGAGAGTTAGGTTGCATCTGACCGAAAAAGTGATTAGGTTCCTACTTTTTCTACCAGATACATATCAGTGGTAAGAGATTTATAAAATCATTAAAAGATAAAAAAAATTGCCTAGCAAAATTCACCTTTAACAGATTCAAAAGTTGACTTTTAATGGAATTATTAAGAAGTAAACGAGTCCATTAAACAAAAATCAAAATCGAATGGATTATTCGAATGAATCGAATGAATAATCAAAACGAATAATCGAATGAATAATCCATCCGTACTTTTGTTTAGTAGGTACCAAGTAATTTTCTTATTTTACAAACTCATTAATTTGTGCAAATTTTGCAAACCATGTTTCCACCAATCAGAATCTGTTGGTAGGTTATATTTTTGGATAAGATTGTGTGGTTATATTTTTGGATGTGATCGTGTGCATGTAACTTAATTTCTTAATTTTTAGCAATTAATCTTGTCCATTGAATATTTTTATTGAACGGTTTAGATGAATTTGCAAAGTTTGCACAAATTAATGAGTTTGTAAAATAAGATGAGTCTAATCCATTAATAGATAACTCTTGTTAATATTATAAATGAATGAATTATAAAGTTTGAACACCTTTCACCAAAAGAGAACACAATCAAAAGTTATGATTATTTTGGTCAAACTTCGAATTTTGTCATTTAACACATGTCAACAACACAAATATTATGAAGTAATATTATACATATATTGTCAAGTAAAACTAATACATTAGCATTACATTTGGAATAATAGAGGGTAGAGAATGGCTTTAGGACACCAAAATCTGAAAAAAGACGGGAATTTCAAAATTTTCATATAATATTTAAGGGAGTTTGGTTCTAGGATTCTCATGGAATTTAAAGTAATTAAAATGACCAATTTTTTTTTAATTAAATTCAGGGGTTGTTTGGTAGTTGCTGAATGGTTTGATGCTGAATGGTTGAGAGGTCAGAATGGTTGAGAGGCTCTGTATGATGTAGTGTTAAATGAAAGATGGTTGTTTGGTGATAGTTCTGAATGGACGGTCTAAATAATAACAAATTACCATTTTAACCCTATGATATATAATCAAATTACCTATTTTCTTGTTCTTTTTACACCAACATTCTTCTTCGTAAAGAAATGCTTTTCCAAATAGTAATTTTCCTTTTTTGATCTCCCAATTTCTTGAGGTAATGCTTCTGCAACTTAATTGGCATAAAGAACAAAAAGAAGTCCAACAAAGAAAGAAAGAAATGGCAAACAGGAAAACCATTGATTTCACAGAAAAACATAAATCAGTTTGAGTTTTGGATTTTGGAAACTCCATTTGGAACCAGAAATGGATTCACCACAAAAAAAAAAAACATATATTGATATTGATTTTGGAAAGTCGATTTCAAAAACAGAAATTGATTACAATTTACAGATATCTATTTGGATTTGGAAACTCGATTTCACCCATGGATTTACCATTCGATTTTAGCCATGGATTTCACCCAAGGATTTGGAGTCGATCGGGAAACTCGATTTCACCCAAGGATTTGGAGTCGATTTGGAAACTCGATTTCACCCATGGATTTCAACACTCGATTTTAATCGATTTCACCCATTGATTACACGATTACAAAACCACAAATTTGAGAGGACGATTTCAAAGCATAAATGGATGGGTCTGGGGTAAAAAAATGGATTTTATCCCCCAACTTCGTTTATTTTTTGTATCCTTGATCGATCCTTGTGTTGTTATTTGAACCAAAATCAAGAATCGAAGGGAGAAGATATGGAGACATCGATGGATTAATGTTTAACGAAAACCAGAAGAGGCGGTGAAGGGAGGGATGAGGGCAAATCTGGAATAGTAACCCTCTGAACCATTTTGCATAGGTCTGGGTAAAAAATCGCTCAGAGGTAGATGGCACCATTAAGAGGCTTTATTTTTTTTGCCAAACAAAACATCCCTCTGTACGATTAAGAGTCTACCTCTTAATAGCACCATTAAGAGGTAAACAAACAACCCCTCAATTTAAATATTTAATTTACCTATGAAATAATATTGAATTGCACATGGTCCATTACTCATGGATGTTGATCATTTTGTCACAATTGAAGAGAAATGTAATTCCATTCCATATTATTTTCTCAATAAGAAAAATTATCTGCATCTATGAAACAGAACCATCATTAGCTACCATCGATTTGAACTACAGCCACGACCATCGACATGAACCACCACATATTTGAACCATGGCTCTGAATCACTGTCGACCACCATGGATTCGAATCACCGCCGACCTCGATCTAAACTATCATCAATCACCACCGATCTGAACTACTGCTAACCACCATCGACATGAACCACTACATATTTAAATCATTGCTCTGAATCATTGTCAACCACCACTGATCTAAACCACAGCTGATCGTCAACGATCTAAACCATTGCCGACCATCATTGTTTTGAACCACCACTGATCTGAGCCACCAATTTGAACCAAAATAGTTGGATTTTGATTTCAAAACTTTTAAATAATTAGGGATATTTTGGTCATTTATCGACATTTCATTCTAATTCCAATGCTACATTATATGAATCAAAAAGAAATATTCCAATTCTTATAAGGCCACCCATGCTTTACGGGTGCCGCAGCACACCGTTACGGGGTATCGGTTGTGCCTAACGGGTTCCCCTCCCGGGTTCCCAAACCCGCTCAACAGCCTTCTCTCTCTCTCTCTCTCTCTCTTAATTTTTATAATTTTTTAAGATTAGGGTAGTTAGGGTAAGCGATACGGGTAAGGAAGGTATGAGAGAGAAAAGCTAATGTGGTGCTGATGTGGCATTCGGGTTCATAGGGTTCACCCGAGGGTGCTATATGGAAGGCCTAACAACATTCAATTCCAATCTATATATATATAAAAGCAAGATGTTGGAAGGATGATGTGGACACCCTATCTATTGAGTATTAGCCTATAGGATTTTTCTCATTGTTTTGAGTTTTTTATATATTAAATAAGTTAAAGACAATTCTATCCCTAAATGAAAATTGTCTCTTTTATTATAATAAGGCTTCTTTGGTAAATTGACATCAAATTTAATTAGCTTTAATTAACAAACTATTTATCTTTCTAAAGACATTCATTTCACTCTCTTCATCTTTCCATTTATTAATTTAATATTGTAAAAGACTTTTCTACCCTCATAAATGAATGTACAATTCATTATCTACAAGGTCATTTTGATAATTTCACATATTTGCATGTAAGATAACTCCAAATAACCTCTTCATCTTCATCTTCACCATAATTAATTATTCATTAATCTTCATTAATTCATTGATTAGAGATAATCTTCATGATAAATAGACACATTCTTCTACATCATTGTAGTGGGAAATTTGTTCTACATCAAATTCAACTTCATAAATCGATATTCAACATCGTATCTATCAAATTCTTCGTCTAAGTTGTGATGTTCTCTTATCCTTAGTCCTTTTAGGAATATGTGAAATCTCATAAAGTATTTGGTCATGTTCTTGGTTTAGTTTTCAATCTCTTACATGCATTGCACAAAACATACGATTATGTTCATGATTTTGGGTTTTATTTTCAATTTTGACATTACAACATTCGATTCCCTTAATTTCTATTGAAGGTAAAAACTAACTTTGTTTTACGATTTTGTATTTGGGTTTTCATTTTTATGTTGTAGGTAAAAGTAGACGTTGATTTCGCGGTGACTGAAATGCCCATGAAGTAAACCTCGGCTTATTCTTCTCTCCTTAAATCTTGCAGGTTTTTTTGTATTTCTATTTGAAATTTAGGGGTTTTTTTAATCACGATTTCGTCAGTTTTTATACGTTTTAGGGATTTCTTTTTGCAAGCATTCTTCACCAATTACCGACTCTTGATATGTTCTTTTTAGGTTTTTATAAGCCTTATGTTTTGTTCTATGTTCTATCTTATGAATTTATGGAATGTTTCATCAAAATCGATTTCACTTGGGTATATCTTATGTTTGAATTGATTTATATGTTTTTTATTGTTTCACTTTGGTAGAATTTATTTTCTATTGGTATTGATGTTTTTCCTCCATAAATTTAGGTAACACCTTTCATGCTTTTGTAAAAATTTGAATTTTGGTGTTGTTGATTATCCCACATCTCTAAGAATATGATGGATTGAAAGTAATACATTTTAGCAACACATAAGGTTTTCTTATTTTCAATCATCAATTGTTGCAAAAGTAATACTTTTATATAAAATACCAACTGAAATATATATATATATATATATATATATATATTATAAGATTAGTTGAGAATTAAATACCAACTAAACTTATTAAAAAGCAATTAAGAATTAAATATTTTAAAAGATTACATTATGGTTTGTTTTTTGATATCTAATCTTGATGATAAATTGATACATTATTGAGCATATGTGATCTTTTTTAAAACCAAGGGTTATGTGACCATGTAAGGCATTTTTTACTTTAGGTTTTGGAGTAATATATAGTTATATTTTATTCAAAAATATCTCTAATAAGTGTAAAACTGTGAATATAGCTAAATAGTATTAAGGTCAATAAACAAATCGATGTATCTATAAATTATAACTTTATAAAAAGAATAGGACTTACACATGATCTGACAATCTAATATTTCAATATTTTGAAATTTTGAATTGTACTTTTGTTTTGATCACCATATATCCATGGAGAGATGATATGTTGGAGAATAGAGTTAGGTATGTAAAAAAATTGTGCTATTGAAACGTGAAAAAAAAATACATTTCCTAAATATGTTTTTTGACACACCCTTTAATTTAAAGTACGTTATATATAAAAATCATTAGTGTGTCTTTGATAAGTAAAAGGTTCATTGACTAAATATGCTTTTAAGCCAACCTTTCTACATAAAAAGAAAATATTTATCCATATAATAAGCAAGTAGAAAAATAAAAAAATCACAATAGATGTATGAGGTAGCATCATGGAAAATGTTATCTAAGTTCAAAATTACCCAAATTTTGTTTTATTAATGATACATCTTAAGCTATTCATAACAAAATTGATTAATATAATCAATATATGCAACTTAACCACTAAATAAATAAAACTTAAAAATAATTTAATATTTGATTAAGTATTTTAAAATAAAGGATGAAGATGTATTTTAACATATAGCAACTATATGTTGCTATATCTCAAGTTACATCACGGGTCGGGAAGGACTAACCATACTTAATGCTGATAAAGAAATTGAGGATCAGAACATGATAAAAAATATAGTTTATCATGAAGTCTTTAACATCATCTCTGCAATCAATTCTAACTGAATAAAGGTACAAATCTATGAAAATTATTTTACATTCTTCCAATTTATATTCACATAATGCATGTCTCGCTTAAATTATTGTGTTCACTCATTATTTTCCAAAAAAAAATCATTTATTATTAGTATTAATCAATATTTTTGTTATCAGATGCAGAACATTGAAGTTAATTATAATGCAAGTTGCACATTCGAATTGTGGTATTCAGTTGGATTATGCAAAGCGGACTTAATGCCATATAGTTTTATTTTGTTACTTAAGTCTTTCAGATCGCTATAAACTTATTAAATATAACCAATAAACAATATTTTATGTTATTTAAACACGCGCAACGCGCGGTGCGGACCACTAGTTTCTTTTAAAGCAAAAAAAGAAGCAACTTGGCCAAAAAGAAACAAAGTGGCTTAGACAAATCTTTTTTGTCGATAACCTCGGACCAATCAGTCGAATATTGATTAATACGTAATCGATCGAACACTACTTGCAAACGGCTCTTCTGCTCAGAAACGAAATGTTCCAAATGTTCCTAGAAATTCTTGCTCCCAGTATCCCGATTCATGGATCTTTCGGTTCGAGAAAAAAGAAGAAGGATCAAACCATCTCTTTTAACCGTTTCAAATTCGTCAATTTTTGTGACCAATTCAATTCCATTAATATACAAATGCTCTCTTAAAGTTTAGTCCAAGAACTAATAAAGTCAAACCACATACAACAACTAGTCAACTAGTTAAGAAGGAATGTACTAAAAACCGACGCTATGTAGTATATAAACAAATAATAAAAGAAGAAAATTAAATCTAAGCTTAAAAATTTAGGAACCCAATATAGTGTATCCTAAAATAAATACCAATGTTGAAAACTAGGGTCAGAATCAAAATAGAACAATATCTACTTTAAAAATATACAAATCAGCAAAATCATATATAATTTTGTGAAAAAAGTTATTCGGACAATTTTGGCCACAACTTAAGTCGCATGAATCATATATGATCTTGTACATAACTCATATATAATTTTTTAGTTTACGTGTTCTTTTAAATACTTACTGTTCTCGTTTAATGTTGTTTTTAAGTGTTTTGTGGTGATCTGGATTGTTGACAGTATATGTCTGTTTCAATTGCAATCCGAAGGTCGGGAAGGTGGTTTATCTCTCACAAACCAGTGTCTGGCTGTTGGTTGGATCTAACGATTTGTTTTGTTGTTATCACTCAGTCTATTGCCCTAGTCGTTTTCTTCTCTTTCTAGTTCATGGTAACTTTGGTTGTATTTGTGAATTTTATAGGTAATAAATTTTAAAACTTACTTTAAAAATATATAATTATTAAGTCCCTTAAATAATTAAAGAGAAAATTTCATCTTCTCATAATTTAATATAGATGAAAAAAATGACAAACAAATTATTAATTTATTATAACCATTTGATAAATACGAATTCACCTCCTAACCACAATCTCGTTCATTATCTCAAAATAGCCATTAAACCCGTCCTTTCTAAAGTCGTCCCAGGCGAGTTTTGGTTTTTTCCGGCCAAACACCAACTTTTCGGCCAAAATCCGTCACCGCCGGCCACCTTTTAATCAAACTCACCCACATGAAATGTTTTTACACATTCTGATGCATCTGTTTTTACACATTCGGTCCTTCCTTCACGTGTAGAAGCATGAAACTCGCCCCTTTGATTAAAAAGTGGCCGGCGATGATGGATTTTGGCTGGAAAAACCAAAACTCGTCTAGGGCGACTTTCAGGTGAACTGATTTAATGCCTCTTTTGAGATAATGAACGAGATTGTGATTAAGACGTGAATTAGTATTTATCAAATGGTTATAATAATGGTTTCTAAAAAAATCCACTTTAACTCTGGTTTTGGGACAAGTAGATAATGTTTTTCTGTTATAATATTTCCATTTTCATTCAATCTTGTTTCTGTTTGGATATTGCAAAACCCTCTCCAAACCCCCTTTTCCTCCCTCAATCCCTCTCTGCAAATTCATTCCTCTATCTCCATCTCCATCTTTGAGATAACCAAAACCACAATGCTACTTGCAGCCCCAATCCTTTCTTTCTATGCTCCCCCTAAGCTTCTTTTACCTTCTTCTTCTTCTTCTTCTCTCCTCAAATCAACACATTTTCCTACCCAATTCTCCACCACCACCCAATCCCTAATATCTTCAATTCAATCACCACCAACAAGGTTGAACGCAACCCCATCTTCAGGGAAATTCCTCAGAAAAGACTATCTTATTGTATGTTTTTCTTCCTCTTTTTCACTTCTTATTGTCAATTTCTTTCCTTCCTTTTTGCATATATTTTGTCGAATTTTTGTGGGTTTTGTTTATGATTCTAGATATGAAAAAGAATAGGGCAAACCCCACAACCCTAAATCCAAAATTCATCTGGATATTATATGTAGCAATCTACACCAGTAGCTTTTCTGTTTGTTTTTATTTGTCATAAATTTTAAGTAGTAAGCATCCTGCAGAATTCTAAGGCTGTGTTTGGCAAAAATAAGCTAGCTTATAACCTAGTACACTACATGTTTGATGGACTATAAGCTAGCTTATTGAAACGTTAGCTGGAGTAGCGTTTCAGGAGCTTTTTGTAGTTTTTTCGGATTATACCCTTAATAATATTAATTGTTATACCCCAAGATACCCTTTTTGGTCATTTTACATACTCATGAGCTAGTTTTTGCCAAACATAATTTATTCATAACCTAGCTTACAGGGCCGGTCCCGAGATTTCAGATGCCCATGGCGAAAGGCCAAAAAAGATGCCCTTTTATTATGCAAACAAAAATAGAAGGTAGGCAGGTGAGCCAAAATCGTTCAAGCGTTCAATCGTTGACATTCTATATGATCAATTTGACGATTTCCTTCAATTGTTTGGATTTTCGCTGTAGCGTTAAGCCATTTTGTATGATCGTTTTCTGTATCGGGAAAGAAATAAGACCGAGAAATATAATTGTGTTTGGGTAGATGAACGGACTAGTGAATGATGCATAACTGTAAAAATAAGTGGTCCAAAAAGTCTAAAATTGAACCTACTAACGGGTATTTGGGCTGGACTTGATGATGCCCCTTGACGTGATGATGCCCTGGGCGGTCGCCCTCTTGGCCTAGGCCCAGGGCCACCCCTGCTAGCTTATTAGCTAGTTTACTAAGACAGCCTAAGAGTTCACTTCAGTTTTGAAGTTTAAACATAGCCCATTTGACCTTCAAAGTCGATTTCTACCCACAAATTCCGATAATTCAAATGGCTATCGTAGCAAATGTTCATGAGCAACTTTTCATAATGTGGAGAAAAATGGAGTTTGCAACATCCAATTCCTTTGTTCTTTGTTCGGTCTTGAATCCTTTTGTAGAGGAAACAGAACATAGAATGGATATTGATTTGAATTTGATGGTTTTTTAAGCATGTTGGTGGTACATAAGTTGCATATATTCCTTGTGTTTGCTCTATCCAGATATCTTTCAGGGTTACTTGTATATACATATATTCTTACATTTTGAGATTTATGTTTTGAATTTTTGTTGGCAGGAAAAGTTTTCTGCTAAAGAGATTCAGGAACTTGTAAAAGGAGAAAGAAATGTGCCGCTAATAATAGATTTCTATGCGACATGGTGCGGCCCTTGTACGTTGATGGCTCAAGAGCTTGAAATGGTATGGCTGCACTATTTTTATATTTATGAAGCTATTAAAGTTGCATATAGTTTTGTACAAAGTTTGATGACTGTTTGTCATAAGTTCATAACATCAAGTTCTTTTTTTTTCTTTTTTTCTTTTTCTTTTTGTGGTTTGCTGTTGGGAACACATTAGTTCAAGAACTATACAAAGCAAGGGTAGATAGGATTGAATCTTGGATGCACTATCTTTTATATATTCCAGATGTGTAAAATTTCATAAGTTAAATCAAGGCATTGAACCCAATATATCCTATCCGGAGGTGGGGTCTTGGGGTTATGGGAGTGGGATGCATGTAGACTTGACCTCTACGCTCAAAGAGTAGGGCGGTTAGTTCCATGAAGAGTGAAGAACCCCATCTTGTGAGAAATGTGCAACATAAATAGAAAGTTTTTCCCAAAAGAGTTAGAGGAAATAAGAACCTAAAACAAGAAAAACAAGAAAATCGAACTGGAAGAGTATAAGCAAATGATCTACTCTAGAAATGGAGTCATTGTGGGAAAGACAGATAAGATTGCAAATCTTTATCAAAATACAGCATTTAGACTAAAACAGACAAGTAGCTACCACTTGCATGGTCTCAACCCAAGAGATAGTTAACATGTTAGCATATTGTTGCTAGCTTTGGTTGGGTTCTGGTGAGAAGTTAAGGTTAAGAAGTGGTTATCAACCGTTGGATGCACATTAGGATGAGATGCACCGGATCAATTCCCTTATAAAGCGCAATTAATGTGAGGGCATGAGATTAAAAATCAAGGCTTCAGATCCACTTCTAATGGTGAGTTAATGGTGAGAAGCATAAGAAGTGGATCTGAACCCTTGATTTTTAATCTCATGCCCTCACATTAATTGCGCTTTATAAGCGAATTGATCCAGTGCATCTCATCCTCAGAAGTGGATCAATTCCCTTATAAAGCGCAAGTGTCTATCCTTTGCCTGAGAAAGCAAGCAACGGCAGATTCTGGTGGCTGGTTTGCACCATTTCTAATACATAATCTAAGTTGAAGTAACTATATTGAAACCAAAGTAACGTAATAAACTAGTAGTCAAAGAGTATTTCATATTTGATAGACATGTGAATTTGAATTAGTGGATAAAGGTAGAAGCAATCATATGAGAGGTTTAACCCATATTAGCGTAGTGCTAAAGCCGACACATGAAAGTAGTTTTACATGATCTTCATCTTAAATTTTTTCATATGCGTGCTTAGCATCTCCTTCATGGGTACAATTTCCTTGATATGAAGAACTACTGATTTGCAATTCTCTTCTACCACTAGACATTATATTCTGTTGGATATTAGCACTGAGGGATATGTATTAGATATACTCTGTAGGTATTACAACTTTGCTACCTCTTTTCGTGTATTTTACGTTCAAATACTTTTGAATACATTATAAATACTCTCTAGTGCACGAGATTAATATGCTATGCCTTGGATTGCTTGGTGAGAGGATGGGTTTGCTTTATTGTGTTTAGTTATTTCCTCCATCCAAAAAGTAAATGTCCACAATAAAAAAAGCACCCAGTTTTAGGAACATGTAATTATTAGACTTTATACATAACCAAATGACACTTTTGCCCTTAATAATAGAAGGAGTAATGAACGTGTCCATCTCATAAGTAAGGGTAGAATTGGAAAGTAGACACTTACTTTTGAAAGTGGACACTTATTTTTGGGACAAAATAGAATAGAAATATGGACAGTTATTATGGGATAGGGGGAGTCAATAGGTTGCTTCAGCGCCATGGGTTGGAGAATTACCACTTTCTTTATGGAGTGTTATGCTGCTACCTTTGGGCTGGTAAATAAGTCTTAAATTCACTCAAACAAATTTGCATTATGACTCGATGCATAATTAATAATTAGGTATACATGTTAGGTATGTGCTTTTGTGTTAGGGGAGGGTGTCTAAGTTTTTCTTTTTGAGAACTTTGGGTGTCTAGCCAACTTGCGTGTACTTCTACTAATCTCATGGGGCCCTGAAGTTAACACCTCGGGAAGAGGGTGTCTCTTCTGGTTTGCTATTTTGTTATGTGTTATGTCTGTTACCGGAAGTATTCATCCTAAGCTCCGATTATACAATTACCACCATAGCACCACCGTCTCCAAATGCATGTTGTAGGAGGAAATCAATATTTATTATAACAAAGTGAACGAATGCTAGTGGATAACAAAAATGCAAAATAAGGGGAGGGGAGCTAGGGAGTAGGGATAGGGAAGAAGGCTCAATGGTTGTTCTAGTATCATCAAAAAAAATTTCATTTTAAATTCTTTTTCTTGTTAACTCTACCGTTAAATCCTTGCGTTGGGTGGTAGTATTTTAACCAACCTAGTAACTATTAGTGAAACATTATTAAAGGGAACAAATTCAAACAGATAAATGCTATGTGAAACTCCAGGCTTAAATTGATTGATTATGCTTGAATCTTTGAAGATGGTTGATTTTTGAATATATGCATAACATCTTTGATAAGTGGTCTCTAGCGTTCAGATGTTATTTTGTTAACTAATTGGTCATAGGGAGGTAAACTGAATTAAAAGGATTTGCTTTCTTGATCTTAAATATGATAGAAGGAATGATATGCTGAGCCCTTGAGAACCAAAAAACCCTACTATGTATTACCAATAATGTATATGTGTGTGTGTGTGTGTATATATATATGGATGCGAGTGAAGATGTGCGATGCTAGTTACAAGCTTTAAGCATGTCTATGTCGCAATAGTTTTCCCAGTTGCTGGAACTTGGAAGGTTACATATGCGGCTACAGGAAATAGCTGCTCTACTCTATGGGGGCAGAGGTCATCTCTGCGTACACTTTAAGTGCTCATGATAGAAAAGAAAATGAGAATCTTGAAGTAATCGAAAAGGAGATAAAAGAAGAAGATCTTCTGATACATCTTACACTACCCCAACCCTAGCTCTAGGTAGGATATAGTGGCTCCGTTTGGTTTGTTTATTTGTTCCACTTACCGTTGAATTCCCAAATGAGACAAGATGATCTACTATATTTGCATTTTTGTGGATGATATCTCGTGGATTGATGTGACTAGCATGTTCTTGATGGAAAAATAAAGGTATCGAGAAGAATTTGGGAATCTAAGGGTGCGTTTGGTTGTAGAAAACTGTTTTCATTTTCCTAGAAAACGTTTTCACAAAATGGAGTTGAGTTTTCATTTTCAGTTTTCTATGAAATTTTTAGAAAACGCATTTGGTTGGAATGGTGGAGTTTTCGTTTTCCATTTTAGAAAGTTAGAAAACGCCTTCAGAAATTTTTGGAAAACTACTAAAATCAGTTTTCTAATTTACATAGGAGGTTAGGAAACAGAAAATCTTCATTTTTTTGGCAAACTTTTGAAAACTAAACGTACCAAACGTGTTTTCAGAATTTCCATTTTTCTTAGCAAATTTTCTTGGAAAAGTGGAAAAATTTCCACAACCAAACACACCCTAAAAGTTATAATTTAAGCAAATAATAATACAAAATGTGTTGATTTACCTCCCCATGATGACTGTGGAACTGGTGTGGTTTTTGTTTAAATACAAACATGAAATGCACCTTTAGTGGTGTTGAGGAGATGGTCAAAGATATGCCAAGTATGTTCATTTAGCAAGTAAAGCAATGATATCTTTGATTATTTGGTATTCGTCGTAAAGACACATGTTAACATCCCGAGTGAGGTTTAATGCTCGACAAGCTTAGGGAATCGTGTAATTAGAAAGTTCCTTCGATGTAAAATGATAGGTTATTTTTGTGGCCCATTCTTGTCCTCATACTCTAAAGGGGAAAATGTCCTTGATGTTTTCTATTCGGAGCTTAGTGTTTGTATTTTATATAGTGGAAGTCTCATTCCTTCGATGACTCTTACATTACTTCTCTTTGTCCACAGATTGCAGTTGAGTATGAAAGCAATGCCATGATAGTAAAGGTTGACACGGACGATGAGTATGAATTTGCACGTGACATGCAGGTAACTCCACTCATCACTTCTTGTAGTTGATATAGCGCCATAATCCATCAAACTATAATATTTTTTGCGCATTTTACGACCTTCCCATGAAAGCATCGATGTTTTAAAAAAATATATATATTTACTGACTTAACATCAAATAGTAAGGGCATTTTAGTCAGACTCATTTTCTTCCTTGGTTGAAAAGCAAAATTAAGGGGTCATTTGCCTGGTTACTTGGTAAATCCCAACCTTCTTGGAGGTCAAAGGTTCAAGCTTCACCAAACGTGACGAGTGTGTATGTGAATGTGAGTTTTGTCTTATAATAAATATTGTATATACTTCCAAAAAGTACTTTAGAGTAAACGTAGCATGATCAGATTTAGATAGTATTGTAATCCATCCGCCCAAAGTTCACAATAAAAAGCCAATTTTTGAAGGGTGTAATTCTTACGCTTTTAATTAATTAAATGACAATTTTACCCTTAGTGATAGAAAATTATGAATTTATACATCTCATATTTAAGAGTAGGATTGGAATATAAAAAACTTACTTCTAAGAGTGGACATTTGTTCCGTAAAACAAGAATGTAGACACTTATTTTTGGACAAAGGAAATAATAATCATGATTATAACATGATAGGTGCGGGGTCTACCAACGTTGTATTTCATCAGTCCCGATCCAAGCAAAGACGCTATTAGAACCGAAGGGCTCATCCCGATTCAAATGATACGGGATATCATCGACAAGGATATGTGAAAAGAAAGCAAAACGGCGATGGATATAGATTCCATATACATTTTGTGATTGTGTTTTGCATAATTTTGAGATGAGTTAGTTTTGTGTGGCTTGAAAAGATAGAAGAGTAGGGGATAGGTTCTCTTGTTTATGATGGTTAACTATTTGTCTTATTGGTTCTTAATTAATGGATTGTAGTAGCAAAGCACCTATTAAAACTGATCTGACACTTTAGAAATCGATTCGATAATTGTATCATAGTGGATGGTCTTACAAACTGTTATCGAACTCGAGTGGTTTTCATGAAACAAAAGAACTTTCGTGTCCCACTTGCAAAAGATTTGTAAGGCGATGACTTCTTTTTAGGATGTACCATAAATAAATTTAAATGAACTCTGATATATTTTATTTAGGATGTACTAAACACTGTAAATGTTACGTTTACTGTGAAGGTTTTGATATATATTTTTTTTACCTTCACAAATTTCTATGAGGGTTTAGATGTTTTTACCTTATCACTGTTTTTCACTATGAATGTTCGAATTTTTTTTACCTTCACAGTGTTTTGTTGTAAAATTTCATGTATAAAGTCTTGTTCTTACCGGTTTTAAAAAAACAACTCGGTCTCGGTGAACGTAAGTCGATAAAACGATTTACGATAAATCTGGTGTCTTTTATCCAAAAAAGTAAAAGAAGTGTTTTGTTTTTTGACAATAGATGTTAATGGAGGATGATATGATAAATGTGATGGGTATAAAACCACGTTAAACCAATAATTAACACATCACATGAACTTTGAAATACTAGAGTTTTATGACCAACTTTTTCCACATTCTAAGGTTCTAATCCAACCATCACAGTATTATTTACATTATGTTATGCACTGAAGTTACTCCATTTGACTTCTTTTCATACAGTTACTTTGTTCATTAAAACATTAAATTTTTGTCGGCAATAATCACATCAAAATATCATTATTCATAAACATATATTCCATAACTTTGAATTAAAAATGTATTATTAAGAGAAATTGTGATGTATAAGAGCATCCACGGTGGTGGAACTTCTAAGAACCTCACTTGCCACATCATTGCCACTTCAGTAAAGTAAGAACCTCCTTAAAACTCTACAATGGAGGTTCTTATAAAAACCTCACCTCCCTTCTCTTATTTATAATATAATTTTTATTTATGTAAATTATTATATAACAGAAAAGAAAAGTATTACAAGAACTTGGGTTCTTGTTCAAGCATTTGGGTTCCAATAAGAACTTATGACTGGGTAAGAGCATCCACAGTGGTGGAACCTCCAGGAACCTCACTTACCATATTTTTACCTACCACGTCATTGCCATCTCAACAAACCAAGAACCTCCTTAAAACTCTACAATGGTTGTTACAAAAACCCCACTTAGGGGCCGTTTACTTGATGTTTACCCGGTAAGTGCTTACCGGGACAATTTACCTTACGGGACGATCACGAAAAGGACTAGAATCTTACCCGGTAAGAGCGATAGCATGAACCGAGAGTCTTACCCGGTAAGTGAGATCCACAATTCTTACCCGGTAAGAGCGTAGCGGTTAAATTGTTGTGTACGATACCGTTTCAAGTGACTAAAATTTTGTCCAATACGGTACGTGATAATGTTCAATTTCACCGGTAAGCACTTACCGGGTAAGCATCAAGTAAACGGCCCCTTACTCTACTTATTTATAATATAATTTTCATTTATGTAAAATATTATATAACAGAAAAGGAAACTTTTACAAGAACCTGGGTTCTTGTTCAAGCACCCGGGTTCCAATAAGAACCTGTGACTGGGCAAGAACCTCCGTCTCACAGTAGAGGTTATTGTACCCATGAAAAACCTCAAGGAAAACCTCCATTGCGGATGCTCTAAGAACCTCTGTCGCACAGTGGAGGTTCTAGCTTGTAAAAACTCCAAGAAAAACTTCAAAAATAACCTCCATTGTGGATGCTCTAAATCTTCTTAGTATTTTATGTTAATGAATATTTTTTTTAATTAGTTTAGCATATTTTTTAATGTGTAAGTCAAAATTTTTAATAGCGTAAGAAGAAATGTTTAGTAAGCAATATGCTATACGTAAACATCTCATATAGACAATGATATAGACACCTTATGTCACTTTAATTCAATTCAAAAGGTTATCCATTGTTATAATAAGTAAATAGTTTCAAAGTTGAATGTCCTAAAAAAACTAATTTGAAAATATATTTCTGTAATAAGAAAAATACAATGCTACAATAAGAAATTTTGAAAAAAGATATATTGCTACTTTCATTTAACCTTAAATCTAGTAAGTGTAGCAATAGGTGACTTGCTTGGAGGTGAAGGCCTTTAACGCGTTAAAGTCTTAACAACATAAATCAGCTTATATAGAAAGCTAGTTTAGAAATTTAACTAAAGTGTAAGAGTCAGTTTATTTTAAGGATCTAAGTTGTGGTTTTTTTAAAATATTTGTGTTTATTGTATAAGAATATTCTTGTGTTGGTCATGATAGAACTGATTAATTCAATAATGGTTTTGTGTCTAAGGGAAAGAACTATCTTTATATAATTATATACACTTAGAAGAGGGATTACAATATATCAAATATATACAAAGAGGTGTATAAATAGAAGACTCTAACTGCTTGTTTATTAATGGTTTAATGAGCTTAATAAACCTACCAACTTATAGAGACAAACTAGTATCAGTAGAAGATTCACAACTACTAATAAACCTACCAACTTATAGATACAAATTAATATACAAAATCAATTTTATGTATACATAACCAAGGGCGGAGCCAGAAAAATAAACTAGGGTGATCCTCTTTTAATTTAACCAATTTTTATTTTCTTTTGCAAAGAAACACTTATATTACCAACAAAAAGAAAAAAGAATACAAACACATCCCCAAGTATATATTAATATCTATTGTTAATTTTGATCTGATCACTTGTTATTGTAAATTAAATAGAAAGTGGGCCTCCCAAGTAAAATTCTGACGTCCCACTCCCTACCTCCAATATTATTTTGTGAGTTAGCCTTGCCTTTATTTAACTTAAGTGGGTCTCTTTATCTCCAATCATTAATTGATTTCATATATTTTATTATATGTAATAAAAAGTTTTTAAGACTTCAGTGTTAGCCTGAGCTAACCATGGGCAGCAGGTAGCTCCGCCCTTGTACATAACTTAATGAAAAACCAACCCAAAAACCAAATGTATATATTGTATAAATATTATATATTCTAGCAATATGACTATATGTTTTAACTACGTTATTTATATTTTGTGTAGCAACATATCCATACTTTTTAATCTATTTATAAATCATCATTGTAAAAAAAAAAGTTTAATTATAAACTACTAAATTTTTGGATCAAAATAATAGTCGAAGTTTTAATTCTTTGACTGTTTGTTCTTTTTCTATCATTTAGATAAAAGTTAATTTTTGATATATTATTCTATATATCACGCTAGGATGATATTTAAATTTAATTACAATGTTTTTAATAAATTTTGAAGTCAAATGAACATATTATGAATTTGGACAAGATCCTTTATATATGGGTTAATTTCATATATCATTCATTTCATTCTGATACGAATTGACTTTTGCTTTTGTCAATTAATGTTTATAGTTTCTTCACTTTCTTGTGTGATTAATGTCGCTTGTAAAAATATGAAATAGGAAGTTAGGACAAGGGTCCACATACATTTAAATTTATTTTGAGTGTAAGTTTCGTAGAAGGTCGGCAACTCAAATATATACTAGAGAGAGACAGGTTCAAATGAAAACGTTAACTATTTACGAGAATGTGAGAAACTTTGTCGATGTAAAAAGTTACAATATGATTTATGTACAAAAATCATATATAATTCACATACAAAATCACATATGATTATACTGACTTTGTCAGAGACTTTAAGTCGCGTCTAAAGTCGTCCGCATCCCATTTTCTCAGTTAGTGGCTTAGTGCAAAATCACATGTGATTTTGTATATGAGTGAATTTTCTCACGTTCTCGTTACTAGTTAGCGTTCTCATTTGAACCCTTTCTCCTCCCCCCCCCCCTCTCTCTCTCTCCCTCTCCCTCTCCCTCTCTCTCTCTCTATATATATATATATATATATATATATATGTAGGGTCAGATTCAAATGTGAACTCATTTTTCATTGTCAACGTGAGGACAACCGAGAGCACGTCACATAACATATTCAAAGCCACCTTCTTTGACCGGATGAGTGGAGATCTCTTCTCTACTTCTCATTTTTTAGCACTTCTCATTTGACCTTTCTCTCTCTCTCTGTATATATATATATATATATATATATATTATACGTAGAGGAAAGTTCAAATGGAAATTCATTTTTTGTTGTGAATATGAGTACTTCCCCCACAAGCCTTAACCAGTACGCCACAACCTTGTGGTTAATTGATTTATTATTTGTTTGTGTGTAAAATCATAACGTCAATATTTATCAAGAAAGAAACCCATTGAGACCAATCAAGTATACATCGAGATCGATTGAGAATCCTTCGAAACCGATCAACACCAATCAAGACTAATCGATAAACCATCAAGATCAATCGTAATTAATCAAGAACCTATGTGTTGACTTGGTGTATGGTTAGGTATAAAACCATAACCTATCACCTTTTACTTTTATCGAGATGGATCGAGAAATTTATCGAGATGAATCAGAGACTCATCGAGAACCCAATAAAGAATAAGAAAGAAAAACTAGAGAGCATTGATATTATCTATTATTCAGAATAAATAAAAGGGTTTAGTTCCCCAAAATGTATTCAACTTGTCACATTTTGCTATTGTATGTATCCAACTTTAAAAATTACCATTTAATACATTAAACTACCAAAAGTTACCATTTCATGCATCGTGACCTGCTATCAAAGGTTACCAGCAGGTCACCCCTCTCCGGCGACTTTTCCGGCCATCCGGTCATCTTCTCCGGTGTAACACCCCAAAAATTGGAGTAAACAAAAACCTTCATTTACGAAAGGTGTTAGTACAAAAATACGCCAAAGCGTGAGCTCTTCCCAAAAACAGGGGTATAATAGTAGTGTATAATTACAATGTTTGTAATCTAAATAAATAATGTGACAACCATCTAGTCTCTATCCTATCTAGGGAAGAGACTACAAAAAGGGTTATCAATCTGTCAATGCCTTCGCGGTCTAAAGGACCGGTCTCTTCACACTTTCCCCCAAGCTCACTCTCAATCCCGGCACCTACTTAGGAACGGCGTCCCTTGTACCTGAGAGACACATCGACACCAAGCAAGTGTTAGGCTAAAGGAGCCTAGTGAGTTGTATCAAATATCAACGAACATCATACATGTAAAAGCATGTTAAGACACGTAAAACGTACGAAAGTGTATTAACAACAAATGCATCACATTAAACCGGTTTATCTTTTATTTTGAAGACCGTGGGAGCGACCCACCTTCAACAAGCAAGTTACACCTCAGAGTCGAGACACCCCGTTGCCGTCCTCCTACGAAGACTCGAATAGGCAACCTCAGAGGCCAGGCACATTCGCGGCCACACGAATGGCGAGGGACATAGGTGCACACCTTTTGACTAGTGCCACCCAAGACTGAGTCGTACTCGTGTAAGCTTGAAAGTGCACACCTTTTGACTAGTGCCACTTTAAAACAATCTTATTTCAAAACGGCCCAATGTACACCTTTTGACTAGTGTCACATTGTCCAATTATGTTTTGTAAAACATGGGTACTCACCTTTTGACTAGTGATATCCCGGTCCACTTTTTGACTAGTGACCAATAGCATCCCACTTTTTGACTAGCGGTGCTCCATAACGTTTTAGTCATACAATTCAAGAGGATTCAATTCCTTTGCACCAATTCATGGCATGCATAATATCAAGCATTTCTCATAAACACGTTTATCCTGCAATCACATGTGTTTAACTCATACACTAGTGGCATACGATAAACTATTCCATGCATACAATAATCCAACCAAGCCATTCATATAAGATTTGTCATTTATTCATTTCGTGGCAAATCCTAAACCTAGAAATTTAGGCATTTCATTCAAAATCACATTTATCCACAATATCGAGCAAGGCGCGTAATATCAAACAAGATGATGTGCTCTCAGTTTTAACAAAACGATTTTAGCAACTCACCTCGGGCTTGTAAAGCCGAAAGCCCCAATTTTCACCAAAACCCTAGCTTAAAGCTCGGGTGAACGCCTAAACTGATAAGGAGTTAAAACCTTGGATTAGTTCTAGATCTACGACGTATACGACTAGATCTATACTTTAAAAACCATATAGAGAACTCACCTTGAGGGTTTACACCCAAAACCCCCAAATCCAAGATTTAGGTCAAAATATGTGAACAACCTAAAATCAAGCAAATCGAACCTTAGGTTAGTTCCATAACTCCTATTACAAAGATTAACAAACCTCAAGTGGTTTAGATAAGCTTACCTAGCCAAATATTGGGTAGAAAACCCTAGAACTTGAAGAGCTCAACTCTAGCGACAATGGAGGTGGAAAGTGAGGTGAAGAAGATGAAGATGATGAAGATCAAACTTCCAAATCTTGCTACTTTAACTATCAATCCATTAATGGGATCTTGAAGAGCTCGAAAAATCGAGAAGATAGCAAAAAGAATCGAGAGAAACGGAGTTGAAATGAGAGAGATATGAAGGAATGAAGAAGAGGGCTTAAAAATCACGTTTTTCAGGTCAGACCAGTAGTATCGGGGGTTGTCGGCGGGTAATACCCGCATGTAACCCGCCCATGCTCAGAAATAAGCCCGAAACGCGTGCGGTTCACTGTTTTGGCCATAACTTCTTCGTTATAGCTCCGATTTCGATTCCGGAAGAACCGTTGGATTCGTATTTCAATTTCCCATCCAACAAGACCATAAAATCTAGGTTTTGATCAAAAACCCTATTTTCCAAATTTTACCAAAGAGTCGCTATTACAACCGAAAATTACGGGTGTTACAATCCTCCCCACCTAGATAAAATTTCGTCCCCGAAATTACTCCTTGCCCGATCCACAATTGATAACCTCGTTCTATCATTTGCCAAGATTAGGCGATCATGTTCTCTCCATACTGGTCGGTTAGACTAACACTAGTCTTAATTATGTACTCTACGAAAACGCCGATATAACCTTCTATCTTTAAGGGTAGTTCATCGAAACATCACAAGTCATTAGTTCACGCCTATCTTTCGAATGTAATACTTTTCTAAAGATAACATCCATTAAACACGCAAACCTTAGCTCCTTGTACGATTTAACCAAACCAAATCGACCAAGTTCTACGATTCAAGGAATCATACATCATTCGCCTCCTATTAAAGTCGATCACCCGACTAAGAGTCACTTTACTACTAAGAGTCACTTTACCACCAAGGAATGTCTCCGTACTCTCACTAACGGTGTCTAGCCGTCGCCATTAATTCTCAAAGAACCTCGAAAATTCCGTCTACTCGCCTATGAATACCATAAGGAAGTTAAGTTTCTTCACTTAGCACATTGCTAATTTCCCACCAATCCATAAATTTCCACATACGCACTATCATAGCGTTTCTAATCGTCCAATCACCTACGCAATTCTAACTTTGCCTTAGGTGACTTAATCTTGAATCTCTAAGTACGAACTCCTCGCAAGTCAATTATAAGCGACGTTTTCAAGATCATTTTAAATTCTCAAAGGCTTATCTCTCTATGGTAATTTAACATATTGGTATCTTACACCTCTCTCACGGCGTGTAATGCCCTTAGCTAATCACAACATCACCACTCTTGTACTATAGGTAATGTTTTCTCGATTCTTAGCCATACATAAAAACTATTATTTCACCCATGCAACCACCATTCGACTATGCTCTCTATGATCGAGACTTGGAAAGTCACTTAGTAAACACAACCATAATTTTCCAAACATTCTAGCATCTACAAAATCGTACTTGTCACTTCAGATGATCTAACCTCGACTTCCGAGCACAGTTTCCCACCAAATCTCAAATTAATTCAACACTCGGGTACATTAACTAATCACAACATCACCACATTTCACTTGCACCCCTTCGTTCAACCTATAGTGTTCTTGCTATAACACTTAATTCCCTTAAGACCGTTGTACTCTTCCCGTTCCATGATTAAACTACTAGATCATCTCACATCCTAGTCTTTCACAGTTTATGGAACAAGAAACTAGTTATCTAATCCATTCGACCTAAAGGTGACACTTTAGATATTCGTCAAAGTGTGCTCCCCCGTGGATCAATACCTACCAAGGCACTACCCACAAATATTTACTTGCTTCTCAATTGCTACTTTTATGGCTAAAATATCGGTTAAGGTGTTGACAAACGTAGGAAAGATTTGCAAAAGGGACCTAACACAAAAGAACGAGCGGCACTCGTACGAACTAGAATGTACGCATGCAAGGAGTTAACAAAAAGGTTACCCGATACTACATCAGTCTTCTCCGTCTCCCTATCAACAGTAATTTGGAATGCTCGACTCGGTGCCCTTGATTGGTTGTCTTTTCTTGCATTAGGCTCGCTTGAGGCTCCGGTCTGTCCTCTCATCAACTTTGGGCAATCTCTCATGAAATGCCCCGGCTCTTTACATTCGAAACAAACTAGTCCCCGGATGGAGCAATCTCGAGCCATATGGCCCCGCTTCCCGCATTTGCTGCAGCTGATAGGGTCTGATGGAGGTTCGCGGCGACACGGCCCATGATGCTTGGTCCGGCACTTATGGCACCACCATAAATCGCGACGAGGATCCACTCGTCTCTCATCATTAGTCGTCTTAGTTGGACGTGGTTGTTCCGACGGTTCTTCTCTTTTCCTCTTCTGTCCGGCTTGGTAGTGTTCCGCTCGGGCTTAGGCGATATCGTCTTCTACTCTCAACGACTCTTCAATAGCTTCGTGCAAGGTAGTAACCCTCGCGATTCTAACTGCCGATTTCATCTCGGCCGGTAGGCCACGTACGTAAGCCTTTATCTTCGACTTCTCATCGGGAGCCAAGTGCTCCACCATCCCTAATCTCTCCAAGAACTCTTTCGCATAGTCCGCGACGGGAGAATCGCCCTTCTCCATCCCTCGGAACTCATCTTCAATCTTGTCGAGAGGGCGCTCGCTACAATACTTCTCTAGCATCTTCTTCTTGAACTCGCTCCACGGAAGTACGGCTAACACTTCCGGTGTGAGAGAAGTACGGGTCAAGTTCCACCATGTTAGGGCTTCACCCTTGAGAAGGTGTGAAGCGAACTTGACTCGTTGGGAGTCATCACACTCGCTTGCCTCGAATGCCATCTCCATCTCTCGAAGCCAATACAAGCATGTTATTGGCTCGTTGCATCCATGGAACTCCGGGGGTTTGCATCCCAAAAAGTTTTTGTAAGAACACCCCCTCCCTTTCGCCTTTTCTTTATCTCCGATCGTTCGCGTTTCTTCGGTGACCACCACTACCGCCGCATCCCCCGACCCAATACCGGCATTCTCTCCCACCGCCTCGTGGCGGCGGTGACTAGCATCTCGCTCCTCCAATATTCTGGCAAACGATTCTTGTTGCTTAGTCATGGCCTCAGTAACGGCCTTCATCACGTTATCGAAGATTCTCATCTCCGGAGTCACCTCGGTTATTACCGGGTTTCGATCCTCAAGGTTAACCCTTGGAATAAACTCCGTCCTCCCACCTAGGACCGAAAGTCTCGGTGGGCTCTCAACCACATCGGTTCGCGCACGATGGTCGGCGGTTGACACGGTTTGATCGGGTGGTCCCCGCGCGGCACCCGTCTGACTACGAGTGTTCGCCATAACAATCTGTCACACAAATGCACGAGAATAGGATAAGAATAGACTACTTACGAATCTCAACATTTATCGTCCTCATAATAATAGTTACTCAAACACTCGCGTACGACGCATTCATAGATCAGTAGCTAAGTGATTTATGAACTAATCATACAAAAGCATCCTCGTTACCATCACCACAATATTGAATAAACGTGAATTCGTAATCCTATCACTCTCCCCACCTAAGGTTCTACCCAAGGTATACGTCGTTTGCACTCACTTGCTAAGTTTAAGTCTAGGCATACTACAATGATTACCTAGTTCGCTTAAACTAAAGCTCTGATACCAACTTGTAACACCCCAAAAATTGGAGTAAACAAAAACCTTCATTTACGAAAGGTGTTAGTACAAAAATACGCCAAAGCGTGAGCTCTTCCCAAAAACAGGGGTATAATAGTAGTGTATAATTACAATGTTTGTAATCTAAATAAATAATGTGACAACCATCTAGTCTCTATCCTATCTAGGGAAGAGACTACAAAAAGGGTTATCAATCTGTCAATGCCTTCGCGGTCTAAAGGACCGGTCTCTTCACACTTTCCCCCAAGCTCACTCTCAATCCCGGCACCTACTTAGGAACGACGTCCCTTGTACCTGAGAGACACATCGACACCAAGCAAGTGTTAGGCTAAAGGAGCCTAGTGAGTTGTATCAAATATCAACGAACATCATACATGTAAAAGCATGTTAAGACACGTAAAACGTACGAAAGTGTATTAACAACAAATGCATCACATTAAACCGGTTTATCTTTTATTTTGAAGACCGTGGGAGCGACCCACCTTCAACAAGCAAGTTACACCTCAGAGTCGAGACACCCCGTTGCCGTCCTCCTACGAAGACTCGAATAGGCAACCTCAGAGGCCAGGCACATTCGCGGCCACACGAATGGCGAGGGACATAGGTGCACACCTTTTGACTAGTGCCACCCAAGACTGAGTCGTACTCGTGTAAGCTTGAAAGTGCACACCTTTTGACTAGTGCCACTTTAAAACAATCTTATTTCAAAACGGCCCAATGTACACCTTTTGACTAGTGTCACATTGTCCAATTATGTTTTGTAAAACATGGGTACTCACCTTTTGACTAGTGATATCCCGGTCCACTTTTTGACTAGTGACCAATAGCATCCCACTTTTTGACTAGCGGTGCTCCATAACGTTTTAGTCATACAATTCAAGAGGATTCAATTCCTTTGCACCAATTCATGGCATGCATAATATCAAGCATTTCTCATAAACACGTTTATCCTGCAATCACATGTGTTTAACTCATACACTAGTGGCATACGATAAACTATTCCATGCATACAATAATCCAACCAAGCCATTCATATAAGATTTGTCATTTATTCATTTCGTGGCAAATCCTAAACCTAGAAATTTAGGCATTTCATTCAAAATCACATTTATCCACAATATCGAGCAAGGCGCGTAATATCAAACAAGATGATGTGCTCTCGGTTTTAACAAAACGATTTTAGCAACTCACCTCGGGCTTGTAAAGCCGAAAGCCCCAATTTTCACCAAAACCCTAGCTTAAAGCTCGGGTGAATGCCTAAACTGATAAGGAGTTAAAACCTTGGATTAGTTCTAGATCTACGACGTATACGACTAGATCTATACTTTAAAAACCATATAGAGAACTCACCTTGAGGGTTTACACCCAAAACCCCCAAATCCAAGATTTAGGTCAAAATATGTGAACAACCTAAAATCAAGCAAATCGAACCTTAGGTTAGTTCCATAACTCCTATTACAAAGATTAACAAACCTCAAGTGGTTTAGATAAGCTTACCTAGCCAAATATTGGGTAGAAAACCCTAGAACTTGAAGAGCTCAACTCTAGCGACAATGGAGGTGGAAAGTGAGGTGAAGAAGATGAAGATGATGAAGATCAAACTTCCAAATCTTGCTACTTTAACTATCAATCCATTAATGGGATCTTGAAGAGCTCGAAAAATCGAGAAGATAGCAAAAAGAATCGTGAGAAACGGAGTTGAAATGAGAGAGATATGAAGGAATGAAGAAGAGGGCTTAAAAATCACGTTTTTCAGGTCAGACCAGTAGTATCGGCGGGTTGTCGGCGGGTAATACCCGCATGTAACCCGCCCATGCTCAGAAATCAGTCCGAAACACGTGCGGTTCACTGTTTTGGCCATAACTTCTTCGTTATAGCTCCGATTTCGATTCCGGAAGAACCGTTGGATTCGTATTTCAATTTCCCATCCAACAAGACCATAAAATCTAGGTTTTGATCAAAAACCCTATTTTCCAAATTTTACCAAAGAGTCGCTATTACAACCGAAAATTATGGGTGTTACAATCCTCCCCACCTAGATAAAATTTCGTCCCCGAAATTACTCCTTGCCCGATCCACAATTGATAACCTCGTTCTATCATTTGCCAAGATTAGGCGATCATGTTCTCTCCATACTGGTCGGTTAGACTAACACTAGTCTTAATTATGTACTCTACGAAAACACCGATATAACCTTCTATCTTTAAGGGTAGTTCATCGAAACATCACAAGTCATTAGTTCACGCCTATCTTTCGAATGTAATACTTTTCTAAAGATAACATCCATTAAACACGCAAGCCTTAGCTCCTTGTACGATTTAACCAAACCAAATCGACCAAGTTCTACGATTCAAGGAATCATACATCATTCGCCTCCTATTAAAGTCGATCACCCGACTAAGAGTCACTTTACTACTAAGAGTCACTTTACCACCAAGGAATGTCTCCGTACTCTCACTAACGGTGTCTAGCCGTCGCCATTAATTCTCAAAGAACCTCGAAAATTCCGTATACTCGCCTATGAATACCATAAGGAAGTTAAGTTTCTTCACTTAGCACATTGCTAATTTCCCACCAATCCATAAATTTCCACATACGCACTATCATAGCGTTTCTAATCGTCCAATCACCTACGCAATTCTAACCTTGCCTTAGGTGACTTAATCTTGAATCTCTAAGTACGAACTCCTCGCAAGTCAATTATAAGCGACGTTTTCAAGATCATTTTAAATTCTCAAAGGCTTATCTCTCTATGGTAATTTAACATATTGGTATCTTACACCTCTCTCACGGCGTGTAATGCCCTTAGCTAATCACAACGTCACCACTCTTGTACTATAGGTAATGTTTTCTCGATTCTTAGCCATACATAAAAACTATTATTTCACCCATGCAACCACCATTCGACTATGCTCTCTATGATCGAGACTTGGAAAGTCACTTAGTAAACACAACCATAATTTTCCAAACATTCTAGCATCTACAAAATCGTACTTGTCACTTCAGATGATCTAACCTCGACTTCCGAGCACAGTTTCCCACCAAATCTCAAATTAATTCAACACTCGGGTACATTAACTAATCACAACATCACCACATTTCACTTGCACCCCTTCGTTCAACCTATAGTGTTCTTGCTATAACACTTAATTCCCTTAAGACCGTTGTACTCTTCCCGTTCCATGATTAAACTACTAGATCATCTCACATCCTAGTCTTTCACAGTTTATGGAACAAGAAACTAGTTATCTAATCCATTCGACCTAAAGGTGACACTTTAGATATTCGTCAAAGTGTGCTCCCCCGTGGATCAATACCTACCAAGGCACTACCCACAAATATTTACTTGCTTCTCAATTGCTACTTTTATGGCTAAAATATCGGTTAAGGTGTTGACAAACGTAGGAAAGATTTGCAAAAGGGACCTAACACAAAAGAACGAGCGGCACTCGTACGAACTAGAATGTACGCATGCAAGGAGTTAACAAAAAGGTTACCCGATACTACATCAGTCTTCTCCGTCTCCCTATCAACAGTAATTTGGAATGCTCGACTCGGTGCCCTTGATTGGTTGTCTTTTCTTGCATTAGGCTCGCTTGAGGCTCCGGTCTGTCCTCTCATCAACTTTGTGTTAGGATTATGTGCGAGACAGTAACGGGGTTATCGTGTCCAATGTTATAAGACACTAGTAGGTCACACCGCTGCACACCAAAATGAGAATGTTTGGATTATGGGAATTAATTAATTGGTTAATTAATTATTTAGAGAGAAAAAGGGAATAAATAATTAGTTCAATTATTTATAATTAATTAATCAGTTAGATTAATTAATTGGATAATTATGGAAATTATTTCAGAGATAATTACCAAGAATTATATATGGAATCAAACACTGCTTGTTTTGTCCATATAAATAAAGGGCTTGGGGTATCAGTTAATTGATTGATTCAGTTTAAAAACCCAGAAAACTCTCTCTCTCTCCCTCTCCCAAAACCGGCGCCAGAATCCAGTTAGGAGGAAGGTTTGCGTTTGTTTTCGGGTAATCCTCGGTGGTGGTCTAGCAACCCTCTCAACCGGTGCCAGTAACGGTGTACCCCCTGCTTGCGATTCGGAGTTATTGTTCGCAAAGGTAATCCACTGAAACACCCTTAATTGTATCTGTATGGTTTAGGATTGGATCCTCGATTGGGAATCGGGTTTTTGTTATCCGCTGTGCATGTTCTTGTATCCCTCGATTCCCAACAGTGGTATCAGAGCCACTTCCTAAAACCTTCAGATCAGGTTTATCAGTTTAATAGGTTTAAAAATTTTATTTTGTTCATTATCAAAATTAGTTTTTTGTATAAACCTAGACTGCAGTGATAATCGACGGTAGTTAGCCGGTCAAACCACCAAGCACCACCGTACACCACCGCCGGCGACACCACAGTTAGTGGTAGCCGGCGGCTGTCCTCTCGTCGCACCACCACGCCGCACCACAGATTGTGGACACGGCTGTGGTTGATCGCACGCACCACACCACCGTATGTGGTGGTGGTGGCGATTGATGATGGTGGAAATCGATGGAAGCAACGAGAAATTAAAACCGCCGCACCACCGATTGTGGTTGCGGTGGTAACGATCGAACCAGAAGCCGTGATCGACCACCTAGGCGGTGGCGATCATGCGGCGGCGATTGGATGGCAGCGGCGAAGCCGGCCGTACCACCAGATACGGTGGTGGCGGTGTTCGTCGTTCTCGGCACAGGACCGCAGGAGGCGGCGGTGGTGGTGGCGAATGCTACTGCTGCCGTCGTTCTCCAAAACGACCGCCACACCACCGATTGTGGTGGTGGCGGCAGGAGCGATTGTTTTGCGTCAATCGAACAACCACCGCAAACCCCGATTGGGCAGCGGTGGTGTAACGATGGTGGTGGCGCTGTTGTTGCCCAGTGGTGGCGGTAGTAGCGTGGAGGTGGCGGCGGCCTTGGCCGTTGTCACCAGTTGAACCACGAACCACCGAGCCAACCGCCGGCTGCCTTACGGCCTCGCCGGACGGTGGCGGTGGCTGTTTGTTGTTTCCCGCAAGCACAGGCCACACCACCGAATGGTGGTGATGGCGGTTGTTGTTGCGCCGGCAGGCGGTGGCAATGGCGGTGTTAGCCACTGTTGTCATCACCAATGGTGGCGATGAGATCGTGGTGGTGACGGTGGTCGATAACCGCCGCAAAGGGGTATCGACCACTGCCAGAATCGGTTTCCGGAACACCAACCAGTACGGGGGCAGCGGCAGGTAGCTGTCGTTGCTCGCGGTAGGTGGTAACGGATAAGGGTTGTCTAAACCAGATAGGTTTTAAAACCCTAGGGATAATTTTAATTTTAATTTTAAATCTTTTGATAAATTAGAAATTAAAAATTGTCTGTTTGCGTCATAGTCAAATCCTTTAAACCCGTGGTTGTGTTTTTCATGTTTTATTTATTTAATTGTTGGTTACGGGAGGCCTGCGTGCCATTTACAACCCGCCTTTTTTAATGTAATAAATAAAATAACCAAAGAAACCGAAGACGGAGCACGGAGCCAAAGATGGATCTTGGAGCCAGTGGGAGCGCCGAGAAGTTCATGCCTTGTGTGTTGCTGTCACTTAGGGTTAAGACCGTCGTTTTGTGTTGGCTCACAAAACGACAATAGTTTTAAGGATTTTGGCTATGACATGTCTTTTAAAATTGCGTGGTTGCTTATATTTAATTATGTACTTGTCCAATAACGTTTTAAAATTAAATATAAACTGAACGCTTTTAAAAGACAAAGATGGATACAAATACAGTTTGTGTTTGAATCCAAGTTTTTGAAAAACTGGCAGATTTTTGAGACCCTTGTTAAAATCATAGATTAGTAAGTGCAACCCACTTTAGGGGCACTTCCGGTGTAAGGTACATAGGGCGTTGTAAGTGCACACACTATGAACGCCCGTGTTCAAACCGAAACTGGAAGGAGATAAAACTCTGCGAATTATCTCCGGGTGGTACCGGCCAGAGTTTGTCCAGGTCCCGGGTGGTGCAATCTATTTTGGTAATTATTTATTCACTGGGTGGTACCAGGCCAAAATGCACTAGAGGGACTAAATATGCACGGATTACTAATATCCGATGTCCCGACGATCTAGAAGTCGTATTTTCAGAAAGGAATACGATTGGTATAGTTCTACCTACCATAGATCGCATGAGTCGGTATGACATGATCACATGCTTCCCGACACATGTGAAATATGGATTCTAGTCTAATAAATTTATTTTAAGGGTAATAATTTATTAGAATTATATAATTATAAACTAAAACTGGAATTTTATATTCTTCTGTAGATGTCTCAAATTAGTATTCCGTTTTACTCACCTGAAGAATCACTTCGCCTTATTATGGGCAAGTGGAAGCTTACGGGCCATAACTTTCCAGTTTGGAAGTTACACTTGAGGAACGTTCTATGTGCCCAGGATAAGCTTTATGTGATCAACAAACCCGTATCACGACCTAAAAGCAATGCCCCTGAAGAGGAATTTGCTGAGTATTTTAGATACTTGACAGATGAATCGGATGTAATGTCCATTCTGATTTTCTCTATGTCGCCCGAGTTCACGGGAGATTTAAGAGTTAAATCATGTCACGAGGTTGTGAGAAATGTGGAGAACCAGCTAGGTCTCTACAAGCACACGGGAAAGCTATTGATCATGCAAGAGATTCTCTCCCTGAAGCTACAGAAGGGTCAGTCAGTTAAAAACCATCTTGTTGATATGAGAAGGCTTTTTAAATGTTTATCACGTCTGGGGTACAAGATGACTCAGGAAGAGTTAGTGTATCTCATGTGGTTCTCCCTCACAAAGGAAGTTCAGGACACAGCTAGTGCCTACATGAAGGAACCAAAGAGCGACGTGGATAAAGTTCATGCAGATATCCTGGCCAGTCTAGAGCCAGTACCCGAACCTGCGAATCTCATGGACACTGACATAATAGATGAGCTGGGAGATCTGAGTTGCCCAGAGTGCGGCAGCGAGGATATTTGCGAGCACTCGATGAACATCGACCAGATGGATATCGGTTTACCCGATACTCCAGGTATCTTTATGATAGATTGCTTAATCACTTCTTATGAATCATGGGTAATTGATACAGGCAGTGGTAACCACATTTGTAATCATTTATAGGGATTCACTAGAAGAAAGACTCTGAGGAAGGACCGTTCGAACCTACGAGTAGGCGAAGGCACTCCGTTGATTGCTGAAGCCGTGGGATCTTATAGTCTTAGTTTACCCTCGGGTCTAGTTTTGGAACTGAATAATTGTTATTATATTCCAAATATGATTAAGAATGTATTGTCTTTTGATTTGTTGGTAGACCAAGGCTTTTACTATAAATATTCTTATAAGATGATTTCGGTTTTTAAAGATAATATTTTCTATTTTAAAGCTACACCTGTAGATGGTCTATACACTGTAAATCTTAAAGACAACAATAGTGAAATCTATCATATAAGTAAGCGATCCAAGGATATTGAGGATCAGACTTACCTCTGGCATTGTCGTTTGGGCCATATAAACAAGAAACGCGTTGAACTACTCCTAAAAGGAGGTTTTCTAGGCAATTTCGACTTCAAACCTTTTGATAATTGCGAATCTTGTTTATCTGGTAAAATGACAAAGCAACCTTTCAACAGTGAGAATGAAAGGGCTACTGACTTGCTTGAAATAATCCACACAGATGTATGTGGACCTTTCAGTCATGTAGCAAGAGGAGGATACCGGTACTTCATTACCTTCACTGACGACTTCAGTAGGTATGGATATGTCTACTTGATGAGACATAAATCTGAAACCTTTGAGAAATTCAAGGAATATCAGAATGAAGTACAGAATCTACTTGACAAGAGGATCAAGTTCTTACGGTCAGATCGTGGTGGCGAATATCTCAGTGATGAGTTTGACAATCATCTGATGGAGTGTGGGATTGTATCCCAACTTACACCTCCGTATACACCTCAGATGAACGGTGTATCAGAAAGGAGAAATCGTACCTTACTTGACATGGTACGAACGATGATGTGTCATTCTTCGCTGCCAGTATCATTCTGGGGACACGCGCTCGAAACAGCAGCACACATACTGAACAGAGCGCCAACAAAGTCGGTAGAAAAGACTCCATACGAGTTATGGAAGGGTAAGAAACCCAACATATCTTTTCTGAAAATTTGGGGTTGTGAGGTTTACGTCAAACGACCTACCTCAGAAAAACTCAAACCCAAATCCGACAAGTGTTTCTTCGTTGGATATCCCAAGACCACCGTGGGATATTATTTCTACAACCCTGAAGAGAACAAAGTGTTTGTTGCTCGAAATGGAAAATTTCTGGAAGAAAAGTTTCTCAGTTTAGAGAACACCAGAAAGGATGTAGATCTACAGATAGTAGACGAAGAAAACACTACACCAGTTGTTGAGCCAGAAATTCAACATAACAATGTTGAACCTCAATCAGAACCGGTTGAGGAAGTGCGAACACAAGACCTTCGCAGATCCAGTAGGGTAAGACAAGAACCAGATAGGTATCTTGGGTTCCTAGTCTCTCAAGAGAGCGGAGACTTAAATGAACCAACATCCTATGGAGAAGCTGTGTCAGGCAGTGAGTCTGAACAATGGCAGGAAGCCATGAAGGCCGAGATGCAATCCATGTATGACAACCAAGTCTGGGAGTTGACTGATTTGCCACAACACTGTAAGGCTGTTGGACGCAAATGGGTTTTCAAGAAGAAAACCGACATGGATGGAAATGTACACACCTTCAAGGCCAGACTGGTCGCAAAAGGATTCACACAAACTCATGGTATCGACTATGATGAAACCTTTTCACCAGTGGCCATGTTAAAGTCAATTAGGATTCTAATGGCCATCTCAGCGTACTTTAACTACGAGATTTGGCAAATGGACGTCAAGACAGCCTTTCTGAATGGAAAGTTAACAGAAGACGTCTATATGGAACAACCAGAGGGGTTTGAAGATCCTAAGAATCCTAATAAGGTGTGTAAGCTGCTAAAATCTATTTATGGATTAAAGCAAGCATCTCGTAGCTGGAACTTACACTTTGATGAGCGAATCAAAGAGTTTGGCTTCGCTAAAAGTGAGTTCGAGCCATGTGTTTACACTAAGTTCAGTGGGAGCATAGTAACCTTCCTGGTCTTGTATGTAGATGACATACTACTCATAGGAAACAATGTACCAACTTTACAGAGTGTTAAAGAATGGTTAAGTAAATGTTTCCAGATGAAAGACCTTGGAGAAGCCGCTTATATACTAGGTATAAAGATCTACAGAAACAGATCTAAGCGGCTTATCGGACTTAGTCAGAGTACATACATTGACAAAGTACTGAAGAGATTCAGGATGGATGAATCCAAGAAAGGATTCATTCCAATACAACATGGCATAGTGTTAAGCAAAACACAGTGTCCTGTTTCTAGTGAAGATCAGGACAGGATGAAATCGGTCCCATATGCTTCTGCAATTGGATCAATTATGTATGCCATGTTATGTACTAGGCCCGATGTTGCTTACTCAGTAAGTGTTACGAGCAGATACCAACAGAATCCAGGTGAGCCCCACTGGGTGGCTGTCAAGAACATTCTCAAATATCTGAGAAGAACGAAAGAAATGTTCTTGGTCTTTGGAGGTTCTGAGGATGAAATTAGTGTCACAGGATACTCTGACGCTAGTTTCCAGACCGACAGAGATGACTTCAGGTCACAGTCAGGGTACGTCTTTACCCTAAACGGAGGTGCGATCTCGTGGAAGAGCTCGAAGCACGACACGATTGCAGACTCAACTACAGAGGCAGAGTACATTGCAGCATGTGATGCGGCAAAGGAAGCTGTCTGGCTGAGGAATTTTCTATCGGATCTCAGAGTGGTTGCCAGTATCTCGAGACCGATAGATATATTCTGTGATAACTCAGGAGCCGTGGCGCAAGCAAAGGAACCTAGAGAGCATCACAAGTCGAGACACGTGCTCAGAAAGTATCACCTCATCCGAGAGATCATTGGAAGAGGAGATGTAAGAATATGCAAGATTCCAACAGAAGACAATGTCGCAGATCCGCTGACAAAGCCACTAGCAAGGGCAAAGCATGAGGCACATGCGAATTCCATTGGGATGCAGTACCTGGAAGCCAGTAGCTAGTACTTAGTTTATTAATTATTACTATAGTCTAATTTAGAAACAATGTAATCATGTAAAGTTTTTATTTCACAGTGTGTTGGAAATAAATGGAGGTTTTAATTTCATGATTGTTCTAAATTAACTATTTTTCGCATATTTAACGTATCCTTGATTCTACAAAGTCTTGTATGAAATCTAAATTTCCGTAGCCACTTATTGAAATGGGAATTTCAATAGGGAGTTTAACGCTATTATAAATACTTGATGATTTATTCAAAGTAGAGAATAAAAGCACAAGTGATGTGACCAAGTATTTATAGATACTCATCAGAGTGTTTGGGTATTGGAAGTGACCAGTAATCAAGTCTGCTTCATGGAGCCTCAGTCATAGGCACTGACTTGATAGGTTGTCCTTAGACCTGAGATACTTGGTTTGGGAACACGAGGACCACTGTACTCTTAGCACGTACTAACGCTGCACCGTAACTGGGTGGCTATACGGGACGTGACTAGATGCAGCGGAAGCCGTGGATCCAAATGCAAGTAGTCAAGAAGGGATTTGCACCTCTTTCAAAAGAGAGATATTTCCGGGCCCCTTGACGATTAAGATTGGCAGAAAACGCGTGGCCACGCTCGGATAGAATAACAGGGGTTATTTAGTAATATCCGTTACTGCAGGCAATCGAAATCAGAGTCAAGAAATACTTGATTTTTAAGAAATGAATCCTCCACTCCATGTCTTAAATCACTTTAGAAATATCGTGTGCAAAAGGAATGAACCTGTGTACAAATTCAAGCGTGAATTGTATCTCTGAATATAAGAGATCTTATAACCTGGTTAACCTAAGCGTCTGGCTAGGGACCTCCTTAGGCGAATGATAACAGTTCAGTTACATGTCTAGCACAAGTGGGAGTCTGTTAGGATTATGTGCGAGACAGTAACGGGGTTATCGTGTCCAATGTTATAAGACACTAGTAGGTCACACCGCTGCACACCAAAATGAGAATGTTTGGATTATGGGAATTAATTAATTGGTTAATTAATTATTTAGAGAGAAAAAGGGAATAAATAATTAGTTCAATTATTTATAATTAATTAATCAGTTAGATTAATTAATTGGATAATTATGGAAATTATTTCAGAGATAATTACCAAGAATTATATATGGAATCAAACACTGCTTGTTTTGTCCATATAAATAAAGGGCTTGGGGTATCAGTTAATTGATTGATTCAGTTTAAAAACCCAGAAAACTCTCTCTCTCTCCCTCTCCCAAAACCGGCGCCAGAATCCAGTTAGGAGGAAGGTTTGCGTTTGTTTTCGGGTAATCCTCGGTGGTGGTCTAGCAACCCTCTCAACCGGTGCCAGTAACGGTGTACCCCCTGCTTGCGATTCGGAGTTATTGTTCGCAAAGGTAATCCACTGAAACACCCTTAATTGTATCTGTATGGTTTAGGATTGGATCCTCGATTGGGAATCGGGTTTTTGTTATCCGCTGTGCATGTTCTTGTATCCCTCGATTCCCAACACTTTGGGCAATCTCTCATGAAATGCCCCGGCTCTTTACATTCGAAACAAACTAGTCCCCGGATGGAGCAATCTCGAGCCATATGGCCCCGCTTCCCGCATTTGCTGCAGCTGATAGGGTCTGATGGAGGTTCGCGGCGACACGGCCCATGATGCTTGGTCCGGCACTTATGGCACCACCATAAATCGCGACGAGGATCCACTCGTCTCTCATCATTAGTCGTCTTAGTTGGACGTGGTTGTTCCGACGGTTCTTCTCTTTTCCTCTTCTGTCCGGCTTGGTAGTGTTCGCTCGGGCTTGGGCGATATCGTCTTCTACTCTCAACGACTCTTCAATAGCTTCGTGCAAGGTAGTAACCCTCGCGATTCTAACCGCCGATTTCATCTCGGCCGGTAGGCCACGTACGTAAGCCTTTATCTTCGACTTCTCATCGGGAGCCAAGTGCTCCACCATCCCTAATCTCTCCAAGAACTCTTTCGCATAGTCCGCGACGGGAGAATCGCCCTTCTCCATCCCTCGGAACTCATCTTCAATCTTGTCGAGAGGGCGCTCGCTACAATACTTCTCTAGCATCTTCTTCTTGAACTCGCTCCACGGAAGTACGGCTAACACTTCCGGTGTGAGAGAAGTACGGGTCAAGTTCCACCATGTTAGGGCTTCACCCTTGAGAAGGTGTGAAGCGAACTTGACTCGTTGGGAGTCATCACACTCGCTTGCCTCGAATGCCATCTCCATCTCTCGAAGCCAATACAAGCATGTTATTGGCTCGTTGCATCCATGGAACTCCGGGGGTTTGCATCCCAAAAAGTTTTTGTAAGAACACCCCCTCCCTTTCGCCTTTTCTTTATCTCCGATCGTCCGCGTTTCTTCGGTGACCACCACTACCGCCGCATCCCCCGACCCAATACCGGCATTCTCTCCCACCGCCTCGTGGCGGCGGTGACTAGCATCTCGCTCCTCCAATATTCTGGCAAACGATTCTTGTTGCTTAGTCATGGCCTCAGTAACGGCCTTCATCACGTTATCGAAGATTCTCATCTCCGGAGTCACCTCGGTTATTACCGGGTTTCGATCCTCAAGGTTAACCCTTGGAATAAACTCCGTCCTCCCACCTAGGACCGAAAGTCTCGGTGGGCTCTCAACCACATCGGTTTGCGCACGATGGTCGGCGGTTGACACGGTTTGATCGGGTGGTCCCCGCGCGGCACCCGTCTGACTACGAGTGTTCGCCATAACAATCTGTCACACAAATGCACGAGAATAGGATAAGAATAGACTACTTACGAATCTCAACATTTATCGTCCTCATAATAATAGTTACTCAAACACTCGCGTACGACGCATTCATAGATCAGTAGCTAAGTGATTTATGAACTAATCATACAAAAGCATCCTCGTTACCATCACCACAATATTGAATAAACGTGAATTCGTAATCCTATCACTCTCCCCACCTAAGGTTCTACCCAAGGTATACGTCGTTTGCACTCACTTGCTAAGTTTAAGTCTAGGCATACTACAATGATTACCTAGTTCGCTTAAACTAAAGCTCTGATACCAACTTGTAACACCCCAAAAATTGGAGTAAACAAAAACCTTCATTTACGAAAGGTGTTAGTACAAAAATACGCCAAAGCGTGAGCTCTTCCCAAAAACAGGGGTATAATAGTAGTGTATAATTACAATGTTTGTAATCTAAATAAATAATGTGACAACCATCTAGTCTCTATCCTATCTAGGGAAGAGACTACAAAAAGGGTTATCAATCTGTCAATGCCTTCGCGGTCTAAAGGACCGGTCTCTTCACACTTTCCCCCAAGCTCACTCTCAATCCCGGCACCTACTTAGGAACGGCGTCCCTTGTACCTGAGAGACACATCGACACCAAGCAAGTGTTAGGCTAAAGGAGCCTAGTGAGTTGTATCAAATATCAACGAACATCATACATGTAAAAGCATGTTAAGACACGTAAAACGTATGAAAGTGTATTAACAACAAATGCATCACATTAAACCGGTTTATCTTTTATTTTGAAGACCGTGGGAGCGACCCACCTTCAACAAGCAAGTTACACCTCAGAGTCGAGACACCCCGTTGCCGTCCTCCTATGAAGACTCGAATAGGCAACCTCAGAGGCCAGGCACATTCGCGGCCACACGAATGGCGAGGGACATAGGTGCACACCTTTTGACTAGTGCCACCCAAGACTGAGTCGTACTCGTGTAAGCTTGAAAGTGCACACCTTTTGACTAGTGCCACTTTAAAACAATCTTATTTCAAAACGGCCCAATGTACACCTTTTGACTAGTGTCACATTGTCCAATTATGTTTTGTAAAACATGGGTACTCACCTTTTGACTAGTGATATCCCGGTCCACTTTTTGACTAGTGACCAATAGCATCCCACTTTTTGACTAGCGGTGCTCCATAACGTTTTAGTCATACAATTCAAGAGGATTCAATTCCTTTGCACCAATTCATGGCATGCATAATATCAAGCATTTCTCATAAACACGTTTATCCTGCAATTACATGTGTTTAACTCATACACTAGTGGCATACGATAAACTATTCCATGCATACAATAATCCAACCAAGCCATTCATATAAGATTTGTCATTTATTCATTTCGTGGCAAATCCTAAACCTAGAAATTTAGGCATTTCATTCAAAATCACATTTATCCACAATATCGAGCAAGGCGCGTAATATCAAACAAGATGATGTGCTCTCAGTTTTAACAAAACGATTTTAGCAACTCACCTCGGGCTTGTAAAGCCGAAAGCCCCAATTTTCACCAAAACCCTAGCTTAAAGCTCGGGTGAACGCCTAAACTGATAAGGAGTTAAAACCTTGGATTAGTTCTAGATCTACGACGTATACGACTAGATCTATACTTTAAAAACCATATAGAGAACTCACCTTGAGGGTTTACACCCAAAACCCCCAAATCCAAGATTTAGGTCAAAATATGTGAACAACCTAAAATCAAGCAAATCGAACCTTAGGTTAGTTCCATAACTCCTATTACAAAGATTAACAAACCTTAAGTGGTTTAGATAAGCTTACCTAGCCAAATATTGGGTAGAAAACCCTAGAACTTGAAGAGCTCAACTCTAGCGACAATGGAGGTGGAAAGTGAGGTGAAGAAGATGAAGATGATGAAGATCAAACTTCCAAATCTTGCTACTTTAACTATCAATCCATTAATGGGATCTTGAAGAGCTCGAAAAATCGAGAAGATAGCAAAAAGAATCGAGAGAAACAGAGTTGAAATGAGAGAGATATGAAGGAATGAAGAAGAGGGCTTAAAAATCACGTTTTTCAGGTCAGACCAGTAGTATCGGCGGGTTGTCGGCGGGTAATACCCGCATGTAACCCGCCCATGCTCATAAATCTGCCCGAAACGCGTGCGGTTCACTGTTTTGGCCATAACTTCTTCGTTATGACACGAGTGTGTTTGATCATAAGTAACTTTTGACAT